>OX392501.1:21331972-22751972 GCA_947623375.1 Apotomis capreana
AACTCTAACGTGTTTTGACATTCCACTGGATATTCCAAATTAAAGTTGAAGTAAGCTGCCATCAATAATTGTAACGATCTGGAGAAGCTCGCAGTTTCGCTGACGATGGTTTTTTCCACCAGCAAGTAATATATATTTTCAATATCTGTGCGAAAAAAAAAAAAAGGTTAAAACAGGCACTAAATGCTGCTTATGTTAATAGCTACCTAGTTACATAAAAAACGTTCAATTATTTCCCCTGGTTGGTATTTCGGTAAGGCCGTTGAGCGTTTAAACCGTCGCTTCGTTCGTTCGTCTTTAAATGTAACACATTGCAAGCGATAGTTGAAACGCTCAGCGGCCTTCCCCATTTTATAATTGTAGTGAAGTTACATCTCACCTGAAAATACAATATTAGGTGCAGCAACTTTGGGGAGGTCAGCAACTTCTGCCCTAGTCAATGGTTTCTGAAAAAAAATAAAAATAGATCAGTATAGATGAAACTACTAATAAAATTAAACAAGGAACGAAATTCGGAAGGAAATAATGTAATCAATATAATAGATATACCTCATCACTTTGGTACATGTGTGATATATCTTCTTTAAAATATACAGCAATCAGCCGTATATTATCTATGGAATCATTGCCGTTGTGAGCGCTCTGTTCGCGGGCTTTCTTCGAGACTAAAGCTTTCAACCGCTCGTTCAATGCCGAGGTTTTATTTTGAAAAGCTTCCATACACTGGTCAGAATTCAGGGCACAAAGACGATCAAAGTGCGAAATCATATACTTATCTTCGAACAACACCGGCCACTCTTCAACAATACTTCGTATCGCAGGTGTCGAGTTTAGAAATTTCCTCTGCTGTGAATAGGTTTCTTGCATGTATAATTCAACTCGTACCTCCTCTCTATCCTTTATGCAAGAATTCGATTTAAGCCAGTCCTTTTTATGTTCTAAAGTCTCAAGATCAGCAGTATCAGGATCTGTAGGCTGCCATTCCTTGCAGCCAGCACTCAAATTCAAAAGTTTTCTAGTTTTCTTTCTTGATCCCAAGCCGTCATCACATACACCTCTCTTTAATTTATTCGGCCTTTGGAGATAATGAACTCTTTCTTCAATTTTTTTGAAAATTGTGTAGTAGCCTGTTCCAATTAGTTCTTTTGTATCAGCATCTCTATCATATAATTGCGGAAATTTATCACACAAATCCTTTGCAACTGTTCTATACATTGATCTTGTAGGTAGTTTTGACTGTTGGAGTACTTCATCCGTTAAGATTCTCACGATAGTGTTGACGTCCGTATTGGAAACCGGTTCAAGATCATTCAATTTTTTTAAAAGCGACGTTGGTAATTTGTCGTAGGTAATGTCTAACACAGCGCTATTTGTGCTCCATTCGCTGGTATTGCTGACTATAGTGGACGTTGGCGAATTAGGAATAGTCGTTGCAGATACAGTCGCGTGTGCACTCTGATCATCCCTGTGGTGGTCGGGGTTCCAACTATCTCCTACAATTAGAACGTCCTTTTCTAATTCTACAAGAATTTCATCGTCTTCAACTTCTGTTCCGTCTAACAGAAAAATCTTACTACCGAAGATATTCTTTTCATTGGCTGCAATCAAGAAGATAATGTTATTTTTACAATTTAACAGTATATATAATTGATATCCTCTTTTTTTAAACTCTGTTAAAAAATAAAAATATACAGCCATAGTAAGTCTTTTACATTTTATAGGAGATAGGAAACTGTCTGTTGATCTTTCTTTAGATAAAAAAGTGTAATGCTTGTAAACGGTTTTTTGCATTAAAACTTTACACAAATATGACACAGTAGGTACAGTAATTTATGTTTATAAAAGTGCAGAAGGCTAGGGGTCAAGGGAGAAACGGTGAATAAAAAAAGTATAAGCGAACTTACTAGTCCAACTATTTTGTGCTTAGTTGCTGGATATAGGTGCTTCAGCAGAGACGGCATGGCGATGTAGACGCGGACGTCTCATGCAGTATTATTCAGCAGTCTACTCGGGGAAAGTAAAAGCAGTTTCTAGCTTAAAAACTAAAAAAGCATGTATAGGTATCTATTTCACTACCAGCAGAGAGTAGACAGTTTTATTGTAAAGTGTAAAACTATGGATATTATATAGTCACGGTACTTTTTGTGTGGCAAGTGGATATAATGGACTGGAATGTAACACTGTGGATATCACATATCTTTACTATAAGAGCAGATAGCAGAGTATGTATAAAGATAAAAATTAAACTGTCTCCCTCCGCTAATTCTGTGTAGTCTAAAAAAGTAGGCAATAATCTATATATTTTTCTCAAACATCCAAGGAAATGTCGTTCTTAACTTCGTGATTATAGAACGCAAAGAACGTCTTTGTACAGAACATATTGAAGATTCATTCTAATTTGAAAATAAGAGGTGTAATGTTTGTACAGTTTTATTTATAATTAACAAATACATACACCAAAAACACACTGGTATGTAACACAGAAAAGGTGCGGGACGCAAAGAATCTTATATATTGCGCGAACGATACGACACGACATCAAGTACGGCGCGACTGGCGGTCCGGGCGAGGCGAGGCGCGGGCGACGCGGCGGCGGTGCCGGCCGCGGCGAGCGTTATATTTATCATAGGTATGTACAGGGTTTAGGATTGCTACTTATTATTTCCTTGGATTTATTTGAGAAAAGCACTATACAAGCCTAGACTACAACTTCTAGTCTTCTACATTTTTTCAAAAACCTAGTACTCTTTGTATTTTTGTAAAGTGTGGGCTACCGTTTTCGTGCTCACCAGTCGGCGCCACTGTCGAGTGAGGTCCATAAGTAAGCGTAACTAACTATAATAACTAAACAAACTAAATAACTAAAATAAGTATTACTAACAAAAAAAACCAGTCAAGTGCGAGTCGGACTCGCGCATCGAGCGTTCCCTACAAATTTTAACTCATCCCATCTTAACTGGTAGGAACCGGTTAAGTTAAGTTTGCACCTGGTATTACCTATGGCCCCGCAGACAAATGAGGTGTAAACTTAATCCAAACGGGTAGTCATTATATAACTTTTGACTTGACTGGACGGACTGGTACAGTGTTGGAACGTATAATTTCAATTAAATTATATTGTAATTAAATTTTAAGCAGCAGGTATCTATTTTCTAATTAATAATATGAATAAAATCAGCAACAAAGACTACAAACATACCTAAATTTGAATGGTTGGAAGACAAAGTACAAAGAGTTGAATATGTTCTCGCTGTTGAGGTGAAAAGTTGTGATTCAATCCTTCGCTTGCTCGGGACTCAAAATCAGCACTCATAACAAAAAACAACTTTGCTCTCTTGTTGCACAAATAACTATTGATACATGATCTCCAAGGACAGTAGAGGAGGAAAATTGCAACAACCCACATAAAATAAATGCTTTTACTCTCATGTCACCAATGAACACTCCTTCCCACAAAGCTGCATCTAAGGGGAGTAACACAGAGGCAAGGAAGAAGATGCCCTCAAGCAGTTCAGTGACCCCAAAAAACTATAACCCAGCAACAACACCAACACCCAACCCCCGATTTAATCGAAATCCATACCCCACATGATATGTTTAAAAAGTCATTACTTTTTTCAAAAATGTCATGTCCGCCATCTAGGATTTCAAAATTGACATCATTTTCGATTTTCTAACCCCCGATTTATTCGAAATCCATACCCCACATGATATAATGTTTAAAAAGTCATTACTTTTTTCAAAAATGTCATGTCCGCCATCTTGGATTTCAAAATTGACATCATTTTCGATTTTCTAACCCCCGATTTATTCGAAATCCATACCCCACATGATATAATGTTTAAAAAGTCATTACTTTTTTCAAAAATGTCATGTCCGCCATCTTGGATTTCAAAATTGACATCATTTTCGATTTTCTAACCCCCGATTTATTCGAAATCCATACCCCACATGATATAATGTTTAAAAAGTCATTACTTTTTTCAAAAATGTCATGTCCGCCATCTTGGATTTCAAAATTGACATCATTTTCGATTTTCTAACCCCCGATTTATTCGAAATCCATACCCCACATGATATGTTTAAAAAGTCATTACTTTTTTCAAAAATGTCATATCCGCCATCTTGGATTTCAAAATTGACATCATTTTCGAATTTCCAACCCCCGATTTATTCGAAATCCATACCCCACATGATATGTTTAAAAAGTCATTACTTTTTTCAAAAATGTCATGTCCGCCATCTTGGATTTCATAATTGACATCATTTTCGAATTTACAACCCCCGATTTAGTCGAAAACCATACCCCACATGATATGTTTAAAAAGACATTACTTTTTTCAAAAATGTCATATCCGCCATCTTGGATTTCAAAATTGACATCATTTTCGAATTTCCAACCCCCGATTTATTCGAAATCCATACCCCACATGATATGTTTAAAAAGTCATTACTTTTTTCAAAAATGTCATATCCGCCATCTTGGATTTCAAAATTGACATCATTTTCGAATTTACAACCCCCGATTTAGTCGAAAACCATACCCCACATGATATGTTAGAAAATCGAAAATGATGTCAATTTTGAAATCCAAGATGGCGGACGACATTTTTGAAAAAAGTAATGACTTTTTAAACATATCATGTGGGGTATGGATTTCGAATAAATCGGGGGTTAGAAAATCGAAAATGATGTCAATTTTGAAATCCAAGATGGCGGACATGACATTTTTGAAAAAAGTAATGACTTTTTAAACATTATATCATGTGGGGTATGGATTTCGAATAAATCGGGGGTTAGAAAATCGAAAATGATGTCAATTTTGAAATCCAAGATGGCGGACATGACATTTTTGAAAAAAGTAATGACTTTTTAAACATTATATCATGTGGGGTATGGATTTCGAATAAATCGGGGGTTAGAAAATCGAAAATGATGTCAATTTTGAAATCCTAGATGGCGGACATGACATTTTTGAAAAAAGTAATGACTTTTTAAACATATCATGTGGGGTATGGATTTCGAATAAATCGGGGGTTGGAAATTCGAAAATGATGTCAATTATGAAATCCAAGATGGCGGACATGACATTTTTGAAAAAATCTGTTAGGGTTCCGTTTTTTGCCATTTGGCTACGGAACAACCGCCATGAAGTCCTCGATATAGCTACATCCTTCTACAAAGAACTATATAGTGCAAATGAAGAAGACTTAGATGCAAACACAACACACACCAAATCAAAATCACATAATTCGACAAGACCAGAATCTACAACAGCAAGAAGTAGAGTGCGTCACAGTAGAAGAGATTCAAAAGGCCATCCGTCGCCTAAAACTTGACAAGAGCCCAGGCCCCGACAACATGAGCAACGAAGCTAGCTATCAAAGCTGCAGAATGCCTACTGAGCACTCCACTTGCATATCTATTTAACTTAATATTGAACACTACTGAGTTACCAAGACAATGGTCAGAATCAATTTTTTTATTTTATTTTATTATATAAAAAATTGGGCAAGTGCGAGCCCGACTCGCGCGTGAAGGGTTCCGTACCTATACATATATATAATCTATAACAAGTTTGTTGTATTTATTTTATTTTATTTTTAGTATTTGTTGTTATAGCGGCAATAGAAATACATCATCTGTGAAAATTTCAACTGTCTAGGTATCACCGTTGTTGAGATACAGCCTGGTGACAGACGGACGGACGGACGGACGGATGGACGGACGGACAGCGAAGTCTCAGTAATAGGGTCCCGTTTTTACCCTTTGGGTACGGAACCCTAAAAAGGAAATCCACACGATGCCACCAACCGCTAGAACAAGCCGGATTCAGGCGTGGATTTTCAACAATAGATCACATACATGCGATTGAACAATCATAGAAAAGCACCAAGAATTCAACACACCAGTGTACATTGCTTACATCGACTACAAAAAGGCATTCGACACCATACTACATTCCGCCATTTGGAGAACACTACAGGACCAACAAGTACATAGCAGCTACATAACATTAATTAAAAATATTTACAAAAATAGTACGAGCAAAATACAACTAGACAACATCCGCCCTTCCTTCCCCATTGAAATCATAGTGACATTATGGCATTTATTGTTAAACTCATAATGGCAGAGAGTACTAGGTTTTTTGAGTTATCTAAACTAAAAAGTGTTAGTTAGTTATTTTACATTATCTATATCAACATAATTTAAAAGATTACCTTTTTCAATTATCTCTGCTTTGGAATATTCCTTTATCAAAACTATTTTCTTCGTCTTAAAACTGTTGCACCACACCTTGAATACAGGCATTTCTTTTCATTCCTTGAACACTGGGATTTCACTGAAATAATAATAAAATATTAATATAAGTTAAAGGGTGAACAAAATGGGTCAGACTATTTGTAAGGTCCATTAAATATTGTTTTGAAGAGCTACTGCCACAGACGATGCAGTCAAACCTTTAGATGAAGGGCCGTACTGCTATGGATTTTTTGTCAGGAATAATATAATAAAGGGATAAGAACTAGTAACAATGAAATTGTATATATGTAAATTTAACGTTCTTCAGAATGGAACGGACTGAAATATTCCTCTGGAACCGCACAATACTCACATTTTGCTTATCGAACGCAGTCATATTCTTGACATGGTCCTTCAGGTCCTGGGGCATGTCGCGCGGCAGATGGTCGAAGCTGTTGTAGAAGAGCGGCTTCCAGCCTTGTTGTACGCGAAGCTGTTGCTCTCCACGCAGGGGAACCAGGTCGCTGCGTTTATGTCTACGTCACAAACCTGAGGCAGAATTTTTAAAGTAAATGGAATTGTTTTACAAGGGTTTTGATTGAGACTTAATGATGTCTGTGATAGATTTGGCAAAAGATCACTGTCTTAAGGTTAAAAGTCCTAACCTCAGGCGAAGTGGAGCCACTATATTGTGCCAATAAAAAAAAAACATCTCATTTATCAACTATCATATTAACTGCTGATATGTGAAAAAAGGTGAAATCGGACTGCCTGGCGCCATAAACCAATTATTATTATTAACCAAGAAGAAGAAGGACACTTACCTTTATACAATTACTTCGGTCTAGGTATATTTAATAATAAATCAAAATCACAGAATTTATTTCACTTCACAACGAAGATTCAACACGCAGGCAGATGACGCGACGCGAAGCATAAGCAGAATGCAAAATGGCGGATTGGCGCGCGCGCGCTGACTGAACGCTATCATAGAGTGTGTACCAACGAAGACGCGACGAGTCAAAAATGGCTTAGACCTTAGAGTAGCATTTATAAGTACTTGGTTGCAATAAAATATATTATTAATATAAACAGATTATTTTTGGCTTTTCAGTTTTATTTAAAGGTGGTTCTTTTTATTTGCTTTTTATTCATTGAAATTTAATTATTATTATTGAGTAGTTTCAGTAGCCTGCTGTTTTCCATTATCAGCTCAACGTCATTAAATTATACTTTTCGAGAGCAACTGTTTTTTTTTTTAAGTCGGTTAATATACATTTGTTGTATACCAAAACCTTCTTATTTCCAGAATGTAACAAAGAGTAAGAATGGGACCCTATTTACCTATTTACTGCCGCTATAACAACAAATACTAAAAACAGAATAAAATAAATATTTGAGTGGGGCTCCCATACAACAAACGTGATTTTTTGCCGTTTTTTACTACTAGGTAGGTAGCAAGAGCATTGACTTGACTTGACATCTCTTATTTTTACTCTTTGGCACCACTTCCTTCTAGAATATTCCACAACAAACATGGCGGATCTGCGCAAGTTATGGCATGTCCGTTCGTTTTTTTCATAAATCTGCTTATACTGCGCAGTCATATGGACCTAGTATGTACTTATAGTACACCTGGAGTGCTCATTGCTTCGTTCGATTTATTTTATATACCTAATGAAACTCATAAATAAATATAGTGAATGTTAGCTACTATGCCAGCAATAACACACTTTTGGCTCCCGTTATTTTAACAGAACGCAGCAATCCCGTAATTGTTAATTTGATTTGATAAATGACAAACTTCGTTACTTAAGTCATACTCAAAAACGAAACAAACCAAAAAACATATTCTGATGTACGTGGACATGAACACATTTATGAGGATATAAAAAAAAAAAACCGGCCAAGTGCGAGTCGGACTCGCGCACCGAGGGTTCCGTACAAACACTTTCCATCCCTAAGTGGTTAAGTTAAGTTTGCACCTGGTATGTATAGCGCCCCATATAAATTAGGTGCAAAGTTAAATATTAAAAAAAAAAATTATGGTTTTCGTAATTATTCCTTTATCTATGCTATAAGACGTTGCTTCGTACCAAATTTCAAGATACTGGGTTCACGGGAAGCACCCTGTAGGTTTTGATTCCCTTGCAAGTGTCGAAAATTTGCGGCATAAACGGCTGTATCTTTTGATTGCGTTGGCTTAGAAGTTTGATTTTTTCACAGCTTCAAGGGACAGTAGACCTGAGTAATTGATATAAATTTCAGCTTCATACCTCCACGCGTTCCTGAGAAAAAGGGTCTTGACAGACAGACGGATGGACGGACAGACGGACAACAAAGTGATCCTATAAGGGTTCCGTTTTTTTCCTTTTGAGGTACGGAACCCTAAAAATGGTTATTTGTAGGGCAAAAAACTAAATGCTCACCAAAATGGCTTTTTTCACCAAAATTTCAAATTGGTGCTAGGCGGCTAAAACTCGGTATCGGGGGGCTCTCGGGGCTCAAAAATATGAATCTGAAATCTTGTCCGAAAATTCGGTCAAATTCGGCAAAAATATAAAAAAAAAACCGGCCAAGAGCATGTCGGGCCACGCTCAGTGTAGGGTTCCGTAGTTGCTCATCCTTCACAATAAACTGCTGTTTTAAGCCCGAGGTTTACGTTAAGAAAGATTTTAAGCTCTATAAAAAGGTCGTAAACGCCCTAGAAACTGTAATCACTTATTACCTTCTGGAAGTCAACTTACGACCTTTTAAAGAAAAAATATGAAATTTGGCGATAACTCAAAAACGGCTCAACCGATTTTGTTCAATATAGTTTTCATTGAAAGTACATATAAGGCCTCATTAACATGAATTTTTCCGAATTTTTTTGACCCGTGGTTTTGAAAAAAACCGATTTTTTTTTCAAAATTTCAAATTGGTGCTAGGCGGCTAAAACTCGGTATCGGGGGGCTCTCGGGGCTCAGAAATATGAATCTGAAATCATGTCCAAAAATTCGGTCAAATTCGGAAAATATCGAAAAAAAACGATTCAAAATTTCTCAATTGGTGCTAGGCGGCTAAAACTCGGTATCGGGGGGCTCTCGGGGCTCAAAAATATGAATCTGAAATCTTGTCCGAAAATTCGGTCAAATTCGGAAAATATCGCAAAAAAAACGTTTTTTTTTCAGAATTTCAAATTGGTGCTAGGCGGCTAAAACTCGGTATCGGGGGGCTCTCGGGGCTCAAAAATATGAATCTGAAATCTTGTCCGAAAATTCGGTCAAATTCGGAAAATATCGAAAAAAACCGATTTTTTTTTCAAAATTTCAAATTGGTGCTAGGCGGCTAAAACTCGGTATCGGGGGGCTCTCGGGGCTCAGAAATATGAATCTGAAATCTTGTCCATAAATTCGGTCAAATTCGGAAAATATCGAAAAAAACGTGTTTTTTTTCAGAATTTCAAATTGGTGCTAGGCGGCTAAAACTCGGTATCGGGGGGCTCTCGGGGCTCAAAATTATGAATCTGAAATCTTGTCCGAAAATTCGGTCAAATTCGGAAAATATCGAAAAAAAACCGATTTTTTTTTTCAAAATTTCAAATTGGTGCTAGGCGGCTAAAACTCGGTATCGGGGGGCTCTCGGGGCTCAGAAATATGAATCTGAAATCTTGTCCGAAAATTCGGTCAAATTCGGAAAATATCGAAAAAAACGTGTTTTTTTTCAGAATTTCAAATTGGTGCTAGGCGGCTAAAACTCGGTATCGGGGGGCTCTCGGAACTCAAAATTATGAATCTGAAATCTTGTCCGAAAATTCGGTCAAATTCGGAAAATATCGAAAAAAAACCGATTTTTTTTTTCAAAATTTCAAATTGGTGCTAGGCGGCTAAAACTCGGTATCGGGGGGCTCTCGGGGCTCAGAAATATGAATCTGAAATCTTGTCCGAAAATTCGGTCAAATTCGGAAAATATCGAAAAAAAACGATTCAAAATTTCTCAATTGGTGCTAGGCGGCTAAAACTCGGTATCGGGGGGCTCTCGGGGCTCAAAAATATGAATCTGAAATCTTGTCCGAAAATTCGGTCAAATTCGGAAAATATCGAAAAAAACGTGTTTTTTTTCAGAATTTCAAATTGGTGCTATGCGGCTAAAACTCGGTATCGGGGGGCTCTCGGGGCTCAAAATTATGAATCTGAAATCTTGTCCGAAAATTCGGTCAAATTCGGAAAATATCGAAAAAAAACCGATTTTTTTTTTCAAAATTACAAATTGGTGCTAGGCGGCTAAAACTCGGTATCGGGGGGCTCTCGGGGCTCAGAAATATGAATCTGAAATCTTGTCCGAAAATTCGGTCAAATTCGGAAAACATCGAAAAAAAAAACGATTTGTATGGAGAAAATTTCAAATTGATATAGCATAGCTAATAATGACTACCGCACATTATGGAGCGTTTTTTAGGGATATAAAAAAAAAAACCTAACCTAACCTAACCCGGCCGAGTCGGATCTGCTCTGAAAGGTGATCAGGATTAGATGGATACCTAGCTTAAACACTAATTTATGAAAACAATATTTGGTGAGCAAAACATCCATTTTGGTGAGCAAAACATCCATTTTGGGAAGCAAAAAATCCATTTTGGGAAGCAAAAAGATATTTTTTGGTAATCATTTTGATGTTTTATGAAAACAATATTTGGTGAGCAAAAAATCCATTTTGGGAAGCAAAAAGATATTCTGACTCAACATAAAATTATTCTGGTGTAATGTATATCGATTTTGGAATACAAAATGATTTAATTTGGGGAGCACTGTATAGAGTGAATTTATATTAAATGGAGGCAATTCATTTTATTTGGAATTTAGTTTTGGGGTATAAAAGCCATTTTGGTGAGCGTTTAAATTGTTCCCTTTTCAGATATGGCGAGTGTATTACAAGTAGGTTGGTTTTCTCCGCGTTTAACATAATACCGTTGTCATGGGACCATTGCACAATCTTAGATACAAGCTCCCTGTGCGCAGTCAAGTTTGCCGCCATTTTTTTTTTTGATATAATTTGAAAGAATATCATCTAGAATAGACCTCGAGTATATTTATTATACAATTAAATTACTATCATTTAGGTATAATGATTAATGAAATACTGGGGGTTTCAAACTGACAGTTGACAGCTTCGCGCCAAAACGCACCGAAACTTGCGACGACGTCACGTCATCTTTGTTTGTCAATGAACAATGAAAAATTTGATCGTAGTTGCTAAAATTAATAAATTCCGGCTTTCTTGAATAAATAGGTTAGGGTCAAATGAACTATAAAAAATGGACTATCCGTCAACATCAGGAAATCACAACGATGGCTCCAATGTTCGGATATAAAGAGCCGTGTTGTGTGTTCAGTTCAACTTCAGCGGTTTCCAAATAAAATATTCTTATCTTATCGAAATGGAGAAAAAAGTAGTTCCAAGCTGCGAAGAGGACAGACACTTATTCTCCAAAGACTGTCAGTCGATGCTGTGAAGATCACCCGATGTAAGTGCAAATATTATTGCTTAAGTACATGTTTTGCGTGTGGTAGTACGCTCTGATTAAAATTAATTTAGCTAAGTACCTAATTTACTAATGAATCTTCTTTGTGACACATACAATATTTCTTTATATTTTACAGCTGGAGAAAGATGTTGAAAATCTTTATCTAAAAAAAATGTGGTACCACACATTTTAGAGTGCCAAAATAGAATGATGCCAATATAAAGCCTACATCAGCAATACTCAAAAGGAACAGACGTGAAATTCTTGTAAGTATTGAAAATGCATCAGGTATGCCTTTGTTTCGATCTATTATTTCACAATTCTTTGGGTAGTAATTAACACAGTCATCTTGTTTAACTGGACAGTAAGTATTTATTTTCAGGAATACCTAAGTACTTATTTGTCTATTAATGACTATGAATCAGGCGACATTTTAAGTGTCTACAATAACACTCGCCAAGTGTCTACATTGATACCAAAATTGTGTATAAGTATTCATGAATAGGTTTATGTAGGTATATAAAGTATTAATTAATATGCATAATAATAATTGGTTTTATGTAGGTAACAGATTATAGAATTAAGGCACAATACAAATGTGTCTGTTTAGTTAGTCGTATGGTTACTGATAGAGAATGCCTTTTGGTATTAAAGTCTAAAATTTGTACTTTTACTTTTGTATTTTGTGCAATAAATAAATACTTTTCCATTGAGATAATAGTGATATATGCTGGGTTTGCATTTTCAGCCTTTTTGTATAATGACTGATACTAGATTTTTCATATTCTGTTGGGGTATATGTAATAATGATGTTATTTATTAATGTAACAAAAGCTGCTGCATCTTGTGGGTACAGACACACAGACTAAAGATACCTTTAGTCTGTGTACCTACTTATAATCTTCCCTTTTATTATAGTATGGATATCATGCTCTCTAATTAAGAAATGTTCTTTTCTTACATTTCAGATCCAACTCTGAAGATTCAGAAATCCAAGACACTCTTCACCCTCAGAATATAAATGTATGCTGTGTGTATGACAAGTGTGTACAGGTGGCTCTAAAAAAAATAAAAAAAAAAAAATAAAAATAAAAAGCATTTATTTCAGACAAATTAATCCATATATTGTTAGTATTACAAAAATAACTTAAATAACTATGTTAGTGCCTAAACTAATGTGTTGAGAGGTCCAGTGCCTGATTAGGGCACTGTCCCATCTCTCCGCCACGACAGTCTGTGGCGGCTGTCGCGCACTCTGCGGAGCGTCGCGGCGCAGCGCTTGCGCAGCGTCGCGTGGAAACCGTCCACATGCGCGTCTGCGAACATGCCCGACGCACTGCAGTACCTCGGCAGCCGCAACAGCACCCGGAACGCATCGTTGTACTGTACACGCATAGTGTTCATGGCACGCTGCGTGTACCTCGTCCATAGGCTACAGGTGTACAGAGAAGTACAATACGCACGAAATAATGTTATTTTAACCTGCGCTGTACACCTGCTGAACCTGCGAGCAATCATATTGGCCATAATGGCCAACGCCCTGCGTTCCCGCTCAATGTCAGAATCGTCTCTCAAGTCATCGGTGACCAAGTGACCCAGATATTTAAATGAATTTACCCTCTTGAGCTGTTCGCCATTCAATCGAATGGGTGGGACATGAGATGGACACTTGGTACCCGCCTTGAAAATCATATACTGGCTTTTCTTTACATTGTATTGCAAATTGTGCTTACGGGCATATGACTCACACTTCTCGAGAAGTATTCTTATACCACCGACCGATGGGCTCAACAGTACCATGTCGTCAGCATCTGAATCGGTTCATTATTTTAAGGGTGAATAGGCGACCGACGGACAAAGTTACTTTCAGATGTATAGTATGAATGTTTATAAAAATATCTTGGAAAAATTAAAAGCATGGTTAAATATTATAAATATCTTTTAATACAGCACAGACACAATGCTGCTATCAAATGGTACATCTATCAAATGGTATATCTATGCTGCTATCTAATGGTAAATCTGATTTGAATCCGGTATCTATCAGTACTATGGATAATATAGTTCCTCACGAAAAGTAAAAGAAAACAAATCAACATTTTTACAAGTCTATACCTAAATACGTGCACATGTTCATGCGTGCAATAAAAACAATAAGAAAATAATCGAGTATCAGAAGCGGCGAAGACGTCTCACCGGCCAAACCGTACGTGACGCAACAAACGTCGTCCAATTAGTCCATGTGAGCGTACCGCGGCACGATGTCCTCGCGGATGAGCAGGTCCCAGGCCGGCAGCCCGTGCAGCGGCAGCAGGTCTTGGCCGGTGAGAGTCAGAATGGCGGGTGTACCATCACGGATTTGTAAAACAATTATACCAAAAAAATGTACTCAAAATGTACTATTTTGTACCTACTTTAAAAAAAATTGTATCTCTCCGTACAAAAAGTTATTACAATGTTTAGGTACACCCGCCATTCTGACTGCTGTCAGGATGGCGGGTGTATCGCAGTTTACCATGAAGCCCTTGATTATTGAGAAATGTTATTACTCTAAAAAAATGTACCAAAATTGTACTCTAACAAACAGTTAAAATATTAGCAATCGGATGTGTAACTTGGGAGTTATACACAAATTAAATTTTGTTCATAGTATGTGAAGGGCCAAGCGGGAGAACTGGGTAAGTCACGTTCGCAAAATTTTACAGTACAGAAGAATGAGGTTGTCTAATCCTTTGATGGCTGTATGGCTTAAGTAATAATATAGCAAAAAACCGGCCAAGTGCGAGTATGGCTCGCGCACCGAGGGTTCCGAGGGGTTACAAATGAGATGCAAATTTAAGACAACCGGGTTCTACAAATACGATTTTCGAACTAAATAATATATTTTTTATAATTTACCTACAATATATAGTTTCCCAGTTTTCCCTTTACTTGTAGTATAAGACGGGTGTTACTTGTAAATTTCTGTTCTAGGTCACAAGTAACACCATAAGTGTTTGTACGGAACCCTCGGTGCGCGAGTCATACTCGCACTTGGCCGGTTTTTTGCTATATTATTACTTAAGCCATACAGCCATCAAAGGATTAGACAACCTCATTCTTCTGTACTGTAAAATTTTGCGAACGTGACTTACCCAGTTCTCCCGCTTGGCCCTTCACTTACTATGAACAAAATTTAATTTGTGTATAACTCCCAAGTTACACATCCGATTGCTAATATTTTAACTGTATGTTAGAGTACAATTTTGGTACATTTTTTTAGAGTAATAACATTTCTCAATAACCCGCCATCCTGACAGTCAGAATGGCGGGTGTACCTAAACATTGTAATAACTTTTTGTACTGAGAGGTACAATTTTTTTTAAAGTAGGTACAAAATAGTACATTTTGAGTACATTTTTTTGGTATAATTGTTTTACAAATCCGTGATGGTACACCCGCCATTCTGACTCTCACCCTGGCCGACGGCGATCAGCCCGGTCTCGGGCCCCGGCAGGTGCCCCTACCACAAGTAGTAGTAGCCGCAGCCGCGCCAGGCTCACCAGCGGGCACAGCGTGCGCACCGACGAGATGAGCTCCACCAGGCCCGAGTACGTCTTGTTGAAGTTTTTGGAACACGGCGGCGGTCATCTTCTTGTCGCCGAGCACGCTGTCGTTGGCGTAACCCTCGATGAGCTCGGCCGTCCAGTTGAAGTGCTTCTTCCGCAGCAGATCCGAGTGACCCGAGTGCGAGGTGGTAGGTGGTGGTGGCTGGAATGCTGTAGAACTTGTAAACGCCTTCATCCAAAATGCTGTAAAAAGAAACATTTGTTTATTGTCTCAATTTTACTCATATAATGAGTACTTCTAGCGATGCTGCCAACACTGGTGTGTATGCCGACAAAGCAAGGATACTGACCCTTCGACGGGCCCGCAAGAGGAGATGGTGGTGAATGTAGCGTCCGAGACGCAGCGGGCGCTCCTTGCGCAGCACCACCGCGCCCACCACCAGGTTTTGTCTGTGGAACACGAAAACAATACTCATAGTTATCTGGTTTCTACAGTTTGGTCAGTTTGTTTCTCCCAACAGAACTGTGAAACATCACATGGTCTTACCTTTTCTTTTTTGCCCAGAACATTAAGAACTTCTTTCTGTAGTTTTTCATTTCAACACTTGAAAACTGCACTTTCATCAAGAAAATGTAAGACCATGTCAACACTAACTTCTGGCAGATTCCTGGAGTCTGCTTTTATGAACCCAAGTTCCATTTTTATTCGAAATGTGCAATACATTTTCACAATAAAATAATATATTTATAATCTCAACTATGCCGTGAATAAAATAATTAGACGTCAACGTCAGGTTGACATGCAGAGATAAACACGTTGATTGGTGTATGAAAAAAACGTTCCGTTTCACGTTACTTTAATTCATAATTATTGTTAAAAATCGATAATAACTAAAATAAAAATGTAGCAATGGCCTTTCTTTCGCGTTATTTTTACATTGTAGCCACAAAATATTGATATATACTATATCTGCATCTTCATTATTGTTTGTTATACACAATGAAGTCGGTTAAAAATAGCTGACAATGAGGGTTTTCGATACTTTTTCTGCCACCAGGCGGCGCTACCTGGCGGTCCACCAAACAGCTGTCAAATAGCATAGATAAACTCGTAGGAACTGAACGTATTGTTTACTGAAATTCTAGTGTATTTGGAGGTGTTATTGGCTTTGTTTGTACATTCCTATCCCTACTAGAACTTTGTACATTCCATGGGAATTGACTTGGCACTGCATTTTTTTTTAACACTGGTCTGGCTGAAATAATAATTAGATAAATATAAATGTTATAGTTTAGTATTTTTTGATAAGGCACAAACTAAAAATGTTTGCAATTCATCATTGAAGTTTGGTCGAGAACTGAGATAATCAGTGATTAACTAAAATTATCATTAATATTGAAAATATTCTTACGTTTTTCCAGTACTGAATCCGGCTTTTACAAACGAGGCTATTTTTCGTTGGAGTAAATTTATCTCTGCGAATAGCTACAAGCCACTGTTTTAATCGGTTTTTATCTCTCGTAGTGAACGTATGCCCTCGTGTTTTATAAATGAGATCCTTCCAAAAACATTTCATGTATAATAAAAGTTTCGTGTATAATTATTTTTTTACTACTTAGCGCCTGACACAAACATAAATACACCACAGATTTGGATTGCTCTGCTGATACGCACAGGCGTTCATGTTGTAAGTAGTCCAAAAAATAATTATACGCGAAACTTTTTGATCTGTAACGCTGCAGAGTTGATTTTAAGCTAAATGTAGGTAGCAATTAGGTAGCAAATTTTGGTTAGTAAATAACATGAAAATTGTGCGTCCTTCGCAAAATATGAACTTTGTCCAAACATCCTGACGTCAGAATGACTGGTCAAAAAAAATATGTGATATGTTTTATTATACTGAGGTAGCAATTATTTGGTAAATGGTAGCAAATACTAGCAAATAGGTAGCAATTTTTACGTAAGCAATCAATGCGGAATTCAACAGTCAACCAATCATTCTGACGCACACAGTTTTAAAGCAATATTAATGTCGCGACTGTTGCTTGGTTTTTTGACTCAAAAGTGGTTTGTTTTGTCATCAAATGCAGTATTCAGGCATGGACTTAATAACTAAATGAAATAATGAACTTTATTTTGCCACGAGGGCATTATACATTTTACATTTTCCGTTGTTAGGGTTCCGTACCCAAAGGGTAAAAACGGGACCCTATTACTGAGACTTCGCTGTCCGTCCGTCCGTCCGTCTGTCACCAGGCTGTATCTCAAGAACGGTGCTAGCTAGACAGTTGAAATTTTCACAGATGATGTATTTCTGTTGCCGCTATAACAACAAATACTAAAAATAAAATAAAATAAATATTAAAGGGGGGCTCACATACAACAAAGGGATTGGTTGCGTTAACTTTGCACCTCATTTGTATGGAGCGCTATACATACCAGGTGCAAACTTAACTTAACCACTTAAGGATGGAAAGTGTTTGTACGGAACCCTCGGTGCGCGAGTCCGACTCGCACTTGACCGGTTTTTTTACTTTTGAGGTACGGAAACCTAAAAATATTTTTTCTTAATTTTACGCGCACGTAGATTTTTTCCAAAATGAGCCATAATGTAATAAAAATAAGAATAGTAATTTAGGAACGGTAGCTACCTATACCTATTTCATGGATATACCGTCTGTTGACAACCAAAACACTATAAGTAACAAATACCTACTTATATAAAGCTCGTATCTAAGTGTCAATCTACTTACTAGATACGAGGTTTTGAAGAGTAGTGACAGAAATTTTAGTGAGTTTTGGTTGTCACCAGGCTATATACGACTATATCGTTCAGATATTTGTGAACACCTTGTTGAACTGTATATAAATGCCATTCAATCTCTCTTGTAAAATTATTGACGGCGATTGTATTCATATTAGTACAAGATTTACTTAGGTTGGGACTTTATAGGCCAATTGGTGTAAATAGTCACAAGATATTAATCTATTTATTTATTTATTTAAATGTTCCAGACATTTTATGTAATTATGCAGGTTTTATGTAAACGTCCATGTTTAGGTGATTATTACATATTTTTTTAGGCAAAAACACACACTAAAATTGAAAATTACACGATACTTTGAAAAATAAAGTACAAACTGTACAATGACATAGTATCTTTTGTAATCTTACACACACTTTTGTGAATATTCCAAAAAGGTTCAGGAAATATACAAAAAACTGTGTTTTTCAGAAAGAAATGTTAAATAACAAGTATTGTATGTAATAATAGCCGTTTCAATCGTTGTAAATACATATCTAAATGTACTTTTCCCATATATTCAATGTAATTATACAGATTTTATGTAAATGTCCAAGTTTTTAGTGATTCTGACATGCCTTTTATGTAAAAACACACACTATAATTGAAAATTCCACGATATTTTGTGAAATAAAGAAAAACCTGTATAATTACGGAATATTTATGAGAACTTACAGATACTTTAGGGAAAATTCCAAAAAGGTACAGGAAATTTGCAAAAAAATGTGTTTTTCAGAAAGATATGTAAAATAACAAGTTTCGTATGTAAGATAGCCGTTTCAATCGTTGTAAATACATGTCTAAATGTACTTTGCCTACACATTCAATGTAATTATACAGATTTTATGTAAACGTCCAAGTTTTTAGTGATTTTTTACATGACTTTTATGTAAAAACACACACAATAATTGAAAATTACACGATATTTTGTGAAATAAAGAAAAACCTGTATAATTACAGAATATTTATGAAATCTTACTGATACATTTGGGATAATTACAAAACTATGTAAAATGACGAGTTCCGTATGTAATAAAAGCGTTATAAATACATATTGAAATGTATTTTTCCCAAACATTCCATGTAATTATACAGAGTTTATGTACATATACAAATTTTTTATGATTATTACATATTGTTTATGAAAAAACACAGAATTAAATTGAAAATTACACGATATATTGAAAAATAAAGAAAAAACTGAAAATTTACTTAATATTCTACGTAATCCTACTAAAATTATTATGATCATTACAAAAAACTTATGTAATTTCACATAAAAATGGGTTTTTTCTGAAGATGTGTAGAATGACGACTTATGTATGTAAAATTACAGTTTTAAGCGTTATAAATACATATTGAAATGTATTTGTCCCAGACGCTCTATGTGATTTTACAGATTTTATGTAAACGTACACATATTATTAATTATTACATATTTTTTTTGTAAAAAGACATCAAAATCGTTGAATTTAACGAAGATATTTAAAATTACCAAAAATTATGGAAAAAAACCAAAATTTTGGTACTTTTCCCAGGTTTTGAGGGAATTATACAGGTTTCTGTAATTTTTTTGTGTGTAAAATCACATAATTTTTAACAGTGTAGTTACCCATATCTTTTGTATGAGTAACTTTCGTTACACAAAAGACGCGATCGTAATTTTGTTTTTATTAAGCCTTTAACTATATGTAAGTACATGTTTTTTGAAAATTACTCAACGACTTTCATTATAAATGAAACATGTGAAGTCATCCCTTTTTGGGATCTCTTCCAGTTAACCTTTGAGGAATTGAAGGAATGGTTATTTGAAGAAAATAGGCAAACTACACTGCGTACAAACGAGATAACTATCGATATGGGGGTTGAAAAATACAAATTTCAGCCATTTCAAAACAAGATCATGAGGTCTACAGCTCACAAAACGACTAGTATATTATATGGTATATATTCCGTACTATCAGGTACATATCCTAGTTTCGTCGATAAATTCGTATTTTTAGTTTCCTCGAATATTTCAACCAGTGTGTGAATCGTCATTGCTGAAAGCATGTTTCACGCTCGAGTGCCTTTGTTTGTATATCGATGTGCTGATTGGATGTTCTCGTTACTTGACTTATAGAATGTGTTCATATTTGTAAAAAGCATCTTCTATAGAAATGTAAGTACATGGTGAGAAGTAGTGAGGTACGACTGTACCAAGTAGTGTTTTAATGGTAATAAAATACCGCTTTACCGCTTATAAACCGAAAAACCACTTATAGACTAAAAATACAGAGATTCCAGCAATAATACGCCGAATATCTCGTAGTGAAATGCAAATTGTGTTCATAGGACCTCACGATACAGGCTCGACCTAGTGTGAGGACCACTGAAAAAATCTCTCACTATAAACTCTGTCTGTCATATATTTGTGTAAGCATGTAATACTTTTTAGGGTTCCGTACCCAAAGGGTAAAAACGGGACCCTATTACTGAGACTTCGCTGTCCGTCCGTCCGTCCGTCCGTCTGTCACCAGGCTGTATCTCAAGAACGGTGATAGCTAGACAGTTGAAATTTTCACAGATGATGTATTTTTATTGCCGCTATAACCAGGCGGGGCGCACTCCACGATTAACGTTTCCCGCTACAAGTAAATGCCGGTCGCCGCATGCATGCGGACTATTCAGTGGCTGACACGCTCTGTCTCGGAACGCACGTACCTACACGATTTTCGCGCGCGTCTTGCTCACGATTTACGTCGCAAGTGAACGTTCCGCATTCATCTGTTGATACCAGTGTTATATTATAGTGTTTAAATGAGTAAAAAGATATTGTATCGCAGCGGGTTGTATATGTTTTTCGCTCTTCCAACATGTCCGAAGGATGCCGAAAGGTAAGAAAATTAACATAATATATGATAATTAGTTAATGAATAATAATAAAAAACATATTTCAGGTGTATCTACTTCCATATTTAACACTGGTTACTCAGAAAAAATATAATTGTTATATACTTATGTAATTTTGAATTGATTATTTGCTGATATTTGTCAATTTAAATTCTAGTAAAATAAGTATTTGTCTACTACTAAAGCAACAATCATAGAGGTTGTTATTATAATATTTGATATAAAGTTTGTAAAATTACTAGTAATGAATAAACGATTGAGTGATAGTTTGATAGGTAAGTATATAAAATATATAAATAATGAGTTAAAAGAAATGTATTGGAAGAGATCCCTAATAGGGATAAGTTCGCCTTTGTACATGTTTTATTTGTTACTAGCGACCCGCCCGGCTTCGCACGGTGCGTCCGTGCGTATTTTTAAAGATCTAAGTATACATAGGGTTCACTATTATCTTGTAGAAACTTTTTTGACATATATTTGTTTTGCATAACGATACTTGGCAGAAGTAACGTTTGGCAGAAACATCTTACGCAGAGTATGCTTTGGCATAAATCATTTCGCAGATTTTTATAACACCGAATCCTATATTGGCATAATGTTGATGAGCATAACAGTCTTCTAAACGAATAGTACTTTCGCAGATAATTTTTTTGCATAATATTTTAGGCGGCATAAAGTTGTCAAGCCGAATACCATTTGATTCCAAGATAGACTTCATTGTCTTATCTTGTTGTACAGGACATATGCGGAATACCTAACCTAATCCAAGTCGGACCTGCCCTAAGGTGCAATCAGTACCTAATTTATGCATTACAAATTGTTGTAATTACACATTTTGTCCATGGAGTGGTATGGTAGCCGGCCGATGCCGCGCGGCTTGCTCGCTTCGCTCGCTCGTTAGGGTCTCAGTTCAACCTAACACTCCTCCTCGCTTCGCTCGTCGTCGTACCTAACCTAATCCAAGTCGGACCTGCCCTAAGGTGCAATCAGTACCTAATTTATGCATTACAAATTGTTGTGATTACACATTTTGGCCATGGAGTGGTATGGTAGCCGGCCGATGCCGCGCGGCTCGCTCGCTCGTTAGGGCCTCAGTTCAACCTAACACTCCTCCTCGCTTCGCTCGTCGTCGTACCTAACCTAATCCAAGTCGGACCTGCCCTAAGGTGGAGTCAGGACCTACTTTATGCATTATAATTGTTGTGATTAAAAATTTAGTGGCAATTGCCCCGCGGCGGCAAGATACCTAACATTGCTCCTCGAACTATACTTACATTCTACTACGTAAAGTTTACTTAACACACTTTTCTACACACCTAACGGTACTTACATTCTACTACGTAAAATTTACTTAACGCACTTTTCTGCTGGTAGAAAATAATTATACCTACTATTGCAATCGTATGCTATGGATTATTATGGTACGTAAAATTATGCTAAACCAAAGTCGGCCAAAGAGATATTCTACAAAACAATGTGCTGCAAAATGTGTCGTATGCGAGGTAGTAGTAATGCCAACTATACCTTTATGCCATCTTACCATTCAACCGAAAGTGTTTCTGCGAAACGTGTTATGCGAAGTGTATTTCTGACCAATATTATTCTGCCAGATGAGGGTAACCCCATACATAGGGGCAGACAGACAGACAGCAGGAAACGACTTTGTTTTATACTAGGTGTGTAGTTGTATATGAATAAATAAATAAATATCGGACTACTAAGCAAAAACAAAATGAAGCTAAAGAATTTAATTGCATGTTAAGGTAACGCATTCCTTGCATTATTTTATTATATTATACGTATTAAAATGTTTAAAAATAAAGCTAAAATGTTTTGCGGCCTGGTGGTGGATTCAATTCGTCCAAATTCTGAGATTGATTATTTTATAGTTAAATAATGAAATAATAGATATAATGTATGAAGAATATAAATATATTGTTCTCTATATTGTATGCAAGAAATAAATGGGAAATACATTTTTATTTTTAGTCGTTGACAGTCCTCGCTCTCGGCGACGCGGCAAGCGAACCAATTCATTTTCACCGTTGGCACGCAGCTTTAACGTTCCGTTTAGCTTGCGCTGGGGACGACGACTTTAGAAGGGCCATAAATCATATTTTTTCGGCTAAAAAAAAGCGGCTTTTGTAAAGATCAAAGTAGTGTGCCTTCTGTACTTGTACTATTATCTATTCTGTGCTATAACAACAAATACTGAAAATAAAATAAAATAAACATTCACGCATCCAGGGAACTTGTCACTCATATTTTGTCTGTAGATGGTGACAGTTTTCAGGTTCCGTTTTTAAAGGAAGCATTAATCGAGTGGAGGGTTCGATATCCTAATGATACTAGACCCGATAACGTGAAATCGCAAAGATCCTGGGACGATATACTGAGCAGGCAGTTTTATAACGATCTTTTGGAAGCGGCGTCCGGGGTGGATGAGGCTCGTCTGAAGGCTGTGGTGGAGCCTGAGTCTAGCGCATGGTTACATGCGTTACCATCGTCGCATTTAGGTACACTTTTAGACAATGACTCATTAAGAGTCGGGGTAGCACTTAGGTTAGGATGCTCGGTGTGTGAACCTCACCAATGTATTTGTGGGGCATCAGTTGAGGCCAACGGCCATCATGGCTTAAGTTGCGTACGGTGTGCGGGTAGGTTCTCAAGGCATCACTCTATAAACGACATCTTACGGCGCGCAATGATCTCCGCCAACGTGCCTAGTGTACTGGAGCCTCAGGGTCTTAGTAGGACAGATGGCAGACGCCCGGACGGGTTAACACTGGTTCCTTGGGAGAAAGGTCGTAGTCTAATTTGGGATGCAACATGTGTTAGTAAATTCGCTCCTTCCCACCTCGACCAAACCATTAGCAAAGCAGGGGCTGCGGCTGAAAGTGCAGCTAAATTAAAACATGCCAAATACTCGAACTTTGAGCCAGTGTATATGACTTTGTTCCGGTGGCTATCGAGACGGATGGACCCTGGTGCTCAGAGGCCAAGTCGTTATTAAAAAAAATAGGACAGCGTTTGAGAGAGAGAGGTGATCCCCGGTCTGGCTCGTATACCTGGTTCAGAAAATATCGCTGGCAATACAACGGGGCAATGCTGCTAGCATTTTTGGAACATTTCCGCCAGGTACTCGTCAGGCCGGAGTTTGATTTTTGATGGGTTATTGACAAAGCGTGTTGCGGATTATTATATTGTATCACTTGGACGAAGCTTGTTGCTGATAAAAAATTATGTGTCATTTTGACGATGGTTGCTACGGATGCTCATTTTGTATTTATGACGAAACCTGCGCTGTGGATATAATATTTGGATGCATGCATGAGATTTGTTTTTAATAAATTATTATTTTTAAAAATAAACAACAAAGAAAATAAAAAATAAACATTTAAGGGGGGCTCCCATACAATAAATGGGATCGGTGGCGTTAACTTTGCACCTCATTTGTATGGAGCGCTATACATACCAGGTGCAAACTTAACTTAACCACTTAAGGATGGAAAGTGTTTGTACGGAACCCTCGGTGCGCGAGTCCTACTCGCACTTACCAGTTTTTTTTTGTAAATAAATGAATTTTGTATTGTATTGAATAAAAACCTGGTGACCTGACCTTCATGTATTCGGTAGTGTATTTTTTTTTAATAATTTTGGTAAGTATTAATTAACTGTTAAACTGTTTTCAGTGTCTTGAGTTGAGATTCCGAATCAAGTACCTTCCTTCGCAAGGTAATTCTTCTTTCTGAAGTAAAAAGCGCCATCTCTGGTCACGGACAAAGATGCAGGCTTCTTAAATTATAACGCAATATATTTACTTCCAAAAATACAATACAAACTTTGCTATCCACAACACAGGTTTCGTCCACAGTTCCACACATAGTATTTGCATCCGCCTCAGGGTTCGTCAATAATATTGCTAGAATCTTCGTCAAATACTCACATTGAAAATCATCCACAACACGTTTCGTCATTATTAATATTAATAAAAGAAAGAAAAATGAGCACCACACAAAATTACGTCCTTATCCGAAATAAACCCGGCTCAAACGTCCCAACGTCGTCCGGCTCGTTAAATTATCGGTTAAATGTGAAGAAGGCTATTTCGCAGTGTAGTGGATGTTGTTAACGACATTTAATTGCATTTTATGGCGTTTGATTTTTGGCGCAGGGAAGGATTATAGGGTCATGCATGTATTTGTATGAGTTTTGATTTATTTTTGTATAAGTAACTTCTACCTTCTCTTTTAATTGTTAAATGTAACTTATTCTCGGTTTTCCTCTTCCACGCTTCCCTTCAACTTTTCCTTATATGATGTTATTTAGAAAAGCGTCATGTCGTACAAGGTGACCCAACATTTTCCCTCTCATATTCTCTATAATTTTCAGCATTTTTTCTACAAAATACTTTTTCTCAAACATGCAATGAAATATTGTCTTTGCGTTCCTTATAATAGGCTCGGAAGTATCGGTTTTTGGGCGCAACAACTCGAGAGGACTGTAAAGGGATTTCATACTGCTTTTCAGGCCTAGGCCTGCAAAGTAACTTTTTTTTGGTTTCAACAACAAGGTCATTCACACAGCTGGCTGGTTTGACAAAAAGCAGGTTTTGTTTTTAAAGGTTGGTTGTTAGACACTTGTGGGAAAAAAAATTCAAGATGGCGACTTTTTTTTTTCAAAATTTCACATTGGTGCTAGGCGGCTAAAACTCGGTATCGGGGGGCTCTCGGGGCTCAAAAATATGAATCTGAAATCTTGTCCGAAAATTCGGTCAAATTCGGAAAATATCGAAAAAAAAAACGATTTGTATGGAGAAAATTTCAAATTGGTCCTAGGAGGCTGAAATTCGGTATCCGGGGGTTTTTGGGGCTCCTGAGTCAGAATCTGAAATCGGATTTTTTAAATTCGGTCAAATTCGGTATCGGGGGGCTCTCGGGGCTCAAAAATATGAATCTGAAATCTTGTCCGAAAATTCGGTCAAATTCGGAAAATATCGAAAAAAAAAACGATTTGTATGGAGAAAATTTCAAATTGGTCCTAGGAGGCTGAAATTCGGTATCCGGGGGTTTTTGGGGCTCCTGAGTCAGAATCTGAAATCGGATTTTTTAAATTCGGTCAAATTCGGTATCGGGGGGCTCTCGGGGCTCAAAAATATGAATCTGAAATCTTGTCCGAAAATTCGGTCAAATTCGGAAAATGTCGAAAAAAAACGATTTGTATGGAGAAAATTTCAAATTGGTCCTAGGAGGCTGAAATTCGGTATCCGGGGGTTTTTGGGGCTCCTGAGTCAGAATCTGAAATCGGATTTTTTAAATTCGGTCAAATTCGGTATCGGGGGGCTCTCGGGGCTCAAAAATATGAATCTGAAATCTTGTCCGAAAATTCGGTCAAATTCGGAAAATATCGAAAAAAAAAACGATTTGTATGGAGAAAATTTCAAATTGGTCCTAGGAGGCTGAAATTCGGTATCCGGGGGTTTTGGGGCTCCTGAGTCAGAATCTGAAATCGGATTTTTAAAATTCGGTCAAATTCGGAAAATATCGGACAAACAATATTAAGTGTTATTCTTTGAAGTATATTTTTTTATTTCATTGTATGTTTGAGAAAAGCACTATACATGCCTCATCGTGAAAACGGATTCCCGGCCTCGTATCACTATCCGGCCTCGCTCGCACGCTCGCTCGGCCGTATATACCTACTTGGCCGGAAATCCTCATTTTCCCGGCCTCTGATGTAATGTACTAATGTGGAAAAACATTAAATGTTAATATTGTGCATTTATAATATTGAAAAACGTACTACATAGCACTAGAAAATTAAAAGCGAAATTTCTAATCTTAAAAAAAAACTTATTAAATACATATTTAGACAGCAAATAGCAGCAATAACTGTCACATTTATGCTTTAAGCTGAAGCGTTATTAATTTACTACCAGAATACAGTAGTGAAATTGTTCAAGCATTCTTCATGACAGCTTTGGGTTTAAAACAACAGGCTGATGTGAGTGGCGAAAAATATTTTAATAAAAGTTAACGGGGTTAATGGACATTCACAGGAAGTTTATCCATCCATCAGCTAATTAAATGTTTCTGGACCATAATTTAACAGTGCTTAGTTTACTAAAGCTTTTAAACAGCGTATAAAAAGTAAATTGTAACTTCACTAAATTGGGTCAGCTCTTTTGAAATAGAAAAAAACAGTCTATTACCATCTAAATAAACAAACTTCAGTTGCAGGCT
Source organism: Apotomis capreana (assembly GCA_947623375.1). Classification (NCBI taxonomy): domain Eukaryota; kingdom Metazoa; phylum Arthropoda; class Insecta; order Lepidoptera; family Tortricidae; genus Apotomis; species Apotomis capreana. The sequence continues at coordinate 21,359,212 of OX392501.1, forward strand.
CAAGACTTAAAAAAATATCTAGGACAGGGTAGTGAACTCTAGTTGATAATGTCTGATAATGCCAACTTCACTAACCATGCTGTAACGATTAGGGAACTTGCTCTACTCTATAAAATCGATTTAAAAATAAACAGCCGAATTTATTTGGAAAATGTCCACTGAGATCTAGTCGAGATCTTGCCACTGTATTTCTCCTTCCTCGAATTAGCGCCCAAATTTATTCGGGAAAACTAAGTTGGGATCGTAAAACCGTACATTTCAATACAACTGTCGAATTTCTCACGTTTTCGTGAGTCCAACCATAGACGACCCAGCCATAACAAATGCCACGGCAGCCAATCGGGCAGCGCGTGCCCCTACAACTCGTGATGTAAGGCGGGTCGTTGGCTCAGTTTAAATCCCGACATTGATAAATGTTTCATTTATTCTCCCGTCTGCAGGCCGTAATTCCAAATCTGCTACCCGAATTTTATTATTTAATTATTTGTAGCCATCCGCTTTTGCGGCTTTTTCCTTTGCGTAGGGCCCAGTGGATTCCCGAATATTTTCTCGGGCCCGGTCGTGCTATCTCTGAATTACGGGTATTCGATAAGACGGAGTGGCGCGTGACTTACTGAGTAATAAAATAAACTTATATTTTGTCCTTATACTTTAGAAACCTCGTATCTAAGAAGGAAATGTTGGAATGGGAAGTAGCTTTTTTGTCAGTCCTTTTTCTATTATACTATTCAATAAAAAAAGACTTAAAATTCATTGAAGCCTATGTGTGGACCTCTATGTATTAACGTCGCTAATTAAATTTAGATATTTTTAAGAATAACCTTTTGCCTTTGATATTAATTTAGTTTCATGAAGTAACGATATTTTTTTAACCAAAACCATATTTGTTACAGGTAAGATGACGGGCAAGCAGACACAGTTACCTGTAGATCTCGTAAGATTAACCTGCTGATGTACGGTTTGTGCATATCATTATTTTAATTTTGTCAGTAATTTACACCTCAATTTACCTACTTATACTTTAATGGCCAAATTGGGCCTTTGTAAAGTAAATAATGAATGCAGATGCAATAAAATATGCGGTAACGGCATTCACCACGTACAACACAAGGAGAGGTATAATACGGTATTGTCCTGTTACATGCGGCCTTGTGGTCCTGTCGGTCCGGCAGAGAGGACGCAGGGGACAAATTTTGAAGCGCAAACGCACCTTCCTGCCGTATTTATTGCCCATTTTTACTGTAAACTGCCTTATTTATTGCGCGGACCCATAAAGGAAATATTTATTAGTTGACTCTTCTTAACTGTTGATGCATTATTTTAAATTATGTTTTGAATTGGGGTGTGCGGGTGTATTCACTATGTTTATTCATTATTGGATTAGTTTGAAACGAATAAACAATTCTATATGTTGGAGGTACGATGGTCAGCATGAATTAGACAAGAAAATTAGTTTGTAGGAAATTAATATAATTGGGAATGTATTAAATTATGTTTAATTATGTTTAATTTCTATGTAGATATACACTACTTTAATACATACATATATATATATTTTATTGTCTTGTCTTAGAAATCTAATAAGTGTTGTATTTAGACAGACATCTACATAAAACCTATATATATTTGACCAACAGGCTATATATAATGAACCGAGCGCTCAATACCTAAACAAAGACTGACTTGAAATTGAAATTCAATTTGACATTTTGTGCGGGAAATCGTAAAATTTTGAATAAACTATGGCAATGCTAAACAACCGTTGTTTCCGAAGATAATCCAATTTTGAGAGCTTTAGCCATAAGCATAGTATGGATTAACGTAACGCGTCAATACGCTTTGCTTATTATTTCTCTATTCCACAATGACATGTTCAACTTCTAAGCACATCGCTTTCCAAAATTTTAATATAACCATGTTAAGTTTACGCCAACATTTACACCAGATGTCCAACATATAGGGTTCCAAAAGAAGACATAAGACAATTGTGCGAGAAGTTTGATCAAGAGAGAACCATCGCTTCATTGTGAGCCGAGTTTCGGCGTATCAGCGGACGTGTTCAGAATGCCCGCGAGCCTGGCCGAAAGCAAAAAGGCCAAGTAATTAAGTCTCATTAATCCCTATTTATGGCGTCAGCTAATCCCTGCGGATAGTGTTTTCCGCTGAATTTATTTTCATTAAAGCAAATAGGACGTGATGCGAATGTGGCTGTGTCAACCATAAATGATTGCATCGAATATTCCCGACTGTGTACGCTATTTTATTCATAACCGCGCTCGCATTTGTAACCATCTGTCGTGTTTGTATGCTTGTAATTAGTTGAGTTAGCGTTTACCGACAGCTTTGCTGGGTTCAGGAATGTAAATAGGCTTAATTCTATTTCCAGTTGTAAGCATTAATTTGAGTGCAGCCCAATTGTATGTTTGCTTTGTAAATGTTACCACATTACATTACTGTAATTGGATTTATTTTGGACCACGTATTATAAGAACTCAATACTCAATTGTAATAGTATGTTGAAATTATGAAGAATTCATCATATATTTATTTACCTATATGTATATGCAATTAATGTTTAAAATTTTTATTAACAGAATAAAAAGACATTCAAATGAAGAGCTAGTAAGAGTTATTCAAACCATAAGGTCAAATGCAAACTTAAGATTTGAACCTGTATCTCCGTCATACTGGGGCGAGTGCTCTAATAATTGAGCCAAAAGTTGTAATATTGTTTTATAAGTCAACCAATGAAGATAGTTACTTGCCACAAGTATTCTTGTTGGTAACAAGAGACAATCTTGCAGTGCTTTTGATTAGAATTTTTAACCAATAATAACCGATGCAACGAAACAAAGTTAAGTATGACAGTGGGACTAACTAGAAAGTATACTCTTTTAAACAAAAAACCGGCCAAGAGCATGTCGGGCCACGCTCAGTGTAGGGTTCCGTAGTTGCTCATCCTTCACAATAAACTGCTGTTTTAAGCCCGAGGTTTACGTTAAGAAAGATTTTAAGCTCTATAAAAAAGTCGTAAACGCCCTAGAAACTTACACTTAATACCTTCTGGAAGTCAACTTACGACCTTAGAAAGAATATCAAATTTGGCGATAACTCAAAAACGGCTCAACCGATTTTGTTCAATATAGTTTTCATTGAAAGTACTTATAAGGCCTCATTAACATGAATTTTTCCGAATTTTTTTGACCCATGGTTGAAAAGTTAGAGGGGGGGGACACTATTTTTTTTGTTATTGGAGCGAATATTTCCAAAACTGCTGACTTTATCAAAAAATAATGTTAGAAGACCCCTATTATTTTTACAAGACCTATTCAACGACATCCCACACACCAGTGTTGAAAAGAAAAAAAAAATTCACCCCCACTTTAGGTGTTCGAGAGGTACCCGAAAAAAATTTTTTTTCGTTAATTTTATTTTACCGTTCTGTCGGTGTTATACATACACATACTCATACCAAATTTCAGCTTTCTAGTACTAATGATCACGGAGCTAAGCCGCGGACGGACGGACGGACGGACGGACAGACGGACATGGCGAAACTATAAGGGTTCCTAGTTGACTACGGAACCCTAAAAAGAATTATCTAAATCGGTCCAGCCATTTTCGAGTAATCGGGGAAAATATATAAAAAAAACGAACCATAACAACTGCCCCGTTCTTGACATGGGTTAAATGCTGTGAGCAACCTTTAAAACAACTTATCCACTAAGTTAGAGGTAACTTGGAATATTTTATCAAAAGATGAACTAATCTTATTCGTTCTACTTATTCGCAATTTCGTATTCTTTAAAAAAATAAATATAATAAGTAAAATGCAGCTGCCATTGCATTTTTATATCGTTTGTTGTTACGAGTATATAAATATTTATTTATTAACATATATTTAATTTTTTTTTTTTTTTTTTTCGCGTGGGTAGGCAGACAAGAAACATCAAAATAGTAGAGCTGTGATTTAATTTTCGGAAAAATAGTTATACAAGTGTATTTTATGTAAATTTCACTTACATGTGACATTTAAAACCTCCTTGCCACCTTTAGCTAATTTCCACCTTTTGCACTCACTGTTTTCACCAACTCTCTTTGTGACACAAAAGAGTAAATTCATGTTTTCTCTTTTTTTACTAGCTACTGGCGAGCAAATGAGGAGGTTAGTGTGCTTTTTTTAAATTGTTATTCAGTATTCGTATTTTATATATTAGAGAGTCCATATTATACAGTATTTATATTGTTATATATTATTTTATATTTTTATATTATAAGTTATAGTATTCAATTGTACTCACAATGTCTGATGTTTTCAATGCAAGTATAGACAGCGAGTTCTTCTCACTTTCTTCTTCGAGCCTTTATGATTCTCTGAGTGATGCATCAGATATGCCTGACCTCAGTGATCGGTTGCAACTTTCATTCAATTCGTCCGTTAAAAATTTCAACGTCGTCCACATCAATGCGCAGAGTATACCGGCACATTACTCGGAATTAATTACGACTTTCAGCACTAATAAAAATATTCACGCTATTCTTATTTCAGAGTCATGGCTAAAGCCTACTCTTCCATCTACTCTGTATCCTTTACCCGGGTTTCGTCTAATTCGCAATGACAGGACAGGCACTAAAGATGGCGGAACGGAAACCGTTCGTGGCGGAGGTGTTGCCATTTACATAAGAAGCAATATTGCTTGTCAAGTAGTTTCTCAGTCACCGACAGTGTACTCAAACGCTCCCGAGTATCTTTTTTTAGATGTCACTTTGCATCATTCTAAGGTTCTTCTTGGCGTTTTTTACAGCCCGTCCTCTAATGTTAATTATTTTGATTCGCTGTACAGCACTTTCTCTGATTTAGGCCCACAGTTTGACCATAGTATTATCATGGGCGATTTCAACACATGTCTCCTCAAAAATGATTTTCGTTCCTCAAAACTCCACTCTCTAGCTACTTCTTTAAACCTGAGTGTTTTATCTCTTAGCCCCACACATTTTCCGCATAATGGCCCTCCCTCGCTCTTAGATCTCATTTTAACTTCTTCTCCGGATTTAGTTTCATTCCATGGTCAATTTAATGCTGCTGGTTTCTCCAACCATGACCTTATTTACGCTTCTTTTAATATTCGTCCCCCGAAAAGGAGACATAAGGTCATTATGCGTAGGAACCTTCATGATGTCGATACCCAGGCGCTTTTTGATGATATTTCTAGTGCTGATTGGCATAGCGTTGAGCTTCTGGATGACATTGACCTGAAGGTGCAGGCTTTCAATGGCATATTGCTTGCGATTTTTGACAAACACGCTCCTTTGAAACCGACGCGTGTAAAGCACCTCCCTGCTCCGTGGCTTACAACGGATATTAAACAACTTATGGCTAAAAGGGACCGGGCGCGTGTAAAATCACGGCAAAACGCTGATTACCAACAGGCATACATTTCTTTACGAAACCGCTGCAATAAGATCTGTAGGGATGCCAGACGCCGCCATATCCACAATTGTATCGAAGATTGTCCTCCTGCTAAGCTGTGGAAATTTCTGAAGTCATTGGGAGTAGGCAAAGCTCAACATAATTCTTCTTGCGTTCTCGACCTAGACGCCATCAATATGCACTTTAGTACTTCTCCGGTTACTCTCCACCCTTCCATTAAACAATCAACACTATCACTTCTTGCCAATACTACACTCCCCGATTCTCCTCCCTTTGAACTTGGTAAAATTTCTCCGCAAGAGACACTTGCCTTTCTGAAAGCTATTAAGACGAAGGCCGTCGGTGAGGATAGCATCAGTGTGGACATGCTTATGCTCGTAGCGGATTCCATTGCCCCGATCCTTTCTAGTATTATAAATTTTTCATTTTCCTCGGGCACGTTTCCTTCCTCTTGGAAGCTTGCTCATGTAATTCCTCTCCCGAAAAAGCCCAATCCTACTGAATTTTCGCAATATCGCCCTATTTCCATACTCCCAGTTTTGTCCAAAATAATTGAACACTTTGTCAATCGCCGTCTCCTGTCTCATCTTAATAGGTATACATTATTCAATCCCTTCCAATCTGGTTTTCGCCCCGGGCATAGCACAGTTACTGCTTTGGTTAAAGTCACTGATGACATCCGTCTTAATATTGAACACAAAAAACTTACAGTTCTCGTTCTTCTTGACTTCAGTAGCGCTTTTAATACGGTAGATTTTGATATCCTTCTTGGCATACTTCGCTCACTAAATGTGTCTCACTCATCTTTATCTTGGTTTCACGACTACCTCTTTGGTCGACGCCAGCGGGTTAGGGTCGACGACAAAATGTCGGAATGGCGTGAACTTTCCGCTGGTGTCCCTCAGGGGGGGGTCCTTTCTCCTCTTCTCTTTTCGATTTTCATTAGTGGGATCACAGAGTGCCTAAGATCTTCGTTCCATCTTTATGCAGATGACCTGCAGATCTATGCGGCGGCTAGTATTGAGGATCTGCCATCGCTTATTGATCAAATAAATGCAGATTTAGAATACATTCACAGCTGGGCTAATAATTTTGGTTTAAACGTAAACGCACAAAAATCGCAAGCGATTGTCATCGGTAGTCCTCACTTTGTGAACAAGCTGGCGGAAATGGTGGTGCCTGATATTCTTTTTGGTGGGATTCCTATCCCTTTTTCCTCTACTGTTAGGAATTTAGGTATCACCATGGACCAGACATTGTCTTGGTCTCCGCATATCTCGGAGGTCAGCCGGAAGCTCTTCGCATCTCTTCACTCACTTAGGCGCCTGCAGAACTTCCTTCCAATGTCCACCAAGCTTACTCTTGCCAGATCACTCTTGCTGCCCCTTCTGGATTATGGTGACATTGCTATGACGAATCTCAAAGAGGAACTGCTTGACAAGCTCGAGCGCTTACAAAATGTGTGCATAAAATATGTTTTCGGACTGCGCAAATACGATCACGTGTCCGCCTTTAGAGCGCAGCTGGGTTGGCTGCCAATACGTCAGCGTAGAGACCTGCATGTCCTGTCATTGCTTTTTAATGTTCTCTACAACCCTGCTTCACCTCCTTACCTCAGTGAAAGGTTTAAATATATGGCCGATGGGAGTGGTCACCGCTTGCGGTCGTCTGCCAATCTCACTCTGGCTGTACCGTCAAACAAGACGCGTACGTACGCTAAATCTTTCACAGTGAGCGCTGTGAAGTTGTGGAACGAATTGCCACTGTCCCTTAGGAAGTCTCCATCTGTAGCATCGCTCAAGACGAATCTTAAGAAGTTATGGCTTTCCAATGACTTGTGAATTGGATCTACAATGTATTTATATTTATGTGTATATTTGTATTACATTATATATATATATATGTATGTATGTGTATGTATTCATAGTTTATATGTGTAATTATTAGTAGTCTTATTATTTTTAATACCTTTTTGTACACGGTGTTAGTTTGTCTATCTTCTTCTCGTACTCACTCAATTGCTCAAAGGTTAACTGGAAGAGATCCCTTATAGGGATAAGTTCGCCTTTGTACCTATATGTTATTTGTAATAGATGTATTTTGTAACTGTTTTTGTGTACAATAAAGTGTTTACTTACTTACTTACTTAATTTGTACATCAGTTGTATCTACTGAACAAGCACTAGAGCTCTTGATAAAGCTGCACCATACCTAGTGTCCATAATTATTTTTAATATCCAACGATAATAAAGGTAAATAATAAAATAAGTTACGACATGTGAACAACTTGGGTAAGGGATAAGGTGTTATAATATGATAATCAAATGAAACATTTATTTGGTTTTTGGTACATTATCTCATGAAAATACTTCGGATATTTTGCAAATTCAGTTTGATGGGAAAATATCGCAAGAGATGTTTCACGCCGTTACCAGGAATGATAAAAGCACTATTTTGTAACGTAATAACTCAAGTAATGTTTGATACGGGATTGTACTATAAAACCTTATTCTGGTCTCGTGATTCCAAATTATATTACTCAATATTTCTTCTTCCAGTACACGATAAAAGCTTTTAGGTATTTTTGTACAAATTGCGAAAAAAAACATATTAGGTATCTTCTCGATTCATTGTATGCTCGATATAAATAAAAATAAGATGTTTGTAACAGGACAAAACATATGAGAGAAAATGATTAGTCTTTTTTCGTCCATCGGCGCCTGGTAACACTTGTGCCTGACAAACATCAACATAATTCTTATCATATCTTAGTTAAAATACCTACTTCCACTGTTGCCTGGTAGCTTCGATAAATGAAACAAACGTTTATTCATTTATTCTTAGACTATACATTTGTATTTAAATATATATGAATATAGTCTTTATTTAAAGTCGTAAAACAATTTTCCAATGGTATAGTTAAGTTTGTTGCTCAGTACAGTTTATCTTTTCGTTAGAGCAATATGCAGTGCTTTCGTAGTTCGTATCGAACCCTCAGTGCGTGAGTCCGACTCGAACTTGACCGGTTTTTTTGTAAAGGATGATTTTGTTACAGGAAAAGCAAAACACATTCAAAACACAACCCTAACGACGCACGTATTACTTTAAGGCGGCAAAAAAATAGCCAAAGTTGTTCTGCAACTGGCATAGTTGGGGGTTACAAAATGTAAATTATTTGTTTAGTTGGGAACATGGACTAGAATGTTGCGGCGTGAGTCACATAGTCGGTGTAAATTAAGTAACAGCTGGCGCCAAAGCGCGGCATAGCTGTGCCAGTCCCGAAACTGTCGGTTTGTTTGAATAAAACTTTATCTTTTATCCCTCAGAGCCGGGTCCGTTCACAACTTTCATTTTCCTACGCATACCCCTTATAAAAACTTATGAAAAAAGGGCTGCAAAGTATACAGATTAGAATATTTCGGTAATATTGATCGCGCTCGGACGAAGGCACCCGGGCTTATGGCTGGAATTTTTATTTACGTTCTGTGTCACATACAAGGGCTTGTACAAATTATGTACGGCATTTCAGAGTAGGTAGGACGGCATCCAAAAATACTAATGGTTGACCGGTACCTTCAGAGTAATGTAAATTATAAATAAGAGGTAATTCTAGACTCATACAAAACGGCAAGCTTCAGTTTGTTTTAAAGTAATCATCCGAAAATACTCACCTATTTGGATTTTCTAAAGTAAAACTATGAAAGTTGTGACTCATGTTTATAATGAAAAACTTAACAAAATAAATATTCAGTATTTTATAGATAATGATAAACGAAAATACACGTTTTATTAGGATACATCAGTCGTCGTATTATCTCGTTTTCATTAGCTTCAACGTCAACATTGATTCACAAACAGGCAATTTCAATGGGTCTAATAATAATAATAATAATATAATAAATTCTTTATTTCGGACAATTTACATCCATAGTTTGTTAGTAAGGCTTACCCGCTACGTTAGTAAACTTAACACTAGATTCAAGTAATTTTTTTTTTTTTTTTTTTTTTTATAGGTATATCACTTAAAGAACATATTGTGCTACACTATTAGTCTGCACTATCCAAAATTTAAATAAATGGCAGTCATTCCTCTCCTCTAACGCTTTGAGGATGCCGTTGGTGCTTTGCCTGATGCGGGCCATCAGCGAGGTGTTTTTTTTGCGGATTACAGCCTGAAAACAGTCAACGCGGGCCTCCGCAAACATACTCGACGCGCTGCACCATCTCGGCATCCCCAGCAGCATCCTCAAAGCGTTATTATACTGCACTCGTAGGGCGCTATAAGCTCTTTTCGTATAATTAACCCACAGGCTGCTCGAGTAGAAGGATTGCGTGTATGCTTTAAATAAAGTGAGCTTTACTTCAGTTGAGCATCGAGCAAACCTGCGGGCCAGCATATTACTCCGAACTGATAGCGCCCTACGCTCCCTTTCTATGTCACAGTCATCCTTCATAGTGCTAGTCAAAATGTGACCTAGATATTTCACTCTATCGACTACATTTAAGGCAGCACCATTCAGCACAATGGGAGGTATAAAATATGGTTTTATCTTACCCGCTTTAAACACCATGACCTCACTTTTGGTGCCATTGTACTGAAGTCCATGAGTGGAAGCATACGTCTCACATACTCCCAGCAACTGTTCAAGTGCACTGATTGACGGACTGAGAAGCACCATATCGTCGGCGTAACTAATGTTATTGACGCACGTAGCGCCAACATAACACCCTGCATGCATACTACTCAGTCTACCAATCAGCTCGTTGATGTAAAGATTAAACAGCTTAGGCGACGTTATGCCCCCCTGCCTCACTCCACATTCCAACTTAAACTCTTTGGATAAAGCATTGTCCCACCTAACCTGATTTACCTGATTGCGGTACCAGTATTCAAAAATGTTTACATACTCTATAGGTATACCTGTTTCCCTCAATTTTGGCCAGAGTATGTCATAGTCAACGCGATCAAATGCTTTAGACAGGTCGAGGAAACAGGCATACACAGGAGTTTTTCTATCCGTATAATACCCGACAGTATGCTTCAGACAGAAAATAGCGCTTTCAGTTGATAGTCCGGCCCGAAAGCCGAACTGAGCGTCGTGTAACTTTATATACTTTTCAAGTACAGAGTCCAGCATACTGTCGAGTATTTTCGCCACCGTGGTAGCCAGGGATATTGGCCGATAATTGGTTTTATCGGCCAGGTCCCCAGTTTTGTTTTTTACTACTGGTACCACAATCGTTCTCATAAGAGCCTCAGGTAAGTGGGAATGACACATACACAAATTAAACAGCAATGAAAGAACACGTGGCAAATGAGGTCCCGCGTATTTAAAGTGTTCAATGCTGAGGCCGTCGTGACCAGGTGACTTGCCTCTCTGCATTTTGTCAATAACTGACTTTACCTGCTTGGCTGTAAAATAGATGTCACGCTGATCACGAATGGCCTCAGCATCAGACAGCGATGCAGGGACCGAATGCGAGTCAAGCAGAGGCTGTACAGTAAAATGACCCCTAAATAATTCGGCAATATCCCGATGGTCATTGATACCATCCACACCAACAGGAAGGCCCGGCCCCACACTCATTTGCTTGGTACCCTTCCAAAAATCCTTAAATCGTTTATTGCAGTGGGCTTCAGCTATTTTGTCCATTTTCAGCTGTTCCTGTCTATCCTGGCACCACTTTAATTTCGACTTAAAGATTTTCTTGGTTGAACGCATTTGCTCGTAAATCCTACCTTCTGGCGGTCTCCCAGCAAGCTCCCACAGCTGAAATTGAAGCCGGGCCTCGCTGTGTGCGCCCGCCACATACATGTTCCAGCCTGCAATGTAACCACCTTTTCTGCGTTTCTTATATTTATGGGTCATTCTAGCTGCGTCAGTAAGCGTGCTAACAATATCACTGTACATATTATCTATAATAGCAAGATGCTCCGTATTTCTACATAGGCCATCACAGCAAGCTCTAAGGGAGGGCGGAAAGTCAATGTATTTCAAGCGATCAGTACAAAGCTGGACAAATTCCTCTATTTGTTCACGTTGTCTTTCCACTCCCCAAACAACGCCTTCATTCATAGGGTTGTTAGCAACATTTGATACTTGTCTTAACATAGCAATATCACATTCCACGAGCATAGGAAAATGGTCGGACCAATAGACATCATGCATCATAGTTATTTTTCTAATTGTGTCCCAAGCACACTTGGTAGTTAAGCAGTGATCCAACCATCTTTTACATCCGTACACGTCGCTAATATAAGTATAGGTATCCGAGTCAACACCAAAATACTCCAGATCCGCACAAACCCATTGTTGCTCCGTACAGAAATTTGTCAACTCGAGATAAAACGGTTCATTTACATGAGCATTAAAATCCCCGAGGAGATATACCGCTTGCACTTCACTGTTGTCAGAAATAACCGCGTGTAACTCACTCAGACATTCAGTAAATATTACTAGATTATCCTTAGTATCAGTAGGCATGTATACAGAGCCTACTATAAACGTTTTCCCACCAGAAGTCAATTTTATCATAGCAATTCTGTCACTGACACAGTTTATTACCGTCACAGCTTGAAATGCACTTTTTCTGTACAGAATTCCTACCCCCCCGAATGGTCTTCCTACTAGTACCCCCGCTGTTACATCCACTGGTGACTTCCCGGTCCACCCAAAATCGCTATCTATTGTACCCAGTAGGGGTAGGTCCATAGGTAGTAGCCATAACTCTTGTAATAGTACAATATCCGCTTTTTTACACAACGCCTGTACACATTCATGTGAACGCTTTAGCGACCTACAATTATATGTTATAATTTTACACATGTCCTCCATGAATAATTAATTATTTATTTACATCAGTACTCTCCGCCTTTTGACGAGGATCTTCATGTTTCCCTTTATAGAAAATGTATCTCCTGAAAGTAATATCACTAGGCCATAAACTATCGTTCAGATAGTTATTCAACTTCGACTTACTGACATAAACTTTGTAGGAGTCGTAGCCCTTATCACGTTTCATGACTATTTTTGATAATGTTACCCTTTCCTTAGTCCTTTCAAAAATATAATCTATTATATCTTCACCCGACACGGCCTTATCAACGTGGGATACAAATAAAGGCACTTTGACCTCGGCTGCTTTGAACTTTGTACCCGGGTTGGTGGTAGCACTCCCTTTACTGCAAAAATATCTATTTCTAGGGACTTTTTCAGGTACTTTTATCCATCCATTACTCTCTACTTTGTCCTTCCATGCACCCTCTTGTTGTACACACTCTGCAAACGACTTATTCCGCTTCTCTTCTGCGTTAACTATTGACCTATATTTTAAGTTGTTCGAAGTAATTAGTGGCTCATCCTTATCTCGGCTAGTACCATGTGATTCGCTAGCTACTAGAACCTGTTCGGCCGCCTCACGCTCACATCTCTGTTCCGTCGCTGTGTGCTGCCTCCCGTTATCTAGGGGAGGCGAGATAGATATATGTGTCGACTCACGAGTCGGAGCGCGCGCGGGCGAGCTTGTCCCAGGTTCATTGACCCGGTCATGGTCAGAGACCGTCCGCTCCGTCGCTTCTTTCGATAAAGATGTATTATTAAAATTCATGCCGTATGGGCCACTGTCTAAAACATAGGCACCTCTTCTCAGGTTGACATTTAAGTAAGGATCAACACTCGTCACAGAATCCACAGTTTTATTGTGTTGCCGTAACTCCACTCTAAGTGTATCTAGTTGCTCGCATGTTGCATATGTGTCCTTTATATCTCGTACTTGTGCTTGTAAATTTACAATATCTTTTAACAGCCTCGTTACGTCCACATTTTCAAAATTAACGGGCGGTAGCTTATGCAGATCCTTAGCAACAAATATAGGAACCGCCTCGGTTTTTGTATTCTTGATAAGGCTTATAATGTCCTCAATATCACGTTGCACTTTATCTTTCCTTCTAGTAATCATCTGATCACTACAGCCTAAAGAACTAAAAAGCAGGATTTTCGCCTGTTCCACCATCTCCACCGAAAAGCCTGTACAGCAAATACGCACTAGGCTCACATCGTCCATCACATTTATTTTATTTTGTATAAATGCCAGCACTTCACATATTACAATATTGCAGGATACACATTTTACTATCGATTGAGACGTAAACTTCGCAGCGAGAGCCATGACTCACACACGCGCGCACTTCACAGCGCCCGCGCAACGACTGATGGCTACGCTGATTATTTGAGAGAACGAGCAGATGGAATAGTTTGGTCCGGTTGTAGGTGCCTCAACTATGCCGACGATTAGGTACTGCGGTCCATAGCCATATTTTACCCAGCACATTCCATGGTTAATTAGCACTTAGTGCTCTCCAAACTACGCCAATTTCGAGTTATCTTAACTACAACTTGATTTGCTGTAATGTTTAAGCACCTCTAACGGTTATATTTAATGCCCCGTTTACACACATAACTTGAACACAAAATGTCGGGCAACGTAATAAAGTATTAGCATGTCCTTTATGATTTGCTTACACTGAACAAACATAAAATTTGCATTACACACAACATTGCGGGTAAATTTGAATCAGCTTAGATAAGCAATCCAATCTAATTTTCCAAGGAAACAACATTATAATAGATTATTGTACAGCGTTAATAGAATTTGGGCGCGTCGCGCTGGCTACACATGCGTAACTGTTAGTTGCTTGGAATAGCTTAATTGTATCGTATTGTTATATGTCAATCAGGCATAATATTAGCCTTACATTAATAACAACTGTTATGATAGTTACCTGAAGCTCATTCAAAACAACTTCTCGATAGGTACCTAGTCTAAATAATTAGGTTGTACACATATTTGGTTCGCGTCTTTTTTGTTGACGTAGTATGGAGTTTTCGAGGATTTTTTAAAGATTTTTACCAAAAAATTCTAGTTTTTTTGAGAAATGTCATCCATTCTCAGTCAGAATTAGAGATAATACTCATTTTAATCTAAGGTGCCTAAATATATCTTATCGATATAGATCCATAAAATTTCCTTCGTAGACAAAGGACAGAAGTTAATTTATACTTAGGCATGAAGATCGCATCGGAGTAATTGAATCGTAAAACGGTGATGGCTCATTCCGAAGTGACCTCGCCGCGCATTCTCTTGACCCGGGTTCAATAGCGCACCAATCTGTTAGACATTGCAAGTAATGTAGGGTACTACGAAGATAGCCCTTTTTGAGGAGGAATTTTGTAGCGAAAATCTGCTGAGCTCTTGAATTACAAAAACGACAAAGCAGACTGGAACGAATGTAGAAAATTCGATTTGCGAGTTATTTTTGCTACATTTTTCCCGGAATTTGGAGAGCAGGTTTGATTTTCCATTTCATTCCTTTGCTTTGAGCCAATGATTGGATCGTCCGCAATCGCTCGATGATCTCAAATCTACACCGCAAAGAGTAGCCAGCTGGAATCTATACATTTTAAATGATTTGTTCGGTTCAACTGGGTTTTCGAGACGAGAGCACTCACTAAAGCAAATTGAGTTGTATCGGACATAGGGTTAACCATTCCACTATCTGTCTGCATTGAACGTTTACACATAGGGAACAGTTTAGATGAAGATTACGTTGCTAAAAAAAATATCGCGGGGGTGTGATGCTAAGTAGAGCCGGGCACCTTTGACGTGATGACGTCACAATACGGCAGTTTAAAATTGGCGTCTCTTTTATAACCTTATAAAGTATTTTTTTCCCCAGTGAAAAACACAACGAATGCGTAGGATTCAATCTCAAAAATTCGTTGAAATTCCATAGGAATTCATAGACAAGGAAAATTTCTGCTTATCGCTTTCGCGTCGATGCTTCATTTTAATGGATGCTTCAGTTATTTAAGATATTTCAATAGGGTCCCATAGGCCACACGATCCATATTTAATAATAATTGCTCGGCGTAGGTGGGAATTTCAGGTGATTTGCAATTAGTGAACCGTAATACTGTCGGGTCCACAGACCCGCAGCCCACAGGCTGCCATAGGAATTCATAATTATGAAGTGTTCGGTTATTGGCTACACCTACACGTATTATTATCTGTGGTTATAGCATAGCAATTGTACTCTATCTATTATAACCGATGGCCAGAAACAGTTTATACCTCTACAGTCTCTCTTATCTTCTAATATTTACATTTTTGAGTTGAGGTATTATAGGGATATTAATCAGAGTTCCATTGTTTTTAATAATTCTTTGTATTTTTTTACCAAATGGCTGTTAATAGAGTCATATTGTGGCAAAATTAGATTCGTTATATCTTTAAAAATAAAGAAAATTGTATGAATCAAAATGCGAATAGAAATTTTAAGAAAATGAACTTTATTGAAAGCGAATTAAATATGCACATACAATCCGTTATAGCACAGAATGAAGAGAGTCATCTGGCGGAAGGCCATAGACAGCTCTTGTCGAAATGTTGCAAGCAACAAATATTAATTACAAATCAACATTTTTAACACAAAATACTATTATAAAGCTATGTTCAGACTTGTCTTGAACATAATTGGGCCGGGCGAGATGAGCTAAATTAACATTCGGAATAGGTTATAACTTAAAACTTAATTATACATTATATCTAACTTATTTAGTCAAAAGGTAAAGGACATAGCTTAGTAACAGGTCTGACATACAATTTATCCCCCATTTTCACCTCGGCCACTCTTACCCTATCATCCTTTCCAGGAAATATCTTAACTATACGGCCCATTGGCCATGACAGTGGAGCAGTATTTACATTTTTTACAAGTACTAAGTCACCTACCTTTAAGTTCGGTATGTCATGTTTCCACTTGGGACGACTTTGTAACTGACAAAGGTAGTCATTGGACCACGTTTTCCAGAAATCCTGCTTTAATCTGGTTACAATGTCCCAAAACTTCCTTAAACGATTGAATTTCAGTCAAATCAACATCAGGGTAACTTGTTACCGCCGTGCCAATCAGAAAATGACCTGGTGACAAATATTTGCCTTCATTCGGGTCCAAGGTCAGCAAAGGTCTCGAATTCAAAACCGCTTCAAATTGAACTACCGCTGTATATAGCTCCTCAAAAGTCAAGCAATGGTTGCCAACCACCCGTTTCAAATGAAATTTGACACTCTTGACCCCGGCTTCCCAAAGGCCCCCGAATTGAGGCGCGTAGCTTGGTATAAACTTAAATGATATATATCTTTTATTACAATATCTATACACAGAATCTTTATGGTCATTTGAACGTTGTAGATCATACAATTCTTTCAGTTGGTTTGCAGCACCTTTAAAGGTCTTAGCATTGTCACAGCAAATGACAGTGGGCATGCCACGTCTAGATATGAAGCGATCAAGACATGCTAGAAAAGTCTCAGTGGTAAGGTTCGACACTAACTCTACATGTATCGCTTTTGTGGCGAAACATACAAAAAGAGCAATATAGCTTTTAGTAACAAGAGGCTTTCGTATTCTAGCAACCTTCGTGCTGAATGGACCACAAAAATCAACTCCAACATATTGGAAAGCTCTACTAGCTGTAATTCTCTCTGCAGGTAGCGAGCCCATCAACTGCTTCGCAGCTTCAGCCTTCAGACGCGAGCATGTGACACATCTATTTACTACCTTTTTAACCTCCCTAATACCATTAATTATCCAATATTTTTGGGCTAAGGAACTAAGAACAGATCTCGCACCTAAATGCAAAAGACGCAAGTGTTCTCTTTCAATTAGTAACGTAGTGAAAAATGATCCTTTCGGAATAATAGGCGGATGCTTTATAGCTTGTGAAATGTCAGCATTTTGCAGCCTGCCACCTACGCGAAGAACACCAAACTGATCCACAAAAGGATGCAAGTTAGCTATGCCTGTTTTGAGAGACTTTCCCGAGAGCAATGTTTCTATTTCGTGCGAAAAATGCCTTTTTTGTACGTTTTTTACTATGACAACCATGGCATCTTGTAGTTCCTTAGGCGTCAGTAAGGTAGAGTCAACTTTATCACCTGTTTTTGAAGCGTTTTTATAAAAGCGATAAATGTACGCTATAACATTTTGAAGCCTATACAGACTAGAATATTTCTCAAAAAGATACTCTAATGAATCGTCCCGCTGACTAATATTGCAAGGCACAGCCCCATCGGCAATAAAATCTTTATCATGTAAAGCATTACTGAGAACCTTATTATCAAATACAGGGTGCACATAATCCTTATTAGACAAATATTCAGGCCCGTGCCACCATATTTGTTTTCCTTGCAAGTTTTGGGGCTCTACCCCACGCGAAATTAAATCAGATGGATTATCGCAAGACTTTACATAAGACCACTGGTCCTGGTTTGAGAGTTCAAGAATTTTCTTCACTCTATTATTAACATAAGTATTGACTTTTGTTTTTTCAGACTTAAGCCAGCACAAAACTATTTGTGAGTCACTGTACTCGTATAAATATGTATTATGCGTAAATCTAGCCCTGAGTGTCTCACTAACTCTGGATGCTAGCTGAGCCAATAGTAGAGCGCTGTTAAGCTCAAGCTGTGGGATTGTAAGGGACTTGGCCAATGGTGCCACTTTTGATTTGGCACAAAGCAACCTCGTCTCCACACTTCCGTCTGATTTGAAAGCTCTTACATAGATGCAACAACCAAAAGCTTTAAATGACGCATCTGCATAACCTACTAACTCTACCAATTGGGATTCGTGGCTATACACCAACCTAGGTAAAGTAACTTTACCCATTAATTTTAAATTGGCAAGAAACTTTTTCCATACCTCAAGCTGAGCATCCGGTAAAGCTGTGTCCCAGCCCAAGGGCATAGACCACAGAACCTGCATAAACATTTTAGCTGAAACCACTATTGGGGCCACAAGACCCAAACGATCATGGAATTTCCCAATGAAGGAAAGAACCTTTCGCTTCGTATGATTGGTCTCCTCATTATAAAGTGGGCTCTCAAAGGTAAAGATATCTGAAGTAACATCGTACTTTAGACCTAAAGTTTTTATAATATTACTTGAATCAAGATTTATTTGTTCGAAATATTTTAAATTTTCTGGCAAATCATCTAGAACAGCCGGGTAGCTAGAGCACCATTTATGCAATTTAAAATTTCCTAATTTAAATAGCTCTATCAACTCATTTTTAAGCTGGTGTAGATCGTTAACATTATCTGTGCCAGTTATGACGTCATCCACATAGGTATTATTCAAAATTGCTTGAGATGCAAGCGGGTAATTATTTCCAAATAATTTCACAAGCTCGACTAAACATCTGGTAGCTAAAAACGTAGAGCTCTTTAGGCCATAGGAAACCGTCTGAAGCTGGAGGCAGCGGATGGGCTGACGCTTAGAATCTAAATAAGTACATCCCTAAGAAATTTAGATCTAATAATTATTTTGTAATGTATTTGATATCACTTTGGCGCCTAGAGGCCTTTTTCGTCTCTCGAAAAATTTATAGTTTAAATATATAGGTATGTCGCAGTCAAGTGTGAACTGGTCAAAAGGACTTTTAACCGACAAAAACAGGCAAAACTGCTTTTGACTGAGCGTGTTGGTCAAAAGTAGTTTTGCCTGAAAATCATTGGTTATATAGTACTTTTGACTGTTACTGTCAGTCAAAACTACTTTTGACCGCAGGCAAATTCGTCCCTTTATCTCGATATTATTTTAATTCGACTCGGCCGGGTTAGGTTAGGTTAGTTTTTTTTTATATCCGTAACCAAAAGTGTGAACTGGTCAAAAGGACTTTTAACCGACAAGAACAGGCAAAACTACTTTTGACCAACACGCTCAGTCAAAAGCAGTTTTGCCTGTTTTTGTTGGTTAAAAGTCCTTTTGACCAGTTCACACTTTTGACTGCAACATATACATATAATACGCGCACCAATTAATTATAACATAATTGTGATAGTATTAAGTAAATTAAAAAAAAATCTTACTATTGAGTTTCTTTCGACTTTCTTGTCAACAGCTGTCTACTCTTGTAAAATGCGGGTAGAGCCAGATCCAGGCCCCAGACTTGTAAAAGTGCCCTTGTACTTACAGAATAAACTTTTTTATTTTGATATTGACAATGCTAGATTGACAAAATCAAAATAAATCTAACCTTCATCGTCGTTATCGTTAGGGAATATAAGTATTCCCTAACGATAACGACGCGGAGCGGTGGTAGCCTAGTGGTTAGGGCATGCGACTTTCAATCCGGATTGAAAGTCGCAAGTCCGGTTCGAACCCGGCCCGTACCAATGAGTTTTTCGGAACTTATGTACGGAATGTCATTTGATATTTACCACTCGCTTTTCGGTGAAGGAAAACATCGTGAGGAAACCACCTAAGCCCAAAAAGGCCTAGTTTCCCATCGGGGTTGGAAGGTCAGATGGCAGTCGCTTGCGTAAAAACTAGTGCCTACGCCACATCTTGGGATTTAGGTAGCCGACCCCGATTGAGAATTCATTCTCAAAAATGGGACAAAGGCTAGGAGGATGATGATAGTAAAATCTCTGCAAGGCAGCTGAAAAAGAATTACCCAAATTTAGCTCACCTAAAGGGCATTTAAGTGGAATGTCAACCTGAAATTGGTTATTAGTCAAAGTGACGGACTCTTGAAATATTTTTTCAGCCTTTTCAAATTCATCTGAAATTATTTGTTTGGGTTCTGGAACTTTTTCAGCTAGCCAAAATTCACTCATAACATTTTCTAATTTTGTACTGTCACCAATAGCAAAATTCGTTACCAGAGCAGTGTTTGAAATTTCAACCGATTGGTTTATTTTTCCTCCTACAATATACCCAAACAGGGTGCTTTGCAAAACCAGACCTTCAGGCAGCTTGATACAATCGTTTAGCAATGATTCAAAATAAATATCAGCTGCCAGTAGTAATGAAATTTCTGATGGCGTATTAAAATTATCATCAGACAGTTTGACATGACTTGGAAATTTCAACTTTGAACAATCAATATGTTGCTGTGGCAAATGTGCCGTTATATCATTTACAACATGACAGTCAACATTAAACTTTACATCCTGATATTGACAAGATTCAATAGGTATGACAACTGACCTATCTATTTTGGTGGTCTGCTTAGCAACACCAATTATATTTTCACATTGTGCCACAGTGGCAAAACCTAGCCTTTCTACAAGAGAAGTTGTGGCAAAGGATTCACTTGAGCCAGAGTCAAGCAATGCGCGGCAGTAAACATTACGGCCAAATTTATCAACTATTTTTACCTTCACAGTAGGCAACACTTTCTTATATGATGTTTTCTTGACACACGTCAAAACAACAGGTGGCGCCGCGGATTCCCTGGCATCAATGGTATCATCGGCATGTAAAAGTGTATTATGCCGTCCTTTACATAATTTACATTTAAATTTGTACTTACAAGGCTTATCGGCATGAGAGTTTATACAAACATCGCACAGCTTCTTCTCCTGCACAAAGGCCAGGCGGGCCTCGATGGAGGCTTCCTGAAATTTTACACAATTATAGATTGCGTGTTTACTACAAAATTTACAAGCAGGTAAGGATGCTGCAACATTAGCAACCTTAGGGTACGATTTAAACTTAGAAGGACCCACATTTTCATTGAGGCAACTTTTTTGAGGTAGGCTATCCTCTAGCGCCATAGCACGCCTTTCTAAAAATGCAATAAACTCCAACATTGTCGGAAGAGTTTGTGGGTCTCTCTCTAAATGGAAAGCCCGGCTAGTATATTGATCTAGTTTTCTAGATAAAATCGAAATCAGTAACATATCCCATTTATCAATAGGTTCTTTTAAGTTTTTAAGTGCATGCAGCTGCTGCTGCACTTGTGATACAAATGACCTTATAGAGGCCGCTGTTCCCTTAGTCATACATGGGATGTCTAAGATAACATAAATATGGCTTATGATAAGCCTAGACTTATTGTCATACCGCTTTTTCAATAACTCTAAAGCTTCTGGATATGAGGCGTTAACCAAAGGCAAATTTACAATGACAGATAGCGCTTCTTCAGACAAAAACTTTCTTAGGTAGAACAACTTCTGTACATCTGATAAGGTTTTGTTGTTATCAATCACTGCTATAAACATTTCATAAAAGGGCTTAAAGAGAGTAAAGTCCTTACCATTATACACTGGTATATCAACATGAGGTAATTTTGATGAAGCCACACTAGAAACCTGTGCGGCTTCTGCCCCTCTTAGAGACCTGAGGGACTTGTTCATTTTGGCGATTGTACTAAAATACCGGTCTTCAAAAGCACCCGCATCGTCCGCGTCATTCTCATCCAGGCTTAATATATCAAGCTGGATTGCCTCGTAATCTCTGAGCGAAGAAGCTAACTTCTCCTTGCGCGCCTCCAAGGCGTCCAGCGAAGCTGAAGCTAAGTTATCTGGGTTGTTTACAAACGCCTCCATGCGAGTCATTGTTGCCTTGACTTGGCTGCGCAAAATTTTCAACATTTTGAGATCCGTCATTGCCGTTATCCATGAACCGAAATCTTGATAACACGAGACACTTTATATGCACTAAATCGCACTTCAATTAAGCAAATTTAATCGAAATTCGCCAATCAAAACACCGAGCGAAATTATTTTTAGCACAAGCTGTCAGATGTCACTTCAAGTTTTGACAGATACAGATAAAGTCAGTTTTAGCGCCAACTTAATAAAGACAGCTACACACACTGCTGACCATCCCGTACCGTACTACCAACCTTACAAGCTAGTCCCACCTGAAATTGTCTTGACTTGTCAATGCGTTTTTTGATGTACCGCCCAGTACTTGCAGAAAAAAATCCTTTGTTCCGATGAATTGCAATTCATCTGACGATTATTCGGATTATTGCAGCACGGAATAGAACAACTTCGAAATAATTCCAAGGGAAATCACGCTGATAAATCCACCCAGACTATGGGCCGGGTGAGGTTGCGGCGGGCGGCAACTTGATATTGCAAGTCAGCCGCGCCCAGCCAGCAACGAATTACGCAGTAAATCCACTGAATCACTGATTCTAAACTCGCAAAAGCTCGAAGGACCAACATTCGCATGTATGAATCAAAATGCGAATAGAAATTTTAAGAAAATTAACTTTATTGAAAGCGAATTAAATATGCACATACAATCCGTTATAGCACAGAATGAAGAGAGTCATCTGGCGGAAGGCCATAGACAGCTCTTGTCGAAATGTTGCAAGCAACAAATATTAATTACAAATCAACATTTTTAACACAAAATACTATTATAAAGCTATGTTCAGACTTGTCTTGAACAAAAATAAACGTGATTCTGTTTTTAATAAGAAAAAAAATTGTATATGTCGGAGACGGTCATGGGTATGGAAGCTCAACGAAACCGGCGCGCCATTAGAAGGCGGCAGTAGCGCCCCCTTGAACCTGTTTTGGCGCTCTAGACAGAGTCTTGGCGGTTCACTCAGCGAACGCCCACCGCACTTCACTTTGGGTCACCATCGAGTGCACTACTGCCTTGGAACTGTCCCGTTTCGTTGTGCTATACCTAGTTGATCATAGTCAGTAAATTATTATTAACTCATCAATCTAGTGTTTATTTAATAAAGACTATTCTGTTCGAGACTGATAACCTAGCTTACAGCTCTGTGCCAGGAGCTGTTATTTTATGTGTCGTTGCTTAAGGCATAAATCAAGTTGATTGTGTCTGAAGTGTTTCATCTTGCTCACAACTACCTCCTCGTCCACATCCACAACTATGTCGAATAGCTCATCTAATGTGCCACACACCGCACCGGCTATCCCACCCATCCCCGACATAATACATATATATATGTAAATTTCAGGAAGCCTCCATCGAGGCCCGCCTGGCCTTTGTGCAGGAGAAGAAGCTGTGCGATGTTTGTATAAACTCTCATGCCGATAAGCCTTGTAAGTACAAATTTAAATGTAAATTATGTAAAGGACGGCATAATACACTTTTACATGCCGATGATACCATTGATGCCAGGGAATCCGCGGCGCCACCTGTTGTTTTGACGTGTGTCAAGAAAACATCATATAAGAAAGTGTTGCCTACTGTGAAGGTAAAAATAGTTGATAAATTTGGCCGTAATGTTTACTGCCGCGCATTGCTTGACTCTGGCTCAAGTGAATCCTTTGCCACAACTTCTCTTGTAGAAAGGCTAGGTTTTGCCACTGTGGCACAATGTGAAAATATAATTGGTGTTGCTAAGCAGACCACCAAAATAGATAGGTCAGTTGTCATACCTATTGAATCTTGTCAATATCAGGATGTAAAGTTTAATGTTGACTGTCATGTTGTAAATGATATAACGGCACATTTGCCACAGCAACATATTGATTGTTCAAAGTTGAAATTTCCAAGTCATGTCAAACTGTCTGATGATAATTTTAATACGCCATCAGAAATTTCATTACTACTGGCAGCTGATATTTATTTTGAATCATTGCTAAACGATTGTATCAAGCTGCCTGAAGGTCTGGTTTTGCAAAGCACCCTGTTTGGGTATATTGTAGGAGGAAAAATAAACCAATCGGTTGAAATTTCAAACACTGCTCTGGTAACGAATTTTGCTATTGGTGACAGTACAAAATTAGAAAATGTTATGAGTGAATTTTGGCTAGCTGAAAAAGTTCCAGAACCCAAACAAATAATTTCAGATGAATTTGAAAAGGCTGAAAAAATATTTCAAGAGTCCGTCACTTTGACTAATAACCAATTTCAGGTTGACATTCCACTTAAATGCCCTTTAGGTGAGCTAAATTTGGGTAATTCTTTTTCAGCTGCCTTGCAGAGATTTTACTATCATCATCCTCCTAGCCTTTGTCCCATTTTTGAGAATGAATTCTCAATCGGGGTCGGCTACCTAAATCCCAAGATGTGGCGTAGGCACTAGTTTTTACGCAAGCGACTGCCATCTGACCTTCCAACCCCGATGGGAAACTAGGCCTTTTTGGGCTTAGGTGGTTTCCTCACGATGTTTTCCTTCACCGAAAAGCGAGTGGTAAATATCAAATGACATTCCGTACATAAGTTCCGAAAAACTCATTGGTACGGGCCGGGTTCGAACCGGACTTGCGACTTTCAATCCGGATTGAAAGTCGCATGCCCTAACCACTAGGCTACCACCGCTCCGCGTCGTTATCGTTAGGGAATACTTATATTCCCTAACGATAACGACGATGAAGGTTAGATTTATTTTGATTTTGTCAATCTAGCATTGTCAATATCAAAATAAAAAAGTTTATTCTGTAAGTACAAGGGCACTTTTACAAGTCTGGGGCCTGGATCTGGCTCTACCCGCATTTTACAAGAGTAGACAGCTGTTGACAAGAAAGTCGAAAGAAACTCAATAGTAAGATTTTTTTTTAATTTACTTAATACTATCACAATTATGTTATAATTAATTGGTGCGCGTATTATATGTATATGTTGCAGTCAAAAGTGTGAACTGGTCAAAAGGACTTTTAACCAACAAAAACAGGCAAAACTGCTTTTGACTGAGCGTGTTGGTCAAAAGTAGTTTTGCCTGTTCTTGTCGGTTAAAAGTCCTTTTGACCAGTTCACACTTTTGGTTACGGATATAAAAAAAAACTAACCTAACCTAACCCGGCCGAGTCGAATTAAAATAATATCGAGATAAAGGGACGAATTTGCCTGCGGTCAAAAGTAGTTTTGACTGACAGTAACAGTCAAAAGTACTATATAACCAATGATTTTCAGGCAAAACTACTTTTGACCAACACGCTCAGTCAAAAGCAGTTTTGCCTGTTTTTGTCGGTTAAAAGTCCTTTTGACCAGTTCACACTTGACTGCGACATACCTATATATTTAAACTATAAATTTTTCGAGAGACGAAAAAGGCCTCTAGGCGCCAAAGTGATATCAAATACATTACAAAATAATTATTAGATCTAAATTTCTTAGGGATGTACTTATTTAGATTCTAAGCGTCACAACATGCAATAAAATAATCGTTTTTTTAGGACATAATATACTAAGTAAATAAGACTATAACTTATAAGATAAGATTATGAGATTATTGAAGCTGTGAAAAAAATCTAACTTGTTAACGTATAAAAAAGATACGGCCGGTTATGCCGTAAAAAACGTATATTTCGATACTCTCAAGGGAATCAAAATTTATTGAGTATTTTCCGTTGACGTAGAATTATGAGATACCGTCTTATACCTACTACAAGTATAGAGAAGAATCTAAAAAGAATACATTTGTTATTAAATCACAAAAAAATGTAGTCTTTATTTAAAGTACGTAAAAGAGTGTTCCAAGGATAAAGTTTGTCGCTTAGAGCAACAGATAGAGCAAAGATAGTTTCATATCTTTTCGTTAGAGCAATAAACAGTGCTTTCATAGTTCGTACGGAACTCTCGGTGCGTGAGTCCGACTCACACTTGACCATTTTTTTTATATTTATTCAGTTTTAATCTGCGAAAGAGTTTGTCCTTTAACACGGCAAATAGTACCGACAGATCCAGAGATTGATTTTTTTACAACGAAATAGGTACCCATGAGTAACAGTACCATTCTTAACATCGAGAAATATTAAGTACACGAAAAATAAGTATAATATGTTTGTCATCAAAGCGCAGCCACCATAAAAACTAGAAGTACCTATCATTTAAGATATGGGCTCTCACGAAATGTATTAACTAATAGCTCCGATTTGGCAAATTCAGTATACACTGGTCATTCAAGTCGAACACTTGTTAAATTCAAGAGAACCGCATTGGTCTCGCCTCCTGTCATGTCCAATTGAAATATTGCATCGAAGCCATTAACATTCGATGCCTCTACCGAAGGCTTGTAAACGATATTTGATAAATCATGAAGCATTTTGGGCCGTTACCGGAGCTGGGATCATAAAGCATTCAAATAAAACTTAATCCTTCGCCTGACTTTTATTTTCCACTAAGAAGTCATTAAAAAGGTATAAGAACAATGAAGTAACGCTAATAAAGTTTGGCCGTTTCAATAAAAAATAGATTAAAAAGTAAATAAATGGGAGAATAAATTGCTGTAAGAACTTCAAGTTTTTATTTCACGGCTTCTAAGTTAATATGAAATGGGTGTATGCAAAATATCGAAGTTACCTTCGTCATATCCATGACGTCATACGACATATTTAGAGCAAATATTCTATTTTCGGTAAAAAATGTTCCTTTAAGCCGACGACTCAGAGGAAAACGTGTTTCGTCTCGCTCCATTACCTGACCTGTGTGGGCTGTTATTGTTTTAATTCCTCGTTCTCCTTAAGAGCCTCTTACGTATCTAATTGTATATATTTCTTGGTAGTCACGTTTTCTGGCAGTTAGAGTGCTCGATGAATAATTTAAAAAGTCATTTTGGCTGACAGCTTTATCTCTTCCAATATAGAAATTTTTCTACGCGCAGGATTTGAGCTCGTGAGATACGCAAATGGACATTTTATTTAATAGAAATAGACTTTTTGAAAATTATTTATTGCACTACACTTATTTAAAGCTGTATCGCGTGTATAAACTAATTTATTGTCTATAATTTTCGTGTATGTAATTTTTATTATATGTCATTGATTTACGTGCTATGATTTATGTTCCTAATATTAGGTATAAGCAGCTGCATTAAAGAGTAAATATTTCCTAACACAAGCTTTAGGTTTATGTGTGTAGGAGCGGGGAAGTACCCAGACGAACTGAAAAAATCACTTATACGGCCGATATATAAACAAGGAAACCATTTGGATTATTCTAACTATAGACCGATAGCAATCTTGTCTGTAGTAAATAAAATTGTTGAAAAAGTAATCGTTAACCAAATAAGTGACTTTTTAGAAAAAAACAATGTTATATCGGACGCACAATATGGTTTCAGACGAGGTAGGAGTACTTCCACTGCTCTGGCACAATTTACAGACGAAGTCTACGCTAATTTAGATCAGAAGAGGTATGTGGGGGTATTATTTATTGATTTTAAAAAAGCATTTGACACATTGGACCACGAACAACTACTTCAGGCTATGGACGAATGTGGTGTTCGTGGTCCAATGCTGGAATGGTTCCGCAGCTACTTGTCGAGACGTACACTGCGCGCCGTGGTCGACGGAGTCGGCGGCGGCGAGGCGGAGGTGCCGAGCGGTGTCCCCACCGGCTCCGTGTACGGTCCGGTCGGGTACATAATGCATGTAAACAGCGTGACCAATGTGGTGCGGAACTGTTCCACCTATATGTACGCTGATGACACTTGCCTACTATATGCCGACAAAGATATTGATAATATAGAAAAAAATATACAAGAAGATTTTGAAAACATAATTAAATGGTCGCATGATAATGGAATAATACTAAATATAGAAAAAACTAAATTCATGGTCATAAATTCCCCTTATTTGAAAAGATGTCAAAATAAATCAGTTAGTATAACGGGACATACATATGAATGTTTGCATAGTAATAAAATGAATTGTAAATGTAAAACGTTAGAAATGGTAGGTAAATATAAATATCTTGGGCTAATTATAGACAAAAATATAAACTGGAATTTGCATATAGACACACTGTGTAATAAATTAAGATCGATACTTTATAAAGTTATAAGTTTAAGACATATCGTTAACAATAGAATACTGTGTATGGTGTATCATGCACTGGCAGAAGCCGTGATTGGGTATGGAATGGTAGCTTACGGGCGCACTTTTAAAACATACTTAGATAAGATATTAGAACTTCAAATTAGAATATTAAAAAATGTTGTAGACAGTAAAACAAAAGAAACTTGTAACGGCGACTACATGGTCCTGTTTAAGATCCTGAATATTCTACCAGTGCATGAAAAAGTTAAGTATCTAGTAGCAACTGAACAATTTAAAAATCCTGAATTTAAAACTCCTAGAACATACAGCCGCGAGCTGAGGGCCTCGACGCGACGGCAGTACGTGGAGCCCGAAGCCAATAACTACTACGGACGGCGGACACGCAGTTATTTGGTACCTCGAATATTTAATAAGATTATTCTAGAAAATGAATGTAGCAGTCAAAATGTTTTTAAAGTTAAGTTAAAAAAGTTTCTACTAGATCAGTTAATAATAAATACCCCATAACTATAATTATAGTTATTTTAAAATCTGTATATAGTTTGACCTTTGTAATATTACTAAGGTCAAACTATATATGAGAGAATACTCTAATTATTATATACTTAGTTAGGTACATTTGTAGACAAACGTAGTTATAAAAGTGAGCGCAGCATTCGCCAATAAACGTATGTTTGGCGATAGTAAGATATATGTACCAAATGTAAGCTATGCATGAGATAAATAAATAAAAAAAATAATAATAAAAAAAAAGGCTTAAAACGAGGATTCGAGAAGTTTTGTAAAAAAATATGAAAAATAAATGATTATTATTTATTAATTTTGATTTGATTTTGAAGTAATTTAAATTAATTCACGGAAGAGAATCGGGTTTATGTCGGAAATAAGTGGTAGAAAATCTTAAGGGTACGGGCAAACGATATACCTAATTATAATTATGCGTTCGCGCTTTACATTAGGTACTTTGCATGTAGGTACCAGATCGCGCTGAATTTATAAGAGATATCGCTTTTGTATGCCTGTCGTATCGCATAACGGTTTTTGTCCTAAAAATGTTTGGCCGAGAATGTTTATTTATTTATTTATTTATTTAAACTTTATTGCACAAAATACATAAGTAAAAGTACAAATGGCGGACTTAATGCCTTTAGGCATTCTCTACCAGTCAACCACTGGGTTAAACAGAAATATGTTGTCGGTGCCCTTTAGGCATTCTATAATGTTTGACATACTTTTGAATGGGATACTACTCGTTTGTCCTAATAATTTTTGCGCATACTCATTTAAAGTCCTAAAGCAAGTTTTTCATAATATTGATAACTCTAAAATCTAATTTAGTCCATGGAAATGGTACATTATGCCTTGCATTAAATCGGGTAGTTCTAATTTTTTTAAATGTTCTATGTGTTGAAGTGGTTATGGCAAATCCAAGTTTTCGATCTCGAGAACCCTCCGGATAATTGTCATTATTTTTAAAAACCATTTAATTTTCAGACTTTTTTCAGTTTCTACCAATTTTTACCACGAGGGACCTATTTTACAGCAAATTCACTATGTAAATTTTAAAGAAGACTAAATTTTCAACGAATTATGTTTATGCGAGAGAGCGATAAACCAAATAGTTTGTAAGATACAACTTTTTAAAAATTAGCAAAATTTCGAAAAATATATATTTATATACGTTTCTTTAAGTTTTCGGCAGTATGATTATGGGTCCTTAGTTGACCATTTTGGTCTATTAAGATTCGATAGTTCTTTAGATACAGCTGTTCCAAGTTGCTGAGGTGAGTAAACAAAATAATAGAAGGGTTTGTAAAATGAAATGTGACGTATGAAATAAGCATTATAATTTACACAAACAGTAATAATAACAATTATTAGTCTTTTTGTATATCTTTGATGGACCAGGCTGATCTTCCAGATCTACAGCACTTCTTTTGGGGAGAGCTTGCTCAGTTAGCATTTCTTCATCGACCGGCTCCGGCAGCTCGAAATCGCCATCCAATGATGGGTCGTCGTTGAATAAAATTGTTCGTCAATGTCGTCACATATCAAGTCAGGCTTGTTTTCGCAAGATTGGCCGCTGCAGTGGTTGCAAACAGCCGAGCATTTGAGGCCTTCTCTTCTGCAACTACAAGTGGTGGTACAACCTTTTTTGCAGTTGCAGGAAATCATTTTAAACAGGGGTTGTGGAGTTGGTGGCTTCGTCATCAGCTGAGGAATGAGGCCTCGAGTGCTCTGCATTCAGCCTCAATTGAGAGGGTTCTTCTCATTTCCCAACCAAATCTGTACCTAAAAAAAACCAACAACAAAATTAATATTGTAACTTTTTTTTAAGAATAATATCGTAAGAAGCAGGAAGGTAAATTATTACTGGCAAAATAAAACAATTTTCACCTGTTGGTATGTTCGCCAAGACTGGAATTTCGCGGCATCCCGGGTTGGAGGCAACCTGGCGAGATTCATGTTTGGCTTAGCTGCCGCCCTCGTAAACATTTGGTAGCGAAGGTCCTTTAGATTTTGAGATTCACTGTTTCCTCGATACAGTGAAACGACGAAGCTCTCTACTGCTTTGGTGACCTGCTGGTGTGGCATTGGGGCTTAGGAAAACCGCAGCGTTTTGTTTGAGGCTCGGCTGTTTTTGAGTTGTCGGCAGAAAACTAATTTTTCCTTGACCAAAAAGTGCTGATGTTGTATCACAACCACTGAAGGCGTAAAGGAACAGTGGCATAACGGGTTGTGCTTGGTGGGTGAAGGAATCCGTCGAGTAGGTAAGAAGAAGATAACGTCAGGTAAGGACTTTGTTCCAACTCTACGAAGACGTGCTCTTGGTGTTTTTTCTAAAGCGTCGGATGGATACCCATCGAAAACGACAGTTATATGGGAGCCGTAGCGACTTTACAAGTATTGGACA
Source organism: Apotomis capreana (assembly GCA_947623375.1). Classification (NCBI taxonomy): domain Eukaryota; kingdom Metazoa; phylum Arthropoda; class Insecta; order Lepidoptera; family Tortricidae; genus Apotomis; species Apotomis capreana. The sequence goes on from OX392501.1 coordinate 21,390,120, forward strand.
TGACTGGAACCGATTTCCTCAAAATACACCACTCATATGAAAAACATTTTTAGGTAATTTTGCTAACATTTGAATAGCTGTATTTTAGAAACTATTTGGTCTAATGCAACCAAATTACTTTTGTTTTGTTGCAAATTTAGTCTACTTAAAAGTGTTCATAGTATTTTTTACTGTAACAAAGGTTTTTGGTGGTAATAAATTGCAAAAACAGAAAAAACACCGAAAATTTCATGGTTTTTCAAGAATTTCACAATGATCCGGAGGGTTTTCGAGGTCGAAAAATTGGATTTATCATAACCATAATACTGTAGGCAACATATAAAAAAATCAGAACTACCCGATTTAATGCAAAGCAACCCCACTTTTAAAGCACGATTTCCATGTACTAATTATTAAATTGGCTGAAATTGCAGCACCTAAACAAGGTAAACTATGGTAGGCGCGAAGTCAGAATCGTTACGTAGTCTACCAGGCAGGTCAGAGTTTGGTTAGGTTAGGTACGACGACGAGCGAAGCGAGGAGGAGTGTTAGATAGAACTGTGACCCTAACGAGCGAGCGAAATTATATTAAAATTTAGCAGTCAGTAGGTTAGGTTAAAGACCGAAAACTGTAGGTTAGGTTAGTTTGTTATATGACCATGGATAGCGGAGCGTCAGAATGCTTGCTTGCATAGAGGTATATTAAAATTTAGCAGTTAGTAGGTTAGGTTAAAGGACGAAAACTGTAGGTTAGGTTTGTTTTATGACCATGGATAGCGGAGCGAGCGAAGCGAACGGAGCGTCAGAATGCTTGCTTTCATGGAGGTATATTAAAATTTAGCAGTTAGTAGGTTAGGTTAAAGACCGAAAACTGTAGGTTAGGTTGGTTTTGCTTAAATATCTTCGAGATTTGGGTATAATTAAATGTAGTCAAAAGATTTTTAGCACATTAAATATTAGAAAAATTACAATTATGCATATCGATCATGCGTTAGTTGAATCTTAGCCACATCAAACGATAGGACAAATAATATTCAGGACAAACGATAATAGGAGCAACTATCCGAAAGGATAATCAAAAATATGCGGAACAAAGTGTATGCCGTACGTTATTAGGACAAAAGACGTTATGCGACACAATGATATAGTAGAGGATCCCGATATAGAACGACCTTCACCGAGATGTTTATTTGATGAAATGTATTTTATATTTAATTTAATATGTCAATAAATATATTGCATATGGGTTGCCTAACAAATTTTAGTCCAGGGTATGTTTAATTAATAATTAATTTTTTTTTTTTTTAAACATTTCATTATTAGATAAATTCTATACCAATCGAAAGTATGAAGCCCATAGAAAATGCAAACGTTAGGTTGCCTATTCTTTTCCCGTCACAACTATCGGGTAGCCAGGTTTAAACTGGTAAATCTATACTAGCATTTTGCAACGGTCTGATTATTGAATTGAAATTAAATAACATTAAAGATGATTTTATTATGAACACGGTGGTATAGGGTTGCCTGCGAAAAATCAGTCCAGAATTCCGGTTGTCGAATTTTGAAAAGTAAAATATTGCAGCGGGTGAATGTGTGCGACTGAGAGGTCCCAACCAAAACCATCCCATACGATAGAAGAGGACACAGCATAGCAGCTGTTTGAAGTCCGCCCATTTAAAAAAAGAGAGTGCACATGCTATTTGTGCTTGTAAATGAAAAGGATAGCGATATACTCGTATATGCTGTGCATTATTTTGGAGTAGATTGTCGCTATAGATACAATAAAATTCATGGTATAATAATATACTCCGCCTGGTACTCTCTTCCGAGACTCGCGAACCACGTGACTGACACAAGCCTACGTCATCATGGTGTTCAGAGATTCTCATACTTTAAAATGTGGGAGAATTTTAACCAACGGTGAAAAGTATTTAAACGGCATTAATTTTAAGTGATTCAAGTAGAAACATAGGTAGTAGAATAAAACAAATCTAATGTATTAAATCAAAATGTTATTTATCTATACAAGAGAAACGTTTGAAAAACGAATCCACATTTAATCAATAAACGGTGTTTGACACTTTAAGCAATTTTCGTTTTAATTTCTTCTGGAGTTGATTACTTACCTGAATAATTAAAAAAAAATATATATAATAAACAGATTTTTTTTTTAATTGTTGTTTTTTATTTTGTCTGATAATAATAAAGATAAAATTTGCAAGATTAGTATTATATATGTATTACTATAACCTTCATTTTTACTAAAGATGTCTATATACTTTAGTATGACATAAAAAATATACACACATAAATAATGAGTTTCTTTCGGAGTTTCTTCTCAACAGTGGTCACCTCTTGTGAAATGTCGATAGACTCAGACATGTAAAAGTGCCCTTGTGGCCTACTTGCAGAATAAAGTTAATTATTTCATTATTTTATTAATTAATTGATAAAAAAAAACTATTTCTCTATATTTTAATAATAAATAATAAATCTCCTCTTAGTCGCACACATTCACTCGCTGCAATATTTTACTTTTCAAAATTCGACAACCGGAATTCTGGACTGATTTTTCGCAGGCAACCCTATACCACCGTGTTCATAATAAAATAATTTTTAATGTTATTTAATTTCAATTCAATAATCAGACCGTTGCAAAATGCTGTATAGATTTACCAATTTAAACCTGGCTACTCGATAGTTGTGATGGGAAAAGAATAGGCAACCTAACGTTTGCATATTCTATGGGCTTCATACTTTCGATTGGTATAAAATTTATCTAATAATCAAATGTTTAAAAAAAATTTTTTTTAATTATTAATTAAACATACCCTGGACTAAAATTTGTTAGGCAACCCATATGCAATATATTTATTGACATATGAAGCGAACCAAAACCAGAAAACGGGGTACCACTACAGCCATCTCGCGTGGAGTAGAAGAACTGCACGCCTAAACCCATTTAGCACGACAGCGGGACTACTCGCGCCCTCTAGTGACGGGAGGCGGAAGGAGAATAATACTTGAAGATCCTGGTAGATGTCGCTGTTCCGTGCAACGACCATTTCTACTTCGCGCAGGCAAGATTTTTCCCGATTTCATGTGGTCCGTCTAGTAAAAAATGTTTGTGTACAATCTTAGGAATCGACCTTTACTACGTATAGCCCCCTGCTTCCCTTGTGGAACTACGCGCTTATATTTAGTAGATGCCGGCAAACGTGCTTCCGCTCCAGTTCCGTTCTCTTTCAAAAACTGGCTGGGGAACACGTCGCTACTTATTAGCCTGTACGTAGTTACGTTTTCTTAATATACGTTGCTCAAGTGACCTTAAGTCGAAGTCGAAGTTTCTCTGCTCTCCCGTACGCACCCCCGCTACAATTGGCAGCCCAACGTTAGGCGTACTAACCCACGCAAACAGGGAGGTGCCGTACGTGACCTATGAAGAGCGAAACGGATTCGGATGTGCCCGCACCGCCAGCCAGCCCTTCGACTATCTCGCCGAAACGCCGAGTCTCAGGTCCCAAGATTGTAACAAAACTTCCGAAACACGGAAGACAAGGCAACCTGCGAATGATGGCGGCCCTGTCTCCGAAGAGTGTTTCCCTGACAAGCTGTACGTACTTCTATGACAACGGGACAACAGAAACTGATGTCGTGGAAGCGTTCCTGGCGGCTGTCAGCACCTACAAACGGTCTTCTCACCCCGTACATCCAAGAGAAGGTGCCAAGAACAACATTCACAACCTACAAGCTCCTGGAGGATGCGGTAGCTGCAGAGCGACTACGAGATATATGGCAATTCGCCACACCGGCTACCGCCTCAGCTACGGCGGCAGCGGTGGTGGTGAACTAGACGCGGTTCTCTTCGCCGGGTAGTCTTCAGGAACCGAGGGGGAGTCTGAAGCGAACCAAAACCAGAAAACGGGGTACCACTACAGCCATCTCGCGTGGAGTAGAAGAACTGCACGCCTAAACCCATTTAGCACGACAGCGGGACTACTCGCGCCCTCTAGTGACGGGAGGCGGAAGGAGAATAACACTTGAAGATCCTGGTAGATGTCGCTGTTCTGTGCAACGACCATTTCTACTTCGCGCAGGCAAGATTTTTCCCGATTTCATGTGGTCCGTCTAGTAAAAAATGTTTGTGTACAATCTTAGGAATCGACCTTTACTACGTATAGCCCCCTGCTTCCCTTGTGGAACTACGCGCTTATATTTAGTAGATGCCGGCAAACGTGCTTCCGCTCCAGTTCCGTTCTCTTTCAAAAACTGGCTGGGGAACACGTCGCTACTTATTAGCCTGTACGTAGTTACGTTTTCTTAATATACGTTGCTCAAGTGACCTTAAGTCGAAGTCGAAGTTTCTCTGCTCTCCCGTACGCACCCCCGCTACACATATTAAATTAAATATAAAATACATTTCATCAAATAAACATCTCGGTGAAGGTCGTTCTTAAAGGGATCTTAGACTAATAGGACTAATAATTGTATGCCATCCGATATAGACCCAGTAAATTTATCAAGGATTATTTGTTTCTTACACACTTTATATGTAGGGGGAAGTCCCCTAACGCCGGACGGCACCTAACGCCGGACACTCGAACTATCTCGGCAACTGGAAGCTCGGCAACTCGGCAAGTGGAAGGGGCGCGGGGGACCCCCGCACCCCTTCCACTTGTCCTTGATTCGCTCGCGTTGCTAGTTGCCGAGATAGTTCGAGTGTCCGGCGTTAGGTGCCGTCCGGCGTTAGGGGACTTCCCCCTATAGTTCACGGTTGAATTTATTGGTTTATTGAACTATAAGGTTATTACGTTTTCATAACTCGCATGTGTATATCAACCCTACTCCTACTGATAGTAGGCACGACCTTTGACACTTCCATCTCATCTACAATAATATCATAGATATTTACCCGCTCGCCGATATACGAGAGCTTCTGGTCCTTAGAACCTCTCTTTGCATGCATAATGCGTAAACTTGGAATATCCTCCTTAGCGAATATAAAGTTATGTTACCCAGGGCAAGTTACGTCGTCTGCTCTGATTGAACGTCTTTAGATGGAATAGAGTTCGCGTTTGTTTAGATTATCCCCTGGTAACGACCCTATAAACTTGCCAGCATCGCGTTATGGTCTGTATTTTTTATTTTTATTTTTCGCAGTCAAAGTTCTGCCCGCTCGAGTCACGATCTTATTTGGAAGTTCGGCCGGTGTCAGAGTAATATTTTTATCTATTGCACTTGAGTGTAATTTCAATGTGATTTTCAATCAGACAGTCTGAAGGGACTTATTCGGCATTCATGAACCTAATTCAACGCAACCTCGATCTAGCAATATTTCGGTAATATAAATGACATAATTACATATCTGCTATTCGTGCTGCGTTGAGTGGTTTTAGCATCAGGTACATTTTAAAGGATATATATACCGGGTGGAATTTTTCTATGGGCCCTGGAGGGGAACTACCTTAAATCCTTTAGTTAGCTCATTTTACTGAAAGGAAACATTCCTTTATTTTTAAAAAGAAACAAAACTGCATTCAAAGATTTTTCAAAAATTGCTTGCCTCAACCGGGAATCGAACCAAATAAAAATTAAAAAAATATACCCTCGATATTTTATTTCACGAATCAGTAGGATTATTGTTCAGGATAAAATTTATCCAGTAAACTTAGCCCTACACTCATCTGTTGTACGAGATTCCATGAAATTTTATACTTATTACAACGCCACTTAAGCTTTTTGCAGTAAATCAGAGCATCGGTAACATTTGTCTTTTTTCTAATACTAGAATGAGGTATTTTTTGAATTTTTTTAATTTTTAACATGCTTCTTTCCATTCCTCTTTGACACGTTTTGATTTTTGATTTGGCTTGATGCGTGAACTTCCAAGTTTGGCAAGCGTAGGTTAGTGTTGGCAGTATGCAGGTATCCATAACTTTTTGTTTAATTTTGATCGGCATGTCACTTTTCATTATTTCTTTAACGCTCCAAAATTTTTTCCAAGCAATTGTGACTCTCCTTTCTATTTCTTGATAATTTCTTTGCTTCTCGAATGATATTTGTTTGCCCAGGTATATATAACTGTCGACAAACTCCAGCGCTTCATTCTCTAAGTAAACAGGGGTCTTCAGATAGTTTGTCATAATATTCGTTTTACTGCGGTTAATTTCTAGTCCTACCTATTGACTTGCGGCGTGTAGATCGTTTATCATCGACTGCAGCTCCGTTGTGTTCTCCGACAGCAACACAATGTCGTCGGCAAATCGTAAATGGCTTATATATTGATTGTTTATATTTAAACCGACTTTTTCCCATTGTAGTTGCCCAATGACTCGTTGCAGCACAGCTATAAATATTGTCGGAGAGATAGGGTCACCCTGTCTTACACCTCTTCTTATGGGTATTGACGGTCCAGTCGTCTCCAGTCGAATCCTGCTATTACAGTTTTCATACAGATAATGTAGAACCTTTAAATACGTTGTATCGATATTTTGCGATTCTAGAGACTCCCAAATTGATTGATGATCCAAAGTATCAAAGGCTTTCCGATAATCAATAAATATAATGTAGAGCGGTCTTTGAAACTCTTGATACTTATCTATGATCATTTCAATAGAGTGGATATGATCCACAGTTGAGAATCCTCTTCTAAATCCTGCCTGCTCTACGGGCTGTTGGTTTTCTATAGTGCCTCTGATTCTCTTTTCTAGAATTGAAGAGAACAATTTGTAAATTGAAGAAAGCAGGCTTATTGGTCGGTAGCTATTTATATTGTTTGGATCTCCTTTTTTATATAATAAGATAATGTCCGACTCAGTCCATTGTCTTGGTGTAGTTGCCGTTTTCAGCACGAGGTTAAAGAGCAGTGTTAGAGGGCGTACTAAATAGGGAGCTGCTAGTTTTAGGGCTTCGTTTGATATTTTATCAGGACCCGGGCTTTTTTCAGACTTCAGTTTAGTTATTCCATTTATGACCTCTGTTTCCGTTATGTCTTCAATATCGGACGATGTTTCTTTTGATAGAGTTAATGGGGGCTCTCGATTATTTTCACACCTGTACAAAGTTTCATAGAAATTGGTTGCTGCTTGAAGTATTTCATTTCGATCACAGGTAGTATTGTTTGAAGTTTTAAGTCCGTCTATCCAAGTTTTATGCAGTCTTAGTTCTTTATTAGCTCTCTTTAAACTTCCAGACAGAAGTACATGTCTTTCAATGGTTTTCTTCCGATGAATGTTGTAGTCTTGCCGGATATATTTACTTATGAGTTTGTAGAGAGCTTTAAGCTCATTTTTCATACTTCGTGTTTTCGGTTTGGTTTTTTGAAGTTGTTGGCGTCTTGACATTAATTTGTATGTTCTATCTGATAATACCGAAGGCATTCTTGTGTGTTTTGAAGAGTCATGGGCCTTTTTGAGACCACAATCTATTGCAGAGATGATTTTATCGTGAAGTTCTTGTGCGGTATGATTTTTTTGCCAGGTATTGGTAATACTATGTTCTAAATTTTCGTGAACTGACTCTATGTATATTTTTGTTTCTTCTTCAGTTTTCAAGGTACTTCTATTGGTATTTCCGTAGGATTTTCTATGTTTCTTGAAATTTTGAAATTTAAAAGTCGCTCTTACCAATCTATGGTCGCTAGGATATTTTACGTTGATCACTTCCATATTATGAGCGTATTTTTGAAGATTTGTTAGAATGTAGTCCATTTCATTTTTTACCTTGCCGTCCGGTGATTTCCAGGTCCATCTTTTGTTATTTTTCTTTTTAAAAAATGTATTTAAAATTGCCAGCTTGTTTTCACATGCAAATTGTACAAGTCTGCTGCCTCTACCGTTTCTGTTTCCGTAACCATGGCTTTTCATTATCATGTTTTCATCTTGCTTTGGTTGTCCAATTTTGGCATTGAAATCGCCTATAACTATTATATTTTTTCTTAACAATTTTAAGGCATTATTTACAGTGGTGTAAAAAAGTTCAATTTCTTCTTCGCTTGCAGCTGATGTTGGAGCATAGCATTGTAATATGTTTATCTCAATGTTGTCAATCTTTAGCTGTAGTAGAGCTACTCGTTCTGATAATCCTTTAAAATATATAATGTTCTTCTTATGGCGCTTGTGTACAATGAATCCTACTCCGTATAAACCCGGTGATTGTCCCATATAATACAGTATGAAGTTTTTGTGTTCTTCTATACAGTTACCAAGTCGTCTAGTTTCAGCCAAACCGATGACGTCATACTTGATATCTTTCAGGGCTTCGTTTAGTTCCAAAAGATGAGAGTAAGATGATAGCGTTCTAACATTGTACGTTGCCACATAGAGTAGGTTTCGCTCATAATTATTTGCTGTATATATTTTCTCTAGAGGGTTTCGGTCTACGTCTCCCACGGGGACCGGCCGTGTTGGGAGAGATGGAGAGAGAGAGGTGTAGTTTAGTTTTTTGGAATTTCTTCATAATCTCTGCTTGTAGAGGCTTTAGGTGTGGGAGTCAATTGTGAAGGACGCAGGAAGTTCGTTATATTCTGCGATTTATTCCTCTTGGGTACTTGTTTTCTCTGTTCTGCGTTATATGACGTTTTTTCATTATTTATGGCTTCGGGAGACTCCGATAAAGATCTTTTACTAGATGTGGTTTCTTTGGGTGTGTCGGTGTACTGCTCTTTATTTGTCGGGTTTTCATTACTTATGATGACGGGAGACTCTGATACAAGTTTTTTATTGGATGAGGTCTCTCTTAGTACTTCGGTTTTGTCTTTAGATTTTATCTCGACTATTTTATCGTATCGAAGCATTACCTTTTCCCCGGACGAACGTTTTCTTCGGAGCTCATCCTGGAGCTCTTTGCGTTTTTGTAGAACAGCTGGTGTGAAGTCCTCCTTTATATAAATGCCAGTGTTTTCCAAAACTTTCTTCTTTTTCAAAAGTTGTAGTTTTCTACTTATCGTCGTGGTGGTGACTACAACTGGTCTTGTATTACCTTTGTTCTTTCCTAGCCTGATCGTCGCTTCAATTTCCCATTTTGGACATACTATGTTCATTTTATTGTTTATAATGTCTAAAATACAGCTAAGTAACTCTTCATAGTTGTTTTCTGATTCTGGAACACCAAAGAAAAGTATATTTTTTCTTCTCATTTGCTTATCTAAAAAATTAATAGACTTTTGTTGTTCCTCAATTTTTTCCTCCAGCTGACTTGTTTTTGTTTCAATACGATTAAATTTTTCGTCTATATTTTTGTTGATAGCCTCCTTAATGTTCTCTTCCATATCTTTTATGTCTTGCTTCTGTTGTGCTAAGTCTTTTTGTATATTGTGTAGAGCTTTCAATACTTCTTCCATTGTTATTCACTATTAACGCCCTCTAGTGGCGGGTAGCTTAACTACTAGTACGAACGTTTAGAAACGATTAAGATCTCGAGCTTCAGCTACTCGTTCACAGATGGCGCTGTTATCAGTTTGTGAGCTGCTATGATTCTGCGGATTTTGATGATGTTTAGGTTATGTTTTTGCCGAATTGACAAATAACATTTATTGGCTGGTTCTTGCACTTGGTATAGACTTGGACTGACCTTCTCTCTGCACTGTAGTATAATTTAACTCCACACGATGTATAATTTGGATGATTTCGTGTCGACCACCCGCCGCTGATATTTTCTCAGTTTTCGCTTCAAGTTTGTAAGTTTCGAGCTGAGTAACAATCCTCTTGGAGTTTTGCACTTTTTTCTACAATACTAAGCAACTTTAGATGTAAAACAAACGATACTTTTATTTTTATTTACAAATTTGCACAGAGCCGATGTCAACAATGGCACAACAGCGCCCTCTCCTACTCCTAAAATTTCATTACGTTTACTTCGAATATAACACTCATTGCTAAAGTTGACGTAACGGCGGGATGTCGGACAGAAGTCATTAGAAACTTTGAACTTAGTCCCAGCTTCATTTGAATGATTTTGAAGTATGAATAAACTTTATTAGTTCAGCGAATTCTATCCATTCAGTCACTAACGTTAAGCCGTAATGAGATTTTTGAAGGCAACAGTGTCAAACGAGGGCAGACGATAACAATCGAAGGCTCGTTTCTACTCTGCACGTTACTGACCTCGCAAAACCGCGGCAAGCTCTTTTTTCTAGGGTTCCTTATCCAGAAAGTAACAACGGAACCCGAATAGTAAGCCTGTTTGTCTATCTTTCATAAGGCTTCAACTTTTTATTTTAACAGTAAAATATTGACAAATGAAGTTTCCACATAAAGTTAACTGTGGCTGCTCTAACAACAAATACCTACTCCTAGATGAAAAATTAAAGATGGCACCAATCACAGGTATCATTTCTTCGCATTTCTGCATAATACTCGAAATAATTAATATCATTTGATCCGTAACAGGTACATGTATAAACCGGGTCTATATCTGTTGGTCTAAAATTTTTTGCCCGAAATTTTTTTCGGCACATATTTTTTGGCCTAATAATCTTTGTTAGTGTTAGGGACGCAGTTCTAACCTAACCTACTATTCTGGGAACGCCTTATTTTTGTTGGGGACGCAGTTCTAACCTACTGTTCAGCGCCTTATTTTTGTTAGGGACGCAGTTCTAACCTAACCTAACCTACTGTTCTGGGAACGCCTTATTTTTGTTGGGGACGCAGTTCTAACCTATACCAACCTACTGATCTGGTAGCGCCTTATTTTTGTTGGGGACGCAGTTCTAACCTAACCTAACCTCGGTTTTATGCTAGGCTAAAGAATAATTATAGCTAACAATATTATACTTTTAACCTTTTAGTCATAAAAAAAATAAACTAAACAATTTTAGGTCAAACATGTTTTAGGACAAAAAATATGTATGCAAAAAAATCTTTATGCTAAAGAATAAGTATACCATTAAATATTATACCAAACATTTTCGGCCAAACAATTTTAGAACATAAAATTTTAGACCAAGCGAAGGGCACCCGTATAAACCAACGATAAAAAAATATAATAAAAATCGTGTTTTTACTTTTTGTCTTCGTAGGACGGTACGGAACTCTTCGTGGACAAGTCCCGCAAGCACTTGATCGATTTTTTCTACCACCATAACGATAATGCGCCTTCTGGTCAGAAGTCTGGACAGGGCTCGAATTTGGCACAGAGGTGAGCTTATCTGAAAGCTGGCGTGAAGCCAGGTTCACGTTTGATCGGATTTTTTGCCAATATACAAGTGCTCGATGAGTCCTGACAAGCGTTTTCCATTTGTGCTAATTGAAGTGAAAACATGAAAAAGTATAGCAATGCAAAACTTTCATAAGGCACTTCAGTCCATATCAATTTACGATTCAAATTGCCGTGATTCAGTAGACGAGGCACAGTTTGCATCATATTATTATTTTATTTATTTATTTATTAATTGTACAACAAAGATTACGTATAATCTAAAGCCCTGCGAAACTGTTAGGTATGACAGTTTGTCTAAGGCAAGGAACCCTTCAAATACCTTAAAATTCGCCTGATTTTGTCTCATACAAAGTCCTATATATTTTGCATTAAAAATTTCGTCATATTTCGGAACTAATAAAATAAATAATAATATAAGTTTTTTTTTTATTTCAGGTAATTTATCCAGTACCTAATCAATGCATCTGTTCCGATTGCAATAGCAGTATTACTAGCAAATTAGCAGAAGGTAATCTATTTGTTCATGATTTCGTGTAAGAAATTGTGTGTAAAAACTGCTGTTGGCAGTGGAAGCCAGCCATCGCCGGCGTAAGCGCGCGAAACACGGGGTAATTCCATAAATCAAAAGTTCAGGAAGCGACGAACGGCGACTTAAGAACTCGAGCCCTGAAACAAAGGCAGATGCTTAGAAAATAACAAAGAAAATAAATTTAATTTTCGCGCCTTCTAAATACGTTTATAACACTGTTATAATACCGTTCTGTCTCTTGTGCTACACATAATAAGTATCTTCATTACCTTCTGCCTGTATCCAGCGTGCTAGTATTCGTAAATTAAATGCTGGCCGCTAAAAACGTGTCAATCTAAATCGGCTGTATGATAAAACAAAAGCCATACGTTCCCCCGGCCCGGTGCGGTATCGGTATTTTGATTGATAAACAGAGCCACCGCTACATTTACCTGCGAGCCCAAATGCCGGACGGCAAACATCGTGCCGTGAGCTATGTCAAACAGGTTGGCCTGACACAAGGGATGCGATGCGATAAACAAACGTGTATGTACGTAAACATTTATCAATGTCATTGAGGACTACGTGAGACAGATTAAAACGTTTTGAACGTCCAGTATAATATAATTTATGAATTGCTCTCACTGTTGGATTTATTGACCGAACGACGAGCGTCTCCTTTAGCTTGGCCTAAAATTATTTTCTTATGTCAGGATTATTATTAAGTTATTATTAAGCATTTTCTATGCTGATTTAGATTTTCTAAATTTAAAAAAAATGCCTGAAATATGGGGGATGAAAAAGGAAAAAAAAATTAAAAACTTTATTTCACTAATTAAAGACAAAATAATTGGTATAAGGCTGGGACTTCCTAGTAAGTATGTGACAGGAAGCCCCGCTCTTCCACAATTCTTTAGTCACTATAGTAAGCAGTGTTACAATATGTGTTACGTTATATCATAAAAATAAAGAGAGAATAATAAATAAATAAATAGTATACTTTATTCTTTTTAGGGTTCCGTACCCAAAGGGTAAAAACGGGACCCTATTACTGAGACTTCACTGTCCGTCCGTCCGTCCGTCCGTCCGTCTGTCACCAGGCTGTATCTCAAGAACGGTAATAGATAGACAGTTGAAATTTTCACAGATGATGTATTTCTATTGCCGCTATAACAACAAATACTAAAAATAAAATAAAATAAATATTTAAGGGGGGCCTCCATACAACAAACTTGTTATAGATTATGGTACGGAACCCTTCATGCGCGAGTCGGACTCGTGCTTGCCCAATTTTTTTATAAACTAATGAAGCTTATCTATACTATGCTTATCTATACTTATCTATCTATGAGTGTGTGTGTGTGTGTTGTGTGTGTTACATAACAAGGACATGTAAATCTACGTGATGGATCCTGAGTTTATTAGGGTCTCTATTTGATCATAAACTAAGATTTTATAACCATATAGTCAGAACTTTTTTACACTCAAATAATGTAAAGGGGTAAACGTTACTATTGATGTTATTATACAGGTTCGCACTGTTCGCAGACTGCGACTTGTGTTGTCGTCTGGCAAACTTAAAATTAAATTTAGGGATGGTTACGATGATTTTGCGTCTACGTGCCATAAGATTTTTATTAAAAGTTGGATCTGTGCCTTCTCATTATAGTACATAAAATATACAGCTTTCTCATCGTCAAAACATCACATATTTTATACAATTCTTTTGCAGGAAAACGGTACAGTTTAAAATACATAACTTATACATCTTTGATCAAGTTCTATTTCTAAAAAATTCACTTTGGTTGCGTTTGGTTAAAACATAAAAAAACATGACATATTGCAACTCAGATCCACTAGGAAATAACTGTTAATAATATTACTAATAATAAATACTATTTATTTTGTTTAAGGACGACATAGCTTTCCTGTGTGCGCTTCTGAGTAAACTAAACATATTTGTTAGCTTCAAGTCAAGCGGAAACTTTTCCTGAGTGAATAAAACGTCTATAATTTGCATTTCCCGGTACAGTAGTGACGTTAAAATTAAAACAAATAGGGTTTGCTCGTACAAGCGAGGGCGTTTCCGTACAATGCAGGGGCATTTCCTTCCCACTAACATCCTCCCTTGCAGTTCCTTTTTCGCGTTTGTTTGTAACAAACTTCGTGTTATTGTTGCTTTTACGTCGCTTGTTGTCTTATACTACCGCAGCTGCAACGGATACAAATGTATGTTTTCTTTTTCCTTCAAATAAAGTCCACTAAAATATTTAACCATTAACTTACCGATTGACTGGTTTATCTTTCGCGATTTGATCAGGTGAAGTAAATAAGTGTTTTCCAAATATAGACCAAGGCTAAAACTATCTTAGGGACAACTATCTGTAGCCTTAAATAAGACGGAAAGGTACGCTATGAAGGACAACCTGAATAAAATATCACGAACAAAAACTGTCCTATTATAAACGAAGATATAGTGGCGTTCAACAACTGCGCAGTAAGAAACGCTTTCATTTCTAAAGTGCAGTCAAATCATAAAAGAAACTTTCGCAGTAGAATATTTAAAGTTACGGCAAAATGCAAGCGTCTAGATTCTACCTCAGAACACACTTTTAATTTATTGCAACCCCTATGCTTTATAGCTGTAATTTGCATGAGTTTGCGTGCCAATTCAGACCGTAAAGAGTGTTTAGTTTTAACAAAGAAGCGTACTATCTAGATTTAGACGGGGTGGTTGTTTATTATTCTTCTTGTCGTGGTTGTAGATCCGTTTTAGTATGGCACTGAAATAAATCTTGCTTTCTCCTTGCACATTATGCATGCTAACGCCGGCCATTCCTTGCTCCCAGAACATTGTGCCATTGTCTCGTACCTGGGACTAAATCTCGTTCGCACCCGGTTAGCACCGGTGTTAGCTGGTAAGCTCCGCTATAACACCAAAATTGCGAGTTGAATGTTCTTTCTGTGCAATAAAGATTAAATGTTGCTGTGAAATGTGTTTTCATGGTACTAATCGAACATATCGTAGGTTCTCGTTGCGGGATTCCAACGGCAGGTATCATACCTTTGCCTACTTATTGCCGGCAATAAGTCGCCGTTCGGCCCTAATTACCAAAATTCCCATAATTTTTTTAATATCATATCTCTCTAATATATCAAATACATCTCCGGGCGCGTCACGTTTACGCCTCATACATGTGCAAAACCATAGATATCCGGCGTAAACTTAACTTGGGGTACTTACGTGAAATGTCAAAAGGGCCTAATTCGATCGTCAATTACATGTAGCCATTTGAGTAATGCATTTTTATTTCATGGACATATAAATGTCCATTTTCGCCAGTAGGTAGTATTAAGTGTCATTGACAAATTAGCATTTTAAGGATATATGTCATTAGAATCTTCAAATTTAAGAAACGAATATTTATTTATTTATTTATACGAGGGTTGTTTGATAAATACACGTTTTAAAAAGTTATTCTTGTTACTGGCTAAAATTATGTATACGAACTTTTTAGGCATCCTTTATGGACTCGAAAATTAAAAAAAAAATACAGCGTTCTTTTGTTTTTTTTTTCTTTTAACGGCTTTTTACGACGGAGTTCGCGTTGTTATTGCAATAATGGAGAAAGAGCAGTATCGTTCTGTAATTCGTTTTCTGTTTTTGGAAGGAAATTCTTGTGATGAAATAAAAGTACGCATGCAAGCTGTTTACAATGATCACACTCCTTCTATGACAACCATTAGATATTGGTACAATGAATTTAAACGAGGCAGAACGTCCATCTTTGATGAAGATCGCCCAGGACGTCCTGTTGAGGTGACCACAGGTGATATGGTAAAAAAAATTGAGAATATTGTATTAAGCGATCGCCGAATAAAACTTAGAGAAATTGTTGACATTGTAAATGTTTCGATTGAACGCGTGCAGCACATTTTAGAACACAAATTAGGCATGAAAAAGGTTTCCGCGAGGTGGGTGCCGCGATTGCTCACCGAGGAACAAAAGCTCACCCGGAAGCAAATTTCAAGGCACTGTTTAGATAAGTACGAAAGTAGTCCGGGTGAGTTCCTTCGGCGTTTTGTGACTGTTGATGAAACGTGGATACACCACTATACCCCAGAAAGTAAAGAACAGTCTAAACAGTGGATTTTGCCGGGGGAATCAGCTCCAAAGAAGGCGAAGACCGTTCCATCGGCCGGAAAGGTCATGGCGACTGTTTTTTTAGGACTCGCAGGGAATCATCCATACTGATTATTTACAAAAAGGAAGAACGATACCATTTTGAAAAAAAAGAGCACATCTAAATAAGAAAAAGTTCTCTTTCATCATGATAATGCACCAGCTCACTCTTCAAGAATCGCAGACTCCAAATTAAAGCAATTACATTATGAATTGCTGCCTCATCCGCCCTATTCCCCAGACCTGGCTCCCTGTGACTTCTTCCTATTCCCAAATTTAAAAAAATGGCTCGTTGGAAAGAAATTTTCGTCCAATGAAGAGGTCATTGCCGCCACGGAGGCCTATTTTCACGACTTTCCGAAATCTTATTTTTAGACGGTTTATTAAAGCTAGAACACCGTTGGAACAAGTGTATAGAGTTGGAAGGTGACTATGTAGAAAAATAAATATACACGTATACAAACCTTTGTTGTTTTTTTCTAAACACGGGTATTTATCAAACAACCCTCGTATAGGGGGAAGTCCCCTAACGCCAGACGGCACCTAACGCCGGACACTCGAACTATCTCGGCAACTGGAAGCTCGGCAACGGCAACTCGGCAAGTGGAAGGGGCGGGGGGACCCCCGCGCCCCTTCCACTTGTCCTTGATTCGCTCGCGTTGCTAGTTGCCGAGATAGTTTGAGTGTCCGGCGTTAGGTGCCGTCCGGCGTTAGGGGACTTCCCCCTACAATATCACTTAACACTATCATCACAGGATTTACATACATACTAATATACATACATGTAGGTAATATAGTCTGGCTAATGAAATATTACTCAAAGATTTGGCGGGAAATTTAAAAAAATTGCGGCTGGTCACCCTTTGTAATTACAGTTTTGATAAAAAAAAAATATTTTTGATTTTCTATCCACACGTAAGGTACCTAAGGAAATATGTTAAATATTGCTCACATAATTTCTACCACTATGTACGCTACAGTCAACGACAAACACGTGTTTACTCTTTCTAACCATATACAAGACGAAAAATTGAATGTAGTGTAAATAAGGCCTAGCTCGATGATACCATAACATAACATTAATCCATCACCAAAAAATTTACATAAGTACAATGCCAAATTTCAACTCAATCGGAATGTTAGAACTACTACATAAAGTATCAAAATTATTTATGGAGGACCCACCTACTAAATTGTTTAAATGATACCACAAGGAAATATTTGTCACCATTATTTGGCTAGCCAGACTCTATAAGTATGTAAACTTCATGACAGTCTACAACTTACCATTCAAAATGTGCAGTGTCGCTTAAATTTATAACTGTGGTTCATTGAACTGTGAAATTCGCGCAATAAATGCAATTTTCATTAGTTACCACGAAGCCAGGATTGGGAGCTCAGGCACATTTATTAAACTGGAAAGAAGTTCACAGTATTCCGGATACTATCGCCGCTGAGTTATTCGACTAGCGCACTAACTTGCGGCCTATCTTTAGCCAATTATCTGGGATGGGATTTAAACCCGCTCGCATAGTGTTTCACTACTTTAAGCTGAAAACAATTTAGCGGAAACTATATAGGTAGATCTTTATTTTTTCACAATAACTGTTACATTAAAAATTGTGATTATAAAACTTCATATACCTAAATAGCCAAATACCACACATAGAACACACACAAAACCGTTAGGTCAAAAGGCTTAGGCTTAAAAAGTTGATGAAAATGGGCAATACCAATTCAGATATTTTATGATTTCTAGCGATGACAGAAATACTTTGTGACGGACGCCGCCGAAACAATGTCATAGCCTATTTCTTTTTGCAAATATCATGCAAGAGATGTGCTTTTTTACTTTTGGTGTATTTGAACTTGGACGAAGTCGGCGACGTCTAATTTTCAGTTTTATTTTAGCAGCTATCTCCTGACAGATCAAATCATCTACCTACTTTTTATGAATTAGTGTCTAAAGGTTGGGATAGCATAAAGTTTGTAACAAAGAAAAACTATACCTTCATTGTATTCAAATTGTTTACTATTATTTTGCCTTTCTTCACTGATTTTCAATTATTCAAATGGTCAAAAATTACAGTAACTTGTCTTCATATTTATTTTCGTTGGCGTCTATTAATACGCAGGTCAAGTGGAAGACCTCAAAAATCTATCAAGTGATGCTATGATTTTATGAACAATTGTAAATTTAGACTGTAAGCACGCAGTTTAAACTTTTGCCATACGATAAATAAATAAATGTATATTAACTGCAGACAACCGTAATATCTCTGAAACTGGTAACATTGTAGCAAGTGCTAGTGATGTGCGGCTAGTCACGGCAATGACGCATCGCGACGTCACGTAGCGCGCGACACGCGACGTTTATTGGTCGGCGGCCGACGACAGTGACGAACGATTGTACGAGCGGAAACTAGACTTATTGCCGACGATTTTTCAACGTCGATTCACGTTAATACGATCCTTCCTTATTTAACTCGCATATCTAATATCTTCATCGCTCGTATATTCCAAGGTAAAGATCAAAAAGAAATAAAAACATTCATTTTTGCCAATCAGATGCGAAAAATGAAATAACAGCGTAATTGCTTCCTACGAGTGTGTATTTATATGCTTAAATGTAGCACTCGAGTAAACATTGCTTAAATTTGTGAGCCGAATTACAAGGAAGTTTGCATTGATGCTTACCTATGTGTACTCGTATGTATTCCAGTATGTATTGTACTTAATATTTATATATCATGTTGAATCTAACAAGAGTACATGTGAATTGTGGAATATAAAGGTAGCTATAAAACTTTTACAGCTTTTAGACGTGTAGAAACAGGAATTTATAAATGGAAAGGTATTGCTCGTCAATTCCTTGTTTGTTTAGCTTTCGCTGTTTTCGCGCAATATATTTATATTCTATACTCAAATTATGCGCGGATTCTAAAAGATAAGTAACATAAATATGCCGCGCACCATGCTCTCCGAAGCCTACTACTAAGGGAATCAGAGGTTAGGCGTGGACATAGTCGATTTTCGGAACCTAAATATGAACTGCTACCTAGCTCACAAAAGCAACAGCGTGCGTTGGTTGGCAAGTCTCGAACTATGTCACTAACCTTCTGTCTCGAGTCACCTCGGTCTCCACTTATCTACTTTCTAACGCACACTGGGGTGATCGGCTCCACCTTCCACATTTTTATGGGCTAATCAACGCATCAACAAAATCAGTTTCAGGTGGCTTTTGTGAACATCAAAAGAGAACTTTCTTTATTGTTTTATTCGGAGGAAAAACTGGTTTTTCCTAGCCGATTATCAATTTTGGATGTCCGAATGTATCTTCAGTGCGTTCGCGCGCCTGCCTCTCCGACCTGCCCGGAGGACCGGTAATTAAACTGTAAATTACCGCTAAGTGCGGACCCGGCCTGAAGGTCGTATCGGCAGCCTCTCCCAAGAATACCAATGAACCTCAGAACCGTAATCAAAAATTTATTCCCCACCCCTACACGCAGGTCGAATATATTTTTAAACTTCGCAAGTTTATCTCTCTCGTTCAGATGGCGGCGAGGTAAAATTTATTTAAAACAGTCATTCTGTTATGGGGTGTGTTTCAAAAATCTTTTAACAGAATATTGAATATTCGGGCTTATCTTTCAGAGTCGTTTTATATGTACACGAAATACCTATACGAATGTGTCCCATTCTATTTTAGATCGCCACATGTTTTATTATGAATGTTTTTCTAATTCCTGTTATTATGGAGGTAAACGCAATAAAAATCGCACGCTATCCAAACGGTATTCCCTTGATTTGTCTAATTTTTTTTTGTCTAATTTCAGTTCGTCTAACAACTTTTACCATAATGAACATTTTGTCTAAAGTCATTATGTATAATATCATTACTCATAATTATTATTTTGTCGAAACTCGTTTTGCCTAAATGATCATTTTCATAACTCTTGTTTTGTCGAATATTATTTTATCTAAAACTCACTTTGTCGATTCTTATTTTAACTAATCATTACATAGCCGAATAACGTTTTAACTAAAAAGTTTTTGTCTAATTCTGAATTATCATAATATTAACCTTGTCGATTTTTATTTTGTCTAATCAATACATAGCTGAAAATTAAGCAAAACGAAATTAGGCAAAATGTTGTTAGGCAAAACAATGTACAGTGACTGTACATTGTTGACCGATATATCTGATGGCGACTGTACTACAGTCGCCATCAGATATATCGCAGCATATAAGGCGTTCATAAATACCTGAACATGTACTATAACGCCTACTACTAGCTTGTTTATTCAACTATTAGCGTCAGAATGCTTTCTTCCACGGAAGTATAGTAAATTTAGCAGTTAGTAGGTTAGGTTAAAGATCGAAAACTGTAGGTTAGGTTAGGTTTGTTTTATGACCATGGATAGCGGAGCGTCAGAATGCTTACTTGCATGAAAGTATATTAAAATTTAGCAGTTAGTAGGTTAGGCTAAACGGGTACCCCTTATCTTGCACAATCTCTATTGTCCGAAATACACTACAAAGTTAGGTTAGGTTGAAACTGTGTCCCTCACAGAAACGAAGGCAAGGCAGGTAAGTAAGGCAGGTCCGACTTGGCTTAGGTTAGGTACGACGACGAGCGAAGCGAGGAGGAGTGTTAGGTTGAACTGTGACCCTAACGATCGAGCGAAGCGAGCGAGCCGCGCAGGTCCGACTTGGCTTACGATTCCTAACATTACCAATTTCACCGGCAGATCCGACTTGGCTTAGGTTAGGTACGACGACGAGCGAAGTGAGGAGGAGTGTTAGGTTGAACTGCGACCCTAAAGAGCGAGCGAAGCGAGCGAGCCGCGCAGGTCCGACTTGGCTTACAATTCCTAACATTACCTATTTCACCTTAAGGCAGATCCAACTTGGCTTAGGTTAGGTACGACGACGAGCGAAGCGAGGAGGAGTGTTAGGTTGAACTATGACCCTAACGAGCGAGCGAAGCGAGCGAGCCGCGCAGGTCCGACTCAGGCTTACGATTCCTAACATTACCTATTTCACCTTAAGGCAGGTCCGAAAACTGTAGTTTAGGTTAGGTTTGTTTTATGACCATGGATAGCGGAGCGAGCGAAGCGAGCGGAGCGTCAGAATGCTTGCTTGCATGGAAGTATATTGAAATTTAGCAGTTAGTAGGTTAGACTAAACACCGAAAACTGTAGGTTAGGTTAGGTTTGTTTTATGACGATGCAATAATTAAAATAGACAAAATAAGATTATGTAAAATAAGTATTATACTAAACGAATATTAGTATAAACAAAAATTCGGCAAAACGAAATTAGGCCAAAAAATTGTTAGGCAAAATATGTTTATACGAATTAAAAATTAGGCCAAATAAAATTAGACGAAATAAGATTATGTGAAATGAGTATTATACGAAACGACTTTCACTCAAATGAAAATTAGGCAAAGTGAATAGTTATGCTAAATAATATTAGTTTAAATGAAATTAGGCAAACCGAAATTAGGCAAAAAGTTGTTAGGCAAAACAAGGTACAACAAAATATTTTTTTTCTACTGTAAGATGAATTATGAAAAAGACCAAAGTATCATTTTTTTTTAAACTTAATCTACCCTTTAAAAATTATACGCCGTATAACAAGGTACCTTCAAGAAAATAGCGTATTCCCACCTGAAAGGCCGGCAACGCACTTGTGACTCCTCTGGTGTTGCAGGTGTCTATGGGCGACGGTAATCGCTTTCCATCAGGCGATTCGTTTGCTCGTTTGCCCCCTAAGTTCCGTAGGTACTTTTACACTTTAAATTTGTCCAGAAAATACTCAAACGCACAAATAAAAGCGAAGACAAACGCGTTATTAATAGTCTCCACTTGGGACAACCCATTGAATCCTGCGAGTCCAAAAATCAAATGAAATATTTTTCATTTCGCAATGGCTTTCATATTTTACGTACGGTTTGTGCGTAAAAGCTGGTTACTTTCTGTAGAACAACTGACACTGATGAATGAGGGATGGTCGACAGATAGAGGAAAATTTCATGTAACCATTTGTGTTGCTGTTCATTTTGATTTTTCGGCCAACGCGACGTCGTTTACCGAGTTAAACGTTACCTTTGTTCAGTAATAAATAGTCAATTGTTGAGTTTAACTGAATTTCCATTGTTAAAATTAAATCGCTGAACGGTCGTGCGATTCGAAATACGAGAGATTATCGCAGCATTATGTAAATACCTACTAAACCAAGTCTTTCTTCGTTCATCCATATTTATGGCTGAAGTAGATTTAATACATTTGCAAAGTACCGACTGTAGGTATGTATAAAAATGGCGGAGTTTTGAGTTAAGGATTTGACTTTTATAATTCGGGGAGCTTTTCTGTAACGCTCTACTGCTCCAGTTTTTAGATTCATTACATTTTTAGTAGGATTATAATTACGAAACGGCTTTGAAATGAATTTGGTGTTAGTCTTGTTTTGTGTGTAATTGTATTCATTTATACAACGCTTCAAGGGGCTAACATAAGAAGTTTCTTATGAAATTTTCAAGACTTGTCTACATTAGCGACTTGCTTTGCAGCTATAATAGAAAAATAGCAAAAATCGGTATTATTTGCCCATTTCACAGACGGGTACCCCTTATCTTGCACAATCTCTATTGTCCAAAATACATTTCGCATAACCGTTTTCGCACAATAATTTTTAGCCGAATGATACTATCGCATAATTATATACTTACCACAATTGTTATGTCGCATAGTATTCATTTGGCACAGTTTTGAATAGCAGAATACTAATATCGCCAACTTTTATTTCGCAGAATTTTATGTAGCACAATATAAGTTCCGCCGAATTTATTTCGGCATAATTGTACCATAGCATACCCACAGAACCGAATCGCTGCCAGAAAATTAGGTTAGGTTAGGTTGAAACTGCGTCCCTCACAGAAACGAAGGCAAGGCAGGTCCGACTTGGCTTAGGTTAGGTACGACGACGAGCGAAGCGAGGAGGAGTGTTAGGTTTAACTGCGATCCTAACGAGCGAGCGAAGCGAGCGAGCCGCGCAGTTCCGCCTTGGCTTACGATTCCTAACATTACCAATTTCACCTTAAGGCAGATCCGACTTGGCTTAGGTTAGGTACGACGACGAGCGAAGCGAGGAGGAGTGTTAGGTTGAACTGCGACCCTAACGAGCGAGCAAAGCGAGCGAGCCGCGCAGGTCCGACTTGGCTTACGATTCCTAACATTACCAATTTCACCTTAAGGCAGATCCGACTTGGCTTAGGTTAGGTACGACGACGAGCGAAGCGAGGAGGAGTGTTAGGTTGAACTGCGACCCTAACGAGCGAGCGAAGCGAGCGAGCCGCGCAGGTCCAACTTGGCTTACGAACTTGACTGCGTGCCTCACAGAAACGAATCGCTGCCAGAAAACTAGGTTAGGTTAGGTTGAAACTGCGTGCCTCACAGAAACGAATCGCTGCCAGAAAACTAGGTTAGGTTAGGTTGAAACTGCGTCCCCCACAAAACCGAAAGTAGGACGTAGGAGGAAAGTAGGAGTAGGACGGTTAAAAAACACAGAACTTGTCATTTTTATTTTATATAAGTATAAGACATGCAAAATAGTAAAGAAAATTCCTTAAATAACTATGCTAATCTTAAATTAGCACCTATAGCCTTCAAAAATCCATTGTATGTATAATCAGCTTGATTATTTAGGATGACATTAATGCTTTCTACATAATTACACTCAAGGATGCAAACGGAATATTATGCCATATAAATTTCGGCGACACAATTATTGGACCATAGGAGTATTGTTCTAATCGACATTATGCCAATGTACTATTCTGCCAAAGAAACGTGTGCGAAGTGATAGTATGCCAAGAAATTTAGGCAAAAAGCAATTGTGCGAAATGATGATTGTGCCAATGGTTGCTATGCGAAACGAAAATATGCCAATAAATTTTGTGCAACACATTAGTAACCCTTCACAGACATATGTTCGTCATTAACCCATAAATGCCTGAAATGATTGCTTTTTAATCAAACTTGGCGTCTGTAATAATTCAGGCTACTTATAAGTAGTTTGCTTGAATTAAATAAAGACGAGGTAAAAACCAATATATTACTATATGTCTGTGTTTGCGACAAAATAGCGTAATATCATACAGCGAACAATATCTGCCTCTAACAGTAAGTACTAACAGTTGATCACGACCGCTCTGTAAAGAGTGAAACGACTAAGAAGAAGAAAATCCAATATCAAAGGTGGTGGTGTTGACCCTATAAAAATTGCTTTTTGTATCCAGCTCATCGCAATCGCGCGGGTCTGTTGTCACTAAGCAATTAAGTTGACTTAAGTATTTGTAACGATATTAGTAAAGTTGCGACAAGGAAGAGCGTGAAGCGATCTCGACAACGAAGTTCGCCGTGGCCCGTTCAGCTCGTAAAAGTACCTAACTGCTGCTGTGAATAGATAATAAGGATTTTATTAAAATTCCTTGCCCTTGTTTTGCCATTCGCAGGGCTCCTTTTGCCAACGTCCTTTGTTCTGGTGGCATGCGAGCCTAAAGCCTTCCCGAATTCCCACTGCGTTGTCTTCAATGAAATTTCGCCTCCTTCTTTATAACCCTCTTTGTGTTTATATAAACATTTGAATTTAAGATCATTCATAACAAAGGCTGAATAAATATACTAAGCCGTTGGTGTTTTATTGAAAAAGGTCAACAACACAGTTGAAGATTTATATGTGATTAACGGGAATTAAAGCGGTGGACATCATCGTTTTAATTAATTTTGTCCGAGCCGCAATAACAAGTGGAATTCAATTTTCTGGCCAAATGGATTTCCCCAATGCTACGAGTGCTTTGTGGCTTTGCTATTCTCGTTTTTTCAATTCTCTCATAACATGGCGTCGTTACATTCCTGCTGCCCGGGAGTGCTGTTGGATGACGACGAATGAATAAATGTTCAACTTAACCTAAAACGAAAACTTTTAATTCCACCCCGATTCCACCGATTCAACGACTTTATTTAAAACGATCCAAATTGGAGCACCAGGCTACCCAAAACTTTAAATTGGTGGTACAGTCGAGTCAATGTATATTGTAGCGAAAGCGAATGCTTGATCAAAAATTTCATAACACAATGTTACATCCGTGATATGAGTACTTCGGTCTTGTAAAGATATTTTAAATGGTAATTCCGCTATGCAAATCTTCTTTCTAGATTCTCCTGAAAAAAAAAACAAAATTTTAATTGTAAAACTGCAATGATAAACTTCCGAGTTGTTGCCGAAAATGGGCGCGTAAATATTGTTCGTTAGTTTTACGTTATGGCAAAAAATACGCCCATCCCCATTTTACTGTACGGAAAAAGCTTAAAGCTTTTATTCGTTTGTCCCATCGCCTGGAAAAAACACAAGTTGACAGTTGAACTCCGTCACACATCACTACGCGACAACGGTACATTTGTTTACTGTTTTTCCTATCTCTCATCCCTTGTTGGATTGAAAAGAATGTTTATGCAAATTCCTTCGAAATTTATTTTCCTTTCCTTCTCGTATAAGACTTTCATTTGTTGACGGATTTTTCAATATCTGAACAGGCACAATGTGATTAATTCAGACGGACGAGACCCTTCCATTTCATAGTCAAAGCGTATCTATTCAGAATATCTAATCAAACCCTTTACCTAACCCTCGGCCAATGCTTCTTCGGTTGATTACTAAGAATTCATTTGAAGCCGTTTCAAAACTATTTTATGGACGTCCTTGAGTGGGAATACTTTGCCAAAATCCACTAAGTTACAGACTAATATATCTGCTTACATTCTTCGCAAGACATGACGAGTTACTAACCTCTTTGTTACAAACCGAGATTATACTATATCATTTCAATTACCTCGCCTAGTTTTGTTCTTGGATTAGATTTAACGACATGTTCGTCAATTCAATCGCCCTGTAGCGACGCAAGTTTGTTGCTGTATCAATATTGGAGTTTGTTAAGTTTTCCACGTACGACTATGTACGAGCGGTGTGTGTGATTAGATGTCTAATATCATACTAATATACATACTTGAAACTTGCTCCACTCTGTTGTTGTGGCTCACATACAATTTTACTTGTAGGAAACCAGTATAAGTGTGAATTACTTTTCACTTATATTGCAAATTAAAAATTCTGTCTGTACATAGTTATAACGTCAAATGTGCTCAGATGTGTGCATTAGAAGTAATGATCTGATGTTATCTTTTATTCGTCAATCTAAATATTTACATTTAACAGTTAAGAAACTAAAATATCAGTGAAATGTTCTTGTCTAGACAACTGAAATGAGCAAATAAAAGCAAAGAGTTCGATATACTTCAACGGAGCGTCAAACTTGTATATTTTCAAAGAGCTCGTGCGAATAGCAAAGAAAAGGTAATGCAATTATACTGAAAACGGTTTCCATTTTGGAACTGAATCAGTACATCACCGTCGTCATTAATCTTCACAAATGAAAATGATATATGCAGCGGGAAATCAATTTTCCGCTCGGCTTCCTCGCATCGAGTATTCGTCGGTCCGCGTTTGCCATTTGACTTTTTAATATCGCTAGAAACTCTCACAACCTCGCTTCTAACCCTATTGTATCGCAAAACCACTCTTCTACAGTAAAAACCAGAGCCAATAATCAAATGTGCAACGGGTAGTCAAAAATTATGCAGTCTATATTTCACAATGGAACGGGGTCTGCGCCGAATCAGCGTTTTTAGACAAACGCTAACTCTAGTGGATATCAAATGCAAGTTGGACGTAAAATATATTTTTCAATCAAATGTTTCGATCTGTTCAAAAGTGTTCATGAGAACGCAAGTATGTTTATAAATTTGCGTTATTTGGGTTACTAAAGATTTATGTTTTAAAACCAGATGTAACGATGAAACTATTGGCAATGTTGACCAAAAATTGCCGATGTTAAGCAGCATGAAAATATATAACTAGCTACCTTCTGTTACCGAAGAACTACAAACAACTAATAGTAAAATTAATATTAAATTAAATTACAACGAAATACAAAAAATACTAATGTATCCGTGGCGTCAAACAAATACTCAGGGGAAGCCGGGGTAGATTTCGCTTACCTATTTTTCAGTGGCAAAAGAGTGGTGCTCGATGGCCCTGAAGAACCGCAATCGGGTTGTATGAACGCCACTAGTAAGTATACAGGGTGTTTGGAATAACGATGTAGGTAGGAACTTTTGGAGGTGACTATTTGGAAGAGATTGAACCATATATGCTTTAGTCCATTTTGTGATAGTTTTTTTTCAATCGAGTTTTTCGAAATTTTTCAATTCGCCCAAAAAGGTGACAGAAATAACTTTTTATTTAAACTTAACTATGCGTTAAATCATTTTTTTTTCTCATTAACGTTGCCATTAATTTATTAACTAATAAAAAAAATATCAACCTCCCACATTATTTACAGTGTTTTTGTAGCTCAACATGAGTGATTTCTGCCAAAAAAACAGAACTAGTAAATTTGAAAAGTACTCACTACTAGAAACAAAGCTCGTATCTCAGCATCAATCAACTATCTAGATACGAGGGTTTGAAGCTCATGGTGAGCTACAAAAACGCTTTTAAAAAATTAATAAAATGTGATATGTGGGAAAGGTAAGTATTTTTATTGGTTAATAAATGAATGGCGATGTTATTAATCAGACAGATAGAAATTTGATTAAATGCATAAATTTTACTTTTCATATTTATTTTTGGTACGAATTGAGTAATAAAAATAAAACTATTACAAAATACATATAGCGGTTCAAACTCTTCCAAATAGTCCCCTGTATCACCTCTTAAAGTTCCTACATCGTTATTCCAAACATCCTAGGTTTATAAAAGCACCGTCTCTAGAGACTGGTGCTTTTATAAACCTAGGTATCTAGTAGTAAGTATGTATGTATGTATGTAGGTATGTAAACACTTTATTGTACATAAAAACAAGAAAAACATTACAAAGGAATACGCATGTACAAAGGCGAACTTATCCCTTTAAGGGATCTCTTCCAGTTAACCTTTGAGCAAATGAGTGCTAAACAAATGTAAATGGTAGACAAACCAAGCAACATGTACAATACAAAGGAGTAACTATAACTATACAATAATATACATGAAAATGCAAAACCAACAGAGAGAGAGATAGGTAACAGTCAATAAAATACATATAACATAATATCTATATAAATACAAATACATAATATTCAACATAAATAAAAGTAGTAGTATCTAGATACTTCAAAATATATTATCAAAGTTGTCATTATCAATTTAGCCTGTGAAATAACATAATTTGCATTATCCATTCACGTCGGCCTAGTCTAGACCTCCGTCGGATATAGGATCCCGCTGTGGTTTGCCTTTGTACCCCCGTGTTATCTCTACGTATCAAAATACACTTCAAACAGACTGTTTTATTAGACATTTTGCTTAGGATCATATTTCATATTGAGAAGTAATTTTCAGACTAAACAATAATTGAAATGAATCTTGAAATAACATAGCAAGATAGATTAGATAGAAGGTGCCCAAGATAAATTAACATTTTGACGGACAGTACGTCTAGGGACGTAAATTAGGACTCTCATGATATGATATAGCACCACGTCTTCGGTCGGCGACTTTTATCGTCGCAAAACTGCCACTTAGTCATTCTAAGCTGAGCATTTCTTATGCCTAGTTTTTATATAAATAACTTGTGTTTGTTTTTTTGGCTAAAACTTTATTTTATGAGTTATAGCATGCAATTTTCAAAATGGTCCTATCCGTGAACGTATTAAGATCAAGTATGGGTATTACATCAAACGAACTAGTCCAATGTTTTGTGAGTATTAATCAGAAATACTTGTGAAGTTGTGACGATGATAAAATAGGTTACTTACTTGAGTTTTCTAAAACTTAGAAACACATAATAGTGCTCACTTTATTACAATTCTTACCGAATCAAAGCTTATGCCGCATGTTTAGCAGTATATCTGTGCGTTGAACCTGGCCTTTTCCATTTTATATATACGCCATGAATTCAACGTTGTCAGCACACTAACAGCAATTCAGTTCGAACTTGGCCATTTTATTTACATTTAAAAGCACTACACGTCTCCTAACAATCCTGACAAGGGTAAGATATGACAAAAAGCGATGGAGGTCGTCTTTTATTCCCGCACCCAAAGGATTTTGTCCCGATGTCACCTTTCAAGGCAATTACATGAAAAGGAAGGTATGTAAAATACCTTCTTGAACTAAGGGTGTCCATCGAGCCGAACTTAGTAAAGCGTAAGAGGAATCGAGTAGACAGTCCTACTGTCCACACGACTGTATTAGGGCCAAGTTCAAGCCAAAAACGAGGAGTTGCTTTGGGAAAATTGGGTCTACTGGGTATTGGGAGAGGTGCATCTTAGTCTTAGCCAAACTTTAGGTAGGGTTTGTAGGGATAGTTTTAAGGTATTAAAACTATGAAACTTTTAACACATATTCCCCATCCGCGCAATGGTCCCAACTTACATTGCATTTTTGCATTACCTCACAGTTTGTTTCGCGATCGAGAACTATTTTAACCTGTTTTTTCGAGAGAGACATATTTTAACCTAATTCTTAAGAGAAATATTTTAACTTAATTTTTAATCAATTTTAATGCCCTGTGTGTAGAGCATTAAAATTCCCTACCCACAGGGCCATCTTCACAAGCGTAATGCATTGTTCCATCAGAAACGTCCTCTTATAACTCTCGTAGTCTCCTTTACTGAAACTAGTTTCTGAATTGAAGACAGTTTACAAGTAACAAACGGGACAAGTACGTTTCGAAGTCATTTAGAACTCGCTTGGAACGTCGCAGTATGTAAGCAGCGAACTTTGTAGTGCCCTTAATATTAATGTCTTTCAGAACAAAAATAATAACTCAAGGCGTAACGCCTCATCAAATTATTTACAGATGATCGGTTACTTATTTTGCTATGAAAAATAATGCTTAGAAAGTGACAGAATATCTCAAGTAATAATTTCCGCACATAATGATTTACTTGGCTTAGTATATATCTGTGGCATGGCGTCTATAGTACCCGATTCCCACCGGCTTGTCGACTTCAAAGACTACACACACTACTGGTATATCTTTATGTACTTATATTATAATTTTAGATCAGAATTGAAAATCAGTTTTCTATGGAGTCATGATTTCAGGAAAAATCTTAATAGCGTGATGCAGGATCGCCTTTTGTTTTGTATGGGCGCGCTGAAAGATGCCAGTCTGGCGCCATCTGCCCAAGCAGCACATTAGTGAATTTTGCAGCTTATCTTATAGCTTTAAGTTCTAAATGAGTGGTTTAACAGTGTTTGATACAACTTATAGTTTTAAACACCACTCAAAACTGTATATGAGTTCATCCTATCACTTGTAGTTGCATAGGAACGTTTTTTGTTTCTACTTTATTACTTATGGTGGGATAAAGTCGATTTTGCTACTTAAAGTTGCATGCAGGTTCAAATTGTCACTCAATAAGAAGCAATAGTGCTATATAAGGCCTTAAAATCACTTATAAGCAACTTTTACATATAAGTGGGAACATACCCTTATTTGGAACTAAAAGTTCCAAATGACTAGTACAATAGCGAATTATATCACCAATAGTGGCTAAAGGGATAATTTTACGGCTCTTTTGGAACCAAAAAATATTGCAACTTTAAGGCCTAAGAAGTACCTTATTGCCACTCCAACGCATAAATAGGTGTCAGTAGGAGGTTCTTGGAACCAAAAGCAGTTATTTTCACTTATTTCGAACCACTAACGAACTAAAAGTTCTATTATTGTTCCTATTTGCGCCTTGTCAAAATATATTTAATAGTCTTGCTTGTTTAATAGTCTACAAAAGAGCAAATAATTACTATTGGTAATATCATTCACTGCTTTGCCACTCGCAAGATACAAATAAGTGATTATTAGACTTGATAGTTCCAAATAAGGAACAAATAAGTGAAAATAAACACTGTAGGATCTTTTTTAGGGTTCCGTAGTCAACTAGGAACCCTTATAGTTTCGCCATGTCCGTCTGTCCGTCTGTCCGTCCGCGGCTTAGCTCCGTGATCATAAGTGCTAGAAAGCTGAAGTTTGGTATGTGTATGTATCAAAAAATGTGACAAAATGTAAAATTAAAACTAAAAAAATAACTTTTTTTCGGGTACCTCCCATACACCTAAAGTGGGGGTGATTTTTTTTTTCGTTCTAACACTAGCGTGTGGGGTGTCGTTGAATAGGTCTTTTAAAAACAATAGGGGCCTTCAAAGATCATTTTTTGATAAAGTCAGCAGTTTTGTAAATATTCGCTCGGTAAATCCAAAAAATAGTGTCCCCCCCCTCTAACTTCTCAACCACGGGTCAAAAAATTATGGAAAAATTCATGAAAATAAGGCCTTATTAGTACTTTCAATGAAAACTATATTGAATAAAATCGGTCGAGCCGTTTTTGAGTTATCGCAAAAATTCATAATTTTCTTTTAAATGACGTAAGTGCCCCGCGGTGTTCTTATACTTCGAACGTTACACATATTAGTTAAGTGCCATACTGCATTAAAACATTTCGCTCAATCTGGTGCGTATAATCGATAACTTCTAGAAGGTAATAAGTAATTACAGTTACTTTGGCGTTTACGACCTTTTATAGAGCTTGAAATCTTTCTCGTAATTTAAATTCGATTTTATTGTCTATTGTGAAGGATGGCCAACTACGGAACCCTACACTGAGCGTGGCCCGACATGCTCTTGGACGGTTTTTGTTTCGCCATGTTTACAAATGGAAGCCTATGAAAATTGATTATTTTAACCAGAATTTTATCACACTGACGCATAATCACAGACTTTTGATAGTTGTGACGATGTTACTTTAACATTGTACGTAACCTACAATCATTAGGTCAGGTTTTTAACAGTTTTATTTCTTATCAGTATCTATTCCTTATTTAATTTAGCACTCTCTTTTTTAATATTCCTGATCAAATGAAGGGCGCGTCGAAATTTACAAAGAAAACATACTATAGTTTCACAGTAAAAAAAAATTCGCAAGAATTTCGTGCTTATTTCGATGCTTGTATAACGTAAAGTTTTAATCACTCATCAAACAGACATATAAATCCAAAATGAATATGGCAGATCACGTATTACTTCAATTTGACAGTTGCCTCGCCACTCAAAGATAATTTTGGCGACTCATTTATCACTCATTGACCGAACTGAAATGTTTTCATTCGTTCACTGCGCATAACTTTTACCCTTAGTTCTAATTGCCACTTAAGGTTATTGTGAGATCTCTTATGGACGCATAACTTTCACCCATAGTTCTAATTTCCACTTAAGGTTATTGTGAGATCTCTTATGGATTCTATTTAGCACCAAAAATAGGCTGCAATTTTTCTCCTTTTGGTTCTATACTGGTGGCATAAGGGTTCTTGCCACCTATATAGCACTTAGTCATGGTGGTAAATTTCACTTAAGCATCTAATTAGATATGATATACGAGCTATTTAGACCCAATTGTGCTACTTGGGTGTTGATCATAATTTCCTCTGTCCTATCATCGCGCTAAATAAAGCGGCTGGACCGATTTTAACGATTTTTGGTACACTAGTCAGTTGGGCATCCCCATGTGGTTGTAGGATACTTTTTACACCCGACTACGGAAAAGCAAAAAATCATAACCCCTTTTTTCTGGACGAAGTTCGCGGGCACTTTCTTATAGTATATACATATATGTATTAGCACCATACTAAATACTAAATCGCCGCCTTAGATTGTGATACATATAATAAGAGGTGACGCTATAACATCCACGAATGGATGTTGTAGATTTTTATCCAGTTTTTCATATTATTTATTCATCTCGGAGCAAGGAAAACACCAACCAACGGCAGCTTAATTTACTTATTCACAGGTAAAGCTATTCGTATAAATCACAGAGTATACAATTGCGGGTCCGCCCTTGGTACTTTCACTTTACAACTTAACATCAAACTTGAGTAAGCATCAACAACGTTTTAGGTAGACACTTTAGCAGATAACTTTGTTGTGAAGGATAAACGGACGGGAACTTGGGGCCCTGAGGCCACTTAAAACTTATGTGGCTTTGTTAACCACAGTCCTATATTCGGACTCTTGTTAAGCTCTTCCAGAACAATAGGTAACCGGCAGGATTCGATTTCGTCGAGTTAGATCAAGCATTTTAATCACCAAGTTCCCGTTTAGTGATAGCTTCAAGGACTTTGTGGTTTGATCACCATTACAATTATTAGCAAAAAGCAGGGGGGGTAATTCGGCCAATTTTAGAGAGATGATGGAGATCTCTCCATTTCATCCCCATCCGTCACTTTTGACGTGTCCCTACTTGACAAGTGGCGATATCCCTAGAACATCGCAACTTCGTCAATCCGGTCGCGCTTAATTTGCGTTTCCTTTGTATGTGACGCCATAAATAACAGGCGCATACTTTAACTTGACCGTGTAGTGCGTGAAATTAGTCAGTTACGTTTCGTTCAAAACAGAAATTCATATACATGAATATCATTTTTGACAATCATTATCGCCTTCGTATTTCCAAAATTGAGATGAGATATGTCACATGAAGCTCATCGCATTTTAATGACAGTTCAAAGGCGATATCACCGTTATCTAATAGAGTTTTGACGTTTTGCGATATCTCAAACGGCATTCTCGAATTAGGTCCCCGCCCTGGGACCTAATTCGAGCATATTTTGAGTTATCATCACCAAATATGCGTTGCCTCAGCTATAGCGCCTATATGCCATCTGTCATTAAAACGCAATGTTTGCGATTCGAGCTGTATAAAGTGGCATTTCACGTTACCAATCGGTCTAGCTAAGTTTGCGCCCAATATTATGCCTTCGCATATAAATAAGGCGCCAACTTAACGCGACTGTGTTGGCGTAAAGGCAATATACTAGTTATATCACTACGTTGGATATTTCCCTGATATATCATGGAATTATGGGCCGTCTCTGTTTTTCGTTGACAAACATTTCCCTGAATTCATCACATAGATTTTCACTTCATTCGACATTGTTAAATTATGTGTTTTGAAAAGGTCATCGTGTAAAAACTATTAGGTTATTGTACAACAACATCAAAAAACCAATGAATACAACGATATTAACTTGTAATATAGTATATCCATTCCTTTCGAAGAAACGTGCTTTTGATGAAATTGAAACATTGTTGACAATTCTG
This sequence comes from Apotomis capreana, assembly GCA_947623375.1. Taxonomy (NCBI): domain Eukaryota; kingdom Metazoa; phylum Arthropoda; class Insecta; order Lepidoptera; family Tortricidae; genus Apotomis; species Apotomis capreana. The sequence continues at coordinate 21,424,216 of OX392501.1, forward strand.
TCGAAAACACAAAGAACAGAACTAAAACACGTTTCATCATCATCATCATCATCATCAATTCACCATACTTTGTCAGGCAGGTGACATATGGAACGGACACAAATTAACTATCAATATCATGAGTGAGTCAGTGAGTGAATCAGTGAGTGACAAAATTAAGGAACTTTGACTGGCAATCATTTCTAAACTACTGGTTCAAATTGGATGCAATTTGGAATATGCCTAGGCTATATCATGCTCTCCTGGTCATTAAAAATTCAGGCTTCTAGCTTTGTCCGTAATGAAATACTGGGAGTTTGAAAATGGTCTGAATGGCTTCGAGAAAAGGATGTTACGGCGTGCCGGCAAGCGCGTTTGCTCGACTTGGCGGGGGCACTGCCGTGCCCCCAGATAAAGGCTAAGTTATAAAATATTTCCATAACAAGAATTTACTTCCTAACTTTCATAGATGTATGAAAACTATAGCTTAACGTGCCCGACATTCTAGTTAAATGCCCCAAAAATAATGATCTAATCAACGAATTCAAATGAAACAAGATGCTACTCAAACTCAAGGTTGTAAGGTTGATTGACAGAAAATGCCTCAAGGAATCAAGTCCGCCTTTTGTATATACGTTGGGTTTTTCTTTTCAACGATAAAGTTTAAATAAATAAACTCGAGACGCTGGTCTAACTATAACTATAAATAATTTAGTCAACGTCCCGGTTGTGCAACTGTACAGAGTCAATTGACTGTAATGAGCTGTATTGATTTGTTATCGTCTTTTAACAAGTGCCCCTTATGAGTTATAATCATACGAGCATGTCGGATCAAGAAAGTTATACAGTCGTATTTACAAATGGTAGGTATTGTTATTAAAGCTGCGGAAATAGAAACTAACAGTTCAGTTACAATAACTAAACAAACTTTGCTAAACTTTTCTTGTTAGTAGGATATGTGGTTCATGCAAATCGATTTTCTCATTAATTGAATTTGGTACGATTTCGGTAGGTATATGTAGAACTGATGACACTGCGATTTTTAGTTCGGCTTTGCGGAGGCACTACCGTGCTCCTGATAAACCGTTACCTATAGGGATTTCTATTAAAAGTTTGTTTTAAATGGGTAATAGACATAAGTCGTTTCAATATTCATTTTAGAGTTTGCGTAGTTTCATGGCTAAACTTGATGCCTTTATGAACGATCAAACTGAAATACTTATATTAAAAAATAACTTAACGTATAAATAACTTATACGTTGAGTGCCTTTTATAAATTTTATTTCTAAAGTGATACGAATAACGAAAGTGCCTGTCATATCAAAATTTATAAAAACAGATGTGAAAGGTTTTCACTTTACAAAGATCGGTAAGAACACTTGCGATGTGTACTCCATTAAGGTCCTTGTGTGGGTGGCGAACGACGCGTTACGTTTACCCGGCCAATGATCGCGAGCATCGGACTTTTGCTCTTAGGAATAGGTATATCTAAAGATCATCTAATATTCAAATAAACCAGGGAGATCATGAGAGTATGATTGTCGCTTAATATTTATTTATTTATTTTAGATCGGTGATCATGGGTTCACAAAACTGAGCAACTGCGAGACTTCTTTCGTTTTTGTGTTAAATTAAGGTACCTAACTCCTCTGAGGAAATGCGAAAAATACGTAAGTATGTAGCGAAAACTTGCTACGAGCACTGCGCCCACGGAGCAGGTTCTCGGTGTTGAAAAAAAAAAACCGGCCAAGTGCGAGTCGGACTCGCGCACCGAGGGTTCCGTACAAACACTTTCCATCCCTAAGTGGTTAAGTTAAGTTTGCACCTGGTATGTATAGCGCCCCATATAAATTAGGTGCAAAGTTAGGTATTAAAAAAAAAATTTATGGTTTTCGTAATTATTCCTTTATCTATGCTATAAGACGTTGCTTCGTACCAAATTTCAAGATTCTGAGTTCACGGGAAGCACCCTGTAGGTTTTGATTCCCTTGCAAGTGTCGAAAATTTGCAAATTAGGTGCAAAGTTAGGTATTAAAAAAAAAAATTATGGTTTTCGTAATTATTCCTTTATCTATGCTATAAGACGTTGCTTCGTACCAAATTTCAAGATTCTGAGTTCACGGGAAGCACCCTGTAGGTTTTGATTCCCTTGCAAGTGTCGAAAATTTGCGGCATAAACGGCTGTATCTTTTGATTGCGTTGGCTTAGAAGTTTGATTTTTTCACAGCTTCAAGGGACAGTAGACGTGAGAAAAAGGGTCTTGACAGACGGACGGACAGACGGACAACAAAGTGATCCTATAAGGGTTCCGTTTTTTCCTTTTGAGGTACGGAACCCTAAAAACGATAAACTTCCATTCTACAGGGTTTAATAGTACATAATCAAAAATGACAGACCGTTGAGCAACTCGTTTACAGTTTGCGATCCATCCGTGTCCCACTAACATCATGGCTTGTGTATTGCCTATATCATGGCTCCAACATGCCCGATATTTGTCTCAGCCGGACTGCATGGGTGCACTACATGCCCCAAACATGTAACGAGGAGCGCATATTCGACAAATTGGTATGCTCAGGCAATCTGCTCGGAATCCAGGTGGGTCGGTAGAGAGTAAACAACGTCTTCGGAATTGCCTGAATGTTTGGCTATCGAACTAAACTAACGAACCTCTGCAGTTTAACATGCAGACGGAAGAAGGCTAGATTGTATGTAGGACTCTAGGCATTGATTCCAAATGTAATGGTCAGAATATTGAATATAGATCGAACGGAACACCAAGATTTCAGATTTAATTAATTACGTAGAACTCCCTGCCAACTGACAAAAGAACCGAAAATGACTACACAGTTGAAAATAAAATTTAAATTGATATAAATTTGTACTTCTTATCATCATTATCAGTCAGCAATTCAGTCCATTTGTGTCTTTTAAGTCCATCATATTCATATTTGAAGGGTGACTCAAATACAACAATGTTTCATTCATCAAATGACTTCACGACTACATGGCATACTAGCAAACCAAGCTGATAATGCCTGTACTCGTAAGCATGCGCATAAATTAGTATATATCATATATAAATCTCATATCTTATGTGAGTAAACCACTATGTAATGTAAATCATTATTTAACCTATAATTTTTATCTAGGTGGCAAATATATTTTGCTTATTAGCAAATAATTATTTTGCTAAAAATACCAGAAGCTAAAAAGAACAAACTAAGATCATGTTCTTACGAATACTAGTAGGTAAAATATATATTTAGTTATTTTTCTAACCTTTCTTCGCCTTTAACCTTCAAATGTAATCCTTTACTTAATGTTTCACTAAGTCTCAAGCGCCTACAATTTTCTCGCGGGGCGTGCTCCGAGTGATGAATTCATTCTCCGGTCAGGCGCTCATCTTTCACCTCATGTTAATTTTCCCGCCATATGCTGATGTGCTGGATTAATTGGCTCACAGCTATACCTGACATTACTTTCTGTTTAGATGTGTTACGTTTGAGGTAGACTGCAATACCCACAAAACAGTTTCCTATTACATAATATGTATAATCCAAAATCCTCATAAAATAGTTTCGAAAGCCTTTCTAACAATATTGCCTAGAGAACTAGTCCATAAACGCAGGCAATGTTGCACAAACTAACTTACCTTCGCTACTAGCTTCCTTCCACTGATGGAACGCCGGTCCTATGTTAATTTTGTTCAATATTTGCTCCGTAATTACAGTTACCTGACATTTTGCATAAACCATTAGTATGGAGTGACAAGTTACGTTATGCTTCACCGATACAAATTACTTACGTATATCGTATACGTATAGACCTAATATTTAGCCGAGTTGTCAACCGTTGTACGAGAGAGACGCAGCCGGGTTAACACAACTTGGCTCGCGCGATTTTGTCTCGCCTCTCTCGTGACTCGGCGCGGCCTCAGCGCCACCCGTATTTTGGTACCTACTATATTAAAAAGAAAGGACCGGCAATATTTGTCGCATTTCAAACTTTTCGCATGTCACATTTTGTGCTAGACGTACTTACATGATTAGGTAGGAAGGTTGGTGACAAACGAGTTTGATTTGAAAGGTATCAGGCGGCATGTCTCTCTCGGTTACATATATATTTTTCATTTTATTACAGTTATCAACCAGAGTATAGCTTTTGTTATATTGATTTATTTATGCTTGATAAATACTCGGTATGACAATAATTTTATTGAGTGATTGCTTCGTATTTAATCAACTAAATAACTAATTTGTTTTAAAATGATTGAAATAATTGAATCTTTATTAATTATAGGTATTTGATTTAGTGATACCTAACTGCTCTCTCTACATTTTCATCTAGTTGCAAATTGAATCAGGCAAACGAAAACTTCGTAATTAGTGTTTTAATCCAAATTCAACTAAAATTTAAATGTTATTGTAATTAGTGAAGTGAACAGCAGTTCTCAACTCTTACAGCTTAATTTTTGAAGATAATTTGGATGCCGATTTAACTCTTCAATGCTTGGCAGTGTTAACAGGAAATAGATGAATGAAAACAAGAAATAAGCGTTGGTGTGAAGTGTGTGTGTGTTAATTAGATATTATGAGTAAAATCAGTGAGTGAAACTTCCGTGCCATATATAGGTACCTACGAGTATAATGAAATCTATATTGAACTTTATTCTGTAAGTAGGCCTCAAGGACACTTTTATATGTCTGAGTCGACCGGCATTTCACAAGAGGATACACCTATTAAGAAGACACGCCGTATATTGGTAGGTCCTTATTTATAAATAGACGACCGTTTCTACAATCATATTACATACGTTTAATACTAAAAGCTTTGAAAGAACAAGTTTATAGGGCTTCGTGTGTTGGGGCTTGATATTTGGCTTACCATTTATAACCTACTCGTACTTAACAGTCTAAACAAAGCTGTGAGCAGGCCTTTCTAAAGAAGAGATTATTTTGAGTATTTAGACATTTTTGACGTCCAGGTCTCGTGATAAATTGTATGTTTGGATTGTATAAATGACAATTTAGAACATGTTTGAAACGCCATATTTTGCCATACATTTCTGATCTCTAGTAGGTATATCTTTTTGAGTTAAGCATCATCTTGAATTGAAGACAATAACAACTTATTAATTATAAAGAAAATGGCAATGTTTTCTTCACATGGTTTACTCTCACGGGACAATAACAGGAAAATTAGCCTTCTTCTTCTTCCTCAATAAAAGTTTCGACGTGCAGCCGTTTTACTTAAGTTAGCACTTCATAAATTGCCAGAGAAACCAAAGCCAACGCTGTCTCCAAGTTGTAAATACTATCCTCAAGTTAGAGGCGATGATGAATGATTTAGTCAGGCCGTAGACCTTCGCCATTACCGTAACTGCCGGTTGAATTATGATTTACGACGGCTAACTTTGAACTGCCACAAGGGCGAGTATATCTTAGGTTAGGATATAGCTAACCCAATATTTCGGGGCTCCTTAGCAACATTTTGCCTCTAAATGGGACGAGAACGCTTGCGGTTTTCGTACAAGGCCGAATTGCGTCTACACTTAGAAGTTTTGGTTTGGACATGTGTTCGTATAATATGTTCGTGTGTTTATGTATATTACTATTATTGTCACACATAGTATGTAATGTATATGTCTCTGGAAATTGCTGTAACGATGTGAATGTTATTAGTAGGTATGTAATATAGGATTTTGATTTCCATAATTTAAATATGTTTCGTGAGGTCTGCTAACTTAAACTATTAATGTTTATATAATAGAGAAAAAAAAATTTTTTTTATACCTTTTAGCGGAATTTGAACCCACGTCCCCACGGCTTTCCGGGCCAGACAGGTGCATTACCAATTCTGCTATCAAAGCCACTAGCCAAAGTATCGAATTTTTCAACCAGTTGCTTAATACATTTCTACAGGCCTTAGACGGCATCGTAGCGCCATCTACCGTTAAGATCATGTCTTTATATTCAGCACCATCGTCTCAAATTATGTTGAGAAATCGATAGTAACAATGTGCTAAACCCAAACTAATATTTTTTTATTAAAGCAGTACCGTGAAATACGCCAACTTTGCCTACACAGGGAACTTTGCCCAAAACGCTACTTAAAAAAAGAAACGTTACTGTAGACAATTTCAAGATGATTATGGCAACACTACTATTTTTAGTGGAAAATAGATTATATCTGTGGTATCACTGGGAATCACATTTGCGCGCAACTTCATTCCGTAACGTGTTGGGACTAGTCGAATAAGGTGCGTGATTTGGCGGGCCAATTCTAGGTGAAGTTCTGGTGTATTTTTTACAGAAAGGGGAAGCCTCAGGTGAATGTATCTTATTGCTTGTTATAAAATAAGAACTGTAGATCATTTTTATTGTAGTTTGAACTAAAAATACTTATTAAAACCGGAGTTATGATGGTGGGCAATGTTATCCAGTAACTTGCTAACCTATGAATGCCAACATTGCCCAGACTAAAAAAAAGGTTAGGGTTGTCACCTTGTCGTAATTTTACCTGACTGCGTAAATAAAGGAGGGTTATGTATTTAAGGTAAGGTAAATTATATTTCTATTAAGCCGTTGTACTTTTAGCATTAGTTGCATGTCATGTCATGTCATGTCCATAAAACAAAAAAACATAGAATATTCAATTATGTCAATTTTTATTTAGATTATTCTAACGTGAAGTAAAAAAATAACCGCCAAACTATTAGTATCGAATATTAAGCATACATTTTTTCATTTTGATAATGGTATTGGTAAAGATGGATTAGTCAACCAAAAGTGACAACCCTGACAATTTCAAACTGCTTGATTCGGCTTGTATGGAGAAAGACAAAATACCTATGTAACATTGCCCACCCATATTGCACACGTGTTTGTACAGTTAAGACCAAGATATTAAGTAGAACGCCATTATTACCCCTGATTTTATACTGATCCTTATCTTAACGTTGTAGGGGCTATAGTTACGAAAATAATCGATTTGGGCAATGTTTGCAAAAGTTTAGATAACTTTACCCGAGGTGAAAATTGATAAAAAAAATTGGTTAAATGTAGATTTAAAAAAATTGTCTCGTAATAAACGCATGCATATGAATACGATGGATGCGTTAAACAAAAAAAAACTTTATCCCGTCATAGAAAAAATGAGAGAAATTCGGGTTTTTACGAAAAAAGCGGGCAAAGTTGGCATGTTTCACGGTAACGTCTGCCAGCGTTAACTAATTGTTTATATAAAGCCGTGGGGACGTGGGTTCAAATCCTGCTCAAAACATATATTTTTTTAATTTTTCGCTTCTATATAAAGATTAACTTTGCATCCCTTTACCTCTAATTTTGTATGCCTTTCGTCAAAACATAGTGTTCCTGAATAATTCATAAGACATCTAAGTATGTACCTACCTATGCTTTACAAAATAAATCTTTCTTATTCTTATTCTTTATTAAATTTCGTATGTCCCATTCTCGCACTAAGCGGGCGAGTATTATATAGTTATCTTAGGTTAGGATACAGCCAACGCAATATTTCAGAGCTCCTTAGCAACATTTTGCCTCTAAATAGGAGTAGCACGGTTGCGGTTTTCATACAAGGCCGAATTGCGTCTATACTTACAGAAGTTTTGGTCTGGACATGTGTTCGTTAATATGTTCGCGTGTTTATACCTACTAATATTGTCACACATAACTTGAAATGAACAATAATTGTAGATATGTCTCTAGAAAACTGCTATAACGATATGAATGTTATTGGTAGGTACTTATGTAAGCGGTGGTAGCCTAGTGGTTAGGGCATGCGACTTTCAATCCGGAGGTCGAGGGTTCGAACCCGGCCCGTACCAATGAGTTTTTCGGAACTTATGTACGGAATGTCATTTGATATTTACCACTCGCTTTTCGGTGAAGGAAAACATCGTGAGGAAACCACCTAAGCCCAATAAGGCCTAGTTTCCCCTCTGGGTTGGAAGGTCAGATGGCAGTCGCTTGCGTAAAAACTAGTGCCTACGCCACATCTTGGGATTTAGGTAGCAGACCCATATTGAGAATTCATTCTCAAAAAAATGGGACAAAGGCTAGGAGGATGACTTATGTATGTAATAGGGTTTTGATTGCCATAATTTAAATAGGTTTCATAGCATTGCACTACGATGGCGAGTATATACCTACTTAGGTATCTTGGGTTACTATTATTGCCGCACATAACTTTAAATGAGCAATAAAAGCCTATTATGTTTCTCGGAAATTGCTCTAACAGTATGAATGTAATTCGGTGTGTAAATCAAGGTTTATATTTCCAAGTTTATGTTTAGGCATAGTTGCACTCTCAAAACATTAAAAAGCTAAGGGTTCATCCAACAAATCCAGCTCTGTCGTACAAGTTTTACTAAAAGTAGTTTGTAAAACTGGATCTAAATCGAATACAAATCTTACCTTACCTGCTTTAGATAATCTTAACTTAGTTAAAAATCAAAAATGATTTTTCACGTCAAACCTAAACTGAAAAATATGGCTGAAGTTCTCAGCGGGCCTGGTGAGTGTGAGAGTGACAGATGCTTTATCATTAATGTGTCACGTGATAAACGCAACCATCATAGAACCGCATGTAAGCATTTACTCCTAGCCGTAGTATAAAAAACACTACCTATAATCTTAACACGCGTTATACCTAATCTGAAAAAAATAAAATTAAAACACCTCCGACTCCGTCGTAGCTCGTCATCATCAGACCCTCATTCAATGAGTGATATAGAAAATGCTACTAAAACTGAACAAAATACATAACTACAAAATTTGGAATTCTTAGCTTCAATATCGGCTGAGATCTAGTCATTTGTTCCAATTAAAGCTGAATATCTTGGAAACTACTAGTCCAATTCCCACCAAACATAGCTAAGAACCATCTCGACAGACAAGTCTTTCGATAAAAAGAAACATACTCAAATTGGTCCATCCATTTGGGAGCTACAATACCACAGATAGATACACAAATACACACAAATGTTAAACTTATGACACCTCTCTTTTTCCTCTGGGGTTAAAAAATATAACTGACATCGTCGCGTCAACATTTACCCATTCCCAAAAGCGTGGCTGATATCGGTTCAATTCAACGGACTTGTTCGCTGCACGGTTATTCCGGGGCAATGTCTCAGCGCCGGCAGTAACCTCAGTGTACATTGTACATTGCCTGCCATGTAGCAGATAGCACGGCTGGTTGATTCGGCGGGAAATACATAATTAATTCTGCGCTGTTACATGGACGATAGGCGCCCGGGTCTACTAAACTGGTGATTTGGTTGAGCGTTCATATGTTGTACAGTATAGTTTAAGATTTAGTTAATAATGTTTGTTCAATTCGGATAAGTTGATAAAATGCCATTTAATTTTTTTGGTTATAATTCTAACTTAATTGAATTGGCTTTTAACATAAAAAAAACTGCCGTGCCTATATCAGGTTTAAGATAGGAAACTTATATAACTATGTTATACGGTAATAGTTCACATAAATGCACAGATAATTTCGTCACAGTAGATAGCTAGGTTCGTTTGTTAGCTTATTATTAGTTATGCTTAGTGTGCACCAAACCATGTAGACTTACCGAACAACATTTCACTACAACATATTCTAATTTTGTATGAAAAAGTATCAGGTACACAGAATAGTCAAGCTAATATTAGCCAGGGTGCGCACAGCACAGTTTGCGAGGAACAAACACACGCTGGCGAATTCTATCGGTCCTTCCTCCACCGCAGTATAGCTTCCTGTTTCCGTATAAAAAAAAAAAACATTTTATTTATATTGTACGATAGAATATTAATATTTATATGTATTACAAATTATGGACGCTGTACTTGAGTTATCAGTGCCTGTTGTTTTTGTTTGCAGCTTCGGCCGCCAGGAACTTTTGCTCTTATTTATTTAGAACGTACGTATACTTATTGACACAACGGTAAATTACTTAAGACTCCAATATTTTATGCCATCCACTGAAATCCAATTGATGATCGAATTAGCGACCTCTACATTTTAATTATGTTTATCTACGCAAATATCATTAGTGCTCTAAAATGCGTTCAGAAACCGTAGGTAATGACCAGCATTACTACAACCAATTTTACTATGAGAACTTTCTTATTGTGGCAGTAGGTAAAATCTGTACTGTTATGTTATAACAGTATCAATTTTTGTAAGGTTAAGAGTTTAAATTTGGAACAGCTGTCAAAACTAAAGTAGGTCTCTATTCTAGTATCCATAGATATTAATATTGTTATCGATACGAAACGTCAATTCAGTATGTTTTTTTATAAAAACCGCACGACATTTGATCTCGAGTGACATGAGAATATGGATACATTCGTTTGTATATGATTTAGAAAAAAAAAACAGTCGTCTTGACGGAGGTTCGAATTGCCGCCATTATTTTTGTCATTTGTTTGTTGGTTCTTTGCTGTTACGAAAGTAGAATTGTGATAAGTTTATTGTAATTCACATTTTAGTTGAAAATATTGTTTCAATGTAAATGTAAATTACAACTATTACAATAAATAATCGGTTTATGTATTTGTTCAGATTTATTTCTTACTGCATTAGTATATGTCGTTTTTAGATATTTTACAGGTAGCACTAGTGGTGCCGGTCATTTCCTTATGGCTTCTGAACCCATCTTAGAGTACTTATGATATGTGTGTAGATAAAGTAGTGTATACAACTGTACATAATTAGGCCTTAAAAAACACTCGTGTGATCCTATTATGAAACTCGCTGACGCTCGTTTCATAAAACCACACTCGTGTTTTAAGGCCTCTCCTTATGTATCAGTTGCATAAACTACTATTTCTCAAACATGCAATGAAATGTCGTTATAACCATAACGTGCGTTATGGCTTCGAACTATCACGTTTCGGGCGGAACAAGTCGAGAGAACTGTAAAGGAATTTCATACAAAATTGAAGGCCTTGGCCGGTATAGTAGATTGTTAACCGAGGGTAGAAAGTGACCCATTGCACCCGAGATATTTCTGGCGCTCGAACGAAGTGAGAGCGCCAATAGTTTGAGGGTGAAATGGGTAATTTCACCCGAGTTAAACACTCTACTTTTCATTTCGACTGCGAGGAAAATAAAATACTACACGCACATGTCATGAGTGTGTTAAATTAATGTCCTTGTCATTTTTAACCAATAATTAATAAAAGACACGGCATTTATATTTAATCTCGGAGTCCCGCTTTTTCTATTGCAAACTTTCATTATTATTATTTTTAATAGAAAAAAAAATTAAAATATACGTACCGCCAACATTAAAAAAAAAACAAATCCAATGGTTTCTATTTTGTTTTTTATCTAAATGTACGATTCTATCAATAAATCAGGGACAGAATTATATGTATGTATTATGAATATAATGCATATTTATATTTAATAATTAGATGTAAATAAATTAAGCTTGCGTTAACTTTTGGAGACATTTTTTCAATGGCCACATACCACGGCCGACTAGATTGTACCTAATTGAGTTGGTCACGACGTACATCTAGATGGCAATTATCTTTGACTTCGTGGCAATTAAAAAAAAATTACTTTCCACCCTAGGGATGGAAAAGCTATTTTCCACCCGGCTATCTACTCATGAAAATGACACTTTCCGAACAGGAGGGATGAATAGTAGATTGTTAACCGAGGGTAGAAAGTGACCCATTGCACCCGAGATATTTCTGGCGCTCGAACGAAGTGAGAGCGCCAATAGTTCGAGGGTGAAATGGGTAATTCACCCGAGTTAAACACTCTACTTTTCATTTCGACTACGAGGAAAATAAAATACTACACGCACATGTCATGAGTGTGTTAAATTAATGTCATTGTCAATTTTAACCAATAATTAATAAAAGACACGGCATTTATATTTAATCTCGGTTTCCCGCTTTTTCTATTGCAAACTCGTTATTTTTATTTTTAATAGAAAAAAAAAAAAAATATACGTACCGCCAACATTAAAAAAAAAACAAATCCAATGGTTTCTATTTTGTTTTTTATCTAAATGTACGATTCTATCAATAAATCAGGGACAGAATTATATGTATGTATATTTAATAATTAGATGTAAATAAATTAAGCTTGCATATATTTAACTTTTGGAGACATTTTTCAATGGCCACATACCACGGCCGACTAGATTGTACCGAATTGAGTTGGTCACGACGTGCATCTAGATGGCAATTATCTTTGACTTCGAGGCAATTAAAAAAAAATTACTTTCCACCCTAGGGATGGAAAAGCTATTTTCCACCCGGCTATCTACTCATGAAAATTACACTTTCCGAACAGGAGAGATGAAAAAGTATTTTTTTATACATGGCGTCTGTGTTCATGAATTGGCTACAGCTGAATTATATATGCTTTGTTATATCACTATTCGGCTTTCGGCCTAGTATATCGTTTGTACTTTTTTAGGGTTCCGTACCAAAGGCTAAAAACGGGACCCTATTACTAAGCCTCTGCTCACTGCTGTCTTAAATGCATACATACATAGTGGGATGAACTATACTTTCTTAATTTACTTAGTTCCATACGTGCATTTGGTCCTCAATAGGGTCGATAGTAATGAAAAATAATATCATCACAATTGTGAAAAAACAAACTTGTACATGTTCGGGTGAATCAAGTAATAATATATTATGCAGGTGCTTTTAGACCGTGTGGGTAACTAAATTTGCTGTTCCTCTGCTTAGCTAATTATAGTCCATTAGGTACCTACCCAGTAATTACGTAAGTCTCATTGCGTGGGTCTAACATACAGGCTATAAGAAGTTAATAGGTACCTTAATTTGTTACTGGAATTCAAGGTACAGAATAGGTCTTCGAGGTACTTTAGCCGTTTGACCTTTAAGATAATGCAAATGCTCCCTTTTTTTTTTTTTTTCCTTACATTGTGAAGCCGGAAGCCTAGTATGGCTGCATCCGATGGTCAGTACACGGCGTAGTATAGACACGTTAATAGCTAGTTCAATTTGTTGCATTTATGGAGTCATGGCGCATTTTGTGCATAGAACTGGGGAAATTATAATGTAGTAACTATCATCATCATCATCATAGGCCGTTTCGTCTGTTATAGACGATCTTATGCAGTGCTATGGACACCATTTTTGGTGACTGTAGACGATGCGAGACCGGCAGGATCGCCCGCATTTCTGACATAAATAGTTTATGTCAGTAGTTGCTCTAGTGCTGGTTTGCTGCCAACGCATAACTATGCTACATTATAATAGGTACAAAACATGTTGTTGACATGACATACAAAATTGCATCCGGGAAAACGGTGAAAATCTACATCTCAAAAGTGAAAATTGACATTGACTAATAAAAAGTCATATCAATAGTCGTGAGATAGACAAAAACACGTCGATCCATTGTACAATAATGGTTATTAGACAATTCGGTTCGGACCTTGAGTTTTCAACGTGGATTTTTTAATGTATGAAAAGGTGTCTGCATTCGCGAAAGAGGTCAAAAGGCTTAATGAGTCATTTAAAAAAAAACATGTACATAGTTAAAGACTTAATACTTAAAAACAAAATTACGATCGCGTCTTTTGTGTTACGAAAGTTACTCATACAAAAGATATGGGTAACTATCGTTACACAAAGGAATCAATTAAGTTTTGTTTTAATTAAAGCCCTTAACTATGTACTTACATGTTTTTTGAAAATGACTCTAATAAGTCAAAACCTTCTAAATCAAAATTGTAAAATTCGAAAGGTCTTATCGATATCCTCAACTCCTAGTTGTGGCTGCTATTTCTATCAAACCCTTATTTACGGCAGGGGGGCACAAAGACTGTATTTTATGGACCAACCGAGCGAATGGTTTCCGATTCAGCTTAGCCAAAAAATATTTTGAACCGACATGCGGATGTTTGGATGCTCGGATGTCCAATTGCCTACATAGATTTCTGGCAGCTCTACTACTTAAGAGGGCGCCAACGCGTTGACTAGCTCTCTCTCTCACTGAACGTAAGCGTGAGCGAGATGGAAGTACGTGCTTGGAAGCGCGGAAATCATGTTTTTTGAGTTGTGTCATAGACGTGTGCATTTTATATTAAAAATAGTTTTACAGTTTTTGAGAACTTATAATTGTGCATCTATTAAGCTAAAAAACATTGTTAAAACGGAAGGGTCTTGAAGATCCAACCGAAAATATCTAAAAAAAGGGTTATGTTTGAGAGATAAAAGCATCGAGAAAATTATTACCAATCGTGTTTTCACGTTAACTAGATTGAAGAAAATCTGTTTAAGTTTTTTATTTCCAAGGGACAGATTTTTAATCACTATGGATGTTGAGATCTAGTATCATTCACCTGACGAATTTTGCATGGGTGGGCTCATAAAGCTATATACGAGTACACAGTGGACTGTATGCCGAACACTAAACAGACACTGAGCTTTACTAGACCAGACAGCTTCGGACTTTGCAAGGAAATAGCTTTATTGAATTTCTGTGCATAATGTCTTTCCCATATTACGTAGAGATATTATAGAATTATTCAATTTTGCATTCTACACAGCGGAATTTCGCGCTGTCTATTTGCACGTACCTATATTAAGGTGCAGTCGAGTCAAATTCCATGACGACTATAATTTTATTGAGACCCTATAATGTTTACTCCTGGGCAAAGGCATTCCCCCATTTCTTCCACTCCCGATTTCGTGCAGTCTCTGGCCATTGCTTCAAAATGGAGTCGAACTCATCCCGCCATCGACGGCGAGGTCTGCCGCGTCTCCGTTTGGCGTTGTCAGGTAACCCCTCTGTGGCAATCTTAGCCCACAACTCACTCGGCATGCGGTAGACATGACTACCTTTCGTTATTTTGATAATTACACACATCTATTCAAAAATACGTTCTGACAGGCGTAGGTCCGACATAGAGGCGAGTTCGATCAACTTTTTGCTTATAAAATGTACTCTGATTGTACCTACCTATAACAACTAATTAATATAAAGAGTGTGATAGGGTTTTGGTTTTTATAGGGATTAGTGAAAAACAAGTGTTAGTGATATTTAGGCTCATTCCATCATATCATATGTATTATATGTTTAACAAGTGGTCACTTGACTATTATTCCACTCCGCACTTTAACATGTTACGTAAATAAAAAAAATTACTTCTAGATTTGATACGATTGAATGTGGGTTTTAAAATCACCTCTTTCGGGTTTGTCTTTCGCCTGCTGTTTTAAATTATTGCTCGAATGGAAGTAAAATAGGTAGTAAGACAGTGCACATAACTACATAATAACAGTTAAGATAAGATAAGATAAGAAATCATTTAATCAAGTAGGATTCGTTGAATCACCTTTGCATCGTCATAATCTGCAACATTAAAATAAGTAATTTACAATTTACGAACATTATAAAAAACAATAAATAAATCGGCTAAGCACTTACGATCATATTACGATAATTAATTAATCAGCCGTATGCATCGTCAAAAAATAATAATCAAACAGCAAATTTAAAACATAAAACGATGATTAAAATAGGTGTATACAAAAAAATAGACAATAATAAAAGAGCAATAATCCAAAATAAATTAATTAACAGAATGTAAAAATTAGGTAAAAAAATAAGGATGGAGCAGGCTTCCAAGCTGTAAAACAATGTACAACTCTCCAGACGTACTTTTATAAGACTTACTGGAAAACCTTGTTATTTGAGAGGGTGTCCGTGGGAAGTCGTGAAGTCCAGTTTTAGAGTTTTAAACGTATTAACAAGTTAAGTGTTTAAGACAGCGGCCTGACCCTTGAGGTTACATGCACACGTTATTTTAGACCGTAGGGCTATTCAATTAGGAACCTTGAGGACGTCTATTTAGGTGATTATTCGAGCGTTTTGACCGCCTCATTACCAACATCATTTTGATAAGAATTTAAAAATCTGTGTCTTCTAAGCGCCGAAAATGGCGCCTCAAATCATACGGGGTTCGTCAATATTGTGGCTGTAGTGTTGCTATCCTTATCTCGTGCGCATACGTCAGACCAACGGAGTGGGGTTAGTCGGTACCCGACCCTTGCCTAGACTGGTGGTGCGTTGTCGAGCTAAGTTCTAGCCTAGTGACCTATATAAACAGCTGTACTGTGCCTGGCATAGGGTTAGGTATACTACAAGTGGCGACGAGGACAAAAGTGAGTAGAAATCTAATTATGCCTACAAAAAAAAAAGAATAGGCGGGAACACGACAAATGCAGTCTAACGTGTACTTGCACAGTAAATGTATAATAAATACAGGGCAAGCTCGATAGTGATATGATACATTGTCATTGAAGTTAATTTATCCAAGTTATAGTTACACTAATAACTGTGGAACAAAAGACATCTACCTAGTGGGTAGCGGTGCACTGCTCAACTATCCCAGTACAGGGATCGACTCGTAAACAAGTTTTAGTTCGTAATGATTTGGGTCATTCGTTTAAAAAATAACGGTTATTGCACATTTGCAAATAACTCCTGGCGAATCATGCAGTTTTACTCACTTATAGATATTATTTTTGTCCGATATTTACTAACGGTATTAATGTCTAATATTTTTACCGGAAATGCGTCGATATAATAAAAGATGTGTAAACCATAATAATTATGTACCTACCTAGGTACAATAAGGAGGTATTGTTTAATAAGCGCAACGTATCTAAGTACCTATCTACTCGCGCCTACAACGTAAAATTAATGCAATGGTACAGTTAAAAAACCATTGGACAACATATAATAAATAAGAATAATAATAATAAAGTGTGATAAAATGTTATATTAGTTATGAAATAACGATCTGACTTAGAAGCGCAAGTTTATAGTCATTTATAATAACGGCTTGTAGGTAGATATATTTGAAAGTTTGCTATAGCAAAATTACTCAAGTATACTAGCTTTAGTAAACAGTTCAGTTGTCAGAAACATTATCATTAATTATAAATAGACTTCGGTTGCTTCTAACGGTATTTGAGGCAGATTAGATCTGGTGCAGTATAAATAAATTGTTTACGGGGTTGATAAATAGGTAACTAATTAACTACATTGTAATAATACCTTGCGCTGCGGGGTCAATATGTATGAAAGTAAAAGTTGAAGTGTTTAATGTTTATTCCACTTAGTTATTTACGGGAACGTAATATGTATGATGAAATATCCGTGTAGGTATATGTGTTTATGAGTGGTTAAACTGTATGATTGGTGTTGTAAATAAACTTGTAAGCAGAGTATATTGTACCTGGCCATTTAATTGGCAAGAGTAAAATGTTTACTAGTCATTATGGTATACTGATCATTCAATTGATGAATTACAAACCGACAAAGGTCGTGTACACCTAGCAACTGAAATCAAATATGTTGTGTCATTTAATTGACATATTGTTTTAACACTTCTAACATTGACCAAGGTCATGATATAGCAGTAGTTAAGCGGTCGTTAAAACGACTAATGGCTAAAGGGCCAGTACGAACATTAAATTGTTTAGCAAGCGGTTAGATGAATGCTCCGCTTGAATCATTTGATTGATTGGTTCTGGGACGCCCCAAAAGTACCCATGGCAGCCATAACTTTGGAAAAAATCCATTGCAAAGGCGAGACCTCTTCGATTGGTCTGAGATGGGAGCGTTCAAAACGAACACTCCATGTCTATTTGGAGGTGTCAGCTATCACAGATAGCCAAAAGAAGAGAGCAAGCCTCTTGCATTTCGGAGGAATTGAGCTCTAAGAAATATATTACAATATCCCTGGAGCGGACGCGGAGCCAGGTGTCGGCATAGATGTACATATTTGCGATAGCCTTAGCAAAATTCGATGATTACTTTGCTACTGCAAACAAAGTACGGTCTATGAACGCCACGTATTCCGTTTGATGAAACAGGAACAGGACGAAAAGTTCGAGAACTTCCTTGTACGGCGGCGACAAGCCGATAAATGCAATTATAAAGATGAATATGAACACATCATTGATCAGATCACGGAAAAATGCCTAACAACAGTTACGTAAAAATAAAAATAAAAAACTATTAAAACACAAGTTTTCGGTTGCTAAATGTAAGATAATTTTATTTTGGGTAGTGTATATTAGTCACGGGGTTCGTGCTGAGGCCTACCCATGACATGAGGCTGAGGCCTACCCACAATGCACCACTGGGTGGAAAGTTGCTTAAATAAATAAGAAAACGGGCAAAGTGTATTATTTTGAATATTAATTAGTAGTTGTGCACTCGAGGAATATGAATATTTAGTAGTTTAGCGTTATTCTCGAATGGGTCGTGTTACTAATCTTCGACTGCGCAGTGGATGACGGATCACAATATAATAATTATGAACAAATTTAGAAAACGATTCGACTGCCTAGGCATCTATATAATTTGCACGACTTTTCATTTGTGCGTGCGTAATTGAATACGCTACTTAATACTTTCCTATGGAGTGGGCTTGATTGTCCTGAATTCCGAAATATATTGACGGGTTAAATATTATAGTGTGATAAACTTAATTTGTCTTTATGTTGAAAATGTATTTTTTTGGAATAATTATCTAGAGTATCTTGTATATGTAGTTGATAAACAGTATGAACATCCAGCTTAAGGGTTGTGCATTAATAGGTACATATGTCACGTATAGGTGCATATGTCACATGTAGTCAATTGGGTATAACAAAATCAATAATTAAATAACATACGTCTTGAAAGGTATAGTTTAATATAGGTATAGTATTTGATAGGCCAAACGGGTTTTAAAGTGATATGGAAGACTCATAAGTGCAAAGTCATTAGTCAATATGATAAGCTCTGACTGTATTGTTACTGGAAACTAATAGCTTTATGTCAGGGGTCAATTTGATTTATTTATTTATTTCAAATAATTACACAGCTTTATAGTTAGTACTAATGCACTGTGAATTACAAGAATAATTTAACATAACATGTTACATATTAGGTAGATTCAATTACTGAAAAATTACATCCATCCATCGCCTTACAGTACCTTAAACATTCACGACACACAATTATCCAGCTACTTCCAAAAAACGTCCAAATCCGATGCTGATGAGAGAAGCGCATTAAGTTCTCGTAAGGCTCGAACTAGAAGAGAGTTTTCCGCGCTATGGTTCGCGCCTCAGGAGCAGCCAACAGTAGCCGGCAGCGTGGACGAAAATTGAACCTCGATTTAGAAGGGACGAACAATCGGATAACCTGACTGACCAGCTCTGGACAGTCAGAACATCCTCGCAAGATTTTACAAGCACTAGTCAGCACATAATTTCGTCTAACCTCGAGGGAATAGATTGATAGACCACGCTGAATTGCCAATATGATAGTCTAAGGCGTTATGAGGTCAATTTGATAGACCATGCTGGATTGCCAATATGATAGGCTAAGACTTTATGAGAGGTCAATTTGATAGACCACGCTTGATTGCCAATATGATAGGCTAAGCGGATTGTTAAAGTAAGCGAAAGGCATTATGAAACGTCTATTTAGTAGACTGCGGGAACCAAACTATTCGTAAGAAAGATAGTAAGGCTTAACGGCTAAGCAAATACAATTGCATGGAAGGTCAATTTGATAGACCATAGATATATTATAAGCGGTATGTAAAGTGCCGCGTTCGTGCTGGAAGGTCAATTTGAAAGACCATATGTATTGAACCTTCCTTTAAATTTATATTAAATAACTCAAAGCGTTCATAAACTGGAGTATGTGCTTTTGAGACTCCCATTAATACTTGAACATCGATGGCTTCGACGCGTCGATTAAATTGAAATATACTGTGCTTTAAAGCTTTCATTCAATTGGAAAAGGCTGTTGTTTTAGGACTTCCATTAAATTGGAATATCTGAGGTATCAGAGGGCCGGTAACATGAGAATATGACGTGTTCTTGACCCCCATTCAATTGGGATACTCGAGGTTCAAAGCCTCCAGTGAATTGGAATTGATTGACAACCTTAATTGAATTGACAATAGTTTGGTACTTCAAATGAATGCCTGGATAAAACTGTAATAGTTTGACATCATTTTTAAATTGACAAAAGTGGCATTTAAAATGAATGCCTATATTAGGTGGGATTGTTTAACAACCTCCATTATATTGACAAAAGTTTAGTATTTCGAATAAGAGCTTCCTTAAGAGCTTAATTAAGTTCGAATCGTTTGAAGACATTAAGTAAATTGGCAATAGTCCGGTATTTCAAACGAATGCCTCCATTAGATAGGAATTGTTTATCAACTTTCAATTGAGAATGGTCTGGTATTACAACTAAATGCCGGAATTAAATTGGAATTGGTATATCACTGTGATTTAAAACCTTGATCCAATTAGAAATGTGGCGGTTTAAAAACCTCAATTCAATTGGATTTGCAATTTAGTTTAGTATTTCAAATAAGTGCCTTCATTAAATAGGAATCGTTTCACAACATTAATTAAATTGCCAATGATGGTCCTGTATTTCAAATGAATGGCTCCATTAAACTGGAATTATGTATCAACCTTATATTGAGAATGATCTGGTATTCTAAATTAATTCCGCAATTAAATTGGAATTTGTTTATCGGTGATTTAAAATCTAGATCGAATAGGAAAAGACGCGGTTTCAAAATCTCAATTCAATTGGACTTTAGTTGCAATTTCGAAAATTTATTGGGATTCTCATATATATTTATTGGGATTATGAAGGGTATATATCGTAATTTCAGATGACAGATTATAATGATGACTTTAGTGAGAATATTGAACGTGAGTAAATGATGACGTGTAAAGCAAGTTAGCTACTTAGAATAGAATAGAATAATTTTTATTTTACCAAAAGAAACATTTCTACATTTAACATAATTTAACAGTGACATCCACACTAGGCACAGCCTGTATCGTGGAAATCGTATCATACACATCAGGTTCGTTAAGAATGCGGCTATAGACATGTCTTAAACAAGAAATTAAAATTAACAAATGAACAGTGCTATGATAAATACATATATACTTCAGTATCAGCTTCATTAAAAAAAAAAAACTTTTTTTAAGATGGTAAAAGGGGGAAAAGAGCAAGCAAAGAACAAGCAACGAGCTACAAGTCACAACTCTTAAAAAATCTAGAATGAAGTGTATAACCCTTGTTTTGTATAATTCATTTATTTTTCAAATAAGTTACACAATATTACAATTACAGTAATATAACCTACATGCTTTGGAACTACAGAACTACATGCAGACCAAACTTAAGACTAGTTAGATTTAATTCAATTAGCGACTTAATGGCTTAAGCGACATAATGGCGTGGCTCCTTTGCTTTGTTTGACCTCTGGCATAGCTGTCATGTGCGACTGTTTCTCGCGCGAGATATTTGCCTATCTCTTGTAGCTGTGCAGTGGTGTGAGGGAATGACGGCTAGCGCTGTCGCGCGACGGGAACCGCGAGGCGTGGTTATGCTAGACAGGCTGGCGTAGGATTAGGCAGATAGTAGCAGCCTGTAGCGGCTGGGACACGCGTAGCTCAAACGAGCTGAATTGCACGTAGAGACAGGTCTGAAGTGGTACACTTTCATGTCCTGGTTGAACACGGTGTCGCAATCCCAAGAACTGAATTAACCGGCTCGCCTGTGCCACTTAGTCTTGCGGGGCACCAAGTGCGCCTTGCTCTTCCTTTCCACCAGTGCGACTACTCCCTCCCTATCCACATTGGTGTGGGAGAACTTTTCCTTATCGCGAACCCGTACGGGGCTGGTTAGCTGCGACAGACTAACCGGCGACTACAGCATATTGCACGCTGAAGCGACTTCGTATCGGTATCCTTTGTGTAACCTCGATGTATCCTCTATATTGTTGTGTCAACAAGGTTCGCGGCAAGTTTATATTGCAAAGCTAGTTCTAAATCAAATGAGATCAAAAATTAAACTATTAACCGGTCTAGATAACATAAAACAAGACTGATTAAATACTTTATGGGTTTTGAGTGAAAACACCTTTTTATTTAAATAGATAAAGATTCACATATTATTATTTATACGATCACCAATTAATCTAATTTTAATTAAAATAAAAAAGGGATGTAGTGTTGCTATCCTTATCTCGTGCGCATACGTCAGACCAACGGAGTGGGGTTAGTCGGTACCCGACCCTTGCCTAGACTGGTGGCGCGTTGTCGAGCTAAGTTCTAGCCTAGTGACCTATATAAACAGCTGTACTGTGCCTGGCATAGGGTTAGGCATACTACAGTGGCCACGGTAATGAGGCGGTTAAAACGCTTGAATAATCACCTATTTGACGATTGAAACCGGCATTGATACGAAATCGATAGTAATGATGTTTTATAACCAAACTAATTAGCGTTTTATTAAAACGGTAACTAGCGTAAACCAAATGTTTAAGAAAATGAAGCCGTAAAACTTAATTTCACTTCAATATAAACATTTGTTTTGACGCTACTATTTTAATAGAAAATAATAATGTACTACTTCGTAGATGTAAAATTATATATTCTCTGATGTTACCTAAATGATGGAATTCGTCGTCTGACCGCTACCGTCTGATAATTAGTCAAATATTTAATTTAAATTAATAGGCCTTTAAACAATGGTAACCACAATGCTCTGAATTTTATTGTGACAGTTAATCTGAATAAATTTGGTCGCCGCAGCTTCACGGCTCATTGGCAATAACGTTGGCCCAATGTGTTGTGAGGGCTCGCAGGGGACAGATCGTAGCTCAATATTAAATAGGCAAAAGCGACTTTACCGTGTTCGGCGCTTATGCTCTTTTTCCCTCGTGGCTACAACGGATCGTGACCAGATGTCAAATCAGGCGAAAGTGACTTTACCGTGGCTGCTGCTTACGCCCTTTTTGTCCTTGCCTCCATACAAATGTAACAGGGTCTGACATAAGCGCCTGTATCATTAAAATCCGTTGTCCAATGACTTGATTAAATAATGCAATTATATAAAAAAAGGAGTGATCTAATCTAGGTTAAGGATAACGTTACAAATAATTTAAAGTAGGTAGATATATATACACCCATGTATCTACAAAATTATAGCCACTAGCATTTTTTGTCAGTATATCTTTGTAACGTTATTAACAAAAGCTTTAAAAAAACATGTATCATTAACTACTTAATCTCAATTATTTGTACCACTAGACTTATTGGTACCGTACCTACATATGCATACCAAATGTAAAATAAGAATACCGAATTTAATTTATTTTATATGTAATAATACTAATGGCTATGATGGTGTTTTAGCTTATGTTGACGATGTATGATTATTAGAAATAAAATAAAGATTCTATCCATCTATCTATCTATTTTTCGGTGAAATATACATAAAAAGTCTCACGAAAACTTGATGCTATACTATACTGTTTAGTAAAAGCCCTTATACCATTTTAATTTAATTTGAACTATCTGCTTAGCTCACTAATACATAAATTACCGTCACAGTTTAACTAAACTTAATCCTCAAGTTTTGATTGGTTACCTTATAACAAGGTTTGTGAAACAAACTTCAGAAGCACTAAGAGATATTATAAAGCTTAGGTTTTTACACTCACAATCTAGCTGGTATGATTCGTTAAATGGAGATAATGATATCTTGAGTCAATTAAAGAGAACCCATTTAGCTAGTACTCGGTACTTAGCACAGAACAAGTATCAAAATCTGTATTTTAACTTCACGCGAACTATTGATTACAAACTACTATTCACAATCTCCTATTCGTAATAAAAAGCCCGTCTGGTATTAATCGCATAGGCAAGTACTCGTTGTGCCACTCCCTAGAACTTCAGGAACACCCTTAAGATGCCCATGCAGATAAAAACACCAGACATTTCGATATCTTCGGCCTTTCTCTTAGTGTTTAACTTTTTGTAAATACCTATTCTTAATAATGTTTCTGCCCAAAGTCACTCTTCCTATGTCTCCCTCGATTTCTGCTTGTAGAATGAATTAATGATAAAATTGTGTCTTATTGGTCACCTATCATATTTTCTTTGCTATCTCTGTCTATAAGTATTAATAATGTTTTTTTTTGTCTAAACTTACAAGGCGAAGGTTTGGTATTATATTTCTCGGTATACCCGAGGAGATCAATATAGTTGTCCCGGGTATCGCTGCGTCTTTCAGGTGTCTAATTCTAATTCTAATTTTAAAATATGGCTTCCATCAGGTTAATGATGATTTCGCCAATTTCAAGTTTGCTCGTAGAGCATGCCGTTGTTCGGTGAGGTTTTGCTTTTTGTAAATTGATAGCGATTTACAAAAAACCACGCGGTCTACCGGGTTTTGACCCAAGAAGGGCTATGTACGCTTCAAGTTGAATTCTTCATTAACCATTCACTCATACGTTAGTTCACTGCACAATACGCTATCAATACTACACATTGAACAACAAAAATGAATAAATAATGAACAGCAAAACTTGAACGCATGCGGCCATCTTAAGACACGAACCGGAAGTCCTTTCAGGTGTCAACTGCGAGAAACATTGAATGATCAGAATACGGTATAAAACTCGTGTTGTGTCAGCGGCCGTCGCCGTCGGTTCTCCGTGCAGTTTGTCCTGCCCATTGCCACTCAAGTTGCAATTTTGCGAGCTATGTCGGTTAGGTCAACTCGACGTCTTAAAATACGCCTATGTTGCGCGAAAAAAGCTAAACTATAAATAAATAATAAATAAATATCAGACAACCTCACACAAATCAACCTAGTCCCAAATTAAGCTCAAGAAGGCTTGTGTTATGGGTACTAGGCGGCGATATACATACTTCACTACATAGTATAAAACAAAGTCGCTTTCTCTGTCCCTATGTCCCTTTGTATGCTTAAATCTTTAAAACTACGCAACGGATTTTGATGCGGTTTTTTTAATAGATAGAGTGATTCAAGAGGAAGGTTTATATGTATAATACATGCATAATTTATCAGCATTGCACCCGTGCGATGTACTTATATGATGGAAATGTATGAACCTGCTCCTGCTCTTATTTAATAGCAACAATGATCACGCCCTCACCTGACGTTATGACATTCCATAAGGACTATCTCTGCCCTACATAATCTTGCCATGTTATTTTGTGCTCTGTACGGTTTCTTTTGTTTTAATACTTATATTTGAAGAAAGTTAATTTCTTTTGTTTAATTTATCAGTTTATGGGCCCAGCCCTACCTGTACAAGTTATTTAGTCAATTTGTGCAGTTTTAAAATAGTAACGCAGCTCTTCAACGTAGCATACGGTACTTCGCAAATTTGTACTGGTCTGGCTTAGGTTTTGCAATTCAGACGTGTGCTGATAGGGGAGATATTAGCGGTGTTTACGAAGGCATCAAACGGGCTATCGGACCGGTTATTAAGAAAACAGCACCTCTCAAGGATGCTAACGGAGCCATTATTACAGACAGCCAAAAACAACTCGATCGCTGGGTAGAGCACTACACAGGTCTCTACTCGCAGCCTGTTAACCTCCAGCCAGAAGCAGTGCAAAGAATGTCAAAACTACCTGTGTGTTCTGAGTTAGATGTTCTACCAACTATAGATGAATTTATGAAAGCCGTTAACCAGCTGAAGTGTGGTAAGAGTCCCGGCAGCGACGGCACCCAGGCCGAAATAATTAAGCTCCACTGTGTAAGACCTATCATGTACAATCTACTGTGTAAGTGCTGGGAAGCAGGGGCTGTGCCTCAGGACATGCGTGACGCTAATATTGTAACATTGTATAAAGGGAAAGGTGACCGCGGTGATTGTAATTGTTATCGCGGCATCTCCCTTTTAAGCATAGTTGGCAAACTCTTTGGCCGAGTCATTTTATCTCGACTCCAAAAGCTTGCGGAGCGCGTTTATCCTGAGGCGCAGTGTGGTTTTCGGACACAGCGTTCCACAGTGGACATGATTTTTACACTTCGTCAGTTACAGGAGAAGTGCAGAGAGCAGAATACACCCCTGTTTGTAGCCTTTGTTGACCTTAACAAGGCCTTCGACACAGTCAGCAGGGAAGGTTTGTACATTGCGTTGGAGAGTATTGGGTGTCCGCCGAAACTCTTAAGTCTCGTAAAATCATTCCATGAGGGAATGAAGGGCGCCGTGGTTTTCAATGGTAGCGTGTCCGAGTCATTTGACGTCTGCCGAGGTGTGCGCCAGGGGTGTGTTCTGGCCCCTACCCTGTTCGGTATATACTTTTCGCTTTTATTACGAACTGCTTTCGGCGATAACCAACAGGGTATCCACCTGCACACGAGGACCGATGGGAAGATGCTCAATGTCTCGCTTCTTAGGTCGAAAAGAAACCGCGAGGACCTTCTCGTCGACAGTCTTCTCTTTGCTGATGACGCAGCCTTTGTAGCGAATACCACATCCGAGCTCCAGTCAATGGTGGACAAGTTCTCTCGGGCCTGTTCCATGTATGCCATGACTGTGAATGTCAAAAAGACTGTTGTTTTTGCACAAGGCTCTACTACAGTTCCGGTAATCTCGCTAGATGGCTCGCTGTTGGAGGTTGTAGACAGTTTTTGCTACCTAGGGTCGACCGTGTCAAACAATCTCTCGTTAAACGCAGAAATAGATACCCGTATTGGCAAAGCGGCGACCATGTTCGGAAAGCTAAGTACAAGAGTATGGTATAACAGACATCTTACCACAAAAACAAAGATGGTATAGTCTTTCAGGCTTCCATACTGAGTATACTCTTGTACGGTGCGGAGACCTGGACAACGTATGCAAAACAAGAGCGTCGTTTAAACACCTTCTACATGCGTTGCCTACGCAAAATCTTAAATATATCATGGCAGGACAGGATAACAAATGAGAGGGTTTTGGAAATTGCACAATTACCAAGCCTGACTGCACTACTTAAACAGAGGCGCTTGCGCTGGCTGGGTCATGTGCACAGAATGGAACCCTCTCGTTTACCGCGACGTGTTCTGCTAGGCGCAATAGCGAATGCAAAACGTAATGTCGGAAGGCCCTTGCTTCGCTTTAAGGACTGCGCGAAGCGTGACATGATTGCCTTTAAGATAGACCACCAAACCTGGGAAGAACTCGCGGTAAGGCGCACAGACTGGCGCAAGTGTGTGGCGGACGGCCGCAAGTGGTGCGACGATGCATGGTTTAGCGCATTGACTGACAAGAGGCAGAAACGACATCTAGGCGACCATACTAACTCAACAACGGTCAGTGTCTCTTGTCAAGTTTGCGGTCGGGTATGCCGATCGCG
Source organism: Apotomis capreana (assembly GCA_947623375.1). Classification (NCBI taxonomy): domain Eukaryota; kingdom Metazoa; phylum Arthropoda; class Insecta; order Lepidoptera; family Tortricidae; genus Apotomis; species Apotomis capreana. The sequence continues at coordinate 21,451,419 of OX392501.1, forward strand.
TATCGGTCTTTTCAGCCACCAAAGACGGTGCTTCGCAGACTGAAGACCACAAATCGTCTGTAATAGACTGAAGGGCCTATGATGATGATGATGATGATGAAAATAGTAACGAAAATAATTTGTTAACTTAACCTCAAAGTTAGTTCGGTCGCCGGAATTTTTTTCAGCTTGCGTATATATAAATAATGGGATCACGCAATCATATGATGACAATTGAAAAGCTCACTGGCCGTGACAACTGGACAAGCTGGAGTTTTGCCGTCAAAGCTTACCTACAACATGAGGACTTGTGGGAATGTGTGGAAAATGAAACAACAGACTCAAAGAAGGATCTTAAAACGAAATCAAAGCTTATACTCTTAGTGGACCCTATGCTATATGTTCTCATACAAGAGGCAAAAACAGCGAAAGAGGTTTGGAACAATTTATTACATGCATTTCAAGACTCAGGTTTACTCCGTAAAGTCGGTTTATTGAAAGACTTCATAAATACTACATTAGAAACAAGTACAAGCGTGGAAGATTACGTAAATAAATTAATGTCATCAGCTCATAAGTTGCGAAATATATCATTTCAAGTGGATGATGAGTGGCTCGGGACACTGATGTTGGCAGGCTTGCCAGATGTTTACAAGCCAATGATAATGGGCATAGAGAGTTCGGGTATAAAAATTAGTGCCGATTTAATCAAAACTAAGCTCTTGCAAGAGGTAACGAAAACAGACACTACCGCTTTTTACACAAACTCCAAAAATGTCAAGCCAGGTTATTCATCCCAGTCAAAATCAAAAGGCCCCCGATGCTTTCAGAGTAATAAGTATGGGCACTTAAGTAAGAATTGTTGGCATAGGAAAAATAAGTCTGAGGTTAGAAATAAGAAAGATAATAATGTTTTTATAGCAGCCTTTTCAGCCATGCAGGTGAATGATACAATGAACTGGTACGTGGATTCTGGCGCATCAACCCACATGACGATGCACCGGGAATGGTTGGTGAATGAGACAGCTCCACCTGTTAACCACATAAGAATAGCTGACAACAAGGTGCTACATGTCGAAAGCTGTGGTGATGTTATAATACAAGTACCCAATAAGACTGGCAGTGAAGCAATCCAGGTGAGAAATGTTCTATTTATACCAGAATTATCCACAAATTTGCTGTCTATGAGTAAGATAATTAAAGCAGGCTGTAAAGTAGAATTTAATGTTGATGGCTGTCAGATAAAAAATCAAAATGGGCAAATGGTAGTAAGTGCTAAACTGATAAATGATACCTACAGACTTAAAGCTTATAATAATGAGAACCGAGCGATAGCAGCTTCTACAGAGACTGATACCTACTTGTGGCATCAAAAAATGGCACATTTAAATTTTAATGATGTTGATAAAATGCCAAACTGTACTACCGGCGTAAAATTGTCATCGCAATCTGAAAGTTGTGTACGTGTCACATGTTTAGAAGGAAAACAAACCAGGAAACCTTTTCCAAGTAATGGCTCCCGGGCAAAAGAATTGCTAGAGGTCATCACAGTGATGTATGTGGTCCGCTACAAACCACATCAATTGGAGGTTCAAGGTATTTCACAGTTTATATTGATGACTATTCACGTAAAGTCTTTGTGTATTTTATGAAAAGCAAAGCGGAGGTATTTAATATGAAATTTAAAAGTCGAGTAGAAAATGAACTGGATAAAAAGATAAAAGTATTTCGAAGTGATAATGGGAAGGAATATGTCAATAAAGCTTTTGATGATTATTTAAAGAAAAAAATCATTTATTCAACAGTAAATAATGCATAAGACAAAGTGTAAAAGTCAAATCCGCAACGCAGGCACCGTCAAAGAGAATACAAAAATCTAATCAGCGACAGGCTTCGTCAAACAACACACCAATAACGTGACATCTGCAACAGGCTTCGTCAAAGTTGTGGATCGATAACAAATATCTTGGAAGGTGGAGAAGGACTTAAAAAGGCTCGCCCCGAGCCGCACCTGGCCCAAACGTTCCCATTACACTGGCAGCGTTCCCACGTTGTATGGCCAATGAAGAAAAATGGTATATTGCACCAAACTTCAAATCGCTTTCTCTGTCCCTATGTCCCTTTGTATGCTTAAATCTTTAAAACTACGCAACGGATTTTGATGCGGTTTTTTTTAATAGATAGAGTGATTCAAGAGGAAGGTTTGTATGTATAATACATGCATAATTTATCAGCATTGCACCCGTGCGAAGCCGGGGCGGGTCGCTAGTATATAGATAAATAAATTCTTAAATACATAGAACATCCATGACCCAGGCACAAATATTCGTGTTCATCACACAAATATTTGCCCTTGCCGGGATTCGAACCCGGGACCGTCGGCTCAGTAGGCAGTTGCTTAACCACTGCGCCAACCGCGTCGTCAAACTATGTCAGTTATTCTAGTTCTTCTACGACTTATGATACTGGTTAATTATACCGTGTAGGTACCGAGCACACTGGAACGGCCGCGGACAATAACTTTGTTACGACTTCCACATCAGACTCGTAAACAAACAAACAGCGGGAATAAACAAGTTTCAATTATAGTCCCTGATTGAGGCTAGGATGTCTGGCTGCACATTGTGTACGGTTTAGGGTTCCGTGAACTACTAAACACTTAATTATAAGAACAGTACTTGTAGATAGGTTATATTGTAAAATTTTAATAATAATAATAATTGCATTTTACTTTTTATATCGGTACATATATTGTAAAAAATCTAGCCTACGATCAAATAAAAAAAAGGAATAATAATCACTACATAGTATAAAAAAAGTCGCTTCCTGTCTGTCCCTATGTATGCTTAGATCTTTAAAACTACGCAACGGATTTAGATGCGGTTTTTTTAATAGATAAAGTAGATTCAAGAGGAAGGTTTATTTGTAAAATATATGCATAATTTATCAGCATTCCACCCGTGCGAAGCCAAGGCGGGTCGCTAGTTATTTATATTATGTATCTGTGTATTTCTATATGTATGTATGCGTCTTGTCATATTGCGATTTCATGAGTTTTAATAACCTAGATCAATCACCTATACAGCAAAGAAGAGTGTTATGACATTTTCTTCCGGGTAAAGTTGTAACATAAAAATAACCTTACCGCGATTCAAGAACAGAACCACTAGCTTCGTAGTCATCTGCAGATTCAAGGGGTTCTAAGATAACATATATTATTAAGACGACTGACAAAATGGAACTCGCAGTAAAGGAGTCCAACTCACGCTTGGCCGGTTTTTAATACTGAAAGCAGAATTGCACCGATTGCACAGTGGGGTACAAATATTTATTTCCATCTTCATTAACGTCGACGTGCTTTCTTCAATTTCTTTTCCGTCCGGTATTGAAAACTTCTTTGTCTTTTCGAGTCCTTATTCTTTATTTGGTTTTAAGAGTTTTCTTTCTACAGAGCTGGGAATATTGACTTTTCTGCATTTATTTGACCATTCTCGTAATTTGCAAGATAGTGCTGGTGAATAAATTTATGAAATGTTTTTACTGCTTATAGATCCGCTTATATTTTTTTCCGCCATGAAAAGTGACGAGAAACATTTCAATCATTGTGTAAATTTTTCTTACAGCAGTTACATCTGCTAGCGTAAGCCAAACATCATCATCATCCTCCTAGCGTTTGTCCCGTCTTGCGACAGGGTTCCGCTCTCCTACTTTTTCTCTTCTACTTCGCTCTATCCAAAACATATATAGGTATATTGTTTTAATGTACAAAAAGATATAATAGTTAGGATCGTGTGGGATTCGAACCTGTGTCACCAAATCCGGGCCAACTCAGGCGCTTTATCCACTAAGTTCCCGAGTCTATGCCTGAAACATTGAATTTTTCAAACAGTTGCTTAATGTTTTATATGCCTTAGGGTGCCATCGTAGCGAAGAGCGAGTTCGAATCCTGCTCTAATTATTACATTTTCAAAATAATAGCTTCAATATAAACATTTACTTCGGCATGTTTTACAAAAACAGTTTTAATTTCCCAATTCAATCAAATTACATTGTCGCCATAACGTATATAACTGTTTGTTGATGACAAAGCTTGAAAGCCATAGCTATGTTCAACTAAATAACCAGATTTCCCGCGTGGCGACGGCTCTTAGCTACGAGCGTAGTTGCTCACTTAGTTCCGTTTCTGATTGTGATTGGCTTAGCTAGCTTTGTATTTTCCAAGAAACTGGGTTATACAATCATTCAAACATTAACTTATGTCCCTACTTTGGCATTAGAGTGAATTCATGCTTGAATGTTGTGCCCCAATTCTCGATTTCATCCAGATCGACGTCGTTTTTTGCTTGATGCATCGAAATGCATAATTCGAGGTGTCGAATATTCAATTTTATATTAGGTGGAGGAGAAGTAAAACCTCATTTATATCATATATTTCACAGCATAACAGTAAAACAAAAGCACCGTGAAACTAAGACTTAATACATACAGATTTTATACAAACATAACAACAATTAACAATTAGAAATACACTGACGAAGGCCGTTCATCCATCATCTCACAGGACATTCATAGCATACGGCGTGTTTTCAAGGATTAAAATTAACTTTGTGTTTATTTTGTTACAGGTAAGAATCCGGTGTCTTCAGCAGCAGTATGTTATCTATTGACATAGATTTTCAAAAGTTCTTTTTAAAATCTTTATTCAAGACAAAGACCTACCCACCTATGTTACTTACTACAGGAAATGCAGTGCAAGTTGAATTCCCCTTGCAACCTGTTAATAAGTAATTGACTGCGTTCATTTTCTTCACGAATCAAATTTCGAGTTAGTTTGAAATCCAAGTCTCCGAAACTTTTCTTATGTATTTAAAGAGTTTAAGCTAGCATAGCGGCAATCTTTAGTTTATTCGAGGTAAATGTTGAATTATAATGCCACTTTCAGAGGTTTATTTTAAAGGTTTATCATTTTAAGTTTTCAACTGATGCAGCCGTTTTAGTTTTGTCATTAAGTTGAATTCGCTTGCAATTTATTTTTTATAACATGAATTTGGCGTCAGTTCGAAATCCAAAAACTCTCAGCACTTGAAGTTCCCGGAAGTTCCTTTATAGTCCATAAATAAGCCAGCATCCCGGTAATCTTCGCCGGTACAATCTCATAACAGCGCGCGGCGCCCTGGCTTGGCTCCAAGTATCCAGCTTCCAAGACATGTCGCCGACAAACCAAACTTCGACCCGAACATCCTTCGCTCAGTTAACGACGCCTGTGCCCGTGTTATGGTTAAAAATTTAAACAGGGTCAGGATATAGGTGCACTTTAGATCAGTTTTAAAAATATTTTAACATTGGAAATGTTTTTTTATAAAGTTTCATAATATAAAAAGAATACCAGTGGACGTCATTAGATGACGTTCGCGTCTGGGGCACTGCTTTCCGTCGACGCGATTTGCCGTCTTTGTAGGTACATGTACGATTTTATACATTTTATTGACGACAGGCAAATACATCTACTTTTATTCACAAAAAGTACTGTTAAAGTACAGTCTACGTTTCCATGCGAACATTAAGAGTGGGTCTGGTTACATTTTGATTAAGGATTCGTGCAAATTAATATACAAATCCTACTTGCGTTTAGTAGTAAATATCTGTATCCGTGCACTAATCACTATTGTATGCTGAAGTATTTGCAAATTCATAGCTGAAGCTTCAATGTAAAATTATAATGCTTGCAAACTGAAGAAATACTGAAGTTTAAAGACTGATAGATACTTGGTACGCGTGGGCTCCACCAGTAGCTCAGTAAGGCCTGAATGGAGGGGAAGGGGACCCACGCTTGGGCAGCTTTCTCGCGCAAAGACTTTTCATAGTCATACAGCGTGGGAATGATACCTGCGTCATAGGCACACTACCGAGGAGTCTTAGTTTTAGGGATATTTTAAAATCAGCCTATAAAAATAAAAAAAAACCTAATAAAATTCAAGACCGAGTCCTATATATATTAAAACTAGCGACCCGCCCCGGGTTTGCACGGTACACTATATGGTACACTGATAAATTATACATGTATTATACACATTAACCTTCCTCTTGAATCACTCTATCTAGTAAAAAAAACGCATCAAAATCCGTTGCGTTGTTTTAAAGATTTAAGCATACATAGGGACAGACAGACAGCAGGAAGCGACTTTGTAGTAGGGATGATAATAAGTAAATACCTGTTTAAAGATAAATACAATATTTTAAAAAGACGCTGAAATCTGTCGCCTATTTTAATTTCTTATTGTAGCTGTATAGCAGAATATTGTTATTACGAGTACGTGTGTGTAAGAATCCCACAGCAAATTTCAATTTAAAACTTGCCCTTGCGCGAAAATTCGGGCATATCGTAGCCATTTCTCCTCCGAGTTATTTGCTCCTTTGTTTCATATTTTAGCAACTAAATTGCTTGGTTTTGTTTAAGCGTAGTACAGCGTTAAAGAGCGAGAGCTTTATCACCCTCCAGAGGCTTAGAAAATGGGAGGGCGGGAAATACGTTGGGTAATTGAAACCGCGGTACAACGCGTTACTATGCGATACAACGCGCCGCGATCATATTATTTGCAAATTTAATTTGTGCTCCCTGTTATTGAAAGGGATTTTTATTCTACACTAGAATATGCCTGCATCTTTCTTCAAGAAAAACATAATTCAGTTTTTTTATGTAGTCGGGTAAAAAGTATCTTACACACGAGCGGACATAAACATGGTGAACACGAACATCGAACGAATGAACCGTCTTGTTGTGTTTGGTGTTCGTTAGTGGTACCCACGTGCGAACAAAGTGTTCGATGCATGTTCTTCTGTACACGGCTTTAGGTATTGAATCCGCGGTACTAGGTATACGTTCTGAAATAATCAAGCATACATTTTTTTATTTACGCGACGTGTTTTCTAAAATCAATATATTACGAAATGATACGCACTGACAGTTACTGACGTAATTAGTTAAGTCAAAGTAGCCATTCCAGTGTGCATCATGTGTTGTAAGTACTTTCTTTATTTTTATTTATTTTATTTTATTTTTATTTTATTTATTTAGGAGAACCAACAGCTTTAACAATTTTGAGTAAACTTAAATATAATAGAAAGCAGGGAAGCCAATTACAGGATCTCACGGATAGAAACAATTTAACTAATCTTAAATTAAAGTGCGACACTCATCACTTCACATCATCTCACCTTGTATAGAAAAAGTATATAAAAAAAAAGAAGAATTTATGTACTTATAATAACGTAATTAATAATTATCGAACATAAAATATGATGTTTGTAATGTTTCCGTAACGTTGACATTGCATTTTATCAATTATCTATGTTACGAACGACATGCATAACAGACCGAAAAGGAGGAATTACGTAAAACATAATATTTTGTATAAAACAATTAAATTGAATATTTCAGAAAGTATACGTCTGAGAGAGTTGCGCCCTTATAAAAAATAATCAGGAGAGTTAAATCTACATCATACTAAAATTTAGTGAGATTTGACTGAAACCACTTTTTCCCTAAATTTGCTGCGGGGTCCTTTGTGCTCTGTTATCGAACGGTGTGTTCTGCACTAATATCCTTCTAGTTCACCTAAAGCTCTATAAGTGAACTTCGTTCACGAACAAGAGAATGTCAGTTATTTTTGTCTCAGCGCAGTCAGGTTAAAAGTATTCTTGAACCATCCAAATACTTGTCATTGTTTGAAAAATTGCCGAACTCTGTCGACCAGCCATCCAACGGTCGGAATTTCGTCAGAATTGAGTATCGGTCTATGAATGGTCACCCCAACTTTAAGTTACAATTTTGTAATTTTATATAGAGAACGCCCGTGTGTTTCGGATATATTATCATGCACACGAAACGAGTTTACTCACGTCGTAAAAGTCACATATCGCTCGACATGTTTCGAATCGGTACGCGATTCATCACCAGGGGAGCTACGATCAGTTGCGGCAGTGGCTAATCGCAAACATAATAAAAACGTATTTTAATACAATTTTGTAATTACAAGTTAGTAAATTGTATGTCGAACTTAGTGATTTCATTTTAAACCTACTGGTAAAGATGAGTGACATTAAGTTATCTCACAATTAGACGAACCTGCTACCGTTAACAATAAAAGTTACTTTCAGAACTCAATATGTTTCAGATTAAATGCATAATTAACAGCAATTAACTATTTTAAATTAAGCTTTTAATTACAGTAAAGAAAGGTTGATCGCGGATTATATAATTTGCGTGAAGCGTTCGCCGCTCGCTAATAATTTATCATGATAATTTATCTCAACTCGACACGTCCCAATTCGTGAGAGCGCTCTTTTTTTCCCTTTGCATTTTTGGCTTTGCCGACCAATTCGAATCCAATTTACATTTCAATCGGCAGGCTTCATGTTTTTACATGAGGCGCCGAGCCGCAGCTGAAGGCTTATGAAATAATGTTACACGCTCGCGACTGCATACGTGCCTACCCGCATTTCATATTACTTAACGGTGCACTCACCAGAAATTCTCATTGTAATTTACGCTACGGAAACTTGGCATAAATAATTTTGCGCCAAACCTAATTTACCCAAATAGCACATACCCTTATACAGCTTAAACTAGACTAGAGTTGCTGCTGAAGCTAACCACGATCCGTAGACGTGAGGGACCGACGAGAGGGAGAGAGAGAGAGAGAGAGAGACTAGAGTTATAATGGCTGTATCCCTATATACAGCCTGTTTGCTATTTCTATCTGGGTTTACCTATTTTTGTTTCACGAAGTCGGTATGTTCGTTTGTATTAGATTGAGGTGTTTTAGGGAATAGCTGAACTGTGACATTTCTTTTCCTTTGATATGCTTAATACAAGGAATGAAGATACAGATCACCTTTGGACGGCGTTTCATGCGTGAATTTTTCGCGTAATAATCTGGTAGGTAGTAATCTTTTTATATTGACGTTATTATATCAATGGGTTATATATATATATACTTATATATAAAAGTATATATGAGGTGCTTACAAATTAGATGCCAATAATTTAAGACATTTTAACTGAACAAAATAATTTACTTAAAATAGGAATTTAGAAAACTAATTGTATGTTTTTTTTTGTTATAATTATCTGGAAAAATATTTAAATTAAAATTCTGCCTTGATCATTTAACTACATACTGACTAAATCATTAATAGGGTGTCTTCATGTACTAAAGTTGTTTCCCTAATTATCTCAAAAATTAACATGAACTTGTAAATTATGAATAATAGTTAAGTATTTATACTCCCAGAGTTAAGTACTATTTGCTCTAAAAGTATTGACACTTAACTTGGAACCACCTTATATAACGTGAACATTCGCAAGTGCTAATACTTTTATGAGAGTTTAGATTCAATGACTGCTTCATAATGGAATTCTGATATAATTTCGTGCTCCGCAGCCTCGGCTAAAATGAAGCTGAAACCTAACTAAAATTATAGGTATTTGCATTTTAAAAACTCCGAACTGTTTCCGTATTTGAGTATCCGGACTCTTATTTCTTTCTTCTTCTTCTCTGTCGTTTTGCAGAAGAAGGAGAGGGACAGAAGGCAGAGAGGACGTGGTCACATTTAGACGTCCATCTCTAGCGCAGTTAGATACACAGTTTCCTATCGTTGCTTTTATCTGGTCAGTCCAAAGCATAGGTGTCGCGCCATCTGGTTCCTTTCACTTTTCCCTGCACGACCAGCCGCTCTGTGGATTGTACTACGCCCGATAGCCAAATTTCTTTATAATGTACAAAATGTCATATAGAAATGTGTAAAAATATATAATTAACCTTTAAAACGATTTTCCTTCCATGTCAAAATGTGGCTTATATTATACGCCAATAGTTGAAAAAAGAAAGAGTGAAAATGTACTTTATCTGTCAGCAGGAAGATTGCTTTGAAGGCGTTCGCCATTACACCTTTTGCGGTCGTTGGCGTGGTGTGGTAGGCAGGACAGCACACGACCACTTTAGTGGCTCTTGGCGTTCAAAGGGTTAATTAACATTATTCATATTATTAGTCTATTTCTCAGTCAGTGTGAAAGTTAGATAAATATTGTTTGTTTCCTTGTCAATGGTTTGATGTATATTATGTGTAAATGGAGGCTCGTAGCGGATCAAGTTACGGGGGTTGTTTAGACAGTATACTTAGATAGGCGGTATCCCCTTAATCGGATCGTAACACCCATCTCATTTGTTTTCCCATAAGCAAAACCAATTTTCGTGCGAAAATATACGGAGGTATTTACCGACTTAGATGGTTGTAATATTTTTGAATAAGTAATTTCTGTGCAGCGTTGTTTTAAGTATTTATTGTTAGGATCTAAATATAATCGAGAGCAATAAAATGTAAAAAACTTAAAAGGCTTTAAACACCAGCGTACTAGAGCTTACGGTGAGACTAGATGGATTTGTGTGAGGTCCGATATTTAGTTTTTATTTATAAGGCTTATTTTATAATGTTCAAGATTATTTTTAAATGGCTATACGTAACATACATTTTAATAACTTCCTGTAACTAAGCGCCGACGTTTTCATTTTGAGTTACAACATTTCATTTTGTTCCCGAAACTCGTATATCTTCCGTATGACAAGAAAACAATAACTCCTCAAGAGCTCTGAGCCGACACATGGAGACAAAGCAGCATATTACTACTTCAGAGCTACAAAGAAGTAACTGCCAAAGAATTTCATATATGCTTTCCTTGTTTCACGTTTAGGCAATGACGTCCTGTACCTACTTCATAAATATTGGATGACAGCGTTTCACTCGACATGACCACTTTTCCGCTGATGTGAAAGCCACTCGCCGAACTCGAATGTAAACCGAAATGTAAATAACTCAAAACAACACGCGGTGTTATTTTTATTCGATCAGAGTGGCAGCGGTCTTTTTAGCCCAATTAAGCTTTGTATTGATCTATCTATCTATCTATCAGCCACAGACGTCCACTGCTGAACATAGGCCTCCCCCATGACTCGCCACAAAGTGCGATCCTGTGCAGACCGCATCCAATGATTCCCCGCTACCCTCACGAGGTCATCCGTCCATCTAGTCGGGGGCCAAACCACGCTGCGCTTTCCTATACGTGGTCGCCACTAGTGTATTGATCGTGTCTTCATAAATAAAATAATAATTTTCTGGTGCTTAACTTTTTTTGGCGCGTTGTTATCAATTTCTGTTGACATAGCAGAATATTGAACATTAAACTTCGAAATATAAATAAACTAGCGACCCGCCCGACTTCGCAAGGCAGCCATGCATGTATTATACATATAAACCTTCCTCTTGAATCACTTTCTCTATTAAAAAACCGGATCTAAATGCGTTGCGTACCTAGTTTTAAAGATCTAAGCATACATAGCGACAGACGGAAAGACAGCAAGCAGGAAGCGACTTTGTTTTATAATATGTAGTGATATGGACATGATGACATTTAGAACTGAAAAGGTTGGATAATAAGAATAGGAAATCCCGCCGGCAAATCTAGTACAATCGTAAAATACATACAACAAGAATAAATATTTTACGACGTGATGGAGTAGCGTGAGGTTGACACGCCATTCCAATCAACCGATTTTACTGCCGACACACTCCACGCATTCTATACATACATCTACCTAAACGAGTCACGTCGTTGTTATATTCGTACTTGACTACTCTACAACAAATTCAGAGCAACATAGTCGACATTACACAAAGTACAACAAATCGTAAAAACCGTTTAACCTATAAAAGATATCTTGTAGTATTCCGCAGCGCATCAGAGGCGCGTAAAAGTCATTGCTTCGTGTAAAACTACATGAAGGCGGTATAAAGCCGGTACAGTACGAGACGTGTCCTGAGATCCCGCGAGACCATTGTTATGACCAAATAAAACTAGTTTACAACGTGCAGTCTGAGCCCGCGCTTAGCAACTTTATCTGCGCCTCTCCCGGCGCCCTGAAAAATGCATCTCAAAAGAAACCAGTACAGTAGATACGTATTCCTTGTGTAAATAAAGAGTTGAACTGTGGCAGAGACGTAAATAAATATCAGACTGAATTTCGTAGACAGAAATGTATGTTTAAAGGTTAAATTAGTTGATGCTGTTGCATGCAGCTCACATAGGAATTCTTAAGGTAAGTTAAAACAAACTTTCCTTAGCGGTCAAAGTAGATTGTTAGCTCTCGTTTTAACATTAAAATGAAACACATTAGATGAGTTAATTTTCAAATAGGTTTGTATAGAAAAAATTAAGTATATTCCTAAATAGACTAATAGTTCGTATAACCCTTAAAGTGTCAGTATAAACCCTAAGTAACGTATTTAATTTGAAGTAGTATTTATTACTTTGTTTAAAGCATGCCGGAGAGGATGGAGTAAATGAGGCAACATTAATCACTCTTGAATAATGCGATCCTCTTTTGGGTTGTGACAAGCGGTTTTAATATGTCAAATAAACTGGTCAAGGACGGACGAACCCAAGGGTCAAGTTTCCTTATCGCCTCGACTTTCGGTCCTACGCTAGCCCGAATTCGACGATGCATTGCTATATTGCTAATTTAGCTATATCTCGGCATTACAACAGACATCCATTGTTTAGCTCCAGTAACAAGTTGACAAGTTATATTGGTCGCTCCTATTATTTCCACTTCAGCGATATGACTCTCCTCATAGAATTTTACGACTATTCAATATAAGTAGGCATCTCAAAGAGAAAATATCTCAAATACAATAAATAACAATACGGGTACTGGGTGAATTGCAGAAAATATGTACCTTCTATTTTTTGTCTGACATGGAGTGTTAAATATATCATTTAACTAGGACCATGAGTACTTTTCACTTACGAAATAAAACAATTTCCCCAAGTTTCCCCATTTACCGTACGATTTTTTTTTGTCTCGATTTTGTTACATTTATTACTAAAAGACGAAATTAGCCAATTTTTTCTCAGTTTCGTAACTATTTGTGTCAGACAAATCATTTCTATGGAAAAGTGGGGATATTAGTATCAATAATTGAATCCTGATCCTGAGTCAAATGATACATAATACTCCATGATCAGACAAAAAACTAAAAGGTTCGTACTTTCTGCAATTCACCCTACTTCAAATAGGTGGTGCTGGGGCGATATAAAGTGACGCGATCTCGGTCAAATATCATGAAAACGTCGAATTGAGCCCAAAGTTCCTTATCGCTTCGACTTTCGGCTCCGCACTAGATCGGCTCCCAGTGACTACGTGACCCAGTTTTAAAAATGTATTAATGTTCAAACCAGAAAATTATGAAGGAAAAAGTTAGGACTTTCTTGATAATTTCTAATTTGTATACGACCTTTGAATAATTAATAGTCGCGACCCAAGACTTTTATGTGATGAAAGCTACTCGGAATTTTCACGAGATTCGTTTTAATTACGAATTTATGTGCACTAGGGAGCAAAAATTTGCTCCTGTTTTAAACTAGTATTATTCTTCTGCGCGACCTCAATTTTTATAGGTAACTTACCAAGTTACCGGCGGCTAATCGCAAAGTGCCTTTTCACCCGATTTGGACGAAGCAAAAAAGAGGCGGGTTATTTGCTACTATTAAACACCGCTCAACTCGTTCCGAACGCTAACTACGTTGTTACGTTTCGTTATTGCTATGGAGCTACCGTGTTTACGTCTTAGCAAATAACCGCCCCATAAATTTTACGAACTCCCGGGCGATATTGTTCGCTTATTACGTGTTGTCAGTTGGCAACACTGGCTCCGGCGATAAGCAGGCATCAGTTTATTGTGTCAAGTTTCAAAACGGAGGTTGTAAACTGACATGTTGAAATGTATATGTAGTATTGAGCGATGGCGTAGAGTTTGAGTACATTACTCGTAATTCCTGTGGATTACAATTCAAATTCATAGGTATCGTGAATAGTTTAACACATTACAAATGTATTCATATCATCTCATCGAGTTTCGGTTCTTAACCAGAAATTCGGTGTGAAAAGCAACACTTTCGTCCCTAGTACACATTTTGTATGTTAGCAGGGCAAGACCGCTTCAAAACGTCGCTCCGCGGCTTTTTTCCGCAACTGCTATGCATTTGCGGTGCATCTTTTCCGCGTTATTCTCATTTTCCTTTTTTTTACTTTTTGTGGGCGCGTATATCTCCAGGTTTTCCCGACAAGTTATTTCGACGCCTTGGGCGCAAATGCGTGTTTTAAGTGAAGCAGAACATTTTTAATTTATGTTTGCATACATTAAAAACTTTCTGTACCCTGCTCCAAATGTCATGCTAAAAGGCGTTCAGTTGATTTGGCTGAAATATTGTTTATATATATGTAGTGTAAATCATGACGATCAATCGTGTTCCAACGTTAAGTAATGATGCGTTACGGATCTTAATTTTCAGTTCATAAAACGAAATAACATCACTGTTATGTCACTATTTTTTGCCTGCAGCTTTGCTGGTGTTGAAATATTTAACTAAAGGGAATCGTAGTAGGTACTTTTTCTTTCACACAGACGCATAAACTTCCACTTTTATAATATTTGTAGGATTCAATTTGAAACATGCTTAGCTTTTGCTTATTGTTTATGTTTATTGTCAAAGTACCTACCTGAATAAGACGAATTACATTCTTGTTGCGAATTATCCGTGAAAAGCGTAGCGCTGGAACACTTTCAAGGCATTTCATTCAGCAATAAGATGTATGATTTCCATCGCGATGGAGGTCGACAGACAATTTCCTGTGTGTGACCGCGATGGCTGCTCCCGCGAGACCTGACCATGTCCGACACAACCTGTAAGTGTTCGGCGGAAATGGGATGTCGACGCCAACCTTTGCACTCGGCCCGCTCTGAATTGCTTCCTGTAACGCCTACGTTGCACAAAGCGCGAATATGACAGGTTATCTTAAAAGCCTTTGTAAGGTTTCGTGTGTTGTGTCGTTCGTGGTGTTACTAGTATTTGCGGAATGTATGGACATTGTTGTTACTTAAATGTAGAATATACGAATCGCGATACTTTTATCGCGTTTTCATGCATCGTAGTTGCCAACGGACTGGAGAATTAGCGGGCTGGAGATGTCGTTCAAATGTCACTAGTGTCACTACCCTACTATCAATAATGGATGGATAGAAAAATAACTTTCAAATTAGGTACTACCCATTCACAATTTCATGTTTATGTTTGACTAGCAAACTGCGAGGGTATACCTAAAGTGTATAAAATGCTAAACTTATCTCAAACTTTAAAACTGATCGAACATACGATAATGCAATTTTGAATTTCGGCAGCCGAGTTTTATAAGAGATTTTGGTGTCAAGCCGAAAGTCAAATAAAAAAAAATACTTCATGAACGTAATTATTAACTAACCGAACTCGCTGAACTGCTAGTTTCGTATACTTTAATAAATAAACTCTCGTATTCGGTCACAACACGGGTAGATTTTGCTAACCGTGCGGTTTACCACTACGTTTTAAACTCAGCTGAACTAGTACCAAACTGAACTAGACCTTAGTTACCGAAATAATTCCCGTATGCAAGCTCAAACACACCGTGAGCTGCGGTACGCCAAAAGTGCTTTTTTATGTACGCGGGAATGTGCCCTCTGAACATTTTCGTTACCGATAGGCGAACACATCAGTGAAAATGCGCATACATAATTCAGAAGGAACGCGATTGCACCGCGTTGCCTTGCCCGAAGGATTGTCAGAGATACGGGCCTCATGCTCGCCGTACAAATGAGGTGAGCGTATGCTGATGGGTCGTGGATTATCATCCCGCGTATTGTGATGCGAAACGACCGTGAATGGGAATTGTATCACTGTAAAAGCGGATACTCAATCGTTTTCGAAATACAGTTAAAATGTTTTTTTTTCGTAAGTTAATTTAATCAGCGACCGGACTTCCGGATATTATTTTGTCTTGTCCTATTGTACGTGTGGGCCGTTAATTAACGTTACCTAGCAGATGCATTTTAATACCCGAATGTTGACATGTCATGCATCCTGTTTCTCCTCCGTTCTTGCCTATTTATTTGTCAAAGTTGCATTTTCACGACATGAACCGACTTAATTATTCATAGCGTTAGGTATATTTCCTTCGTGTAGCTTCATAGTTCATTAGTTATTTGATATGTGCAATATCTACATACAAAGTTAAAACATGATTGGACGCGCCCTCCTTAAAAGTACTTACGTATTTAACAATGTGATTTTTGTTTACGTAATTAATTAAATGTTTGCACAATATTTCACCCACATACTTACATGACTTTAATGAACAATGTGCGGGTGCCATCATTGGTCATTGAATCATTGCCGCTGTACTAGATTGGGAACAATGTACCCATTTTGAATTTAGAGCGAAGAACGATTTCAACGATTATTGGGGCGTTTGTGCATTTAGCTCCACATTCAGTAATCGACTTAGGCAATGGAATGTAGAACCGGTCACCACTGCGTCGTCACTTGAAATCTGTACGGCCAAAATGGAAAACCTGCTGGGAAAAAGAAGTGTCGGTTGGGAGTGATTGGAATCGGCGGGGTGTGTTTTTAATACCACTTTTTTTTAGTTTCTGGTAGCTTTCGCATGTGGGCCCCACATATCGGAGGAAGTATTGGCTCCCTGCCAATATCCAGCGTGCGACCGTTTCACAGTGCCCAAACTGCCTCTGCTTACCAGGAATATATACATTTTTGAGAGTGAATTTGTATTTCGTTCTGTAAAGCCAATTTTCCGGTTGACGTAACTTTTTTAACTCTTTTTCCAGAAGATATGTTTCGTTTTCCACTTGGAATAGGATTTCGTGTTTTGCATTTTACATAATTATAATAATACAAAAAAAAGCCTATGAAATTTCAAATTATTATAAATTGAGAAAATCTACTTGGTGTGAAGTATGCTGCTGACTGGCCACACTGGGGTGACTCGGACACAGTGTGGACAAATTGCTATTGGTGACTCCTCGAAGTTATCGAACCAACTATCACTTGGAAAATATGATAGTAGCTGGTTAGGTATAGACTGGAAAAGACCGCGCGGTCGATCGTCTACCCGTTGGTCAGATCTTATAAAGACGGTCACTGGCCTACCAATACCTAAAGCTATCCAAGATCGCCGAGGACAGAAACACGTGGAAAAGCATGGTGCATCAAGTGATGAAATTTAAAACCTCAAGCTAGTCACGATATTCAGCAATGAGGATGTCGACTAAGAACAAACAGAGGAAGAAGAAGAACAATAAGCATATATCACCAGTAATCACTGGTTAAGAGACATAACCCTCGAATCGACTAACTTGGAAAAATATCGCGATAGACCCGGTCCTGTAAGTTTTAATTATGTGTTCAAACCGCGAGAGTATAAAGTGTTATAAAATTGGAAAACATTCATTTTGCATCAGAAAAGCATCCACCGCATTAATCGCACAAACCTTCCGAGGTTTTCGTGGGGATTGCAATAAAAAGGGCTCGAACTAGTCGAGTTTGGGCTCTTTGGATTCGTCTTGATGAGATCTTGATTGGCTGAATCTGCAACAAAGGACAGCCTAAGAACTCTTGTTAAAATACTCTTTTTGATAAGTACCTACTAATGGTTGTTGTAATTTCTTCTAGGTAGGTAATACTCGTAAATTGACAAGCTATTAATGCTTTATTTATTATTATATCAATAATTAAGTATAGACTGACATCATGAATAAACTTAAACAGTGGCTTAGTTTTCTATTTTATGCGAATCCTTTTAATTATTTTAATCTCTCTAACGAAGTGCCTGTATTTCGTCGCCAAATAATAGCTTTTTTGAAAATGATGCACAATTCTTGTTAATTTACAGTGTTATTCGTAAAATATGCAGCGCGTGCATCGGATTGAATCGAAATAGCTTATAAATCTTATAATATAGTATAGGGAATCACAAGTTGTACCTACTTCTATACATACTTCAAAGCGTCCACCATCATAGACTTCGTTTTACTTTCCTTCAAATGAGATTAGAGCCAAAGCAATTTGTAAATAAAACAACAAAGACTAACATGCTTAGCAAATGTTATTTCTCATTTTCAGAATTGCGTAAAGTAAGTTAAAAGTCTTCGAATTACATTTTCAGATATAAATGAAGTCGTTAACGATAAAAGAATTAGAAATACGATAGGTTCCTCTTCTATTAAAAAACACTGCTTTTAAAAAATCTGAGTGAAATTCTTAAAATCGAGGTTTACTGTAGCTATGCGTATTCGTTGCGAAGAACACATTTAAGTACTTTTATTTTCGTCTTTACAATGTTAATTTATACTATTCGAATCGCAAAAATATGTATCGCCACAATTAGGTAAATGGCTACAGTACGTTTAGCATAACTGTGACACGCGACTCTATGTCGCGCGACAATGAATACCTGTCACTTTCCTATCAATACCGTGCGAGCAAGACAAGCTACGCTCAGTCGCGCGAGATACGCGTCAAGATATGCTAGCCCTGCAGGTATGTCAATGTGATTTGAATAAAGGCCCCTGAAAACTCTTGTTATTAGTTTGCGCAGAATGAGATAGGGGGAAGTCCCCTAACGCCGGACGGCACCTAACGCCGGACACTCGAACTATCTCGGCAACTTAGCAACGCGAGCGAATCAAGGATAAGTGGAAGGGGCGCGGGGGTCCCCCGTGCCCCTTCCACTTGCCGAGTTGCCGTTGCCGAGTTGCCGTTGCCGAGCTTCCAGTTGCCGAGATAGTTCGAGTGTCCGGCGTTAGGTGCCGGCCGGCGTTAGGGGACTTCCCCCTACATAGTGATAGTGACATCATTTTACCTGTGTCGTTATAAAAATGTAAGTAAAAATATAAAAGGAACGTAAATGTAATCGAGTAGAAAAAATTATGTCTTTGCACGTGATACCCTTGCCGCGGGCTGAGGGCACTAGAATATTGAGGTGAGATGTGAAAAAAGTAGGTTAAATTTTATTACCTTTGACGCCACCCGTTTTTCAGGCAAAGATGAGCAAGGGCTTTCCAGTCAAACATGAGTAAACTTGAAAATGTGTTACTAATTTGCAAAGGTTTTTAAGTTTTTCGCGGAGTATCATTTTATACCGCCATTAAGATAAACGGAAAAGAACCGATTCGATAATAAGAATTTGAATTTAATTGAGATGAATGGTAAATTTAGTTAAATATTTTTCCAATCCAGTAAGTAAGTCCAGTAAGTCTCACTCACATTAAAATAAACATAAAACTGGTTTCAATACACACGTCGTTGCGACTGATCGGAGCTCATGATGATGAATCGCGAACCGATTCGAAACATGTTGAGCTATATTCGATTAAAACCACGTGATTAAACTTGTTAAAAATAATTTAAATGAATACTACTATAATTACTATTCATTTTAAAACCACTTTCGAGCATGAAGTAATAATAATCAGTTGTACGCACATACATACGTAAAAGATTTGAGTGTTAGAATTGTTCTCTTCCTTTGCAATTGCAAAGATCGTCTAAAGAGCGCGACACGCAAATAAAAATGTGAATACCACTCTACTTTCTATTCTATTCAGAAAAGAACAAAAACTCCACGGAAGACGCAAGCATCCTAGTGCTCATTTTAGCTTTAAAACTTGTCGGTAAAAAGTATAAATTCAAGAGATATCTTGAAGACCTCGTTATCTTTGAAAACTAAGAATTCCGTTATTCAGTACTCTATTTTCCTGAACGAAAAACCGCAAGAAACAAATACCCACGCCACGTTTCTTTGTTATTCTAAATATTGTAAAATCCTCCAGGAACTTTAAAGATGTTTTGCTCGTTTACTAAAGAAATCTCTTCCATAAGGGTTCAGCCAGCGAACATTTTCCTGGATCTGATACTTCTGATTTCACAAAAGCACTTCTTTTTAACGCATAAATTGTTTGAAGTGATTGTTTCGGAGTAAAGACATTTGTTGCTCATAAGAAAGTGTGTGATAGCAATTTTAAGCTTGGTGGTGATAGTGTAGTGTAAGTAAGTAAGCAAGCGTAGTGTGCATCTTTAGGATTTTGTGACAACAATTAATTGTAGTGCAGTGGATGGAATCATAAAAATGCACAATATCTATAAGCATACCTTTAAATATAAGGACAAAATTACAAATTTAATTCATGATGTGCTTTCGAAGTCTAAAATATCCTTCATGCAGTGACAATGCGTCCGTAATAACTGATTGCCACCGGCCGATTTATTTTAATAACTTCTGGATTTTATCCTGTATCTCTTGAGTTTTGAGTAACTTTGTTTTAGCTTACTAACTCATACGTTTCCTACACTTTTTACATCATGGGTTCATGGCATAAAAACATCCTGGATTGATTTATGGTGGAAAAACATCCGTGATCAAATGTCAACACGTTTATCAACGTGCATATTACCTATATAATGGAAATACCCAATTCATCACTCTTCGAGGAAATGTCTGGTTCTGGTGTTTATACGCTCTAACATTTCCACAGACATCCGACCTTTCGTTGAACCCATGTTGAACCCGTACGGCCAACGTCATCGAAACGTCAAAACCAAGTGGGTGCGGTATTTGTCTAAGGAGAAATAAAACAATCGTTTGCGCAAACAACATGCAATTTGTTTCACGTACAATCTATTTGCTTATTCGTGCCTTCACATCGCTATTTGTAACGTGCGCGAAGACAAATGTCATATGCGATCGATATGCCACTTACCTACGTGGCTGCGCTCTCCAAGAATTCTTTATTGCGATGTCCGTGGCGTGCTCAGCGTCTCAGGGCAGTCTAGACAAAGCACAGTATAATGAGGATAGAAAAGAATTCAATATTTTACGTAAAACCTTAAGCATAGTTATATTTAGAAGAGGTGTTTCAAGTTGAAAATTTGAAGAATCGGAATTCTTTTCTAGCATTTGGTAGCTACCTACTGCCAATGCTAACGTTACACGTGCCAAATGCATTTTATTCATATGTAGCAAAATATAATCTTAAACACTGTTAAGGCATCAAACACATTATATTTAATGGCAGAGTTGAACCGAATAGTAGAATAAAATACCTAGATTTATGAAAAAAGGGAAGCTGGTAAAACTCTGATTATATGAACGCGCCACAGTATTTGAATATAGGTTGGTATGTAGTAGAGTATGGGCAAAAAAGGCAAGTTATTTGCCCATACTCTACGGACTACTAATAATATTCACTTGAATTTTACGTCCCGAAAACGCCTCAGCGGGGGAGGAGTATTGTTACTTTCTGTTCTCTTTCTTTCTCAGTTTGCGGGCTTTCTTTTGTTTTGGTAATTCACTGTTAAGTCGTTGGCGCTATTTTTACTCATTAATATTTTTTTTAAAGTTCATTGTAGGAGAACCCCAATCCTCTTCATTTTAATAATGACAAATTGAACTGCAAGTTAAACGAGCTTATAAAACCACAAAAAATGGTAAAGGATTTTAAATCTACAGTCTTAATGGGTATAAGACAGAATTTTCGTGTCGGAGGTAGTTAAAAAGTCGTAAATTAACCGGTGGTCGACCGTAACCAGGCAAGCTGGGAAGCTTTTCGGTGAATAATGGTCTGAGAACAGTCCCAAAGTGGCCACACTTCTTAAGCATTTCTAACTTATTCATGGATGCTAACTGGATGCTAGCACTCCTTCGCTATTGGAGTTGTATAAAATTTTGTTCTTAAACGAGTTACAGATAGTTTCAGACGCCGCTAAATTAATTTATTAATGTTCATTGCTCGGAGTTTCGCAAGCGCACCACTAATTTTAAGAGCTGAAACTATATAGCGGTTAACCGTAAATTGATAATAGCTGTTATAAAACGCCAGAATCGCGCTATTGACGCAATTTTGAACAACAAAGTTTAAATGCCTTATATAGATAATTAATTGAATAGGCGTTACTTTGCAGAAATCCATATTAATTAAAATAATAATATAGCTTTGCTATTCCGCGATATAATAACGTGCTAGTTAATTAGGGCTAACCCGTTATACTTATTTGCGTATTTTTTCATGCATACATGCATTTAATGGTCCCACCGCGATAAGAAAAATAAATACGCAAATCTAGTCTTTATAAAAGCCATAAATGTTGTAGAAATTTAATTAAATAAAAAAAAAATACTTATAAGTTAAGTACTTTAATTGCATCATCATAAATTGTAGTGTGGTCTCAATATGCACACAATAAGTAAAATCTTCTTATAACATGATAAAACTATGAGACATTAAAGACATTTATTTACTGTCAAGACTGTGTACACAAGGTCATGAGTACATAAACTAAGTAAGTAATAATACACACAACTATATTTATACTATTTATAAGATATATATATATATATCTATATCAACATATACTACATATAAATGCGTAAATAAATATAGTATTCAATGAATTCACACGTCACCGGAGCCACAATTTCTTCAAGTTAATCTTAAGTGTCAAAATTTTTATCGGGAAATAATCCATACTATCCATATCCATACTATACTATCCATCCATATTAATATTATAAATGCGAAAGTGTGTCTGTCTGTCTGTCTGTCTGTCTGTCTGTCTGTCTGTCTGTAACCTCTTCACGCTTAAACCGCTGAATCGATTTTGATGAAATTTGGCATGGAGATAGTTTAAGGTCCGAGGAAGGACATAGGATAGTTTTCATCCTGGAAATTATCCCTAAAAAGATTGAAAAGTGAGTAAGTAACTCATGATGACATTGATGACCCTGTAGAAAATGTAATGATTAAACCAAAAGCACAATTGCTCTTACATTTGCTTAGGCGCTCTTTTATTAATTAAGGTGATTAGTTGGATATCTATCGTGTTGTACGAGGTTGGTTCCATACTTCCAAGTTCCACGCGGACGTAGTCGCGGGCAAAAGCTAGTATTATATATAACGGCTTATATCAAACTTTGGATAATACATACATGTGTCTGCTTTATGAAATGTCAACGTTGTGCCCTTGTTTCTTAATATTAATAATGTTCCTGTAAGTACGGTTACAGATTATTATTTTTAAATGACAAATGGAATGAATAAATAAAACAAATGATTGATAGTCTGTCAATTATATTGTCTTTTGTAGGAAAAATGAAGACGACAAGACTATAATATCAAAGAAATCGAAAACGTTCAATTTGATTTATGTGTTGTTGGAATACTACAAAAGAAAACCTATAATAAAGAAGCTACAAAGACTTGTTTCTGATAGCGTAACTGGGCCAAATTTTTTATGTCAAGTATACTGTCCATTATTTATTTAAGAGTCAAGCATGTGAAAAATAAGAAATCGAAAGTAAAACAAAATAAAAACAGCCAAGTGCGAGTCGAACTCGCGCACGAAGAGTTCCGTATCATCAAACAAAATAAAAGCCTTTTTAGGGTTCCGTAGCCAAATGGCAAAAAACGGAACCCTTATAGATTCGTCATGTCTGTCTGTCTGTCTGTCCGTCTGTCCGTCCGTATGTCACAGCCATTTTTTTCCGAAACTATAAGAGCCATACTGTTGAAACTTGGTAGGTACGAGTAGATGTATTCTGTAAACCGCATTAAGATTTTGATGCAAAAATAAAAAAATAATAATAAATATTGGGGGCTCCCCATACTTAGAACTGAAACTCAAAATTTTTTTTTCATCAAACACTTACGTGTGGGGTATCTATGGATAGGTCTTCAAAAATGATATCGAGGTTTCTAAAATATTTTTTTTCTAAACCGAATAGTTTGCGTGACAGACGCTTCCAAAGTGGAAAAAAGTTGCCCCCCCCCCCCTATAACTTCTAAAATAAGAAAATGATAAATCTAAAAAAACATATGATGTACATTACTATAAAAACTACCAACGAAAATTGTTTTGAACGAGATCTAGTAAGTAGTTTTTTTTAATACCTATTAATACCTAACTTTGCACCTAATTTATATGGGGCGCTATACATACCAGGTGCAAACTTAACTTAACCACTTAGGGATGGAAAGTGTTTGTACGGAACCCTCGGTGCGCGAGTTCGACTCGCACTTGGCCGGTTTTTTTATACTATGTACTCTCAAACTGAGTTAGTTATTTAGTATCAAAAAATTTATTGATATTCCGTTGCGTACGGAAGATTAAGCAAGTCAGGCTGCTCATTATCTCTCACTTGCACTGACTCTGACACAGCTATTGTGTTGGGACTAATTTTACGCGCGCTTTAATTCGCGTTGTTCTATAATATGTATATTTATATATGTTTGAATATTATTATTATTATTTAAGAGCCTATATTGTCCCACTGCTGGGCAAAGGCCTCCCTCTCATTCTTCCACGCGTCCCTGTCCCGAGCAATCTCCCACCAGTCTCGGTGAAAGGCGTCAAGTTCGTCTCGCCATCTCCTTCGAGGTCTACCACGACGCCGGATGCTGATTTGTGGGACCCACTCGGTGGTAACTTTAGCCCACAGGTCGTCCGGCATGCGAGATACGTCTCCGACCCAGTCCCACTTCAGCTTTGCGGCTGCTTGGGCTACATCAGCTACCAGCGTTTTGGAACGCAGTACTGTGTTCTTGATTCTGTCAGTTAGTTTTACGCCCAGCATACTGCGTTCCATGGCTCTTTGACAAACCTTGAACTATGTTTGAATAACAAATGTTTTTTTTACAGGTACTTTATCTGTCAATCTTAAGCATCATGCCTACATTTACCGATTACAGAAAGTAAGTGATCATGAACTTGCGAGATTCGACTCAAAACAAACATAAAAGTGAACCCAAAGTAAATAAATAATAGCGGTGGTGCTGAACTATTTTCAATTACGAACATTAGCAAGGCCATACCGCAAAAAGCCGCTTTTGTGTCTGTCTCGGGGATCATTTTGATGTATGTGGCCTGTTTGTTTCTAGCTTTTGAGTAAATTGCCGCGGTATTCCTTGTTGGAGGCACTTAAAGGGTAATAAATTAGTGGTAGCTGCCCACAAACGGCGAGGTGGATGGTTCCGCACGTGAATAATGGCCTCCTAGGGACTCGCAGGCCGAAATGCTAAAAAATCTCCAACATCCCAAATGTTGTTCGTAAATAAATTGAAAGTATTTGCAGTTAATATTCATCCTACGCGCCAGTAAACAGTCATTCGGTGACGTTAGATTGCAATTTAGTTTAGGGTGAAACAGACAGCTGAAACTGCGATTGACATTTCGGAATTCAAAACGTGCGCCGGATATTGTAGTTTATTGCGAAGATACTCGTAAATCGATAGTAAAAGCTTTTGCAGCCTTTTTAAAAACAGAAATTATCTTATCAAATTACGTTTCATCATGTTAGTTGTAATGAGCAACAAGCACTTTATTAAACTCAGAATGGGTATAAACTTTATTTAATAAAGAAAGGAAAGTAAAAAATTGTACAAACATTTTAATAGAAATTTCCGTCTTTCAGACGACTTTGCAGACTTCACTTCCTATGTAGTGTCCCGCGATTACCGTAAATATGACAAGGTTACGTAACATTAAACAAAGAGTCTGTTCAGATTAGAGTCCGACCCAAACAAAGGGGTTATTTATATGTATAACGTAAGTGATAAGTAATTGGGTCAGACGTGGGTCAAGTCTGCGCATCAGCGCTGATAACCCCGCACGCTTTGCGTAGTGTCACATCTGATTGGCGACGCGTGACGCTGGGCGAGACATCTGACTTCCAACGGGAATTGATTAAACTGGTGGAAGGTTCATTGATGTGTGTACTTGCCAGCTCAAACGTTGTAGACCGGCCGGCATGCGCATTAATTGATATATGTCAATGTTAAAAAGTATTCCCAAAAATGCAAGCTAGCAAAAACGCACCTGGAGTGAGAGAGCTATAAATATCTTCCTCTGTATTGGTTTAGTTCATGATTTGAAATAGTGTATGCTGTACATACTATACCAATATTAGAGTTGGAGATTAGTTTAAGTGATAAATGATAATCCTTTATTATTGCAAAATTGAAAAGTCGGCGTATTCGTACCAAAATGCTGACTTTTCGACCAGTGGAATCGGACTAAAAACAGCTATGCCGAAAATTTTACGTAAATTAAAACTTTCACAATATAATAATATAAATACCAAATTAATATTTGCTAAACAATTACAATAAAAACGCGTGGGTTTTGACGCATGAAATATTTTTTTCTTACAGAAAATTGCTGTCAGAATCGAAGATATGTTTTCAATAATGTATTGACCTCCAACAGTAGCTATGTACAGTTGTACACAATACACAAGGAGTTTTGAATATTATATTTAAGCGATTTTTTATTATGCTTCTTGATGCTTTTTATAGTTGAAAAGTTAAATCTTAGGCTCTGATGGCGCGTTAGGAATTGTTATATATTTTGCGTATTTCCTTTCATTTAAAAAAATATTTTTGATCATCATAAATTTTCTTGTTGTTCTCAAGAACATTGACAGCCTCGTAAGAAACGACGTTCAACTTCGTCACACTAATAAAAATAATAGTTGTATTATTTTCATACATTTTTGATACATAAGAAATATAATTAGTCGCGTTAAACCAACCAGAACTACGATTTTCTTCATAAACGTTACTGAGAAGGATTATTTTGTCACCCGCTCCGACCTCCGTGCTATGATCGAGAACTAACACAAGGACGCCAGCACGTAGCACAAATACTACCTGTCACTTTTCTTTTAATAGTGTTCGAGGAAGACAGGTGAAGTCGTTCGACAGGCAGCCCCGCAGGATCGACCTTGGAATGAAAGTACCTACATCATTTATTTTCTATTCATTATAACAGCTATATTGCAAAAACTCAGCAATTACGACTTTGTCGTATTATTCTATGTCTTATGTCAATACATCACTACATACTTAGTATAAAACAAAATCGTTTCCTGCTGTCTGTCTGTCTGTCCCTATGTATGCTTACATCTTTAAAAATACGCAACGGATTTTGATGCAGTTAAAGATTAATAAAAATGCGGTCAAGAGAGCATATTTGGGACGACCGACTGGTCATCGTCCAGTGGGCCGTCCCAGGTATCGCTGGGGTGACAGTGTCGAGGCGGATCTGTGTCAGCTTCAAGCCGATGACTGGCAAGAAGTAGCACAGGATCGGGACCGGTGGCGTTCTCTTGTTTCGGAGGCCAAGATCCTCTTTGGGTCACTGCGCCACAATAGTTTGTTTAGTTAGTTTAAAGATTAATAGATAGAGTGATTCAAGAGGAAGGTTTATATGTATAACTATCAGCATTGCACCCAAGCGAAGCGGGAGCGGGTCGCTAGATTGTAAAGAATATTTTAGTCATCATGAACTACGTTTGCCTCCATAAACGTTACGTAGAAGGATTATATTGTCACCCGCTCCGTGCTATGATCGATAACTAACAGCAAGGACGCCAGGAGTGACCTTGGAGTGGAAGGTTTTTTCCATCCATTAGACCAGTTTTATTTTAAGAACTCAGCCATCAAATGGCATTTGTGCTCACAATTCTAGACTGCTTCTCAGCCGACTTAGCGGAAATAAACTACGTAGGATTCTTATTTGTTATGAAAATTGGTATTTTGAAAAACAATGGATATTAAAAATAGTTCATGGGTAATTTAGTGGTTTATTTCACCCTGTAAAAATATATCACTTAGAATAACGGAATGCTTTTTATAAATTATTTGAAACTTCTACTGCCCGAATTTAGACTAATCGAATACCGCAAACTTATACCAATCCTTACTGTCAATATGGGATATTTCGCTAAAATTGATTTTATTCAATATTTCATCCAGCGAGGCTTCCGATTGTCCACGTTGGCATAATTGCGGCCCGCAAAAGGTTCATGCCTAGAGAATGTAATATTCCTTCGTAGTCAGCGAGCTTTCGTGGAAATATGTGATTAGTTTTCCCATCAATTAAATCGTTTTGGGAAAGGATTGGGGTGAAGGTCGTTGTTGGTAACTTAATATTTATACGGCTTTTCAAAATGCGGCACGTTACGTGATGTGACACGTGACTCACGTGTCGTTAGGTTAGTTTCATAACGGCCTGCAAAGCGGCGGTTCGGGATTCGAATCCCATATTTAGTCTTGGGTTTTCTTTGTTTTCGAGGGTATGTTAGTATTAAATGCATTGTTTAACATCCATAATAAACGTTTTGCTTAGTTA
Organism: Apotomis capreana; assembly: GCA_947623375.1. Lineage (NCBI taxonomy): Eukaryota > Metazoa > Arthropoda > Insecta > Lepidoptera > Tortricidae > Apotomis > Apotomis capreana. Next base: position 21,479,527 of record OX392501.1, read on the forward strand.
GGTGAGATTAGTCTAGATATTTATATACATCTAAACTCGTACCTAGGTATAAAATGGGGAAAAAACAACAATATACCGGATGAACGTAAATCTAAGCCAACGGAAGCCGCGCAAAAATGTAACCTCTTACAGATCTCGAGTCCGGAAAAACATTAGTTTCCCACTAAGACTGTAAAGTACCATTACGTATAAACAGTACGTGCACTATTCCGGGGAGAGATTTATCTTGCGGAGCAATGGCACACTTGACTTTCTATTTCCGCAAGATTGCGCAGCATCCTTCGGGAGGCGGCTCGATAAATGAAGAAACTTAAGTACTATGGTTTGCCTGAAGATTAGTTAAGTTTGTTAATGTAGGCAAAAACGGTGAGCTGATCTATCACTATCACAATAGGTAGGTACATAATGTATTTCAATAATTAAAAACATTTGTTACAATTTGAAATACATTGTCTCGTCTGTTGACAACCAAAACTCAGTACGTAACAAATACCTACTTAAAACAAAAATCGTATCTTAGTATCAATCTACAAACCAAATACGAGGTTTGAAGAGTAGTGACAGAAATTTTAGTGAGTTTTGTCACCAGGCGAGCTATGCGCTGTAGCAGTAAAACAAATTAACTGGCAGTGTGTAATTTGTGGGCCAATGCTATACGGAAGGGTTAAACTTACCCTGATGTGATGACTCAATGTAAAGGCCAGACAATCGCTTCTGAGGTTGTACGTGTAAGACGCATTTTTCCAAAACTTCATTGCTAAATGTCTACGTCTAAGTGCCTACGCTCAGGTTAGCACAAATATTAATATATTAATGGAAATCAGTAGGTATTTGTTTGATGCAGTGGTGTAGTGTAAGTGCTTCCAATATTGTGCCGTTCGTACATGGTTTGTCATGTCTTGCAATAACTTGGGAGTGCATTGTATAACCAATAATCCTAAGCATATAAAATGCAAGTAAATAGATTTCAACGCAAAGGATTTCTTTTAATGTGTTATGGCTATAAAAGAAGGGGAGGCCTTTGCCCAGCAGTGGACCACCTAAACGGCTATAAAAAAAAAAAAAAAGGCTATGGTTTTTCAAACTACTCCAAAAGTATATATATAAGCATAAGTCAAACGCTTGTGCAAATAAGGCTCAAAAGCGCACAAAGTCTTGTTTAACTCCCTACCCTACACGGACTTTAACCAGACATACTCTATGCATTGATGTGCAAACTTTGGGCGGTTGGGCAATCTCAAGTTTGTACAAGTATTATAATAAATTATAGGCTGCAGTATTGTGTAGTACAGGTTATGTTTACACAATTAATTTTAGGAAAAATAAATGTAGGAAACTATTGATTGGTTCATCCTACAGCATGTTGAGATATTTGGGTGAGGCCTTTGTTCACCAGTGGGCGTCCTTCAGCTGATATGATGATGATGGGACATATCTTGGGGGGGCGTTCAATAGGTTATAACAACGTTTTACATAATTTCATTTAATACATCATAAATAATTTGCATAAATAAAAAAATCATAATGAGGATATTTTATGAAACATGTAATGTCTCATTTTTTTAATGTGGGTACACCACAATTTTTATTTAAACCATGAATACAAAGATCAAAGCTTAAAGAAAAATTGAAAATCGGAGCTACCTGGTGGAAGGGACCGGGAATCGAACCCGGTACCTCTGGATTTACATGTTTCATAAATTTATAAAACTAACAGCGCCCTCTCTCGCTTGCTCGTTCACCGCTGTAAAGTGGTGCGGTAAGATGTGAATATTAACGTATTCACATAGAGGTCGCTAAGGTGTAAAAACCTTTCAAATAAACAATGCAAAGATCGACACACAAAGCATAAGGAAAAATTAGTCAGGTCTACGTGGAGCGAGGGTAGCGAAGTGGCTAACGCGCTAGACCGGTAATCCAGAGGTACCGGGTTCGATTCCCGGCCCCTTCCACCAGGCTCCTTTTACGATTTTTCTTTAAGCTTTGATCTTTGTATTCATGGTTTATAATTAGGATAGTCATAGTATTTAACTAACATAATATAACATTAGTTTATAAAGCGAAGCCTTCCCGCTTGAAAAATCTTTCTCTAGTTTAACCTAGGTGGGTTCTTTAGGATCCTTGCTGCCTTCTTGAGAGCGGAATTAGAAGACCGCTTCCTTGACTCGCTCACAGTCAGAATAGTAGGTTAAGTTATTACTCTGACTGTCCCCAATAGGGTCATATTTAAATATAAATTGTTTGTTTTTAATATATATATTAATTTTAAGGTACGTATCTATGGGCCACAGTTTCCTGAAAATTTATGATTTGATTTGATTAAAGTACATGTCTAATTTTCACGGTATTTCAAATGGAACTTCTGCAGCCTGTACTGTTGTCCCCTGCTGGACATAGGCCTCACCCATGGCACAACACTAAGCCCGATTTTCAGCTCTCCTCTAGATACCACCCGCTGTCCTACGAATGTCGTTACAGGGTGCCCTACACTACGTTTCCCGATTCACGGTCTCCACTCTAGAACTAGTTTTTCCCAGTGGGCGTCGGCTTTACGACATATATCTATAACCAGCCCACGCCACTTCAGCTTGCTGATTCGCTTTGCTATTTTGGTAACTTTGGTTCTCTGTCGAATCACTTCGGATTTGATCCATAAGACACACACCGAGCATAGCTCTTTCCATGGCTCGCTGGGCGACTTCGAACTGAGAACATTTCATATTTATAAGACTGCAATTTTATTACTTTTTTGTATTCTGTTTAGAAAGAGGACCCTGTACAGGTGCACGACGTAAAGCTGTCGTGACCTCTATATTAATTTCCACCTGTTATAAACATGAAATTTTGTCAATTGGTGGACTAGTCGAATAATTGTTGCCCCGTCTCGGCTCCGTAGGTCAACGGTACCATGCTGAGACTTAATGTTTCACCCATAATTTTACATATAAAATGGATCTTTTGCATAAAACTATGCAGTGTTTTAAACTGTTTGATCTAGTTATGAATCAGATCACGTGCATAAGGCGAAATTTCCTACATTTAGAATTAGTTGTAGGTATGAGTAGGTGAAACTTATGTTACCAGTTAGTACCTTAATAAATGAAGTATGTATGTATTTAATTAACGTGACTTAGGTATAGAAATATATAAAATGCAATAAATGTATTTTTAAAAACATTAAAAAAGTTATACAAGTTTTAGAACCATTAAAATCTCATACAGAATACATTTCCGTGAATCATTTGCTGCTTTTCAAAACATCTCTAAAATAAATACGAAACTATCCAAATATAATGTGATCGGAAACCAAGTTTCCGCATAAATTGGCAGTTTGGAAACAGAATAGAGTAACCAGTAACTCTATCCGGGCACCTGCGTTCGGCATAAGGTGAAGTCGGTGAATTTAGATTACTGCATCACGGAGTTCTTCCAAGGCTCTTGTGGATCTCGGAAAGACTTCTGAAGTTTTGCTCGCGGAAGTCACATAAATGTTAATGAAAGCCAGCCGGCTCTTAATAAGATTACCGTTTCCTTTGGACTCAATTCGCGCGGATTCCTTCATTTTTATGCAAATTATAGGAACTTTACAATCCGTGTAAGCTGTAGCCGTATTTCATCTGCATATTAGGGTGGTCCAATTGTATGGCGAAAAAAGGACATTCAATCTTAGCTTTACATGGGTAATTTTGATTCTTGTTATCAACTAATATGTAATGTTATATTTAAAATTATGTGTAATTGTACCAAATTACAATAGATTTGCAGATGATTTACTGGTCACTCTAATGAGAGCAAAATTTGTACTGTTCATACAAAGTATTCCTTTGTAAACAAAACCAAAAGATCATAATAAATTATTTTTTACCTAATCATTTGTGATATTTGACGAAAGTTAAAGTTGTATTAGATTTTAATTTCTTTTGCCTAGGTACATTATAATATAATGCTCGTTGAGATTTGTTCCATTCTATTTTCTATACAAATTATACATTTTTTGGAGTAGTAGGGCCTCGTGCAGGGTCCGTCCGGATTGTTACTACCGTCTTGCCTGCTAACCCACCGCCAAACAGCAATGTTCGCATTGTTGTGTTCCGGTGTGGGGGTAAGATAGCCGGTGAAATTACTAGCATAGAGGCATTCTATCTTCGTCCTCCGGGTAGGCAAGCACTTGTGACTCCTCTGGTGTTGCAGGTGTTTATGGGCGACGGTAATCGCTTTCCATCAGGCGATACGTTTGCTCGTTTGCCCCCTATGACATAAAAAAAAAAAAAAAAAAAAAACATAGGGAGGGACCTGTAAATTTCGTCGGATTGATTTGAAAATTGCTGTTTATCATTTTAGTACCCACTACAATGCTAACACCAATTTTGGACATGGACATAAAATAACCTTGTGGAGAAATAATATTCAAAAATGTTTTTTTTTGCGCCCGCCTACTATGGTAGGCGGGTATAGGTATGCTTTGTTATTTTCCCTGTTTGCGTTCGCGATTCGGCGGACAAATCAAGTGTGAGCGAGCAATCAGCTTTTGTTATGTGCCAGACAATTGTAAGCGTTTTCCAAAAGATTTTCGTATGTGGGGGGAACAATTGTTTATCCTGGTTCGATAATTGAAGTCAACCGTTCCGCTTTACCCTGAGGGATCTGGTTGATTACTCCCGTCCTAAGGATGTAATCTGAGGAAAAGAATTTCGATTTCCATGTTCTTGGTTGTTAATAATAGATTTACCGTATTTTTTATTTATTTTTAGGTAATAGAGGACAAGTTCAAGTTTTATAAGACGTATTAGGGATTTGCCGAAATTTGTTCTTTAACCTAAAAAAAAACCATTTTTCGTAACTGTAAATATATATTTTTTAATACACCGGGTGTTTCCTGTAATAGGAGCAATAAATTAAAAGTTAGATTCTTCCCCTGAAACTGGACAACATTTGTTAAGCAACTTCTGAAAATAACGTGTATTAAATGATATTTTGTAGAATAATGTTTAGACAAAGAAGTAATGTATTGCGAAATGTCCGATATTAGTAGTGTGACAGCTATGTCAATGCTCAGGGAATGTCAATGTTGGACTCGTACATTGAAAATACTATTTAAATTGTTTGAAATAATAAAATTCTGAAAACTGATTTTTTGTTTAAGTTGCTGAACAAATGTTGTTCAATTTGAAGTTAGTTAGTTAGTTGCGCTGGGCATTTTCCGCAAGTCGACATCCAACGTGCCTATTTTGCGTGAAAAGGGGGTAGCGCTACTCCAACCACCCCAACTCCTCCACGAACCTAAGCAAAGCCTTGATGTTGCTTATGGCTTCGTGTACGGTACTTGGAGATCCTAGGTATTTCATCCTGTATCCTTCTACCTGTTTGCAATCTAGTAGAATATGATTGGTGGTTTCTTCTGCCTCCATGCATGCTCTGCATACTGGGCTGTCTGTTATACCTAAATTGAAGAGGTGTTTGTTCAGAGTATTATGTCCCGTTATTAATCCTACTATCTTGCGTAGTTAGTTCCTGTGGATTCTCAGTAAGATGGTGGTGAGTTTGTGGTTCCTATTCGGAAGTATTTCTTTTGTTTGTCTACACGTTCCCATGTCTTCCCAGTATTTTTGGTGTTGGTATAATGTGTGTTGGTTCATTATGTTGTATATGTAAGATTGTGGTAGGGGTATTATTGGCTCTGGCCTGCATGGCGGTGTCTCTGATCCCTTACGGGCCAATTCATCCGCTGCGTCATTGCCTCTCGAGCCGCTGTGTCCCTTTATCCATTGTAAGGCTTCTATTATTCCTACGCATTCAGCTTGGAATACCGTGTTGTGTACACCTAGGGGTTACACAATTTGAAGACTCAAATCTATATTTTAATTTATTGCTCCTATTACAGGCAACATCTGGTATAAAACTAACTAGTTAGTTCACTAGCCTCGCTTTACATTCTTAAAAAAAAACGTCATCATATGGTGCCAGGAGTAGGGAGATTTGTTTGAAGTTATTGATGAATTTACGGCAAATGTAAAGATTTCAGGGACTTACTCTTGGGCTAAAATAAGATTAAACATGAAAATATATATTTGCTTGCATAACCACTCAATTGCTTCGAATTTTGAGTTGGACTCTATTTGTATAATAAAATAAGAGCGGTGACAGGTAGCCGTAGTTACCAAAAGCAATCTAGTGGATAAAAAATGTGATGTAGGGTCTTAGAATATGGTTACCCCAACCTATGCATGTGTAACCTGGAGTTCCGAATCGACTTTCATATAGTTCCAATCAGTCAAGTCGAGACACACCGGTATATGTCATGAATTTTAGAGCAGGCACGTTCTGCAATATTCAGCGAATCTGTTAGTATAATATTCGAGACATGTGGCTAGAACTCGATACCCATCGAAACCTCTGGAAATACTAAATTCAACGCCAATCTAATAACTTATACTTGTATTGAAATTTAAGCGCAGGTCAAGCCTGTGATGGCGTATGTCGTTCTCGTATTGGCTTATTATTACTATTATTTTTCTCCAAAAAAGGTGTACATAACTGCATGCAATTGTAATTAACCCGCCAAACTGCTAAGACAGTTTGTTGGCGAGATCGCGCTCATCTACATTATTTTTAGTTAAATGCACCTAACACTACATATTTACCTTATAATAATACTAGCGGCCGCCCGCGACTTCGTCCGCGTAGATTTTTGATGATGACAAAGATAGGTAAATGAATTTTATTCTTAGTTAAAATGGTCTAGACAATGCAATTGTTAAAGAATTTTTGAAGATTTTCCAATTAGATTACGGGAATTGTTTGCAGGATGCTTAATATTTATTCCGTCAGTTACCTGATGCTTTTAATCTTTGGCAAAAATGACTGCAAGATATAGAGCGACGCATGGATTTGGAGTTAGAGAATGGGGATCTTAGTTATTATGAGTGAGAAAAAAAATGTTAAATATCATAAGGCTGTTAAAACAATCTTAAACTCAACACTGGAAATCGAGAGATGGAGGCAGTTTAATGAAGAGTATCTCTTTTAGTAATAATAAATAATAAACTTTATTTCAAAACAATAATAAATAATGACCTCTGTTCATAAGAAGGCAGCACTGGTATTTGTACACGCCGGCCTGGCTATTAAACGAAAAGAGTGGTGTGGCGGAGTTCCCGAGGGGGGCCAAAATGTTTCTAAATGGTCTAGCACTAGCCTTTTTAATAACTGGGGTACCAGTTATTAAAAAGGCTAGTGTTTAAAGATAATGCTGAAATGTGACCATTAAAAACTAAATGCACATAAAGCGAATTTAATGATGCGATTACTATTTTGGTCTACAGGCTAGTAGTATTGTTTGAAGAGTGATTCAATATATTCTGGTGCTATAGTTCTCTATATCTCTCAAGAAGCTAAATAAAGTAAGAATAGGTATATAAATTATAAATTATTCATGTGCTGATAGACAACTCACTAAATATAGGAACACATAAAGTTTGGAACACAATAAATAAGAGACAGCACTAAGAAAATATTGTTGACATTCAACCATAGAAAAGGGGGTGCAAGTTCGTTTTAAAAAAAGGACGTAGTCACTGGGAAGTCGACAGGAAATAAAAAATATATAAACTGATAACGTTAGCGTAAAACTTCTTTATAAACAACATTAGCGGTGTTCCCCATACAAACTTTGCACCCCTTTTTAACCCCCTTAATGGTAAAATTTTCCAAAACGCTGAAATATTTTTTTTTGTATTAGAAGTAAGCTTTCTACAAAGTTTCAAGTTACTAGTTCGAAAAATAAAGTTTCTCCCATATAAACATTGCACCCCTATTTAACCCCCATTTATGGGGGTAGGGGTAGGGGATATCCATAGGGGTGAAATTTTTAAAAACGCTGAAATCACTTTTTGTGTTTTTTTAATAAGTAATCTTTTTACAAAGTTTCAAGTCTCTAGCTCAAAAAAAAAGTTTCCCCCATACAAACTTTGCACCCCTTTTTAACACCCTTAGGGATTGAATTTTACAAAATCGCTTCTTATCTCTAGCCCACGTTATAAAAGTAACGTACTGTGCAAAAATCAACTCTCTAACATTGGTAGTTTCGGCTGTGCGTTGATGAGTCAGTCAGGACTTCTTCTTTTATCTTCTATCTATACATATAAACGGACAAGTCCTGACTGACTGACTGACTGACTGACTCACTCATCAACGTAGAGCTGAAACTACTGAACCTAAGAACTTCAAATTTCTAGAATAGATCAAGTATACGACGCAAGCTAGCACTAAGAAGGGATTTTTCGAAACTCATGCCTTAAGGGTGTCAAATCAGGGATGAAAGTTTGTATGAAACTTACGTAATTTTTGAGTTAGAGTAATAAAACTTTGTGTATAGATTCTCGATCTAAAAACAAGAAATTTGTTTTAGGATTTTTGAAAACTCATTATTTTAAGGGGTTAAATAGGGGGTGAATGTTTGTATGAGGAACTTGGATTTATTTGAGTAAGAGTGGTAGTATTTCGTTTACAGCTCTTTCTATACAAAGTAAGAAAACAAGTTTCAGCATTTTTGGAAATTCATCCCCGAAAGGGGTTAAATGCACAATGAAACTTAAGAAAAACGTGGTCTATTTGAGTAAGGGGTGCATTCTTTTACGTGTAGACTGATCATCAAAAACTGAAAACATGCATTTTAGCGTTTTTGAAAATTTAACCCCTATTGGGGTAAAGAGGGAGGTGAAAGTTTCTATGAAGAGCTTGGGATTCTTTGAGTAGGAGTGGTAATATTTCATGGACAGGTTCTTATTTGCAAAGTATGAAAATAAGTTTCAGCATTTTTGGAAATTCATCTCCGAAAGGGGTCAAATGGACAGTGGAACTTTCTTGGCAAACGGGGCTTTTTTGAGTAAGGGGTGCATTCTTTTGCGTGTAGACCCTTCATTAAAAACTGTGAATATTGATTTCAAAGTTTTTGAAAGTTCAACCCCTAATGGGGTAAAGTAGGAGGTGAAAATTTGTATGAAGAGCTTTGGATTCTTTGTGTCGGAGTGGTAATATTTCGTATATAGGTTCTTCTATGCAATGTTAGAAGACGAGTTTCAGCATGTTTGGAAATTCATCCCTATGGATAGTGAAACTTTATTTGAAAATCGAGCCGTTTTGAGGAAGAGGTGCAATATCTTGGGTGTACATTGATCATCAAAAACTAAGAACACGTATTTCAGCGTTTTTGAAAATTCAACCCCTCATGGGATAAAGAGGGAGGTTAGTTTCAATGAAGACTTCTCAGGTTCTTTGAGTAACATTACGTGTATAGATTCAAAGTAAGAAAATAAGTTTCAGCATATTTGGAAATTCATCCTCGGAGGGGGTTAAATGGAAATAGAACTTTGTATGAAAATCGGGCCTGTTTTGATTAAGAGGTGCACTATTTTGCGGGTAGACTCTTCATCAAAAATTGAGCATATTGATTTCAGCGTTTTTTTGAAAATTCAACCCCTAATGGGATACGCTGATAGGTGACAGTTTGTATACAGAGCTTGGAATTTTTTGAGTAAGAGTGATAATATAAAGGAAGTTAAAAAGTAAGAGATGCATTTTTAGGGTTCCGTACCCAAAGGGTAAAAACGGGACCCTATTACTGAGACTTCGCTGTCCGTCCGTCCGTCCGTCCGTCCGTCCGTCCGTCCGTCTGTCACCAGGCTGTATCTCAAGAACGGTGATAGCTAGACAGTTGAAATTTTCACAGATGATGTATTTCTATTGCCGCTATAACAACAAATACTAAAAATAAAATAAAATAAATATTTAAGGGGGGCTCCCATACAACAAACGGATTGGTTGCGTTAACTTTGCACCTCATTTGTATGGGGCGCTATACATACCAGGTGCAAACTTAACTTAACCACTTAAAGATGAAAAGTGTTTGTACGGAACCCTCGGTGCGCGAGTCTGACTCGCACTTGCCCAATTTTTTAACATTCATCCCCTAAGCATGTGAAATTGAAGGTGTCAACATTTTCATGTTATGAATAAAAGATATGTGGTTTTTTTGTAGAATATTCACAAAAAAATTAGAAAATAAACTTAAGTTTCTTATGGAAATTCATCTCCAAAATGGGTCATTGGGAGGCGAAAGTTTGGATGAGAAAAGATGAGATTGTTCTCGTAAGTCCGGTCATAATATATTGTGTGTTAAAATACTACTTTCAAGAAAGTACGAATAACTACTTTTAAGAAAATTTTAAATGTACGAGTATTGTCTGAGTAAAGGGGGAAGATGAAAGTTCTTTCAGGAATATTTTCGTGTATAAACTCTGTATTCATCTTTGGAAAGTTATCTCCTGAAGAGGTTAACAACTTTATATGCAAAACGTAGGATTGAGTGACAAAACTTCGTGTAAAAAAATTGCATCGTTAGGGTTCCGTAGGTACCTCAAAAGGAAAAACGCAACCCTCAAAGGATCACTTAGTTGTCTGTCCGTCTATCGAATAAAATGGAATTTAAAACCATATAAGTACTCAGGGCTGTAATCCTTTGAAGTCGTTAAAAAACCAAACATTAAGCTATAACCCAAAAAAAGATTCGGCTGATGTTTACCTATGCCACAACAAACGTCAATACTCTCAAGGGAATCAAATTTTATAATGTACTTAGGTATTTTCAGTTGAACTAAAACTATGAATTTGGCAAGTAATAACGTGTCTTACTCTCTTACTACAAGTACTTATAGGGAGTCATCTGAAACTATACATTATACTAATAAAAAAGAAAAGTAGTCTGTATTTAAAGTACGTAAAACAGTTTTCCATCGGTGACGTTGAATTTGCCACTTAGTATATTTTATCTTTTCCTTTGTAATGTCGTAATGTGCATTGCGCAGTGATTTCATAGTTCGCAAGGAACCCTCTGTGCGCGAGTCCGACTCGCACTTGACCGGCAATTTGTATTAACTGAGAACACTGATTTAAACGTTAGAGGAAATTCCTATCCTTAAGAGGCCTTATTCAAAAAACAAAATCATAGTCAAAAGTTTAATCACCAACTTTTGACTATGATTTTGTTCGGTTCATCGGAAAATGAATTGCCCCATGTGTAATACCACGATGTGATCTAGAAATATATAAATCTACTACCCAAAAATGTATGTACACGCGCAGATTTCTATTAGTTGTATTATTTTAAGGCACAACAAAGCGGGTAGAAAGTTGCACAGATAACGTTTTCAGACCCTGTGCGGGCGAAGCCGCGGGCAAAAGTTAGTATTATATAGATTAACAGGTTAACCTTAAACTACAGCCACGGAAGCAAGAATACATTTGGAATAGATATAGAGCCATTAAAATAGATTTTTCCTACAAAACACTGTATGTATAGTCAGTAAAAGACTGAAAGGCTGTTGATTGAGTAAACTTATTTTCATCAAATAATCAGGAGCCGTGCGCTGATACTAAAAACGGGAGACGGAATTTGATTGTCAAGATAAAGATACTTATTACTATTTACATATATAATAATCTGACCAAGAAAACTGTGAACCTTGACCTGGTCAAAATTAGTGTCTTATGTCATGCTCTAGCAACACGCTCTATATTGCAAGTTTAAAACAGCTGGTTTCGAAATTCATTCGTTCTTGCTATGGACTGAGAATTGTTTTACTAGAATTACTAACGTAATGAAAAACCCCCTAAAATCAATTGGTTGCTTTCACGATGACTTCGCACCGACCGCACGCCAAATTAGCAAGCGATCGGCTCAGTACAAATTGAAAGTGCTCCCAAATTGCACCGGACCTTTGTTTTTGTAACCGCCTGTGCGAATCAATCATCATGGTGATGTAGTTGTCCAATCGCGCGCAATACAAAATATAATTATAACGAAAAAATTAAAATTGACAATGCAAAGGCCTTTTATTTCCCAATGACTTCGTGTAGACATTGCCGTGTCGGGGTCCGGCGCGGTACGGACCGCACGCCGCCGCCGCCAATTGAGAAGCGACCGACTCGACTTAGTGCAAATTGAAAGCGCTCCCAAATTGCACCGGACCTTTGTGTTTGTAACCGCCTGTGCAAATCAATCATAGTGATGTAGTTCTCTAACCGCGCGCGATACTAAATGTATTTTTTTACGAGAACTTTTTTTTTCCAAGGCATTTTAGTAGAAATTCCCTTGTCGGGGACCGGCGCGGTACGGACCGCACGCCGCCGCCGCCGCAAATTGAGAAGCGACCGACTCAGTGCAAATTGAAAGCGCTCCCAAATTGCACCGGACCTTTGTGTCTGTAGCCGCCTGTGCCGAAAATCAATCATGCCCCAATGAGCAAAAAAGTCGTATAAGGAATCATTTACTCAGCTTAAGATCGAGTAACAGCTGAATTAATGTTTCCAAATCCCTCAATAGTGGTATAGTAGTGATTAATACGACTGTTCAGTAATTTTCACTAAATAGCACTAAAGAGGTCGAATAAACGTTTTTAGCACCATACTATAGCACCTTTACACAATATCTTGAAAAAAGCGGAATAAACGTTATCAAATTACTTTATCTCAGTATTGTGTGCTATAAAAGTAGTATAGCAGTCATGAAATAGCTAATTCGCAACGATGGTCGCTTTTATACCACCATTATTCGACATTCTTGTTTTGTGTCCTTTTTATGTGCTGTAAAAGTAATCTATTTACTAAAAAGCGTCGTGTTGCTTTAACTGCACGCTTATGTCACTAGTCCTATAAACTTGTTTGGATTGCCTTTATTGCACTTTAAGTGTATTCAGTAATTCTTATACCCACTTTACTCAGCTAAGAGTGGCCTAAAAGAGGCCCGAAATCATTTACAGCGCGTATCGTCCATTTTATTATATTAAACGCGTTTAGTATACTTAAAAGTTAAAATGGACAAAAACCAATGGAAAAAGCTGAAGAGAAGTGGTGGTTTTCGTAGGAAAGTTAAAAAAACCCTTGATGAGATGAAAAAATCTATTCAATTCTCCAATGCCAACTTACCGTCAATGACTGGGTCAAGTGCGAACTCTGTTAATATTTTGGGTGATTCCGTAGCTTCAAGTTCTACAAGTAGCAACGAGTTTTATACACCGTGTTTTTATTGATTTCCGTTAACTTTTGGGGCAGATTCTTTACGTGTTATTGAGTTAATTTCTCGAAGAAACTAACGTTTTACCTCTTACGGGTTTTGAGATATTCAATAAATAAATTTAATCGCTGCATAAGTGTGCTACGATCTTTATCATGTCATGTAGCTAAATGAAGTTGTCATTATTGACAGGTGTTTTTGTGTAACTTTAAAGGTTATCGTACACAGTAGTACATATTGATTTATTATGTATCAAAAGCAAAAAAAAATTGTTCGAATTCAACCAAAAGCGATGTATAAACTAACTTCTGTCATCGTACTAAGCAACGTGTATAATTCAATGGAAATAAAAAAAAACACGGTGTATATTATTTTACTTCTGAAGTGTCGATTTACCTTTAGTTTTTTTATTACAATAACAGGGCATTTTGATTTTTCTTAGTAGCGTTCCCAAATGAACTAAATTGATCTCAGCTTTAACAATTTCTTAATTGGGGTATATGTAACTCAAAAAATAAACTCCAAACTGGCGTATAGCTAAAAAAACACAGACGCCTTTCTCCCACGTGAATATTATACCTTGTGATCTCAAGCACTTGCACTCAAGGCAATCTATGTATGTTTGTCTAAATGCGAGAGAGAGAAAGACCACTTAACAAATAGGGCCGATACACACAAGTACCTACCTGTATGAAATGGTATACGGCGATAGGAATTAGTTACAATAGCTACATTCATCGTTGGTAAAATGATCATAAACAGCGTATTGTTTACAAATCTGACAGTAAAAATAAACTGATTGAAGTAACATTTGTGTCTCGTTGTCGGAGAGTAAAAAATGGAATATTCGTTCCGGAATATAATTTGTACTTGCACCACATCCGTAACATCTTTCTATTAGTACAAAATGGGTTTTTTTCCAAGGCCATCTCATATAATTAAGTAGCTGTATATCATTTATAGTTATAAATTTATCCACATCCAAGTATATCGGCATTATCACTGAAGACAAAAACAAAAATAGCGATAATGTAGGTACGTTGTTTGTAATGTAACCTAGTAGTTTTAATTACTGCCACAATATATATGGTTTTAGCCATATACCAAATGAACCCTAAAATACAATTTCAATGGCGGCATCAAGTGCTATAAAGATAATTCAATCACCTTTATTCGAGTTAAAGTCGTAATAGTTCGAAGTAAAGGTGAAAGATTCCACACGTACCTAGGACTAATCATTGATAACAACTTCAACTGGAGACCGCACGTTGACCACGTATGTTCTAAACTTCGATCTATCGCGGCACAGATGGCCATTCTTAAATATAAACTACCATATAAAATACTACGCATGCTTTATTTGTCACTCGCAGATTCAATTATTTGTTATGGTATTAGTAGTTACGGTCGTACATACAAAACATATTTGGAACAAATTTATAAATTACAACTTACACTTTTGAAAACAATTGTACCAGAGCGGATAAAATACAGTTACAAAGATAATTACACCGGTCTTTTTAAACATTGTAAAGTAATTAATGTATTCAATAGGTTTTGCCTGTCATTATTAACGGAGGAATGTGACGTTATACCCTCAATGGAACAAAAGTACCGACCGGATAAACTACGTACCTTAGATTACTTAGCATCCTACTCACTGCCGCGCATTAATAATACTTATGGTAAAAGAACAAATAACTACCTGATCCCATTCACACTAAACAAACTACCTAAGCATATACTGCTCGATACCATAAGTACTATTAAAAGCACCGGCAAGTGTAAAAACGTACTTAAGAAATACTTCATAGAACTTGAAATATAAATAAGCTAATGTTGTTGTACAATCGAAGACACGGTTAACTACACATCCATATACGTTATAATTATAACATTCAAATAAAGTTTATAATATCGCTTACAAACCGACAGTAAACGGTGTCTTCAATGTACCCTAACTAACTACAGTATTATATACCTACTTATGCTTAAGATGAATAGTGATGCGGACCGAACCGCGTGACCTTGCCACTAGTATATAAACCTCCCTGGTTTCCAAAAGTGGCAATACAACACTTAAAACTTTGTAAAAAAAAAACTGTTGATTTAAATAAATAAAAAAAAAAAAAAAAAGACAATAAAATATTTTCTCACTTTTTATTTTTGATTAATATTTATTATACAAAATTGAAAAAAACGTGAGCGCTTAAATATATACGAACTGTCATCTCAGGTTTTATCAGTAAAGTTATTTGCGCATGCCGTTCGCTACGATTACCAACAGCGCAGACACTTTTTATAACGTTAGGGCAGTGTGTTATAATTATTATGAAGTAATATTAAAATAACATATTTACCTTGTCGATGTTTACTGTCACATATATTTGTCAGGCAGCTAATATGTAAACACGTTTGAACAACACACACAGATAGCGAATTAAAGCAAATAATTCACTCTTTCTCGGCTTAAAGGTGGAGTAAAAGCAATTCAGATTCTTTTATACGACTAAATTCCTGAATAGAAGCAATCTGGTAACTTTTATATATACAGATTAATCGAATAAGTGCAAACATTTTACCTTAACAGCACTAATGGTAACTTTTTAGCTTTTAGTCAGCTTTTATACAACTGTTTTTAGTTTTTTAACTGCAATTACAGAACTTTTACAGCACTTTAGGCTGAACAATGTGCGCCCAAATCGCGTTGAGTAAACGTTTATAGACCCCTTACTTGATTATTTTGACCACCTTTATAGCACTAATTAGCAAAAACAGAAACGTGCTCTCGACTTTTATAGCACATATTTTTGCTAGTTGGGGCGGTGATGTGGTTGTCCGATCGCGCGCGATTAGAGTACGCTAAATGTTCATATCATATCCGACTTGTTGCCGATAAAATGTTGGCAATAACAAGCAGAGGGCTCGTTAATTGGAGGTTTCTTATGACATTTATTCGAAATATAACCTCTTTAGGTGAACATTAGCGATGTGCTCTAAATAGTAACTTATCAATGCCACTTCAAGCAAATTCATCGCAGTCATTGTTTGTGATAAAACTGATACGTTGCTCAAATGGTTGTTTGTCATTGCCAATCGAATTATACTCCTGAAGTTAATCCATACTTCCACTACAATATTATAAATGCGAAAGTGTGTTTGTCTGGTACCTCTTCACGCTTAAACCGCAGAACCGATTTAGATGAAATTTGGTATGGAGAAAGTTTAAGTCCCGGGGAGGGACATAGGATACTTTTCATCCTGGAAATCATCTTTTAAAGGGGTGAAAAGGGGGATCAAAGTTAAGCATTATAAGCCGCTGAACCAGTCAATAAAACAGGGCCAATGTAGGTACTTTGCACTACATAGATGGCGCTGTGAGTATGGTGGCCAAATTATAGGTACTCATGCCATGTAGACGAAGTTGCGGGAAAAAGCTAATAGTATCATAAATTCTTAGTAGTGATGCAACAAAATGTAATTATTTTTTTGTCAATGCAAAGGCCTCTAAACATTAGGTGATTAATTATTTCCCAAAGACTTTGTGTAGGAATTGCCGTGTCGCGGTCCGGCACGGCACGGACCGCACGCCGCCGCCGCAAATTGAGAAGTAGAAACGACCGGCTCAGTGCAAATTGAAAGCGCTCCCAAATTGCACCGGACCTTTGTGTTCGTATTTAGCCGCCTGTGCCGAGAATCCTTATGTTGCCGATAATCAACTGATCCATACGAAACGCTTCTGCGTCTACTTTTTTTTTCTTATTAGGACAGCAATGTAGTAGAACTCTTATCCTGCGCACATTTTCCCTGAAAAATATTTAACTTTGATCAAGTCGAGAATGAATAGGTATTTTGTAGGCAAGCTTGCTCCTTCTTAGGCCTTGTTGTCACTTAACATGAGGTGCAATCGAAACCAAGTGCTTGGCTATTTTAAATAAATGAAACAATATTCGTGATGTAGTTATTGTGCAATCGCGGGCGTGTGCTCACTTTAGGGCAGGAAAAACATAAAAACTCACTGATATTTGTTTACACTAAATGTTAATTTACGACTTGCTATAATTAAGTAGCTGCTGCCAAAACCAGATAAAATAGTCATATGAAAGTGCCTACAGTTTTAAATATGTATATGTACCTATGTATGTAACTTGCATTTATAATATAACTAGAACACAATAAATCTACTTGATTAATGATGTTCCTACTTCAATTTATTTGCTGTAGAAAAGTACATACCATTTATACTTAGCCGAGCAAAATCACAGAATAAACATCTCATATACATTATACGTAAAATAATTAAAAAGTTTGTAGCTCCAGGCAATTTGACAGTAAAGCTGGAGTGAAATAAAGTTCCTTTCGAAGTTAATTTCACCCGAGCAAAGCTTGCATTAGTTGAAGTCTGGAGTCGCACATCCAAAGATGCTACGTTGTATTCGTAAAGACGTGTTTACTCTTCAAGACATAGGTGAGGGAGCGAAACGTCGGAGACGCTTTCAGCTTGGCCAAAAAATCTTTAGTTTATCCGGATGTGTGGATATCCGTTTGGATTTCTGGCTGTCTTCGGCTACAGGACGCATTTCAGAACCGATTGTCTTGAAATTTTGCGAGGAGGCTAAATATTTTATTTTTTCAGTTGATCGAAGTTTCTCATATCATAATGTCGGAGAAACCCTAGAAAAATTACATTACCTACAGCTATTTTGAAAAACTATCGCGACTCGCGAGGTCTATTGCTCACTGAGTCAATAGGTAGTTATATTTTTTACAGAAACTGTCTTCAAATTCTTTTGTTTTATATTTATATTAATTGTATTTATATACATAGATAGTTTACCTACCACATATTCGCAAGAAGCGATTTGCTTTATCATTTCTAATGCGAACCGCTAAGGAGTGGAACTCGCTCCCATCATGTGTATTTCCAAAAAAATATAATTTAGGTATCTTAAAGGTAAGCCTATTCGGCTTTTACTGAACCGGCGAGCTACATCCTCCCCCGTAGTCACTTTCCATCAGGTGATACTGAGGTCAATCGCCGGTCAGTTTGCGAATAAAAAAAAAACTCACAGGATTGGAAGCTCTGAGGTGCTCGAGAACCATGTAAGCGCTGATACAGAGGGACAGCATGAACTACAGCCTAGTTATGTTATGATGGAGTTGATGATTAAGAATCGCAAATCGTGTCGAAATATGTAGAGCGATATTCGACTTAAACATTTAAATTATATATTTCAATAACGATGCTTCCTCGCTGTTAGATATAAGCAAATTTCAAAATTAACGCGCCTTCGTTGAATGCTTTTACCTACCTACATAAATTTTTTAATTTTTTGATTCATTTGTTTTATTACACATATTTATTAAGTTTGCCATAATATTTGGTTTCATTTCCGTGATAATAGAGATAATGCCTTTGGTACCTTGTTACATAAAACTAGTGTTCACTAAATTATTTGGGGCATACGTGCCTGTTAATGGCATTGGGGCTCAGCGAGCGATGACATCGCCTATAATCCCTAAACAATCAAGTGTCAGTTTATATCGCAACATTCGAAACATATATAATTTATTGGCTGACAAACGCACTCAATTATTTTTATTCAGACCCCAACGTTTCATGTACCCACTGAATAAAATATTACAGAACGTTCTCTTTTTTTATGACTTTTGTAAGGATTCGTATTATTGAATTTACTCGTCCATCTAATGCTTACTTTCCAACCTTTACGAGAAAATACTATGTAATATACTATGTAATATACTATGTAATTTGAATGCCGATAACTGGCTAGAGACAGCACTAAACCGTCAGAAGTGGCAAAATTTCTTATCGGAGGCTAAGACTTACTTTGGGTCACTGAGCCATATCGGAGTAAGTAAGTTACTTGTAAGGTCAGGTTGGGTTAAAACACATGTGAATATTTTCTTTATTATAGCTTTAATAGACATAAAACAACCAACTGCAGTGACATTTATTTATTTTTTACCTAGAACTGTTTCTAAAAATCGGATTCACCACAAATACGGACCGATGTGTTTCACTTACGCAACCTGACTTTATAAGAACCTGTATTCACGAAAAAATATTCGGCGGATACCTACGTGCCACGTCTGGCTGACCCGCAATGCCATGAACAGGCACGTGGCCCACGTGCCTGTTCATGGCATTGCGGGTCAGCCAGTGACGTCACGCCAATAATCCTTAAACAATCGAATGTCAGTTCATCGCGCGTGTCGCAACATACATGATTTATTGACTGAAAAGGGTACTCAATTATTTTTGTTCGGGCATCGACGTTTCATGTGCCCACACGATAAAATACTACCGATGGTTGTTACTTATGATCTTTGCAAAATCCACCTCAGAAATGTATTTTATTGGTTGTTTATTGGTCATGGAGCGCGTCGACACAACTGATTGACGAGTGTACGCCGCTACGACTGGCTACAAACACGCGCGGAAAACCCAAACAAAGGCGAACCCGAGCACCATAGCGTACGCTGGTGTAACCGCAAATATGAGAGTTCAAAAGGAAATATAATTTTGAAATCAGTAGGTACACGTAACAAAACATGATATTGGTGTGAAAAATTTAATAAAAAAAACGGCCACTAAATATTTCATTCAGAACTGGAATGCATCGAAAGCTCGTGTTTTGTAGGTTGTCATTGCGCCTATTACTAAAAATCACTTTAGGTAAGTGCGATCAAGCCCCAGTCCCAAATGAAATTGTCTAGTTTTGATCTGGAAAGTAAAGCCCACTTGAAAGGTTATTTTTCTATTTGAACACAGAATCGATATAATCATCGATTCAAAAGTGAAATCTGTAATATTTTCGTTCACAAGCAGCAAATTACTCGTTTACGTTCCAATAACGACGATTACAAAGTTTTAACATTAACCATCAATTAAACTAATACTGTAACTAAATGAAAACAGGTATAACGAGAACAGTTTCAGTTACGAAACTACTAGTTAACAATAATATGGCTATTTTCATCTAAGGACTCCGTGGGAACGCCCAGCTGTAAGGGATTCGTGGTGGATCTTTTCGAGCGTTTTCAGAAATAGCTCCAGTCCCAATTCCCGTCACTACAAGCTGTTGTTAAAATGCAAGATTTCCAATCTTCAATATCCGATTTTAGAACGACACTCGAAGTTTCACACTGCCATTTTGTATATAAATTCAATCTGATATGAATTGGACGCTTTTATACAAACTATTCGAATAGTTGACGAAAATTCGTATATAGATAGAGCACTGAGTAGAATCGCAAAAAAAGCAAACTGTAGTATTACTTAGGGCGGAACGGTTAGGAACTTGATAATTAACAAATGTTGACTCGACGTGCAGGAACCCACGCGCTCGCTGTTTTCAGTTCCATTGTGTTGCATACTATTGTTGCGAGTAGCTTACTAAGATTATCTGTACAATTGTTATTCATATACGTACTGGCCCGTAACGTGGCCGGTAACCTACACAAAGCTTTTGCAGATTGCGAGCGTAGTTGCGGCGCGCCGCAGCCGGCACAAAGCTTTGGCCAATGTTTGCGTCGACGAGGCCCACCAATTAGCTTAATAGGCATTTGACCAGCCATCGCGTCTAACCCCTTTACGGTAGCCACTACGCAGACAGTGACTGAGTTTTCATAATATTTATAGAACTCTTTGATCAAATGATTACCGGCTGTACATTACATCCATACTACACATACTAATATTATAAATGCGAAAGTGTGTCTGTCTGTCTGTCTGTTACCTCTTCACGCTTAAACCGCTGAACCGATTTAGATGAAATTTGGTATATAGATAGTTTCAGTCCCGGGGAAGGACATAGGATACTTTTCATCCCGAATAAATGTAGTGTTCCCGTGGGATGAGCGGGTAACACCGCGGGGCATAGCTAGTGTACTTATAAAGTGATAAAAAATTTAAAGCACCCGTCACTTTAACTCAATATGTGACGCTTGGAAAGTAATCCAAAGCGCTTGTAAACTTGTGGGATTTTTGCAGTTTTGAATTTTTGATAGATTAGATTAGATTTATTTATTTCATTATAACAAATTACCTACGTTATAAATTACCCTAATTTAATTTACATGACGATATTATGAACATACAATTAAATAATAATCATTCAATTAGTTCAATTCCGGGATATCCTATCCATATTCATTTAACACAGCTTTAATTTGCAATTTTTATATTTATCTGCAGGTTTATTTAAAGACATGCCGACAATTTCTAAAATAACTACTCCGTTTAATCAAAGCGCGCGTTATCGAAAATGAATCCCGGGTTTTCTCTAATTACACTAGATTTTACTAGATTCAAGATAAAATCTAGTAATTAACCACGTTAAAGGACGATGGCCGTCTAACGACTTTAAAAGCACGGAACCTGAGGACATTGCCTCTGCAAACTTATTTTTATCTTTTGTGTAAAAACCAGAAGAACTTCAAAAGTATAAAGCGTATTTACTTCTCGTTTTTCATTTTTTTGAGCGTTGTGTTGTAAAATTTCCACTTGACTTGCAAACAGTTGAAGCATTTAAAGAGAGTACGAGAGTTGCACGGTAAAATCATATTTTGTATAAATTTATTTTTAATGTAATATAAGTAGAGTTTTGAGATTAGGGTAATAGTAGATTGCTTGGCTTTTATATTTTCATCGTTCGCTTGTAAAGTACCTATTGTTGTTCACTTAAGTACGTTTGCTAATAGTGCCTCTGCTTGCCTTGGCAGAGAATTTCATACGATAGATATATACTAAGTAACTACCTGCGCAGTTTAGAGAAACTTATAATGTAAGTTCCAATAAGTCAAGTGATAATAATTACATGAAATCTAGACCCAGAAATGCAATGATAAATTAACACATAACGTAACAAGCAGGCTTAAAAAAATAAAGACAGCGGTCGAGAACATAATATGTAATAACGAAGCAACCACATAATTGCATGCCGGCTATCCGCAGTTGCCTTTGTTTAAGAAATAATGAGTTTCACCCAGGCAGCTCGCATCCTAACAAACTAAGCGGGTACGAAGTACGAATGAAACTGAGAAAAAGATCGGAATTAAGCCTCTTTTCAGTATAAATTGAGGATGAAGAGAAATTATAATGAATGCTAGGTCCCTTAAAAATTTAATATGAAAAAAGAGACCCAAAAATGCAATCGCAAGCTGATTTTCTTTTGCTAAATGCCCTTTTTACTTCGAAGCTTTTAGTGGGTTTTACTTGGGATATTTTAAATCATTTCCTTTTTAGGAGTATTAACTTTTTTGTGGGACTATTCAAATAAATGTGTTTTATTTAACTTTTAAGTAGGAGTTTCGAAATATCATTGTGAAATGTGATTTTGTTGTAGGTGGTATTCCAAATAAGATCCTATTTCCATTATAAACTACAGAAAAAATAATCCTAAATGTGAAAAGTATTTGCCCGCCTTATTAAATACTAGTACAGACAATTACAGTTGTACAGATGATACGTATATTTATTTACTTCACAGTAACACATTGTGTAGACACATATCGAGCGTTTCCTGTTTGTTGTTCTGCCCGTACGATAACGCGCATTTTCTGTTATGATAGTTTTCTTGTGAGGCCTTTTACATTTGGATTTGTGATTGTGGCGTTTTTTTATTTTTTATTTTTTTTATGTTACGACGGTACGAATGAAACTGAGAATATTTTATACAATTCCTACTTACATGTAGTGCTAAACTCTAATCACTAACCAAAATGTTGAAGCAAAGCAATATTATTGTTTTAATTAATATATCCGCAAAGTAACGCCTGATTCAATTAATTTAATTATTATACTTTATAAAGATCCATACAGGAGTTTTATATTTAGGTATTATATTTCTCACTGTGCTCTAAAGAAACGCCTTATTTAGCTTAAATTCAACTTACATTTCTTAATCGGAGGGTGTCGCCCAATAACCATCGCAACCATAACCAACCCAAAGTTTTTTTATTTTTTTTTATTTACCTCCACTGCAATGTTCCTAAATCTAAAACCATATTACTAACATCACTAGCATTAGCATGTATATGTTCTCATGTAAGTGACAATTGTCTTAATGATAATATAGTTTCTTTAAACCGAACCGAGCATTAATACATTAAAGTGACACATAAACTACGTAACCCATTTATCGTAAGGAATCAAGAGCTCCTACAATTTCCCTCACAATCTCACAAATCCCCCTTTGGCTCGCTATGAGAGGTGTAATTACTGCTGCATAAACCCGCTGCACTCTAAGGCGTAAACCATCTTAATAACGGCACATACCTCTTTGTTCTGTAGAGGGTAATTCGTACAAGGCTTCACACCTAATTAACGTTATGGTAGCGTTAAAGCGACCCCTAGTGGAGGGTTTCTCGACTTGAATCAGCAGCGACATCGTCGAGTTAAACAAAGTAAAACTAGGACCTAATTTGAGAATGCCGTTTGAGAGATCGCAAAACGTCAAAACTCTATTAGATAACGGTGATATCGCCTTTGAACTGTCATTAAAATGCGATGAGCTTCAAGTGACATATCTCAACTCAATGTTGGAAATACGAAGGCGGATTGTCAAAAATGCTATTCATGCATATGAATTTCTGTTTTGAACGAAACGTAACTGACTAATTTCACGCACTACACGGTCAAGTTAAAGTATACGCCTGTTATTTATGCCGTCACATACAAAGAAAACGCAAATTAACCGCGACCGGATTGACAAAAATTTACGATGTTTTTTACAATGTGGACTGCATATTATAGTTGTATATTTAGGTTAAATTCCCTTTTCATATTTTGATTAAATTCCCGAATTTGAAATTATCTTTGTAACTAATAGGACTACGGCTTACATCGCCTATTAATATACTAATTAGAACAACGTGTTATTGAATTATGTAAACAGAAAAAAATTATGATGAAATTACCTTTGTAACTAATACGATTACGGCTTACATCGCCTATTAATATACTAATTACAACAATGTGTTATTGAATTATGTAAACAGAAAAAAAACTACGTACGATGACATAGTAAAACATCAGTAAAGAAAAAGAGAAAAGAAGAAAGGGAATCCAAGAAATGAAAATAAAATTAATTGTATTTCAGACAGTTCTATACCTAATTATGTTAGTACAAGGTTCTTATGAAAAAATATGTTAGTAATAGGTAAAGATAAGATATAAAAATACTTAAATTAGGTATCTACCGCCTTCTGAGACACCAGGCCAACTGCACATGTGTATGTACCCAGTGCCACTGAATAGGGCAGTTTGGCTTCTCGTTAATAACATTTTAAATCGAAATACGTGGCCGCCCTTACTTAATTTTTTGTTCCCAAATAGTATCGGAACAATAAGACCCGTTTGCTGCCCAACAGTAAAAGGCAACTTTAGCAGTGTCAAATCCGTTCCATATTTTCCCCGGGGCCGTCGTATGGTGACCGCACATTTTGCTGACATCCGCCGTCCACTGAGAACAAAAGACTCCCAACAATGTAGACCCTTACTTTTATACACTGTATCTGATAGTGATAACGCATATATGAAGCTACGAGTTGAATGGGGCGAACAATGAACCGCATTTTCTAAACTGATGTACCGTAGTACTCCAAGGATCATGCAAATTTCGTGCCTGAGCTTTATATGTAGGTAATTTGGCGACTATCGTTCAGATCTTCGGAGTAATTTATGCGTAGACAGATGACATAACTACTCAGACGATGTAGCGAATCATAGTTCACGAAAATTAATAATTAGTAGATTACCTATATTTGAAGTATGAATTTAAAAGATTTTTTCTGTGAGCAAATATATTTAAGCATATGCAGCATTATGCTAGAATGCCACGTATATTCAGGTACTATTTATTTATTTAAACTTTATTACACAGATCAAACTAGTAGGTACAAATGGCGGGCTTAATGCCACAAGGCATTCTCTACCAGTCAACCATAGGGCTAAACAGAAACATTGAGTTGGTGCGGCGTCTACGAGTAGGTATAACGTTTGGAGACAATTTTAAAAAACAAATTTAAATAAAATATGATGTATTATAATATTCTTTATCTACGCACATATCATTAGTGCTCTAAAATGCGTTCAGAAACCGTAGGAAATGACCAGCATTACTACAACCAATTTTACTATGAGAACTTTCTTATTGTGGCAGTAGGTGAAATCTGTACTGTTATGTTATAACAGTATCAATTTTTGTAAGGTTATGAGTTTAAATTTGGAACAGCTGTCAAAACTAAAGTAGGTCTCTATTCTAGTATCCATAGATATTAATATTGTTATCGATGCGAAACGTCAATTCAGTATGTTTTTTTATAAAAACCGCACGACATTTGATCTCGAGTGACATGAGAATATGGATACATTCGTTTGTATATGATTTAGAAAAAAAAACATTCGTCTTGACGGAGGTTCGAATTGCCGCCATTATTGTTGTCATTTGTTTGTTGGTTCTTTGCTGTTACGAAAGTAGAATTGTGATAAGTTTATTGTAATTCACATTTTAGTTGAAAATATTGTTTCAATGTAAATGTAAATTACAACTATTACAATAAATAATCGGTTTATGTATTTGTTCAGATTTATTTCTTACTGCATTAGTATATGTCGTTTTTAGATATTTTACAGGTAGCACTAGTGGTGCCGGTCATTTCCTTATGGCTTCTGAACCCATCTTAGAGTACTTATGATATGTGTGTAGATAAAGTAGTGTATACAACTGTACATAATTAGGCCTTAAAACACTCGTGTGATCCTATTATGAAACTCGCTGACGCTCGTTTCATAAAACCACACTTGTGTTTTAAGGCCTCTCATTATGTATCAGTTGCATAAACTACTATAAACTTACACAACTACATAATTATAATATTCTACATACATATAGATTCAAGTACCCAGTGATAATCATACCAATAATTCATCTTGAAACAATAGTTTTAGACAGATAGATCAGAATTACTATATATGCAATTTAATATTATTGTTATTCCAATTTGCTTATTGTTAAACCTGAATTAAGTAATAAACAAGTTTTAATGCATAATTAAACAGGGTGTTATAACATGAAGGTTGGATATTTTAATCAATTCAATTTTCCCGCAAATAAAGGCAAGCATTTAATGAATGAAATGTGAATAAATCAGAGAAAACCAACATTTGGTCACAACGTGCAATTAAAATTGTCACATCTCCAGCCTAGTATTAAATATAAAACACAAACGTACCTAGTAAATGTTTTATGCAGTACGTAACCATTTTGATACAAAAATGTTTTATGTGAGTTAGTGTAATTTTTTCAAGTTTTTAGTCAAAACTATGACATGATCACCGTCCGCTTTCATTGGCGCAAAACGGCACGCGTTTGTAACCAGTCTTAGCGGTGCGCATGTGTCCGATCTCATCGCCATGCCACCCTGCCAACTGGATCTACACAAATAAAAAGAAAACAGTTATAATATGAGGCGGCTTGTGCGGAAATGTAAAAGAGAACCTTCTTTAATATTTTTTATCTGTACCTAAAATATTGACGCACTTTATATTTAGCACTATTTCCTTAATATGCAAAAGCACCCGGTACTTTATATTTAGTTTATATTTAGTTTATATTTTGCTGTCCACATACTCGTAATACATAAACTTAATCGTTTTCTATAATCCTAAATCTGCACTTAAAATACCGCGTATTAAGCTTGGATTTCCACGTTGATGTCGGAGCCAAAATGTACACAAAAGGGCCAGATTGCCTCGACACTTAAGTTCATCTGAGTAAGCAGGTCAGTCACTAGTTTGACTCAGTTCAAAAGTCAGACGATTGGGGCATAGATGAAAGGTCGATGTTACACGTGCCCCTCAGACCACATACACGTTAAGTAGGGCGCATATAAACCAGATCAGTGAAGTGACTGGGTAGACCGCCCTTTTACCTAATTTATCATTGATAAAAGAGGCGGCGACGCTTTAAGTATCGTAACGCTACTAAAGTATCGATTACTAGAAAGACCCCTCAACATCATTCGCGCAAAGAAAAAGTCATCCTTCTTTTTTCCTTTACTGAAGTAGGTATCCTATAACTATCTACGGATACAGCGCTAACCGAGGTTTCCAAGACACAAACATGTGATGGCGGTTTATAGCAAGTAATGTATGGCCAAAGATGTAAACAAACGTAAAGAACTTCGATGACGTGACACAAACCGATAATTCCTTGCCGACATCGTGATATAAGAATTATGAGATTCGTCGTCGTTTTTGTCGACTCGGGGGGGTTATTCTAAAACCCAGAGCGTCTTCGTCCAATCATTTGTCATCGCTTTTACCAACGAGAATCGCACCCGCAACGATATCAAAACACCATTCATCAATTAGGCAAACGTAACGTTTTGATCAATGAACAAATGATTGATAAGTATTTTAATAACCGTAAAAACAATTTGCTAACGTTTACGGTCATATCTTTATAAAATAGAGTTTAGAGGACACGTAAAACGTAAGTGCAACATGTAAAAATGTACTAGGATTGATTTATTGAAAACCTGTTTTATTACAATTACGATGGTGGAATAATGATTATCCTTGATAACGCAAATGAGTTTGAACGTACTAGTTAGCACGTTTATTGCCATGTTTTTGAAAAATACGATATTTTACAGAGCAAAAATCCGTTAAGCTATTCAAATAGTAAGTACCTGGTACGTGGGTACTTAATTTGCAAACTCGCAAAGTTTAAGCTTATGTTGGCATTTTTAAGCCCGAGATCACACCAAATACTAAAAGGCAAACGGGCGAGTTTGCTAAACTCTGATTTTTAATTCCGTGGAATTCGGACATCTGTCATAATTTGACGTTTCAGAGGTAAGAAACATTTTTTATACAAGCTATAATTTTAATATGCGCTGTTTTAATAATTTTGTATTATGGATTGCATTGAAATTAGTATCAGGGAATTAAATATTCTACGATAGGTATCTAAAGCTACAAAATAAGTAATAAGTAAAGCTTTACGTTGAGTGATATATGTAAGTAAATCCACAAACTATTAATATCGTCCATAATGAAATAACAAGTAGGAGGTCTATAATTTTCTTATGAAATAAAAAAAAATATGCACTTTTCTTCGGATTGCCGAGAATGTGAACTCGTCCAGTTTGTTTTTGAACGACATCTGTGGTCCAGGTTTTTTCGGTGGATCAAAGTGTTTATTCTCTTTATACTGCTTCAAAATATTATATACACTTGACAGTGCTAGTCCCGTTAATTCAGCATTTTTTTCGCACATTCTGTCGCACTCCTACCTTCTGTTTGTGGCCAAGTCTCTATAATGCCTTTGTATACATTTACTATGATTGACTTCTCGTTGTGAGAAAAAGCCCCACGTGGCCTTTTCTTTTTAGGAGAAAGGAAGTCGGATTCCTTCTCCTGGGATGGGCTTGGTCGAGGGTTCATCTTGCTTATTAAAACAAGAAACCACACAAACAACGTAACAGTAACAGGTAACACAAAAACGTAACAAAA
Organism: Apotomis capreana; assembly: GCA_947623375.1. Classification (NCBI taxonomy): domain Eukaryota; kingdom Metazoa; phylum Arthropoda; class Insecta; order Lepidoptera; family Tortricidae; genus Apotomis; species Apotomis capreana. The sequence continues at coordinate 21,508,143 of OX392501.1, forward strand.
AACTCAACTCAACTCAACAAACTAGTAACAATAAACTCAACGAAAGCAGCGAAAATAACACGAACAAAGGTGAGAGAGCATATTCGAACATTCAAGGTAGAAGCCTAGAAGCCGAATGACATGACGCGACACGACGGACGCGTCAAAGAATTGTTTTGCATAGTTTGACACATTATGGTTCACAGTTGACAGCTTGCGTTTTGCTTAATATGACGGGATGCGGCAGATTATTATTTATATAGCAATATAAATAATAATCTGCCAATATAAAAAATAATTTACTAATAATCAAGATTATAAACTTATAATCTTGAACCAATGGTTTGTAATACATGAACCTCATCAGAGTGATACCAGCAACATTTTTATTTTCCCCCAGAAAAAAACATTGTAATTTATTGTGTCCATACTATGCAATTTAAAATTATGCTTTCTATGTTGTAGTAGATGATATATTACAGGTATTGTAATTTAACATATATAAAATACAGAAGCCAAGTTCTGCTTTTTATTTATTTTGAAATTCTTACCACAGGCACAAGGAGTTTATTTTTGTCTGGTCATACCATGAAGCGTCAGATTTCCACGGAATTAAAACTGAGAGTTTAGCTAGAAACAGTAGCAGCGCGCAGCACGTTGTAAGGAATGGCTACTAATAGCGCAGTTCACGTGGTCCCAGCCAATTTATTTGTGGTTAAGTGCGCACAATAAATTTCTCAAATGGCCCGTGCTTACACAGACGAAGGCTGTCAGCTATTTATTTCCTAAGTCCCTGCTATATTGTCGAATCTGCGGACGTATTGTAGACAATAGGGGCTTAGATTTGTCACGTGATGTGATAATAAAAACCGCCTATTGCGTGCTATTTGTCGCTTCAATAACTTTACTATGTCTTGTCGTAACGTTTCTTTTATAGTACACATAAACCCCCGCCTTTAACGTCCGTGTCCCAAAGGTTAATGGGGAACCCAGCTTTTACTTTCAAAGTCTTTAACCTTAAAATTAAGTAGCAAGAACACTGTTACTAAACAAAGCTCTTAGGGGGAGTTCAAAATAGCTCTATTTAATGTTAAATAGCTGGATTGTAAAGTCAGGAAGACACACATAAAGGAAAGAAAAATAAAATATAATGTCGTTGCTCGTTCTGACAATTGTATTCTTTAGAGAAAAAGAGTAGTTGAAATTGACTCAGTACAACACACTTAAAGCGTACAATGAAATCTCGGAACAATGCAACATGAAGTAAAAGACGCTGAACCTGACAGGTTTCACAGTGAACTGCGGGGCCTGAGGACGTTTTCCGCGAAATATCGCTGTTCGATTTGTTAAATAAGCCATATTAGGTAGCTCGTTTTCCATGGAACGTGCTAGTTAAGGCTTCCTCGAAGTAAAACGTGGGCAGATGAAAGGAGCTCTAGGAAAATGGATGGATGTAGGTACAAACTACAACGAAACAGTACACTTGAAATGAAGTAAACAGTTGAAAGTTAATGTGAAGTGAAGGGAAATGCACATGCCAAAACTTTTACTTTAATACATTTTTGGCCCATCTGGATTCGTCGCATCTTGAACTGAATGTTCAAATTGTCATACCCGTTGCGTAGGCATCTATTAGTGCAAGCAATTTCATATCCAACTTCCATACTTCCAACTTTTTACTACGAATAAGTACATTAATAGGTATAAATACGTACATATAAGTACATCAATGTTTGACGCCAATTTTGACCAACTACTAAAGAGATATATACAATCGACTTTAATTTTAACGCATCTTTGAGAACCAGGAGCTTAATTTGATTTACAAGTAGCCACTATGTAAAGTATATATTTTGTACTTCTACCTTCTTCCTGCAAGATTATCGAGAAAACGCAACAATTGGTCAGGGAATAAGGATTTTCAGGTAGGATTTTCCGTTACTCCTGAGATCCCTTATATTAAAACATTGTATAGCGTAAGAAAAGCACAATTAACAACACCAGACACATACCTAAATCTAATCTGTGTTTAAACCTCTGTTTAAACACAGATCTTAAAACTGTAAAAAGAGGCCAACTCAATATGCAAACACTGTGTATTCTACGGCAATTTAATTCTTATAAGTGTAGACAGAAGGCAAAAATGGAGCAGAGTGGTTGGTGTTAACTCCACATTTATGCATAAGCACGTTAGCAGACATTACAACCAACGGGTCGTACTGAATTTTGTAATGAATTACGTTTTTAATTTTAACCTTACTTTAAAAGGACGTCATAACGTTTATTTTAAAGCTTTTTAGGAACATACAGTATGTTAAGCGCACGGTTGGGACTTAGTAGAGTTGTGGAAGGTATTTGTCGGTATTAAGATGTTATTGCGTTCGTAATGGTACCGCGAAACATAACATTACTATAAAACATTATAAAGCTAAATGAGGATGAGAGAGGATGTAATTGTGATTTTTTTTGTTGCAGGTAAAAAGACATCGCGGCTTACGGTTGAGGTTAGGTTAATTTTATGGTAATCCTTCATAAGGTTTGAAAAGTATGAATCGAGACACACACCTAATATGGTACTCCCCTACTTGACCTAATATCGCAAGTGCTAATATTATTACACCTATCAACGTTAGCTCTAATTTTCATTAGCCCTAATGTCATTTCACCTAATTTTTATACCCTAATTAGTTGTTAGACCTAATAATCCAATGCTCTAATAATGATTTGTACTAATTGTCAACAATACTAATATGAAATAATCTAATAATTACCACACCTAATGATTATTAGACCTAATCATTACTGACACTAAATGTCAAGAGTACTAAAGATTATTAAACCTATTTTTACGTTAAAACAGAAGATACGGATTTGGACAAATATCGAATTGGCTGAACCCCGAAAACTGTAGGTTAGGTTAGGTTTCTATTGTGACAATGTATAGCGGAGCGAGCGAAGCGAGCGGAGCGTCAAAAGATTCCCATGTACATCCTGAGTCTGGGTACCCCTTATCTTGCACAATCTCTATTGTCCGAAATACACTTCGCATAATCGTTTTCGCACAATCATTTTTAGCCGAATGATACTATCGCATAATTATATACTCACCACAATTGTTATGTCGCATAATATTCATTTGGCACAAATTTGTATAGCAGAATACTATGCTGCTGCTATGTGCTGTATATCGCCAACTTTTATTTCGCAGAATTTTATGTAGCACAATATAAGTCCCGCCGAATTTATTGCGGCATAATTGTACCATAGCATACCCACAGAACTGAATCGCTGCCAGAAAACAAAGTTAGGTTAGGTTGAAACTGTGTCCCTCACAGAAACGAAGGCAAGGCAGGTAAGTAAGGCAGGTCTGACTTGGCTTAGGTTAGGTACGACGACGAGCGAAGCGAGGAGGAGTGTTAGGTTGAACTGTGACCCTAACGAGCGAGCGAAGCGAGCGAGCCGCGCAGGTCCGACTTGGCTTACGATTCCTAACATTACCAATTTCACCTTAAGGCAGATCCGACTTGGCTTAGGTTAGGTACGACGACGAGCGAAGCGAGGAGGAGTGTTAGGTTGAACTGCGACCCTAACGAGCGAGCGAAGCGAGCGAGCCACGCAGGTCCGACTTGGCTTACGATTCCTAACATTACCAATTTCACCTTAAGGCAGATCCGACTTGGCTTAGGTTAGGTACGACGACGAGCGAAGCGAGGAGGAGTGTTAGGTTGAACCGCGACCCTAACGAGCGACCGAAGCGAGCGAGCCACGCAGGTCCGACTTGGCTTACGATTCCTAACATTACCAATTTCACCTTAAGGCAGATCCGACTTGGCTTAGGTTAGGTACGACGACGAGCGAAGCGAGGAGGAGTGTTAGGTTGAACTGCGACCCTAACGAGCGAGCGAAGCGAGCGAGCCGCGCAGGTCCGACTTGGCTTACGATTCCTAACATTACCAAGTTCACTTTAAGGCAGATCCAACTTGGCTTAGGTTAGGTACGACGACGAGCGAAGCGAGGAGGAGTGTTAGGTTGAACTACGACCCTAACGAGCGAGCGAAGCGAGCGAGCTGCGCAGGTCCGACTTTGCTTAGATTAGGTAGGTATTTTGTTGTTTCGTATTAATATTGAGTCAGACTTTTCATTTTTCGGTGTATTCAAATAATCATGCGAACGGAATATTATGCCATATAAATTTCGGCGACACAATTATTCGACCATAGGAAAGGGTATTGTTCTAATCAACATTATGCCAATGTACTATTCTGCCAAAGAAACGTGTGCGTAATGATAGTAGGTATGCCAAGAAATTTAGGCAAAAAGCAATTGTGCGAAATGATGATTGTGCCAATGGTTGCTATGCGAAACGAAAATATGCCAATAAATTTTGTGCAACACATTAGTAACCCCCTGAGTCTATGGCAATTCTGACTCCACGTAGTCTTGCCTGTCCTTCTTCTACCCTAGTGTTATTCCAAAACCGGAGGCGTGGAGGTGGAGGTAGAGCAGCCCTCGCCTTAGGTTTATAGATAAATAGGTTTAATAAAATTTAGGTTTTAGCATTATTAGGTATTATAATATTAGTAGTCTAAAAAAATCGGCTAAGTGCAAATTAGGGCTAGTGAGAATTCGGTATGAAATAATTAGGTATTATGAAAATTCGGAATCCTGAAATTAGGTCTATTCATTAATTAGGATGAATGAAAATTCGGGTTAGTGATTTTAGGGTTACCAAAATTAGGGCCAATGAAATTAGGATGAAAGTTTTTCGGGCTAACGGAGGGGACCCACCTAATATAGCTTCATTAAGGTAAACAGAATATTAAGAAGGAAAGGAGGAGATTTTAGGAGAATCTTAACCATATGAGAGATGTACATATGTGTTGATTCCAGTAACTTTGAATATAAATGATAAACACTCTTAATATTTATAATACCGTCATAGCTAAACAAGATACAATAAAAATATCGAACACAATGCAAAATGTATCTTGCCGTGCCGGACTATGAAATATATATAAGTAAGTTCGCCTTTGTACATGCTTATTCCTTTGTAATGTGTTTTTCTTGTTTTTATGTACAATAAAGTGTTTACATACATACATACATATATAACTATCGTGAAAGTAGAACACCATGTTGGTAATAAGTAAAACCAGGCAAAGTTACTACTTAATGTTCGTCGAGTTTAGACGTAACATTCGTAGTTTTGAAAGTATACTTTTACTTACCTGTACCTACCTATTATTGACATATTTTAGCTAATGGACCCTTGTATCAGATTAAACTCGCTGTAAAAAGGTAAACGAAAACATATTTAGAAAAAAAAAATTGCTTGTGATCTTTAGATATAGAAAGAAAACAACGGTAATGAGATAGGATTACGCTCAACAAAAGCACTTAAAAAGTAATGCAAAGTTAATCTAATATTGGAAGGCTTCAACCTCCCACTCACATTGTTCACAATGATATTTTTGGTGAGGATTGAGCAGAGTTAAATTCTAGGGCTTGAAGGAAGACTGCCAGGCTTAACTGACTTTATTAGGCATGCTTGATAAGATCTTGATTTATTTTATCAAAAGTTTAGTCATTTGAAATAAATATATTCCCATCTAAATAACGTCTTCTACAACATATATCTACTTCAGCGATTAACCCGTGCGAGGTTCATGTGCCTTTTAATTCTAATTTGTCAGTGCCACTTAGAGCTCGAATATCTCAATGTCTTCTTATCTTATCTTTAATCTTAGGAAGGGGTCCTTGCGGATACACTTCGACCCAATGGGATCTTTTGTGTACTTACCCCCATCGCGCCTACTCAAAGGATTGTTCCACCACCTTCATATATCGGATGATGGAACCAGTTGGTAGTGCCTGGAATTCCTTCGGTTCTGGGTAACCAATACCGAATTCCTTCATTCTGAGTCTGGCGAGGGCATGACATCCACACAGTATGTGCTTCACTCTGCCTCCTCGCCACACATTCTACAATCTGTATTGTCAGACAGTCCCAACTTGGCCAATAGTCCTTTGACCCCAAAGTGACCGGTAAACACCCCCGTTATGATTCGGAGCTGTCTTTTGCTGTATTCCCATAATTTCTTGGTCCAGCCTGATTCTATACATTCCATGAATAGCTTTGAGTGCCTCAAGCCTGCCATTTTCCTCCACTCTTGTTGGTGCTGGTTTTTGGCATAATCCTTGATGGCTGTTGCTATGGTTCCCTGCGAGAGACCCACACATGGTTCAGGTCCTATGAAACTTGTCGCAGACCCTTTTCTAGCAAGTTCATCTGCAATTTCATTACCGATGAAGCCTTCATGCCCTGGGATCCATACCAGTTGCACCTTATTGTGCCTTCCAAGCTTGTTCAAAGCTAGGACGCCATTATACACAAGTCTAGAATCCACTTTAGGCGCACCTAGCGCTTTAAGTGCCGCTTGACTGTCACTGAGTATGTAGATGTGCTTCCCTCTGGTAAGTCTATCTATGTTCTCCTGGGCACAGGCGATTATAGCGTATGTCTCCGCTTGGAATACAGTCGCATAACCTCCCATACTTGTACTTGCATTGAAGTCGTTTGCATGAATGCCTGCTCCCGTACCTGGTCCCATTTTTGATCCATCAGTGTACCAAATAATGTCCTCACCATCCGCTGTAGGTGGCTCGCGACCCTCGGCCCATTCCGCCCTCGTTGGAACTTGTACCTTGAAGTTCCTATTGAATACAAACTTAGGCTGCATTTTATCGCAGCTCATGGTTGTTATTCTGTCAAGAAAATTGTTGCTTTCCATGTTAGTGTGCTTAGTCTTCGGCGTGCAATAACTCCACAGGTCCATTGTTTTTAACCTGTGCAGCGATTTGCGCGCTTCGGACTGTATCACTATATGTAGCGGTGGTAGATCTAGCAATATTTCTAGCGCCGCGGTTGGCGTAGTTCTAAACGCCCCTGTTATAGCCATGCACGCCGTTCTTTGCACCTTCGTCAAGGCGTCTCTGCATGTGCTCCTCAACGTCCTTGGCCACCATACGAGGCTGCCATATAGGATGATCGGTCGTACCATCATGGTATAAATCCACTTTAGTACCTTTGGGCTTAATCCCCACGTCTTACCATACGCTGATCTACACATCCCAAATACTCTGAGAGCCTTTGTTATGGTGTGATCGACATGCTTTTTCCAATTGAGTTCCTTATCTAGTATGACACCAAGATATTTCACCTCACTGGACATTTCGAGTACCTGTCCATACAGTTTTAGTTCCTGCATGTCCTTAAGAATCCTCTTTCTCGTGAATGGTATTACCACTGTTTTGCCTGGGTTAATGGATAGTTGGTGATTGTTACACCATTTCTCCACTTTCCTCAGTGCTTCACTCATAATTGCTGATACCGTACTGGGAAATTTCCCATTTACGAGAATCACCAGATCATCTGCATATCCTACCGTATAGATAGGACCACTGTTGAGTTCCTCCATTAGGGAGTTTACCACCAGACTCCATAGAGTAGGTGAGAGTACTCCTCCCTGGGGACACCCTTTTGTAGCCGTAGCTAGTATTTCATCTCCCATCAGAGACGACTTTATTAGCCTGGCGTTTAACATGTTGCCTATCCATTTGCAGATGGTCGGTTCTATGCCATGTCTTGCAGCTGCTTCACTGATAGCTTGGTACGTGGTGCGATCAAACGCTCCTTCCACGTCTAGAAAAGCCGCCAGGCATAGTTCCTGATTTTCTATGGCCCGTTCGGCTCTGGTTGTTACCAGGTGCAACGCGGTATCGGTTGACTTTCCAGGTTGGTACGCACATTGTAGTTTGTGCAACGGACGTCTTTTTAATGGTCCATCCCTTATATGTCTGTCCACCAATTTTTCCAATGTTTTTAGGAAAAATGAAGACAGACTTATAGGCCTGTACGATTTGGCTTCTCCGTAGTCTGCCTTGCCTGGTTTAGGCAGGTATATTACTTTTACCATTCTCCATACTCGTGGTATGTGTCCAAATGCTATAGACGCTCTGTACAGTCTACTCAGATGAGGAATGAGTACGGTTGCGCCTTCTTGTATTAGTACTGGGTAGATTTCATCTGGTCCCGGAGCCTTGAACGGCTGGAACGTTGAAATTGCCCATTTCAATTTGTTATGCTCTACTACCTTTTTCGACGTGTCCCAATTGTGTCTGGTTGTGCTTGCGCTTTGTTCCAATACACTAATTGCAACATCGTCTAATTCGCTCTCGTGTATCACTGAGCCTGGAAAGTGTGTGCTACACATAATTTTTAAGGTTTCTAGCCCTGTCTCCGTCATTTTCCCGTCCCTACCCTTAATGGTTGTGAGCGGGACTGACTTTGACGCAGCTAGTGCTTTTGTTAGTCTCATACCTTCTGGTATAGACCCTATTTGGTCGCAGTGACCCCTCCACGCGCTTCTTTTTGCCTTTCTCACAGCCTTATTATATTCTGTGAGCTTGTGTGCATAACTCTCAAAGTTGTTTGAGGCTTTTGCGTCGTTGAATATAGCCCTGGTTTCTTTCCTGAGTTTTGCTATCTCTGGATTCCACCAGGGTATTCTTTTTGCCAGAGTTTTCTTTTCCGGGCAGTTATTGGTCCAAGCTGTGTATACCGCTTGAACTATTTTGTCAGCTTCAAACTCTATATCAATAATGGAATTGAGCTTACCTTTCGGATCACCCAGTTCCACTTTCAGGTCAGCCTTGTACGCTTCCCAGTCAGTGTTCCTAGGGTTCCTTTTGAGTACAGTTTTTACATCTATCTTCGTATTGTACCTAAAGCATATGTATCTGTGGTCTGATAGAGAAATTTCCTTAGAAACATGCCATGAGTTGATGCTTTTGCTAGTGTTATTGGAAGCCAACGTTATATCAATTACCTGACCTCGCCTTGCGTTGACAAAGGTTGGTTCATTGCCTTTATTAAGAATTTGTAAGGAGGAACTCACCAGAAAATCCAGTACCTTCTCCCCTCTCTTGTTGACATCCGAGCTGCCCCAGATGACATTGTGAGCGTTCGCGTCGCAGCCGATGATCAGGTCGGTGTTCGCCTTGCTGCCTTCGACGACAAGATCCCGCAGTTGTTGTGTAATCGGGTCCGTCGCCTCGTAAGGGAGGTAGGCTGACGAGAAGATAAGAGCCTTCCCCTCCCCTTTATTCTGGATCTTAAAACTGGTAAGATCCCTGGAACAGAAAGCATGTAAAGGCATAGCATCGATGCCATTTCTGACGTAGATGCATGTCCTCATATTATCATCGGAGCAGTGGTACAGTATGGTACCGCCAGTTCCGCCCAAACCTCTAATTTCCCCTTTATAAATATATGGTTCTTGTATTAGAGCAATATCGAATTTATCATTAATTAACTGCCTCGCCAGAAGGGCTGTGGCTGCTTTGTTGTGTTGTAGGTTAATTTGTACACACCTTACACCCGCCATTGCGCCATTATGTGGTTTTGGGCCTGCTGAGATCAGCGGCCTGTGGTGGCGCCTCGGTAGACATGGGGGAGAGGTCGCATCCCAGGTACAGATCAGCCATATCACGCAAGGCCTCCGAGTCCACCGTTGACAACGGCGATGACTCTCGACCCATGCGTGACCCAGCACGATCCTCCCTCCACTCTCTCTCCACCATCGTCGCGTCCGGCTCCGTGCCCGCCTCTGCCTCTACCGTCTTGGCCTCCGCACCGTCTGCCGACAGTGCCTCCTTGGCCTCGACGTTTGCGGCGTCATCGGCTGGGCCTTCCAGTACCGCACCACCCACTGGGTTCGCGTCCCCACACGCGGCCACATCGCCCTCTGTGGCCGCCCCGCCCCCGGTTGCCCGGTGGTCGACCTCCGCCCTCCCAAGCATCCTCTCCTCCACATCCTCGAGGAGCTTGAAAGAGCTCAGATCCACCCCCGAGAAGAGTTGATAGTTGGACGCCTTGATGACATCCGCCGACTCCCGATCCATCAAGATGATGCGTCGGGTGCTTGCGTCTGACATCAGGGTGTCCACTATCTTCCATTGTTCCGTATGCAGCATAGGATTAAGCCTCTGCAGCACACGGAGCATTAGTTTTACGTCCTGGGCGCCAACGACCCGCGTCTTCCAGGCCATTTTGACCGGTTTCGGCAGATCCTTGGCGTCCACGACCTTAAGGTGCAGTCCAGCAATCTCCACTCCTCCGATTGCTGAGCTGAACCACGTGGAGGCCCCCCTCCCTTGGCAACTGACGTGGAGGGCGCCCCCCACAATGTTGCCGAGCACGATTCTCGGCAGGGGATCAGGTGCACCGTCCAGGAGCGCTAGTACTGCGCCCTGGATAGCGGACAGATGCCCAGCCTGAATCTTGACGGCAGGGTAGTCAAAATTCAAATTCAAATTCAAATTTCTTTATTGTACACGACTATCATATTAATGTTATACAAAAACAAATTTCCACATAACAACTAAATGACAATAACATGCACCTAAAACTTAACAATTTAAGGTTACACTGGCCCCTACACTAGGCGCAGCCTGTCTCGTAGGAAGCCAATTCAGACATGAGTTTACATAATTGATGCGAAAAGCTAATAAGATGCCACCATTAGGGAAATGAAATAAATACATAGTAACACGAATTGTATGTATAAGACATTCTAGCTAATTACAATATCGGTGCGTGTAGAGGTGTGAAGTGAATGCAAATGTGTATATCTGTGTTTGTGTGTGTGTGTGTGTGTGTGTGTGTGTGTGTGTGTGTCAGTGTTGTGTTCTCACTTAGCTACTCTAAATAGATCCTCTATCTCCTCATACGTAAGGGAGCTGAGCCATACTGATGATTTTACCTGAGCTTCCTTAACCGATAATTCTTTAATCGAGATTTTGGAGTTAACCTTATTGTAAACAAATGGCTGAAAGAAATTGGGGAAGCGTTGAGCGAATACTGAGTTAGTTGAAGGAACGAGGACTTTGAAGGTGCGCTTCTGTAGCATGGAGTAGTAATTAGAAGACCCTAAGACCGTTTTATGCACATTAGTCACTGCACGCAGAACGAGCAATCCACGAACAGTGAGAACGTCGATATCGCTGCTTGGTTGGGAATCTAATCGGCTTTCGAAGGATAACCTTAAGGACAGCGCGTTGCGCCTTTTCCAATAACAACATATAGGTCTTACATGCCCCGCCCCATGCAGTTATACAATATGTTAGTACAGATTGACATAAGCTAATATAGACTGTTCTAAGCAACGTCTTGCTAGCAGAGTTGCGCAGATTTTTAAAAACATAAATAAGTTTGCGGACGCGACTTGCTGTTGTTGTTAAGTGCTCCTTGAAATCCAGCTTTTCGTCGATTACCACACCAAGATATTTAATAGAACGAACCCTCTCAATTGACTGACAAAGGCAGGAAGTATTTGTCAATTCGTTTCGGTTGCAAGTGTGAACTTTGATAGTCCACTGGGATAATGGCCATCCTCTCCGCCGCCACCGCCTCCGCATACGACCCTACCTTCGTCCTTTTGTAGGCGCTAGCCAGCAGAGTAGAGTCGCCACTCGAACCCAGTGGCCTTTTGTTTTGCCCTGAAGGGGCCGCGGTTGCAGGTGCGTCCGGTGTCACACCTGCGCCCGTCTGTGAAGTCAGACGGGCTCTTGCTCGCGCGTTATTACGCCGCTTCTGCCTCTTGCTGAGAACGAAACCCTCGGCTTGTGCACCCTCACCCTGAGGTTTGGGCACACTCGCTTCATGGGGCACATTCCCAGTCGGATTCGGAAGGGCTGCACGGCACGGTTGGCCGGTAGGCTTCGGCATGCCTTTGCTGCTCACTCCTCCGGTCGCTTCAGTGGGTCCCCTTTCGGGTCCCTTCTGAGCGAGTCCGCTTTTTGACCCTTGGGGAAAAGATCGGACGGCACCTTTGAAGTGAACAGGTCCAGCATGTCCTCTACCTCCACGTCCACCTATGTGGCTGGGGCCCGCTCCCGCATCTCTGCCAGAGGCAGTGTTGCGGCCTGCAGTAACACCCAGTGTAGCGCCTTGCGCATTAGCCTCCTCCCTTGCGGGTACGGCTTGTCCTCCCTTTCTCGTCGTTTTAGGTAATGAGAAATGGGTAAGGACCAAATTCTTTGCATCGTTTGACAACGGAAATCACAATGGAATGTGTCACACCGGAAAAAAAGTAGCATAAAAAGTAGTATAAAATTGTAAATGTACATGCACAAGGTTTGAAGATGAATAATAAATAAACATCGGGACTGGTGAAACTAAATAAAAGCTTGTAAGCACAATTGGTAACGTTGTCTTCGCTTCGACGAATTTCCGTTGTGACACGTAGCACAATGGTTCTGTCCCTTGTCGCACAATGGAGGCAAAATACTTCACGACCTAACCAGAAATAACAACATGGCAGCACTATCGAAGTCAAGCTTGCAAGTTCAGAGTCAATGTTCCATTAAAATAATTGAAGAATCTACTGGAATAGCGTTGTAAGTTCCGTGTAATGTCGTCGCACAACTGGAGGTTGCACAATGGAAGAATATTTGGGACATGCATAAAATAGCCGCAAAATTTAAAATGATGAAGGATATCGAATATTAAACTATACCTGCGTCTTAACAAAACCTAAGACTATACATACAAATAAACTGTATAAGTTAAGGCGTTCGTACTTTAAAACAAAATCAATATATTCTCGAGAAAGCAGAGTACGGACATATTCATTTTGTATGGGAAATATAATAAAGATAAAAAAGTATATTTCTGAATATTTTTTTTATTAACTATTCTGAAAATCAATTCGTTTATTGATGATTGGGTTAATAGGAACTGTTATTTGGCGTGTTTTTCTACTCTACAAATTAACGATAAATGTTCTATTTTTAGTTTGAGATGAGGTGGACATTAATGTATGACAGTATTTGCAAAGAATTTGGTCCTTACCCAAATCCATTTAACCTACCACATAAGACTTCGTCAGACTGGCTCCCCACCCTCCTTGGAGCCCTCCTACTGGGGATGCTTTGACGCATCAGGGATACCAGCCCGATATAGCGCCCCCGGATGAGTTATCCATGAGTCCGCACGGCACCAAAACCATCGTCACCTCCACAGGCGACTCAGGAATCATGCGCCGCCGACTACGGACCCCATCACCCCAGGGCACTCGCCCGCGGCCATCTGACTGGACGCAACAGCCGATTGATCACGTCTGGCTAGGACGTGACCGCCCGTGTGAGATGAATCCCGAGCCAAAGTGGCGTGTTGTCTTTCAAGGGTAACGACTCCGACCCCCGTCCGACTCAACCTACCAGGATCTCGTTCTCCATCCGTACGGGTCCCCGCGCACGGCACAAACACGCGGGTGGCATTCTACCGCTAACCATCCTTCTTAGTGGATGGAAAGCCCGCTGCGACATGCCACGTCATCGCTTGCAGCTGACTGTGTGGGATATGCGGAGTAAGGAGGGTTTGGATTTCTAGAGGCTCAACTGGTTGTTTCCGTGCTACCTGTTTCCTCGTTAGAACCAGGTAGTTAACAGGCAGTAACCGCGGGAAGGAGCCCAACCAGTTTTGCCTCGAGGATCAAGGCAACTGTGAGCTCCCCCCGAGGCCATTCACCAAGTTAACTACCGGGCAGGTAGTTACCATAGAGACAAACCCAGTACAAGAGTAGCGACCGGTCGCAAATTATGTCTTGTTCTGGACCCACCTCCGCCCAATGTCAATCGAATAATGAGTTCAAACGTGGAGTTCAAAATATTAACCGAAAGACGTTCACTACTTGAAAAAGTACGCGGTAGCCATCAAGTCTTTCTGCCCCAACCCCATCGGTTCTACGTGCGGTGTGGCAGTGCGCTCTCTGTGTTTGTCCACATCTGCGGAACGTTTTAGATTCGGTTGCGCAATAGCGCATAGCGTACTGCACTATCAATGGGGTGCAAGTACCGAAATATTTCCTGCCGAGGTTTTCCCCGGGGGCTACAGTATGCGGTTCTTCAAGAGGGGAGTAAATAGGTTCTTAAAGGGTCGGCAACGCGCGCGTGATGCTCCTGGCGTTGCAAGCGTTCATAGGCGGCGGTAACTGCTTAACATCAGGCGGGCCGCATGCTTGTTTGCCACCGTCGTAGTATAAAAAAAAAAAAAAAACTAAAAGGTGCTTAGAAACTTTGTCCATGACGTTTTTTTTATTTTTTTTCGTCGTCATCGTCGTCAACGGGTCCCTCAGAACTCCACAAATACATAATGGCCACGACTCTGTAAAGAGGGTACCGAAGAAGAAGATAATCATCTTTAAATGTCCAGCTATACCTGTACCTGTACCAATATATAGGTTGTAATTCGTCAAGCCGTTTCGGCGTGATGAGAGGGCCAAGAATTTTTCTTCAACAGATGTTGATACCACGCGTCCATACTAATCCTTAATCGTTCTGTTAAGATTTTTCCTGAAAGAATGACCCCTTTCCATAAAAATCGGATGTTGAACACAATTTTAGATTTTTATAATACTTAAAATTATACTACTTAAAATAATACTTATAATACTCAAAATTACTGGTCCAATTAAACTGGCAGCAAATCTGGTTACTAAAGTAATCGCTACACAGACGTCCTTCGTTAGCCGCTACTCCGCTCACAGATAATACATAAATAGGTCTCGATTTTATTCAAATGATGCTAATACAATAAAGAAATTACGAAGTTCCGCCCTGGAAAATTAACGTTTGTGACGAAATCCGATTACGTACTCAATAAGTTATTTACTTCAGCCATCAGTTTTTGATTTACGAGTGATAAATGGATTTACGATTCGCTCATTGGCTTTTAAGATCATCTGCTGCGCTCTGGAAACATTTTATCTTTTATTGGGTTTGGTTATGTGAAATGTAGGCTGTAGATATGCAATATTTAGGTTATTTTACCGCTTTGTTCCTTTCTTTATTAATGGCGATGTATCTATTGTATCTAGTACTAGGCACATCGCCACTTCGGAGATATCTCCGAGACATTAGAGAGATATAATTGAAATTGGCGTCCTAATACACTGAAATAGATTTCCTAATTATCCAATAAAGCCCGATCTATTTTCAAGATACTGCAATCAATTATTCCTCCCAGTTCACATTAAGACCTACGGATTTCCATAGCAAATAGTAACTTCTTAATTGAATCACTTCGTTGTTATCTAATTTCGTAGCATTCATTAATTGGAAGAAGTTAGGAGCCATTAAGGACCGCGACATTTTCAAAATTGCTCTTGGTTAGAGTAAATATGCGAGAACTTTGAGGATTTTAACTAGAAATAAACTATGCACAGCGAACATTAGCCGTTTTAAATAGTTCTCTAGTTTAGTAGTGTCATCTATTTTGTAAATTGGTTGGACTTAGGTACACACAAACAGTCAGCCTGAAGCGGTCTACTGCCTCTTTTATTATAACACGAATACGACAGCACCGGATTGCGTAGTAAAGTTATTTCCTTGTACAGCTTGTACTGAAAATTTAAAAACCACATTCAAAATACAGAGAATTATAAAATAAACAACCACTCAATTTTGGACATTTATATTCTTTTGACAAGGTACTGATTTTTCTGACGACGTTAGTACATTTTTCTATGAACTTCATATTGACGACGGATCGTTTTTGACATTTCAATGAAAGTTTGTTTAAAAATACAGATATTGAAATAAGCTCATATAGTTAGTTGCATGACGTCCCTGTGTATTTATTCTCCACTAGGGCAACTTTGCCCATACGACACTAAGTATGAAAACTTTCCTTTGTTTGCAACTCAGACTGACATAGAAATGAACGTGCCGATGGAGTCATTTACATTAGGCTAGACGTTTCACTCGCTCTATAGAAGAAAAAGCAACGAGAGCGAGCGAGAGGGCCGGCTGGATTATTTATGATTATGACACGTTGATTTTAGCCCTACAATAGTGAAATAGATTCTGCTTCTTGAACGTGCCGTATCGCCTTAAGCATGCTTTAAGCCAGTCAGATTAAGTAAATTAGGAAAATTAGACTACTAGAACACCTCGGAAAAAGGTTGTATTTATTAGTGCCAATCTATTTCTGAATCATGAACTGAACTTGCCAAACGAACAGCGACATTTCAGTTAAGTCTCGCGCGTAACTTTAAGATTATTTGACGGGCTAACAATTAATCCGGTAACAATTAATTCGGTTCATGAATTAATTCGGAACTAAAAATAGAAATTTTGCGTAGCTGGAATAACATTATACAATCCGGGAATAAATTCCTTGATGGGTAGTTAGACAAATGGGCCTGACAACAAATGTGGCGAGAACAAGATCATTGGAGTGGGCACAGAGACTAAATAACAACAGTAAATACATTTTCTCCGAATTGCTTGGAAATGTTCCGATTAATTTAGTACCTAAAAATAGACCGTGAAATCCTTCGTTATAGCCATAATCTATAAAAAATATATATATTATTGGCCGTGGCCGGGAAATAATACCTACTACACGATTGAGTAAAGAATACACCTTCTGTATATGACGTCTCATACAAATGAGGGTCTACATTAATTTAGCCGGCTGCAGGCCAGCTGTTCATTATTTCACAGGCATTTTACTTATAATTTTTTCAAAGACTGAAGATTCACCATACAGCCATTGTCCAATACCAATAGCCAAGTATCAAAAACTGAGTAAAAAAAAAAGAACTAGTAAAAACTGTAATTGTTCTCCGCGTTTTGCTTCTCGCACTGATCATTTCTCGACTCTTCTGTCAATGTATTTTAAATGTCGACAAATCTCGAATAACAGACAAACAATTTTAATAATATTTTTATATGCGGTTAATTTAATTTAATTATTCTTAATTAGTTATTAGAGATTCCTCACGAAAGATTTAATTTTAATAATATGATTGTATTTAATTATTGAATTGAAAGTTAATAAGTTTAACAAACGTAAACAAATAAAAAATAAAACAGCAATAATTGTGTCCAAATCAATATAAAAGTTATTTGGACTTACGATCATCTCCGAATGATAAATAAGTATGGTATGGCTTCTAAAAATAATAAAAACCGGCCAAGAGCATGTCGGGCCACGCTCAGTGTAGGGTTCCGTAGTTTCTCATCCTTCACAATAGACTTAAGATACCAGAAAGATTTCAAGCTCTATAAAAAGGTCTTAAACGCCAAAGTAACTGTAGTTACTTATTACCTTCTGGAAGTCAACTCACGTCCTTTTAAGAAAATTATGAAATTTTGCGATAACTCAAAAACGGCTTGACCGATTTTGTTCAATATAGTTTTCATTGAAAGTACTTATAAGGCCTCATTTTCATGAATTTTTCTATAATTTTTTGATTCGTGGTTGAAAAGTTAGAGGGGGGGGACACTATTTTTTTTATTTTCGGAGCGAATATTTACTAAACTGCTGACCTTATCAAAAAATAATGTTTGGAGACCCCTATTATTTTTAAAAGACCTATTCAACGATACCCGACACACTAGTGTTGAAACGAAAAAAAAAAATCACCCCAACTTAAGGTGTTCGAGAGGTACCCGAAAAAAAATTTTTTTTTTAGTTTTTATTTTACCGTTTTGTCGGCGTGATACATACACACACTCATACCAAATTTCAGCTTTCTAGTACTAATGATCACGGAGCTAGGGCGCGGACGGACGGACAGACGGACATGGCGAAACTATAAGGGTTCCTAGTTGACTACGGAACCCTAAAAATCGTGAGTTTAGAAGTTGTTGATTTAACCATGAAATTAATAATTATGTCCATATTTTTCATTATTGTGTTCTCATATAATTTTAATTCTCATGAATATATTTTGTTTTAAATCAAACATATGATAAGGAACCGAAATTTATATGATATTCAAAATGTAGATTGGTGATTATTTCCCAGCATATTTGGAGAAAAGCACTATACAGGCATCGGCGGAAATGTCAGTTCGCGGATTCGTAATATTGAAATCATACTCATCCACGAACTGAATTTTCCCGACCTCTGCAGTAATGTACTAATTTCTCAAAAATGGTCGGGAATTGATAAAAAATTAGGATGCGAACGCGATGCGAAGTGCATAGTTTATGGTCATTCAAAAAAAAAAAAAACCTTCGGGATTTCAGAAGAAAAATATACTTGCACTTTTTTTATAACAAGAAAGGCAGCAATGCTAGAATTCAGTTTTGACATATAGTGGCTAATAAAACTTATGTACTTATTACTTTGTTTTCTTGCGCCATTTTTGGGAAAAGCACTAAGTATATTTGTCTCAATCGGAAGGGCAATTGCTGGCTTCCCTAGCTTCGTCAATAATGTACTATTAATATTTATAATTTAGGTAAGTTTTTTAATCAATTGATCGAATGATCTTATGTGTTAATCAACATCGAAAGTAACAATAGGTACTCGTAAGAATGAGAATTGACAGCAGATATTAGTTTCATATAACGGATATAAATAGACACTCTACAATATTATTCTGTCAATACTCGAAAGCTTCCAAAGAACAATTTTTTATTATATTTGCAAATGTAAAATACGAAGCTCATGTCAAAGTTGTGTGCATGATATTTTTTACAAATTTTAATGATGGCATTACCTCATTCAATGAAGTGACATACTGCTTTTTCTCGTGGCGACTGTTCCACAGCCGTCCTCGTTGCAAGATCTCCCGATGAAATTATACAAATGCTAATGAAAGTCGGCTCGCCCGGCGAGATTAGCGTCCTCGCTATGAATTGGGTCTATTTAAGGGTTAATTTCACCCTAATTTGGGACTTTGTCTACCCAAGGCTTAGTTTTGTTTTCTTGTTGTTTATCAAAGTATATATCTGCGTAATTGCAGCCGTGTTTACATGGCAGTCAGTTCCGTGAAATTAACGTTTTGTTAGGCACTTTGCATAAGTAAACTAATAGGTAAACTAAACTTTGTCACGGAAAAAATATTTGTTCATTTAAATTCACTATTAAATTTGAAACATCAAAATTGATAACTGGGCAAGGTCGTAAAATTGGCCTTATGCCACATAAAAGTAACATAAAAGTGTATGTAACAGAGTTACATATAAGTATCAGAAAAGTTATGAAAAGGCAAATCTACAATGAAACGAAATTGTTCATTTCGAAATTGTTTATTTTTTATATTATTAAGTTTAACTCTTGTTGTTTAATGTCAATTTATAATACAATAGTGAACTGGCCTTTATACCACTTTTATGTAACGTTACATAGAAAACCGATTCATATCGTTACATACGTTACATAAAAGTCACATAAAAGCGCTCTATTTCGACATTAAAATCCCAATTACATGACACTGCAACGAAGGAAAAACCACGCACACAGCCTCTTAGCACTAATCTAACATTAATACCTATTACTATGTAATTTCACCTTTGAACAATATAATGCACAGTTACCTTTAAAATCACCAAACAATGTGTTTTTGAAAAGTCCGCAAACACGACCGTTCCCTTTGAATAGGCGGCACACGACTTAATATGGCCGGCAAAATAGCGGCGGTGCATAGACTAACTAAAAAATATTGTTGTAATTAAATAAATTTGGATTCTTCTATATAATTGCCAAGTTTCAATTATAATTATGGTTACATAAAAAGTGTTACATAATAGCGTGCAATACGATTACATTATGTTTTTTAATGAAATAAGCATTATTTTAACTTGCCATTTCGTTGCTAAGGTAGTCAAACTCTTCCATGATTAAGTAACATACGGAAAGCTTATTGAAATGCCCGATGAATAATACAAAACACAAAAAAAAACATTGTAAATAGGCAGGAGATAATTTTGCACACTTTTTTTTGTATTGGGGACGTTGTGATCACACATTATTAAAATACAAAAAAAAATATTGACAGGCGATTTAACGTATTCCTCTATATTGAAACAAATAAAACAGATGTTGCTTTTCCCAAAAGAAACATTGGAAATAAATAATTTGAAGTAGTTTTTTTTTAAACTAACAGCACATTTTGTTACTGGCGAAATATTCCTTTTTTGGCGGCCTTACCCAACTACCTAAATTATCCATCGATATGAAGCATCAAATTAATTCGGCCATTATAACCTTTTGTTCTAGTGCAGTCATCGGGATAAATCAATTATGATATTAACAAATTGCGTGCAAATGAGAGTGATCAAATTAACTAAATATGAAACGAGATGGACGTAATGGATGAATAACGTTATTCTGTCAACGAGTAAAGCAAAACATGTCCTGATAAACAGGTTTAATAAACAGAAGGGATTACGATCTCTGGCGCTTTAATCATAATATGTATTGTATATATTCCGGACACCGTCCCTCCGTTAATGAAACTCTTCCTTTGTTTCCTGCTATATCTGACCATTGTTATACAGTATATTATAGCAGATGCTTCATTATCCTAGCTCATACCCCTCGGTTTATAAAAAGCTTACAAGATTAACCAAGCTGTGATTACATTTCTATTTTTGAAATGTAATTGTGTGAAAAATTGTTGGAATGCGACGATACTAGCATTCGTTCCACGCTTTTATATGGCGTAAAGAGCACTTAATTGAAAAGAATCTTATTTTAATATAATAGTCTGAAAATTAATCTCTGAAATAAATGTCTGATGGTAGTGTGAAAATGATTCTAGAAAACAAGACTAGACAACAGACTCAAATAGTGTTACGAATGTCAAAGACGGGATCATTTATATGATGAATATTTTTAATGAACAATGTTATTATCTTACCTAATGCTTAGGGCACCTCAATCGGCAAGAAAAGAAACCGCTTTCTACAGAACGTGTGGAGGGGAGGTATCAAGCTGCAATTAATATCAGATAGTACTCTGGTCTGCTGAAAACATCAAACTTCCTAGGCCACTTCCTAGTCTTCCTTTGTGCTGAATTTGCTGACGCTGCTGGCAAGGGAGTCAAAACCTATAAGGTACCTCCTGTTGACCTACAATGAATACAATGATGAAATTTAGCAAGAAGCAAAATCACAAGCACAAGTTAGTAAATAAAAACGTTGTAAATTTATACCGTACCTGTTACCTTACAATAAATAAATATTTTTGAGATTACAAACATTATTTGCATATGATAAACTAACCGCGACCCATGTCGATATTTTGGGGACAACAGTTTTGAAACGTCGAAGTTAAGTTTGTCTCTTGCTGCGTATCTTTTTTGAGAGCCCTATTCAGTGCCCTCGTCATTTGTGCTCGCACGTAGTCGGTATCACGTGATATAGTTCTGAACGCGCCGATAGAAAGCTAGCAACACTACGCTCCGGCAGATAGACATCACTAGATCTATGTCAGGTCGATATTATTTGCAATATATTTGATGTATATTAATAAAACCTCGTAATTAATTAATACTTGGAATTTATTCTTAGACGTTAAGTCACCGTGTGTCGTACATTGCAAGAGAGAGCAAGACGTCGCAGTGAGCGAGATAGCTGAGGAACGTTCCGTTTCTCACACTCTCCCTCACTGTTTAAATCTTACCCTTAAGATTTTCCCTTAATGGGCCCTTAATTTAAATTACAGCTATTCCAATTCCTGTGAACAGGACAACATTTGATTCACGTGTCTTTTCCATTTAATCCCATCCTCGTCGCCAATGATGTATATTAATAAAACCTCGTAATTAATTAATACTTGGAATTTATTCTTAGACGTTAAGTCACCGTGTGTCGTACATTGCAAGAGAGAGCAAGACGTCGCAGTGAGCGAGATAGCTGAGGAACGTTCCGTTTCTCACAATATTATTATCCAAGTGTTTAGTGTATTTGTCATTTAACACACGTAATAATAATTCTGGATGTAATCCGTGTCGAAACTAGGAATATGTACTTGTATTAGTTTAGTCAGAGATAAAAGATTGGGATATGAGATAAAATCAAATACATCATCCTAAAATAAAATTTTACTCAATAAAACCACGCTGTTTATCAAATATGTATTTCAATTAAGGTTTCCACTTTGTCCATGTTTATTCATCAGCTTAGGGATGTTTTCAGTTGCGAGTTTTTGTTCTGCTGCAGCGGGTGGAACAAAAGTGTGGCCTCCAGGGGCATCCGCGCTAACGCTTACGTTCGCTCACGTCTAGCAAATAGAGCAAAACGGAACACTTTCTTATCAACAAACATTGTAGCTTTTCTGTTTTAACTTCACATGCATAGGAGAAACGAAGGTGCATCTAATGTGGTCAATTTAGTCCCATAATCGAGAATTCGATGGTGCCGAGAATAGGGGATGCGACTGATGTTGAATTTTACGATATAGTGTAGTTATATGAATAAAATTAGCACAATAAGTCATGAAACAAAGAAAAAAGTGAAATCTAAATACTTCATATCATTTGTAAGCGGCCAACTCTAGATTTGTTAAAAATAGGGAATAAATTGATTTCAATTTTTCTGTTCCTTGAATCTTCACTCAAAAGTAAACAAAATACTGAAGTTAATGGGTTCAATCTTAATCAAAAGGCACTAATGATATTTAACGAGGAAATATTATTAATCATAAGTGTTATTCTTTATTTATTATGCAATTATTTCTTAATAACATTGATAAATGAGACATTGTTGTTTTTATATCGTCTCCGAACCCGACATTGTCAACGGTATTATCTTGACTACCTTGTTAATGTCTGATAAATGTCTTGTATTGAATCATTATTTGCGTAATAAAACTTTATATTCTTTATAAATCAATAACATGTTTTAGAGCTTAATTAGATAACTGTAATAATGGCACATTTTTGCTAGCTGCTTCAGTAGTTACTTTCCAAGTGGTTCTGTTTAAGAAAAACTATCAGTATACTAGCTTTTGCCCGCGACTACATCCGCGTGGAACTTGGAAGTATGGAAGCAACCTCGTACAACACGATAGATATCCACCTAATCACCTTTATTAATAAAAGGGATTATTAAAAGCGCCTAAGCAAATGTAAGAGCGATTGTGCTTTTGGTCTAATCATTACAATTCCTACAGGGTCATAAATGTCATCGAGAATTACTTACTAACTTTTCAATCTTTTTAGGGATAATTTCCAGGATGAAAACTATCCGTTGTCCTTCCTAGGATCTTAAACTATCTCCATGCCAAATTTCATTAAAATCGATTCAGCGGTTAAACCGTGAAGAGGTAACAGACAGACAGACACACTTTCGCATTTATAATATTAGTATGGATTATATAGTATTAGTATGAATAACGTATTAGACATTTATTTAGTCTGTAACACTTACTGATAAAAAAGTATTCCAAAAATCAAACATTGATACAAAAGACATGTAATACAAGAATCAAAAATTCCTATTAAATAAAAAAAATATTATGCCTGAAATCTGAGCACATATGAACACTAGATAGCTGGGTTGATAATGCACGCCGTTGTATGGGAACCTTGCACTCTGTCATTGCAGGACTCCTGCAATATATACATAGAATTAATTTACATTGCGTAGTTTCATTTAAAATATTAAGAGACAAAAACAATAAAATATATGCACTTTTTGTGTGTTTAAAACATTAACTAAACCCTACGTCACGGACGATCATGCATTGAGATCACCCTGATCTACGCTCAATATTATTTATTATCTCCCATGTATCAACAGATATATATATAATAAACTATATATTTTTAGAAACTACATAAATTTAGCTTTATTTTCATGTTTTTTGTTTTGAGATTACTTTTTACTTTTAAAATAATTGACAATTATAATAAAACACAAATTACGTTTTTCAGATTTTTCTACTTTTTAATTTTTTTTTGTTTGACAGTTCATTATTTTAGTCCTAAAAATAGATTCCTCATCCTTGATTTATCCGAAAATGATATGTTACATGCCATATCATGTATAGTTTTAGAGATATGTTGCATTAATTAAAGCGCGGCAGCGTCGAACTTCCCCCCCTCTCCCCCACTAAACGCGCGGTGGCTATCGATGTCTACCGGTCTGAATTCACTCAAGACCACCTAAGGATCAACTGTGCCAAGTTTCAGCGCATAGTCACAAAGTGCAAGGTATCGTGCACTAACACCCCAGCTAAGAGAAGAGGACGAATAACGATACTAAAATCGAATCAATAGATCGCCAACAGTTAAAATGGGACTAGACCTACATCCAGGATTGGGTGAAAATTACGAAATTACTTAGAGACCCAAACTTAAACACACTACACAATACCAATACTAGAGTATGAAGTTCTTCAAAAAAAGAGTGTACAGATTTCTAAACGGTCGGCAACACGCATGTGAATCCGCTGGAGTTGCAAGAGCCGAGGGCCGTACGCATGTGTGCCGCCTCCGTGGGATAAAAAAAAGAGCTGGAGCGCTATAATCCGTCGCCCGCGTTCGTCTTCTATGCTGTCTATGCTGGCATACTCGTATTCCTATGCCAGTGGCACTCATTCGGGCGGCATAGCGTAAGGGGTGAGTGGAACGTTGCCGAAGATTAACGTATTAATGTGGTGTTGAAAGCTTACTTTTTAGGTTTGTTAGCTGTTAGCTAGTTTCCTTGCGATATCATACCTTCCAACTGTGTTTGATGACGATCAAGTGAATTGATTCCGCAAAATGGTGCTTTTAAAATCGTAATTCACCTTGTTATTTACACAGGTAGTTAACCAACAGCTACTGTTGTACACAAATATAAATTCATTAGAGGCAACAAAGGGCGTCCGAGCGTGGCTAATGAAGAAGGACGTCTTGTTTAATTACCTTTTGTAATTTTTCTTCTAAGCGCCGACGTATAAATTAATTTTCTTTCAGTGGCCCCGTCCATGAGCACCATTATGAGGCACTAAGTGAACTCTCTTTTGTGTTCAATGTGATGTACGCGAGCAATATTCCTTTACGTCAACTTACATTACAATATCCACACTTTGCCTTCCAAAATGTTGACAAATGAAGCAATCAATGTCACCACCATATCATGTTAACGGAAAAAGAGGTAAAGGAACAACAAGATTAACATATTTTAGTCAAGTGAATTAGAAAACGGGTACTAGATGACAATCTAAAGATAAAAAAATACAAAACATAAGGAAGCATTTGCGAATCTTTATCACTCTGAAATGGTTTTGAGCAAGTGCTTTTTGCGACCAACAGATCGAATGTGATTTGAAAATTTTCCGCTTTCGGTACTCGTGTAGCTTTGCCTCTAATTCGTTCGGGAAATAGTCGTATAGATCACGCTTGACAAGAAAACAATAAGAAGAAATGATAAATACATAAATATTTGTCTATTCACCGTATTAAACTGACCACCGAGCTTATATCATAAGCACTGAGATAAACGCACATCGTGACGGCTACTGGCTCTTACCTTTATTTCTGTGATAATGATAATATAAGAAAATAATGGCTGGCTGAAATGAATTGATGTATGGATGTAAACACACTATTGTACACAAAACATGAAATATATTTGAAAAGAAATATGAAGGTGAAATTATCCCTTTAAGAGATCTTCCAGCTAACCTTTGAGTAAATACGTGATAAATACAAATGTAAATGGTAGACAAACCACGCAACATGTACAATATAAGAGAGAAAATGTATACAATGAAAACGCAAAGACCCAAATAATTTCTATAGATGATCGGACGTTACAAAACCGAAGCGAATTGAAGTGGACGACGTTTATCCCAATTTTTGAGCATTGTCACGTCTATGAAATAAGGTGCACAGATTCGAAATTAACCTGCGTATTGTGTTTTCTTTTACAAATGTTTTCGCATCGCGCTTAAATGCTCCCATGAGATTATTGGGTACGGAAATAGGCGTTTATGTCGCAATGACCTATGGCCGACTAGATACCATTATCTACGACGGAAATTCGGTCACGCATTGCCCCGGTCACTTATTTAAAAGCGAATGGTAATTTGTTGTGTGCGATATTACTGTCAAGATTACACAGATTAGTTTGATATATTGCACCAAAAATTTAAAGCGCTTAATTTAAACATTACATTTCGCACACTTTAAAAAATTACACCAGTGTGTTTTTGCTGACCTCCCCTACTTATAACTATAGACGTTGCCATATAATATAGCTATCAAACAAAACGTTATTTTTGCTAATATCATACATGATTCTTCTTACATAACAATTTCATGAACATAACACCAATATAAAACCTGTATCCTATACAGAATTTGGAAAGACAGAGTTTAAAGATACTACGATAAACATAAAAAAACTGCCATCATGCCTTACAAGGCAGCGACGGCAAGCAAAATCCTGTGATGAAATATTAAAAACATAATATTAGAACATTGTCGCAGCCTGTTCGGAGCGCCGGCGACATCTTTGCCCTCGGTCGTTAAAGAGTTTGCGCCAAAAACTTTTCCAATATTTTTTTCATCACGTTTGTCAACTTCCCGGAGGAGCCCGTATCACGTCAACAAACAAACAATATTTTCCTAGCTGACGCGAGTTTTTCGAACTCATTACCATTCGGGCGCGTGTCGCGCACAATTTATTGGCTCCTGGAACTTGACACGGAATTCTCTGAGAGTTAATCTTTTCCGGAACTAGTCCAATTGTGCCCGCGTTCCGTCTTCGTTAGCGGCGCATCGCTTTTCATTAGCCTCATGTTGACAGGTCAACTTTTGTCCCCACGTCTGACACAGTAGTTTGAGAATTCGTTCTCGCTAACTTCTTTCTGGACGAGTTTCTCGCGAACCACTGTACAGTCTGTGTCGGTTCCCATGTGAAACTAACTTATTGAGCACCGTCGCTCTAAACGTTTTTCTGCGAAAATCCGAACGAAATTGGAATTTTATCGAAGTTAGTATTCCATCCATCCTAACGTCGAACCAATTTGCAGTTTAGTCGGTCAACCGTCCACTCACAGGCTTGCAGAGTAAGTGCTCACCATTTGTAGAACGTTAGATATCTTTACAATGTAGGGCATGATGTGAGAGGGAGGGTGCTTATCGGGAGATACTTCTCCTAGCTATTAAAGAGTATTATTGCTATTCGCTAAGCTCAAAAACCTCAGTAACTATTAACTGGGGCAATACTCATGATCGGAAATGGTTTATTTGTTGTTAAATGACTTTGGATATAATATAAGTTGTAGTTTATGAAGCTTTTATAATAAAGTAACGAGATAGGTACATAATAGTTCCATTATACGGATGATACTATGTGAGTGACCTGTGCTATTATGTCTTTACTAAAAAAGTTCTCCAAACTGGGGTGTTAGATTCGATCCTGGCGAAACACCAATACTGTGGTGCGCCAAATCGCTACAAATTACACGATTCTAAACAAAGTACATTTATATTGAGTGACCTGTTACAGCAACGATCATATAGCTATACTCTCAATCCGGGTTTATGATTATTAACTGACAAGAAACGTAAACAAGTCAAGTTTTTATGTACATGTTAATATTCCATTAAAATCGATCACCGCCTCTTCAACGAGTGTTTTTTTAATATAACGTCGAGCCGGGAGCCCGTGTTACAGACACTTTTCATAGAAAATAAAACCCGAGTCGTGTTAATCCACAAGAGCGCCCCACGTTTATAGTTCTCAATCTTCTCTTGGAGCACTGAGCAAATCTGCGGGGACCGAGTGTCGAGCCAATGCTCCACGCGCAGGGAACAAATTGCTGGAAGAGACATTTTCTGCTCTAGGATCTTTTATACTTTGTAAACCAGTGTTTTATTGTGGGTTTTCTTTGTGTGGTACAATTTTTCTTGCACTGAATGATTTTATGTTTCAGCTTGTTACCTACCTTAGGTGCCTAATTGAGGCAAGTATGCTAACTCGTATTTATCTTCGTCAAAGCTATCGTCTTTTCTGGTATCAATAATGTCGTAACGTGACGTAAATTAAGAGCAAATAATTTTTACATAATCCTTAATGTTTTATTAGTATACAAATGAACATTGTATTTACACAAAGCTACAGTATTTATCAGCTATGTACGTTGGATAAAAGGTATTTGTACCTAAAGTTAATGCTAAGCTAGCTCAGTCCAAGCCGTTTATAAAACTGGCATCGTCAACAACTGATATTTAGCTACACTACGGTGCAGCTGTCTGGGTTTTAATCTTTTACATCGATTAAGTAGTAATGAATAATGGATGGAATCGGTAGGTCTTCTAACTAAGCGTGGGCACCAATATATTTTTTATTGTAATTAACTGCTGAAGAAATAAGTTCCATTCGAAACCCATTACAGTGTAGGTAATATTGTGTTTTGTAGCAGGTCGTGTAATTACGTAGATGAAATTGACGAAGGTAAAGTACGAAAAAAGTAGCACAATATTTTCGGCGCCTGACAGTTACTGAATAAACGAGAAGCAATTATTCCGGTGACAGTCGACGATAAAATAACAATTTTATTTAAGCATCGGTATGAGTTTGGTCGGATGACAAAATCGACTCGTCAACTTTCCGATAGTGTCAAAAAATCGAGCGCACAGGCGGTGTAAAAACCAATAACTTTTTTTATTCACTAAGGGATCTGCCGCGAAAAACCAATACAAATTTTATTTGCAAATGCCACGAGCGAGCCGCGATTATTTGCTGTAAATCCGTTCAACCCGTCATGCTAGACGTTTTATCTCGAATGTAAACTCGGGGCAATATCACAGCCCTTTTTTTTAATTTCTACGCCGAATATTCTGAGGTTTACTTTCCAGTGCGGTTAAAGTTTAGAATCGCACGGGTGAAACGGGAGCCGTGTTACAAATTAACGAGGAAGTCAGTCGAGAGACAGGACGAGCCTCATTGCTTTGGAGTGACGGCTACGCGTATGACCATGACACTGACGTGTGATAAGTATTACTATACAATAAACGCCCTAATATCGTAACTTGAGACGGTTCTGACGAAATTAAGATTGTTTTGTTGAGTAAGGTTTTTGCGTGATTATAATTGTGTGTATTTGTACTGCGTTCTCCGACGTAATGACCTTTCGCTTTTCGTTCTAGAGAACTCTCTCTCTCACTTTATGAAACTTACAGGACCCTAGTGAAACATTCCGCCCGTCTCCAGAATACACCCCCTGATTTGTTCGGAGACAGTCGATAATTTATCGTGGCATGAGATCTATAACGTATGGAACA
The DNA here is from genome assembly GCA_947623375.1 of Apotomis capreana. NCBI lineage: Eukaryota > Metazoa > Arthropoda > Insecta > Lepidoptera > Tortricidae > Apotomis > Apotomis capreana. Next base: position 21,537,209 of record OX392501.1, read on the forward strand.
TTGTTCTGAAGGCGACGAGTAAAGCGAAACTAGCGCCACTTTCGATTTTTTTCTTATACCTTCATAATCTGATATTGGTTTAGAAATAGCTGAAGTCTAGGAGCTAGCAAAACACCTTTAATATTTATTAAATCACTATATACAATTTGTTCACTGTAGTTTACCTTACAAAACTTGTTCACGTCAAAAGCGGCCACAATAGTTTTGGGCAAGTTTTTAGAGACAACTAAAGAACAAGAAATTGTGTATAATGATTTAATAAACACTAAAGGTGTTTTTCCAGCTCCTAATATCTTGCAATTACTGAAAATTGATCTGGTTTGGAAGATATAATAAAAAATCGCTAGTTTCGCACTACCCGTCCCCTTAATTCATGATGACATAGTTACTATAGTGACAACGCTCTTTAAATAAACAGTAATAAAAGATTACTTGAATAGATACTGAGCGAACAAATTTTGATGCCGGCTGCATTTCAACCTTGAGTATGTCTGACCCACTTACCCCTATTAGATAAGTATTATAGATGGTGAGTGTACACTGTTTACCACCCTCACATAGACTCGTAGTTGCGTTACCATTGTTTCGCTTTTAATCGTACGGTTCTTCTCTCCTTTATTTTCTCCCTACAAGGGGCATGCAGGCAATGCGTCTATTGTTAGGTACATAGGATAGGATCCGATGACAATTCAATAAGTCGCATCACTTGCTTGTTTGCAAATGAATATGAGACCACGTCGTAAAGTACAGTCGGCTGCGCAATGATTATGAATGAGTGGTCTCCTCTTGTAAAATGTCGGTAGACCCAGACATGTAAGACCCGCCCTTGCCCTTGTCTGCCTGCAGAATAAAGTTCATTATTTCAATATTATGATGATGATAAGTGATTATAAGTCTTAGCTATTCAGGGGGGGTATTCGACCAATTTTAGAGATATAATGGAGATCTCTCTTTTTCATCGCCATCCGTCACTTTTGACGTGTGCCTACTTGACAAGTGGCGATATCCCTAGAACATCGCAACTTCGTCAATTCGAACGCGCAAAATTTTCGTTTCCTTTGTATGTGACGGCATAACTAACAGGCGCATACTTTAAATTGACCGCGTAGTACGTGAAATTAGTCCGCTACGTTTCGTTCAAAACAGAAATGTATATACATGAATAACATTTTTGCCAATCATTATCGCCTTCGTATTTCCAAAATTGAGATGAGATATGTCACTTTTAAGCTCATCGCATTTAAATGACAGTTCAATGGCGATATAACTGTTATCTAATGGAGATTTGACGTTTGGCGATATGTCAAACGGCATTCTCGAATTGGGCCCCTGATAATAATAGTCCTAAAACAATAGAGTTCGCGCTAAGTATTTAAAATTTATTTGATATTTTTGCAGCTGACTGTTCCGAAGCTTCGAAAATTTGATATTGTAGGGGTAGAATATATTGTGGCCCAGAATATTCTATAAAATAAAAAACTTTTGTAAATGAGGTTGAGGAATAATAAATCCGGCCGCAATTTTATTTTTTGGCCACTTGGTCGAACTTCTCATTTAATAACTAAGCATCGGGAATATGAGATAGCCTCTAATAAACTAATTCATCTTCTTTACAACGCCATCTAAAAATGTTAAAGAGAGCATCAAGACATAATCAACAATTATTATTACTTGTCCTTCTGATTTATACATTGCCATCTAATTTACTAACTCAGCCACGGAATTTGCAACTCATCATCATTTTTCGTTTTACAGCTTCAATACAAGCTCCTCAAAAATTATATATTCGAGCTTCAATAGACAGCATCATATATTATAACTTAACATCTAAAATAATACTTCATATTCTTTTATTATGAAAATAGCCATTGTAGGGACGATTTGGCGCGGGTGCGCGCCATGACAGCCACGGCCATTTGCACCAATTAGGTTCATCTGCGTTCTCTCTAATCTAGTTCTAAGGCAGGTCCGACTTGGCTTAGGTTAGGTAGGTACGACGACGAGCGTAGCGAGGAGGAGTGTTAGGTTCAACTGCGACCCTAAAAAAAAAAAAACCAGTTCATAACGGTACGTAACCCATTAATCTAGTTCTAAGGCAGGTCCGACTTGGCTTAGGTTAGGTACGACGACGAGCGAAGCGAGGAGGAGTGTTAGGTTGAACTGCGACCCTTACCTAAAATGAGATTTAACTATTTTGTTTTCTTCTCTCCTCAATAGTTCATATGTAATAATAGTGGCTTTAATATACTATTTGATGACAATTTTAGGTAAATTTTATGATCGATTAATGTAGGATGACTTACATTTTAAACATACTAAGTTATAAAATTAGAAGCTAATAGAGTTACTATTTTGGTGTCATATAATAATATTTTAGAAGTTTGCTATTTGAATGCATGCCTCAAATTTAGATGCTAAAAAATAATCACCATGCTAAGTTACAATTACAGTGGCTTACAAAGAAGATAACTAGTGGCTGAGATATTATTATTCAGACGCGCGTTGGTTGTGGCTGACTTAGTAATTTAGAAGGTAACTTATATTTTCTGAGGCGAATAATGCTATTAAAAAGAAGCCTGTTTAAATAGTACCCTTTTTCAAATATCTGTTGTATGATGCTTCCTTTTTGATCCAACCACTAAAAATATATGTTTAATAACATCAACTGCAGAGTATGTTTATAAATATAAAAAGCTATAAGCTATACATATTAACGCAGTTAAAATACCAGTTTAACCGAAAACGCAACGCGTTTTTGTGCGGGCGCCGAAACTCGTTCGGGCAAACTGTGCAGAACACGTTCGTGCAATTATTAATTCAGTGAATAAAGGATTTTGACCTTACAAACGATTCGGTTGTTTTGAATTTTTGATATGTTGTATAGGATGGTTAGTCAGTTTTAAAATGCAAAAAGCACAATTCCCCCCCCTCCGCGCCCGCAGCCATATTGAAAAAACCGGCACTCTCTTCATATTTTTGCTCATATCTTCCTTTAGGAGCATTTTAGCTAGAAGAAAGCTTCGACAATGTTATAGAGAGGTAAATTTACTACATTTTCCATTTTATATTTTGTTTCTAGGACAGATAGTTACGGAGATATGCACATTTAAAAAAACTTAAGAAATTGCAATTTCCAACTCAAAAACAAACTTCTGGATTATATCTTCGTTTAGGAGCATTTTAGCTAGAACAGTGCTTGGGCAATTTTGTAGAGAATTAAATTTACTATAATTTACATTTCAAATTTTGTTTCTAGGACAGATAATTACGGAGATATGTAAAAAATAAAGTCACATTTTCCGAAAATGTATGTAAAAATGGACATGAGTTTTATAAGCAATTATATTTCCTACATGTTTTAATTTGTCCTAGACTAGTCCCTAACTGAATGACAGCGTTCTAAACCAAGAATTTTGAGATATTTTCGGAAAATTCGACTTTTCCTGTTTTTTAAATGTGCATATCTCCGTAACTAACCGTCCTTGAAACAAAATTTTAAATGTAAATTATAGTAAATTTAATTCTCTACAACATTGCCCAAGCTTTGTTGTAGCTAAAATGCTCCTAAACGAAGATATAATCCAGAAGTTTGTTTTTCAGTAGGAAATTGCGATTTTTACGTTTTTTTAAATGTAGATATCTCCGTAACTATCTGTCCTAGAAAAAAAATATAAAATGGAAAATGTAGTAAATTTACCTCTCTATAACATTGTCGAAGCTTTCTTCTAGCTAAAATGCTCCTAAAGGAAGATATGAGCAAAAATATGAAGAAAGTGCCAGTTTTTTCAATATGGCGGCGGGCGCGGAGGGGGGGGAATTGTGCATTTTGCATTTTAAGCACTGACTAACCATCCAAGACAACATATCAAAAATTCAAAACTACCGGACCGTTTGTAAGGTCACACATAGTACTTTAGTCTCTTTTCACCGTATTATATCTCCCTGATGCAATTCTGCACCAAACGACGGTAATGATGTTGAGACGTATCTTTGCGCAAAGTTATTTTGACCCTAGGGATTTAACGGGAGGCCGAGTAAATAATAGGGGAATTAATGTGGATTATCGTAGAAAAGGTTAAAAACAATTACAAGCTATAGTGTACATATCATAAGTGTTGGAGTGTTAAAGTAAAAGTTCATTAATGATTCATTTTCAAAAAACATGTAGGTACATAGTTAAAGGCTTAATAAAAACAGAATTACGATCGCTTCTTTTGTATTACGAAAGATACAAAAAATATGGGTAACTATCGTTACACAAAAGAATCAATTAAGTTTTGTTTTAATTAAAGCCCTTTAACTATGTACATGTTTCTTAAAAAGGCTCTAATAGAATTTTATACACAATCGAAAAAACAACCCGTCGGTGTAAAAATCTTTAAAAGGTAACAACTCTTGGGATATTGTCAAATGTTTTTCGTCTCGTTTTTTGGTATCAAAACTCTTTACGGTCAATAAAAAGGCAGAATAAAGTTCCTATATTTAGCAAATATAATGCCTATGATATTGAGACGACGAACAGAACCCCTAAAAAGGTGCAATGGCGCAAAATATTACAGTGTAACCAAAAACGCAACATGCGTTTCTCTGTCGGCACCAGAACACGTTCGTGCAATTATCTCCATGATGCAATTCTGCACCAAACTCCGATAAGCCATGATGTTGAGACGTATCTCGACGCAAAGGGATTAACAAGAACATTCGGACTCGAGGGATGGAAAGAAATGCCGAGTAAACAATAGGAGAAATTAATGTAAATCTTCTAAGAAAAGGTTCAAAACACCTACAAGCTATAGTTTTCATGCAAGTGTTGAAGTGGGAAATTGAATTTATGAATAGACTTCAATACACAATTGAAAAAACTAGTCGACTATTTATGATTACTCGTAGTTGTATTTTTATTACACAGCTGACACATTTGTACGAGTCTATTTAGTTATATCATCATCATCATCATCTCAGCCATAGGACGTCCACTGCTGAACATAGGCCTCCCCTTTGGACTTCCATGTATACCGGTTGGAAGCGACCTGCATCCAGCGCTTTCCGGCGACCTTTATAAGGTCATCTGTCCATCTTGTAGGTGGACGTCCTACGCTGCGCTTGCTTGTCCGAGGTCTCCACTCGAGCACTTTTCGGCCCCATCGGCCATCTGCTCTGCGTGCTATGTGGCCTGCCCATTTCCACTTCAACTTGCTAATTCGGTGAGCTATATCGGTCACTTTAGTTCGTCTACGGATTTCCTTATTTCTGATTCGATCACGTAGAGACACCCCGAGCATAGCCCTCTCCATTGCTCATTTAGTTATATAGGGTATATGAATTAACTTGCATTTGTACAGGAAAGCCGCAAACCTAAATCTGTGTAGCATGTGATAGGTACATCTGAAGGCTTTCCTTTGATAAGCAATGGTATTTCTTTTATTTAATTACGCTGACGCAATGCTCATACATTCATGGTAAGAAAACCGGTGCTTGAGCGCTGGAATAATAGACACCCGTTCTGCACCGCAACAATTTTCGCGTTCCATTATACACTAACGAAGTAGGAATAATATTGAAAAGAATAGATTTTAGTATGTTACTATATTAAATTGGGAAGCAAGTAGGTACAAACAATATAATTAAATAGTAATAGATTATTAACCAAGGGTAGAAAGTGACCCATTGCACCCGAGATATTTCTGGCGCTCGGACGAAGTGAGAGAGCGCCAATAGTTCGAGGGTGAAATGGGTAATTTCACCCGAGTTACACACTCTACTTTTCATTTCGACTGCGAGGAAAATAAAATGCTACACGCCCATGTCATGAGTGAGTTATATTAATGTCCATGTCATTTTTAACGAATAACCAGTCAAAGACACGGTATTTATATTTAATCTCGTGTGCCCACTTTTTTTACTGCTAACTTTCATTATTATTATTATTTTTAATAGATTAAAAAAGTTAAGATATACGTTCCGCCAACATTTAAAACGTAAAAAAATAAAAAACCGGCCAAGTGCGAGTCGGACTCGCGCACCGAGGGTTCCGTACAAACACTTTCCATCCCTAAGTGGTTAAGTTAAGTTTGCACCTGGTATGTATAGCGCCCCATATAAATTAGGTGCAAAGTTAGGTATTTAATTATAAAAAAAAACTACTTACTAGATCTCGTTCAAAACAATTTTCGTTGGTAGTTTTTATAGTAAGGTACATCATATGTTTTTTTTAGATTTTTCATTTTCTTATTTTAGAAGTTAGAGGGGGGGGGGGCAACTTTTTTCCACTTTGGAAGCGTCTGTCACGCAAACTATTCGGTTTAGAAAAAAAACATTATAGAAACCTCGATATCATTTTTGAAGACCTATCCATAGATAACCCACACGTATGTGTTTGATGAAAAAAAAAATTTTGAGTTTTAGTTCTAAGTATGGGGAGCCCCCAATATTTATTATTATTTTTTTATTTTTGCATCAAAATCTTAATGCGGTTCACAGAATACATCTACCTACCAAGTTTCAACAGTATAGCTCTTATAGTTTCGGAAAAAAATGGCTGTGACATACGGACGGACAGACGGACAGACGGACAGACGGACAGACAGACAGACAGACAGACATGACGAATCTATAAGGGTTCCGTTTTTTGCCTTTTGGCTACGGAACCCTAAAAACAATCCAATGGTTTCAATTTTATTTTTTAAATTAATGTACCTACGATCTATCAGTAAATGTGGGACGGAATTATATGTATGTATTATGAAATTTATATTTAATAATTAAATATAAATAAGTTAAGCTTGCCTATATGTAGCCTTTGGAGACCATTTTTCAATGGCCACTTACCACGGCCGACTAGTTTGTACCTAATTGATTTGGTCACGACGTGCATCTAGATGGCAATTATCTTTGATTCCGTGGCAATTAAAAAAAAATACTTTCCACCCTAGGGATGGAAAAGCTATTTTCCACCCGGCTATCTACTCATGAAAATTACACTTTCCGAACAGGAGAGATGAAAAATATATATCTAATGCAACAACGAAATAAATTTTCACCTTCTATTTTTTTTTTAAAGAAAAATAAAATTAAAGAGGTGGATTTATATTTTACGGTCTGCATTAAAAGTAGCTGACAGATTAACTACACGAGTCAAATTTCATACTAAAATGTACAGCTCATTTTGATGCCATATATGGCTACTAAAACTCGTACCTACAACGAATCCACAGTTAATAGTCAAAGATATCGCGTAACCCACATCCAGATAATATACCGTAACCGGCAACTTCGTGAGAATGTTACAGAAGAAGAATAAGTTGGGGTGAGTTGATTGAGTCCTCATTGACTGGTCTATAAGCACCTGAAAGGCTGCGTATACGCAGGTCGGTCGGCGTGTCTGACGCAATCAATCATTATACAGGCATCAGTGGGGTAAATGCAACTATAGCATGTCAATGACCTGCATGCAGCTTACTTGCGAATATGTGAACACAAATCTGATACTATGATCGACGACGCGGTTGGCGACGCGGTTGGCGCAGTGGTTAAGCAACTGCCTACTGAGCCGACGGTCCCGGGTTCAAATCCCGGCAAGGGCAAATATTTGTGTGATTATCACGAATATTTGTGCCTGGGTCATGGATGTTCTATGTATTTAAGTATTTATTTATCTATATAAGTATGTATATCGTCGCCTAGTACCCATAACACAAGCCTTCTTGAGCTTAATTTGAACTAGGTTGATTTGTGTGAGGATGTCTGATATTTATTATTTATTTATTATTATTATTTATGATCTCGTTTTTATTTTATCTATTAAGCTCATAGAATATACGAATAGGCTTAGCAGTTTAAAGTAAAACAAGTGAAGAAACTAGATAATTTTAACTGACTGTTGAGTGATTATTAATATTGATTAATGAGTATCAGTAATAATAAAATAAATATGACGTAAACTAAACTAATGCGCAAAATTATTGTTATCTTATATCTCACGGAATCAGACGTCAGTAAATATAGACAATAACAATAATATTTTACGCAGTTCATTATTATGTCATAAAAAAGAAAAATTGCGTGAATTATTAGAGGACTCATATGCCTAGGTACTAAATCGATTTTAAACCTGAAGATTGGGTAGAATTAGTATTGACGTAACAAAACCTTTTCATTTTGCTGTGGATAACATCAAGCAAATACCTACTTCACAATTCTTCACTATTGTGAAAATGAAATCGCTTTCAATTGTAACTTTATTAGTTATTTTTTTAGTGAAATTAAGAATCTGCCCACTACCACAAATGAACCACTTCGTTACAATTTCTAGAGACATTTTCAATGCAACAAATAATATTGATCCACATACGCCAGGAATTCACACAATTGAAATTAAAATCCGTGCCAGTACGAACCAGAGTTTCCTTTTAGTTTTTATCGAAATCTACGCTGTTGGCGTGTCGGTTTCGTAACTAATAGGCGATAGAACATCGATTTTCACACAAAGGGAGGTTAGTGGTACAGCAGCCTTTCAATAAAAATCACATTTTCTTCACAAGTCTTGTCGGGGCCTGGGTGACATTCATGGCGGAGTTTAGTGACTTCCGAAGTAGCAGGTTATCAGACACGAGGGAGGGGGCGGCGCTGGAGGGCTGGATGGAAGCTGCGTTGTCTCCCCTCATTCGCGTCGCCTGCCTCGGCGCGCCCGGTCGCGTCCGCGTAGTTCCACGTCCAATCGTTTACGTGACAGCATTTTATTTATTTACGATACAGCTTATATTTCATTAACCGACGCATCGGCTATTCTTCTGTTTTATTGCTGTGGAGGTTTGTTGTGACTGAAGTGAAGAAGTGATTTTTACGGTTCCTTTTCTTTGTGTTTTATTGACATCGATATTAATGCCAGGTATAAAAATATGCTCACTAACAGGCGTACGGCGTACTAGTGACTGTTCAATAAATATTTTTCACATATTTGCTTAACCAGTAGACTATGAGATTCGTTAAAGTTATATGAGAAAAGCCCAACATAAACAAAACCAAATAACTACGGTGGCCCTAAGTATCTGTCTCATATTCTCTCCGCCGCAATTTAGTAGATAAGAGTAGAGCTATTAAAATAATTAGTTGGAAGGTAATAAACAGGAACCCGGCCATTATCTAAACGATTTATCTCATAAATCAGGTCGGATCACTCCATGTGTGAGACATAAACGTCGCACCATAGTTACGGCTCTTTATTTATAATATTATCTATCTTACAACTTTGGTAAAATTTATCTTGTCTCTTAATTACTATGTCAATCAATCTGAGGAATAAATTAAACAGTGACTAAATGGGGACGTCTTAAGTTTACGCGCACTAGAATGGAAAATTCGACGTATCAATATCAACATGAACAAAACGAGTTCAAGCCGTGATGAACTGATGACCCAATGTCTTAAGTATAAAATTGCAGTTCAGTTCTTACCGATCAGAATGGGGAATTCCGAGTAAACTGTAGTGGGGAAATTTTTCTGAACTAGTTACATCCCGTTGCAGTGTGAGGTCCTGTCTATCGACCAGTATTGGGAAATCCGATATAGGTGGGAAATTCTAATAAGTATTTTACCAACCTATTTATTACACGGCTAAACTTATTTTTATTGTGATGGTTTATTCCTGAGTACATTATTTTACTTTTCTGAAGACCTACGAATATCTGAAAAAATTTAATGTCTAGTCTGAAAATGGATAACTCGATTCTATAAACACAATATGATACAAATATTTCCTATCTTGTCAAATTTCGGACTCCCCGATATTGACTGAATTAAAATGTTCACTTTTATATTTTAAATATTGTAACTTTAGGGCGGGCGGTGGAATCGCAAATGTAGAAATTAATGCTTCCAATTCCGTGTTTTGCGTAGTATATGCAATCCTGGGATTTGAAGCCCTAGTAGAAATAGACAACGTTGAATTCTCTTTTTTTTCTATATTACGCACCCAAACCTTCTTTGCTTATGACCTATAGAACAAATTTACGCGTTTCTCATATAGTTAAGTCGTAAGACATTTACATACAATAGCTGGGCCGTATAAGAATATTAGGGTGTGTCCGTTTTATTCTGTGATTGCGTAAAGTATTCAATTGTAAACACTTCAATAAACATGGTATTGTAGCCGAATGGAAACTCGTCGTATTTTTTTACAATTACTTCCATTATGAAACAAAAAATGCATGCACTGTCGCGCCGCGCAGAGGATATTTATTTTATTTTATTGCCATCATAATAATTATTTGGTCAAATTGCAGCATCATCGTTGGATTCATATTTCAAATTCTGGCCAGTCCAAAGCACAAATATGTGAAAACGAATTCTTGTATACGATGCAATTTGACCAAATAATTATTATGATGGCAATAAAGTAAAATAAATATCGTTTGCGCGGCTCGCGTTCTTGTTTTGTACTAACAAAGAGCTGTCAAAAAAACGTGCATTGACATTATTTTTTACAATCATTTAATAAATAATTAATACAGTTGATAGAAGCAGTATCCGCGCGATAGCGACCGACTAGCTAGGGGAAACCATCATTTATTTTCTTAACATGATTACATCTGATATCAATCAACAATCAAAAAATGGGTGTATACTTGGGCAAGGTCGTAAAATTGGCCTTATGCCACATAAAAGTAACATAAAAGTGTATGTAACAGAGTTACATATAAGTATCAGAAAGTTATGAAAAGGCAAATCTACAATGAAACGAAATTGTTCATTTCGAAATTGTTTATTTTTTATATTATTAAGTTTAACTCTTGTTGTTTAATGTCAATTTATAATACAATAGTGAACTGGCCTTTATACCACTTTTATGTAACGTTACATAGAAAACCGATTCATATCGTTACATACGTTACATAAAAGTCACATAAAAGCGCTCTATTTCGACATTAAAATCCCAATTACATGACACTGCAACGAAGGAAAAACCACGCACACAGCCTCTTAGCACTAATCTAACATTAATATTACTATGTAATTTTACCTTTGAACAATATAATGCACAGTTACCTTTAAAATCACCAAACAATGTGTTTTTGAAAAGTCCGCAAACACGACCGTTCCCTTTGAATAGGCGGCACACGACTTAATATGGCCGGCAAAATAGCGGCGGTGCATAGACTAACTAAAAAATATTGTTGTAATTAAATAAATTTGGATTCTTCTATATAATTGCCAAGTTTCAATTATAATTATGGTTACATAAAAAGTGTTACATAATAGCGTGCAATACGATTACATTATGTTTTTTAATGAAATAAGCATTATTTTAACCTGCCATTTCGTTGCTAAGGTAGTCAAACTCTTCCATGATTAAGTAACATACGGAAAGCTTATTGAAATGCCCGATGAATAATACAAAACACAAAAAAAAAACATTGTAAATAGGCAGGAGATAATTTTGCACACTTTTTTTTTTGTATTGGGGACGTTGTGATCACACATTATTAAAATACAAAAAAAAATATTGACAGGCGATTTAACGTATTCCTCTATATTGAAACAAATAAAACAGATATTGCTTTTCCCAAAAGAAACATTGGAAATAAATAATTTGAAGTAGTTTTTTTTTAAACTAACAGCACATTTTGTTACTGGCGAAATATTCCTTTTTTAGCGGCCTTACCCACTTAGTATTATATTTTTCATTCTGTGTTGTGTAAGTATCTACAGCCATTTGATTTCACCTAGAAGCGCACACATGAGGTATTCAGTCTCTCCAAAAATGTAACTTCATTTAAAAAATTCAGTCAAGAATTTTATTCGTTCATTATTGTTTCCCACTGTCGGGCAAATGCACAATAATTCCTTTAACGTTTCTTGTTTTGGGCCATTTCCGGCATACCGTTTAAAGGAGTTCTAGCTAATCCCACCATCACCGATGGCTGATACCAACTTGCAAATAATTTATTAAGTAGGTATCACTCAGATAAAGTTGCGCCAACGCCATCTACCTGCACTTTATGAGGCCGGGTGAACGACCGTAATATTTATGTGTACTAATATAGTAAACTATTGCAATCTTGCCCCACCCTACTTGTACCAGTCGGCCTCCAAGGCGACGTAAAAAGTACAAAATCGCGCTTTCGATCCGGACCCCGAGTGCTAAGCGAGTTTCTATCTGGGATGACAACCTAGAACGGCGTTAGACTTTATACTCGAAATAGTACATATACTTAACATCGTAAACCATACAATTTTCAATCTTTAACATAGTGCTATACAAACTAAACAACCAAATATGGAATAATTCGGCGTGGGAATAAAAAAAATTCTGATTTATGTTATTAAATTTGAATTTATAAAGGAGCACTGAAAAGCCGAAACCTGAATACAATTTTCAGATATTCGTAGGTTTTCAGAATAGTTAAATAATCGACTTAAGAATAAACCATAATAATAAAAATTATGTCTTTTGTAAATCGGAGAAATAATATCATACTTGTATTAACGTTTCCCATCTATCTATACCGGACTTCCCCGTACTGATCGATTTGGACTGAACCTCACACTGCAACAGGATGTATATGGAAAATTTCCCACTTACGGAATTCCCCATTCTGATCGATAAGGACTAGTCACACTGCAATTTTCTACTTATAACAATGGGTCATAACGGGTTCAAGTCTTTTAGTTTGTGTCTGTATCTATAGATACCTACATACAAATTGCTATTCTAGTGCGTAAATCTTTTCATGATGACACTGAATTGCTGCATCAAAATGGGAACTACTTTCCAAATTCCAATATGAAATGAACAACAAAAAAGGGTTAATTTTGACGGCTCCAAATGCTTGGGAATTGACCTCTGCGATGTTCAAAGAGGCTGAGGCTTTCTCTTTTTCCGACCGAGATGACATTTTTATAATCCTACAATACTACATTTTATTCTGCGACGAAACTCGCTAAAAATAATTCATATTTAATGTTTCTACTTCAGTTCACTTTCAGAACTTTTAAAACTTATACAGAAGTAGAGAAATAAAACTTTAAGCATCATACACCCACTGTATCGTATCGATTGAAAGAGAAAAGCTTTTCCTTGAAACACGTAATTTCTTGCCTTTACGGGAAATTTATAAAAGTTTCTATGAGATCTAGGAGGTAAGTATTTACAGAAATGGTTAGTGTGAAGTTGTCCGATATATATAGTACACTTTCGTAGAGGACATTTCATACAGCTACAAGACAAGTGATTGTTTGTATTCGTGATTTAATTTTAAAACCAACTAGTTTATAATTTAGTATTTGCTGTGCAATATAGAATTATTCTATTGTAATATAAACTTAAAAATCATATTTCATAATAGCAAAGCAAGATATATGTAAAAAAATGATCTGTTGTTGTTGATAAATAATGTTTTATCCACTTAATGTTGAAGTCCCGGAAAATTTTACTATACAAATAAATAATCCTTTTTACAAATGCTAGTATTTATAAACACAATTATTGTTGAAACAATTGTATACATTACTTTGCGTACTTGTTACATGACGATTGCTGAATTGCCAAAATGATTCAATTTGATGTGTGCAAGGGGAGAAAAAATAATCATTGAGTCAATTGACTGTTGTCAGGGTACCTCTACATTTGCTTCAGTAATCACATCAGTAATGATTTTATAAAACTGTTATATTATACCAGTAACAAAAGCAAAGGCTATTAACAGTTATTTCCCCTAATTGTACTACAAAAGACCAAGGTGTGTTTCGCTATAAGGAAAAGCACTTTGAATCCCGAGAAATTATATTTACACAGAATTCTGAATCAATTCAAAACATACTTGACTCACGCTCACAGAAAAATTGCGTTTTGAACATTGTTTTCTCGTAAAGCTGCATGTTTGAGCTGCTGAGGTGAAAAGGAAATTCCAAGCGCCTCTGATCTCCAATTATTTATAGAAGCTAATTAATACGTATTTAACTAGTACAATTGTGACATTACGTTCTAACAATGGAGAAACAGTAGTTGTCACAATAAACAATGATAATATATGTTAGAGCTGCATGACAAAATATTTATGATTCTAATGTAAATTGTAAACAAAGAAGTCAAAGAACCTTCAGGCATAAATTCCGCCAATGTCTTTAGTAAGTTTTTTAACACCTAACACGCATTTATAGCTTTTACGACATAACAGAGACAACCTAAACTCGATCTAGTAGAAGTTTTTATTGATCACGGCGACCATCATGTACCCAGCGGAATAGGAAAAGTTTTAATTTCGCCGTTCGTATTAAGAAAACGGAGATGCGCTTTACGGAACATCAGCCGTTATAAGATTCGGAATCGCCATAATATATCCTGAGTATTCCCGGAAGCGCGATCGCTGTGTTTTCTTCCTTTTCCGAGCATAAAACTTTTGTAATTAAAACGTCAAAACCTTGTTTTTTATTCAACGAACGAAATTTGGCAAGTATTGATTTTGCTGGCAGAGTTTGTGTTAAAAAGCGAGAGGAATCCGTATTTTTAACTGATTCGTGTTATTGTACAACCCTATTGTTTGTAATATATTCGACTTCAGATAACGTAACGATCAATGATATTGTAATAAAATGAAGACTTCGCCTCAACTCCCACAGTTCACAGCCATTTTGTGGCTTTACAAATCTCAGGTCACCTTCCAAGGGTAGACAGAGGTGGCAACAATTGTCGTACTCATAACTTCTTCATAATAGCATTTTGCACTGCGGTTTTAATGTGATAGTAAGTTCTTGCTTAGTCTAAATAATCCTAAGCCGACACTTAGACTAAGTACTTCGTTTAAAAATACTTGAACTTTGGATTAAACGCGTATACTCGTATAATACAGGTATCTAATTTTCTTTTGTCTGCGTCTGCGAGCGCTGGTAGGATAATTATCTCAAATTTACCCTCTATTTTCGTCCCAAACCTTCGATCAATGAAAACTTATGATTTATTTAATATTAATTAGGAAATTTATTACAAATTTCACGGTTTGCGATCAAAAAGGTCCAGGCGGGGGCTATATTTCTCAAGCAGGAGATATCGTCTGCAGGCGTTCAAATGGCGGCTTTGGTTCGGTTCCACTGAAGCGGGAATTTACAACGGAGGGGGCGTGGCGGGGGTGAGAGTGATGGGTGAGAATTTGACAGAGGTCGTTAATTATATGCCTGTCGGTCTCGCGATCGTGCGCCAAGATCCTTGCGGTTCGGGGAAATTACCGCCCCTGCTTTTGCACACGCATAGCTTATAATTATGTTAGAACAAAATTAGATATTAACGAAAGTGTATCAGATTTCAATTACCAGTTGGGCCTTTCGCAAATTGAAGACTCATCGTCAAATATTTTAAACGTACAAATAGTTTGTCGTTATCGACGACGTGAAGAAACTATTTCAGTTGGAATTAATCGCAAGTCTACAGATTAGGCTTAAATATAATAGAGATGATGCTCCTATGAAATATCACAACATAAATATTGCATTTAAAGACATTTTATTCAGAATTTTAATAAAAACAATAATTGTATCGCAGTTTTTCAGTACCAAAATGGAAAGGTTCTTATTCCATGAACATTTCGTACGTCGTCTTAGAGATGACGTCTCCCATAAAGCTTAGCTTAGTACGGAGCAATTTAAGCACACCGTAGGAAGGTCGAACTTGAACTATAATTTCTGTTTTTTTTGAGCACTCTAGTTATACTAGTTATAGATCGATTGTCAAAAAGTCATCAACACAAGTTACGTCCCCTATAGTTCCTTCAATATCTCGACCTATAACCGTATTCGCTACGTAGAATGCCCTAGACGTAAATGAGCGGGTAACAACTTAGAATAATTCTAAATTACTTAATCGACAAGCGATGGATCGGTGTTTAATTGCACAATCGGTCTCGTTCCCGCAAACTTGCCTCCTAATATCGGTCAAGACTGAATAGAATAATGGTGTGGTGAAATCGGCCCCTCGACTTAGCAGCGCGTAATTAATTCTCGACCCACCTATACAAATTTCAGGAAGTTAAAGATTTCATATACGTCACACTTATTTCTTCTTTTTCTTTCATCATCTCGGTGCCCTGTACCGCCTTTGTTCGTGCTAAACGGGGCACATTCGTATCGCCACGCTTGCCTCACGATCAATTATGTCGAATTTCATACAAACAACCATTAAATATATAGGTACTTCTCAAACGAATTTGCGCACA
Organism: Apotomis capreana; assembly: GCA_947623375.1. Taxonomy (NCBI): domain Eukaryota; kingdom Metazoa; phylum Arthropoda; class Insecta; order Lepidoptera; family Tortricidae; genus Apotomis; species Apotomis capreana. The sequence continues at coordinate 21,553,411 of OX392501.1, forward strand.
TGACAGGAATGAACATTCTCATAGATAACATAACACTAATGTCATGTGCTCGTGATGGTCAAGATCGAATAGAATAATGGCGTGATGAAGTCGGCCCCTCGACTTAGCAGTGCGTAATAAATTCTGGGTATTTAACCCATCTGTACAATTTGCATGGAGTTAAATATATTGTTGACACGTCATTCTCTTTCTTTCTTTTTTCTTTCGCGCTCTTGGGTGCACAGCTCTGTCTTTGTGCGTGCTAAATGGGCGAATACGCGTCGCCAAGCTCGTCCCCCGAAAAATCACGTTGCATTTTACACAAAAAACCAGTAAATATAGTTCACAAGTGGCTTTTGCGGACATGAAAGGATTAAACCTTCTCATAGATAACACAACATTAAGTCTTGCTCGTGACGGTCAAGACCGAATAGAATATAATGGTGTGATGAAATTGGCCTCTCGACTTAGCAGTGCGTAATTAATTCCCGGCTAGGCTACCCATCTATACAATTTGCATGGAGTTAAGGGCGTTTTATACGCCAGTTTCCACGACATTTCATCTAACTTTCGACAGCTGAGATTAGCTCCAATGTTGTGAATTTCAAGGATGTTCTGAATTGTCGATAGGCGCGAAATAAAAGGTTTTAGCGGATTGATCAAAAGGAAATACGCCGGTTTAATCGACTTCATTCCTATTTTAAAGAGAATTCGCCTCCGATTTTATATTTATAAATCCATTTTGAATGCGAAAACATAGGTGACGGAGGAAGCGTAGGTGACGATGACAAGTAAACATTTGAAGCGTAGAAAAGCAAACAGTACTAATAGTGTTGAGGCGAATTTACTATAGAAATTCCTGTATGTTGTGGTTGTCACAAACAATGCTTACCATTTAAGCACAGCTTTGCTTGTAAGATGATAAAACATACCGTAGTGCTTTGATCATATTTTCAATGATACATATGTTAAAAACCCGAAGAACCCTCCTGGTAATAAATTAACAAACATGTTATACTTATTAGACATTTGCAATCTTGTTAATTTTACTAAAACAATAAATGTTTTAGATTTGTGACATATATTTGATATGATATTACAGAACTCGATTCATTTGTGGTCGGTAAATTACTTATCCCACAGACGCTCGAAGAAACCTTGGCTCATTTGACCCGCAACGAGGACCTACTTTGTGAAACAAGTTTTTCAGTTCTAGTGCCGTACTTTCCATTCAATGGCGTCAAGCTCAATTACGTACGCCGCTTTTATCAACTTGAGCATTTATGAAACGTGCTCAGTCAATTTATTCCAAATATCATCTCTATTTATTATCTCTATTATCAATTTTACTTTTCTTTAATACAGTATGCATATAAAATATCAATATTATTAAGAACTATAACCTAAGGTGCTACCGGTTGCTAAGCAAATTACGATGCATGGTTTGGAACGCAGAGAAAAACGTCTTGATAGAGATCGTTTTTAAATAAACACAGGCCCTCCTTGCACTTGCGATTTGCGAGCGAATTTTATATGAAGGCGATCGCGCAGGGAGTTCGCCGCGACGCTTATTTGTATATTTAGAAAACTCGCTCGCAAATCGCAAAAGTGATAAGGCCCTTCTTATTATCAGCTTTTACTGTCCAACTGCTGGCCAAAAATCTCAATTTCTTCGATTCGTCTATCTCTAAACGTAGATACGCGCTAAATATCCTATAAACATCCTAGAAAATATTCCTTGCTGATCGATGTAGATTGTAGACATATCTGTAATTCAAATTTAGTCCTAGTTACCAAACCCGTCAACGGAGTAAATTGCTATCAGTTTATGTTCATCATAATCACACGTAGATTATAGAGGCAGCCTTCTTGAGCGCATACCTGCCGATTGCGCTCTGGTTAATGGCTGATTGCATTACTGACTTTAATCTAATGCGTGCTTAGTACCCATTTCATTAATTTGCCGCAGGTTTCGATTAATGGTATTGAATTAATAAGTTATGAACAAAGACATTTATGTATGTACTTTTTTACGCTATTCATATTGAACTAGAACTAGATCTTGTACTGCTCCTTTCATTAACGTGTTTAAACGTTTCATATCATGCAGAGGTATCTGTTTATACATGCATTCCAATGATGGTTGAAATTTTCTCGGAGCTGAGTTTTATTTAATCGTGAAAAAATTGCAATTCTATAGACAATATTGCGTTGTCTGGCGAACTCCTTTAAGAAGGTATTATTTATCACGTATCGTGAGCGTTTGTTTGTAGCTAAATTACTTAATAACAGTTGGTAATAATGGCCAATGTTTAGCACAGGGCAATAATAGTTACTTATTAGATAATTATGTTTTGTCCGGCAATAAGAGAAAATAGAAAGTTTATCTCACTTTTAGGAACAAAGGGTTCAGCTTCTAGATTGTAATAACTTTCAGGAATATTTAATATTTTCTTATTTCAATAAAGTATTACACGGGACGCAATATAGATACTAGTCAGGTAAGTAGTGCCAGTCGAGAAAAGTGCAAAATAACGATATCGATACCACCAAAAACTGCTAAACATAACATGACGTATAAATTGTTATGGTAGTGAAGTAGTAAAACCGTAAGTAGCAGAAGTCCATAGACAACACAACACTGAGTCTAAGTGTGCATGTCTTGCTCGTGACGGCAACGTCGGAACAACACACGCCAGGTCAATTAATTTTGGCAGTAATCCTCACAGATTCACTGATCTATTTGGGTAAAACCCTCGCCCGAATCGGGTATAACCGTCACATGGTATCGGATCACTCCGGATTTAGCGGCACCGTACAAACAAGGCTTAACCCAAACTATTAAAAACAAAAACCAAGCGGTAGCCAACGGTAAACAAGAAAATATGTTTTGTATATATATATATATAATGTGTTTTTCTTGTTTTTATGTACAATAAAGTGTTTACATACATACATACATACATACGACCCTTATACCAAAGGGTTAAAAGAAAACAAACCTTGGATATAGTTAAAAGAGTTATTTTTGACTAGTATCAAAATATTCAATGATTCAGAAATAACGAAACCGTCACAAGGCTCAGCTTTGTAAAGATATTCGACAGAAGTAAATCTTTATCCCGAAAACGTCTATTTCTCTTAGTTCAATTATTTTATTCACGAAATAAGTCTGTTGGAAAACTTACTGAACAAGACGAATGTCTTAGCGTTATTTATGTTACCAATTTCAAGTGACTTTACAGTCTCTCGGTTATCTTTCCATCTACACAATGTAAACAGGGATTCTAATCTCCGTAATATTTTATGGCCATAAAACTTTCGGAGCAACCTTCGGGAGACAAAGGGTCCGGGTAATCTGGAGTAGTTACCTGCTTTTAATTCGAATTCCCTGTTGATTTAGAATTTAAATTCGTCCCGTAATATACTGGGCGCTAATTAGTTATTGGATACATCGCTTACCATTTGATCGTTATTTATGATTACATCAATCATTGCTTTAACTATGTTTCTGCTTTGTGTTTTACATACATACTGTCTTCTAAACATTGATATTATCGAATAATTACACGTGTAGTTTTGTACTGTTATACCAAACTACATCTACTAAAATGCGACTTAAGCAAACTAAAATACAGTGTAAAGGAACCGTAAAATTAACTGAAAGCAAAGTGAATTGAAATCTAATAGGTGTCCTCTTAATACGCTTTTCTTTTCCAGTGAAAAAGACTTATGGTGTAAAGTGTTTTAAAGAGATTGATACAAAAAACTCTGATACAATACTCGTTAAGTGAAAATGGCCATGAATGGCGCCTTTTGGCTAGTGGCTGGCTGTTTGTTAGCCAGCGCGGGAGCCACCGTTTACGACGACGACTACGATACCTATACTAAGACCTACGATTACAAAACTGCAGGTAAGTACTAACTATTTATACAAATTTTACGAGTATTTTGCAAACAACAAAAAGGTTGTTTGCAATATACCTACTAGTAAAATGTTTCCAAACATAAAAGAAAAACTCGCCGTAAAAGAGACACCACATCAAAAAGTTAAGTCGAAGACAAACTGGCACTCACTGTTGTTAAAACTAGTTGAAGAATTCATTTTGTCCTTCATAACTTATGATAAACGGCAACCTTATCAACAACTCAACACAAAACACAACATAGGGAAAACGGGATGCGAAAATTTTAGGAAGGATATCGTCGTCTAATATAATATTCTTGCCACTCCCGCACATGAAATCCATAGGTAGATAGATCTATCAAAAGAAAATTGCTACCCAAAAGGATGGAACATGAATAATAAAACGTACGTTTGCCTGAAACTAGGTATCCGGTGACCTGCAATCAAAATGTACCTTGACCCTTCGAAGTAAAATATTTATGGATATAGTATATTGAAATGTCGTGGCATTCCTAAAGTTTATTAAACCGTCACAAAGATTTGAAAGTTTAATAAAGAAAACGAACATTGTCAATAACTAGTAGCTATTTACGAGTAGCTATTTTACGTAAGCTATTGGAACATTTATTTAAAACCAAGGAATATAAACGATTTATATCGACAACCTTCCAAGCAATATTACCAACGGCAGACGCAAACTTCTTTATGGAACGCTATTGTACCTAATATAGCGTTAGCTATGGAAACCACTAACACGATAGGTATGAGTCAAACGAAGTTTGAAGAGGTCTCAAGTTAGTACTTTTGCGCTTCGAGTTCGGAATTTCCATTTGATTTGTCTGTAGTGGAACTTCACGGCGTTACCTACCCGAAAGTCAAGTTTATATTAACGGGTTTATTTGACTGTGATTTTATTTCCACCTAGTATCTTCTCAAATTACTGAGCATTGTTAATACGGGAACATAAATTGTCGTATGAATTCAAGAGTGTTTCGTCAACTTGCGAATCAATAACTGATATTAAACTGACAGCTTCGTCTTTACCTTCGAATTAATAATTTACAATACGTCGGCTGCCAGTGGCCAGGTTTATTCTGGGTTGAAAGAAGAGACGTACTATCCAGAACATGCTTTTAAATTCACCGTAAAGCTAGCTAAATTTTGGTATGACATTATGAGCCATAATATTACAATTTTCATTAAAGCAGTTTGCTCGGCTATTCAGACTACACTACCGTACTAAAGCAGCCTGCAATATGGGAGGGTACGGCAACCACTCGTGGCGTGTGCAAGTGCGCTCGAAAGCCACTGGTTAGTGTAACGAATGCACTCATCGCACAGCGAGTACACCCGGTAATACAATTTGCCTCCTACTCCTGACGCTATTGCCATCTTGGGGACAATTTGGTCTAATGCCTCTCTGATCTCGAGTTTTGTTTAAAATATTTCGTGAAAATGGCAACGTCTTGTAAAGAAATTGAAACTAGGAGCCGGGCAACAGCTGGGCGACCTTTTCTTTTCTTTGTTGTAGAGAAAAAGATTTGTAATCCTGCTAAGTAAACAAAATGGAAGCGGAATTACTGCGTCCCAGCAGGTTAATTATTGAGAGTGAAAAGTAATTAAGCCAGTCTTTTACCTCAGCGGGACGTCAAAAAGCTTAATGCTAAAGAAACACTGTTAACGCCGCCGTCGACTTGGATTACTAAGATTACCAAAAGATCGGAGCGACGAAAAAATGCGAGTTCGTTTTGAATACGACCGGCGCATAGTTCGTTACAAAGCTCTTTGAAATGTAAAACTCTTGTGCACTCCTTTGTAGCGTGCCCTTAAAACCTAACATATTTGACGTAAAGAAACCTTCAAGGTTAGTTTCATCTCAGGATGAGTTGACCTCGGACTTCTTTGTATATTATAAACAGGACCCTAATAGATGCGCATACACGTTTAATTAAGGCTGCGTTGGGTAGGATTTTACACAAAAAAAATTATCAGTTTTAGATGTGTTGTTCTGAATATTGTTGTTTTCGCTATAAGATAGTTGTTGTCCCACGATTAACATTCAATTTTAAATGGTTTTAATAAATGGGCAGGTTTTACTATCAGGTTTGAAAGAGGTGCAAACACTTTCCATTTCATGGTCGTATTGTTCCAAACACAAGCAGGTTCAAATGTTTCACTTTCACACAATTGAATTTGCAATGCATATTCCTAATATTTGGTTATTATTTTATAACAATTTGGTGTCTAGATGCTATTTAAAACTTGCAAGATTTTGAGGATTGACACCCCAGTAAAAGAGCCTTAAGAGGAAATACTACTGCCAATTTTTCCACACAAATGGAGATTTCGATTTCTTCTGTTTCATCCTCCAAAAGTTTACAAACCAATCTTTACAAAACACGAGAACGGAACCTCCGATTCGTATAATCTGGTTACGTTAAGTTTAGACGTTACGTGTGTCCGACACCATAGTTCTCAGGTGAAAACAGTAATATATATTGTAAATTGTATACTGTAATTAATAAATAAAATACTTAACGTAACTTGATTGTATGCGAAAAGGAGCAATGTTTTCTTAACATACAGAATCCTTGTATTATTCGTACCTTGTTATTTCCCATACATTTTTAATAATTTCACTTAGCTTGAAGATCTATACATAGATACCAAGTTAAAATGATTAAAAAATGCGAATACGTGACGAAACATTATTACATCGCATCCTTCCGAAACTTACAGTCTTCCATTAAGTTCAGCAGGGCTCGTGTACACATATAAAGCGAGTAAATGTTGGATCTATATTATCATTCACTTTCCTCGCTCGGGAACATTAGTGTAAATTGATACCTCAGCGAAGACGTCTCAATGTGTTTAGTCGCACGTCCTTACGAGTATATAGGTTGCCACTTCGTAAGTGTGTACCTATACACAGTTGTGGTAGATATGAATATGTAATGTATGTGGGATATGAATGCGAAACGGAACGTCAGATGATGCATGAAAAAAAAAAAAAAAAGTGTGCGAGCGAGAGAGAGAACGGACGAATGTAGATGGGTGCACGCGCTTCTTGTAATTGTTCTAAAAACCGTGTGAATATTGAATAAAAATTTTGCAGTGTACTTTCTGCGGTTTAATTTTGAAAATCCCGGCCCTACATTTTGGGGGCTCGTCCGGGATAACGAAATTCACGACGTGCAGTTTGAAGACACCGGTTTGAGGTTATATAACGGTCACCCATCGCGACGACGAACGACGTTTACGACGATCCCAGAAGACGAAGAATGGGAAAAGACGACCGCCGAACCAGCCGGCAGGCTGACCCCGGCGAGGGACATGCGATGAGTTCGCATGGGAATATGTTGCACATGACGGCGGAACTGGTTCCACTCTTCAGTGGACGTGACAAGACGTATCCAGTAACAAGGTGGATTCAGGATGTCGAAGATCATGCAGAAATTTTCTCCTGGTCCCCACTTCAACAGTTGTTAGTTGACGGGGACGGCTGCGTTGTGGTTACGTGCGGAGCGGCCCCATAAGACGTGGGACGAGTTAAAGACGGCGCTCGGCAAGGAATTTACCGACACGGTTGACGTCAAAACTATACACGAGATGATGTGTGCCAGGAAGAAACGCCCAGACGAAAGCTGCTTGGATTACATGCTTGTGATGAAAGAGTTGGGCAGGCGCGGCAAAATGGCTGTCTACGTTGCTATTAAGTACGTTGTTGATGGCATCGTCGACAAAGAAATTAATAAAACAATGTTGTACGGAGTGACTACTTATGGCGAGCTGAAAGAAAAATTAAAAATATACGAGCTAATCAAGGAAAAAACCAAAGCTGAAAGCAACCGGAACGTCGTGCAGCGGCCGCAAACCCAGATGTACATGCAAGCGAGACGTCAAATAGAAGCTAGAAAATGCTACAACTGCGGCGACAACAAGCATATATCGATGGAGTGCCCGCATAAAAACAAAGGTCTGAAGTGTTTTAACTGCAACTCATTCGGCCATGTTGCCTCACAGTGCAGTTCGCGACCGGGCGGAAGCGGCGTTCGAAGCGACGTTAGTACGAGCCAACATCAACGTCATCTCCGCGTGCGAGCTGGCAACATGGGTCACCCGCTACCAACGTCAGGATCAGCGAGACAAACTTCAGAAACATTCTGCTGCGATGAAACGGAACGCACCCAATCGAACGTTGTGGATGGCAGCACCGACGAGGGCGACGAGCAAGATGGCGGCGCAGACGACGACTGTGATTGTGAAGTTGGGTGTCGAGTTGACATTTTCAACGTAAACAAAGTCGGTATTCAAAGAGTGACGAAAAAACCAGTAAAAACTGTAGAAATTTGTGGTAAATTCGTTGATGCGTTGACAGATTCGGGCAGTGACGTGAGCCTGATCTCATCGGAGTGTTATAAAAGCTTAGGATCGCCGAAATGTGAACAGTCGGATATTGTTATGACGGGACTTGGCTGTACAAAGGTTCGTGGGTTAGGATTATTAAAAACAACGGTGTCAATTGATGGTCAAACCTTTAAAGACATTACGTTCCATGTTGTGCCTAAAGATGTTATGCCCTACTCGATGATTATTGGCCAAAACTTGTTACAACACACTGTCATGGTTATGGATAACAATAGGGTGTTTTTCTTGCCGGCTAACGAGGAATGGTTACGTAACCTTATGTGTTTTGTGTGTGATCTTGATATTATAGGTCGTGAAGTCAGCTCAGCCGTACAAGAACGTGTGAAAAGGATGATGGCGAACTATATGCCACATAAAACAAAGGAGGCGCCAATCCAGTTGCGGATCCACTTGAAGGACGACATCCCGGTCGCACAGCGTCCACGACGCATTTCACTGAAAGAGCAACAGGAAGTAGACGCGCAAATTCAGAAATGGTTGGATGATGGTATCATTAGGGTAAGTACATCCGAATATTCTAGCCCTATTGTACTTGTTAGGAAGAAAGATTTAAGTCTGAGAGTGTGTGTTGACTACAGGAAAATAAACGAGAAAATGGTGAAAGATCAATATCCGCTGCCTATCATTGATGATCACATTGATAAATGTCAGAATGCAAAGATATTCAGCGCCCTTGATTTAGAAAATGGATATTTCCACCTGCAAGTCCACGAACAGTCCGTAAAATACACCTCATTTGTTACTATGTCCGGGCAATATGAGTTTTTAAAAACACCATTCGGGATCTCAATTTGTCCCAAGGTGTTCACCCGGTTTATTTCTATTATATTTAGAGACCTGATTGCCAAAGGCGTGGTCATAATATTCATAGACGATTTATTAATTCCAGCCGAAGACGAGCAAGAAGCAGTAGACCGCCTGGCCCAGGTTCTGCAAACTGCTTCAGAGTACGGGCTGAAAATAAATTGGAAGAAAAGTCAATTAATGGTACGACGTGTAGAATATTTGGGGCATATCATAGAAAACGGAGAAGTCAAACCCTCACCTGAGAAGACGGATGCAGTGCTACGTTACCCTGAACCAAGGGATTTGAAACAGCTGCATAGCTTCATTGGATTATGCTCGTATTTTCGGAAGTTCATTGAAAACTTTGCTGCCATAGCAAAACCCCTGACAGACCTGCTAAAACAAAACGAAAAGTTTAAATTTGATGATAAGCAAAGGCAAAGCTTCAATATACTGAAAGAAAAATTGGTCACAAACCCAGTGTTAAAAATATTTGACCCACGCCTGAAGACTGAGTTGCATTCAGATGCTTCCTCGATTGCATATTCATGTATCCTCATGCAGCAATGCGTAGAAGATGGGGAGCTGCACCCTGTGCATTACTTTAGCCGAAAGACCACAGATGTGCAGAGTAAGTATTCAAGCTATGAATTGGAGGCACTGGCAATTGTGGAAGGCGTGGCAAAATTCCGACACTATCTCTTTGGAATCAATTTCAAGATCGTTACCGACTGCAAAGCCTTCGAAATGACGCTGAATAAAAAGAACTTGGTTATGTCGCCCCGAGTAGCTAGATGGATAATGTTTCTTCAAGATTATACCTATGTTGTAGAGCATCGAAGCGGCAGCAGAATGCGACATGTGGACGCCCTGAGCCGGAACCCGTATGTCGCAGTTATTTTCTCAGACTTACATGATGGCATCCAATACGCCCAAGGAAACGACGATGGTACAAAGGCGATAATAGAAGTCTTGAGAGAACGACCGTTCGAGGATTATGTGGTGGACAATGGTCTATTGTATAAAGGGCCAGAGAAGAAGGTCGTTGTTCCAAAGATATTGGAAACGGAGATAATAAAACGAGCCCATGATAAAGGCCACTTTTCCAAAAGAAAAATGATGGATATGATTAGTAAAGATTTTTACATACCTAACCTAGAAAGAAAAATAGAGAGATTTGTCCTGGCCTGTATTCCATGCTTATTAGCAACAAAGAAAGAGGGCAGGCAAGAAGGCTACTTGAACCCTATATGTAAAGAGGATGTCCCATTGCATACCATCCATATTGATCATTTGGGGCCTATGACGGAAACAAAGAAACAATACAATTACCTCCTCACTTTAGTCGATGGCTTTACAAAGTTTACCTGGATTTTCCCCACAAAAAGTACTACCACCAGAGAGACTATAGAAAAACTGAAGATCCACCAGCAGCATTTTGGAAACGCTGACCGAATAATCTCAGACAGAGGAGCTGCCTTTACTAGTGGAGAGTTCGAGGAATATTGCAAGGATGAACAGATCAACCATGTGAGGATTACTACAGGTATACCACGAGGGAATGGGCAGGTTGAGAGACTGCATAGAACAATCATAGCCATATTAACGAAATTGTGTATCGAAACTCCAGCTCTCTGGTATAAACATATAAGCCGTGTGCAGAGAGCCCTAAATAGTTCATACCAGCGGAGCATCAACACATCGCCATATGAGTTGTTGATGGGTACCACAATGAGGTGCAAAGAAGATATGGAAATCCTTGAGATGCTCCAGCAAGAGGCAGCTGAGAAATACCTGACTGAGCGAGAGGATCTGCGCATCAAGGCTAAAGAGTCTATCCTAAAACTTCAAGATGAAAATACCAAGACATACAATAAGAAAAGGAAGGCGAGCCAAATTTACGCCGTTGGTGACGTGGTGGCCATTCGGAGGACACAGTATGGAATGAGTATGAAACTGAAACCGAAGTATCTAGGTCCATACAGGGTGGTGGCGGTAAAGGGGCAAGACCGATACGACGTGGAGAAGCTGGATAGCAGCAAAGAGGGTCCACGTAGGACCAGCTCTGCAGCCGATTCGATGAAACCCTGGCCAGTGGCTAATGGGTCCTGCAGCGACTGAATCTAACGGTTTGTGGTTATGTTACCTATCCTCTAGTAATTAATTCTATTTTCCCCTTACATCGCTCTATGACCATGCCAGTGTTGTTGCCTAAGTGTCCACGTCTCACCAGCCGCCAATTTTATATTCTACATATTTTAGCTAAGGAATGTTACATGTTTATCATTAAGATTTCATTTTCAAAGTAATTAAACCCGTTGTGTAACTTGTTAATTACTTAGGCATGATAGGTTGGCCTTAAGTCTAATAATATTTTAAAAAACAAGCAAATCATCGCCTAGACTACATTGTAGTTTCTATGTTTAAATTTTGCTTGCATATGCGATGTTTTTTACAGGATAACTGTTATTCTTCGTAGTTATTTCAACTAAGTATAATTTAGTTATGTATAACCATTTTTAGAATAAGTTTATGATGAGGTGGTTGCCCAGTCTGTGGGCAGACTGAATGCATAGTGATGTGCCGCTGAGAAATTACGCACTTACCGTAATTTTCAACTTGAGAAATTACCGTAAATTACCGAGAATTCTCGGTAAAGTTCTCCACAAGTAAATCTGGTTGAGTTAAGGTTGGGTTATTAATCGCTTAAAATGCTGCCATCTTTCTTTAAATACTTTTATTAACTACATTATATTTAAGACACTACATTTCGTGTTAATTTTAAAGTTAGGGTTAGGACGTTATTTTGCAAACAGGTAAATGCTTATCAAATAGGGTCGTATTCGTATTGTATTCTAGCAGGTAAAAAAACCGCTAGAGGTAAATGGTATTATTTCAACTAATTAGAAGCTGGGTCTCAGTCTCAGTATTCCTAGATAGTAGCGGTACCTGATTGGCCCTCAGCCCTTACCCTTAAGTCATGGTGGGGAAAGAATGCCTACGGCACAGGCCGAACGATGTACCTAGTTTAGTTCATCTTGAAGCTACCTATTGTAAATATTACTTAAGTGATATCAGTGTTGTTTTGTGAAATCAAGTGGAACAATGAGGCCAAAAGGCAAAGTATTAGAATATTTTAGACAATCAAACGAAAACGAACGAATTAAATATATTTGTTTGTTTTGTGAGCAAGTGTATACCGCCAAAAATGTAACTCGTTTCGCACAGCATTTAGTCAAAAATTGCCAGAACTGTCCTATTGACGTTAAGTCGGACCTTAGAAAAGTTGGAGCACAAAACAACAATCCAGCAGCTGCAGTCGAAGGTTCTGAATCCGCAGCAACCGAACAACTCAATGATGTATCTGTAGACGAGGTAAGGAATAATGTGTTTTATTAGCCATTTTTGTGATATATCATATTTCTCTTACACCTTTGTACGTAAAGGTTGCATTAACAAAGATATATTTTTTGTAAATGCAATCAATTTTGTTTCAGAATACAATCCATAAGGCTTTTGCCAGAGCTGTTTATGTAACCGGTATGCCATTGTCCATATTTGAGCACCCTTTATGGATTCAAGCATTTGAACTCCTTAAACCAGGATATAAACCACCATCACGTAAAATCCTGTCAACGACACTTTTAGAAGATGAGTACAATGAGATGAAGGCCGTAATCACAAAGAAAATCCAACAATCGAATGTTTTGCACTTGGCGGCTGACGGATGGACCAATGTCAGAAATGATTCCATTATCAATATAATGATTTACACTCCGCAACCGTTTTTTCACACATCAATTGATGCTCAGACAAATAGACACACGGGAGAATATCTAGCTGAGAAAATATCGGAGACAATGGAAGAAATTGGGGCTGAAAAATTTCTCGGCATTATAACGGACAACGCAGCCAACATGAAAAAATGCGGCAAATTGTTAGGCGATAGGTATGAAAAGACCACGTGGATTGGGTGCCTTGCCCATAGCCTCAATTTGCTAATAGCAGATGTGCTAAAAATGCCTGAAGTACATGAAATGTTTACAACAGTGGTTACTGTTGTAAAGTGTATTTTGAAATCACACATATTATGCGCGGAATTCAAAAAAATTGCTTGTGACAAATCATTAAATGTGACTTTAGTATTACCGGTGAAAACACGATGGGGAAGCTATTTGCACTGTCTACAAAATTTTACAAAATCAAAAGCAATTCTGCAAACAATGGTAATCAATGAAAATAATAGAGACATGCAAAAGTTCAAAAGTGAACTGCTGGAAGAAAATACATGGAGCAACCTGGAGCAGCATATTAGTTTGTTCAAACCCATTGTAAAATGGATAATTAAACTTGAAGGAGACGCGTGTACGATTCACTTAGTGCGACGAGGTTTAGAAGAAGTGGAAAACATGTTAATTGGTGATGACGTGGCTAGACGCGTATTTAGTGAAGAGCATTTGTGCAGTTTGATTGCAAAATTTCAAGAAAGAAAACAGAACTGTTTAAAACCCATACACTTTGCTGCAGCTATTCTTGACCCTAAAAATCAGGGGATCTCTCTGAATTCTGAAGAGCACCTTGACGGATGTTCGGTCATTATGGAATCTGCTGAATGTGATGCTCAAGTAATTCTGAAAGAGCTATCAGAGTACAAATGTCGAAACGGGATATTCGGAAAAGAATTTGTATGGCAAATCGTCGAAACTGTGGAGCCTGTATCATGGTGGCAATCGCTATATCCAAATTCTGCGTTGGGAAAGGTAGCTCTAAAAATCTTGTCAGTACCAGCCACATCTGCATCAGTAGAAAGGTCATTTTCGACATTTGCGAATATCCACACAAATAAAAGAAATAGATTACTGACTGAGCGATGTAACAAAATATGCTATATATCACATAATTGGAAATTATTGAACAAAAAAAAATCAGAAGACCGAGCTACAATCAGCCCTGTGACTGTGAATATGTCACAACGTGATCTCAGTGAAGAGAGTTTGGAAAATGACTATCTGAACGCTTCTTTTGAAGTTGAGCCGATTGCCAACGAGTTCGATACTCAATATGATGATTAAATCCATATTTTATCAGGTTTAACACTGGATAGTACTTTTATTGTACCTGTTTAAATTTTTAGTAAAATTCATTTTTGTGTCTATATTGTCAGAATTGTAAGCTTTTTTTTTTAGTTGATTATTTACACATTAAATATGATTTTCATTGTTTTACTTGATTGTGTATTTTTACTACGTTGATTATATTTAAATGGTTTAATTTTAAAGATTATTATGTTAAGTAAATATAGTTGATTATTATGTGTTCAAAATTATTATTGCGTTGATACACTTGATACCATTATGTTATTTTTACTATCAAAACATCTTCTGAGATTGTAACGTGAAAAAAAAAATATTTTTTTTATTGTTTTATTTTATTTGATTATTAAACATTTAAGAATATGAAGCAATTTTAATTGAGTTCACCTATATAAACTCCACAAGTTAAATTTTTGCAAGCATCATCACGTGAGAAACATCTCAGAGAACATGCTCGGTAAATTACGCCTGTAATTTACGCCCGTAATTTACGGTAATTTTGGTAATATACGAGTTCCTATAGTCCGATTATTTTAATTTCTTTAGGGTACATTATTATCGCTAATTTAAATAGAATAACATAAAAAAAAATTAGAAAAACAAAAAACTAACACAACTTTCTCGATAATTACCGTCACGGAGAACGTTACCGAGAATATTACCCGAAAATTCTCCCTGTTCTCGTAATTTACGGTAACGGCACATCACTATGAATGCAGGATGGCCGAATGTGGGATATGAATGCGAAACGGAACGTCAGATGATGCATGAAAAAAAAAAAAAAAGTGTGCGAGCGAGAGAGAGAACGGACGAATGTAGATGGGTGCACGCGCTTCTTGTAATTGTTCTAAAAACCGTGTGAATATTGAATAAAAATTGTGCAGTGTACTTTCTGCGGTTTAATTTTGAAAATCCCGGCCCTACATGTATATAGGCGTTTGTGGTAATTGCAATGCTTTTAAGTTTATCATTGATTTTAGTCTGTTCTAGTGCTAGGCAAAAACCAACCCTATCTTTTTTTCATTCTTGAGTTGGATCAAGTAATATCAACCCTGCAAATGCGATATCATTTCGTTTTCTTCACATTCTGCTATTGTTTTGACTTGAATTTGTTTCTTAAATCTAAATGCCTACGTTTTTAGTCGTAGTCTAACAACGGACAGCCGTGGGTAAAAGCTGGTAAGTAAACAAACGAACGAATAGCAGCCGAATTAGTTTTTACATAACACGTCATCAATGACGGTCGAGAATCGAAGGGTCCCGAGACGCGATTGAGAGTCGATGCTTTTACATTACGATTCCACGGTAGAGTGATTTTATCCGACGATAAGCTTTCTCCGAGGAATTGGCTTATCGAAGGACAGTGCTACACGTCTTCGTTTTACCGATTCGTCTGTCCTAGATAATAAAACCGTAATTTGTTGGTTTTACCCGCAGGACGTCCGTATTTTGATTCGTCTCGCTTGAGTTGTGATTCGCTAACGCCTGTCGGACAACCGTGGCTCCACGGAACCCCATTCTGCTAATGGGGCCGTTCCCTAGCGATTAATTAACTGTACGCTGCCGAATAATCTCTTTGTTCTGTCCACGACTTGTATGGACGCTTAAACATACCTTTAATCTGTGAAATAACTACGAAAATTTACTCCTAAATAACTTGATCCTTTGACAACGGTATCTGTAAAGGTACTGAAACGTCAGGGAGGCTCAAATAATTAATATACGCGATATAATCCGTTTAAATTGTTTTATTTAAACTTGATCATTGTTTAGTTAGAGTTTGCAGTGCGATGTTGTCGCTCGTCGTAGGCTACCCATCCAATGGAGTTGTAAAACGGGCAGATGACATTCCTCTGATTTAAATGCATGTATGGCTTCACAAAGACGTAGCCTAATAGTTATTTTCTTTGCTCCGCTTCAGTCTTAGGGTGCGTCTCCATTGAAGTGAGGCGGAGCTGAGACGTACGGAATAGACCAATCACCTGAGTTGTAATCTGTATCTCAGGTCCGCTTCAATTTTGTCATTCGTCCAGTGGAGAGGCAACTTTACTGGAGTTCGGCGTCAAGAATAATCGTCGAGGGAAGAGAAAAAGATCACGTAGAACGTTAATGAGCATTTAGCGCGATAAGCACGAGCGTCTAACAAGGATTGAAGCAGGATCTGTTGAGCAGTGCGCATTAACATTCCTGGAGGGGGCAAGGGCAATAATGCGGGTGTTAGACGGCGCTACACTCGGGCTGCGCGCTGGGAATACCGACCGGGCCTTCGCCGGTATACCTTTTACACCGTTACCAGGTTACCTTCATAAGTAGATTGTATTAGTAACCAATTGACCTAAAATCTCGAGGCGAACAGGGTCAGTCTTAGATCACGGATTGTAGAGTATTTTTCCGTTCCCGAATAAATTAATGTTTAATTTCGATTCATTCCGTTGTGTATGTGTTCTGGTGTACCTTTACTTAAACGTTTGATTAAATTGATACCATAAAGAATTCAGCACTAAAAGTAATACGACGTTTCCATTACAATTGATTACTTTTGCGTCGTGATTATACCGTATCATATGTCGTCAATCGTAAGTCGATACACCGAATACGTTTATTATTTTGAAAAAATAATCGCAAGCAAAAATTATCAATACACAAACACAAACATCGTCAAAAAAGTAATCAGTTTCAAATAGACGCAAACGTACAATGTTCCCTTAAATTACATCATGAAAAAGTGTCCCTCGCGACGCCACTTTGTATGTGACTATTTATATGGAAAATAACGGTAATACGTGTCGCTCGGAGCAAATTAGTTTGCACTCCACGTGTCCCAGGGGAATATGAGCGACAAAGGTTCGTTTGCGGAATGTGTGAGGCGACCCTGTGTTCGTGTGCGAGTAGATACTTGGATAGAAAATCCCTCTTTACAACTGACAAGCTTTCTCCCGCTAACGTCGGAACAAGGCGAGGTCGGTTGAGATCCATGAATGGTAGTTGAATTCCCGCAATGGTTACGGTAAAAGGCTACGCATGTGGGCCAATATTATTTGGCGGGGGTACGTTTTGTTTACAAATTGCTTGGCAGCGCGTGCTTCGCCCCCCTCAAATTACCTCAAGATAAAGCGGCTGCTGCTACCCGCCGATAATTTTGCTTCGAGCTTGTTTTATACGCACGTTGAACGGTGATTTCGAGTGTAAATGGATTGCTCCGGTTTACGGCTTCCCTTTGCTGATGAGACGACAACGATCAGAAATCATTAAGGCAGTTTTGCGCGTCATTTTGATTCGGTGGTACAATTTCGATTCAATTGGTTGAACATTTTTTTTTTTTCATCTTTATGTTTTAATAAAATGTTTTTATTGATTCTGTTCATCACATTCACACATCACATCACATTACACTACATTTGTCTTTCATAATCTCCCTTTATGTCAATATTTATAATAAAGATTTCATGTTTTAGTTCTTTTTTCTTCTGTCTTGTTGTGCAGTAAAAGTGATGATGCTGAAAGATCTCCAGGTTAATATTATGTCAAGTAATAAAGTTTGTCAAATAATTTGAAAGAGACGGTGTGTTTACTTATCTATCTCAATCGCGTCGTTTTAGTATCAAGAGCACCTTCTCTTCAGAAATATTGCTACGTAGAGACAACGAGAAAATTATACGGGGGTGCTAAAGTCAAACTTAATTAGATGAGTTCAAGTAGATAATTACTTGAGAGCTTAATTTATGTTTCAACAAGTAAACAATGATCTACCTCCTTCAAGTTGTTTTACGGAACACTTTAGACATAAATTGTCTCGTAACGTCCAATTCAGTAAATTAAAAGGATTTTTTGTAACGTTACACGAAACTTTGTTTAAAAACTTGTTATACATATGGAATAGATAGCTTAGCAAATGATGGCTTTAATACGTTCAAGCTTTCTTTACCACTCAAACTACTGGGTTAAACAAAAATATGTAGTCGGTGAAGGATTATGGGCTGTAGAAGAAAAGTACCTACCTAACATAAACTAAACTTATTAAAAAGTGTACCTAAACAAACTAGCGAGCATTTGTGAAATTGCGTTCAACGTTGAGGCAGCAGACATTTCACAATTCAGTCTAGATACAACGTTTATATGACCCCAGAAAGTGTCAACGTGTTAGCCGTTAGATCTTCCGTTTTAAATAAGCAATAAGATATCTTTTGTACACAGTTTGAAAGAAAATTCACGTTAACCATGCAGCAATTTGAGTTCACTTTACACTGATACGTTATCGCTTTAGCGTTCCAATAATATTTGTCTGCAAAATTGCGGTTCGTCGCGAAATGAAAAATTCTACCGTTAATGCTTCATAACACTCGGAGTTTGCCGTGAAATTGCCTACAAGAGGTGGGTAATAATAATATATATTTCATCATTTTGTAATCCGAAAGGACGAAGTAGGTACGAACAAAGAGTATGTAATCACTAGGTACGAGATGGGGACTCATGTTTACGAGTCTGTAATTATATACGAGGTTTGCGACAAAATCTTATTTTTATCACCCAGTCAGGGCTAGAGTCACGTAAAAGGAACGAAAATTAAAGTCACATTTTGGAACTTATCATTGGAACATATATGATTAATGAATTACAATTAGGCGTTTAGACACGATTTTCCCAAATTGTTGGGTCTCGCCCGCAAAAAATGTGTAATTCGGAAATCAAAAATTTCTTCGAGTTCACAGAGCATACATGATGTATTAGCTGCGAACGTTTGCCTGAAATGTAACAAAAAAATATATTTTTTTGTTGCTTTACAGGTGATTGGTCGTGGTGAAATAGTACATTACATCAGAGGCCGGGAAAATGAGGATTTCCGGCCAAGTAGGTATATACCGCCGGATAGTGATACGAGGCCGGGAATCCGTTTTCACGACGAGGCATGTATAGTGCTTTTCTCAAACATACAATGAAATGAAAAAATATACTTCAAAGAACAACATTTTATTAATTGACAAATAGGAAATTTTAGTCAAACAACCAACCTTTAAAAACAAAACCTGCTTTTTGTCAAACCAGCCAGCTGTGTGAATGACCTTGTTGTTGAAACCAAAAAAAAGTTACTTTGCAGGCCTAGGCCTGAAAAGCAGTATGAAATCCCTTTACAGTCCTCTCGAGTTGTTGCGCCCAAAAAGCGATACTTCCGAGCCTTATAAGGAACGTAAAGACAATATTTCATTGCATGTTTGAGAAAAGCACTTTTACACTACCGCCGATTTTCTATCACTATTGTAAATATGTTAACTCAGTGCTTTATTTTTTGTTTTTACTTCAAAAAAGAAAGAATACCAGCTAACACATTTTCTCATTTATATGAATAAGAATGTAATAAAAGTGAAGCCTAGCAACTTGATAATATGAACTCGCGCCTTCAGAACACTAGGTAAAAGTTAGTTGAACACAAATAAGCGTTGCCAACTGCGTACGTTACTAAAATATACAGGATTAAAACGATGTTCTTGTAATTTCGCTTTTAATTAAGCAATAAAATATATTCTATTCTATTCTATTAAGGAAACTAACCTACGCGTCTGTAAAGGCGTCCGTAGTTTTACATATCTTATTCATCGTTTTTTGTTCATTCTTTCGCAGATAGCCGCACATGCACGTCGTCGGAGTTCCGATGCAAAACCGGCCGGTGCATACCGAGCTCCTGGCGGTGCGACAACGAGAAAGACTGCTCAGACAACTCCGACGAAGACTCCGCCAGTTGCAGTAAGTTCTAGTAACAAATCGTCTGAAAACCAAAACTAACTAAAATTTCTGTCACTGTTCTACAAAACCTCGTATCTATTAAGTATATTGGCACTGAGATACGAGCTTTGTTTAAAGTAGGTATTTGTTACTTAGGGAGTTTTCGAAATGTAATAGAAGGAAAAACTAAGTAGCGCGTTCAGGCATTCGCTGCCCTGAAAATGGGAATAGGACACAGCTTACAGCAGTTCTAAGAACAGATATCTACAAGAGTTAATAACCTTTGGATCAGCATCTTCATAGGCTAGGTATTAGACGAGTTCTACTAATAGTTATTTATTTCGTCAAAGCGGTGAAGACTGGATAAAAAATAGTGAACCGTGAAAAGAAAATTGCCGGAACGCAAACAAAGTTCAATAATAATTCTTATCTCCTCGTATATAAAGATGAAGTAACAAAAGTTCTTCATATTGCCGAGTATTATTGGAAAAACATTTGTAGAGGCTTTAATACCCTGTGTAAACTCAGGGTCTTATCCTCGCGGGGGCAGTGTCATCGAACGGGAATCGTGAACGATTCAGTTCAACCTTTTTGGTACCTAAACCCGTCTCTCACGAATATTTGTCGAATATTTCCAGTTATACGTGTGATTGCTACGTCGTAGCTGACTACGAAATGAACTCGATGCTGTAGCAACTTAAAATGTTGCTACGATTAGGTATAAGAAATGTACAACGCATATATACACGTTTTCATTTTAATATGCATTGCTTTGAAATTGCTCTTTCATATTGCTATCAAAGGTGAACAATTTATTGCAGTCTGAAAAAGTATCATATTTTAGCTTAAATAAACGAGTTCGATTTTCGATGCTATAATACAGTAGCTAACATAACAAGTAGATAAATAGTATTATAGATTATCGCTGATAGTAGTTCGGGACGCTGGCATAATGATAGATAGGAACAGGTGTTTCATTAAGTTCAACAATACACGTGTGGTAACAATATTGTATCGATGATAAACAGAAATTGAATCTGTGTATAATGTATTACATAGCATAAAGGTTAACAGCCAACGCCAGACTTCAAATTATAAAAACGGGATACATTTTCGGCAAGGGTTTATCCCTTGATATAATATCTACATAAATCTCTTGCGAAGCAAGTTTAACCGATTTCCATAATCCATCAATTTTGTGCCACACTTTCATAATTCGCGTCTTAATGGTTATTTTAAAAACCTAACAATTTATGATAAAAGTTTAGAGTAAACACCCGTATTTCGTCCTTGCCTTGGATTAAAATCTTAATTACGACTCCCAGTTTTCATGATTTGTTTTATAGGTAATCTAGTTCTATATTTTTGTTCAGAGCAGGTATTTCTCAGAGAATCTATACTGTAATTATTCAATGATTATGCTAAATTTACATAAATATTGATGATGTTGAGGACCTGTATATGTTTGCACAGTGTCTGATTATATCAAAGTGGTCCTTCGAACCAGATATGAATCAGTGACCTATGTATGGGTTATAACAAATCGATGTTATCCATCGCATTGAAAGTGTATACAAACAATTATAATATTCATCTGAAAATTTAATTGTACGCAATAAACGCGTGAGAGTAATTGGGGTACGGATGTGGTATTCGAAATGGTAAAGGTACGGATTCAAGGTTTGTGAAAATTTATTTATTGCTCTGGCAAGGAATAATGGGGCGAAACGCGAGTACCCGTGGGGGATAATTCGACGTGTTCGAAGCGGGTGAACCGGGAAATTATGTTCGCAACGAAATGAGCGACTAGATTCTTCGATCTCCATCTTAGACATGTCTTATGCTTGGGTCTCTTTTGTATCCCAGCTTGATCATTAAGGAATGGGATTAAATACAATTCACATCATATAATAGTCGCTCGCCGACATTTAGTCGTTAAATACTCGATTTATTTCTAAAAACCGGCCAAGTGCATGTCGGGCCACGCTCAGTGTAGGGTTCCGTAGTTGCCCATCCTTCACAATAGATGGGCTTAATTTAGGTACGAGAAAGGTTTCAAGCTCTATAAAAAGGGTCGTAAACGCCAAAGTAACTGTAATTACTTATTACCTTCTGGAAGTTATCGATTATACACGTCGTCGTCGGTGGAACAAAAAGCAGGAAAGGCTCCGTGTCTCCACGCGACGCATATTCAATCACTCTACCAAACCTAGCGAATGGGAAAGGTACAAAAGAGCGCTAACAGAATATAATAAAGAGATCAGAAAAGCCAAGAGAGCGTCTTGGAAAAGATTCTGTGAAGAGATTGCCCAAACCCATAAAGGAGCGAGAATTCACAAAATACTAGCCAAGACACCAACAAATTATCTCGGACTCTTGAAGAAACCAGATAATACCTTTACGACCACAGAAGAGGAGACGCTAGAACTCCTCAGGGACACACACTTCCCCGGATCGTACTCCACCAGCGATACACGACGATGCGCCCACAAGAGCTACCAATCTCACAGGGCACACAATACTGACTGGAACTTGGCTGCAAATATTTTCAGACCAAACCAAATTAAATGGGCCTTGGAAAATTTCAAACCATTTAAATCTGCGGGAGATGATGGAATATTCCCTGCCTTACTACAGGAAGGCCGCGATATACTCCTCCCGCTTCTGGTAAAAATATTTAGGGCGAGCTTCGCCCTGAGCGTGATACCAGAGCAATGGACTAAGGTACGCTTCATACCAAAAGCAGGGAATAAGGACTATTCACAACCTAAATCCTTCAGACCCATCAGTCTAACCTCCTTCCTACTAAAGACTATGGAAAGGGTAATTGACCAACACGTACGAGCTAAACATCTGGTAACAAGGCCACTCAGTCCCTGCCAGCATGCCTACCAAAAGGGGAAATCCACAGAAACTGCCCTGCTAGATCTGGTCGACAAGGTGCAGAAAACCCTAGAGGATAAGCAAACAGCTCTATGCGCGTTCTTAGATGTAGAAGGGGCCTTCGACAACACACCTACAGATACCATCATTAAAGGTATGGAATCAAAAGGTGTAGACGGCACCACAAAAAGATGAGTTCGGAGTATGCTCTCGAACAGAACAGTAATTACTAACCCTAAATGCCACCACGCATGAATTTCACACCAAAAGAGGATGTCCACAGGGAGGGGTCTTATCACCACTTCTGTGGACTCTAGCGGTGGACCAACTCCTTGTTCGAATGGCGGCCAGGGATTATGACGTACAAGGATATGCCGACGATATCGTAGTCATAATCAAAGGACCCTGCCTTAACACAATCTCGAACATCATGCAAGGAGCTCTCAACACTATCTGTACATGGTGCAGAGAAAACGAATTGTCTATCAATGCAAACAAAACCATTATAGTGCCCTTCACAAATAAAAGGAAACTCGACAAGCTCAACACTTTAAAGCTAAACGGACAAACTATACCATTTACAAATGAAGCCAAGTATCTAGGGGTCACCTTTGACCAAAGGCTAACTTGGAACACGCATTTGAACAATATAATCCAAAAAGCGAAAATGGCACTGTGGACATGCTGTCGAATGGCAGGAGCAAGATGGGGCGTAAGACCCAACATTGCTATGTGGCTATACACAGCAGTCGTGAGGCCTATAATAACCTATGCCTCCGCTGTCTGGTGCAATAAGGCCAACCAAAAGACAGCGATCCTAAAACTAAGCAGCCTACAACGCACTGCCTGCATTATTGCAACAGGAGCCCTGTCTTCGACGCCGGGTGCGGCCCTGGACGCACTGCTCGACCTAACACCTCTGCACCTACAGGTGCAGAAAGAGGCCGAGCAGTGCATCTACAGGCTCTGCACACTGTCCAAGACGAAATGGCGCTCACAAGCACTGAACAAACTAAAGGCTTCAGTGTTCGAAAACAAACTACTGTGCATGCCCTCTGACGACATGCTCACTGAATGTATCTTTACGCAATACTACTCAGTGGAACTACCCTCAAGAGACGAATGGCTAAACGACCAAATGTCTCTCAAAGAGGGCTGCCACATCTGGTATACGGATGGTTCCAAAAAAGGAAAAGATGTAGGATGTGGGGTCTATGGACAGAGACCAAAGCTCAATGCAAGCGTCAGCATGGGCACAGAGGCCTCAATCTTCCAAGCGGAGATCTTTGCCGTAAACAAATGTGCAGAGATAAACCTTGACAAGAACATAAGACACTGCCACATATACATCAACTCGGACAGCCAAGCTGCCCTGTTGGCACTGGAATCACTAGAGGTTAAATCTAAACTAGTCCAACTATGCAAAAACAATTTAAATGCCCTAGGCGAAACCAACAAAGTCACTCTTAGATGGGTACCAGGTCACTCCGATATTGACGGAAATGAAAGAGCAGATAAACTCGCAAGAGATGGCGCGGACAAGCCCCTTGTCGGCCCAGAACCGTTCTGCGGAATCACAAAACGCCAGGCTTATTCTCTGCTCAACGATTTACACAAATCTAAGGCGATCGAGATGTGGGTGGCTGTGAAAGGACAAAATCACTCGAAAACCCTTATAAAAGGCTTTGTTCAGAGGTTATCTAAAGAGTTACTACAGCTCAAAAGGTCAAAAGTCTGTGCGGTGACTAGAACTCTGACCGGTCACTGCAAGCTGAAAAAACACCTGTCCCTAATGGGTATGGAACAGGACGCAACGTGCAGGTTCTGCCAAGAGTCAGAGGAGACAGCTATGCGGACCACTTATGCACAAAAGAAGTATCCACTTAGGGCAACACTTTGTGCCCCCAGAGGAGATACAACAACTCACGGCCCAAAGAATCTGGGAATTCCTGGACTCAACGGGCCTCAGCAGTGAGCTTTAAGACAGGGCTGCCACAATAGATCAATTTTGGTCGATGC
Source organism: Apotomis capreana (assembly GCA_947623375.1). NCBI lineage: Eukaryota > Metazoa > Arthropoda > Insecta > Lepidoptera > Tortricidae > Apotomis > Apotomis capreana. The sequence continues at coordinate 21,578,224 of OX392501.1, forward strand.
GGCACACAAAAGGCCCAAGCGAAAATAATAATAATAAATAAATATCGATTATACGCGCCAGATTGAGCGGAATCTTTTAATGCAGTATGTCAGTTAACTAATATGTGTAACGTTCGAAGTATAAGGACACCGCGCGGCACTTACGTCATTTTAAAGAAAATTATGAAATTTTGCGATAACTCAAAAACGGCTTGACCGATTTTATTCAATATAGTTTCATTGAAAGTACTATATAAGGCCTCATTTTCATGAATTTTTCCATATTTTTTTGACTCGTGGTTTAAAAGTTAGAGGGGGGGGGCGCTATTTTTTTTATTTTCGGAGCGAATTTTTACAAAACTGCTGACTTTATCAAAAAAATATGTTAGAAGCCCCCTATTATTTTTAAAAGACCTATTCAATGACATCCCACACACTAGTGTTGAAACGAAAAAAGAAATCACCCCCACTTCAGGAGAGGTACCCGAAAAAGTTTTTTTTTTTTTAGTTTTTATTTTACCGTTTTGTCGGCGTCATACATTTACATACTCATACCAAATTTCAGCTTTCTACTACTAATAGTCACGGAGCTAAGCCGCGGACGGACGGACAGACGGACATGGCGAAACTATAAGGGTTCCTAGTTGACTACGGAACCCTAAAAAGGGGAAAAATTGGGTAGTGCATTAACTTCATCCAAAAGTGCGATCTTTGCTAGGTCGTCGGTACATCCTGTTTGGGCAGGGCTTTCGCTGATATAAGTAAGTAGGTATAACTGAAAAGTAAACTTCGTAAACAATTCACTCGACAAAATTTAAAAATAATCATATTAAATGTCAAAAAGTTTTGAAACATTTCTGAACCCTGTAATGAATCAAAGCTAAAAGTTACCAGCGTAAAGAAATATTCCAGTTACAGTTTGATGTAAAAACTCAATAAAAATATAATTATTGCGGAGCATCAGTTATTTCTCTTTGAAGGTTCTACGTTTATTAATTTATGAAATTTGCTTTTCTTTCAAAGAAGTCGTTTTAACTCGACCGAATATAATAAGAATCGTGGCTTAAATTCAGTAAAATAATATGTATTAAAGCTGTAATCAACAAATTTATTGCTTTTTAGGGTTCCGTACCCAAAGGGTAAAAACGGGACCCTATTACTGAGACTTCGCTGTCCGTCCGTCCGTCCGTCCGTCTGTCACCAGGCTGTATCTCAAGAACGGTGATAGCTAGACAGTTGAAATTTTCACAGATGATGTATTTCTATTGCCGCTATCACAACAAATACTAAAAATGTAATAAAATAAATATTTAAGGGGGGCTCCCATACAACAAACGGGATTGGTTGCGTTAACTTTGCACCTCATTTGTATGGAGGGCTATACATACCAGGTGCAAACTTAACTTAACCACTTAAGGATGGAAAGTGTTTGTACGGAACCCTCGGTGCGCGAGTCCGACTCGCACTTGACCGGTTTTTTAATACAAAACACGCTTACAGAAAACTTATTATAATTAGACTCAAAAAAGTTGTTTTGTCTACTTAGCGGTGTTAAGCGGGCTTTTAATTCCGTGTCTTCAAACAGTAACAATGCGTATAAAAAGCCTGCAAAAGTTTTGAGAGCTTTTATTTTATTGTGAATGGGATACGGCCGCCGCCGCACTTCTGCTTTTGCCAGTATAAGTCGGGGCCACAAAACGTAAAACCTTTTTTATTTGACAGAGACACGCAATGTTTTTGGCCTGTGGTTAGGACTCTAGCATCGGACTACATTGGGAGTTGTTTTTGTTTATCTAACACATACGTACCTACGCCTACTATTCAGTCCATTCCATTTACTTGTAGACATTTTATGTCTAATTACATTTGTAGGCTGCTGCTCAACATTTTCGGAAGGGAACGTTTCGTAATTTGTTAAAATTATGACGAAAGTTTAAAGAAAACTTTACGCTTTGAACTCGGCAAAGTGAAACTTGTTGACAAAGTTTACCTATTTTATTAGCAAATATATTCGTCGCAAAAGGCTAAGTAGAGACAGAATAATTACTGTTTAATAAGTACTGCTAAGCCATTTTAATTAATTACCCAATTACGTAGTGTCTCGCAAGAGATTAATTTATTATCATTAATTATTTAGTTGTTCACGTTTTGAATTTAAAGTACTCAGTTAAGTTTTCTTAGTATCGTCGAGGATATTTATTAATTGAGTTCTTCAACCGCATTGAAGCAAATCTTAACATTGACCCGTTGCTGAATAGCAGAATATAAAAGAAAATAATTTTACTAAGCGTTGAATAATTTTCTTGGTAGACCTTTTGAAATGAGTTAATTGAAAAATGTAATATTAATTAGATGGAGAATATTCCTCAAAAATTATTACTAGCATCACTCTTAAGAAAAATGTAGTTATAAAATTAAACCCAACAGCTCAGAAGACCAAAAATCGCTATATTCGATTCTGCCGAGACTATCTCTACAGCATTACAGTTCGGATAATCTCTAGCCTCTTACTCAAATAATGGACCACACATGGAATGGATGAAAATGTTTATCCTTTCGTTCTTTGCTGATACAATATGACTACTTAACCGTGTATTGTTAATCTCAATTAGGTTGGCTTCTCCGAATGATGCCCAGACTTTACACATCCATAACCAAACCATGCTCAGTTTTATAGATTAGTCATGAAAACTTTCACATACAGTTACGCAACGATCTTGTCCGGAACACAAATTTGTGTGTGCGACCGGGCACTGCATTCCCGGAGCCTGGAAATGCGACGACGCCGCTGATTGCCCCGATGGCTCCGACGAACACAACTGTGGTAAGGGCATGCCTCATGCGCAGCATGGAGCTACAGGGCATGTTTCGGAGGAACATCTCGAGGATAGCATGAAAGTGCGTTGATATAAGTTTATCGTTCCTATTTCAGGGTATTCAAGCAAGAACTGGTATTTCATTCGATTTCATTCTCCAGGGTTACCGATTATTCAGTCTACGCTTTTTTACTACCATCAAGATATCAAGATAAAGATATCGATATCAAGCCAATATCGACAAGACCACCTTTGTCTACAATTTCAGAGATCTCAATGTGTTTCTCATAATGTTTTCCTTTTCTGTACTGAAGTCTACACGATAAATTAAGTTTCAAGGTCGTAGGCCTTAATTAAAGAACGAAGAAAAGGAATCTGATAAATGCATCTCGGAACGGAGAAGACTGACAGCGAGATTTAATGTAGACTCTGGAATGAAAGACAAATAGCTCTGTAGAAGTTAATGGCCTTTGCTTAGGCTGTCTGGTCAGCGTCTATATTGAGACGAAATATAAAATAATCTGATTTCTTCACGCGTAAATTCCACCGGGCAATATCACTTATAAATTTAGCTTCCATTATTTACCCCGATCAGTATGTGACAGTGATATTGCCCTGTTTTGGCGCCCGTCAAGGTCATAGAGCATGTTTTAGATATGCGTCTATTGTATATTTTGGTGACCTAGTTTGGTAAAGGTCCATTTCTAATTGAAATATACCTACAGAAAGAAAACATTCATCAAATGGGAACCATTTATGAAAAACAAGCGGTGCATATGATCTCGTGAAATACGTTCAACATTTCTGCGACAGCAGTTCAGTGATCGATGCGATCACTAATTGGAATCGAACTGTCTTTATTATTTTAATTTCCATTTGCATCAGGTATTGAGCATGTGCATGAATTGGGTCGGCAGATGTGGCGGTGTGCGGGACGGAGCAGTTCACTTGCCGGGGTAAGCCTGGCGAGTGTGTGCCGCTCACGTGGATGTGCGACGACAACCCGGATTGTTCTGATGGATCTGACGAGAAAGCATGCAGTAAGGGTTACCCATCATTCCTATATGAAAGTTCCCAAGCGACCATGGAATCGAATTTATATAACTAAAGCACAGTCTTACAAGGAAACTTTCTTCCAGTGGCAGTTTCTTATTGTATTTAGATAACTGCTGCTAACACCAGGCCTAACGCGCAGTAGTGACTTTTGTCACTGTGACAGTACATCTGTCTCTTCCACGAAATGAAAAAGAGAGATGTTTTGTCAGCGACAAACGTCACCAGTGCGCGCTATTAAAAGTATTTTCCGAATGAAACTCGCACTTTGTAATTGATTCACATAATGTGACGAAAAGCAGTTTTAGCAAAAGTGAGTTATCCGCTGCCAATATTCGATAACATGTGACGCTTCGCAACTACTTTACCATAATTATCATATGTTATGTATTTGTTCATTGGTAAAATTTAAGGAATGCAAAGCATCAGACGTCATCAGTCCTTGCTCTACTTTATAATCACTTTGAATTTGTGAACTTAGATTGGCTTTTTGAACTTAGATACGAAAATTGCACGACGCAGTACCCAATTACATTATCTTCACATTTCATCATACAGTGAGAGCAAAGTGCACATCGCTAGCACATAATATGTTCTTAAAATAAATTTTGCAGTGTCATTTTATATAAAGAAATCTAGTTAGAGTGGAAGTTCTTTGTTCAAACTTTTTAATCAGCGTCTAGGTGCAGAAAATAATGTTTGCTCTGTCGGCGAGGCGGGGTCGATGTTTAACTATTCCTCTTTGGCGCTGGCTGTATCAATCAATCATTGGAACCCTCGCCTGGCCAAACACTCTGTATTCTATCAACGCTCGGCTCATCCGTCTATAAATTCTTATCTACCCTCCCCGGACCCTCCCAGAAGCGTGAGCGATGACGTTGCGTGTGCTTCAACCGCAAGGTATTCTTCCGCCTTCCATGACCCGATATGATTATGACATCCTTCTTTCTATTTTTTTCCTTTATGTATGTTCATACACACGCGACACGCGCCTACGATATTTTGCCGTTTTTTCTCCGTATTAAATTTCAATCACGTTCCGTAGTCACCCTCGCACAGATCTAAAAAAAGGTGATTACCTCCCTTAAGAGCTGCGGCACCTAACTATTACCTACATTAGTCCTGGAGGAATTTAATTAAATGTAGAGTCCGTATCAAAGACGAGTGGGGACAATTTTTCTGCAGAAAAGAAATTTACGCTGTAAGAATAACGAGCCCTACCGTAAAATTACGAGAGTTTAGTCAGAATTTCACATTTAAATTTGAAGTAGATAACATGAAATGTAATTTTTCAGCATTTTTATATTTCTGCATGTTTATATTTGTGCATATTTCTGGTATGAATATGTTACATTTCTTAATTAAATGTTGGAAATTGTGAGCATCTTTTTAGTAACGTAGATATGGAGCGTGCATTTTTCTCAAACTGTATTTTTTAGTAATTTGTGTGGAACAGGGATGGCGAACCAATGTCATGCGTGACTAAACATTTGCACTCCAATCCAAAATAAAAAATAGCACTTAATACTTTTTTTACTAAAAATTCTTTTTGAAAAAATAAAGGTTTGTCATCCCTGACCTAGACGATTTGCGAGTAAGAGAAACCGATCATAAGCACCAATTAAACGTACAGATGAAACGTGTCGTTCGGACGAGTTCACCTGCGGCAACGGCAAATGCATTCAGCAGCGATGGGTTTGCGACGGCGACGATGATTGCGGAGACGGCACAGATGAAGTGAAGTGCCCGGCCCCGACCTGCCAGCCCAACACACACTTCTCCTGCAAGGACGGTCATTGCATCTCTGCCAGGTGGCATTGCGATGGGGACATCGATTGCCCTGATGGCAGTGATGAAACGGTGAGTTGCATTAGAGATAGGTTTATGACTGTGTTAAGCGGTCAGAGATAAAGTGAAGTGCCCGACTCCGATCTGCCAGGATGGTCATGGTCACTGCCTCTCAGCGATCAGCATTGATATTCGATGGTCAAAAAATTTTAATTGATTTCAATAAATTTGGCTGCCCTATTACGGCAGACTGCAGACTTTATACTGCTATCGAAGTATTGATGAAATATTTAAATTTAAAATAAGATCTTTATTGCTGGGAGTTCTTATCTACCTACTGTACAGAAAAATACAAGAGACTTTCCAAAACTTGTTTAACTGAATATTATTATACGTAGTAATATTAGTAGGTATGACGGAGTTGTTCATATTACAATATCTAGTTATAATAAACTCCGGACGCCGGAGTTTGTTCCAGTTAGGTAGTTTCAAATATCAATTTAGTTAAGTGCTCTGTTGGTTGGTGTTGATTAGTACTTTCTGGATTTGCACTTGGTATTACCGAAGATATTAAGGTAATTTGGCAAATTAAGGCGAAGTAAATTCAAATTAAATATTGTTATTATTTTTGGTTTCTGAAATTTTAGCAGGTGCTTAATATAGTCAGTTTATTCACGATCTCATATGAGCGTTTCCTTTAATTACTACTTTCCTTTTATTTCAGGGCTGCGCGAAGCCACCAAAAGTAACGTCCCCCTGCATATCAACGGAGTTCGAGTGCCGAGACCGTATCACCTGCGTGCACAAGGCCTGGGTGTGCGATGGCGACCAAGACTGCCCAGATGGAGGGGACGAGGCGCCAGAAGTCTGTCGAGGGAACGTCACGTGCAGGCTCGACCAGTTCCAGTGCAAAGATCTTAGCTGTATCCCTGGAGCGCTGTACTGCAATGGCCAGAAGGATTGCCCTGATGACAGTGATGAGTTAAATTGCAGTAAGTATTTTAGCGATATTTTGTCATAAGGTTTACTGAGAGGCCGACCATCCACTGAGCAACCCACAAAAAATTACGAACGTCCTTTTTTATTAGAATACTAGCCGCGCCCCACGGTGTTACCTACGGTTTATCAGATGAATAGGCTACCTTATGTGTTAATCCGGGATGTCAGCTACCTCCATACCGGATTTTGTCAAAATTGGTCCGTTTGTGCTTGAAGAAGTAACAAACACACAAACACACTCATAAAATTACGCCTTTATAATATTAGTGTGATGTAAATTAGGATCACTATCATCTACCTGATATGTCAATTGAAAGGGTCGTATTTAGTATCTTGCCATTTGTTAAGACTTTTCATACTAGAGCCAAGTGTACATATGAATGTTAGTAATACCAATAGACACACGGTAGTTTGTTAGAAAGTTTCTCTTCACACAATTTAAAAACTTATTTTAAATTAAATTCTAACTTAACTTATTTTTATTTAAATTCAAACAATTTAAATACTTGAACCTTGAACCACAAATACACTGTTCCAATTCGTAAATTGTAGTAGCAAATAGCTCCGCTGTAAATAAATTTCAGTTGATTTAACTTCGTTCAGTGAATGAAGTAAATTTGACTAACGCATTGTCTGTATTGAGGAGTTGAATGAACTCAACATAACACATGTAGGCAGATCAATGATTTTTAGCAGCTTTATAACGGAATTACAGAAAAGTAGTTTTACACTTAAATAGGTAATGGTGTGTCATTGTTAAAACTATTAGCGACTACTACTAGCGACCTCCAATATACCCACATAAATTAGTTATTGCTACTGCTTAAATCGTTTTTATTTTAGTATAATAATTCAGCGACCAGACATAATTTATGGGATCTGCCACACAATGTTCTATGCAATGTCCCTGAAACTAATAGAGACCAATTTGAGAGAAACTTTGTGTAAGCTCCATGAAGTGACGTGGCATCCATAGAGCCGATTCTTCTTGCAAAAAACCTTTTTGTTATTGAACTGGGTAAAAATAATCCACACTTTACTTGGGATTACTCTTACTAAGTTTAATGACATGTAACTGAAAAGTAGCGAATGGAAACTATATATTGTACTAGTGCAAGTGCAACATCACATAGAAGTTTCTTGCAAAAAGAATTGGATTCCAGCAAACTCTTGAAGTTGTAATTTATTTTCTTTGAAAAACTGACTGGAGAATGCCTGCGGCGTTTCGTATCTCCAGATGTCATATTTTGTGAAACGCTCGGAGATTTAGACTTGTATATGTAAATTAGCGTATAAACATCGGCTTCGTCAGTAATGTGTTTGTTTTCCTGGCTATATTATTTCTATTTGTGATGTTATCTAACAAAACTTTTTTATTTTTCCAGCCAAACCAAAAACCGTATGCGACAAGAAGACACAATTCGACTGCGGAGGGGGCATGTGCATACCTCTCTCCAAAGTCTGCGATAAGAAGCCGGATTGCCCCAACTTTGAGGACGAGCCCAGGGATAGGTGTGGGGAAAACGAATGCGCTAAGAATAATGGAGGATGTACGCAGAAATGCGTCGACACACCCGTTGGGTACTACTGCGATTGCGAGAAGGGATACAAGCTGGTTGATAATAGGACTTGTGATGGTAAGTTTCCTAGTAAAATCGAGGCGGACACGTTGGCCACTGCAGCATAATAGACGCGTTTTACCTACCAATAAAACGCATATTAATTTACTTACCTTATTCGAAGCTTATTTAATTGAGATAGGCATGTCGTTTCCCGCCTTGTATTGCTATCTCTTTCTAAATTACCCCTCTACTAGTCTTTTCCTACCACCACCTGGCAGTGGGGATGAATCTGGGGTCTGATGAAATCCCAATTAGTTTCGTCATTGGCTCGAAATTAATGTCACCAGGCAGAGTTTACTCATAAGCTTCGAATAAGGTAAGTAAATTAATATGCGTTTTATTGGTAGGTAAAACGCGTCTATTAATTTGACTTGACCGTTATTCGAAGCTTATTTAATTGAGACCTGTTTGTTATCGCCTGGTGGTGCCGGAAAAGAAGATGCCAATGTGAATTTAGTGTAGGAACTGACGGAGAGTTAAGAAATAAACCGCATATTCCACTGTAAATCATTAACATTTATTGCAAAAGATAATATTATCCTCTGTTAATAATACATAATGTCAATTATTATTCAATCAACTGCTTCAAAAAAGTGCGACACAGTAATAGATTCACTAGAGGATACTGGCATTACTTCACGTCTGTAATATTGATGGAACGTGTTTTCTGAACGCCAATTACCACGAGCTAATATGTCTTCGACAGGAAAGTTGTCGATCCAATTCTTAGACGCGACCGCTGAGCGGACGCTACCCGGGGACGCTGTAATGCCAGCCTCCTTAAGCAAACTTTTGATCCATCCCGCAATAATTGTTCGGGATGCAGGTTTTACTTCACCTCTTAAGGTGACAAATAAATTATTTACATTATTTAAGTCTCGTCTATTTTTTAACAATGCAATTGTGTGTTTGACCCAAAATACAGGATTTAAATTTTGACAAGCAGAGTTACATAGTAACTTCCATCCTGACTGTCGATGATTTACACAATCTGTCTTGGATCCAAATTCTGGCCAAAATACTACAAAATCATCTGATGACGAATAATGTTTACAATCAATTTTCAATAACGTTAGATCGTGTATTCTTCTACCGGAGCAAAGAAGAAGTAACATCGCAGTGTGCCGAGATGATTCGAATATATTTTCTAAATTGATTTTGTATTTTTTTAAGTGATTAACAAGTTTTTCTACATTCCATATAGGAGGTTTTTGGTCACTGGGCTTCTGTTTTTGCAATGCTATTGATTTAAGAACTTGTTTCACAAGAATGTGCGAACTTAATTGGCCCGATTCTTCCGTATTACATAATGTTGAAACTACTGATTTATACAGTAGGATAGTTCTATATGAAAGATTATGAACTAAGTGAAGATCAGACAAATATTTTGCTACATCCGATCCTGATGGCTTCGTGTAGTCAATATTTTTACTAGTAGCCCAGTTTACCCATTTGTTCCACGCGAGGCTGTAAATCTTTCGTGTGGAGGCGCGCCAGGACTGCTTAAGTAAGTCTAACTGATCTGAATTCCAACCAATTAAGCTCTCTGACCACCCCCACACTTCCACACTTCCAGTATCATTTCTTGAACTTTCGGCGGTGGTAAGCCCGTAGTTACATCGATCAGGAGCCTGTCTAGAGATCGCAGCGTGAACGGAGCTGCTAGGGCCCGGGACTTGAGGTCCGCCCGCCAAAAAACGCGGTTCCATCGCGGGACTACCAGAAGGTATACACCTGTGGCTTGATTGAGATGAGCCAATACCTTTGGGATTAGGTAAGGGGGTGGGAACACCCACGCTAGGTCGAACATCCAAATTTGTGAGAAGGCGTCGTGGATCAGAGCTCTGTGATCGTTTTGATCTAGCGACGCATAGTTGATCACCACGTGGGCTCTTTGAGACGCAAATAGATCTATTTGCGGGACACCCCATTTTGCAAAAACTTTCTCTGTGGCCTCTGGTAGGAGATGCCACTCTGGCGGCCGACGCATCCTTGATAGATGATCTGCGTGGCTGTTGTATTTGCCCGGGATGTGGAACAAGTTGAGATGTATTTGATGTTGTTCGAGAATGCGAAAAACTTGGTATGTTAATTCTAGGAGAGGATTTGATTTTGTTCCACCTTGGTTGCGCAAGTAAGCTATCACTGTTTTGTTGTCGCACTGGACAAGAACCGTAGAATAGCTCAGGTACTGACTGTGATCTTTTAAGACCTTCAATATAGCGAGCATTTCCTTCTGGTTGCAGTGCAACTTTTGCTCCCACTCGGTCCAACTGCCCGACAGAGCCTGTGCGTCTAATTGGGCTCCCCAAGCAAGATCCGAGGCATCTGTCGTCAGGAAATGTGATGGTGGGGGGAGATGGATTGGTGATGGGTGATGACAATTGTGCAGCCACCATACTAGATTTTCCATTGCTTCCTTGGGTATGCTGTAAAGCCGTCCCGAAAATCTCGGTATCGAATTGAGAAGATTTAGAATTGCTCGGTAGTTTAACCTTCCCCTTGGAACAGTGAAGCTTGCAAAGTTGAGAATTCCGACTAAACTCTCGAGGTTTTTTCGATTGGTTTTCTCTAAACATAGCATTTGTTGGACCTTGGCCTTCAATAATGGAATCTTCTCGTTTGGTAAACTTTTGAGATTCTCCCAAGGATCCCAAGCGATACCCAGGTATACCAATGACCTTTGAGGAGTTAGAAGCGATTTCTCGTAGTTTACAAGCCATCCCAATTTTTCTAGAGTCTCCACAACAATCTTTACATGCTTGGCAAGCGTATTCTTGTTCTGGTGGGCTATGAGGAAATCGTCGAGATACACAATCGTGCGTATATTGGAATTCCTTAGAATCTGCGCCACCCAGTTGGTGAATGATGCGAAAACTTTTGGTGCGGTGCTGAGACCGAACGGTAGACATGTCATCTGTAAAAGTTCTTGTCCGTAAATAAGGCGTAAAAAGCACCTGTGCGTTTGACTTACGGGTAGATGGAAATAAGCCTGGGACAGGTCTATTTTGCAAAGCCAATCTTGGGGTTGGATAAAATCCGGTACACGATGAACATTTATTAGTCCAAATTTGTCGGTAATTATAAACCGGTTTAGAGGCTTGAGGTTGAAAATTGGCCGAGCTGAGCCGTCGCTCTTTGGCACTAAAAACATTGTCGAAAGAAAGCTTGGAGACGGCTTTGCCACCTCTAACACACCCTGCTTTTTCATTTGACCAATTATCTGAGTCATTTCTTCCGATTGTGGAATTTCCAGATTGTTTCCATAAAGGTTCGGATAAACTAAAGGTGGTTTTTGGTAAAAGGGTATGCGATACCCCTTTATTATACGCAGTATATGATCTGGTGCATTCATCGTCTCCCAAACGTCGTAGAATTGTGCCAGGCGGCCCGCTCTGAACTTCGTGTCAATACTTTCCTCGCTTATTGTTCTTGTAGCCTCCAGGCGATGCCGTTCGTTTACGGCCATTTCGTTGTTGGGATCGTTGCTGGTATTGCTTGGGTTGGCGTTGGCGCCCTCGAAAGGTGTTGCTATGGCTAGTTCTAGAGGCATTATTATATCCTTGCGAAGGATAATTTTGATGGTAATTTCCCCGCGGGGGAACAGCATGTTGTGCGGGTGTATTTCCCTGGCACGCATGATCATGGCACGTATGCGGGTTGCTTACCGTGTGTACGTGATTACAGTAACCCTGCGAGGGTACTTTGTGAGGCACTGCTCCCTGCGAGGGAGCGCCTGATTCGGCTTTAGAATCGCCTGTTTGCGAAACAGGGTTCTTTTTTAGAGGCCAAAAACATTTTCGAACCCCGCCATGGTGTTCGATTTTGGCTGTGAACTCTTCAGCGTTAAAAAGAGACGAGCTAGAAGGTGGTATCTTGCGTATAGCAGCCTTTACCAAAGGTTCTTTGATGTGTTTCGTAATTCCGTTTCGTCTCATATTTATAACCTCTGCTCTGTGGCCACAAACCATCTGCAATAAATCCTGGGAAACCTTAAAAAGATCTCCTTCTAACAGGACACTATTAACCTTTTCACGAAAAGTTTCAAAAGAAAATTCTCCTCCTGACCTGATGAAATCGAGTATACTTGCCACTGCAGCGTGCAGGGCTTCTTGCTGTTTTATGAGACAAAAGGTTAATGCGCCATACGCTTTGTCAGAATTAACTAAATGTGGGTAGGAGTCATACTGTTTAACTTCCTCGTTTACCTCCAAATCCGTGTAGCCCGGAGACCGACTATACGTTTTTTGTGTCTCAGAATAACGAATGTCGTTCCAGCCCTTGCTGTTGAGCCGCTGTACTTCGCACAGCAACTTAAGTTGTTCTTCCGTAGCATCCGGAATTGTTGGTTCTTTTAATTTAGTTTCGAGACCCAAAACAAAAGGCTTTGAAGGGCCCGGCTGGGGTTCTGTTTCGTCGTAAAGATCTCGACTAACAGTGTCCGAGACAATGGAAAAAGCATCACATTCTGAGTTACGGTTATAACAATCGTTAGGGGCTGCTAGGCTTGCACGTATCTTGCTTACCTCCTTTGTTAGTTTGTGTAACTTGCGAGCAGATTTTTTCCTGTTCTTTTTCTTGCTACGACGATAGCGCTTGTTTTTTTGATCACTACTCGATGAATCCGAGGAACTGGAGCTGCTGTCGCTGCTGCTGCTGCTCGAGCTGCTATATGAACGCTTACGTGTCCGGGTTTCCTTCGATTCCATATTGGTATTTTCCTGCATTTCATCCACCTCATCCATAATTCTACAAATCAAATTTACAATAAATATCGAACGGTAAAACCGTTAATTTACATTCACAAAAAATATGTGGGTAGATTTGTGCAGTGATAAGTAACCCTTTGTTTGACACGACACAGATAATTCGCTTTTAATGTTATACTTACGTGAATATGTTGTCACAAATAACTTACGATAGGAAATCAACAACTCGTATGAATTTGTGTAACCCAATGATATCGTATTTAGTAACGTAAGTATTTCTTCACTCAGCGAACGGAACTTAGTTTAAAAAGGGTTCGCTCAAAATATGATTAAAATTTGAATAGTCGTATTGGGCACTAGACCTTACGACTGATCGCGGCGGGAAATCAGACGCCAATGACGAAACTAATTGGGATTTCATCAGACCCCAGATTCATCCCCACTGCCAGGTGGTGGTAGGAAAAGACTAGTAGAGGGGTAATTTAGAAAGAGATAGCAATACAAGGCGGGAAACGACATGCCTATCTCAATTAAATAAGCTTCGAATAACGGTCAAGTCAAATTAATACGCTGCATACTTACCTTTTTTTCATCAATCGCATGCTAACCTCCTTTGTGGTACTGGCCGTTAACAATAAGTAGATGTTTTTATTTAAAATTTCGTTCTTGTCAAATAGTTTTGCTGTTGACGGGTTGTCATGAAAAAGATTATTTGTTTTTCTGATTTGTTACTTCGAGACGCTTTGAGAAGTAATTTTCAGTAAATTATATTTGATTGTAGCCTGGAAGTTTTTTGTGATATATGTGAACGCTGTCTTGGGGCAAGCTGCGTGTTTTGGTCGGCTATTCTATCTATGTTTTTTAACGGCTGGGCATCCGAGTATTCTGCCCGGAAACTAAATAACTAACGGCTGTTTGGACTGTTGAGTCGTCGACGCGAGCCACGAGGTGGTGTTGTTTAAGTTGAAGTTGATTTTCTCGGCGGGGCCAGTTTTCCCCGGAAGCCCGAGCAGTATCATCACCTTCTCCACATGCACTTCACATACTCAAGCTAAGATAGACTAACAAGCTTTTATAGTCATTATTTTTTATTTATATCTACAATTCTTCACTGCGTTCGCCGGTTGTCTACGTTTTAGTTATTATAATGTTTTAAGTTTAGTTCTCAATTCCAAATTGTACGTCAACGACCGAGCTGACTCCGGGTCACAAAACATGATCAGAACTTTATGTGATTCCAATGCATATTTTTTTCTTTTTTACGCCACCGACATTTAAGTGTAGAATGTAGTTAGTTTTAGTTAAGTTTACTTATGTTGATTAGTTAGTTTTTATTTTATTTAGTTCGGCTGATAGAAGTATTTCGGCAACAATATTTGGTGTTTAGTTATTTTTAAATTTAGCTGGGAGGTTAACCCTTCCACAGTGCACGGGTGAAATATTCCTCCATTTTGTTACGTGGCATGAAAAACTTTTAATTTTACACGCGCGAACTTTGATATCAGTCAGCTGTGGGTCAGCGACCTGTTAAATAATTAATTCCTTTTTACGTTTTAACTTTGTTGTAAATATAGCGAGTAAATTCTTTTTTACGTTTTACCTGTTTTTTATGTGTAAATAAAAGTGTAAATAATTAAATTTAAATAGTATCGAAAATAATTAAAATTTTAATATTATCGTGAAGTGGCTTTTTTTTATAAGTTTATGCTACACCACGCACTATATAACGTAGAGCGCGGGGTGGCAAATTGAATATTGTAAAAATACATGCCTGGTATGGTCAGCATGAAAAGAAGCTGACAAATTTACTACTGGCATATGTCAAATTGCGTGTAAGGTGCATGCCAGTGTAAGGCGTTTTGGATTTTGGCAGCAAAAGGCAAAGAATATGGTTGAAATATACGATGGTTCGAATGATAAATAAACTTTAGAGTACATTATGTTATGGTTTAGCGAATCTAATGTAGAAGAGGTTGTTTATGTATTTTTTGCTAGAAAATACCTAGTGACGGAACATGATTATTGCAAAACGTTAAAACGGATTACTATTTTTTTAAATACTATCGAACATAAACTAACCGGTATCACTAGAAGAGTTTTATAACAAGACATTGATTATCAACTTATGAAATAGCCAGTCCCGAGTCTGTTATACCGATCATAACAATCACAACTTTGATTAATCAATTTTGCTTCCTAAATCATAAGCACGTGGGCAAAAACGTGGCACGTGGATCAGAAATCGTAAAGATATTTAAGTTATTGTTTTGTATAAGAAATTGATTTATTTCAACTAAACATGGCTATAAATAGAGGCGAAAGTGGATAGGTATATCTGCGAATCTACATCGTACGTGTTATTCGTTTTTCCTTACCCTTATGTTTCTGTTTATCCTGGGTCACGAATATTTGCCATGTAGGTACTTGAGTACATATTTAAATTATACAATACAAATACGTATTGAAATACATACGAAACGGGTTTACTCACGTCGTAGAAGTGGAATATTGATCGACATGTTTTGAATCGGTTCGCGATTCATCATCAGGAGAGCCGATCAATCGCGGCGGCGGCCAACCGAACACGTCAAATAGAATATTCGACTTCTACGACGCCAGTAAACCCTTAATGTCATGTCATTGTTATCATGTTAATGTCTGAGACTGACGGGACTCACACGGAGCACTTGCACACCAAAAACATTTTGGTATACAAGAAACACAAATACAAAAATAATAAGACCGGTAGACAGCGAAAGATCTTAAAGACCCCCTGCGGTCTTATCGCTAAAGATCTCTTTTAGACAATCTTTGGGTTCTATCTCTATTTCGGTTAAAATATCTATGTATACCGACGTCTAGTTATAAAAGTCAAGCCTATTATAACTTATTTTGTGATTGGGACGGTTTGTGTGAAGCTGTCCGATATTTTGTTTATTACTAGCAGTACCCGCGGTGTTACCCACTTATTCCACGGGAACATTAAATTTATTCGGGATGAAAAGTATCCAATGTATCTCCATACTACATACAAACTATCTCCATACCAAATTTCATCTAAATCGTTTTAGCGTTTTAACCGTGAAGTGAAGAGGTAACAGACAGACAGACACAATTTCGCATTTATAATATTAGTATAGATAAACCACGATGATTACGCATAATTGAAATAAGAACAAATTTATACACCAATGATGGTCGCATTTGTCATACGATAGATACAAATAAATGATAAAAAAAAGATTAACAAACTCTCAGTAAATAACAGGTGCTTTACAATTTATCTTTCCCGCGACGTACGAGGATTCAACTCTATCAATTCTCGCTTCATTTTCATCGTTGGGAGTATAAGCCGTTAATGTCAGCTTTTTGCCGAACTTTTTAGATCCCAGGAGCAACAGCATCATCGTATAAGCCTTTGTACAGTTAATTTAAGTTGTATAAGGGCTGAATAAACGATTAATACAGCCTTTGTGCTACTTGGGTACTTTCTTATGTGAAACCTTTCACAAACAAAACGTAATCAATTACAGATATCGACGAATGCGCCGACCCCGGTTCATGCTCCCAAATGTGCATCAACGAGAAGGGCACCTTCAAGTGCGAATGCCACTCCGGTTACGCCAGGGACCCAAGAGACAGAACCCGCTGCAAGGCCACAGAAGGCCACCCATCCCTGCTCTTCGCCAGGCGGTTCGATATCCGCAAGATCAGCCTGGACCACCATGAGATGGTCGCCATCGTGAACGACACCAAGTCGGCTACGGCGCTGGATTATGTGTTTAGGACTGGCATGATCTTCTGGAGCGATGTTAATGATGAGAAGATTTACAAGTGAGTATTACATTATATGCTATCAAAAAAGTATGCCAAACGAACGTCAACCGGATGTTATAAGACCCGTTTTACCTTAGTTATCTTGAACTGTAATCTTGACGACACGGTTGGTCCTGGGTTCGCGGCATGGGAAAATATTCTTTACGCGTTGTGCGTAACGACGTGGTAGGCCCCTGCACTGCTCTGGATAAGCAGATGGCAGATATATCATGGATTTCTATCCCCACCTGCAAATATTTTTCATTTCTGTTTTAATTTCTGTATCAATCAATAATCATAAATGTTCTTGTGATGAACTTGAATATTTGTTTCTAAAATAAATAGAACAACATGACCCGGTTGTTCTATTTTATTTATTTATCTATATAGATAAGTATGTACCGACACCGTCCTCATGTGCCCATTACATAAGCCTACTAGAGCATAATTTGAGACAAGGTTGATTAGTGTGAGGTTGTTCAGTATTTATTTGCTTATTCACCGAGCGAGCGAAGCGTCTCCGTTTCAGTTTGGTCAAAAATGATTTCGTATGCCCGAATTCCTGATTTCTCATGAAATTTTATGAGTGCGCAAGGTTAATCTTAACTGACCCTAAAGCTTAAGTTTACGTACAATTAAACTATAGTAATTGTGAATTGTACGATATTTGTAATTATTTTGTTAAGAATTGATTACACTAATAACATAATAACAAGCATCATAAAAAATAAACGTACACTAGAATTAATATGTAGTTTCTTAAAGTGTATTAGTAGTAGTCATAAATTGTGATTCAAGTTCAAACCTCATCTCACCTCACGAGTGAATGAATGCGATAATTTAGTGCGCGTGTGTGCTAAATGGTTGTTTTAATTTTGACCTTAAACTAGAAGGTCCTGGCCTCTTGGTAGAGACTGGTTATTACTGAGGATGTGTCAGTGACGTCAGACGCCACGCAGGCTAGGGTTAATGTCAACAGCCGTCATACCGAGATAAATATTGGCCAAGTGTGAGCCGGTCAAGGGTGAGTGGTGCCGTGCACCCGGGGTTTCGTAACACTAACTACTAGATACTCTTAAAAAAATGTGTTTGTATCATTTCGATGATACTTCCAGTATATCTAGAAGATTCAGATTGACAGGAAACGCGATGTTTTCTCCATTTTGAGCACTTTTTATACAGAGACGTTTGTAAGGTGGGTTGAACAGACGACGCACTCCATAACTCGCTAACTGTAGTGTACAGCTATCAGCGATTTTAATCCATGTTTCTACGCCATATAACTTTATATAGAAAACAATAGGCTTTCGGTATAAGACCCTATAAATTATGTATTAACTTTGATACTACCATTATCAATAAATTCATTTGCTTATATGAAAGTAAGATAATAAAATTTGCGTTATCATTACAGAGCGCCAATTGACGAGGGCAGCCAGCGCACCGTCGTCATCGGCGATCAGCTGATCACTTCTGATGGTCTGGCAGTGGATTGGATCTACAACCATCTGTACTGGACGGACACCGGCAAGAACCACATCGAGCTTTCGGACCTGCAGGGCAACATGAGGAAGATTTTGATCAGGGACAGGCTTGAAGAACCGAGGGCTATCGCGCTGAATCCCCTTGACGGGTAAGTTACTTCAATGAGTCAAGTTTAGTTCTACGACACTTGGTGTAGTCAAACACTCGAGTGTCTCTTCTCGCGGTTCGGCTATGGACTGAATTTATAACCATTTGTATTAGATAGACACTGGGAAGTATTACATCGAATTGTCGGAGCTACAAGGCAACATGAGGAAGATTTTGATCAGGTACCGGCTAGAAGGACCTATTGCGCTTAATCCTGTCGATGGGTACTTCGATATTTTATACTAGGTTTTTATGACGACACTAGGTGTCGTCTACGAGGAGGTATTATGTACTACTGAGTCAGGCACTCGAGTGTTTTTGTGATAATCACTGTCAGAACGAATACTCTTGTTTGAGCCATGGGTGAGGGAAAAACTGCAGGTGTGTTTTCATATGTATATATGGAATACGTTCATAAATTATAATAAATAATACCTACATGATTATGTACTTGTGAAAAAAGAAAAACAATAACTGGTTGATCAATTTTTGAACTCTTTCAAAATATATTTTTCTACGTTCAGGTTTCCAGTTTTAAGGCTTAGTAAAAGAAATCGTACGTTCGCATTCAGAAACAAACATCTCATAATTTAAAAATCAATGATTGTTGTTACCCCAACGAATCGAGGTGATTCCAGTTTACGATACATTCTTTCGATACTAAATTGTTTACTTACTCGCAATTGTTAACAAAAACTACTCGCACGTGATAGAATCCAACCTTGGCGCACGATAATATTCCGTCTTTTGCAACCTCTTATCGAACTAAAACAAAGATTAAGTCACTGCCAGTTGCACAATTGATTGATCGCCTTCTTATCCCGCATAATAAAATCTCTGCAAAGTTCAAAGATTACGTGTACACTAACTAACTAACTAAAACTAACTGCGCTGGCTCAGCGACCCAAAATGAGTCTTGGCCTCCGACACAAGAGCTCGCCACTTAACCCGATCCTGCGCAATCTCTGTACACGTACCTACACTAAAATTAATATTATTAAATGCAAACGAACTCTAGTCCCACAGATGAGTTGTGTCTGATAATCGTGAAATATTAGGGTTCATCGCGGCGCATGCACTAACTATAGTTGCGTGGTTAGAAGATGGTTAGTACATACCTACCTAGTATTTATAACAGTGTATTTTTCTTGTCACAGATGGATGTACTGGACCGACTGGGGCCAAGTGCCCAAGATCGAGCGCGCCGGCATGGATGGCTCCCATCGGCAGACTATCGTCTCCTACGACGTCAAGTGGCCCAACGGACTTACTTTGGATCTCGTACGGAAACGAGTATATTGGGTCAGTAACATTCTTTCTTCTAATAAAGGTACTATTTTGTTAGGTGTTAAGCCTCTGAAATAAACAATGCAAAGATCGACACACAAAGCAAAAGGAAAAATTAACAAGGGTTGCCTGACGTTAAGGGTGGCGGAAAGGTTAACGCGCTGGATCTGCAATCCAGAGGTACCGAGTTCGATTCCCCGCCTCTTCCACCAGGTTACGCATTTTCAATTTTTCTTTGAGCTTTGATCTTTGTATCAATGGTTTACTATTTTGTTGTTCAAACCTTACAAATTGCGGCGTTGTAAATCGCGACCTAACGGATAGTAACAGAATAAATGTTTATATATAAACATTGATTGATAACCATATAATTATTCTTTATTACACGTTTCACAGAACTGTGTTAGTACCAACAAATTAATGTTTTTAAAGCTTTTATTTAACTTGCATGGTATGTTTAAAGTATGTTTGTTCGGGTGAAATCTTGCAACTCAATTTTGAAGCAGATATCGTCAACCGATTGAGCGAAATTTTGCATACTTACTTAACTTTGATGACAATACAATAATATGGTACCATGGGGCTGATCTGATGATGGAGCCGGAAGGTGGCCATAGGAACTCTATAATAGAAAAAGCAATCCTACCGAGCTTGGGCTCTTTAGAATCGTCTCAGTGAGCATTTGATGGATATCCAAAGAAAAGTACAGTCGGCTATAAAAGCTTGCCACTAAAATGACAGTTTTGACAGAAACTTATTTTATCTACATCAGGTGGACGCCAAAATGAGCACAATCTCATCCTGCAACTACGACGGAACCGGGCGCCGCATCGTCCTCTACTCCACAGATGTGCTTCGTCATCCGTTCTCCATCACCACCTTCGAGGATTGGGTGTACTGGACTGACTGGGACAAGGCAGCCGTGTACCGCGCCAACAAGTTCAACGGAAAAGATATTGAGGCTATCACTTCTACACACACTGTAAGTACTTATTGTATGTATCTATTTTGGTTGTTTTTGCGTGGTCATCCGCCACCCGTTCTCCGTAACCACCTTCGAGGACTGTACCGGGAGGGTATACTGGGTCGATTAAAATAATGGTGCGCAAGTACACAACTGCGCAAACAAGTTCAACGGGAAAGATATTGAGGCCATCAATTCTAATCACACTGTAAGCAGCGTTGGTTGCTTCAGGTAGTTCTCTACTGCTCTTTTGTGATATGTTTCGCCACCCGTTTTCCATCACCACTTTATGAGGAGTTTCGTACTGGGCGGATTGGAGAAGGCTGCTGTGTACCGAGCCAACAAGTTCATTGGAAAATATATTGAAGCTGTCACTTCTACTCACACTATAAGCACGAAAGTACCCTTTTACTCAATTCAAGCACCATTCTTTTTCAGCCAGACTTACTGGTTCGCAACTTCCATTATTTTTTGTTTCATGGTTTTCCCTGTGAAACTGGAGACCTAAAGACACGCATCTTTGTGTCTCCGTCTGCAATCATGTCGTTGGTTAAATCCAAAAGATCTACATTTCTCCTCGTATGTTGGAAGTATCTTAAAGTAACACACCACGTAATTTCACACATGCCAATATATGTCCATAACTATGTTTATTCAGGTGGAATCTTGCAACTCAAATTTGCAACAGATATCTTTAACCGATTGAGCTGAAATTTTGCATACCTACTAAACTTTGCTGACAATACAATAATATGGTACCATGGGACTGGTCTACTGATGGAGCCGGAAGGGGGGCCCATGAACTCTGTAATAGATTAAAGTAATCCTACCGAGTTTAGGCTCTTTAGAATCGTATCAGTGAGCAATTTATGGATGTTCAAAGAAAAGTGCAGTCGGCTATAAAAGCATGTCACAAAAATATTTTTTTTGACAGAAACTTATTTTCAATGTAATTTTCTATCGGCAAGGGCATCTTCACTGAAGATTCTTCAGTATATTGGTGAATCTTTGTGTATATATGTATGTACTTTGGCAGGCATTTTTGTAGTTGCAGTAATAGAAGTCGCGTTTTCATCACCAGCGGAACAATAAATGGCAATATTTATAAGAAACAGCGTTTACTACTTACACATGTTATCGCAATAACAGCAATATGTATGTGTTTATGAAACAAATTTTGGCGTGTCAAGCTATTTACGTTGCTTTGTGACACCTATCTATCTACACAGATTTGGTACTATTATGCAGTCACGATTAATTCTAGGGTTGAATTATATTCGACACCGCTACAGTTTGTCACGTACCTTTATCAGAATTCGTGAGGACTGGGAATGTCAATTATAGCTCCAGACTTGGCCGTGAATTACACAGTACGTTCAATAGCGACCGAGGCCGACTTACCTACAACATTGTTAACGTTTACGTCACCTTTTGCACCTCGAGCACAAGCATGAAGCGCGTGCGACAAATATTGCCTATCTACTTTTTGAAATACCGTACGAAAAGTCTGGTGACAAAGAAAAAAGACTTAATCGGCTGCTGTGTCATCCTCTAATCAAGCCAATGTTTCCAGCTCCAAAACCCGATGGTGATCCACGTGTACCACCCGTACCGGCAGCCTGACGGCACGAACCACTGCGCCGCCGTCAACGGACACTGCTCCCACCTGTGCCTGCCCGCGCCCAGGATAGGACCCCACTCGCCGCGCGTCTCCTGCGCCTGCCCCAACGGTCTGCGGCTGTTGGCCGATGACCAGATGTGCGTCGAGGACAGTGAGTACAATTTTATATGTTCAAATCAAGGTTGTCACAACTCTAGAAGCATGCATGCTGTGTGTGCTTATACAATCATTGTGACACTTATTTTAGAGTTATAATGGTTGTATAACTGCTAAAGTTTGTGTGCTTCTCTAGTGAAAACGGAGAGAATATTAGAGGTTGCCTAGTCTACAACTGGACGCTGAAACGTGCCGGGGGCACAAGACTAAGGGTTGAAGCCAGTTAATTTGTTAATTAAATGTTTAGATCTCTGTGTCTGATAATGAACGACAATTATGGACTGTCGACACGATTGCAATAAAAATGCTTAGTTTCGTTATCTCCATGTATACATGTCAGAAGGATGTTCAGTTTAGATTAGACATTCTCCATTTACTTTCGAATAAAAAACGGGATAAGAGATAGAACTCTTAAATTTCAGTTCACATGCAATGGCTTTTTCACACTGATTAGCAGGGGCGTAGTTACTACCGTATTATCAGTATCAATGATTCGGGCCTGCGAGACAGGGGTCCGACGTGTTGTGCCCTCGCCCGTAGTCGTGGTCTCCCGACATATATTAATACAGGGCCCATTTAGGGCTAGACTTACGGCTGATTAGTTACTGTGTTGATTCTGTGGTCTGGTTGTTAAAAAGTAAACGTGACCCGATGTGATAATGATAAAGCCGCTGTAAAAAGCAACCGCCGAGTAATTAATTTTTTTTTTATGTACGTTTGTGTACCTACGCAATCTTTACTAGAGTCGTAATGTGATTAACTTTTTCGATAACAGATATTTTTCTGTGTTCGGATGATTTAAAAAAAACATACGTATTAAGAATACCTACTTGAGATGTTAAAAAACTTTAATAAGTTTGTAAATGTAGTTACTGTACTTAAGGTGCTTTGTGGTAAACTCGAAAATGGGAAAAAGTCGAATATCAGACATTTCTACTAAACTGGGAACTAATTCTACGCTTTCAACGCTTGTCAAGACGCCACCATGTCTGCTCCGCAGCTTCAGTTCGTCGCACTTCGCATCGCTAGTCGTGGTAGTCGATTAAAAAAAAGTAGTGCGATTTTTGGATTTTTGAGGGGGTAAATTAGAAATAAAAGAAATATGACTCTTAAACTCACTCATATTGCATAAAAACCACCTTCGAAATTTGCTTTCGAAATTACCCACTCCTTAAAAAATAGTATTCAAAATATTTTATTATTTTATTTCAATTGATTTCCAAATTCAAACAACGTATTAAAACGCTGTTTTCACAAAGCGTTGATGAATATATCCAATTTCGCAAAGATCTCATTACTTACTAATTATAAAAACGGTATAAACTCACGTAAAAATTGTCAGGAACGGCCCGACATGTTTCGAACTCATTTGGAGCTCTTCATCAGGGGTAGCTATCCGTGCTGCTGAGTCGCCCCCCCCCCCTACCCCTGATGAAGAGCTCGAAATGAGTTCGAAACATGTCGGGCCGTTCCTGACAATTTTTACGGGAGTTTATACCGTTTTTATAATTAATAAAGATGTCTTACGATAGTTTTAATAACATGATCTCATTACTTGGAAGGAATACTTCTTAGGTTCTGACTTTTACGAGCCCAAACCCTAACATACTCTACACTCGCCTAAAATATGTCGAATTTGCCCCAAAGCACCTTACCTAATTTTGGTTATAGGACAAACTTTAAATACATACCTAAATATTAAGTGCTAACAAAATATGAGACTTGGGTATTTAGAAAAGATTTTTTTTTTAAATTAGTACTCACCTACACAGCTCATTGAAATATACCGTAAGTTATCGTAGCGATCAGTCATTTTTAAATTTTACTATTAATTCTTCAAAAACGGCGAAGACAATAATATCATCCGTAGGTATCAATCTTTAAGAAAGAATGATGTACACACATTGTACGAATTAAATTTGAGTTCTATGAAGGATACCAAACTATCGTAAGATAAAATTTAGGCTCTACACCGTTTGTAGCCATTTTTAAAATCCCGTGGAGATTTATTTATACATTAATTAATTATATAATATGATATAATTGGTGTTTCAACCAACAGTTATTGATTGCCATATCCAATTAATATTTTACTTGTTGCTAATGATATAGATGCTGCCTACTTCTGTTACCTACTAGTTCCAAAGGAGACTAGCTAATAAATTGGCCAATCATATTGTTATTCTTATTGTAGCCGACTCTTAGGTAACCTAAACATCCAGCATGTACTTACACGTTATATAATTGGAAATAAGTTGTTTAGAAAAAAAAACTGTTGTGTAGTTCAACCACAACACAACAACAGAATTTATCATTGATCCAACTTTCTAAGCAGAAAACTATAATAACATATATACGAGTACGTTGGTTATATATTATAATATTGATAAATAATATATTTTACAAACATCTTTCTTTAACAGGTGTGCACTTATCATTATCAAACGGGCTGCTAATATATGTAGTATATACGTATATAATACTAGCGACCCGCCCCGGCTTCGCACGGGTGCAATGCTGATAAATTATGCATGGTATTATACATATAAACCTTCCTCTTGAATCACTCTATCTATTAAGAAAAACCGCATCAAAATCCGTTGCGTAGTTTTAAAGATTTAAGCATACAAAGGGACATAGGGACAGAGAAAGCGACTTTGTTTTATACTATGTAGTGATTACTAGTCAGCTAGTAGGTAGTATTATTCTCTTGACGTCTATTAGCAAACGTGTGGATTATCAGTCAATAAAAATCATGACTTTTATTTTTACTTTCAGTAATGATGACGATAAATTACTATTATTATTTAATGTTCCACCAACAATGATGTGATGATTGATTAATATTAGTTATTCCAGTCATCTCGCTTTAAGGACAATTTAACGGCTAAAACATTACCTATATGTAATAGGATCATGACTTGAATCGAAAGTACACCGTTATGTTTAATTAAAGTTTTATCATTAACATTTTTTATTTGTTTGTTTGACTGTTTTTATTATTATTAGGTATAATAAAACTGGCTCAAGAAGTTTTATGGACAGGTTTTATGTATTCAATTTTATTGGGTCACTCACGTTTTTCAAAACGCACTTAAAGGCATTGACGTCAATTCAAAATCGTGTAGACCTTAAACACGATGACGTATTAGACTATTAGAACATGTGCAGAATTTTGGGGAAACCAAATCCACAAACTGCTAATAGTTTAACCCCAAGGGTATTCTTAAATTTTTTAAATACTTACTAAAATACCTAGTTAGTGAAGCATAATTATTATTCAGACGCGTACGTGTCATAGTTTTTAAGTGTTGAGATCATGTGTGTTATTCCTTTTAAATTTTCTAGGTAGTTATTTCATGCTTTTATTGCGTGCAGTCGAAAATAAGTTGAAAAAACTAATTTCCGCGTGAATTTTGTCAATTTCAAGTAGTTACGAGTATGAATCAAAAATTATCAATGAAAAATTCACTGTAGGTTTCAAATATATACCTACCAATAAATCCCAATAGCCCTGTTCTAGATAGTTACATCAATAATGTTAAGAAACATGTCTGATCATAGAGGAAAATGACTAAAACAATCAGCATTTTAAAAGGAATAAGGCTTCTTAAACAACGCGTCTACGCGACCCTATGGGTATACTAAGAACTGTGAGTTGAGTTTTATAACAGAGAGACACATTTCGGCAGAATAACTAGACTAACAGACAAGATCTTTTACACAAACTTTCATTTAACTTGTTAGAAATGGCATTTTATTTTACTTTAATTATAAGATTTTTCTTTGGCCGCACTTTTTTATACAGTTAACTCAATTCTAAAATAGCAAAATACAAACAAGATGCAGCAATATCGCTACGTTGCGTTTCTATGGCCTCTTTCCGACTCCATCAGTACGTCTAGCATAACTTTGACACGCGACTCTTTGTCGCGCGAGAAAAACTACCTGTCACTTTCTTTTCAATACCGTGCGAGCAAGACAGGAGATGCTGATTCGCGCGACAAGTGAAGTCGCGGAGATATGCTAACCTTGCAGATGAGACTAGCTTCATATCAATATTTCGTTGGATTGGATTTATTTGTGTAATTATGCAAAATTTCAGCTAAATTATCGGGAAGTAAATCGAATTTAACTTGCCAGGCCTAGCTTCATTATATAAAAAAGTCATAACCCTGATTTGCTTCAGAAGGGTGGGATAAAGTGTACTTATACACATCTTTTATATTAACCCTGTATGAAAAACAAACCTGTTCAGCCATTTTAGCGTGATGAGAAAACAAAGGCATTCCGACATACATTGTCTGAAAAACGGCGTTGTTATGAAAGTTCATAATTGTTTAAGAAAATCGCATATTGTGTTGATTTTCTTTGTATCATGAACCCGGTAAAGCAACTTGGTTTCAACCTTTTATAATACGTAGATAGATGTACATATTGAAAACTAAATTACCTACTACAAAAGGTCAAGTATAAATCATGTGGAAAACATTCGGTAATTTTATTCAGGAAAAACTTAACCAACGCAACGCTAGATTTCTGCATACGCCCCGTATATGTGATCGGAAGTTCACCGTGTAATGTAAGGTATGACATGACACGTGAGACATTGCTGAACGAATCTAGACTTTATTCCCACGTCTTACTAACAACTTCTCAACCGTGCGATGTGCAAACATAAGCAGGTGTTTTAACTACGTACGTCTGTTTGCTTTTCATAATGCGTACACATTCTACGGAAACTTGATGATAAATAAAATCCTTCATTTTAAAACATGGCTTCATAAATCGGATTTAAAGAATTCATGGCATGTATAAAAATGTTTATTTAGAGCTAGAATTACGTAGCAATGGCAATTAGTGGTAATAAACTGCCTGTAAAGTCGGTGCTGCAATAGACCGACCGTTTAGCGGAGTCCTCGTCTACAGTGAAAGATGGAGGTATGGCAACTTACGCTCCGGCCACGACATCGGCGGCCATACGTGTGAGCGAGACACTGCTATGGCCACCGCTCGCCACTGCCGCTTGCAAGTGGCATGTCCGTTAGGAGCGTTCGCTATCCAGCTAGCGAACACACATCACCTTCCGTGGGGGTTGTCTCTGCTAGCGACAAAGCTTTCTTTCCTTCAAACCCTTCTATTGCCTCACCTCATCACCTGGCTGTTTAAGGCCCTTGACACATGTTTTAAGAAGTCTCGCTCTCGCATAAAACAAACGCGAGTGGATAACTCATTTAAACGTCGTGTTTAAAGACCCTTACTATGAACGGGGGAACTGTTAAATATTTAGCGCAACCGCGTTCATTGTAATGTCAATCAATATTATTACAAAAGATTATGATTAAAGTTCGCTTTTTATAAATATGAAAGGCACTCCCATGTGTGATTCTAGTTAGAAGGTGGTTAGTAACCACTGGTTACAGCGACTAGCTCTTTCATTGTGGTAATAATCGTGAGACACAGACAACAATGGTCTTAGAACTTAGAACTCAATGACGGCTACTGTTATTGTGCTCACCAGTTGGCGCCACTGTCGAGCGAGGTCGTAAAACAGATCAAAACTGCACAATGTGACTTATAATTACTTCTTAGAACACACATCTAAAGGAGTTAACATCTAAATTAATGTATTTTTAAATGACTGAATATTTTACCCCATTTTTCTGTATTTATTTCATTAACCCCTAGATGCTACATTATATATCCACAGATAACCCATTAAGTCTGCCATTTATTAGGAACAGCACAATTTATACAATGATCATGAGTAATTTAGTGAATTACGCGTTAAAAATCCATAAATATAGTACAACATAGAAGAGTAGAAATTAAAAAGTGGCAATACCGTAGTGTCGTCCCTTTCCAATCAATCTAAGAAAACGGGACGACACTACAGTATTGCCACTTTTTGATTTCTACATTTTCTTGTCGGGCCGTATCAGTAGTCCATGCATTTGACAGTTCTGATTACCTCACTCGACACTAGGTCCTCTAGCGGCGAATTCAAGCACGATAGCCGTTATTTTCCGTGATAAACAAACACATTAATGCAGTTTATTTCTGCAGGACTAGTCACCGAATTGACGGTGCCGAAATAAAAAAAAATACGAACGTCAATTGACTGGGGTCAATAAAAGCATTTGTTATTGTCATTGGTGTATATTCCTTGATTGACGAACTGAATCAATATTGATCGATATTGTCTGTAATTGAAGTACAAAGGGGTATGTACTTGTTGATCGACGTATTGTTGTCAACGTGTTACTAACTATATGTAGTAGAGTTTACTGAATGAGTTCTTAATGTTGACCCAATTTATTTTATATCTTTATATTATAATATTTAATAAATCTGAAATATTCAAAGAAAGGTTTGTTGAAGAATGAGTTATTTTGCAAAACTGACCAGGGATTGAATCCGAAGATTCCAAAGCACCAGTTTTCATTATTTGTACTTGCTGTAAACATGCGTGTATTATTTATTACAAGAAGCTTCGGGGCACCTAAAACGGGTTCCACGCATCCATTATATCTACGTATAAACGGTTGTATTTGCCAGAATATGTATGTGACCCCAAGTATCGTACTAGTTAATGTATTCGTATTTCCATTACGAATAGCTATGTTTTTTCCATTGAAAATTCCACGCATCCTCTTTACACTCGCCTTTTACGGTTAACTACTCTAAGACTAACATTTTGACATGCCCGTATATGTATGTGTGCGTAAATTTAACAAGTGCTACATAATTACTACGTGAATATCCTCGATTTTGATGATCGACGTTAAACAAAACTTTTGCGCAGTTTGACTGTCTACGTAAGAATTTGTAGCTTCTAAACTAATTAACCGATTTGGACGATTCTTCTTTTGGGTTTGATAGGGATTCGTATAACGTCTACGTATATCGACTTAACTGCACGTGGATAAAAATAAATGTTTTTGAATTTTGCAAATTAAACCGTAGCATCTGGGTGTTTAAGTTATCAATAGAAAAAAAAACAATAATTTATTAGTCTGATAATCAATCTGCAGTAAACGTGACAACTGTAGTTGTACTGTATACCAACTTTAGGACTTACACCGGTACAGCTTATACATTTAAAACTTTCCCAAACACGAACCGAAAATGCATATAATTAAAACTCCCGTTGTGTCCGCTTTGGGTGTGTTAAAAAATTTGTTATAAATAAAATAAATAAATAAATATTAAGGGACAATCATACACAAATCGACCTAGTCCCAAACTAAGCAAAGCTTGTACTATGGGTACTAGACGACGACATACATAATATATATATATATATATATATATAGATAACATCCATGACCCAATGCAAAGTATGCTCATTAAACGTGTAGTGGAACACCGGTCTAATCCCGCAAAATAAACTTTTACTACCTACAACATAATATTTTATCTCGAGATTATTTACTCATTTAAATAAAACGATTAAGCTCGCCGAGCTCTCACTCACTATACGAAAACAATATGGTAAGAACACCACAAAAATTGCCGTATCAGTCATACAGGTCCAAACCGCAGGTCAATACTGTACTACATAGTTGTGGCGAAGAACACGCAGGCAAAGTCAGCCAAGAGAAAGTGGCCTACCACTTTTGAACCTTAAGAGGCCTTATTCCTTTTATAAAATGTTTTTTTTATTTTATATTATGACAAAATTGATATTTTCAACCAACTTTTGAAAGTGAATAATCGTAATAAGTTTGTCCTGTGTTCTAGAAAGTAACATAGCTATTTCATGCTATCATTGCGTGCAGTCGAAAATAAATTGAAAAAAAAAAAGAAAACAGTTTTCTGCGCGAGTTTTGTCAATTTCAAGTACCTAGTTTTTGAAACAAAAATTGTTAATGAAAATTTCAAACTGTTGGTTTCAAATATATACCAATAAATCACAATGGCCATGTTTTAAGTAGTAGAACATTGATTATATATGTTAAGAAACATGTTTGATGGATCATAGAAAAAAATTGTCTAAAACAATGAGAGTTTTTGAACGGAAAAGGAGCCTTAATAATCTTAAAATAGAGTCGAAAAGTCGCAGACCAATTTATTTGATGATTATACCTGGGTATTAAATGAAATAACTTCGAGGGATATTTTAAGGTCAAAAGCTCAATAAAAATACCTAATAATAATAATGAATAAAACATGTTTAAACAATGACTAGCTAAGTAATACACATAGTAATACAATTTATTATTTATTGTTGCTCAAATAAGTTACACAGTTATAATGCGGTTTAGCAAAATAACAGTTAGTGCGTGGTTTTCCGAAACCTAAAGATCCGAATGAATGAGCAATGTAACATTCCACGTTACTTACTCATTAATTGGGTTTTTCAAAGAAACGCGAAATATTTTATATTTTAGTTAGACTGAATTACGCCACTCCCGACCCGAAGCGATCGACATTTATGTGAATGCGTCTTTGCTAAGTAAGCGGGCCTATGATACATTTATAGCGCGATAAGTAAATGATAAAGCAACCGTCACTTTCCAACAAGTATGTTATACGAGGGGCGTCTGAAAGGTTCTAAGCCTAAGATAGAAAAAAACAATTTACACAAATTAACTCGTGTTTATTTTTCAATATAGTCTCCTCCTAAATCAATGCATTTTTTACATTTTTTATACAGTGCTTTTAGGCCATTAAAAAAATAATCTTCATTTTGCCCTTCAAAATGCTCCTGTACAGCCGCCTTCATCTCTTCGTCACTTCTAAATCGCTTTCCCCTCAACTCTTTCTTCAAATTATTGAATAGAAAATAATCGCTTGGGGCTAGATCTGGGCTGTAGGGTGGGTGGTCAATTTCGTCAAAACCAACTTCCTTCAGAGCACGCCTCGCAACATTAGCGGTGTGAACGGGTGCGTTGTCTTGCAAAAACAAAATGCCTTTCCTTAGTTTACCCCGCCTTTTCTCAACTATGGCTTGTCGCACCTGTCTTATTAGATTTGCATAATAAGTTCCGTTTATCGTAGAGCCTTTTTCTAAATAATCGATTAAAAGAATGCCATCACAATCCCAAAATACCGTAGCCATTAACTTAGAGGCCGACTTTTGCACTTTAAATTTCTTCGGCGGCCTTTCACCCTTTTCAATCCACTGCATCGACTCAGACTTACACTCCGGATCATACTGTCTGATCCATGTTTCATCAACAGTTACTATTCGGGAACAAACTTCATCTAAATCATCTTCGCACAATTCTAAAAACGCCCGAGAAGTTTCCACACGACGTACTTTATCGAAGGCCGTTAGCATTTTCGGTACCCAACGAGCACTGACTTTACTCATGTACAAATGTTCATGTAAAATTTCTCCGACTCTTTCTTTACTAATACCTAAGACCTCAGCTATTTGCCAAACCTTAATTCTTCTATCTTCTAATACCAGCTTTTTGACTTTTGCTACGTTTTCTTCGGTCACTACCGATATTGGCCGCCCTGAGCGGGGGTCGTCTTCGATCGATTCCCGTCCGAGTTTAAATAAGCGACTCCACTTTTTGACTGTGGCATAAGAAGGCCCAGAATCACCGTAAATAATAGCCATTTCCTCAAAAATACACTGCGGTGATTTGTCACTTTTTGTAAGGAATTTAATTACAGCACGGTGCTCAATTTTCGTAATATTCGTTGGTAATTCACACATGATGTACTTTTCCGTTGAATATCTCGAAACAGAATAATAAAAACGTGACATGTTATTTTTTAATAATTTGTTTTTAAATGGCCTTTCTAGTGGCCAGTATCATAAACGCATATATAACCTCGAAATACCTTAGGCTTAGAACTTTTCAGACGCCCCTCGTAAGTGCACGTCACTGAATGCTTAATGTCGCATGATACTTGGAAGTATGGAAGCAACCTCGTACAACACGATAGATATCCACCTAATCACCTTAATTAATAAAAGGGGGCGCCTAAGCAAATGTAAGAGCAATTGTGCTTTTGGTCTAATCATTATATTTTCTACAGGGTCATCAATGTCATCATGAATTACTTACTCACTTTTCAATCTTTTTAGGGATAATTTCCAGGATGAAAACTACCCTATGTCCTTCCTCGGATCTTAAACTATCTCCATGCCAAATTTCATCAAAATCGATTCAGCGGTTTAAGCGTGAAGAGGTAACAGACAGACAGACAGACAGACAGACACACTTTCGCATTTATAATATTAGTATGGATAGGTAAATGTATTTGTTACTACCTACTCTGCGAGCTACATCTTGATCAATTTACATTTCACCAGATAAAAGCGGGTTCAATCGCTGGCCAATTAGACAAAACTATAAAACCCCAGAATTGAGATTTTCCATCCGTTTTCCTATCGAAAGAAGAGCAAAGAAATCAATCCATATAAGAATGCATATTAATGCTAGGACTACTGGCTTATTCAATATTTGCAGCTGATACTTAAGTACCTATATCGTGGTCGTCTATTATATCGTTACAAGCCTTATCCGTTTTGTTTTGACTAGGCATGTCGTGCATTTAACGCAAACTCTTGCAATACCTACCTAAAATTTCTATAATCAGCAATAACACAAACAAAACAGATCGGCATTCACAAAAGCGTAATACTATATCGGTACGGCAAATCAGCAATTACTCCGAAATACCGATAACAATGTTATCGAGTGAGTCGAGACAGAGCTTAATATATCAGATCGCAAGCGAATCATCTGCGTACAACGTATCGACGCGTCATGCGATGACGACATATCGTACGATATTTTTTTCGTACCTACCTCTCTCACGCATCAGCAGTAGGTTTCCACCAAATAACGCTATGTTATATATATATATACTTAGGTGCCTTGATGCGACTCAATGTAGGGAAGTACATACGATGTTGTCTCTCTCTAATGGCACGATGGAATCAAATTATCATTTCATTTTTTTTTCAATGCCATCTCATGATAGTATTACAGAGAGACCATTTATAATAATAATCAGTATTTGCAGCAGACGGCTTCATTAGGTAATCATAATTATGATAAATGATTTATTCAATCATGCGTTGTATTTAAAGAGTTTGCTAAACTTAGGAGAGGGTTTCGGTGAGTCGTGATGATGCGGTATAAAATATCTTTAGTTAAAAAATTCTATCGTATCATTTACCGAACGTTTGCGATGGGGTCATAGGTGCAATGCACAAAATAGGTGATAAGAAAAGGTAGGTATGAACATTTTAGATTATTTATTTCTTTTTGTTAATAGAAAAATATTCATGTGTATTTTATCAGTAGAAAAACAGTAAATCAGAATCGGGTTTTTTTTGCCTAAACTTCGCTCGTCACATTTATTCCATCTCCAAAAAAAAAAATACTTCGTTTCTCCGAGCTGTCAATTCAGGTGTTGTCTCATGTCACGTTTTCATACACACCAGAAACTACTTTAAAAAAATGTTGTTCTGCGTCATACTTCTGTGAAGAATTCATTTATTCGTAAACTTATTCGCAGACGTACCTACAACGTCGTTTTATTTATCCGTTACTTTATGGTTTTAGTTTCTTAAATTTCGTTCAATCACTGTAAAGTTTTGCAGATAGAACTTCCAATGAACTTACGAATGGATGTATCGAATCCTAATTCCACTCACTGACTCAGCACGACCAACCTAAACTTGGGATCCAGTCGTACGTATGTAGGAATCCTTGTTGAGGCCGAATTCACTTCAACAACAAACAATGGGACCCAATGGGATATTGTGTGCATTATGAACTGCGGCCACAAACTGCTGCTACTTTGAAATGAAAGGTGTCATAATTGTAGTTTGAGGCCAGATAAGATCGTTTATTTCCTAATTCGCACGGCTGTGCGACGCATTACAAATTTCGTCAAACTCACTAAAGACCAATTTTAATAAATATTCGAATGTAGACGTTCAAGTATCCTCAATGAACGAACGACCTCCACGAAAGTCATTATTACACTTATCACGACCCATTTGCCTTTCGGGAAGAGTAATAAGATAGGAAAGAAGCTTAAGTCAAGCTTATAATACAGATACAATAGAAATAATTTTAAACTGAACACTAAAAAACATGTTGATGTGTTTTTTTTTTAATCATCTTTAATTATTATAAATACTATAATTTTGTTTAAGTAAATTAAAGTAAATAATTGTAGGCAAATTTAGTTTACCATTTGTTTCACTAAATTATATTAATTCAATTCAACCAAACACAATTTATTCTCAAGCATAAGTATGTTCCATATTTCATTAAATTATAATAGGAATGAAAAGTAGCCTGTCATGCTTTCACAAGCGTACCTAATTTTTACAAATATAAAATTTGTAAGATAATAAGTAATGAATTGTTTACAAATTAACATGATAACAGTGAATAGCCGCCGGTATTACCGACGTATCAAACCAATGCGAATTGAGTCACAGATAACGCTTTGAGCCATTTACTTAATACAATCAGTACTAATTGTTTTCGCAATCTCGTGGAGTATTTGTGGTCAGAGGTCTAGATTATAGGTATACGGGAATATCAAGAGTATATTTATTTTATTTTACTAGTAATTGTAGTAGGTATATGATAGTTTATAACTTATAACCTTATTTTTTTGCGTTCTGTCAACTTGTATTATTATATTATGTGGTATGAATAGAACTTGACGTAATAGCCGTATTATTAATGAATGTATTAGTCATATCTACATAGGCCATAAAACTAGTACTAAGTACTCGTAGGTATTTTATTTTTTCGTCATTGCCACCTCAGCTATTCTTATTAAAACAGACGATTGTTAACGCTTTAGCTTTAAGCGTTAGAATTCGAAATATGATCCCAAGGTATTATAATCCAATTTCTTCACAGTTATAGCCTTGCTTTTCCGTTGTGTTACTTAATAATTATGACACAACGATGACGTTATGAACCGGACGGTCAAAACGCTCGGAGATTCGGCCCATACTGTGACTAGGATAATTTATTGTTTCTTTAATAGAATCTTTGTATAGATTCTGTTTTTAATGTGGAAATACCTTATTATTTTTATAAATATTGACACAAAGGTAAATTTTGAAAGAAAAATGTAATGTGATCCACTGCAATGTAAGCAGGACTCGAACCAGCGACCCTACGTTTTCGGCGCAGTGCTCTCCCAACTGAGCTATCACATCGTTACGTCAATCACACCAAATCTTCCGTTCCATAATTCTACGCTACTGGAGCGCCCTCTGCGTCATATGTGTTTGAAATGCTTATGCGCATTAGCCATACCCTAGGATGTGCGTTTACACGCACGATCCCCAGTCCCCATTGCTTTACAGCAAGTGCGAGGACCGCAAGAGAGATGGCGCATATTTCAATGTTTTTTTTTATAGAATCTAATTATCTTTAACTTCAACTAAACCGTGACAAATCTCGTTATAAATAAATAAATTATCCTATAAATATTTCAAATTATCATTATGTTTTTAATAGAATCTATACTTATAAGTACTTAAGTAGTATTAAATACTTTGAAGTTAAAGGTTTGTCTT
Source organism: Apotomis capreana (assembly GCA_947623375.1). Lineage (NCBI taxonomy): Eukaryota > Metazoa > Arthropoda > Insecta > Lepidoptera > Tortricidae > Apotomis > Apotomis capreana. Next base: position 21,614,194 of record OX392501.1, read on the forward strand.
TCAATAATATAGACATAGTAATGTGAATAGAAATAGAAGTTCTCATTCACAATTGGTAGTAAGTACAGTCGAGTTCATTTACATCTACACACTTACGAAAACAAAAATATCTGAACACGACCCTATTGCCAGGAGCATAAAGTTGTGTTCAGATATTTTTGTTCTCGTAAGTGTATAGATGTAAATGAACTCGACTGTACCTATTGTAATATTTGTAATATTCAGTAAAAATCTCCCGGTGATCTAACGCATTATAAATTAATGACAAACGCACCAGTTACGCAATCAATTCGACAATCCAAGTGTCTGCCATTGAACAACACGTCACGATGATCATAATAATGCGGGCATTCATTACACCTGTCGACTTAACTGCTGTAATTTAAAAGGGCCCTTTATACTTAGGTACATAAAAACATACTTAAGAGGACATATCATTGCTCAATTTCCCATACTGTTTACGCTAAGTTTCCACCTGGTAAGTGTGGCGTCGGATATAAATAAGGAATGGTCCTCACTCACTTAACGTAAATAAAATGTTTCTATAATTATGTGTAGGTAATAAGCGTCCATTTGAGGCGGAATTTGGGCCAAAAACAGACGCCTAGTAAACAAAATTTTATAATACAAAGCGCAAAAATCGAAACGGTCCGACACAGAAAATTTATTAACACACAACACAACTATTCATCTTCTAAAATTTCGTAACGATTAGTTAAGCTTTGGTGGAGGAAACAGACGGGAACGAAACCTTGATTTGTATGAAAAATGTGCAGTGGTGTTTCCTCTTAAGTCTTATAGACTTGCGTAAAAAAATGTGCCATCGTTGGAAATTATATCTATAATAGCTGACGCTGTTTCAGTTAAGTTTAACCAGCAAAGGAAATTACCCAGTCTATTTTAACCCATGGAAAAAACTCAAAAAGACATGCATCGGTGTAATTTAATTTCGTTCGGGAAGCCACAGGCGTTTAGTTAGACTATTTATAGCTACGTACATCTGCCAACACGTTCAATAAGTTTATTTGCATCGAGTATGTGACTACATGGGATAAAGGGTATTTGCCTTCCGTTTCCGTGTTATAGTAAACAAACTAGCCGTCCGGTCCGATATATATGGTATTATATAATGAGTAACGATACAAAAAGGACACCTTGCAGTATTATATAATGAGTAACGATACAAAAAGTACTTACACCTTTTATTCCTATTCGTATCGAAACACGACACGACCTTGCCTAGACGAGCTTAAAAATTCGACGGTCCGGACACCCCACTATCAAATTCAAAAGCAATACGTTGCCCAAGCTCAATGGCTGGGTAGTGAATAAGGTGAGGTGACGTCACGACATCACGCCACCTTTCGTTTAGTCAATTCGGACGCGATCCGGCCCGCCGCTAGCGGCCTTGCTAACGATGTCTCTCTGTTACATCACTTTATACCACTGGAACGTTCGGTAGGCACATGTCTTCTTTCTGTTTGAACATTCCTACACGTATGTAGTTAAGGAATATTCAAACAGAACTAGTAAAATTAAAAAAAGGACTTAAGAAAAAAATGTGATACAAATAACTATTTACGAAATTTCTCTAATATCCAATCGATGTGAAGTAAATTTATTAGTGATAGGCTTTTCAAAGGACCTATCACATGTGACTCGTATCTATCTAAAATCCAGTTACTTTGTGAACTTTGTAAGTATACCTATATAAGGTCCTAATTTACGAAATTTCTCTAATATACAATCGATGTGAAGTAAATTTATTAGGGGTAGTGATAGGCTTTTCAAAGGACCTATAACATGTGACTCGTATCTATCTAAAATACAGTTACTTTGTGAACTTTGTAAGCACCTATACCTATAAGGTCCTATATGCAATAGTAGTCTATTTACCACTTTAAAACTGTCTTTGTTATGATACATGATAAAATCTCTATCCAAACGCCGATAAATGTATTTGTACGATCTGTAGAAATACATTTTTACGCGTACATATCGTCCTCGGCATACCGATCTGTCTTGGAATGGCGAGCGGTTAACCGTTCGGTTAACCTAGGTAGGTGTAGTGCGAGCCGGATCGCGCTCGGTTAAATTGACGGAACGTTGGCGAGTTTAGGAGGCGCGGCGCGGCTGGCGGTGGTACACTTGGCATTTTTGCATCAGTCGCCGAGAGTGGTGGTCGTGCGCTATGCGTCCAACAAAATATATCGCTCTCTTATAATAATAGTTCAATATCACACAAACTTGCAACCACAACAAACAATCATAACCTTCAAGCATTTGTTAAGTTTAATTTATAATAAATCTACAGAAACAAACCCTAAACCAGAAGGGGACGTGCCAAAATCGACAGTTCCAAAAGAAAATATTGTAAAGGATATACCTGTAACCAGTGAGTATTTAAACCGGCCATCCAGTTTCTTTAAACCAATCCTTTTTCGTCTTTACCCTACTGCTCCTTCAAGTGAATAGAATTTGTGGCATTTGAGGTTATAACAACAAATATGTTAATGAAAGTGAATGTGAAACAGTGTTACAGTTAAGTGTTTGTTTGTGCTATTGGATTTTCTCTTGCATCTGTGAATTCATTCGATCGAATGCCACAATTTCTTTCTGGGTTTGCGTTCCTGAATGGGTTGAATCATTATTCATTACCATCGCTTCAGATAAGATAAAATTACATTTAAATTTGGGCGCAGGTCCACCGATCATCACTAACATTCATCGCTGTCCACTAACACGGTTCACTGTGAATGTATAAACGATATCTGTGTGTCTTCAACATAGGCTTCCTTGATGATTTACAGGGCATGCCAAACGCCTAGTTTCCAAGCTGATCAATAACAGCTTCGAATGTGCCCGGCTAAAGTCAACTTGTAACCCATATGGTGAATATAAAAGGAGAAGGGCTCGGCCTTCTCTTGAAGTTGATCCGCGGTGTTGCAAAGGGTGAGGACTCTACTGAAGTCCCTGAGGAATCGAAGCCGTTACCAACTGTTGAAGCCGAAGGCGAGCCAATGAAGGTGTACTGGGAGAGCGATAAAGAAAAGTTGGAAGAGAAGGATCAACCTTATCTTGACCTCTTCTTGAAAGACGTCGCTCTGTCGAGGATACCGGACGCCACGGAGGAACCCACCAAAGAATTACATTACAATTACGACAGACTTAGTCTAGTTTATTTACCAGAGGCTGTGAAAAACTTTAATACGCAGGGTAACGTATGATATTATTTATTTTCTTAATTAAATGGGATTTTTTTTTAGTTGGGAAGACACACAGATCATTTTGAACTGGGTGCATGTTGCATATCATGGATTATATAACTCTTAAAAGCATATCTAACTAACTTGAATGAAAGCGTGTGCACAAAACATTATAAAAGATTCTTACAGGTTTTTTTGCAATATCAAAAATATTCAATTGCGTAATAATGAAAAGATGTAACAATGCCATAATTTATCAAATAGTGGGATCATTACGAACATTAAATTCATTCAATTCTACAGGGGTTTTATGGTGCATTATTGGCATCCACATTTCAATGACAATACCTGCCCTTCCTGTCCTCTTTTGTTTTTGAATCCTTTTGTAACTAAAATCGCGTGTGTGCTGAAGTAACCATAAATTTAAACTAGGTTAGTATATTTGAGTAACAGTTGGCACGATTCATTGACAGCAGCAAAAGTTCCTAAATAGATGTACTAGTTCAATCCGGTGTGGACATCACGCATACGCGTGTTAATTTTTTAAGCGAACTATTTTTTCCATTAGGATGTAATGTTTAATTAGATATCACTGATAAGGCATTTAAAATTGTAATTCAATCAATTCGTCAACCGGCAGTGATATTTATATTTAGGTCAAACCGACCGGTTGACATTGAACTTGTAAAATGATGACTAGAAATTCGCATAACTTCCTTAGTTATGCTTGTTTGAGTAAGCAGTTAGAATTATTGCAGTTTTCATGACTAAGCAATGATCAAGTGAAACAAATACATCCGCTTGTGTTTCTAACTTTCGTATTTTTTCATGTTTGTGATTAACGCTTTTCTTCTCAGGTGGCGGTTAATTCAGACCCCAAGTAGATATGTTCAGTTTATTGCGATTAATCATGTTTCAATCACGTTTGAGCCGTTTGTCTTGATATCTCTTTTTACATTTAACAGTAAATATCAACTGCTCTCACTCAGCACAAAATGGCTACAATTTTAGTATGTAATTTGACACAAAGCCCGTTTGAACGCGAAACTGAACATATACCTGCTTGCATAGGTACAAGAGAAAATCTTCAGTATATTCCTTTGATATTTCTGTCGCCAATAATACCTTTGAATGGCTCAAATGCAAAGTCAACTGTAAATACAACCCCTATAGAAATATCAAGGGAACCGCAAAAAACGAATGATTTTACTAACGATTGTTTTTTTGTATTTCTAGGTGTGCCCGAAACACCCAAATCTGACCCAGGAATCTCAAACAACGGTCGCGACGCGGGCGTCATTGCCGGAATTGTTGTTGCTGTAATCTCAGGAGTCATTATATTAGCAGCATTGGTAAGTTCTTCGTTCTTCTATATATGTACCTACTATATAAAAAAAACTTTCTGTCCTTCTAACTTGGGCCTTATTCTTTTGAACGCCAAGCGGCCAAGTAATTTACCGCGCCCCTGATGCAAAACCAAAAAAACCGGCCAAGAGCATGTCGGGCCACGATCTGTGTAGGGTTCCATAGTTGCCCATCCTTCACAAAGGTTTATTGCAATAAAGATTTCAAGCTCTATAAAAAGGTCGTAAACGCCAATGTTACTGCAATTACTTATTACCTTCTGGAAGTTATCGATTACACGAGTCCGATTGAGTGGAATGTTTTAATGCAGTATGGCACTTAAATAATATGTGTAACGTTCGAAGTATAAGGACACCGCGCGGCACTTACGTCATTTTAAAGAAAATGATGAAACTCAAAACGGCTCGACCAATTTTATTCAATATAGTTTTCATTGAAAGTACTTATAAGTCATAAGGCCTCATTTTCATGAATTCTTCCACAATTTTTTGATCCGTGGGTGAAAAGCTAGAGGGAGGGACGCTATTTTTTGGATTTCTGGAGCGAATATTTACAAAACTGCTGACTTAATTAAAAAAATAATTTGGAGACCCCTATTATTTTTAAAATACCTATTCAACTACACCCCACACACTAGTGTTGGGACGAAAAATAAAATTCACCCCCACTAGTTGTGTTGTACGAGAGACGAGAGTACCCGAAAAAAAGTTTCATTTTTAGTTTTTATTTTTTCCGTTTTGTCGGCGTGACACAATACTCAAACCAAATTTCAGCTTTCTAGTACGGACAGACGGACATGGCGAAACTGAAAAGGGTTCCTAGTTGACTACGGAACCCTAAAAATAAAGAAGTGCTCTAAAATCAACATGGATTCAAAAACACTTGCAACAGTTAGAATCATAATATTTTTGTTAATTGAAATTAAGTCCTCACCAGACGACGTTGACGTCAGTGGCACCATTTTCCGATGTCGTGATATCACGAATGGGGCGTAATAGTTTAAGGCCTCCTTCATGAATCATTATTATCATTAACGAGAAAGATTTAATTTAATGAAGCATCTTGTACTCTCATTTTCCTTGGTAAGTTCACAAATAGATAAAGTGCTCCTTAATTTTCAACCTAATAAAAGGCAAAGGTACTTAAACGTCGGCAAAGCGATTAAACTAGTTCTCAGTATAACACGTTGCTCAAGATTCTTAAAACAGAGTTACATGCAGTTGCCATTGTCTTTTTATATTTCTCACGTTCTGAATTATTTTTATGTTGATCAGTCATTAAAAGTGAAAGTAAACCCGGCTTAGCAGATAACGTAACTATAACATGATAAGAAATTCACGACCGTGATGCATAATGTTCCTGAACTGTAGTTCTGCTTTCCTAACGTCTGCTATTATTTATTACTTTGCGCAATTTTTCTTCTGCACGTCAGAATCATTAAGTCTTGTAGTCAAGGCTACTGCAGAACATTTTCTTTAAAAAAAAGCGCATTAAACTTCAACCGGTTTAATGTATGAAATGAACTGAATATCACAGGTTCTGTAATGTAGCGGAAGCCATGGCTTATGGATCTAGCTATGTCGTATATACGGCGATTAATGATCATCTATTTTTAACCAATATGAGTCATTATCTGATTCATCGGTGATAAAATCTTAATCGCCGAAAATATTTTTAGGTATTCGAAGATCAAGAACTGACTAAGTGGTACATATTGAAAATAAACGTGAATGTCATAACATGTAAATTCGGACATTGTTGTGCACCAATTCCTGTTACCGTAAGGTTACATTTGGACCCCAAGTATTTGGTGCTAAGCAAAATGATGGTTTCCAGGCCGGTTCTTTTTTCCACCGAATAAGACATCTGACCCAACTATTGCGATGGGAAATACATATATATGTGTCTAAAAACCTTTAATTTGCAAATTACGAAATATCCCCTTTGGGTCACTGTCAGTTCAAAAAACAAGTTGTCTCTTCGGTGGCCAATAGTTAACAGCGTATGTACATGTATGTTTTTAACACGCAAGCCCATAGAAAGGGAAACGTCATTTATGCTCAAATGTCCTTAACTTTGTACGTGTCCACCGAAAATATGCGAACCTAAATCTGACAATGACCCCTTTGCGTTTCGAATAGTCTAGCGGTTTATTATTCAAATTTAGGTACACTTCTTATGTCTGATCATACAACACGTTTCAATAGCACGCATGCATATTTAGGTGTCGCGTGACACCATTACTGCCTTGTTGCTGAGAAATGAGGTCGACTTGTTATGAGATTTTGATTGCTTTCCGGAAGCCCTTCTATCATTCGACTTGCGATTGTTCTATTCGTAGTAATGGAATTGCCTGTGAACAATGGAATAAACAATGATGACAATGTTGTCAACACTGAAAATTAAATGATGAAATTCTATTGGAAAATAGATTGCAATTACTAATTAGATAATGGTATTAACACCTGAAGAGTGTAGATTTTATTTTAAGGAAAATTCCTTGACAAAACATGGCTTACTGTTATTTATAATGATAATCAGTGATCGGCTGTTAGATTACGATATAATTATTCGCATTGCTGGTAATTTGCCGCGTCAACACAAATCGGAATCTCCTTCATCTATTAATTTCCATTACGTATGTTCATTAGATAGAATGTGCTCAATTATATCATCAAATGGGCAAAATGGTTTTGTCAATGAATTAATTGAAGTTGATGATAGTTTTCGATTACATCACGACGGTCCGCTTCATTAGACACAATTGGTCCACAAAGTCACAGCTGCAACCGCCGGTTAGAAAATTCATTCAGTTTCTCGAACTTGCGAGTGGAAAGTTAAATAGAGATTAATGGCAATTTAATTTGTTTCCAGATTGCTGTGGTTATGTACCGGCACTACGTGCATCGCAACGTGACGTCTATGAACTTTGACAACCCCGTCTACCGCAAGACCACGGAGGACCAGTTCGCGCTCGAGAAGAATGGCTACGCACCCGGCAGCAAGCTGTACCCCAGCACCGTGGGCGAAGAGGTAAGAGCGCTCACCGCCATGGAATGTACGCTTAACATACAGAACAGCCTAAGATAAGTCGCGCGACTCCGCACTGCCCTCCTTAGGAGCCAATTAATATTAAGTGGGTGTTTTAGGTCACTGACCCTAATTTAGTACTAAATTTTCAAGATTTTAATGTAAACTAAACTAAAGAACTTTATTTTTGAAACATCAATTCGATTTCTTAACGATTATATGACCCCAACTCGATATGGCCAAAGTAATAGTGTTGTAAATAACAAGGTAACGCCTAGTGTTAATAATAGTTAGTCCTAAGGTCTGCCTAAGACGTTTTAAACTCGGTGTACTTAGTTACATTTACTAGGACTTGATTTAAGGAATTTGTAAAACAAAATATTTTTCGTTTAGATATAAGAATTACGGCAATTGATTGTGCCAACATTTTTACCGCATCAGTATTAAAACATAGTTGCCAAATTATTGGTATTAAATTATAGGTAGATAATAATGCTGTAAATAGTCCCTTTGAGATTGCCAGTATTGTTTTGATTCTGCCTATTGCTTCCATTACTACTGATACTATTTTACTGCCGAAAATTTGTTTTACATGCATTAACATTCGAGGGCTATTAAGCATTGGTAAGTTGATTGTAGAAACGATAAAGTACCTGTCAGTGTCAAAACTAGATAACCTTATAAGGCGATTGCTTCGTTATGCCTCCGCTATGAAGAGAATTAATTAAAAAAAACCTTCATGGTGGAAACTTTGTTATCTAATTTTGACGCGGACTATAATCAAAGGTATAATAGTGCCACTTAATTTCATTTGCGTGTAAAGTATATGTACAATTTAGCTGTTTAGAAAGGCATACGTACATATCCAATTAAATTAATGTTCAGTACTAATTCATATTTTTTTGTTTTCAGGCCCAAGAACCCCTCAACACGCCCGGCACAAATGAGTTTGTATAGTGTACGAGCTGGCAGTAAATACGTTATAATGTCGTTGAATGTGAAAAGAAAAAGACGGACATGTGATACTTAAAAATAGTGAACCAGTGAATGGGTTAAGCTGACAGTTTTGTAGAAAACTCTAAAATAGTTAGCGTTAGTGCAGTGAAAAGTGTGAAGTCAATCGGAGCAAAGTTCAGTTCGCTGTCATGCCTCGCATGGATCTCAAAATTATGATTTTGTCATTTCATACGCAGTGGCGCAGCTTGGTAGTCAAGGGCCCACATACAAAGATATTGCGGGCATACTTAGGCATGCAGACGCCCTGGGCATTCATTCTGTGACGCCCTAGGCGCCTGAAACCTGGTTAAGAGCTTAGTGTAAATGGCCGTTTGGGTTGCACTACCTTAAAGCCTAGCGGGTCATGTCTGTCCGACGTTTGGTGGACAAGGGCCCTCAGTGAGGCTTATTGGGACCCTTAGAACTTGAGCTAACTAGCTCTTCCATAGCTATGCCACTGTTACGACATCGGGTCGGAAGGCCGGGTAACTTAATCGCACTGCAAAACCTGTGGTTACGTATCACACTGCAGCAAAAGGGACACGTCTGCTACTACTTTTTTATTAGACTGTGAATAGCGTAGAGATTAGAATATTGCTTTATCAGCAGATGCCTGGTGCATAGTAATTATTTATATTAACTATACAATTTTTTATATTCAACTTTTAGTTAAGTGTTTACATTGCTTGTATAATGAACTCAAGAGATTGGTTGGTTGATGTCTTAAAACAAAATGAAGCTCATTTTTATATAGTGAGATGTACTTATTTAGTGAAATTACAATAATGTTATAATAGGGCACGCGTGCATGGGTAATAAAGTTCAAGACTCGTGATTGTCAATAAAATAATGCTTAATGTCTGTTAAACACATAATCCGAGTAACTTTTCATACAACTCAAGTGTTTTTGACAGAGATCCTAATGCATTATCATCGAATCTACCGATACATAGGAAATTCCAAGTTACAAAAATAGTAACGTAGTATTTACTTTCATTAAAATTTGTGAAACTACAGGTGATGTTAAGTCAATGTTTTTAAAAAGTTATATGTCATGAATCATGCTTATGTTTCGCACAAATAACTGTATTTTTACTGAAATGCTTGGTAGTTTATGACATGGTATATAATAGTCATGTACTTTATTATTGCAAGCATAGAATTTGTAACATTTACTTTTTCTAAAGCGGATTTATTGGTATGGTCGGAGGGTGGTTTCTGGCTTACATATTTATATTTATGTATAACGGTGTAACTTCACTTTATAAGTCACGGTTAGGTATTTATTAATCGAAATCGACACTTGGGGAATCTAGGTATTGATCTTTCCTGTATTGAATGTGCCAATGCTAGTAAATTTTACTACTACCGACAGAGTGAAGTTTCTTTCAATGTGAAGTTTCTTTATAATTGTCGACTGATAAATTATTGCTATATAGTAAATTTATTCTTATTAGCAGCATGTTGGCTGTCTGGTATTTATTTTAAATATGAATTGTTATGCATTAGTACAGTTTAATATTTATATATTTTATGTAAAGGTTGTGTTTTACCATGCTAATAGAATTATGTATTTTTTATTAGTAATGTTTGCCTAAAATTTGGAATGTGACTTTGTCAAGCAAAATCCTGCCAAATCCTATAAATAGTAATTATATACCTAATAGTAATGTAATTCGATTACATTAATACTACCTGATGCACATTTCATACAATACGCCTAGCTCAATAAGTGTCACTCAAATTATTGTGTAAATATTGTCAGTAAAATATATGTAAAATGTGTTAATTTTTATTTTTCATTCTCTTCCCCTTCCCTGATTTGATACTTGAGAGCGTCACATACATGCTAAGAAAAGGAAATAAATAAAATATAGAATTTTGTTTTACAAGTACTTATATTACGATCTTTGGAACGTGAAATGTCTTAGTACTTTTAGCTCGACAATGTGAACTATCAAACAAGATTCAGAAAACATGTAGATTTTTCTTTTAATTATAACTAGTCTTATGTAGTACTTGGCCTTAAGTATTTATTATCTTTGATAGGTAATTCAAACTAATGATTAATCATTATGCGCAAACCTTATAAATATAAATAAACACAATCACTGTTAAATCACTTCAAATACCTAAAAGCTAGTATATTTAATTAATATATCGATCCTGATAAGATTCGATGAACACTCCGTTCACTGATAGGAAAACCACACGTATATACAATCATGTGAATTAATTCGCGTATCACCGTAGAACTCTGTCGCAATAACAATCCATACTAGTCAAACTAATGTAATGCCCGGGATTATTGCGGCAAGGTTCTACAGTGGTACGTGGTACGCGAATCAAATTGCCGTATAATATACTGATAAAACTCTCATGACGTTTTATGTTTATATTATTACGCATTCATTAGTCATACATTCCGGCGAGAAATTCCGTAACCAAGGCAAAGTTGACGAGACCGGAAAAGTCGTTTCTCAAACATGTAATGAAATGTCGTGCGTAATAACAGGCTTCGAAGTATCATGTTTCGGGCGGAACTACTCGAGAGAACTGTAAAGGAATTTCACACAAAATTGAAGGCCTAGATCGGGAAGTAAATATGGCGTCTGTGTTCATAAACATGCCAAACAGCTTTTTTTAGTGGTGTTTTTTTTTTTTTTCACTGCATATGTTTGAGAAAAGCACTATACATGCCTTAGCCGTGAAAAGGGCTTGCCGGCTTCGTATCACTATTCGTACTGTCTATTCTTACTCACCCGGCAAGCCCTTCTTTCCAGGCGTCTGCAGTAATCACAGACAACCCCCACTAGACGGAGCATGTAAGGCGACCCGCGCGCACCAGCGATATGGTACGGCAGAACATTAAAGTATCAACACGGCGGCCACCGTTTAGTTGCGTCCATGTTTATGAGGTCTCTCTACACTACTTAACACTACAATTTACCATGTTATTTATTTAATTTCTTTTTTCGTTGACGTACACATGAATCATAAACAAAGACGCAACTAAACGGTGGCCGCCGTGTTGATACTTTAATGTTCTGCCGTACCATATCGCTGGTGCGCGCGGGTCGCCTTACATGCTCCGTCTAGTGGGGGTGGTCTGTGGCAGTAATATACTATATCTGCATGTCGTCTCGTTGGCTGTGCTTTAATGACGGCACTGCCAGGGCTTGTAACCGGTTAAAGATTTCGGCTATTCCTTTTTAACCTTTCGACCGCTCAGCTCGTCGATGGAATACTGTGTCCCTGACGCCAAGCAGACTGTAGACCATCTACTAGATAGTAGTTTATTATGATTATTAGGCATCGGACTTTCGTTAGCATGGTAAGATTTAAGGAGAGATATGGATCCGATATTAACATTAAAATACAATTCATACTCATTCATATATTTCACTCGCAATTTTAATTTTATAGTCAAGGACAAAGTTAGAAGAATATAGGTACGAAGACCTGATTTGTGTAGGCATTGTTTTTTTCGTCACCATAAAGTACGTAAATATTTGCAATTTCCATGTTTTCTGGAGTAAATTGGGTTCTATATTGATCAATATCCATTTATGACTAGAAAGTGCATGATATCGGCAATTGATAGAGTTAAATTAGGAGTTTGAAATATTGTAAAATATATATAGGTATATATTTAAAAATTTTAGTCATTTAATGCTTGGGAATGTTAACCATAATAACCATAAAGGCAGTTTGGAATGAAATAGATGAATGAATATGAATTGTATTTTAATGTTAATATCGGCTCAATAGCTCTCCATTAGTCCTAACGTGCTAACAAGTCCGATACCTACTTATGATCATTTCGTAGACCAATAAACACGGACCACAAAGTAGAACCCGCAAAAAGTTTGATTTAAGGAGATATTTCGTGTGCGTCAGAATGATTGGTTGACTGTTGAATTCAGCATTGATTGCTTACGTAAAAATTGCTACCTATCTGCTAGTATTTGCTACCATTTACCAAATAATTGCTACCTCAGAATAATAAAAGATATCACATATTTTTTTTGACCAGTCATTCTGACGTCAGGATGTTTGGACAAAGTTCATATTTAGCGAAGGACGCACAATTTTCATGTTATTTACCAACCAAAATTTGCTACCTAATTGCTACCTACATTTAGCTTAAAATCAACTCTGCAGCGTTACAGATCAAAAAGTTTCGCGTATAATTATTTTTTGACTACTTAGCGCCTGACACAAACATAAATACACCACAGATTTGGATTGCTCTGCTGATACGCACAGGCGTTCATGTTGTAAGTAGTCCAATAAATAATTATACGCGAAACTTTTTGATCTGTAACGCTGCAGAGTTGATTTTAAGCTAAATGTAGGTAGCAATTAGGTAGCAAATTTTGGTTAGTAAATAACATGAAAATTGTGCGTCGTTCGCAAAATATGAACTTTGTCCAAAGATCCTGACTTCAGAATGACTGGTCAAAAAAATATGTGATATCTTTTATTATACTGAGGTAGCAATTATTTGGTAAATGGTAGCAAATACTAGCAAATAGGTAGCAATTTTTACGTAAGCAATCAATGCTGAATTCAACAGTCAACCAATCATTCTGACGCACACGATATTTCCGGTTACAATCCTCGGGCACTACTCACGAGTTTCAAGTTCAAGTTACAGAGATGCCACGACTTTGCGCGACCAGCGGCGCGGCGAGCGGCTGAGCGAGAGATGCGGCTGGCGGCCATACGAGTGAGCGAGAGACGTAGCGCGCATCGCTGCCAATGTCGCGCAAAATTTAGGCTACCTGTCCACGAAAGCGAAGCGAAAAAGAAGAGCATTTCAGTCTGAGAAATGTGATTGGTTCATTTTACACATCTCCGCTCCGGTCCGCTTCTGTTATCATTACCAGGGAGTGTTCGAGTGGAGCACTTTAAGCGCTATTATTCTAGTGGTTGAATGAATGTTATGAAGTAATACTATTAAAATTATCGTGAGACACCTTTAACAATTATAAAAACGGTTTAAACTCACGTAAAAACCCAGACCTAGAGTGGGCCGCGAGTCGCGTAAGAGCATGAATAGCTGCCCCTGGTGAAGATCTCCATATGAGTTCGAAACATGTCGGGCCGTTCCTGACAATTTTTACGTGAATTTAAATCGTTTTTATAATTGTTAAAGGTTTGTACGTCTCATCAATTCTTAGGAAATTGCGGACAAAATATACTAATAGCTAATATTATCCTAATGAAACAATTTCTAGTCTTGATTTAGCGGCTACGCTACCGATATACAAAATAACAATTAATTAATTTAAAATGTCAGCATGTCTGTATGTCATAATCCTTATACTTACGTTAAAGAAACACGAGTTATTTATAGTACAGTTCGAGAACTCTTCGAATAGCCTTCAGGTTCAGGTGAAATCTGGAAACCATTTAATCAGGCCTCGAGCGGAACTTTACGAGTAGGTACAGTGAGCAGCAAAATTAGCTAAGCAGAAAAACACGCTCACTATTATTTGGAAAGCCTGACCGAAATATATGAGGATGCGCCATATTGCGGTTTCACTGGAACGAATTTCTTGCACAGGCAATTATTTAATGGCCAACAATGTCAATGTGGTGGTTTATTTAAAAGACGAATAATTCCGAAAACCATTCGCAGTCGCGAACGTAATATTATAAATAAAGTGTACACGTGTTTACTACACGAAAAACAGCCGGGAAAAGAGTGCATTCCATTAAAATGATATTACGAGGTTAACATAGGAACTGACAGGTATTTAAACTAATGTCATTATAGTGCGGTTGCGATAGATTGGTTGTTGTTGTAATAACTTTGTGTGAATCTAAATTTATTTTTATAAAATTAACTGGAGTAGGCTATAGAGATCTCTAAATCGTGAAATTTCTTATTTTGATATTCTGTATTTGAGGTACTTCTTATTATTACTAAATAGTAAATGTAGAGATAAGTCGATTAATCGGGAAACCCCATGAACTGTACGAACTAATTTCATGAACTGTAGAAAAATCGAATTTCAACAATATTATAAATAGCGCCCTCTTGACAATCCTCATATATTTCTGGTCAGGCTTTAACCCTTCTACTCTAGAAAAGACCCGTGTCATTTTGCGCACTTGGCGTGTTGCAACTTCTGATGCTGACCGTATTCACTAATGTGCCCGGTCGATAGTCATGTATGATTATAACAAAACGTGACGTCTACTTGTCACAGCAAATTGAAAAATCTTATCGCAGGTATGCAGGGTATAACGTCACTGAGACCAATAACACTATGACTTGGTTATCGTTTTGAGCAACCATTTAATGACGTTACATATAGCAATAACAAAATTATTATATGTAGGTAATGTAACGCTACATATAATAATAACAAAATTATTTTAGGATATGAGCGTAGAGTTCGTATTAAATAGAAAAATCACAAATGAATCGATTCATTAAAATTGTGATATGGAACGTACTTATTTATTGTATTTAGTGACGTTACAAATAATAACAACAATCCATACTAATATTATAAATGCGAAAGTGTGTCTGTCTGTCTGTTACCTCTTCACGCTTAAACCGCTGAACCGATTTAGATGAAATTTGGTATATAGATAGTTTCAGTCCCGGGGAAGGACATAGGATACTTTTCATCCCGAATTTAGTGTTCCCGTGGGATGAGCGGGTAACACCGCGGGGCACAGCTAGTATTAAATAAATAAACAAAATAAGGTTAACAAAAAAGAGTCACGATCCTGGTGCTTTCGTGACAGATGAAGCGAAATTATCAATTTTAACAGGCCGGTTTTGCTCTAACCTTATGTAGCCATATTTTTGCCATAATTCTTTTCTCAGTTTTTGGACCACGAAAGAGCAGTTTAAATGTTGTTTGAAGTCATTTGAACCGAGAACTCTACAATAGATGGGTAAGTAGCATAATACCTAGAAGAAAATTACTCATATACACAAAATAAATATTATGTAGTCAAGTTCTTTAATTTATAAGCAAAAATGTGATCAAAAATATCTGGCCATGACTTTATGCCGTTGACAATAGAGGCCCGCTCACATATTTTTGACAAAAAATTTGCTCATATATTTATAATTCCGACTGTACGGGAAGTTTTAAAGGGCACAAAAAGTGAATGTTCGTGGATGTCACACATCAATGATCATCATCATCATTGATACTAATTGTTGATGCGCGTTACAGCGGCGTAGGGTTAGCATTAAAAGTAGCTGACAACTTTAGTATGCAATTTGACATAATCTAGTTGTAAAATTTACAGATGCTTTTGATGCTGACCATACCTGTTATATATAAGCAGCCATCGGATATTTGGTTGCTTTTATACCTACACGTCGGCGTTGATGTTAAGTTCAATGGAGGCGGACCCAATTTATTTAATTTTATTTATACCCGTTCACTTTAGTGTAACTGTATCTTTTTAAAGTATCAGATTAGCTAATCAGTTATAATTTAATTTTATATTTGGGATAAGAATATTTCGTAATAGTTGACATAATTGCACGTTAATTGAATAACATTTAGTAGGTTTAGAGTTCATTTTGTTACTTATATAGTATGTTTCAATGTTAGCCTAATTAATTAATGTCGAAATCCCGGCGTTCGTTAAATCAATATGAGTCCGTCTCCATACAGCTCCAGCAACTTCGGCGCAGGCACCAAAGTTTAGGTATAAAAGCATCGCAATATCCGATGCCTGTACATTAGTTACTATTTAACTAACAATTATCTAGTATTTATTTCCGAAGTTTGCTGGTAGTTGATGTTCAACTCTGCACAAACGATAGAAAAATCCTATAAAGAGACACTAATCAACATATCTTACTTAGTATTGTAACTTGTGACAATAGCTACAGGAACTATGAAGCACTACCATTAACTACCGCTATACCATTACTAAGTTCATCAATTACCCGAATCTTCTTTTTGGTAGAAACTTCCAGATGGTTATTTTCAAGATTATCAGATTCTGTAACTGATATTTCTTCGAGTTTGCTTGGCTGGGAGTCCTTATAAAGCTCGTACTGTTTGGTGATGTGATGGCGGAATTTTTCAAACGTGCTTGCAGCAATATGTCGACGTGTGTGATGGAACATTTGGTCGAAGTGGTGGAGATTGTGGCTGAAATTATAACAAAAAGCTTATTAAAAGACGGTAAATTTAAATCGTACATTATATACAGGGTGGAACAGATCGAGGGAGTTTTGAGCAAACAGGGAATTGTTCAGACTGAGTACTTAATTTTTCAGCAATGAACTATGTAAATATTTCTATCCATTTTCGAGATACAGTTTGTAAAACTTTAGTGTAAAAATCTGCACATATCAACCCAACATAGTTTAAGTTAAAGACGAGTGTCATTTAAAATGTAGATAAAACCTTTGAATTAGTAGGGTTGTCACTGATATTAAAATATTTTATTTTGATGATTTTTTTTTAACTTTTAAATCCAGCTTTACAATTAGGTCGATTTTAGATGTCACATCACTCAGATGACACTATCCTATCAGCCCAGTTTTTAGAAATCCAACATTTTACGCAATCCACTGAAGTGCACACCCCGAAGTGACAACCCTACTAATTCAAAGGTTTTATCTACATTTTAAATGACACTCGTCTTTAACTTAAACTATGCCCTCTGCTTGACCGAAGCAGTGCTCTCACCACCGAGTTATAGGCCAGCTATGAAATTTTTCGTTTGTTTGGCTTCTTATTTATCCTTTGTAGAAGTGTGAAAATCACCACATAATATAGGATCAACATTGATTCAGTCCAAAATTGTAGATTGTTTCACAAGGGGCTAAAAGAAGAAATTGTGACACGAAATTAAGGTATGTGGTATTTGGATTCTGCTTATAAAATCCTTTTTATTAGAAACATGATAGGACTCAGAAAAAAAACCATGCAAACAATTGATGACGTCATAACTCTCTCCTTCACTGAATATCTAGATGGCTCTCCTTAAAATGTTTTTAGGGTTCAAAAGGTTCATTGTGCCAAAGGAGAACTCCCGATCATCAAACGCCGTATATTACACTTTTATGTCGTAAACACCATTTACTATGACACTATGAGTGTGGAATATACATAATAATGACGGGAGATCAGAGGATCTATGCTATGTTTACTTTTAAAGCAAAACATGATTCGTATGCGTTTGTGACGATGGTATTGATAAGGGAAAAGTAAACGCTATAGAATTTTGTTTGAGGCACTGAGCGCCATCTAACCAAAATATTGGCAAGCAATATAATGTATTCCGAGGTGTTCATTGTCTAGTATACTTAATTGATGTTGCGTGAGAAACTTAGATGGCGCTAATATCAAAGTTGGTTTTCAATTATCTATATATATATTACGCGAGGCCGATTTTTGTACATCCCATCAGATCTACAGTTATGGTCCGATTTTGATAAATGATATGTCATTAGATTCGTCTCATGCTGGAGAGGTGCATAAAACTCTTGGAATTTTAATTTTTTCCTGAAAAGGTACTGAAAAATGGATTTGAAAAAACTACTGTGCGCTAACCACGTGACTTTGACCACGTGACCTGTGATCCCTATTTTGACATAAGATGACCAAATAATAATAAGCATGATTTGCTCACAAACCTGTAGTAAGTTGTTCAGCATGATGAAATATTATTTTTGAGTCGGCAACATAATATCCGCAACACTTAAAACATGTACAAATATGCAAAAATAATTTTACAGTTTGTTGACAATGAATGACAGTAGCCATATTCTGACAACTTTTAATGTCTTTTTTATTGGGGGCTATTATGTCAATGCTCTAAATTGCCAGGTTGTTTTTTTTTTTTAAATGTTGATATGGAAACTTATTTCGCATACCTGTTAAAAATGTGGAGAAAAAAGCCGGTCAAGTGTGAGTTGGACTGGTGCTCGAAAGACTAGAAAAACTGACCGTCATTCAAGAATAGATTATTTCTATAGGCGAGTTTTACTAAATCTAAATCAAAGCAGAAAAAAAATAGTAAAACTAATTTAAACGTCATTCAAATATATAAATTTATGGTAGATTATTATAAATATGAATATATAAGTCCATCAAAAAAATAATTCCAAGGAAAATGGCATGAGTTATGGTAAATTAAATGGTATTTTACAAGAAGAAACTTAGTCCTTCCGCTTGCATGTCGACGGGATGGGAAATGTGGCCGAGTTGAGAATATGGACGACTTGACAATGTAGATAAGTTGGGAATGTATCTTCATTGGTAATATGGATGAGTTGGTAAAATGGACGAGTTGGAAATGTGGACGAGTTGGGAATATGGACGAGTTGGGAATATGGACGAGTTGGGAATGTGGATGAGTGGGCAAAGTAAACAAGTTGGGAATACGGACGAGTGGGCAATGTGGACGAGTTGGAAATGTGGATGAGTTGGCAAAATAAACAAGTTGGGAACACGGACGAGTGGGCAATGTGGACGAGTTGAGAATATGGACGAGTTGGCAATGAAGACGACTTGGTAATACGGACGAGTTGTAGATATGGAAGATTTCGCAATAAAGACGAGCTGATAAAAAGGACAAGTTGGTATTGTAGACGAGTTGGGTGTATCGTCGAGTTGGGAATATGGACGAGTTGGAAATGGGGATGAATTGGCAATGTGGATGAGTTGGTAAAATTGACAAGTTGGGAAAATGGACAAGTGGGCACTATGGACGAGTTCGCATTATGGACGAGTTGGCAGTGAAGACGAGTTGGTAATACGGATAAGTTGGCAATGAAGACGACTTGGTAATACGGACGAGTTGGTGATATGGAAGATTTGGCAATAAAGACGAGCTGATAATAAGGACAAGTTGGTATTGTAGACAAGTTGGGTGTATCGTCGAGTTGGGAATATGGACGAGTTGGAAATGTGGATGAGTTGGCAATATGAATGAGTTGGTAAAATTGTCAAGTTGAGAACATGGACAAGGGGGCAATGTGGACGAGTTCGTATTATGGACGAGTTGGCAATGAAGACGAGTTGGTAATACGGACAAGTTGGTATTATGGACGAGTTGTGAATATGGACGAGTTGGGAATGTGGATGAGTTGGCATGAACAAGTTGGGAACACGGACGAGTGGGCAATGAAGACGACTTGGTAATACGGACGAGTTGTCAACGTGGACAAGTTAAGAATATGGACGAGTTGGAAATGTGGATGAGTTGGCAAAATGAACAAGTTGGGAATATGGACGAGTTGGCAATAAAGACGAGCTGATAATAAGGACGAGTTTGTATTGTAGACGAGTTGGGTGTATCATCGAGTTGGGAATATGGACGAGTTAGAAATGTGGATGAGTTGGCAATGTGGACGACTTGGAATTGTGGACGAGGTGGGAATATGGACGAGTTGGAAATGTGGACGAGTTGTATTTGTGGACGAGTTGGCATTGTGGACGAGCAAGTAATATGGACGCGTTGGCATTGTGGATGAGTTGGGAATATAAACGAGTTGGCAATGAAGACGAGTTGCTAATACGGACGAGTTAATAATATGGACGAGATTGGCAATAAAGATGAGTTAATAATAAGGACGAGTTGGTATTGTAGACGAGTTGGGTGTATGGACGAGTTGGAAATGTGGACGAGTTAGCAATATGGATGAGTTGGCATTGTGGACGAGTTGGGAATATAGATGAGTTGGCAATAAAGACGAGTTGGTAATATGAACGAGTTGGCAATGTAGATGAGTTGGGTGTATGGGCGAGTGGGCAATATGAACGATTTGGCATTGTGTACGAGTTGAGAATGTGGACGAGTTGTATTTGTGGACGAGTTGGCATTGTGGACGAGTAAGCAATATGGACGCGTTGGAATTGTGGACGAGTTGGTAATATGGACGAGGTGGCATTATGGACGAATTGGGAATATGGACGAGTTGCCAATGGAGACGAATTGGTAATATAGACGAGTTTGCAATGCAGATGAGTTGGGTGTATGAACGAGTTGGCAATGTAGACGTGTTGGGTGTATGGACAAGTTGGCATTGTGACCCAGATGGGAATATAGACGAGCTGACATTGTGGACGAGTTGGCAATGTGGAATAATTAACATGTTACGCTAACATGCGAAACTTGATGGAGAAATAACCTACATATGATGCAAATTTCAAAAAATCGACGCGCTCAAGAATAAATCATATTTGAATTAATGACGTCTGGCTGATCATTCTTATTCTCATTCAAAATAAAAATTGACAAATTCTGCGGTCAACAAAACAAATTGATTTTATAAGGTTTCCGTTTTTACCGAATATGGTAAGGAACCCTAAAATTAGGTTTATATTATAGGCTTGAGAGTCTTTAGCATCTCCCTCACTCTTCTGTCAGACACAATTTCAATGAGAGGAAAGACACGAAAGTTTGAATTATTCTTTTTTCAAACATGTTTAGCTGTTTTATATATTGTTTTTTCTTATTACACATATTTGACACATTCTTTTTTTTATGGTGGAGTATTGTTGGTCAGTAATTTATTTAGATTAGTAAGTAGGGTTTGATTAAGTATAACTAGCGTAAGAATTTCAAACACAATGTGTAATTGTTATTGAATAAATGATTGATGATGATGACATGGCAGCACCCATATTAAGAAAACTTGCACGATCTAATGAATTTCATAAAAAAAAACAAGCATTGATAATAGTGGTTTTTCGTGTATCTATAAACGTTTTTTACTCTCTATTTCATACAATTGAGTTTTTGTAACATTTTTTATTATTAATATTGTGAAATATTTACGATTATAAATGAATACATAAACAGTTACGCACTCCATGATTTCCTGTTTCCTCAAATCTGTCGTTTCGAATCATGTGCTATTTCTGGAAATTGATAGAAATCGATCAAATCGATAAATTTATGTCCTGAAGAAAGAACAACAAATTAAAATTCTACCAATCTTATGTTCGGTCCTATGAAAATATGTCAATTATATTTTTAAGATATGGGACTATTGTCATGAATATATTTTTCCATAAATCGAATAATATGCATTTTATTTGTGAAACAGATCAGCAGATCACATGTCATGCACAAGTTATTTTTACAAAAGAGTTGAATAAATTGTCACGATGAAGCTGGCAGTTGGCTATCAGGCCTGCCTCTAGCCTGGCATGTTTTAACGTTTTTAAAACATAATTTTAATGTGTTTTTTTACAGTATTAATTTATTCTTCATTCCCCAAAAACTTCTTATCGATAAAGTAGTTATTTTCTGTAACACTACCGGATTTCCATATTCTAGCGGCGGTTCGACGCCGCAACGGGTCTCTAGTGAATATTATTATTCCAAATATATAAAAAGGTTCATTTGAACAAGAAGTAGTTGGACAACAGGGTCAACTCATGTGGACTGACGTACGAAAAGTAAACGTATCGTGGTATTCTTATCGCTCTCGTCTTAAACTGTATTTGAATGAACGCGACGGTGTGTTACGTACTATGAATTTAGAACTTCAGAGATTACTATGGTCTACAAGCGGAAAATGCCGAGTCCGCACGCTTGCCTACAGGACGCAGTTATATGTTAGAATTAGACGGAACTAGATCGAGCTCACTCTAACATCTAAAACTGCGTCCAGTAGGCTTGGCAAGCGTGCGGACGCGGCATTACGTTTTGACATGGCCGTGATACAAAATATCTATACAGAACTCTAAAATAGGCATTGAGAACCAATTCTTTAAAGAGAAGGTTCATGATTTCAGAAAAAAAACTTATATCGCGACGAAGAAGGGCTTTTGTTTTGTTGGTTACAGTGCCATCGACTTGTCGAAATGTGTTAAATCAAAATGGATTTTAACCAACATTGAAATAGCGCGACATCTAAAGATTTCGGCAAAAAAAAGAGGATTATGCGGCCAAGGTTGAGGGCATTTTTGAGTAAATTATAAAAAACTTACATGCTGAGCAGGACAGACGCCAGCATCTCACGTGTATTCCGAAGGTGTCGAATATATGCACGTGTATATTTCTTGCACGCCAAGCATTCGCATCCCTTTAGTAAAGGATTGAAATCTTCTTTATATCTGTAAAAAGAAGACATTACATTTGTTGTGTCTGAAACTATGCGCACGCATAATTTTGACGGCGCGTTTGGCTCGGTTTGTAGACACCTGCCTACTGAGCCGGCGGTCCCGGGTTCGAATACCGGCCGGGGCAAATATTTGTGTGATGAACTCGAATATTTGTGCTTGGGTCATGGTTGTTCTATGTATTAAAGTATATATTTATCTATATAAGTACGTATATCGTCGTCTAGTTCCCATAACACAAGCCTTCTTGAGCTTAATTTGGGACTAGATCGATTTGTGTGAGATTGTCTGTTATTTATTTATTTATTATTATTTATTTATGCAGACATTCCCTCCTTACTTATACAGCGAAAAGCCAAGGCCAAGGGACTTAGCTATATTACACAGGGATAATCTATATATCCCATTCAACAAGTGTGGTCTGTAGGTATATCGGATTCTATAGATATACGAATCAAATTGTTGATTTTTAACCCCCGTCGAAAAAAAATGTTTTCTCTTAAAAAAAAAACTGAAACTGATTTTAATAAAAAATACTTTTTACGCCAAGCTTAAATAATTGACAACCCTATTTTTGAACGAAATTTGTGGTAACTAGGTACAGTCTAACCAAAAAGAGTAGAAATTAAAAAGTGACAATACTGTAGTGTCGCCCCTTTCTAATCAATCTAAGAAAACGGGGACGACACTACAGTATTGTCACTTTTTAATTTCTACTCTTTTTGGTCGCACTGTATATTTAAACAAGTGGGCAAACAATTTTCTGTCTATACCAATAATATTATTATCCGAAAATTACTTTTATCAACTTTTCTACGTATATTGCCTTACTTACTACTTATATTCATACTTGTCTTGAGTGAACATTCTTCTGGCTTTATAATGCATATTTTAAACCCCATAAAAAAACTTACAGGCTTTATGATGTAAAATAGAAAATCATTGCATACTCACATTGCATCATTTAAGTCTAATATACATAGCTCATCATGACTCCTATCCACATTGAAGTTCAACGCCAATGCGAAACCTTCATTGGTCAGCTTCACCGGGTAAGATCCGTCGAAGACATCATAGCCACTGCCAATGGCTGCCATAATGGCTGCCGGGTTCCAGAATCCTTCCAGACAGCGGACCATTTCACTGGGTAGGGTTTCCTGAAAAACGTTTCATCGATATTATTAAAACTTTCGTGAGACATTTAATAAAAGTGTGAAATTGCCAGGAACGGCCCAACATGTTTATGAACTGTACGGATACACGGATAGCATTCCCTGATGACGAGCTTCATACGAGTTTGAAGCATGCCGGGCCGTGCCTGACAATTACCAATTTCACGTGAGTGTAAAGCGATAATACATTTATTGTGCTGAAATTTATTTTTCCTAGATAGGAGGTATAATTTCAGGATAAATCTTCAGAGCACGATGCAGCGTTTGTATCGGCGCACGACCATCGCGCCATCCGTTGGTAAAACTTTCAACCATCACGTCGAAACAGCTGGACGGATTTCTATTTTTTTTACCAATTTTGGTGCAGGGACGTCCAAAGATGGTTAAAGGATACTTTTTACCTGATTACGGTAAACAATAGTACATTACATCAGAGGCCGGGAAAATGAGGATTTCCGGCCAAGTAGGTATATACGGCCGAGCGAGCGTGCGAGCGAGGCCGGATAGTGATACGAGGCCGGGAATCCGTTTTCACAACGAGGCATGTATAGTGCTTTTCTCAAACATACAATGAAATAAAAAAATATACTTCAAAGAACAACATTTTATTAATTGATAAATAGGACATTTTAGTCTAACAACCAACCTTTAAAAACATAACCTGCTTTTTGTCAAACCAGCCAGCTGTGTGAATGACCTTGTTGTTGAAACCAAAAAAAAGTTACTTTGCAGGCCTAGGCCTGAAAAGCAGTATGAAATCCCTTTACTGTCCTCTCGAGTTGTTGCGCCCAAAAAGCGATACTTCCGAGCCTATTATAAGGAACGTAAAGACAATATTTCATTGCATGTTTGAGAAAAACAGTTTTACGCGGACAGAGTTGTGGGCACCTTCTAGTAAGTAAGTGTCTTGGGAAACTATAATATATAAAACCATGGAGTTATCTTTAACTCGAGACTGAATAGTAATAATGACGCTAATACTTACGCTAACCCTCTTAAAAATAGATATCACATTGTCATCAGGTAGATTGGTATAATCTTCCGTTCCGTCCAAAACGCCCTGTAGCGCCACTCCAGACAAACTGTCTTTGTACTTCAGTAAGTGTTGAATGCTCTCGTTGCATTTCTTCGGCTGGCCAGCAGCAACTATTACACCTGTAAAGTTATAGAGAGCTTATTGCATGTATAATGAATACTTGGCGTAGGTACTTTCCGGAAATCCATAGTAATCAAGACAACTCAGCGTGATTAAGCTGTCGGACTACGTCAACATGTATGATGCCTCATAGAGAGGCGATTCACGTGTCGAGTAAGTGTGTTGTTATTTTGGTGGTGGTTTGTTATATTTATTTGCGTATTTTTTCTTTTCGCGGTGGGAGAGTGGGACCATGCATAGCTGCATGAAAAAGTACCTACTCAAATAAGTACAACGCGTTAGCACTAACTTTAGCACTAGCGTTAGCATTGACTGGCAAGTTATTATATGAGCAAAGTGCAAAAGTGTGTTTGTTGGTCAGTTCTGTGAGTTTGCGCGCCCGTAAAATATTCACGTGCCTGACAATACCAAGGCATCAGAAGAGTGAGAGAAGTCTTTTTTTTATATTTTTATTTTGCCTTAGGGTTGGTACAGCATTCCAATTACAAGTTACAGTTACAACTGCAAGCATACTGCAAATTGCAGTTGAAAATGTATTCATAAATGACATCCATCTGTTTAAACCCTCTAACAATAGATATAGAAGTGTTGGTGGCACAAATAAAATTATTAAATAGAATAAATAATTTTCTGTAGTTTGCAATTTGCAACACATGAGATTATGCAGTCAGTTGATATGCAATTCTGTATGTTTTGCAAAACACATAACCAACACTCCATCTGACCACTGATGATATGATAACACACATCACGTCTTTGATAAGATTATCTGTAATGAGTTATAGTAATAGCCTCCAACCACGAATTAACACTTCAGATCAGAACCTATCAAACTTGTAAAAAGGACACATATAAAAATGCCAGAATATGCATTTCTATTTATAGTTTAAAGAGAATATAGCAGAGGTATGAATTTAAGAACCAGATTATGAGTTGACCTCAAAAATACCTGATGAAATGACTTTCAGGCAGCCGATATAAGTAGCTTAATCAAATGGATATAAAAAAATGCAAGAAATCCAATTTCAATCAAGTGAGCATGTATTTTGTAAGTTTGGTGGATGCATTCAGTGCATGAATATTGTGGCATTATTTCAGGGAGGCCTAATTCTGGAAGTGGGTGTTGATGATGACAGTTACTAGCAAAGGTATGAATTTTACACAGACAGAATTCTTGATATTGGTATTGAATTTTATTGGTCAGAATTTTAGGATGCTGGTTTAATACAAAGTAATTATTGTGTTTGTACTTACATACCTATTAAAGCACTCTCTTGCAGTGTCTTTGAAGAGTTATATCTCTTTACACATACATCGAGCATGTCATTACTTCTATTAACAGCCTTTAAACTCCTCTTGTATCCTTCAGAGGATGGGGTGCGGCCATCTGCAATGGCCAAGATGATATCTGGTTTGAACAACTGCATAATGTCCATGTATCTGAAAATGGTTTCCATCAAAGAGCTAGTCAATGAATCATTGATAATAAGCTTGCAAAACTATGATACAGCAGCAATATAATTGGAGCGGAGCGAGCGAAGCGAGCGAAGCTCCCATGGATCGACTCGAATGGACTTCGTAACAATGCGCAGATCTCAGCGAGTTCTCAACCAATTTTAGAAATTTTTGTTTTTAAATGCACAAATTAAATTTCGCTAGGTCATGACGAAGAGAAAATTTCGAAAAAAAAAAAAATCCGCTCCAATCTATGGTGCAAGCTTAGCCGGTGGCTGACTCTGCATCGACCTAGTATGGTATTTGATTGTAGATCAAATCAGCTACTTGTTGTGAAATGGCAATAAGAATTTGTGAGTATGAAGTTTCTATGAAGATACTGGCTTGTGATGTCATACAAATATGTAGTCAAAGCACATTTTCTTATTAGTTTTTGTCCATTTCAGAATTGTATAATGTCCGAAAGCTAGTGGTGGTTTATCTGTTTTTTTATTTTACTGAATACAGACATTCCATTTCATTTCTGTTTTATGACAATTACGTTATTTTGTAAATCTGTATTCAATATTTTTTACCAATATGTAGCTAATTTAGATAAGTACTACAATTAAAAGGACAATTTGATAAACAATTGATAGTCAGGAACATTTAGAATAAGGACCCAATTTTAAGTGGGGCTCATTCCCTTCTTTTATTCTTTCTATGACCTATTGTTTATAGCGAGAAAACATGTTCAATCACACATCAATTTAATGTATTCTACGAAGTTTGTTGCAATATCTATTTGGAACTACTGCTATTTGACAAGCCCTTTGGTGGATGCAAATTTTGTGATTAGACGAAACCTGTGTTGTGACTGGTACATAATTTTTGTCCTATTGGGTTTAATAAAGTATAATTTATGTGGATAATGTTAATTTTCTTTATAATTTTAAAATGACTATTTGGCACGTATATAAAAAACATCATTTATAAAGTTACGACTAAACTTTACAAATGTTTTTAACTAAAATTTGAAATGAGATTCTTTAAGATACAAACTTAACATGTATCGCCAAAATGGGTAGATAAAAGTTCAGATGCAATATTTTAACATGTAAATACTTACATGAATATTGACATAAAGGTAAGATAAAAGAAAAATGTAATGTGATCAACAGCAATGTAAGCATGACTTGAACCTGCAACACTTTGTTTCCGGCATTGTGCTCTCCCGACTGATGTAAAAATAAATAATAATAGGTATGTAAAAATAAAAATGTGGTATTTCTGCATTAAAACAGAACCAATAAAAGATTGTATTAATTTTAATGTACACAACACAAATATTTAAGTACCTAGTACCTAGGTATCATTAAATATTGAAATGCATATTTAATTACCTGTCAGCAGACATCATTTTCTTGCCATTTTTCGTCCATAGTGGCACTTTATCTAATTCCATGTGCCCTGCTGGTGCAGGGTCATTTAAACCTTGAAATGTTGTGCAAGTCAGATGGTTTGTAACACCAGCAAACTTGGCAATACCTTCACCTTGAGCTTTAACCCCCGCTTCAAAATGGCTGGTATTGGATAAAGGGACCCATAACAGTTGAGGGTTTGCAAATACGCGGGATAAAACTTCCGCCGTTAGGTGAACAACACTGCCTCCCTGAAAAAAAAAGTAGTTTGTTTATTGTTTCAAGTAGAGGTTCATAAGGTCTAAATAAATTAAAAAAAAAAAAGTTTCCTAACCTATACCTAGCCTGTATTTAGTTAGAACAAACCTTTTTACGAGTACGAGAAAATAGGACTGTTCTTTAAAACAAAAATTTGATAAAACGAATACCTGAGTCAGTAGTGCGGACGTAGGGGTCTCAATTATTGTACTTGGTGACTTGGTGAACCCTGTCAGTGTACCGATTCTTTCGCCACCATAGCCGGCTTGTTTAATTGAAAAACGCATTTTAACTATTTCCGCGCTTTTATTAAACCAATTTGCACCAAAACAACACAACACAAACGTGTTTTTGACAACTTTGTTTGACAGCTGATTCACATTCACAATGACAAACCGGAACCGGACTGCGAAACCGCATGCGCTGTACAATGTTGCGTTGACGCCGTTGACGCTAAATAGATTTAATGTCAATTCAAAATTTTATAACGATTTTGAGACGTACTACGAGCTATTATAGTCCTTATTAGAGTAACAAATTGGTGTTACCAGTTACTACGTGTCTCAGAAGCTAGATAGATCGTTGATGACGTCACAGCGTACAACGTCAAGATGGGCTGTATCATTGCGGCTATAAATGTCGAATTATTATGCTACCATATTAAGTAAACAAGTAAGCATGCGATGATGACAACCCTGACAATCCTTTTCAACTTAGTCGCATTATAACGTCTGATTTTGGCGAAAAATAAACATTATTAATATTTGTGTTTTTAAATGAAAAAAAAAGTGTGAAAGTGCATGCAAAACTTAGAAAATGTCGGGCATTTTGCGCGGATGCAATTCGCATTCTGGGAGAAAAGAAAACTCGAGTGAAAATATAAGTTTTCATTAGTAAGTAATTCAGTATTGTTTTTTCAGCAAAGGGGCCATCCATAAATTACGTCACACGTTAAGGGGGAGGGAGGGGGTCGACGAAGTGTGACATTGTGTGACAAGGGGGTGGGAGGGGTCCTAAATTCCGTGACGTCACATTTCAAAATCCGATAAGTGTTAAAACACGAACTTTAAACTATTACTTTACGAAAACCTCAAAAACATATACAACTATATCTGTGTAAATATAAGATACCGATGGTTTTGTCGACCACTGGCTCTACTATCATCGTTTTTTGTTTTGTTAATTGTTTGAATTGATCTTAAATTTATAAAAAAAATATTTAAATGGAAATAAAACTGATTTTGGAACCGCTGTTTTCATTCAATAATTTCTAAATGTAAATTTGCAAAATATGTGACGTCACACTAGGGAGGGGGGGAGTCACACAAATGTGACAAGCTGTGACAAGGACGGGGGGAGGGGCAAAAAAACATGAAATTCGTGTGACGTAATTTATGGATGACCCCAAATGCACCAGAAATTATGTTAATATTAAAACTATAAGCTTAGAAATAGGATATTATTGCACGCAAATGATATCTAAGTAGGCTACAATTAAAATAAACATAGAAATCGTGAAAAAAACAATTATGTTAATTTCTGTCGTGAGGTTACTAGTGACGTAGAAAAAGTTATCGATACTTTGCGATTTTGTGAATCAAGGTTACTTTGGTCAGGTGTATATTTAACTAGGTCGATGCAGAGTCAGCCACCGGCTAAGCTTGCACCATAGATTGTAGCGGTTTTTTTTTTTTTTTTCGAAATTTTCTCTTCGTCACGACCTAGCGAAATTTAATTTGTGCATTTTAAAACAAAAATTTCTAAAATCGGTTGAGAACTCGCTGAGATCTGCGCATTGTTACGAAGTCCATTCGAGTCGATCCATGGGAGCTTCGCTCCAAAAAAGTCAATGACGTTTTGGTGGACATTGTTGATAGCTTATTTTTTTCGTTGATAGGCCGAAGACGACAACTCTGTATGAGCATAGTTGTAGATTTCGGTTATTTTATGTATTTTGTTATATTTGTTTACGTACATACAGAAGATTAAATTCAAATAAATATTTTAGTGTATCCACGACGCAAAGCTCTAGATATCTTTATTAATTTTTATCTGTTAGAAATATGAAATGTTGTCAATCGTATGTTTAATCAGCAAGGTGAGAGAAGGGAAGACTGTCAAATAAATGTATTATAAAGTTAACAATTTCTATTGTTTTTTGGTTCATTCCGTTAGTTTGCATAATAATTTTCTAATAACCACAGTCTAGTTCCATCGTGAGATGTAACGAATACACTAAATTTCAGCTCGATCGGTGCCCAGAAGAGTCAATTTTAATCTACTTTTCCTTTTTACACTTACACGATCAGACAAAAAAAATATTTGCCTATAAACCTACAGAGTTCGCCAGCCGTGCAGTGAATAATTGATTATAAATAGGTACTTTTCGTCCATTAAGAATATGGGTGAATGTCGAAGGAATTATTTGTATTGTATGATAACGTCGTATCTGTTATTAAGTAATCAGTGCTTTGACTTGGCTTTTTATTGAATCTTCAGCCAAAACAGCAGTCAAGTGGCTTAGAATCCTTTTCAAAGTGAGACTCAATTTAATCGCATTACTTAATCTTGTTATTTTTTTATAATGCTCTGTTTTTCATGTTTGCGCTAATATAATAATAATAACGGTCGTATAGCGAAGAGTCACGACAAACATCTTAAGAGACTCTCGCTATGGCTGGATCAAGGGCCAGATACAGAAGGCGGTACTCCTGGACACGGCGCGCATCGTCAGGTTCCTCTCCCTGCAGCCCTAACCACCGGTAGCCTGGGCCCCTCCCCGCTGCCAGCGGCACCCTAGGTTAAGTTTTTATATAATGTATTAATATTTTGTAATAACTTTGTATATTTGTGTATTTTACTTATTATATAAATTTATTGTAAAAATACTTAACCTAAGATATTTAATGGATATACGATCTATCTATCTAAGTGAAACCAAAGCTACAGACATAAAAAATCACTTAAAAAATCCGTGTCTGTTTTTTTTTCATATAATTTTCAATATAAAGCCTTAAATTTAGACGTTATTTTTTATCACTAAGCATTAAATCAATCCAAGTTAAAGATGTTTATTTTTTTAATAAGTTGATAAAGTTATAAACTTGATAACTTTAAAGATGTTTATTTTTTTAATAAGTTGATAAAGTTATATACTTGATAACTTTAACTATATAATTGTAGTTTTATCGATATCGTACCGATATCAATAAATGTATTCGGGCATCACTATAACGAAAAATTTGACACATGGGCTTGTACATTTTTTTAAAAGACGTAACTGACAAATATACTGTCATCTCATAAAGTTATAAACTTGATAACTTTAAAGATGTTTATTTTTTTAATAAGTTGATAAAGTTATATACTTGATAACTTTAACTATATAATTGTAGTTTTATCGATATCGTACCGATATCGATAAATGTATTCGGGCATCACTACAACGAAAAATTTGACACATGGGCTTGTACATTTTTTTAAAAAACGTAACTGACATATATACTGTCATCTCGTTTTTTCTTGCAGGAACTTGACGTGCTTTACAGAGATAGCAATATTGTCGTAGGTTTCTACTAATATAATAGAATATTACTTGCTATTAAATAGGTAAACTCAAAATATGCTTTTAGTTTAAATCTTAGAATAATAACGCCTAGAATGATAGTTTCAAACGGCCGAAGCGTCACACGTGAGGCATAAAATGGATTCATGTAGTTGTGAACAACTCGTATTTACACGCGCCGATACGCACACAAACACACCAATAATGTTTCTAGCGCAATCAAATTCTCCAGAAATTGGCGGAATACTCTTGCCAGTGGTGTTTGGTTACTTTCAAAATTTTAATTGAATCTTAGACCTGTTGCTGAGTTCAAACATCATTAAATGCATTAACCAAAAGTTTTTTATTTATTATTTTAATTTAAAATGTCAGTTATGATGTAGGTACCTATAGTCAAATCTGAATATGCAATAGAGCAAATCCTGAAACGGCCAAAAATTACTTTACAGCTAGCTGAAAACGATTCTAAATCACCGAAATTGACGTTTGAAGTTAATCCACCGGCGTAACAATATGATGTTGATCCAAAATCCACACAACTAGGTACTCTGACACAAAAAACTACAGTGTCAAATAAAATTAGACATGATTTTACAACTGACTTTACTTTTATTTGCACAGTCGTCAACTCATCATCAAGACATTTGTAAGTAATCAGTATATTATCAGGACAGAATTATGGGCAAATAATTCCGTTACACGGGTAACACTACGTGGTCATATGCCGCTTATAAAAGATACGAATTTTTGATTACTGTTTTACGTAAAAATACGAGTTAAAGAATAATATTTACGAGTGAAATGTTATCTTAGAATGTTTATCATTTTTTTCCGATGCATTGTGACACCCTATCCTTGCACAAATCGTCATAATAATTGAAAATGTGGGAGCTCTATACACCTGTCACGCGTCCTTGCAACTGAGAAGCCGATCGGCGCTTTAAGCCATTTCTGGCTTACTTTTAGTGGCCTCACCGTTGCGCGTGAACTGGGTTTCTAGGCGTTATTATTCTAAGGTTTAAATGTCTGTCATTCAATATCTAATTTGCTTACGACTTGATTTCTGTAGTTAATAAAAGCCAAGTTATTTATTTGGTTTTTCCTTTGAATGTGACAATACTTACGTAAAACGAGTTATCATCAGCTTATAAGAGGTCCACGGCTGGAAATAGCTCTGCTCAAAAGAACGCCAGTCGCGCTATCTGACCGAGCGAACTCGACCGTCCGCGTCCCACGGACTCCTATATCACCAGATTGTCAGTCAACCTCATGCTCGACGAGTTACAGCTTATTAATAGCTTTATATACGTATAAATAATATAAAGGCTTACAATCCTCTTGTTACCCATATTGGTGGCTCTTGGTGTCCATATTTATCTTCAGCTTCATTAATTAAATCTACCTATAAATTTCCTCAAGTAACGTAAGCTTCCCCATTGCTTACCTACTCCTTTATGAATGCTTTATAGTATCTTAATTGTCTCAAACTCGAAGAGGGTAGTTGATAAAGTCCATCTATTTTATTAAATGAAATGCAGCCTGTCCATATTTATCTTCAGCGGAAATGAACAGTACGACTATGAAACATTAATTGAACCCTGTAAGCGCTGAGACTGTTGAATAAGTACATAAATGGAGTAATATTCAATATAGTATGCACTTCGTTGTTTTATATTCCGTTCCTTCAGGCGTTTCCATAATTTATTAATGTTCATAGCATTTTGGCCCGCTGCATTTTGAAGGGGGTTAACTTTTATACCCCTGGGCATTATTTGCAATTCAGGAGGGGGTTTGAATTACTATGTGATACTTAAAATTTTAAGCGAGCAATTATTTATGTGGTTGTTTCTTCTGGTAGGGAAAGGGCAATTCGTTGGGGGGTTGAGGGTCGGTAAAGGTCAGAAAATTTCTTTTTTTTTTTAAACATCTCCTTTATTATCTATCCTAGGCAATTAGTGATCAATTTTGGTGCTTACAATACAACTCAAAGACGGATTTAAAAATATAACTATAAGTTATCACGAATATTTGATGCACAGTGGTTAGGAGTATGTAATGCCCTAATTAATAAATGCCAGGTTTCTTTTCCAGTACAATTTTTTTGCAGTAGGTAGGTATCTCATCAGGATTTTCATCGCACAGGTCAATAAATTCTGAACAACGAGCAACACGTGTATCTTTAGAAGTGGTGTCAGCCTTCGTGGTACCAATCTCGCACTTATTTTTGACATATTAAGATGATCATGGATTATTTCGTATATAGTACCAACAAAAAGGTTGGTACTTTCAGCTATTTATTTATATTTCACCTTATTCAAAGCTTATCGCACCTTTCAATATAATATTGTCTACTTCTTTATTTTCTGGCAACGAAGCTTCGATGGGCCGACTAGGACTACATAGGGGTCATCTTCAATACTCTATCTCCCACTCTTAAATGTGCACTTGATCACTTTTGAATTATTGACAAAGAAGGAGCAGACTCGTGGTAAACATAATCCATTTCTTCTTTTACTTATAGCTTTTTGATTTTTTCCCTGTTTGGTCAAGAATTTACTACTGCCTGGTGCTCTAATCTAAATTAACATTGACCAATCGCTCATAGGGATCGCTTTTGTTCGGCAGTTGCAGAAAAAAAAGAGCATCGAAATTTGAATTTTCTTTTTAAATTAACGAATGACACTTGCCAGCCAGTGTTAAAAAGTTTAGTAAAATCGTTTTAAATATATGTCAACATTGGGAATGTATTGAACGTCCCTCGTATTAGGCACTCCAATGTTCGAACGAAACCATAAAAAAACTTAATCAGCCCCGAGTACGAAAGTCTAATAATATTAGCCGTATGTGCCAAACAATATAAAGATCACATCATACATATTCCACAAGTATGTTACTGAAAGCATCCAAAACTAGTGTAACATCGATTTCAGCCGGATTTATTCTGCCGCTTGAGTAATGTTACCGACACAACGACGGATGACCTGCCCGCGGGGACGGTAACTTTATTCCTACAAAAGGACATATTTACTACGAAAATCATGTTAGTTACGATGTTTTGTCCACGTACTGCTGAATAATGTCGACACGCATTACGGTCAATGCGAATTTATTCACCATTTCTGACCTACTTTTATCTAAACTGCCATTCACCTTTTTCCACGAGGGTTGTTTTCGGTACTTATGTTTATTAAGGGGATCCATTTCCTTTCGGATCCGAATTTAAGAATGTAAGAAAAAATTACTTTTGAAAAAATAATCGACCAGATGAGCAATTTTATTTTTTATTTTTTTTATTTTAGCTATCTAAACTGACGAGCACTATAGTTGGGTTATTTTCTTTTTTATTCACCTTTGTAGGTATACCATTAGTAACTAAGTATAGGTATAGTAGTATAGTATACCTATAGTAGTTATTTACATGACGATTGTGCGCGGAACATCTGTTATCTCAGTACCTTCTTAAATTTTAATTAATTTTGGTTAAGAAAATGTATCTAGGTACTGAGATGACAAATGACGCACGCCACAATCGTATGTGAAAATTACTATAATCTCACGTAAAAAGAGAGGTATCAAAAATGATTGTGGAGTAGTCATTTATACTGATTGTTATATTATTTATATTCACATATTATTCATTTAATCTCATAGACTAAGGTTTTTACAATATACCTACCTATTGTATAGGTATACAATGTAAAATAAAATAAAGAAATTACAAAATAAATAAACAACATTATAAAAAAGCACATAGCACGGACGGACGGCCGATGGGGCAGAAAGGTTCTCGAGTGGAGGCCACGTACCGGCAAGCGCAGCGTAGGACGTTCACCCACATGGAGGACAGACGACCTGGTAAAGGTTGCAGGAAGCCGCTGGATGCAGACCGCTTCCAACCGGCCGATCTGGAAGTCACTGGGGGAGGCCTATGTCCAGCAGTGGACGTCCTGTGGCTGAAATGATGATGATGATTATAAAAAAGGGTGTCGCCGGCAGCGGGGCAGGGCCCAAACTACCGGTGGTCGGGGCTACAGAGAGGAACCTCATGACGATCCGCGCCGTTCGGGAGTAAATCCTTCAGAATCTGACCCTTGTTCCAGCCATCTTGCGAGAGCTTCTTTGAGGTGTTCGTCGAGACTTCGCTATTAGACCGTTCGCCGAAACGACTATCGGGACAATGATCGTCGAGCCTACATCCATGGCATCACTTCGTGAGCCAAGTCAAGGTACTTGCTGAGTTTGTCCTTCTCGGCCTTCACTAGGTTCTTTCCATGCGGGATGGTGATATGGACGCGCATTGCCACCCAGGTAGCAAACAGGCTTTATAAGATTTTATACAGAAATTATAACTCTAATTTAAGCTGTATAAAGGCTGCTTAAGTGCTTATGCAGCCTCCGTGCTACTTGGGCAGGCGCTTAGATCGATATTTATATATGTATATTAGTATAAGGTATATTACAGTAACTAGATTTGTAGGATAACAACTTGTCAAACATGTAAAGGTAAATTGCAGCTGGTCAAAATGCAATACAAATTCAAAAGAACTAAGATTCGATGATTCTTTAGCTTCTATTTCGGAGTTTCAACGAATCCAGTGTCCATTTACCTTCGATTCTGGCTTAGTGCCGAAAGTAAATAAAATACAAAGTATATTAACGATTTCTCGTTAATATAATAACAAGAAAATAAAAAGAGCAGGCAACCAAAATATGATAAAACAGACTAAGTTTCTCTATTAAAATTATTAAGAGAATTTTGTTAGCTATTTGATAAAGAATACGTCTTTAAAGCAGCCTTAAAGCCTATCTAAAACATGTGACTTACACAAAGAGCAAATAATTTTGAACGGAAAGGATTTTGGCCGAGCTCCAAAACATACTAAGCACCACAGACGACGTACGAATTACACTTTGGACTTGAAGCCAACCTCTTAGCGAAATTGGGTTGAGTTCTTGTGTGAATTGGTTTTAATGCTCGCATGACTTAAGATTATTTAACGAAGTGTGGCTGATTTATTAATTATAGCTGTTGAAGCAAAATTTGCGCCACACTCGTTCAACTTCATATTATTTACATAAAGCAATGAACCACTAAAATTCAAGAAAACTATACACATGTACTATGGTCAATACAAGTGCAGCTTCAGATGCCGCCACGATAGCAAAACGCCTTTGTCACCGCTTGATCTCGCTTAAGATACTCGAGTATGTAATTAATCTATTTAGAAGCTTTATTTATATTTAATAAAACTTTATTGGAGAGCACTAAAGTGAGTAGGTACAAATGGCAAAGTACAACGTACAAAGGCATTGTCTACCAGTAGGTAAACCATAGAGCCAAACAGAGATGTGCAAAGCATGCTTGTACTGAGAGCGACTAAAATACAAGTGAATATTTTTAATGCATAATTACTGCATTTACAAAGATACGTATACTTACCTACACATTACATTATGAACAGTACCTAATACCAACCTAATATAAATACGCACCTTTCTCTGGATTAGATGGTATACAGGATGTGTTACCAAACTAGTAAGCTAATACATCATATCTCGTAGCACCTACCTAGGTGAGACTGAGAGGTTAGGTACCCTAAGTTCGAATTCCTATTTCCTCTCGCTCTCATATTGAATGAACGCGATTATCGGACTGTGTGACATGAACTTCTAATTAACAACTTCAGAGGCAATCAGACAGTTTTCGAATTAAAAATGTATAATGCCAAGCCCTAAATACATACGCAACGGACACGCAATATTCCCGCCCCGTGTTTTGGGACACTCTATCGACATAATAAGTATAGTCCCAATCGAATTAGTTCTCACATGAGTCTCCGAATGTTACAGTCAGTAGCAGAAGTGGCTACGCACGCCAGGTTCTCAAAATTAGGTATAAGTACACATGTACACGGACTAAAAGAGTATAGGTAAGGCTTGCATGTAGATCATTGTGAGCTAGTTATTATGCTTAGATTCTTTTGCTTCTGACTGTACAACGACCCTGTGGATAAACCCCCATTCCCATCGTTTGTGAAAAAAGTATCCAATGACACTTTACATTATATGATAAATGAGAAAAAAATGGTATTGGTATCCTAACTTTATGTGTGCGGGAGAGTCCCGATCTTTCACAAAATGTTTAGTTTTTGCCACATTATCCGCGTGATTCATACCTACAGGGTGTCCCAGATGTACCACGTCACAGTGACACTGGAGGTAGATCAGCTCAAGAGGAACCCAACCAACCTAACATGACCTCAGTAAAAGTTAAACGGTTTTCAAGTTATTACCGAAACAAAAACTTTTGAGAATTTTCCCCTTTGTTTTACATTTTTAGTACCAGCATCGACACGGAAAGCTCTTAATCTTAAAAATCATGAATAGCTAATTCAAAAGTGTAAAGTGTTATTTTGTCATTAACTATTGTAAAATGCTGAAGAAAACTTGATTAATCTTGATTTAATGTGTCACAAAAACACGAATAACAACTTTGACCATCTGCCATGTTATTTTTTTATATGAAATGAAACAAACAAATAACGTCCATAAATTAGGCATGTTATGCAGATTCAAAAATGGTATAACACATGTATCTTACTGTGATAGCATTGGGTATTCTTATCACTTAAGCGATGCCCTATCGAGCCAACTTAAAACTTGAACTCCGAAAGCAGTCACTGTTATGTGCTACAAAGATGCTGTGTACAGCGATGACTCTTCTGTTATCTGATCCGATTATTTTGCCAAATGCACGAGGGCTAAAAACTAATGTTTTTCTCTCTTTTGGAGGCTGGCTTATTCTAAAGGACCGGATAAAATCATAAAATGTCAATGACAATAAAAAACAGGTTATTTTTGATTCATTTATTGGAATAAATTTAGGTCACAATAAATGTTCGAATTTTCTCCCGTGGACTAATGCACAAAAAACATCGTTCAATAAAATTTCGGCTCAATTTTCTTAAACTGACTTCCGATATGGTACGGGTTTCGCGTAAAATTAGTCTTTTAAATATCCCCAATAAAAAAATCTAGTGGGTTTAGATCTGGGAAACGCGATGGTCATAAAATTGGTCCCAATTGACCAATCCATCTCTCGGGGAATGTTTCGTTGTGAGGTGCTCACGGACTAGCCGGGCGTAGTGGGCTGGGCAACCATCTTGTTGGTACCACATCCTTCGTCTCTGTGTCAATGATGGCACATCTTCTAATAAACCAGGCTGGCACGTTTTGCAAAAATTGAAAATAATTTCTACCATCAAGAATTGGAGGCAACTCGACCGGTCTCGCAATTCCATTAAGAATTTCACTCCACAAATTAATTTTGAATTGGTGTTGGGACCGATTTTCTCGTTCTTCATGTGAGTTTTCTGTCTGCCAGCGATGGACGTTATGTTAATTGAGACATCCATCCCCTTTGCAAGCCGATTCGTCAGTCCACAATACTTCATTGAAGGTATTCGGGTTTTGTCTCCACATCTGTATCATTTTTTGGCAAAATTAAACACGATGTGCGTAGTCGGCTGGAAGAAGTGATTAGACGCGTTGGATGTGGTAGGGATGATGACGCTGACATAAACGCTACCGTTTCTCTTTTCGCTTCGCTCGCTCGGCTCCCGCGCTGTTGTGGTCTCAGTTCTAAGTGTTCTAACCTAACCTAGCCCATTAATCTACTTTACGAGTACTGGTAGCAGTCCGGTCCTGGTGCGTCACCGACCGCTACTGCGGTACGCTCGCTTCGCTCGCTCGGTTCGCGCGCTGTTGTGGTCGCAATTCTAATCTAACCAAAGCCATTAATCTACTTTAATTGTCATTGACATTTTATGATTTTATCCGGTCCTTTAGAATAAGCCAGCCTCCAAAAGAGAGAAAAACATTAGTTTTTAGTTTTTAGCCCTCGTGCATTTGGCAAAATAATCGGATCAGATAACAGAAGAGTCATCGCTGTACACAGCATCTTTGTAGCACATAACAGTGACTGCTTTCGGAGTTCAAGTTTTAAGTTGGCTCGATAGGGCATCGCTTAAGTGATAAGAATACCCAATGTTATCACAGTAAGATACCATTATAAGTGTTATACCATTTTTGAATCTGCATAACATGCCTAATTTATGGACGTTATTTGTTTGTTTCGTTTCAAATAAAAAAATAACATGGCAGATGGTCAAAGTTGTTATTCGTGTTTTTGTGACACATTAAATCAAGATTAATCAAGTTTTCTTCAGCATTTTACAATAGTTAATGACAAAATAACACTTTACACTTTTGAATTAGCTATTCATGATTTTTAAGATTAAGAGCTTTCCGTGTCGATGCTGGTACTAAAAATGTAAAACAAAGGGGAAAATTCTCAAAAGTTTTTGTTTCGGTAATAACTTGAAAACCGTTTAACTTTTACTGAGGTCATGTTAGGTTGGTTGGGTTTCTCTTGAGCTGATCTACCTCCAGTGTCACTGTGACGTGGTACATCTGGGACACCCTTATACTGAATCAAAAGACAAAAATCTACATTGTGGCGTAATTATTACATGTAATATGTATTTTTCTACTTACACTTCTAAATATGTATACTTATTTCTACTTACAATTTTAAGTACTTACATTACCGAGAATTAAACGGTCCAAATCGAATTAGTTCTCACATGGGCCTCGAAACCCTGTAACTACCACCCCGTGATTAATCCCCATTCCCATCTGTATAATTTGTATCCATTGTTCCTTGTTGCCGGTTGTTTCTTAGATACCAGCAACAAGGGAGTGCGTCTTGGAAATCATTGTTCTATGTAATTTGATTATGTGCTTGGAGTGAAAACGGCTTATAGCAGCCTTAATATTTTGAGGGTAGTTGTGAGGTGTGAATTGGGTCAAGAAAGTAACCATTCACGTAGTAATATCAGTTCATTGTTAGTAGTATGAAAATTCATCATCACCTTTATTGAAATGCGGGTATTGCAGGACCGTTCAACGTGGTGTAACAGGGAGAAGCCTTTGTCCAGCATTCATCATCATTGTATTGTAATGTAGTATTTAACTCTTAGTACTAAACTTAGCAAAACCCAAAATAAACCTGCCCGTCTAGCACAACCACGAGCACAACTATGCTTCTCGACGCTTGTCGCGCGATTTAGCGTAACCTGTCACTCTCTCACGTAATCGCATAGAAAGAGATAGGTAATTATATCTCGCGCGAGAAAGAGTCGCCTGTCACAGTTGTGATAGAGGTGCTGCTCAGGCTGTATTTAATAGAAGATAGCAAACAAAAAAAGATTGGCCAAGTGCGAGTCCGACTCGCGCATGAAGGGTTCCGTACCATAATCTATAGAGAGATTATTGTATGGGAGCCCCCCTTAAATATATATTTAATTTAATTTTTAGTATTTGTTGTTATAGCGGCAATAGAAATACATCATCCGTGAAAATTTCAACTGTCTAGCTATCACCGTTATTGAGATACAGTCTGGTGACAGACGGACGGATGGACAGACGGACAGCGAAGTCTCAGTAATAGGGTCCCGGTTTTACCCTTTGGGTACGGAACCCTAACAATAGCAATGCATGCAATGCATTTATATTAATGAATTAGGTATTTTAAAACCAGTCCATCTCTTTCTATTGCGAGCACTGCGCAGGAAAATGCACTAGATAAAATGAAACTTTTAACATTAACTTTATCTTAATGGTCCGTTAATGTTTCTCTCCGTAAATACCTCGCGGAAAACGTGGCATTAATTAAAACTAGCTTATGCATTTTCCAGTTGACCCTAGGTTGGAAAGCTAAGGCTTTCATACTCTCAGCCGGTTGGCAGTTGACATAGAGTCAACAGAATGAGACTAATAACACCGTAGCAAATAAAGCTAGCCTCATTTTCGCACTTGGAAAATAGTGAATCTTCTCTCCAAGCATCGTTAAACCTTTCATAAAAGAGCTGGAATATTACTCGCATTTTTGCAAAATATCTCACAAGTCGGCTACTTTAATGTTAGTGTAATATTGGGTTTCAGACTAGGTTAGATTTTTATTCGTCAAATATATTTAAAGGAGGAAATAGTCACTAAGCATGCGGCTGACGTCACCGTATAGGATGATTGTCTTGTTGTGAATAAACGCTGACAAGACAAAGGGAGCAGGTGTATTCTATTCTCAAAATGTAAAGTTAAAGCGCGTACGTTCTTAGACACGTGAAGTTATAGTGCGTCTTCCAAATCACAGGTCAAAATATACTTGTACTGGCACGACCAGTCAAAAATACAGTAATGTTTTACTTCTTCTTCTTGTGTCGTATTCCTCATTATTGAGGGTCGTGATCTATATTTATCACTCTTCGGACGATAGCATTTCACTTTTTTCGATCCACTGGAGACCGAATGGCGTCGGAAATCTTTGTAAGCATGAAAATTAAAGGCGAAATATGATCTATGAGTACGAATCGTGCCTAGAGGTAATATTATAACAGAAACAAGCGTTTTTTATTGTGTGTGTTTACTGTTTAGTTATAAACAGATCTAAATATAGATGATGCAATGCAATTAAAATACAAACACAACTCGTGTTATTATCGAATTAGAAGCAAACTCGTAGCACAAAATAAAAATACAATCTATGGCTCTGACAACAACAATATTATTATCTAGTTATGTGTAAATACCTCACAGATGCCAGAACAGAACCTACTTGTAAGGGAATAATTTAAATCAGCCCTGGGAAAGTCATCTAGTCCAACTTTATGGTAACGTTCTACCCCATACTCTTTGAGGAACTCGTTAAGGGCTCGCGCGTGCAAGCTTGCATTAAGTTGTAAGGCATTAATGCAACGGCGCGCCTGACCACGCCTGCTCATAACATACCAACTTAATGCACACTTTTTTAGCTGCCTCAAATTCGCAACATAGCCTTAGCCGTCTACTCTTTTTAAATGAGAGCCTAATTCATATGAATTACCTTACCGCTCGCATACATGTAGCGCCTTTGTGCGAAAATGTAAAGCCGAAATGAGCACTAAGGAAATTCAGCAAATTTTCATAATTATATACAAACTTTTTAAATTACAACGCAATGAATCGGTGAAACGAAAGTATTTTTATTCGAACGTTCTGACAAATGGTGTTATCTAAACTTTTGCAATTATCTTCGCTGTTTTCATGAGTTTGGAAAACAACCCTTTGAAACTCTCGACTTAGCGTTTACAATTTAAAATAATCTAGTAATTAAGCTGAACCGTTCCGTGCCGGTTGTACCCGTATTTAGGTAGCTAGTTAATAAGGGATTGGAGCTGTACTGGAGCAATAAAAGGTTATGAATAAATAAGGCTCCCTGCAAATTGATACCGACGTGGTTGTGGCCTCTTTCAGTAAATAGCTACATTTTCCAAGCCCTAGAGCATTAGCTCGGGTCCGATAATATTAATTGAATGATTATGGAAATACAATCCCAGTGGCCTTTGTTATTTTTACGAGTTTTTCAAAAAGTACGAAAAAAAACTGGCATAAAAGTTATCTCTAGGTAGATCAATTCTAAATGCCACGGTCGCGTTTTGTTTTCTGTTCACTTTTAGCTACTATCAAAAAGTTAGGTGTATTTAAGCTCGCGACTTTGTCCGCGTAAAACTAAAAGTATCCTATAACAATCTAAACCATTCCAGATTTCGCAGCTGAAGGAAATGTGAATATTGCTGATACAGGAGTAATACCCACATTTCCTTACCTCGTCATAGCCGCAAAGTTAGCTAAGTGCAGCGCGCATTAGCGACGCGGCGCCGGCGGACGTCCGCAGCAACGCGACAGCACTCCGCGTGAGTAACCAAGCAAACATTTGCCGGTGCATGGGGAAATATTGACTTTCTGCTCTAGAGCATTTTTGACATCCTAGAAAAAAATTGGCGAAACAGCAGCAAGCCAAGAAACCAAGAAGAACCGAACGGTATGCTACCAAAGAAAGGTGGATCATTCAGTCAAAAGGACCGAGCACAAAAAGAAAAATATTCCTAAAAATATGATTTCGTAAAAATAGTATTATTGAGACATGAAACTACTTTTTATTAGCAAAAACGTCAGTTTCTCTTGAAGACGAATGAAACGAGTCCAAACTCAATGTGATTGCATCTTTTATTTTATTATAGAGTTCACGTCGACCACTTCACGGAATCGAATCCGAAATGATGAGATACCTACGCAAGAGAACCAAGGTTGTAGATATGCTCGGACAGTCGCTAAACTTAAGTGGTAGCGGGTGGGGCACATTGCTCGTATAGTTCCCATGGCCGTTGGAGCAGAAAAGTTCTTGAGTGGCGACCGCGGACCGGAAGACGAAGCGCGGGAAGGCTCCCAACAAAGTGGACCGACGACCTGGTTAGGATCACGGGCAGAATTCAGTTTAGGGCGGCGCAAGACCGATCTTTGTGGAGAACTTTGGGAGAGGCCTTTGTCCAGCAGTGGACGTTTATCGGCTGATAAGCATGTTGATGATGACTTGATGAGGATCGACCACCTTTCGGCTCGCATAATAATGCTATGAAATTGTCATCTGCTTTACATAATGTATGTCAAATCGGAAACCGGAAAATGGGTCAGATTTTATTTACTTTCATGATTTGAATTTGATTACAGACAGACATTGGGTGAATCGGGTCAGGTAAAACTAAACAAGAGCTTGTAAAAA
This sequence comes from Apotomis capreana, assembly GCA_947623375.1. Classification (NCBI taxonomy): domain Eukaryota; kingdom Metazoa; phylum Arthropoda; class Insecta; order Lepidoptera; family Tortricidae; genus Apotomis; species Apotomis capreana. The sequence continues at coordinate 21,658,533 of OX392501.1, forward strand.
GAATTAAATTGAAACTAGGGGCACGGCAAACTGTAGACCTTGCGACTTTGTTCCTAAATGTTAGAAATGTTCAATGTTTGTAACCCCCATATCTCCCCCATTTTCAAGAATTTCATAAAGCGGAATCAACAAAAAACCGGCCAAGTGCGAGTCGGACTCGCGCACCGAGGGTTCCGTACAAACACTTTCCATCCCTAAGTGGTTAAGTTAAGTTTGCACCTGGTATGTATAGCGCCCCATATAAATTAGGTGCAAAGTTAGGTATTAAAATATTAAAAAAAAACTACTTACTAGATCTCGTTCAAAACAATTTTCGTTGGTAGTTTTTATAGTAATGTACATCATATGTTTTTTTTAGATTTTTCATTTTCTTATTTTAGAAGTTAGAGGGGGGGGGACCAACTTTTTTCCACTTTGGAAGCGTCTGTCACGCAAACTATTCGGTTTAGAAAAAAAATGTCTTAGAAACCTCGATATCATTTTTGAAGACCTATCCATAGATATCCCACACGTATGTGTTTGATGAAAAAAAAAAATTAGAGTTTCAGTTCTAAGTATGGGGAGCCCTCAATATTTATTATTATTTTTTTATTTTTGCATCAAAATCTTAATGCGGTTCACAGAATACATTTACCTACCAAGTTTCAACAGTATAGCTCTTATAGTTTCGGAAAAAAATGGCTGTGACATACGGACGGACAGACAGACGGACAGACGGACAGACGGACAGACGGACAGACAGACATGACGAATCTATAAGGGTTCCGTTTTTTGCCATTTGGCTACGGAACCCTAAAAACAAACTACATTATATAATTAACGAACCTTCTCACAAAATTTCACAAGAACGGGTTTAGAAATGCTACCTCCAGGGGAGAACAGTCGGAAAGTACCTATCTGGACCAAACAACAAACATCCGGACACACGAAATAATTTTGTGCCAAGCAGAAACGAAGTCGCTCGGTCAATAAACTAAACGAAAATTATAGAATCTGAATAATAATCGGATTTAGTTCATGCAAGAAAACTAGAACCCCGAGGGAAAGGGCAAAGCCATCAGTTTTCAGAAGATGAATGGTCCCCGATTACTAATAATATTTCTAGGCGGGGCAAAAACGACGTGTAATATTGGAAAGCTGGGAAGAATATGAATGAAAAAGCTAATGTCGAGGACCGCACGCGTGCGGTTGAGAAAAAAGATGGATGTCAGTGAATAATGTTCGGTCGCGAACTCTAGTAATGGACAGCACTAAATATTGCACCAAGGGAAAATAAATTACGCCAGTTTTTCAGAGGCACAAAAAGAGCTCTTCGTTTCTCTTTCGCGGGCCCCTGTGAGCAGAAAAAGTTTAATATGTTACGTCGGACACTGATTATGTAGGGGTAGTTCCGGACGACGTTTGTTACATGTTGATACTCAGCTTTTCTTTGGAAAAATGGTCTTTCAGTCGGTCTAATAAAATCTGAACCTAAAAAAAAGCGGAAATATCTAAATACCTTTATATGCTTACCAGTCGATGATTTTGTACTTTTCTTATTGTTTTTATTTTGTTGGGCTCGAAAGAAGAGGAAACGCGATGGTATTTAACAATACAGAGGCCCTTATTAATATAAGTATGAAGGTTTTTTGAATTTACCGCTTTTCCAGGTTCAGCTTTCATTAGACAGACATATGTATATAATATTTATTTTATTTTCTATAGTCTAACAAGTGTTGGTCCTGCCCAGGGATAGTGGCGTTACAAACAGCTTCCATATGGCAATAATGTGCATACGCATCAAGGATTTGTCATGGACCAAATTCTAATCATTGTTTACCGGAATGCTGATCAATCCTTAGTTCTTCTTGCGAAATAAATACTGAAACCTATCGAAATAAACTTGACTTTCATCACTGTGTATAGTTTTGGCTTTATTATGAAAAAGTGCTCGAAATTTGCGGAATATTTAGTGCTGTTTCCTCTTTGTTTACATTAGTGACATTCACAGACTTTCAACATCAGTAAACCAAAAATTTGTCGTATAATACCACTAAAACTCCGCAGTATGGCGTGGGCTAAAAAAAACCGTGTTGGGCTATACTTAATTTCATATTTCATATAACACCACTTCAACGTGTCCAGCATCTCCTCCCTATCCATCGTAGAAAAGCGATTCATGTGTCGAATTTTCTTCTTTTGGTGGTGGTATGTTATATTTATTTGCGTATTTATTTTTCCTTGTCGCGGTGGGAGCATTAAATGTAAATGCTTACATTGTATGATCGTCTTCTATTTAGTAAAAACAGAATGAGTAACAAATGGCCAGTAAACAGTAGCACAAATACTTCCTACACGTTAACAACGGTGAAGCGAGCAGCTCGTAAATTCACACGTAAAAGCAAAACGAGGGCTTATTGCAAGTTGCAATTTTCAACTACGGACAATAAACAATTCGCTTGAAATAAGAGTAATTACGTGTACCTGGGAGACGATAAATCCATTTAGCGCTGAAGGGTGCTGATTCCACGGACAAAAGCCGCGGCAATGCTTGCAATTAAACTTCCCACTTGTATGCAACTGTCCATAACCTTATTACACGGGGGAAATTAGTTTTGCAGCAAATTTGGCCGTTTTCACGGCAGGTGCAAAGTTTAAGAAATTCAGGCAGTGAGGACAAACTGTATGTAAAGCGCGCGGACCACAAACTCAGTTTGAATTTTGGTTGATTACAAGTTAAAACTTGCTTATTGATAAAGAGAGCGAAGCGTTCCCGTTTCAGCTTGGCCTAAAATTATTTCGTATATCCATTCTTAAGAAATTTTGTCAGGATTCAGTTTTTCGAAATTTCTCAAACAAACTTCAAACTTATCAAAAAATCACATTTTATACAGTTACGTACGGTTTAAATAAATATAATGGACTGCACTCCAACTGCAATTTGTATGAGAACCGAATGCGTCATATTGACTTCTATTATGAATTACGCTTTGATGAATGTTCTGAACAAAAAATGGCATCAAAATGACATCCAAACATTTTAATTCTCCCCTTCCGTATTAGGACACCGCAAACATTATACCGCTCGAAACCGGGTCATCGATTTGACAAATGTGTTGTATAAGCCATAAATTTATAGGTGGGACGTAATGGAGTACTTTCCATTGACGGATGGGCTGAGTCTGACCTCTTGCTTAACTTGTCTCGTGGCATGTACGCCCTTCATCACAATATATTATGCAAGACGGAGTCATCCACAATCCTATTGTGTTATACGACGTCGCTTAATACGTAGGTAAGTTGATAAGTTATGTAATAAGCGGACAATTTAACCTATATTTATAGTTTATAGGATTAAATAGGCTATATTTGTAGTATTATTGGGTTAACTGATTTCAAAATCGAGTCACGTTAGTAAGTGCCGCACTTTTAGGGACGCTGCTTAAATCATCTTTTATATGTAAATGCAAGGCCAATGATGATGATGATGATGATAATGATTTCAAAATATAAAGCTAAGTAATTATAATATAGTGCAGTGAAATGAGTTATGTTAAGATTTACCGTTATGCGAGAGAGCGCGAGCTGTTGAGCAATTTACCACGTTTTAAAACCAATATTAGTTTAGAATAAACAGCGTAATACTTCATAAACATAAGTATAATATCACAACAGACAGATCAATTTACTAAGTAATAATACTCAACCGATGCCTGACACTTCTGATCTCACATTCTTAGAAGAAAAATGACACAGGAATATTTTTTTGTGCTAATAATAAAAACAAACGATCCGTGACACTGACTTCTGCACCGTCCCCCTCTCCGCCCTTGCTCAAGATGCCCCTTACTTCCCTACATATTTCTTATTACCTATTGGATTGGAATCTCGTGATAAAAAAAAAATTACTCTTTAAAACAACGCTATGAACATTAAGACGAGTTGTCTTGGTTGGGAGACCAAGAAATTAAGAACATTTCTAAAATTTTATTATGTACTAGAATGCAAATCTCGGTTACCCGAGTGTCGTAAACTTTCAAAAGCTCGTTAGGCCGAAACGCTAATCTTATGCCAAATAAAATAATATTATACGGTTTATGGAGGCTTCCCGTAACGCTACCTTTGTTTTAAAAATATGCTGCAATTATTTTGTTTAGTTAAAGTACTACATTTGGTTTTTAGTATACTTAGGTCCTTTTTCTATATACATAAATTAATAAGGAAATCACAGCATTTCGTCCGAGACGATTGATCAGCACCTCTGGCTATGCGACGATGTTCTGCCGTTTCGTAGAATTATTTTTCGCCGAATTTTCACTACCTCTAATTTTTATTCCTGTTTATTACTCATCCATACATAATATATCTATTGATAATGTTAGTTTTGGTTCGGTTAACAACAATCTGAAATAGTTTACGGTTTTAGAGATAATGCTTCTTTCAAAATTACACTTCTGCGAAATGAAAAATTCGTCAAATGACAATTTGCATGTTTCTTTCCTTTCAGTAAGCCAATAAGGCGGATGATACTGAATAGCGTGACTAGTTAAATGACGGCAAGGTGTGCTTACCCGACTGAGAAGTGATTTGTCCGATGCCTGAATGCCCTATTCATTTGGCATTTCCACCGGACTAACCTGCCGTGATCATATTGTTGCGCAAGGGCGTCGCCAGCCGAAGGTCCAGGGGGGGCAGAGCAAGCTGATTTATACGCAAGGTGGGATGATAAAAGGAATTGTGGTACAGTCAGTCATGCTAGAGGATAGGAAGCATCACCAAGAACGTAAATATATAATGATACAGGTAGTCGTAAACCGCGAGCGTAGCGAGCGCGAAAATTTTTGAGGTATAAATGGTTCATCAAGGTGATGAAAACGCGAGCGTAGCGAGCGCGAAATTTTTGAAGCCAAGGGTCAAATTAAAATTAAAACCACTTGAAAGCGCGAGCACAGCAAGCGCAAAATTTTTTGAGAGGAAGGGTTACAATAAAACCAGATGAAAGCGCGAGCGCAGCGAGCGCGAAATTTTTCGTAACCATAACATAAATTGAAAGACAATCATTCAATAAATTTCGATACAAATGCGGAATATCACGAGTCACGGGACCGAGAGATCTTGCCACGCACGAGCAGAAGATCTACTCGACGCGACGAGTAAATACTCGAAGCTGCCCAAAAGACCGACGTTAAAAATCACAAAAAGCTTCATCAACCGAGCAAGCGGATTCCGGCTGTTCTCGCCTACCGGTCTCATTATGAATAGGTTCGATCGATAAGTATACGGATTATTTTTGTCGATTCAGTTTTGTTTCCTTTTTAAATGCCGTCAATATTGGGGCTGGAAACGTAAAATATACCAATTTAATAATTTCAAGAAGAAGCTGAGAGCTACTTGACTAGTTCTATTTTTTTTGTACTATGTTATATGGACCAATTCTTCTTCTTCGGTACACTCTACAGTCTCTACAAAGTGTCACGTGTCAGTGAGACACGTCTCCGCTCGTTTCGTAGTCACTTTCCATGAGCTTTACTCACGGTCGCCGATACACTGGTGGCGACCTCATCAACGATATCCCTCTAGCCCCTGACCTGGACTTCTACTCTCCTATATTACAGCCATTTCGTGGAGGAGTTGGAATGGATTGGAATTATTACTTACTGATCCATCAGACAAGTCATGTGACTGGACATACTTTTGGATCTCTAGGGGGGGGGGCAGCTGCCCCCCCCCCCCCTTGGCGACGCCCATGTTGTTGCGTGCGATTAAAAGAAAAACAGCGTGTATTTAAAGGCCTAAGCCTAACTGATACATAAAAAAAATTGGGCAAGTGCGAGTCCGACTCGCGCATGAAGGGTTCCGTACCATAATCTATAACAAGTTTGTTGTATGGGAGCCCCCTTAAATATTTATTTTATTTTATTTGTTGTTATAGCGGCAATAGAAGTACATCATCAGTGAAAATTTCAACTGTCTAGCTATCACCGTTCTTGAGATACAGCCTGGTGACAGACGGACGGACGGACGGACGGACAGCGAAGTCTCAGTAATAGGGTCCCGTTTTTACCCTTTGGGTACGGAACCCTAAAAAAAGGACTGCAACGATTTTACTCCGAAACATTGTTTCCCATCTGCAACGTTCCGCCAAATTTTCATTTGTCCGAAAGTATTTTTTTCCTGAAATGTTCAGGGTTTTTTAAACATCGTTTTAAATAACCAATTGGGTTAGGTTACGTTTGTTTTATAATTATTCTGAAAAATTACCAGTTCTGGAAAAAAATGTAGCGTTACAGATGGGAAACAAAAGTTAGTTAGTTTAGTGTTACACATAGGTAACCCAATGTAACACCGCATCGTCTCGTTTCTTTAAAAGTAATGTATGTGTTACAAATGAGGGTCGATAAACAATTTTTTTTGTACAAAATTTTCTTGTGCCGTATGTGGCCGAATAATTTTATTATGCAGCACCGCTTATTGCTGAAAAAGAGTCAAATTCGGATTCATTGGAACATGTTATCCGTAATCAACCGCCATTCTGGCAAAATAGCGATCATCAAATTTAAATAATCATTGCCTTCAGTTAAATTATGTCCCACGTAATTAATAGTTCATCATGCTCACTTAATATCAAAATCCTCTTTTACAATGCTTTTAAGGATTCAGAAGGCTCACTCTGCCAAAGCAGAGAACTCTCGGTCATCAAACGCCGTGTATACTTTATCCATTGCTAAATCTAAGCGGGAACGAGCCCTCGTTTGAATATCGTAATCCTGTAGTGCGGCCAGGGTACGGGCAGTAACAGTAATCAGTCGGCAGTAAGCGTGCCCAGGGATTTAGTTTCAATCACGCGCCGCTGTCATTAATGCATACTAAACATCACACAGAGTAGCACTTCTGTACTAGCATCGGGTGTTATGGATTCGAAGTTTAAGTGGTTTTATAATCTACTTGGACTGTTTACTTCTATACTATTATTAAATTTGTGTTAAAAATCAGTTTTCTATGAAGAGGGTTCACCGATTCATGATTTAGGAAAAATGTTAATAACGCGATGCAAAATCGTGTTTTGTTTAATGGCGCGCTGCGCCATGCCAGTCTGGCGGGTCTATATTGACTTCTAGAATTCGTTTTCATCGAATGTTTCATATCGACGAAAAATAATTTCGTAGAAAGTATTTATCTTTGCAACCCTAAACTATTTGAGATTGTTATAAAACAAACCCAACCTCACCTAATCAATAGGACGATATTTAATTCGGTGAATAGAGACTAATGTACTATGGGTGACCTTACAAACGGTCCGGTAGTTTTGAATTTTTGATATGTTGTCTAGGATGGTTAGTCAGTGTTTAAAATGCAAAATGCACAATTCAATATTGAAAAAACCGGCACTTTCTTCATATTTTTGCTCATATCTTCCTTTAGGAGCATTTAAGCTAGAAGAAAGCTTCGACAATGTTATAGAGAGTTAAATTTACTATATTCTCCATTTAATATTTTGTTTCTAGGACAGATAGTAACGGAGATATGTACATTTAAAAAACATAAAAAATCGCAATTTCCAACTGTGGGGAATTGTGCATTTTACATTTTAAACACTGACTAACCATCCTAGACAACATATCAAAAATTCAAAACTACCGGACCGTTTGTAAGGACAAACTCCTTTATTCACTGGATTAATTTGCAAGAATTATGAAAAATGTATGACTACAGAGGAATAAAAAATTTGCGAAATGTTTTTTGGCGAAATGCAACATTCGACGAAATAAGTCTCTACGTGTACGAGTCAAAGGGCACCCCAGTCTGGGGCCATCTGTTGGTCATAGTTTTATGTCCTCTCATCACGCCGCAACGGCTGGACATCAATGTTAAATGTTTGGTACTTACATGGATAGCTGGACCGGACATCCAAAGATGGTTATAGGATATAGGATACATTTGACCAGGCTAAAAAAATAAGCAGACGAAGGATCAGGCACTTTTTAATACTTAATAATATCCGTATCGTGCTGTGCCGTTAGTGTTTGATTTGAGATTTAGAAGTAACAGAGAGGCCCGGTACGAACATCGAATTTGGGTCTTTTCCCCTTCTAGATCCGAATACCATAGTAACGCATCATATCATAAAACGATGGCCAGATCTGTCTATTCCGTTTGTTTAGTGAACAATGAGGCTTCGACTATAATTGAGTGGGCGAGTGACGGGCAATTAGCAAACGGAGGCGGAACAAAAGGGCCTCTTAGTTTCACTTAATTAAAAAGGAAATAAGCCGGCGTGGAGAAAAATTGCTGAAAATTAAATAAAAGTCAACAGTCCAGCGCAAAAACAAGTTCGAAGATGTTTATTGTAAACAGTTTTGATAAATTATTGTATGTTAACGACAGATAAGTGTTTTGTTTTTAATTATTTGTACTTAACTAAAAAGTAAAGCGTTTGTGAATGACTTGTTAAAAAAAACGGCCAAGGGCGAGTCGGAGTGGCGCACGAAGGGTTCCGTACCATTATCTATGAAAACGGCAAAAAATCATGTCTGTGATATGGGAGCCCCCTTAAATATTTATTTTATTCTGTTTTTTAATATTCAGTTATAGCGGACACAGAAATACATCACCTGTGAAAATTTCAACTGCCTAACCTATCATGGTACATGAGATACAGCCTGGTGACAGACGGACAGACAGCGGAGTCTTAGCAATAGGGTCCCGTTTTACCCTTTGGGTTCGGAACCCTAAAAAGTACGTGGCGTCCGTTAGACGCAACGATACCGGACTGTTACTGGTTGGTTATATTGGCGTTCTTTGGGGGTACCTATGAATCCGGATTTCATACCTAGCAATTAATTTATTTCGCCATGATATTTCGAATGAAATCGTAAAATTAAACATGACCACACTCAATTATAACGACCTAGATTCCATTGTTAGATAAAATTTATAACACAATTAGCGCATAACAGAGCCTATTACTCAGTTTTTAACTGGCGCGGGTACTGAAAGGCCTGCGCCATACCTTAATGATGGCTGCAGGCCACAGCTCTACCCTGCTACGGTAAAAAGTCGTACCTTACTATGAAATCCGTATGAAGATATGACGTTTTACCATAGCACGGCAAAGCGCATTGTAGCACCGAGCCGAGCCACGAGGCCCGGAAAATTAAAGCCAAACTTGGTCAAAAGTTGCAGTTGCGAGTGTGTGAAGATTAAGTTTTACTGCATAATATCTGTAAGGATTTCTCTTGGACGATGTAAGTTTCTTATTTATCTTAAAAATACTCGAGTTTCACACGTGATCCTTTAGATGGAGTAAAAACACATTAGTACAATACAGAAAATTCTCTTAATCTTGGCAAAATGATGATCGCTGCATAACAGCCTAATAGACGTCCACTGCTGGACAAAGGCCTCCCCCAAAGTTCTGCACAATGATCAGTCGTTCGCCGTCCTCATCCAGTTGTTTGCCGCGATTCTAACCAGGAGCGGTGGTTGCGTTTATCACGTGATAAATAAGTGACAAAGCATCTGTCACTCACACTCGCATTATGTCAAAACGGGACGGATGCTTTGACACTTTTTTATTGTACAAAAGCAACCATCAGAGGGTTCGTCATCGCCCACTTAGTACAGAGAGATTTTCTTCTGGGTTCAGTTATTTTCAAAATGGCGGAGACATGGGGGTTGAAAACGTAAAAAATTACATATTTTAGTTATTTCGAAAAATGTTCGCGCTCTGCAGCTTACTGAGCCACTAATTTTCAAATAAAACTTTGAAAATTGCAACAGATGAGCGTAACAAGTAAATTCAATGTCCGTCGCAAACTGTGCTAAAGTAATAATATCTCTGGTTACTCGTAGTCCGCTATAGAAATAGTTTTACTAGCGACATCTGTAGTTTTATAGGCGAACACAAAGTTACATAGAAGTTTTAAAAGCTGAAATCACGTGCTAACTTTACTGGGGTCGGACAAAGTTGCTTTGAAATCTGTCTAAGGAAACGACTTTGTATCTATTATGGTATCCAAGTTGATATAAAGAAGAATATTGCTAATGGAAAACCAACAGGTATGTAGAATATAATAAATAAAAAATCCTCTCTAAATATCACTATTTTGGTCTTTGCATTTTCATGAGTATACTTATAGTTTTTCTCTGATATTGTAGGTATGTTGCGTTGTTTGTCTATGTTCTGTTGTACATACTCTTGCTTTTAAAAAGTATTTCATGTTTTGTGTACAATAAATTGTTATCATACATAGGTACTATCGGCTGCAAAATTGCATGGACCCCCTGGAGGCGATAATGGCTTGAACGGTTGTAGGCAAGGTTTGCAATTAACAAACTAGATCTGCCGTGCAATACTTAAACAACAGTAAGTGCTACTTTTGCGATTTTTTGTTTTTTCTTGATCGTAGATCACCGTGTCAAGACGCACACATGTATATAGTCCACGTGCGACTATGACAATGAGAACATATAAAAATCGAAGCCTCCATGTAGGTACAGTAAATCAAAAGAATTTAGTGAATTATTGAGGTAAAACTAACTAAAATGCCGTAAAAGAGTTGTCGGCTGTGAATTTTTAGACTTCACTGATTAAAATACAGTAAAGTTCTCCTGTCGATCGTAAATTAACATGTAAACAGAAGTTAACACTTACGCCAAAAACTGTTTAAAATACAGTACAATATAAATGTTCTAAAATATTTGTACCGTGTTTGGTATTTTAATGATTTTTCAGCATAATTACTAATTAAAATGCAGTAACAGTATTTCCTTACTATAATTTAAGTGGTCGAACAGTCGTAAATAAGAGAGCAAAATACAACCTAAAGTACAGTACCAAGCTCACTTACTGTGACTTAAACTGTCGTTTGGCTATTTTTAAATGGGTACTAATTAAACAAGCTTCTTTTTAATAACATTATTCGCTTCAGAAAATATAAGTTACCTTCTAAATTACTAAGTCAGCCACAACCAACGCGCGTCTGAATAATAATATCTCAGCCACTAGTTATCTTCTTTGTAAGCCACTGTAATTGTAACTTAGCATGGTGATTATTTTTTAGCATCTAAATTTGAGGCATGCATTCAAATAGCAAACTTCTAAAATATTATTATATGACACCAAAATAGTAACTCTATTAGCTTCTAATTGTATAACTTAGTATGTTTAAAATGTAAGCCATCCTACATTAATCGATCGTAAAATTTACCTAAAATTGTCATCAAATAGTATATTAAAGCCACTATTATTACATATGAACTATTGAGGAGAGAACAAAACAAAATAGTTAAATCTCATTTTAGGTTAGGGTCGCAGTTCAACCTAACACTCCTCCTCGCTTCGCTCGTCGTCGTACCTAACCTAAGCCAAGTCGGACCTGGGGGGGTATTCGACCAATTGTAGAGATATAATGGAGATCTCTCATTTTCATCGCCATCCGTCACTTTTGACGTGTGCCTACTTGACAAGTGGCGATATCGCAACTTCGTCAATTCGGACGCGCAAAATTTTCGTTTCCTTTGTATTTGACGGCATAAATAACAGGCGCATACTTTAAATTGACCGCATAGTACGTGAAATTGGTCCGTTACGTTTCGTTCAAAACAGAAATTTATATACATGAATAACATTTTTGACAATCATTATCGCCTTCGTATTTCCAAAATTGAGATGAGATATGTCACTTTTAAGCTCATCGCATTTAAATGACAGTTCAATGGCGATATAACTGTTATCTAATGGAGATTTGACGTTTGGAGATATCTCCAACGGCATTCTCGAATTGGGCCCCTGCCTTAGAACTAGATCGTTGTGGGTTACGTACCGTTATATATATATATATATATTATTATTATCATTTTTTTATATTTTTTTTTTTGAAGTAGGTACTAGCGGCGCCGCGCGGTGTTACCCGCTATTTACACGGGGACACTATTTATTTTTCGAGATAAAAGGGGCATGTATTTAAATCGATATCTGTATATTCCCTTTTTTCGATCAAATATTTGAAAGTTTCACCAAAAATTCTGACTTGCACACTAATTATGCACACTAAATAATGCGAATTCAATATACTATTTAAAGGTATTTACAAAACTGTTTTACTGAATATAAAAAAAAAACTAACCTAACCTAACCCGGCCGAGTCGGACCTTAGTGTGCAGTGCGAGGATAATTAGTTTTCGAAAACTTTAATTAATTACACATGCACCTATCGCAATATGAACGAACGAATGACAATAAACAAACATGGCGGGTCGTTCGGTACAAGAATCGAATGGCGCTCTCTGATTGGTGCAAATGGCCGTGGCTGTCATGGCGCGCACTCGCGCCAAATCGTTCCTACAGTGGCTATTTTCATGATAAAATAATATGAAGTATTATTTTAGATGTTAAGTTATAATATATGATGCTGTCTATTGAAGCTCGAATATATAATTTTTGAGGAGCTTGTATTGAAGCTGTAAAACGAAAAATGATGATGAGTTACAAATTTCGTGGCTGAGTTAGTAAATTAGATGGCAATGTATAAATCAGGAGGACAAGTAATAATAATTGTTGATGATGACTTGATGCTTTCTTTAACATTTTTAGTTGGCGTTGTAAAGAAGATGAATTAGTTTATTAGAGGCTATCTCATATTCCCGATGCTTAGTTATTAAAAGAGAAGTTCGACTAAGTGGCCAAAAAATAAAATTGCGGCCGGATTTATTATTTCTCTTTTTAAATGTGTTAACTGCAAACATGACAGCAATTTACTGTAGATTAGGTTGAATTTTGCTCTTCAAACATAAAATGGTTCTAAAATACTTTGAGCCAAGCCACACTTTCATGTCTGATGACTCCTTCCACCACAATGTCGAGCAAAATTTACTTTAAAAAATGCGAAAAGTGTTCGTTATTTGGAGTTTTTACTTGAGCTTGCCCAGGAAGAGTACAGGTAAAAATTCAAATCGCACATTTCTCTACAGAAGTTGAATGATTGATAACCGTGGAAATCTAGTCTATTTAAAATACATTTTCGAAGCCATGGTACAGAAGGGGCAGATATTGTTTATTTCGACTCGCAAGAATACGACAAATTAACATGACTGAAATAAAAAAAAAACCCTGATGCACCAATGAAAACGGTGGCTAAAGGTGTCAATTTAATCAAGAAATTTAATAACTTTAAAAAGCTATGGCAACTGATGTCAATATTTAGTAAAAAAAAAAAAAGTCTATTTAAATAGACTTCTGTTTTGGAAAAAATACATGTTACTGCAGGCTCAGGTAAAGAAGAAGATTTGACAAATACAATACAAATACTCTTTATTGCACACCATTGATTTTGCGTTTGAAGACAGAGTGAAGATGTGTAAGTTACATATACTTAGATGTCTGTGAATGTTTTTATTACTAGTATTTTTATTCAGTAGCCTTACCCGAACATTTCAGTGTCACGTCGGTGTCAACCTCGTGGTAAGGCTACAGCATGTAGACGAGAAGATAAAAATTTCATTTTTCTTGAATTATATGTAACATAGTCACAAATTGGTATCCTGCCCTTTCGCCAAAATATTTTTCCAAACTGATTTATTTGCCAAACTGTTTCATTTCCCAACTCACAATTTTCTCTTAAAGCAAAAAAAAATCTCAGTGTATTTTTATGCTCTTATAGAATACAGTAGGTTAGGTTAGATTTGTTTTATGAAAGATCCAAAAAAAATATGGTTTCAGAGAAAATCGCGAGTTGGGAAATGACACAGTTTGGGAAGTGATACTTTGGAAAAGAATTTTTGGCCAAATATGTGTATTATTTATAAACATACCTTATTTGTACCACGACGTGTTGGTATCTTTAAGAACTCAATCAATATAAATACTAAGTAAATTGCAGTAAATTGTTATGAATACTGTACTTTAGTCTGCAATTAATTCAAGTAGCTATCAGTGTACGAGGGTTATTTGCAGTAATCCGCTTTTTTACTGCACTTTATTCTGCATTTATTGTGTTTTTAGTTCTTTTCGAGAGTACAGTAAAACTATAAAAAAAATTAAAATAGCAATAATTTATTCAATTATTGTTAAAATAAAAAAATGTTCACGTATTCGTATTTCATGTACTCCGTGCTATATTTTGATATTCAAGTATTTGTAAATAATCATCGAGAACACCAAAAAAAACCAGTTTGAAAGGGTTTTTTGCGTTTATCTCGAAACTCACTTTTTGCACTTACTGTTGTTTAAGTATTGCACGGCAGAGATGGCGTCTTTGTGTCCAAAGCTGTCGATTTTAATGGCATAATTGAATATAATAGGCCTATAGTCAATAAAAATCTTCTACTATACATATAATAATCTAACCGGACAAATTAAAATATACATTTATCATCAAATTAAAAATAGCTTACACCGAAACCGTCCGTCCATCCGTCTTTTTAACTTTGTTGCCCTTCTAAAACCACTTGCTTTATTTCAAAGAAACCCATCGTTACAGATTCTTTTGACGCCATTTTATACAAAGTAACTTCGTAATTATAAAATTACGAATGTTTTTAACCACGGTTTCACGGTTTTATAAACATTATGCCAAAAAAAAATCTGGAATGAATATGAAGTTTACGTAGGAGGTGTGATTCAATAAAACTTCAATTAAATCACAGAAAATTAAATGTAAAGGAAATTTAATTATGTAGGCAATATGCGGGGTTATCGTAAGAGTAAGTTATGTTTATTATTATTCTTGTCTTTAAAAAAAACGAGGACATGAGTATTATAGACATTAATTCGTGTCATTTATTTGTATAAAGCTTTCAAACCAAATACTACCTACCAATTTCATGGTTATGGTTTATATCAAAAAGAAAACATAGGCTCTCAAATTAAACATATAGGTAATTTATATTTGTGCTTAAGATGTTTGGAACACTACAATTGGAATAATACAAATGTGGAAATCAAATTGTTATGTTAGGTACATCATCATTTTTCATATAAAAATATAACACGATATTTGTGCAGATATTCGTATGAAAATATTGAATGTTAAATCCAGTTAGGATTGTACAATCAACCATTTAAAACATGACTGAATTCATAGGTGTAGTGATCAATCTAATTGTATAATATAGCCTTAAACTCATGTCAAACTAAACAGTAAAACAAACTTTTTGGAGTTTACTCCTTAAGAATCGATTTTCATATATAAGCCCGGGGTATGAAAAATATGGGGTGTAAAATCGAACGTATCTGCCGTGCTAATTTAAAAAGTCGTATCTCAGTATACGATCGGGGTAAAAATACGACTTCTTAAATTAGCAGGTTATGCGTTACGTTAAGCGTTATAGACTAAGACCCCAATATAAAATGACCATCACCGAGATGTTTATTTGATGAAATGTATTTTAAATGAACTTAGCAACGGGAAAACATGGCTTCCGTTAGAGAAAATTAATATTAATTGTTCTCTGCCATTTATTTTTTATTTTAAGTTACCACAAGAGGCTTAACAAATAACATAGACAAGAAACATATTCATAATTTCTCCGCGGAGACTGCGGCGGCGGCTGGCGGCCTACACGGCGCGTTGCTGCGCAAGTGCGCATCGGGCAGCTTGACTGACAGTTGTCAATCTACAACAGCTGAGAAATGTGTTTTTGTTTTCAAGTTTTTGCTAATATTTTGCGTGAATCTCTATCATGTTACGAGTGTGATTGCTATCAGTGCATGAGTACTATCTAGTTATATGTGCAATTATAAACCACCGCTTCCCCCAGGAACTTTATGGGGCAATTTGTATGCCGAAAATTGGAGCGGTTTTTTAAATACTTTATTTGTTATCGTAGCCGTAAGTTTTTATCTATTGCGTTTTTTAATAGTTTACTTGATGAATCCTAATAGCACGGGCTCCTCTCAGAATGTCGCTTCCAGGTCTGTGTCGCTGTCGCTGGAGAATTCCGTACAGTGCCCACATTGCTCCCAGATTCGTTTCTTTAAAGGTCAGAAAGGACTTAATATACACATCAGTAGAACCCATGGCATTCGTGCTGGCGCAATTACGTCGCCACCTGCCTCTTTACAGGCAAACAATTCACAACCAAGTCAGATCAGGCCTTTTTCTTAGAGCAGGCTACAAGGAGATATCCGTTTGCAAAAATATCGGACCTCAATCTGACTTCTGATATATATTGTATAGATCCCAGACATCCTACAAACAAATGTTGCCAACCAGTTTTGTGGTCCCCCTCCCCCCACCCCGGCAATTAAAAATGCCATACAAATTAAAAAAAAAAGTCATCAAGCCATGCCGTGTAGGGTATCAAATGAAAGGGCTTATTGAGTAGATCACGAATATATAGCACACTATAACATTTCTTACACTTTCTCTAAGATTTTTTGAAATTTTACTAAAATGCTCCATTTTCGAGTTAACTTTAAACCACTATAGATTGAAAACTAATGAATAAATTTTAAAAATTATTATTTTTAATCATTAACAATAGTCCATTGTTTACGCACCAATAGTTCGTACAGTGAAAAAGTTGCACGGGGGAGCGGGGGGAGCAATCAAAGATAGCGAGTTTCGATATTTCAATATATTTCTTAAAATTTCGGACTCAACAGTTGTCGTGTACCTGCAAAAAAGCAGCACTGAAATGTATATCCTTGTGTAAATGTGTAAATAAGAATTGTAAAAACTTGTAACAAAATTAAACTGTTGAGTCCGAAATTTTAAGAAATACCTATATTGAAATATCGAAACTCGCCATCTTTGATTGCTCCCCCGCTCCCCCGTAAAACTTTTTCACTGTACGAACTATTGGTGCGTAAACAATTGACTATTGTTAGTTATAAAAAATAATAATTTTAAAAATATATTCATTAGTTTTCAATCTATAGTGGTTTAAAGTGTCGCAAGATATGGGTTTATATGACAGTGCGCGCACCACGATTTTCATAAACCCATAAGTACGCTTATTTCTGCGACAAAAAAGTGGTGCGCGCCTGGCCTGAAGAGTAAACTCCAGTCGTGCGTCGGAGCTGACACACACACTTTTTTTTTAATCACTGGGGTTTATTATAGTCGCAAAGTCAAAATAATTTATTTCAGACAGTGGTCCATAATATGTTAGTTACATTTACAGAAAACCCCACCAGAACGGGCGCGATTTTTGTTACTATAAAATTAACTAAACAGGACTAATAGATCTACAATAATAAAACAACTAAAAAACAAAGTTTCTTTATTATACTTACACAACATGTTTTTTGTTTCATGTAATTCAAGGGAAAAACAATACAACTACTTAACGTTTTGTTGAAGGTAAAAAGCTTAATTATTCGTTTCTGAAATCAGAAAGAGGATTGAAGCTTCACCCTAATCAAAACAACACTTGTTTTATTTTGAGACCGGGTTATATAAATAGTTATATTTAGATTTTGGTGTTTTAAACGCTTTTGCTTGTCATTTGTCAATTAGCTATAGAAAATTCGCGTGATGTAAAAATATTATAATAAACTCAATACCTATCACAAAATGGTGTAAAAATATTAAACAGGCACTCTTTTTGTTATATTAGAAGAAAATTATTATGTTCATAGTTGAAACAAAAAGAAAATATATATTATATTTTTCGATTTCAAACAATAATGAATAATGTAGCATGTTGCAGAATTATAAAAATATTGTTTTATTTACTAATGTAACCCGGTCTCCGCTATTTGCTATCTTTTGCATAAATAACTAGTATAGCCGCCATTTTTGTCTATAACGGCTTGCAAGCGGGAAGGCATCGATTCTATTAAATGTTCACACAGTCCCGAACCACGAATACTATCCCATATTGTAGCACAGTGTGTCTCCAATATTTCTGAGGTTCGCTCATTTCGGTTATCCCAACGTTGAACGATAACACCCCATAAATTTTCTATGGGATTTAAATCAGGTGATCTAGCGGGCCACGACACGACATTTATATTTTTGTGCTGGCGAAACCACTCACGCACATTTTGCGAACGATGTATAGGACAGTTATCTTGAACAAACGTAATTAGTGGTAATTCTTCTTCTGCATAGACATTCCTAACAGTTGGTAACATGATTTCTTCCAGCACATTTAAATAGTCACCACTTTTCGCCCTACTCGGCAGTCGGACCAATTCTCCCCCGGATCAGCCGCACTCATCCAACCCCACATGTTCACGTTATACGACCTGATTCCATATTAGGCACTACGTGGTCAGCGTCATACCGAGTGTTGTCGCGACGCCATAAGCTTAGACGTCCATGTTGACTCGATTTAAATGTTTTTTCATCGGTAAAGATGTCATTGCTCCAATCATCATTTAAGTGCTCCCGGGCGAACTTTAATCTTTCTTCTTTGTGATGTGGGGTTAGCAAAGGTTTGACCGCATGCCTACGATGGTGCAATCCTTCACTATGAAGGACACGACGAATGGTGTCCACACTTGTCTCACATTAACGGGCGTAATGTCTTATTGGTTGAAAGCCGTTTGCTTCATACTCTCGTACTAACATTTCACGCTGCTGTGCGTCAATCAGCCGTGGTCGACCAGTTCTTTGACGGTGCAATAATGACCCTTCTTCTCCGAATCTCCGCACCCATAAAGCTACCGTTTTTTTCTGCAACAAAATTAAGGAATATATAATAATTGATAAAATATAAGACAGATGTCGTTTAAATATATTAATTTTGTTTGTATTATATATAAAAATATACTTCGAACCTTAGCACAACTACTTACATTTACACCGGTTTCTCTGGCAATTTCTGCCATATTTTTGCCTTCATTATGCAAGGCAATGATCTGTGACCTTTTCACTAAATCGATATTGCAATGAGAACTCATTTTAATATTCGATAAGTGGGTCATTGTCAGTTCAAAAAACAAAATTCGTCCCTTCGGTGGTCAAAAGTTAAGAGCTTGTATGAATCTATGTTATGTTGCTATCACATCGGATTATAGAAGAGGGAACGTTCTTTATTCACACAGCATTTAATCAGAAAATTAGGCCCTGGAGTCCTTAATTTCGCAAAAGTCCACCGAAAAGACACGCACCTAAATCTGACAATGACCCAAGTAATAAAAGCAATAATAAAAGACAATCAAATCAACGGAAATAGCTAGCGGACGAACTGTTTTGTAATAAAAACTGGAACTATATTTGATGTTCTAATCTAAGTCTTCCCTCTAAGTATGGGAGTAAGTATGCCAATAGATAATAGTTGCCCATTTCAACAAGAATACCAAATGAATTTACTTACTAATTCATTAATTTGTATTTGTTTAAAATCGCAATGATTTTTTGATGAACCTAAAAAATAGATAACATTTTTTTTATCTACAGGTAGTTTATTTTTAAGACTTAGTTTTTTATTTTTACTTTAAGGTTGTATTCAAGCTTTTCCTATGCTATTACAAATTGTTATTTACATTAAAAAAGTATTAGTACTAATAAATTCTTGTTTTACTTGTAAACTAAAGTTATTCTGAGTATGTTAATGAATTTCGTCAGCTTTCATTAAGTCTCGCTGGCTTAGAAGCTGAATACATCTTTCTCAATGTCGGAGGGTCCATGTTCAAATCCTCGCAATAATTATGAAGAAATACAATGTTTTTGGATGTTGTGTGGTGAATCGTCGTTGGTAGATTAATATGATTTGTATTTATCCATCCTTACAAAATAACATAAATGGGCGAATAATTCAGTGAATAAAGGATTTTGACCTTACAAACGGTCCGGTAGTTTTGAATTTTTGATATGTTGTCTAGGATGGTTAGTCAGTGCTTAAAATGCAAAATGCACAATTCCCCCCCCTCCGCGCCCGCCGCCATATTGAAAAAACCGGCACTCTCTTCATATTTTTGCTCATATCTTCCTTTAGGAGCATTTTAGCTAGAAAAAAGCTTCGACAATATTATAGAGAGTTAAATTTACTACATTTTCCATTTTATATTTTGTTTCTAGGACAGATAGTTACGGAGATATGCACATTTAAAAAAACTTAAGAAATTGCAATTTTCAACTCAAAAACAAACTTCTGGATTATATCTTCGTTTAGGAGCATTTTAGCTAGAACAGTGCTTGTTCAATTTTGTAGAGAATTAAATTTACTATAATTTACATTTCAAATTTTGTTTCTAGGACAGATAATTACGGAGATATGTAAAAAATAAAGTCACGTTTTCCGAAAATGTATGTAAAAATGGACTTGAGTTTTATAAGCAATTATATTTCCTACATGTTTTAATTTGTCCTAGACTAGTCCGTAACTGAATGACAGCGTTCTAAACCAAGAATTTTGAGAAATTTTCGGAAAATTCGACTTTTCCTGTTTTTTAAATGTGCATATCTCCGTAACTAACCGTCCTTGAAACAAAATTTGAAGTGTTAATTATAGTAAATTTAATTTTCTACAACATTGCCCAAGCTTTGTTGTAGCTAAAATGCTCCCAAACGAAGATATAATCCAGAAGTTTGTTTTTCAGTAGGAAATTGCGATTTTTTACGTTTTTTTAAATGTGGATATCTCCGTAACTATCTGTCCTAGAAAAAAAATATAAAATGGGGAATGTAGTAAATTTAACTCTCTATAACATTGTCCAGGCTCTCTTCTAGCTAAAATGCTCCTAATGGAAGATATGAGCAAAAATATGAAGAGAGTGCCGGTTTTTTCAAAATGGCGGCGGGCGCTGAGGGGCGGGGAATTGTGCATTTTGCATTTTAAGCACTGACTAACCATCCTAGACAACATATCAAAAATTCAAAACTACCGGACCGTTTGTAAGGTCACACATAGTACTTTAGTCTCTATTCACCGTATTAGAAGTAGCATAGCATTCTATAATTTCTGAATGTGGACAAGAACGACATTACAATAATAAATATCATGTCATGTCAGTTGAATATTGGATTTGCGGGAGAACTAATATTTTATTTTTGGTTGTTATCAGTGCCATCTAGTGGGATCTTATTAAACTAATGAAGTACGTGACATAGCTCAACCGTCTTGACTGGCTTCAAAGCATTCGCGTTTAAAAAGGGGTATGCACTTATGCTGCCGATAGTACATCCAATTAACACTGTAACAATATTTCACTATTTTTAGCAGATGTATAAGTTGTTCGTGTTTGTATGGCGACGTGCGAGACATTTTGCTACGCAATTTATACTCCTCAAAATAATACACGGACCAAGTTATTTGCAACTCCTTAAAATCAGCATGACTCTTACAAGGAAAGAAGTTCAATTTCGGATTAGAAATTACATAATCATACATAACTCACTATTGTGATGTTCCCTTCGATTGTTATTTTGATTGATTGTACTATATGAAAATAACAAATTCAATTTGTGTGTTAATAAACAGCCTTTTTTTCTTTTTATCAGCACATATATAATGTTAATGATAATTCTATTGACATCTATGTTTATCAAATATAGGTACAATTTGTTTTTTCATTCCATTATTTTTAAGATTTGGATGAACCTGTGTTAAAAAAAGAGAAAAGTTTACACGAGTATTATGTCTACTTATAAATGCTTTTTATCTATAACAAATTCGATTACCGTAATTTATAAAGTCATGTGAGTATGGCTCTGAAATAAAAATATTAATATTTCAAACATACGCCAGAAAACATAATCTTTCTTGACAGTCGGGTAAAAGGGTACTTTTTTGAAGCTATAAAATACAGCTGTTTTAAATCACCAACAAACAAGGTTATTTATCAAGATCGCTTAATCTAATATTCCAATTTGAACTCCGAGCAAATACAATCTTTCAATATTCATACACAGAAAATAAACGTCGCGTCGGCACAATTTTTAACAACGTCAAAGCAATTCAGCGAAATTAATTTTCAGTAAGTACTATAGGAAGCTAATAGCTTAATTAACCGATATTACCTACTCAGACTGTTTAATGAAACCTGTAGCTTAATTATTTTATACAATTATAAGCGCAAAGCGCGTCCAAATTAATATTTCGGTCAAGTGTAGGAATGTTGATTCCATGAACGCGTCCACTATTGCTGGGTCTCTTTTAGTCTGTTACGCTTGGATAGTTAGGGGTCAGTTTAAAATAGGGAATCTTAATATCATGGAGCTCTGAATTTCAGTAAGGGGAGTAGATTAAAACAATGGACGTGTTTGCAATGTCGAAACCGGTGCAACCCTTCTGCAGCGTTTTAATTGCGGGGCGAGTCCCCCAGGGCGTCCCGCCATGAAATGTAAGCCTTTCAATCTTATGCGTTACGCGCGTTTTGTTACGTGATAGAATAATTGATGACCCGTTAGAGTAAACTGAACGGATTTAGTTTACCTACTAATTAAAATGTACCACTCCTACTACCTTAGGCTTATCTGGAAGAGATCGTCCTGTTGTTTACCGCGGGGCACATTGTTCGTACGAGTAGAACCGATAAGTATTGATTTGGGTAGTAAGGTTGAGTGATGATGAGTGTAGGAAAACCTCCAATAAGGTCAACCCACAATCTGGCCAGGATCAAGAAGGTGGTCGAGGGCAGTGCACAATCGGTCTGGCCTTTGTCCAGCAGTGGACGTCTTTCGTATATATGATGATGACAGACGAGGTGGACGGATGACCTCGTGCGGGTGGCGGGGGGTTGATGGATGCGGTCTGTACAAGATTGCTCTTTATGGCGAGCTAAAAAGGAGACCTATGTTCAGCAGTGGACGTCTGTCGCTGATAGATAGATGATGATACGAAATGCATGCGACAGAAAAGCCACTGTGCCGGCGAAACGCGGCCTTCCATAGGTATTGATAACCTTCTGGAATTATTTGGTCCTTGATGTAACCTAAAATTCGTTCACGACTATTTCTCACACGACTTCAAGAGAAACCTTTAGGTATTTGAATCATTAATTTCCTGGTTAACGTCGCCATTGGCGCCACCTGCGCTGATCTCATTAGCTACGAACTTCAAATTGTCGTCAATTAAAATCACTAATCGAATATATTTCGCTACCTCGTATCAACCGCAGCCATTACTTGTAATCTGGACTTTGTTTTACCTACACAAGGTTGGCGTTTATGAAGTAAATTTGTGGAGGGGTAAGCTCGCGAAACGTACTGCTCGTAACGCGTTATATTGAACCCAGTCACGTGGTAAAGCGTAATAATTGCGACGTAGTTTAATAGTTTTAGGGCCGTTATTTGAACGTTTACATTGTTATTTCATAGTGAATATTAACGTTATTGCGATGCGATATGTGTGCTTTAGCAGTGTAGCGTGGAAACTATTTTCAAAGGGGTTCGTTGAATCCGTTTTTTAATAAGTTTTTATTCAGTCAGACATTCACTCGGGCCATTCATTCTCTTGTACCGGTGTATGTCTGTCTGTAATACCTATTTGTGATATATATTTGAATGGGAGCTATGTAATAAAACTAAAGTCTAGGCTCGGTTGATTCGCCAGAACGTATATCAATACTTTATGATGAACATACCTGTGCATACTTTATCAGCACTGCACCCGTGCGAAGCCGGGGCGGGTCGCTAGTAGGTAATAAAAAAAACGAAAATATTCCGATTTATGATTAAAAAAGCCATTTGAAAAGTTCCTCATTCTAAAAGAGCGTAAGCGACAAGTTATAGTCACAGCGTAGCGTAGTTAATCATAGTCGAACTATTACTAAGGCGGAATTAGTATGGATATTGTACCACTGTTCTATTCGTAGGCTGCGACTGTAAATTTTTTTGAGTACTGATTCTTAGACGACGCTGCATTACCCTTTTTTTACCCATTTTCAAAAGTAGTTCATATAATCAAATAAAAATAATATATTTGGGTTCTGCGATAATAAAGTAAAGAAATTAGTTTAAATTTAACACTATTTGAAAATTTGAAATGTTGTCAATTAGCGTGTACCTAAATGTATTTTATTGGTTTGTTTAAGTTAAATGCAACAAACGCGCGCCGTTTTGTCCCAATAAAAGCGGAATGCAGGCTTGAGCACTTTGTTCCTCACATGGCTGCATGGTCAGCCCTTCGTTCTATATTTAAAGAAAAAAATTGGCATAATTTTAGGGTCTACCTTAAGCTGCTATCTTATTAAAACATTGCTACAAATGAATTCCGAAATGCTAATTGTGACCTGTTCACGCTGCAGCCACTTGCTTTGT
This sequence comes from Apotomis capreana, assembly GCA_947623375.1. Taxonomy (NCBI): domain Eukaryota; kingdom Metazoa; phylum Arthropoda; class Insecta; order Lepidoptera; family Tortricidae; genus Apotomis; species Apotomis capreana. Next base: position 21,682,667 of record OX392501.1, read on the forward strand.
TAATTGTTTTTTCCGCAGCCGAGATCCGTGTAATGAGCCCCGCCATTAGCGTCTGCTTTGCCACCCTAGTTTCCACTGGTTTCGTAGAAAATAACTACATTTACGTTGACAAATCAAAACCGCGAAATCGTACACTCAGTACCACGAATGTATGGAGACTCTATACAAATCGGTTATGCAGTCGCTAGCGAGTGTGGTCATTTCATACCTATAACCATGAGTATAAAATACTGATTTATTTGTACCAGTGTGACATGCCGCCCATACGGGGGTGTCACGCTCTGAAGGAGAAACGCAACATGATCGATTGATTCTGCTGTTGCTTCATCAGCTGATGTGGCTGTGTATTTTTTCTACTGTTTAGATCTTTGCATGTTTACTCCATAACTGGAAGTACAAGTTCATCTCTGTCAAACTTTTTTAATCGGAAAAAAATTATCCTATAACCATCTTCAAATGCCCAGATATCTCTGTACAAAACTTGGTTAAAACCCGTCTCGCCGCGATGAGCGAAAGAATAATGTTTTAACAACAGATGGCGCCGTACCTACTACTGGCGCCGGGCGCCCGTATAAATCCTGCATCGAGCTTTTCAGATTTTTCCTGAAACAATGACCCATCTCCATAGAAAACTGATTCGCAATACAAGTCCAGAATTTTATAATAGTATAGATATTACAATTAGTAGATTCGAAGTTACAGGTTCCAAAGTACAAGTAATTGAAGATATTTTGGGTATGGCGAGACGTCGGCCCCCGACTAGATGGACGGATGACCTCGAGAGGGTAGCGGAAAATCAATGGATGCGGTTTGCACGGGATCGCACTTTGTGTCGAGTCATGGTGGGAGGCTTATGTTCAGCAGTGGACTTCTGTGTCTGATAGATAGAGAGGACAAAGGAATTACGGCCAAGAGACAGCGAGACCACCGCGAGACCATACAAAACAAAAAACGATCCTGCATTGCGCTAAGATTTTTCCTGAAATCATGACCTATAGAAAACCGATTTTCAATAAAATTTAATAATAGTATAGATAGATGAAGATATATATATAGAAAATAAATAGATTCCAGCGTGGCTTGGCATTTTTTGTTAAATTATATAAACTAAAAGAGATTTATATATGACATTTCTCTACAAATTACGTAACGATACTATCTAGTTATATTAACGTCGGCAGCTCACTTAGACGTTCATCAAAACTTCGAGAATAACAAGCCTTTCAACAAGCATTAGTTAACTTTGTGCAGACTTGATAATCATTATATACTAATGGCTCTTAATTAACTCCACCACGCATAAACACCAAATTATTTTGCGTTGTTTTGTTATCATTAGCGGTATACAAATACGCTACGTAATGTTTGCGCTACTTCAATACAATATTTAGGCGTTGATTTAGCAGAATATTTTGTTAATAAGGATTATTTGGCTAAAACTTTGATTTGGATTATAATACGGTAAATTATGGACCATGTGAAGTTTAAGCCCCAATTATAAATAGCATGTTCGTACCGTGTAGTTAGTTATATCTATGCCTCTAATATTATACAACTCTAAGAATTAATCAGTCCGTACATTTATGATATTTTACAAATGGGTGGTACATGTCACTGAATCGAAGTGTAAATATGTATATTTTGGTAACTTAAGTAGTATGTTTGTCCACGTGCGTGATAGAATCACAAACGAGTATATTCGAAGAAGAACCAAAGTAACCGACATAGCTCACAGGGTTGAAGTGGCAATGGGCGGGCCATGTGGCCCGGAGAACGGATGGCCGTAGAGCAGCAAAGTCCTGGAGTGGCGACCACGTATAGGAAAGCGCAGCGTGGTGGGCCTAGGTAGATGGATTACCCCGTTATGGTCACAGGAGTCTATAGATGCGGATTGCACAGGATCGCACGTTGTGGTGAGCTATGGAGCGGCCTATGTTCAGCAGTTAGTAAGTATAAAGGTTTTAAGTAATCCCTTTGCGTCGCTTGTTTTGGTTCGGCACTTTTTTAACAGAATCTGTTTTTGCCATGATGCTGTTTGGACAGGCATGATTGTTATTTTCAGAAAATAGTTTGATTCAAAATCTCAGTTTGAGATGAATTTACTTCTTCCTATCGTGTAGGCATGTAACTAAATAGGTATTACTGTTTTGCCCAAATTACTTCAGTAACAAACAACAGTTAGAACTGTTGCAGTTTGCTAAAAATTATAAAACTACTTCACTTGTAGTTAATTTTTATTTATTTTCCAAGAATTTGTTGCATAACACACAGACTCCATAAAAACAAAAACGAAACTAGTTTCACAAAGCAAAGGGATGTTTCCAAAGATAGTGAAACGCCCCCGGCTTTACGCACACCCCTGTAATGACCAAGCTCATTAGCACTATCCTTAAAGACCGACAGACGGAATATTCCATCCCATATCTCTTTCCAACGTACTTTTTAACCCCATGTCTGAAAAGGATAGCAAGAGTTGTCAAGAGGAAGGGTGTTGAAGCCTTTAGTGTTAGGATAGTTGAACTGTAATATGAGCAATAAAAGACGTTTAACTTCGAAACTGACGTGCTTAAGAGGAAATAGAATGAAGTATCTCATGCGTTAAGGTCAGAGTATGGTTGGGTTGATGTACGAGTACTTAGTGGGTTAACAGAATAGTAACAAGTTAGTACTAAAACATGTTGTAGCAACCAGAATATTATCTATCCTCCTCCTCGCGTCGATTTCCTCATTACTGAGGGTCGTGATTTCCCCGTAGCTGGGTCATTATGCTCCGGACCGTGTTTCGCCACCTAGATCTGTCCTTGGCTTCATGGAGTGCGTTGTGTAGCTTGGTGTCTAATGATGAGCGGATTTGGTCAGACCACCTCATCGGTGACTATCTATACTATAATTTAATTCTAGATTTATATTGAAAATCAGTTTTCTATGGTGAGGGTTCATGATTTCAGGAAAAAATCTAAATAGCGTGATTCAGGATCGTCTTTTGTTTTGTATGCGGCAGCCTTGCGCCATTTGTTTTCATAATTTCCATTGTCTCATCACGCTGAAACGGCTGGACAGATTTTTTACCAAATTTTGGTACAGGGACACCTGAACATCCAAAGATTGTTTATATTTATGATACTTTTTACCCGACTACTGTATAAAAAAATTACGCGTACCTGGCACCTAGTATTTGATTGACTATTTGTATACAATACAATACAATTCAACAGTAGGTACTTTATTGCACACCAACAAGAAAAATATTACATGAGAAATCTTAAATTAAATAATCCATATCCATACTAATATTATAAATGCGAAAGTGTGTCAGTCTGTCTGTCTGTCTGTTACCTCTTCACGCTTAAACCGCTGAACCGATTTAGATGAAATTTGGTATATAGATAGTTTCAGTTCCGGGGAAGGACATAGGATACTTTTCATCCCGAATAAATGTAGTGTTCCCGTGGGATGAGCGGGTAACACCGCGGGGCACAGCTAGTGTTAGATAATAGGCAATTGTATGTAATGTCTTCAAGAATATTATAACATAATGTAATTTTGTAGTTCACAGTGCCTTGGTTTAATTTCTGTAATGCTGTGTAACTAATTTGAATAAATAAATAAATAAATTACTTTCAGTTGGAATGTACTTATTCATGTATGATACATGAGCAGGTTTCATAATGTTAGCCACCTGATATTGTGTCTGTCGTCTGACCGATAACCTGTAGACACCTACCTATATCAATATATTGTCACCATAGTTGTAGTAGACCATTCGTTCCCGACCCGTAGACCGTAAACGTCAAAATATGGTCCGCTAACGATTTCAGATGCCTTTGGCAGGATTTACCTTCTGAAGTCTAAGAACATTTTAAGAAGCTGAGCCATCTTGATTCTTAGTGAAGGAGGGAGTTATGACGTGGCATCATAATTTTGTCGTATTGCATTTCGATATTTTGTGTCTTGATTCGTATATATATCATGTGGGGTAATCTAAAAAAAAATCCTAACGAGTCCAAATATATCACACATTATTTTATTACCTTAAAATATGGTAGTATTCAGAAGATGTACATGTCAAAATCCCGTATTAATAATTGATGACGTCATAGCTCCCTCCTGAACTAAAAATTAAGATGGCTCTCCTTATTTGAATGTTCTTAGGGTTCAGAAAGTAAGTTCTATCAAAGGTTCTCCCGATTATCAAACGCCGTATATTCATGTCGTGAACTTAGTCCACTATACACCCTTACAATAAACTTGTTGAACATCGTGAATGCTTTTCCCATTCGGGTGTTGATCTCAACATGAAGCGATATACTATTTGACGCCATTTCATATCAATAACGTCAAGTGTCAAGTTTTCGTTATGGTGATACATCACATCATCGTTATCATGAACAAAAGAGTGCCTTACTTTATCAACTAAATGAAATCTTTCATTAATTGATTAAGTTATTATTAATCATCTGTTAAAGGAAAACGGCGCGTTTAAATCTGAGGTTACTGACCTCAGGTAAAAATACAAGTGGCAATGCCATTATTTTTGAATCGTTCATTAAGCGAATCCCTGGCGGGCATCTCAGATTAATCGTCCACTGGAAACTGTTTAAAAATTCAAATTATCTGTTCTACTCGGCTTTCTTGATCAAGGCGGAAAACGAGAATTAATATTTAAAACTCGCTGCTAGAACTGTTTTAAAGCATCGTGTATTCTACGATTCGGGGTATGGATAGGGTGCCCGCAAAAGCGGTCCCTGGTAATTTTATACTGCACTAGGAAATGGAACAAGGACAATGGAATGATGACTAGAAACCCACGTAGCACACATGCTGCTTATTCAGCTTATTACAGCTATATATATGTATAATATGCGCTTATACAGCCTGTGTCTGTGTGCTACTTGGCAAGCGGCAGGATAAGAAATAACGATACGTTTTTAAATATCAGAGTTATCCCTCTACAACCCTTCCACCAAAGTAATAGGAATTCGTTATGTCGTTTTTGCATGACATAATTTTTTAAAAATTATAATTATTTTTAATAGTAATCTAAATATGTGTAAAATGAAAAAATCTCGACACACACTAAGACAAATTGTATGATCCCGAAAAAGCAGAACGTATTTTTTTCTTCATATATTAGCAACAAGGCATCACCTTTCAAATAATATAAAACGACATCGCACCATTCATCTTTCTAAGAGGTTATGAGATGGACATAATTACAGATGCAACCATTTTTTAAATGGTACGATGGACGCGCATGAGCAGCACCCCGCGATCGCTTCATCAATAAAGACATCCCATTAGGACTTAAAGACTGAGAGCGTTAAGAAAGCGTGATGTAGAGCTGTCTTGCTCACACCAAGTATAAGCTTGAAAGAGACGGAGAGACTTTTTACCAGCTGTTGACTTTTTTGCGCACAAAAGTTTTCAGTTCGGGATAAAGTAATCTAAAGTACGGTGATTTTGAATTGCTTTCGTATAAAAAGTCTTATTTACGTTAAAGGTATAATCACAATTGAATTCTGTAAGACTATAAATACCTAGTAATCTGACTTAACATAAAACTTTTCATAAGAGCTATAAATCCTCAAAAAAATGGGTGTATTTTCAATGGTTTAAAAGAAGACTCTTTTTACTTGCCAATCGGATCTTACTGTTACTTACTTGGAACGCACTATTACGATTGTTCTAAATATCAATAGAATAGTTTTCTGACTGACAATATACCTTTTGAAATTCTAAACAGTTGTTCTCACTTTATATCACGAAACAATAGGACAAAGAATGGATTGAGTTCCCATCGGGAAGCGGATCATCCGTGCCTTAACGAACCCCCGAAGGCTCGCTTCACGTAGGGAATAAAACTTACATACTCACTCAATCCAACAAGACGAATTTCCATACGAACGTACTCTTACATACTACTATTTTAAACTAGCACAGCAAGAGCGCTCACTCTAAATCAAGAAGACGAATTTCCATATGTACATGGTGGTACATACATCATTTTGATACTAGCACAATAACATACGCTGCCAATCGCCACTGTTACCAGAGGGTTTGAGGGAAAATCTTAAAAGATCCTGTGTTTGCGGGATAGGGATAAATAACATCTTTCGTTGCCTTGTTGCAATCAGAGGAAGCGTCAATTTGTAGGAATGTGTCAAGATTTCAAGCCTAGGAATAACGAAGAGCTCAGTGTTGTTAATACCCATGTAGGCAGTATGGGTTGTAGGCAATCGATATCTTCAAATTTGTGTTTTTTGGGAAATTGTGACAAATAAAGTTTTTTTGGCGGAGCAGTTCATCGAGATGTTTATTTTTTTTATGTGTTTGTGTTCCCCGATACTTACCTAAATGTGCCGCGCGGTGTTACCCGTTCATCCCAAGGTAACACTGAATGTTTTCGGGATAGTAAATAGCCTATATATTAATCCTGGGTGTCAGCTAACTTCATACCAAAATGTATTAAAATTGGTCCAGCCGTTTGAGCGTGAAGAAGTAACAAACATGCGCATAAACACGCTCACAAACCTTTGTAATATTAGTGTGATTATTTATATTTATATATAAATATCAAAAATATAATTTCATTAGAGTCGTTGAATTGAGCTACTTATATAATACCCACTTGAAGCATCTCTGTTTGGCCCTATGGTTGACTGGTAGAAAATGCCATTAGGCATTAAGTTCGCCATTTGTACTGACTTTTGTTTTGTGCAATAAAGTTTAAATAAATAAATAAATAAGTTCATCAGATATTTACTTGTAGTTTTAAGTATTCATTAAATACTCGTACAATCAAATTGGACTATTTTCGAGTTTCGCTATCAAAACAATTTTCTATTATTACTGTGTTCCTTTCAAATAGAATAAGTAATAAAACAATCACTTTGCCGGCGGCAACTTAAATCCTCTGTTTTCTTAATGCAGAATAATGTACTTGTAGAAATATTTGCCTTCAGAATATACAAACATTTGACTTTTATACGTAAATATCATTTGCTGTAGATAAAGAATTAATGGAAAATTGAGTGAGTATTGATTCAGTTCTAATGTTCTTTTTTAGCAAATAAAGAATCAGTCATTCAGGTCATTATATATAATATAAAGCAAAATAATCAAGATAACTTCAAAAGTATCTCGAAAATTCATTTTTTTTTTCGAATCTATTGAAATAATAGAATGTAAACAACATATGACAACAGTATGGGGAAAGAAAGCCTAGCCAGACGGACTATACCTCCGTCGGAGTAACCAAACGTTTGGAACTTTTAAAATAGTGGTATCGGATTAATATATTTAAGACATCTTGATGCGACACGCAGCGTTAATTTGACTGGTATAGGAACTCATTTGCCCCTCTCAATCCCTTTTTCTTCCTATGGTTGCTTTTTGTAATAATCGTGTTTTAGTTAGCAGATATCCCCTCATTTTACATCCGGTGCGAAGGACCAAATGTAAAATCACGGGACTGATTTTACTCATTTAAACTATGAAAGGGCTGTGATACCTCATCATCATCATAGGCCTTTTACATTTATAACAGAGTTAAGAGCAGCGTTTCATAAACTGCGGCATTTTCTAAGATGGCTGGACAGCCCGATACGAGAGCGACAGCCGCGGCCGTATAATTGAGAAATAAATGTTACGCCTATCGATGAAGGGGGAATAGCTGCACGCTGGTGTATCAGTTTGCGCTTGCGGGAAAGAGAAGCAAACCATGCTTCATCATGTGCAACCACATTTGTGATGCCTAACACCCTAATAAACAACCCTATCTCCCTAATACCCTAAAACCCTAGTCAAATAAATACATATATAAAAAAGGTCGCGATGTCTGCACCATGTGCAACAGACGTAATGTAACAGACGGAAAGGGTTCGAAGAGGGATTTTCCCACTGCCAACCACACCTAGACTCATGTGGTCAATCGCACTGATGGTGAAGGGTGTCTTGACAACAGTTGTAGGAAACGTAGTGTGAAACAGAGTCTACCACGAGAATATGAAGACTGTTTATTAACACTCATAGCTATTTATACATCATTTTTAGGGTTCCGTACCCAAAGGGTAAAAACGGGACCCTATTCAGTAGACTTCGCTGTCCGTCCGTCCGTCCGTCTGTCCGTCTGTCCGTCTGTCCGCCCGTCCGTCCGTTCGTCCGTCCGTCCGTCCGTCCGTCCGTCCGTCCGTCCGTCCGTCCGTCCGTCCGTCCGTCTGTCACCAGGCTGTATCTCAAGAACGGTGATAGCTAGACAGTTGAAATTTTCACAGATGATGTATTTCTATTGCCGCTCTAACAAGAAAATAATACTAAAATACAATAAAATAAATATTTAAGTGGGGCAATATTACAGCAAACTTGTTATAGATACTTGTTATGGTACGGAACCCTTCATGCGCGAGTCGGACTCGCACTTGCCCAATTTTTTTTATATGTGTGCATATATCTGTAGGTACAGTGCGTTGTTTGTGCATTTTTATCATCATACGTGAGCCGTGATATTTTTTGCGCTGCAGCCTCTTGCCCAAATTGTCCTTCGCTGAGTTGCCGTCCAGCTTGCCGCCTTTGTCCTCAAAAGCTTTAACAACATTAGTTTATCTTACTTCATTTATACCTATTACGAAAACAACATATACATTTTCCATTTACAATACTGGTAACAATAACCTAACCAGACGAAAAATACTCCGGTCGAAGTTACCAAACGTTCGGAACTTTTAAATAGTGGTATCGGATTGAATTCCGTGTTTGGGCGCAATTTGCAATCAGTCGCCGTCGATTCCTGTGCAAATATGTGCGTTAATCACGTGTTTCGGTTTTTACAAAACGTATCTGGGGATTTTAATTCGTGCATATTTCCGACTTAAATGGCAGGTTTGACTTTTTGATACATTTTTCGTGATCAATTTCGTTTTGTTTTTGCTTCTTTTCTGTTAGTTTTCATTTCAACACATAACATATATATACCTTTTAATATTATTTTTTTTGTGATGATGAGGATATTTTAATCGAATCTTGGAAGTTTTCTTTGCATTTAAGTATTATGTTTCAATAAATATATATATTTGTAAACGGAGCACTGTCTTATGTAGACATATTTAGGTTATATTACGGATAAATGTCATCACAAATGCTTAAATCATAACCTAAATTAAAAAGAGGCTGCCTGAGACCCTCATTTAACGAGTGGCATAGAAAATGTTACTAAAACTGAACGTGGCCTGAAAATTTGGAAATTTTTAGCTTCATTTGCCGAGATCCTGTCACAAGTTTCGATGAAAGCTGAATATCTTGGAGAAGACTACATTTATGTCCATCAAATATAGCTAAAAGAAATCTCGGCAAACGAAATCCACGATTACATAAAAATAACTTAAATCAATTTATCTGTTAGGCAACTACGATGCCACAAACAGACACACAGTTACATATACCTTTTAATCTTATACAGTGCTCTTTTTTCGACAGTGATTCAAAATAGCACTTTAAACTTCCGTATACATCATAAAGATACATATTACAACATATTAGCGACACAGCTTGGTAACTTCCCGTGCGTTCGGTCTTCAACAAGTTAGTTTAGACTAAAGTTGTTGGAACTTTCTCGAACTCCAGCCTCATATTAACCAGCTTGCCTGCTGTCAACAGCCGCTATTCGAACAGGTAGCGTATTTTTAATTAAAAAATCTGTTGCTTCATAACTTTATTATGAAGGTTGTTTGTGACTATTTTTACCACGGCTTCGTCCATATTGATTTCAGTAGATGTTATAATAATAAATGCTTCCTATCTAGCACAACTATGCTACCGCGACAAAGCGTCACCCGTGACTCTATCACGTCGTGATCAGTGATCACGCCTCTGCATAGAACGAGACAGATAATATTTCTAGCGCGAGAAAGCTGTTGTGCTACGTACATCATCTTGCTAAAAGCTCTGGACGGCTTGCCAATTGCTTGGCTTGCTAATTTTGACGACGCGGTTGACGTAGTTTGTAGCTACCTGTGCCGGCGGTTCGGGGTTCGAATCGCGGCAAGGGTAAATATTTTATGTGATGAACTCAAATATTTGTTACTGGATCATGGATGTTACTAGACGATACTAGATGACGATATACATATATAGATGATTTAGTGAGAAAACCACATTTTCTTATCAGTTATTTTTTACTTCTGAGCGTATATGCATAATTAATATTTCCCAGTTATTACTTAGTGCAGTGCATTGTATATCACAGTCGCCTAATTTATCTAAACCTCTTTCAAATTATTTGATTATTCTTATTCTTTGTCCGTAAAGCAATGCTGAAAAGCAAGACAGCTATGCTGCAAGCAAGCTATGCTGAAAAGCAAGACAGTCAATGACTGTAGACAAAGGCTTATATTATTCGTTGTCCGAATAATTTTTACCCATCTCTGTATGTGTCTAGTTCTACGCGGATTTTTCACTGCGTAGCGGTAAAATACCGTTATAGGCTACGCCGTAGCACATGTAGTGTTGCTGGGCCCGGAAAGAGTTAATGAAGTCAAAACGCTACATAAAACAAAACGAAAGAGAAAAAAAAGATCATGTGAAAATTCTTTACCGTGAAAAAAAAATACTTATCCTTACTAAACCGAACATTTTAACGCGAAAATAATAGGTTATTTTTATTAGTCCTTAAAGTGGCATTTCAATCGTACTTTATGCATAAATCTCCGGCGAGCAGACTATTTTAATATTTATCTTTGTTAAGCTTTAATCCCTCATTAGCCTAAAAACGTTTTCAGTGAGAGCCAAAAATAAACTGCGATGCTTAATTCGAACTTTTTAATGGTAAAGGCTTATAGCCATTTGTTAATTAGAGCATATTCAACTCCACTAATTGCATCTCATTTAAACTGCCTGCCGCAATTAACCCACATTACCACCATTTTTACTTATTTCCATATGAGAATTTGCCTTTGAGCAGTTTGTAAGCATTTACACTCATGTGGTAAAGGTTGGAAAACTGATCCATTTACAGGTAAAGCTGAAAAAAAACGTAAAGAAGGAAGAGTACCTATGTTAGAATTTTAAATATATATATTTTTTTTCGTATACTTAAGCTTATATAATATTTGATGTATATGAGATTCTAATTATTTACTTAGTCGAGTAATTAGAATTGATATGTTTAAAAATAGATTATATACTTTTGAACGAGAACTATATGTCATTAGACATTAAGGATTTCTCATAAATATGCGTGCTACTTGAGTACGTAAAAGCGGTTCTCATTATATTTAAAGTTGAGCTATGTTTTTCCAAACATATATCTATATATATAAAACTCAAAGGTGACTGACTGACTGACTGACTGACAATAGTGATCTATCAACGCACAGCCCAAACCACTGGACGGATCGGGCTGAAATTTGGCATGCAGGTAGATGTTATGACGTAGGCATCCGCTAAGAAAGGATTTTTCAAAACTCACCCCCAAAGGGGTGAAATGGGGTTCCAAAGTGTGTATGGGGAAAAAAGATTAGTTAGACTATTTTATTCGAAACTTCACAGGAGTATTCCTAACGATAAATGAGTAAACACGTGTTTCAGGTTTTTTGAAAATTCAACCCCTAAAAGGGAGAAATGTGGTGACAAAGTCTGAAAATCAGCATGGGTATTGTTTTTATGGTTTATCGGGTCGCTGATTACAAAAACCGCAACGATTTTAAAATCCAACGTGGCGGACGTGAGTTATCATCTCCCCTGTTGGGGTGAAATGGGGTTGAAATGTCTAAATACTAAACCGCTGGTTCTAGAGAGTTCAAATTTGGCGCGTAGGTTTCTTATAAGGTGTAGGGGTGCACTAAGAAAGGATTTTTCAAAATTTACCCCCTAAAGGGGTGAAATGGGGGTCCAAAGTTTGTATGGGGAAAGAAGATTAGTTAGACTATTTTATTCGAAACTTCACAGGAGTATTTCTAACAATAAATGAGTAAACACGTGTTTCAGGTTTTTTTTAATTCAACCCCTAAAAGGGAGAAATGTGGTGACAAAGTCTAAAAATCCATTGGTAATGCTTTAATGGTTTATTGGGTCGGGTCGCCTGTTGGGGTGCGATGGGGTTGAAATGACTAAATATGAGTACGGGTGTAATTTTTATGGTTTGTTGGGACGTTAATTACGAAAATGCCACCGATTTAGAAATTTTATTTGTGGTCATGAAAATTCTTGAAAGCATTTGCGCCAAATTGCAATTTAATAGGTCCAGTAGTTTTGCAGCAAATCGATTGTAACAGACGGACTGAAAGACAGCTACACGTGATCCTATAAGGGGGTTCTTTTTTTGCTTTTGAGGTATGGATAGAGACCCGCGTAATCCTAAGAGATTAAAAAAATAGTATTTGGTGGCATCTCGATCGTCGTCAATCGGTACCTATAGGCGGGCGGCGCGTTGGGACGGGGGGAGTAATGATCGGGAAACTTCCTGCATCCGTAATAAATACATTCAAGCTTTTCAATAATAAGTCATTTCAGAATTCTGAATTACGTTTATCTGGCTCAGAATAATACATTTTTTATTCATCAACGAAGAGAACCTCAATATCTTACAATATAACATGACGTATCTTATAACATGGCTTAGAATCATTAAACCAATCTCGAATATCCCAAATCGATAAGCGGAGGCTCGGGACATTATAAAAGCTTTATACAAATAAAATGCACACATATCCCGGTGTCTTAGCTTCACTTCGAGTTATGAATTTTGAAGTGAACTTTATTTGGTACAGTAAAAGCTGAGATCGCTTGATTTGAGTGCTTGAGTTTTCGGTTTGATTTGATAAAGTGGAGTTATGATAAAATAAAAAGTATTTCCTAGTAATATTAGAAAAGCGAAAGTCTGTGTATGTTTTGTTACTTCTTCTAAAACGGCTGGACGGATATGCAGATTGCAGATTATACCCTAACTTAACAAATAGCCTACTTTTAATCCTGAAAAAAAGAGCATTGTTCCCGTAGGATGATGTATATTATATAGGCACGCGAACGATTTTTTAGTTCTAAATGTTGACAATAGATGGCGTTAGTAGTAGTTTAAAACGCGCTAATCGTTGTGTTTTCACTGAGTTACATATACCCGATGATGAGTGGCCGCCATATCTTATAGTACATACTACTTACTATACATAAATATTTCTAGCGGATTATATTTGACAATTAATTATTAATAATTTTTAGTTCTAAATGTTGACAATAGATGGCGTTAGTAGTAGTTTAAAACGCGCTATCGTTGTGTTTTCACTGAGTTACATATACCCGATGATGAGTGGCCGCCATATCTTATAGTACATAGTACTATACATAAATATTTATATTTATTTATGTGCACAAAGAAGTTTTGTAGGCCCTATTTTTTTACACACGCTAAACAAAAGTAAAGCCGCAAAAACGATACATAATTAATAATAATACTTCTTAACGCGAGCGAAGCCGCGGGCAAAAGCTAGTATTTATATAAGCTTAATTCGATTGGCATTGACATAATGACCCATCTCCATAGTAAAATGATTTTTCATCTCTCCTGTTCGGAAAGTGTCATTTTCATGAGTAGCCGGGTGGAAAATAGCTTTTCCATCCCTAGGGTGGAAAGTATTATTTTTTTAATATGAGATATCTCGGGTGCAATGTGTCACTTTCTACCCTTGGTTAACCATCTACTATTCAATGCTATTTTAGAATTTTGTAATAGTATATGTTAATTTTTAAGGGTAAAATAAATTTTCCATTGAGGGCGAAGACGAGGAATAGAGTATTTGCATACAGGGAAATCCAGCAGGTGGTATAAGTGCTCAAATTAATGACGTTTAACTCCTTTCAATTAAGAAGCAGTTCTATAGGACAATTTGTTTAATCACAAGCCTTTGTTAGCCTTTGAGGTCCGAATCTATTTAAACCCACCACGAAATGCCCTCGTAATAGTCCGTGGAAAGATCTCTGACTGCTAACAGCGTTTTATATTATAATATTCAAATAATAATATAAAACTTCTTTAAAATGAGACCATTAAAGCAAATAGATTGCTTCAAAGTTAATATAAAATTTTGGAAACTTCTCGCCACCTGGCCCTCAAGCGATATGCACCCCTATTATCGTTATTACGTGTATTTTTTCATATCTTTCTTTGTAATTCTTAATAACCTTCTAGTTACAGTAAACTTTTATTACCTCCCGAGACAGTTGGATAAGTTTATAGAAGAAATGATATTTTATTTTACCGAGCTGGCTGTGACATCGAAAGTCATGACATTTCTCTTTATGCATGAGAAAATTGTGAAGATTTTAAATATGCTTGAGAGCGATATCTTTCAGCCTAAAACTGTTAATGGTATAAAAATTATAGACAAGGCAAAGAAATTTAATGTAAAATATTGGAAAATAGTAGCGGTGGTCTCCGCTACGTCCCACTTGACTCATATTCTATCGCCATTATTGTTGCATTTTATTTTCCACATAAAATTAGATCTCCCAGTGTGCAGTTTTTCTTTTCTCTCGGAAGAAACGAAGCAAAAATTTATATATCCGTTATATTGGTATCAAGCTTCTTCTATGCACGCTCAAGTGCTGTATAATATAAACATCGATACATTTATACTTGGTGTGATGATTTTGGCTATAGCACAACTGGACGTGTTAGATGAGAAGTTGCGAACAGTCACGGATAAAAAACAAAAGAAGGCACTGACTGATGGAAGTGACGTATCTAATGAAGCTCCAGCAGACTACTCAATGATGAAACTTAACGATTCAATCATTCATTATGAAGAATTGGGGAAGTATGTATGAGAATTTATTTTATAATAAATTTTGTGAATAGGATTTCCAGTACTGTATTGATTTCAACTCTTCATCACCCCTGTCTCAAAATTCTCCTCAATTTAGGCAAAATAAATCAGTATGTTAAAAAATTCAAGTGTATATTATATAAGTTTACTTGGAATTATTGTTAAGTAACTGGGAGCAAGTAACATAATTTTAATTATAGTTAGTTATGATTATTACTGCTTAATTATTATTTTAGTGCATGCGCCTTCTGAACGTAATAAGATATTTAGTTTTAACATGTTATTTATCGTACACAAAAAATTTAATGCAATAATATACTTATGTATTGTTGAACACCTAAATAAAGATAATAAATTAAAAGATTTCTAGTTCTGATTTAGACTAAAGATTCTTTACATGATTTTTCGTATTATATTTCAGGTTCTGTCACTTAATCGAGAACGTATTCAGCATGACATTGTTCGCACAGTTCAGCATGGCTTCCTGTATTATCTGTGTCGTTCTGTTTAGGTTTACTTTGGTAAGTACACAAAATATATTAGTAGCGGGTATTCGTATTAATAGCAAAAATAAAAATATTTTTTCTCCCAACAGCCAGCACCATGGCAGTACTTCATATTTTTAGGATCGTACATGTTCATTATGATCATTCAAATTCTGGTTCCTTGTTGGTTTGGTACTCGCATTCAGGACAAGGTATGTATTTTCCTTAACCACTCAATTGCTTTTGGTAGCTATGGTTACCTGTCACCGCTTTTATTGTTATATAAATAGCGTCCATCAAAATTCGAAGCAATTGAGTGGCTAAATAATTATTTCTTCCAACTTAGGGTTGGCATAACAATGGGATTGATCGTCTGTAGGACTGACCGTCCCTAATAAAGTGGCCGAATGGACATAGGGACACCTCTTTAAATCGGGACGTAGAGCCACCCTATTCTAACTACATCTAAATCATGATTCAAAATCACATTAGAAAGTACTCTTGCCTTTGGACACAGTTGATTTCATAGTCAAATGCAGCCAAAGTGGTGAAGTGATCAAACGCAGACAACAAAGCCAAAACAAAACTAGAAACCACTCTACAGTCGTTTACATTCGCGTACACTTCTCTTATCTGCTTAAAACATAGCCAAATAAAACCTTTTATTTTAGAGTCAACAGTTATCGCTGGCAGTGTACAGTTGCGACTGGAGTTCCAAGTCCCGCTACTTTAAGAGCAGTCTGCGGCTCTTCGTGGAGAGAGCGAACAAACCTCTTTCTATAACGGCCGGGAAAATGTTTCCACTCTCGCTCACCACTTTTACTTCTGTAAGTTGAAAATAACTATATATCACTTGGCGTTTTAAACTTAGTCCTCAATGAATTTCAAACTGATACGTGCTCGCGATATTAAATGAAATATTGAGCTAAGTCGAAATAAAACTGTTTTAACTCGGGATATATTTAATTACATGTTGTAACGTGTTTTTTTTTTTACAGATTATGAATTCTTCGTACTCTTTCTTTACTTTGCTACGGCATATGCAGTCTCGTCAAAGTTAATCTTATTATAGTTACTTATCGTCGATGATAGTGCAATACCGCGTAAGTTACAAAGTGTAGATACGAATCAATATTCAAACAAATGCTAAGTATTTTATTGTAATGAGAACTTCAACAGTGGTATTGCACTATCCCCGACGTTATATTGGAGGATTATTAGAAACATAAATGAATATTAGATTTACAGAAAACACGCTGGTGTACTCGGTTTTTGTTAATTCAACTAAATAAAATCTTCTACACAGAATCAACGGAGTATTATTTTAGTTAAAGTTACGATCTCCGCTATAAGTAATATTAATTTAATGCCATTGACAAAAGGTAAAGCGATTCGGTTACTTACTTCAAATTTCAAAGCTTTATTAATTTTCACCCAGACTCGCCATATTGATTCTAATTAGGATGCTGAAAGTGAACTCGGGGCTCGTAAATTATTTCATGATTGATGGATAAAAGGTGAAATTGTGAAAATGTAATCAATGGTGTTCATTGCAAAGTTTGTGCCAATAAGTCAGCAAGAACGGAACGGGCTATATAATTATTGCGCTTGTATCGAGATTTTTACCTCATATTTTGTTTTACATAAATAGTAGGTAATCAAATTATTTTGAGTGAAATTGTCTTCTTCTTCTTCGTTTCGCTCTTGTCAGAGCGGTCGTGGTCATCATGAGGGAGGCTTGGGGGCTGCTGTCGCCCGCCTAACGATGTCCCGCCATCTCGTCCGGTTCGCAGCTCAGAGCAGATTTTATCTGGTCAGTCCATCGCATTGGTGATCTACCACGTGGTCTCGTGCCCTCCACTCTCCCCTGAACAACTAGGCGCTCAATGGAATCACTATCCCGCCTCGACACGTGTCCGAAGAACTTGAGTATGCGTGATTGTACGAGAGCAGATAGACGCTGCTTGATGCCAAGTTCCTGAAGTATGGACACATTTGTACGATATTCGGTCCAAGATATCCCCAGCATTCGCCTCCAGCACCACATCTCCAGAGCATCTATCTTTTTCCTTTCTATTTCCCGCAACGTCCACGTCTCAGAAGCGTACAAAAATATGGGGAAGACAAGTGTTTTTACGAGCCGGGTCTTAGTTGCTTTGGTAATGTGTCTATTCCGCCATATTTTTTTTCAGCTCATCCATTGCGTTTCTTGCTACCGCCATACGTCTTCTGACTTCATCCACGCAACCACCACTACTATGTATGAGAGAGCCAAGGTATACATAGGACTGTACCACTTTGCAGTTTGCAATTTGAGTCACTTCTGGCAGGTTATTGTTCGCTCGGTCGACAATCATCATCTGTGTCTTGGGGCGATTGATTTTAAGACCAAATTCTTCACTCACTCGTTCCATTTTAAGAAGTAAGTCTTCCATATGATGTTGACTGGTTGCAAAAAGAGTGGTGTCGTCGGCGTACCGCAAGTTCGCAATCTTAAATCCACCGACTGTTACACCGTCTGTCCAATCCTCCAAAGTAATGCGCATGATGAGTTCTGTGTATACATTGAACAAGAGCGGTGATATTATGCATCCTTGTCGAACACCGGCGGTGGGATGAAAATCAGTCGACAGGATGTCATCAGTCCGGACAGAGGCTGTACCTTCCTCATACAATCGTCTTAGAAGATGCACAAGATGTTTTGGCGTCCCCATTGTTAATAGCGTATCCCACAGCTTTGGCCATTTCACTGAGTCAAACGCCTTTGAAAAATCAACAAAGCAGATATAAGTTGGCTTGTTAAATTCTCGAGCTTTTTCAATAATTTGGCGAACTATGAGAATTTGTTCCCGAGTGCCTTTTCCCTTTACAAAACCGGCCTGTTCGGGAGCATTGTACGAAATTGTACGATCGAGTATAATATTTATTTATTTAGACTTAATTCTAAAATATAAAACAGATGGCGGATTTAATACCTTAAGGCATTAGGTATCTACTACACGACCTCTGGGTAATAATAATACGATTGTTACATGAAGTTACAATGACATAAAAAAAATATTTTGGACTTTTTATGACACATTAAATATTATGTATTAACTGTAGAAATTCGTATACGACCTGATAACAGTCATTACTTAGGTAAATAAATACAAGCCGTCGCTATAAATAATCCCAGCGCACCTAATAATGCCCGAAATAAGAGAAATTCTAGAAAGCATACTCGCAACAAGGAGCGTATTACTCAGTGTCACCGGCGGGCCGCGTCCTGTAATATATGTTTTAATAAAAGGGTTTCAATTCGCGCCCGTACATAGATCACGCGAAGAAACCCGAAGTATCAATAATATCGAAAAAGATCTTCAATTTATTATTCATTGAAGTCGCAGGGCGGGCCGGGGCGCTCTATAAATCCGGGGCTAGCCACTAAATCATCGTTTGCAGGCGGAAGGACGTGTGCGGCCGCCATTTTTATTCTTTATTCCTCTCGATGTTTACGAATGGAAATACTGCAATCGGTTTTGTAATTATGGATTGACCTATTTTTATTGCGTGGAATATTTCACTCACATAGCACATTGTTAAATGGTTTTTAATGCTTCGAGTGTCAACTAGCGAGGCACTAAAGGTAAGCTGGAATTTTGCCATCTTCTTCATAATAATATACTTAGTTGCTTAGCACTTAGCAGAGGTCATGCTTTCCAAGACATATCTATGGTCGGAAATAGTTACAGGCGGCAGCCTCATCATGTTGTGAAACAGGCATTACTTATAATAAAGCTGTTAATCTTTATCCATAAGAATTAATTTCGGTTAATCGTTAATAACGACGATTTTTTTTGTGCTATTAGACTTATTTCGTAGATCTGGATAAATAAATTCTTTCTACCGCACCTTTTTTTTTTGAAAAACAAGTATAACATGAATCTCGAAGTCGAGAGTGAATATGAATCTTCTAGGCAAGCATGCTCCATCTTGAGCCTTATTGTCACTTACATAACATCAGGTGCGATCGAGGTGAAATGCTTGGCTATCAAGAATAAAATACGGATATTTAAGGGAGCTATTTCAAAGATACGATTAATCGGTTACAAGTGTGGAATATCTTAAACATGGTTAAGGGAGTTCTTTTTTAACGGATTCCACTGATACCAAAATATTTACGTAAGAGGCATAACATAAATTTAACAGTCATACTCTTGCCAAATTTTTTCGTAGTTTTATCTTTGACTACTTCAGTTTTAAAATAATTTCTCAAATTGAAAGGCCCCTTAAAAATGTTGTGGAGTACAACGAAATAAGATATGTATTTACTGCTATACATACTGAAACATTTTCACATTCTTTGCATACTATTTCCTCTTTGTTTACATTAGTGATATTCACCGATTTTCAACGTTAGTTACCAAAAACTTGCAGTAAAATAAATTTGTACCTACCACTAAAATTACGGACCATGACGTGGGCTGAAAAGTAATTTAGCAGGCTCAACAACTCATTGTATGAATTCAACATTTCCAGAACATGTCCAGTCTCAAAAAAGCTTTGCTCCTATAAACTACTGGCAATTCTCTCGACCCGAACTATTTGCGTATTCTTACTTAGCAATATTTCGTCAGTCACATTCGCCAGATCACACGTCCCTCGTCGGCACTTTACTTAGGTCGCATCGGGTTTGGCCTAGAGCCTGATTCGATGCGACATTAGGATATCTCGGTTAATCAATATTTCGGCAACAAAAAGACATATAGCGAACATTCTAAAAAGCGTCTCGGCATCTAGCAAGTTCTGAAAGACATTAGAAAATAATTGTTCAATACTGGATGGAATGATGATGGTCGAAATTTATCGATTTTTGCTATTATAGCTGCTTGAAGTACATTGACATGTCGACATTATTAAGGAGATCCATACCTTGTTCATACTGATAATATTGAATAATCTCAATATTATCATAATTAAGTAGATATAATTGCTCGTTTATTTTATTTCTTGTTCAGCAGTCTGATTCACCATCTTGAAATTTACACCTCAAAATAAATTATATCACTAAATGGGAAATGGGCAGTCAATCGGGATTCGGGATAACTTTGGCCCTTTCGTATAACTTTGACTGGCCCACACTTCAGACTGTCATTTTTAGTTGTCTCACTGCTACGGCGCATAGATAATATATTTCAAAAGCCTTTCATTTATGAAATCTATGAATTGTAAAAATGATGATTTGTAAAATGCATTTGCATTTATCAATAAATTAAGTATCTGTATCTGTTTCTGCTGTAGCAGTAAAAAAAATCTATTCTGGCAGTGTGTACGTGTAGGTCAATGTTATCCGAAAAGGCCAAAGTTACTCCGATTGACTGTAGCGTTAGATTTCGGACACATGTCATTTTAACTGTCGAATTTAGCTTCTGACCTTCGCACGCTTATACCCAATCCATGCATTAACAATGTATTCAGAGCCCTAAACAAAGAGAAGCAGGTGGATCGCGCATACGCTACACCCACTGAAAGATTCCATAAAAACTGTACCAGTACCCTTGTCACGTCCCGACATCTTATTTATCTAGTCACGGCCAAAATCATTGTTTCCTTTTTTCGCTGTCTGTTCGCAAAAACACGCCTTATTACTGACACTGGCTAACTGGTGCCCTATTGTCCGCTGCTTGTGTGTGACGCAGGCACAATGAGGAGAAAAAGTGTCTCCGAACAAGAAATTGCCATTTATTCATCTGTTGCCTACACTCGTTTCGGGAAATTAATGATCGCCGGTACATTGACTTCATTCGACTAGGCTGTTTGATGTTTCCGTAATTGTAATAAAAAATAGAGAATAGGCATGGTGACAATTTATTTTTGAGAATGTCAATCGAACCTATATGTAGGTATTTATTGAAATCAAATGTCTATATGAGACTAACTACACTTAGACCGCATTAAAAGTCGGCAATCGGCCGCTAAAAGTTTGACACTCCATACAAATGGCGCCCAAACCGTGACATCATTACTGACTAAAGGCACTAATGTAAAAAAAAAACAACTTAATACTAAAACACTTTCTGAGACATGTTCAGAACACATTACCAAAAACGCATACTTCAGTAACATTTATCCATTGCTGACTTATGGAATTATATACTGGGGAAATTCTACAGATGTCCAGTCTACTTTTGTTTTACAAAAAAGATGTATACGCACTATTTATCGCATTAGCAACCAAGAATCACTAAGAGCTATATTTAAAGAAAAAGGTTTTCTAACTCTCACATGTATTTATATTTTAGAATTATGCATTTTTCTCAAAAGCAATGTGGAATACTTTACAAAAAACTCTGCAGTAAAAAGTAATTTAAGACACCAATATAAATATAATATTATCCTACCTAAAGTAAAATCAGGTATATACAAAAGGAGTACTTTCATAAGTGCCATAAAAGTATTTAATAAGTTACCGTCCGAACTAAAGATCTTAGAAGGAACTGCATTTAAAACTAATTAAAAAAATTGGCTGCTTCAAAGAGTGTTCTATAGTCTTGGTGAATATTTCGCATCTTAGCTATAAGTTAGGTTTTAAGTATTACTATTGTATGCCCGAAGTCGGGAAACTGTTGTAACAAATTCACTTTTCCATCTTATGTACAGAGTTATTCAATAAAAATATTCTTATGCTTATTCTTATTCTTACTTATTTGCTATTTTGAACGTAAAAAAGTCGATGGTTGTTCTACAATTATTGTTTCGTTGAATGAAGAGAATCATGAAAACATTTTTTTTTTTTAGTCATGTTAGTTTTTAAAGTTCTTTTAATGTTTTTGTTTATTCATGATAATATATTGAGTTATTTTTACTCACATAACTACAGTATGCTGTAGAATTGAACATCCGTCATCACCCCTATTGGCGGTCGGTTGAAAAAGGAGAGTACCTACTACTCTATTAGGAATCCAATATTTAGGTACGTACAGTCTATTTATCTTGTGCCGGTAATAAGTAATTGTATGAAAAATGATTCCGGGATTATTATTGTTATTCATTATAATGTAGGCTTCAGAAGGTTTTTGGTTCTTTTAGAAATGTATCGTTTCCGAGATTTCTGGAAACTTTTCTAATTTTGATGTAAAATGAGGAAACCTTCCGGGAATTCACGGAAACGGCACATCACTACGGTTCTTTGTTCAATATTAAATCGATTCAACGTCTGTTCCTCACGGTTTCCAAAAAAAGTCATTCTCAATTAACAACTTCCCACTCAAATTAAGCAAATTGTTAATTCCAGGCAACCTAACTTGTCATTGAAGTTGTACCCAGTTTCGAGTGGAAGTCAAAGAGTGGAACACTCACTTGTGCTCGGCAGTGGATTTACTGAGCTAATTCGACGGGTGCGGGAGTTTGAGTTGCCGTCTTTGGTTCGTTCCGTTAGGACAGACAAAGCAGTAACCAGATCTATCACTGTGTTCATCTATACCATTATACAATCCGAACATTAGGTATATTGATAATCAGTTTTCTAAGGAAAAGGGTCATGATTTCAGGAAAAATCTTAACGGCACGATGCTAGATTTGTGTGGGCATGCGATGCAGGCCTTTTAGCGCCATCTGTTGGTCAAATATATTTTGTCTTCTCTCTCATCACGCCGAAACGGTTGCACAAATTGCAACCAATTTAGGTACAGATACAGCTGGACATCCGAAGATAAATAAATATTGCGGACAACTTCTACGAAATGAAAAAAAAGTTAGATCTGTTGAATGATTGAGCCTATATGCATTCGTTTCAAAAGGGCCAATAAAATCCGATTCTCCTGGGGTTAAAACAATAGTATGAAGACATAGTCGATCTTGACCTCCCCCCTCACTAGTCATAGTACACTTTGAGATCCTGAGCAATCTCTCGCAGGTTACAGATGCCAAGATCTCTGAAGCATCCAGATTCCGCTGGTAGGCACGTTGTTACAGGTAAGTTGAGAAATTAGGAGAGAATCGTGCCGCAAAAAACGCTTCTTTGGGATGACCGTCGCAAACTCGTACGCCTAAACATAGGCTGGATTGACAAAGCACCGATTGCTAAATTTGACTTTAACATACTAACAAGCATTGCAAGATAAGAAAGCACTGCTATAAAGTGCTCCATCTTGAATTTCCCTCTGTGGTCGATGTCGCCACGACAGCACTAACGCAAACACATGGTAGTGGGGTTAAAACTTGCACCGCATATAAAATTAGTTAAATAAGTCCCCAGGAATCTTCGCTCTATATGGAAACACGTCTTTGCTCTAAAGCCGAGCAAATTAAAGCCAGCTATGAGCAAACTTGTGCACATTAAGCTCGCTTTCTAAATTAATTAACGCGCTTTAGGTAATTACGAAAAAATATTGTTCATTAGCCGGGAACTAATTATGCTTTTAAAAATGAGTGCTTTAGGATTTCTTTCTCCAACACGTCGAATGTTTAGTTTTTTTGGATTAAAGACTTGATAAGAATTTTTGAGAAAAAAATATTAAGCCAATTATATCAAGTGGCGAAAAACCAGTGACGGTATGATTTTCGAAATGTATCGTAATTCTTTACTTACAAAAAATTTAAAAGGTTTTGTCAGGTATTATGGAAAAGGGACAGTAGAATTCGCGTGTCATTGCCGTAAGTTACACGAAGTTTCTTTCTAAAGCCCGAATTTCATAATCTGATACTCAGTGCCCACGGAGTATCAATTGATGATTATAGTGACTCATAATCATTCATAAATCGTATAAATATACGATTTAAGTTTACATACGATGAAACTTCAGATACCAATCACGGCCCGTTCTGTCTAAAGGATTGACCGGAGTCAGCACCGGCCGCTGTGACCGCAGCGCTTCATTACTAATCAGTGTTTGCGAGCCGATCGCCGGCCGGAGAAGAGACCTAGATTCACAAGCCATAGATTGATTGGAGTAACAAGGAGAGTCGACCCAATTTACCAGGGGAAAATATAAAGAAGTAAAGGAACAGCGTGTCATATCAGGAAATCAAGAAGAAAGCTGAAGATAGAGAAACATCCCCCACTGACAAGAGACTAGCTTAAGTTTGTGATGAAGTAGGTAAGTAACCTAATATTTTGCGTGATTTTTGCTTTTGATTACTTGGCTACGTACGAAAGAAAGTAATTAAGTTTCTCGGCTGACTTTGGCAGGCGAAAAGTAACCATGAGCTAAGCTAAAATTCTAGGTCAAATATTATATATATTTTGATTAGGCGTACTAGTTACTTATATCAAAATATTTGGTGTCGGTCGTGGCGAACTTAGTTAATAGTACATTACTGCAGACGCTGGGAAAGAAGGGCTTGCCGGGTGAGTAAGTATAGACAGCCGACCATAGGGAGGCCGGATAGATATACGAAAGCCCGCAAGACCGTTTCACGGCTAAGGCATGTCTAGTGCTTTTCTCAAACATACCTATGCAATGAAATAAATAAAAAATAAAAAAATCAAAACATATAATTCAGCTGTTAAGCCGGTTCAAGTGTTCACGAACACAGACGCCATGTTTAAAAAAAGTTACTTCCCGGCCTAGGCCTTCAATTTTGTAGGAAATTCCTTTACAGTTCTCTCGAGTTGTTCCGCCCGAAACGTGATACTTCGAAGCCTGTTATAACTTATAACGCACGTTATGACGATATTTCATTGCATGTTTGAGAAAAATATTTGATGTAGGTAACTCAAAAATGATGTCACTCGTCGAATTCAACTCCAGAGAAAGTGTCGAATCCACCTCGGCACAATCTAGAGAAAGTCTTTTTAAGAGATGGCGCTAGTGTGTTAAGTGAAGGTCTATGCATCATACAAAACATTTGATTCAGTGACCTAGGTACGGTAGCACAGCCTACAACAGGTCGGTGGAAAGCGGCGAAATGATCTTTTTAAATAATTTCATGATTCAGATCTCGACCCTCGTTTCGGGTCCTTCTTGATGCATCGCATATCGCGATTCAACGTGGCAACGCGGTGAGCGTGATGGACACCTTTGCGTTGAGAGGGACGGGGGGTGGTTTTAGGCTCTCTTTTTTGTTATTTGTTTTTAGAAATATTCCATGATTCCAGTAAGAAGTTCTAGATAAATAGATGTGATTGGACATACAGTCCAGTACATTTAGATGTGAACCAAGTAAGTCCTTCAGTGGCTACGTTAGAGTGTATTTGCTTTGCCCAGTGATTGCTAGCCGACTAGTTTCTAACGACGTTTTCTGTTTATGTTGAGGGGTTGAGTGATTGCAAGTGCTAGTGGCACTAACTTTAGTGAGACTAGTAATATAGGAGTGGATATTCAAGTCTTTATACGAAGTTGTTTGTAGGACCATAACTAACTCGCTAAGCAATAGTTGAAGAGCTATTGTCTAATAACTCAGTTGTCTAATAACTCAGTTGCTAAATGATCATTTTGTCAAATGATTATTTGTAAAATGTAAATTTAACATCTGATCATTTGGTGAAGTGAATCATTTTGTAAAATGACTTGTTGTAAAATGATCAATTGGCGAAACGTTTTTTTGTAAAACGTTGTTTGTAAAGTGTAATTTTGTAAAATGACTTTTGGTCAAACGATACCGTCCCTATTACTGGCCTTTTTAAATAACGTTTGAAAATAGGCATGCTTTTAATGAAGTATTAGTCAAAACATCTGTATATAGTTTTTATTGATTAGTTTGTGTTTTTATACACTGAGATGCTATAAAACAGAGCTTGTTACTATGTTTCAATTTTTGGGATAATGTTTACTTTTGCATCTAAACTGAAAATTTAAGCGAATTAATTATTTCCTATAGACTACGGAACAACGGAAAGTCGTTGGCTAGAAAAGTCGTTGGCCCTCAAAATTTAAACCAAACAGAAGCAATCGAATTAGTCCATCTATCCGATGTTTAAAACACGACGCGGTCTCTTGATGCTGCTCACGGCTGAAGAAAACTCGAATTGAGTCGCTCAGCCAACAGTAATCATATAGAAATCGGTACTGCATTATTATATGAATAGTTTATTTCAAAGAGACAAGAAAAACATATTTACCTACAGTATTATTATTATTTTTATAACGGCACAACATAGCGGCTCCACTTCGCCTGATGGTAAGCAAAAAGGGGAGCCCAAGTCGCAATGGCAACTGACGAGAAACCAACGGTGCCAAGTCAGTTGACACTGCCATGCTGGCCCGAGAGATGCTTCTTCACGCTTCGTTTGAAGGGTCCTAAGTTATAAGAAGGAGGAAACACATGAGCCGGCAAGGAGTTCCATACTTTAATAGTTCGGCAGATGAAGGGATTGCCAAACTACTTGGTACGTGTGGGAATATTCTCCACGGTGAGGCGATGACATCGCAAGCTGGCACGTGTGGTTCTATGACGGAAAGGGGAGGGTGGGATAAGAGAGAATAACTCCTCAGAACACTCGCCATGGTATAGGCGATAGAAAACGCTCAGCGACCCAATGTCCCTACGTAATTGAAGGGGTTCGAGGAATCTGGAAATACTTTTCTCGTCACCTATGATGCGGACCGCCCTACTTTTAAATTAAATTAAGGTTAAATAAATACTGAGGCATGGACCCCATTACACTGGCGGCGTTACCTCTCTGAACTTCATATTAAATAAAATGTATTTGCTGATAAAAATGTCTTGTGGCCCTTCATTACTGCAGGATCGTAATCAAATTGTCAATTAAAGGAAAAATTTGCGCTCCTTGTGTCGTATGTGATAGTTGAGTCATCATCATAGGCCGTTTCGTCTGTTACAGACGATCTTATGCAGTGCTATGGCGACACTTTTATCGGTGACTGTGTAGTCCGATGCGAGACCGGCACGATCGCCCGCACTTCTGACATAAATAGTTTATGTCAGTAGTTTCTCTCGTGCTGGTTTGCAGCCTACGCATCCTTCTACCGGCTAAAGTCTCAAACCAGGCTTCATCACAAGGTTTGCAACCATCGAAAACGCGTTTGCGCCAGTCGAGTGAAACAATGGTTGAAAGGCTGCGCTGGAAGACAAGTACCAAAGCAAAGATAACATAATTTGGTGGAGTAGTAGAACATTTTCAGGCAAAGCAAGATTATAATTACAAAGGTAGTTTCATCTAGCAATTTAAATAATGAATTAAAACCTAAATTAAATTATATTTAACATAAATTCCAGCACTCAATATACACTGTTATTTTCTGGTTGCGTTCGCTATCACTCGTTATAGTAGTAAAGACGCCAGTAACATTGCTCGCAGTAACAGTCGCAGGTTCAAATCATAACGTTTTTTAATGGGGATGAAGAATGATGTTTAATTTCTACAGCATACTAACAATCACAAAAAAAACAACAAAATAACGGACTTCGGAATCTGCGAATTTAAAGGTAGGTACACAAATTTGACGATTTTTTTTTACTTTTACAGTCATCGTAAACAATAATTATAAAACAACCATGTACTAAAACGCATTTTTTTGCGGCCGAAATTGCAATTTATTTATTTTCTCTATACAAATATGACGTCACGTCTGTAGCCATTTGTATGGAATATTTTAAGCGCTTACGAAACAAATTTTGTCCGGCGTACCTACTGCTATAACTTGTTTACTGTGCAGTAAGACTAAAAGTTTTCAACGACAGTTCAAACATTCTGCGGTGCGACATACAGCGTTCCCCTTTCAATCTGCGAATACGCCTGCGGTCTACTTGGACTTGAGTGATATCCTTAATGTATTGATAGTCAATTGAACATAATTGACTCACACTTCCACATGTAGAAGTAGCCACATAGTAGTCATAATTGAGGGAACGTATTTAATAGTAAAGACAACACTATAATTAGTACACCCTGTATGTTATTGTTGTACGATGCTGGATACTACGCTGTGAGCCTTTTCTCAATTAGTGATTAGTTTTACTAGACAAAAAATTAAGGATATCTCATTTCATACTATAATACGACTCGTAAAATTATTAAATTATTATCCTGAGTAACGAAAATGTGTATTTACGTGAAACAAAAACCTAACTGAAGACTATACTACACTATTTGTGTTTAAGAATTAAATATTATTATTAAATTAATCGTGAAACATCTTAAATAAATATAATAACAAAAATTGGGCAAGTGCGAGTCCGACTCGCGCATGAAGGGTTCCGTACCTATATATATTTATAATCTATAACAAGTTTGTTGTATGGGAGCCCCCCTTAAATATTTATTTTATTCTATTTTTAGTATTTGTTGTTATAGCGGCAATAGAAATACATCATCTGTGAAAATTTCAACTGTCTAGCTATCACCGTTTTTGAGATAGGTACAGCCTGGTGACAGACGGACGGACGGACAGCGAAGTCTGAGTAGGTAATAGGGTCCCGTTTTTACCCTTTGGGTACGGAACCCTAAAAAAAAACATTTAAGATTGAACTATTGATACAAAGACAGAAAGACATTACATGTTTTATAAATTAATGTAAGATTTAAAAAATTATAAACATTTTATTTTTGGAGTTTATACTCTCTAGATCAGAAAGAATCCGGCCCGTATCTGTAGAAATAACCAACAAATTGAATTAATTATGAATTCAATCCACCCTTTAGATTAATAAACGACCGTATTTCCGAATTGTGTATTTAAAACCATTAACAAATACCTTAAATGCTCGAAACAGTAAATAAAATTATTTCCATTGCATAATTTAGTAAAAGGAATTAACTTTAATTATCCGATAAATTTAAAACAAGCGACCAGCCCTTTCCCTCACATTATTAGCATTCACTACGTAACGGCACCCTGAACAAAAAGGGACTAAATGTTTAAGATCAATCTCAGCAAGTAAACATCATCTCTAACAGACATTCCGTAAGAGCTAATTCACCTTGACTCTTCCTTTGACTTCGTCTTAACAATTAATTTAGTATAAGGAAATCTCCATTCCTTGACAATGTTAAAGCATTTACTTTTCTTACAGCCGTGACTAACATTTATATTTCAGGAAAATGTGTTACCTATTTACGGTGCTCTTTGGAACTTTATGATTGTTATTTCATTCGCTTTCAAATGTCTGAAAGTTTAGGCAATGTTTACATAAGTAACAAAATAATTATAATATTTTACAAATTACAATTTGTCGCGGTGACGTCACAATAGGGTAGTTTGGGGAGTAAACGGACCGGTGTTAATTAATACCTACATTAAATGACATAAATAGACATTCTCTAGTTAATATTACCCATAGGTCAATTGTCAATTGATTTATTTATCGACGTTGTTCTTTCATTAACTGACTCTCCGTTACAAATCAAATGTTTGGTTTGCATTAATAAACCAAAAAATAAGTTTGATCAATTAATTAAATTAATTATGTTATTTTTGTCGTAAATTATTTTTTAGAAACATACCTAAATACAAAGACAAAAGCATCTAAAATATTTTAGATTTAGAATATTTATTGTTAAAGGAGATGGCGGGACGATCTGGACGCATTCTGCAAAGAATGGCAGAACCGCACTGGCAATAGAATCGAATGGAGAAAAGAAGGGGAGGCCTTTGCCCAGCAGTGGGACACCTTAACGGCTATATGAAAAAAAAATTGTTTATAATTTAATAACAAGTGGAGTGTATTACTTAATAAAAAATACAAATAAATTGAGATTATCATTTAAAAAAAAAAAAATGTTTATTGGGTTAAAGACTGTTAGTTTTTTCTTATCAATTAACACAGGTCCATTTACTCCCCAAACTGGGTAGTTTACAATAGGGTTATTGTCACGTGACTGCGATGAAGATCCGGGGTCTAGACATGATTGTAATAGATATTACACTCAATGAAACATATTTTTTTCAATCAATATCGCGGGAGTATAGTTGAGTTCACATTAAAATTACTATAGGAAACTCGCGGTTTTGACGGGTCGTGCCGATCACTGTTTATTAGTCACTACGATTAGAGTACCTGCATCACTTACTTGTATTGACGTCATTTATAGAGATGAGAACTCAAACAGAGGTGATTTTGAAACGTCATATAATATAGCGTCTGTGATCCTCCTAATATTACAGTTAACCGGTGTATCTTTGGCCCTTCTGTATAGTATAACACTGGCCCACAGTTACACTCTGTTAGTTATAATTGTTTTACTTTTACATATACAGATATAGCTAATGTTTTTCAGTAGCTAAAATATATTTTTATGCCATAAATTATTTAATTACATTATATTGGTTTAGCTGTTGAAAAACAATTAACTATGCACTGTACTGTAAAACTGGCAGTGTTTAACTTTGGGTCAAAGTCACCCCGATTGATTGTAATCACACTAATATTATAAAGGCGAAAGCTTGTAAGTGTGTTTGCACGTTTGTTACTTCTTCGTGATCAAACGGCTGGTCCAAATTTGATAAAATTTGGTATGGATATATAAGGTTTAGCTGTTGAAAAACAATTACCTATGCACTGTACTGTAAAACTGGCAGTGTTTAACTGTGGGTCAAAGTTACCCCGATTGATTGTAATCACACTAATATTATAAAGGCGAAAGCTTGTAAGTGTGTTTGCATGTTTGTTACTTCTTCGCGCTCAAACGGCTGGTCCAATTTTGATAAAATTTGGTATGGACCTATGTGTTACTCCAGGGTGTCAGCTACCATCCTGGATTAACGCATAGGCTAATTTTATTCCGAAATGTAGAGTTCTTGTGTGATGACCGGGTAACACCGCGGGGCGCAGCTGTAGTAAGTTAATAAATGAGAAAGTTTATGAATATTAAAATACTTAAACGGGTTTACTCACGTCGTAGAAGTCGAATAACGCTCGACATGTTTCGAATCGGTACGCGATTCATCATCAGGAGAGACGATCAGCCGCGGCGGCGGCCAAACGAACACTGCGGGCACGCGCCCTGTCCGCGCGGCTGCTCGACGCGGGTGTCACCGGCGGCGGCGCAAAACTACCCTCATCATCACGCACAATGTCAATTGTCGGGTTGCACACAACACTCACTACGTCATTTACGAAGGTCTCGTCCACACTAACCACCGATGTAGTATCCAAAACCGTCCTCCAAGTCCTCCAACTAGGGGGCACTGACCATCCACAATCTCGATTAAAATTCGGATGATGACTAATTTCGATAGCCTCCCGTACTTTCCGCGGAATGCAAAACTTTTCTCTCGCCAGCACAGTTACCTTATCGAACCGAATATAGTGAGACGTATCCGAATTCAGTGAATGTTCCGTCACTGCAGAACCCCGGGTATCTTGATTTTTCATACTACGTATGTGTTCAGTCACTCTTGTGGAAATGTTCCGGCCAGTCTCTCCTATATAGTTCTTCCCACAGTAGCACGGAATCATATAAACTCCAGGATTACTTAGGGGTGCCTTATCTTTGGGGGAACGCATCAGCTCGTCCCCGCCCAACTGCAGTAGAGAGGCTGCCTTTATACCTGCCTTATCTTAAGGGCGTGACGGATAATGAAATAATGAAATAATGAACTTTATTCTGCAAGTAGGCCACAAGGGCACTTTTACATGTCTGAGTCTACCGGCATTTCACAAGAGGAGACCACTGTTGAGAAGAAACGCCGAAAGAAACTCAACAGTCAGTCATTTTTTCAGAAAGCATAAGTACTTAACTATTACAATGATATGAGCTTAACTATAAGTAGTTCTACAAGAAAACATATTAAAAGTGTATTTTAAGACATAAGTGAGGAAAAGTGTAAGAATAAAATCGAAACTACAAGAAAGCCTGACGGTTTATCACAATTTATGTACGTTTGATATGCTTTCTTATTAGAACTGTGTCCCTTAAACTAGTTAGGTACAATCTAAGAAGGAGTCAGCTACGCGGTTTCTGGTTCAGGCCATGCATTTTTGCCTGTCAGATAGTCCTCTACTGTATAATATGCTTTTGACATTAGAGATTTTTTTAAATAATTTATGAGAGATGGAAAGGCTAATTTTAAAACATGATCAGGTAACTTGTTATAAAAATGAATACATTGGCCTAAAAATGATTTACTTACTTTACGAACACGAAACTTTCTAATAGCAATTTTATTTTTATTTCTAGTGTTAAAATTGTGGACATCGGAATTTTTTGCAAATGAATCTAGGTTTCTAATAACATACATAATATTCTCATAAATATATTGGGACGCTACAGTTAAGATGTTTATATCTTTGAAAAT
Organism: Apotomis capreana; assembly: GCA_947623375.1. Classification (NCBI taxonomy): domain Eukaryota; kingdom Metazoa; phylum Arthropoda; class Insecta; order Lepidoptera; family Tortricidae; genus Apotomis; species Apotomis capreana. Next base: position 21,715,148 of record OX392501.1, read on the forward strand.
GTCTCTTAAGGAGTCACGAGCATTTAGGTTATATATAGAACGAATGGCTCTTTTTTGTAGCACAAATATAGTCTGAATGTCAGCTGCTTTGCCCCAAACCAGAATACCATATGACATGACACTATGAAAATAACTATGATAAACTAAGCGAGCTGTATCAACATTACTCAATTGTCTGATTTTCCTAACGGCGTACGCCGCTGAACTTAATTTACCTGCAAGCACTGCTATATGTGGACCCCATTGCAAATTACTGTCCAATGTTATACCTAAGAATAATGCCTTATTCACTATTTCTAAACATTCACCATTTAGTAATATAGTAGAATCTACCGCCGTAACATTCGGTAAAGCAAATCTAACACATTTAGTCTTCTTGGCATTTAATAGAAGATTATTAGTAGTAAACCAGTTAAGTACTTTCTCTAGTGTGCCATTAATTTCCGCATAGTCGGTTGATTTCCGGTGAACCTTGAAAATTAATGATGTATCGTCAGCAAATAGTACTATATTACAAAGATTATCTACTATAGATGGTAAGTCATTTATATAAACCAAAAATAGAAATGGACCTAAAATAGAGCCCTGTGGCACTCCTAGCTTAACTATAGCTCCATTGGACTGGGTTCCATTTACATCCACTGTTTGCATTCTATCACTGAGATATGAAGACATAAGGCTTACAGCATTTGAAGACAGACCATAAAGTTCTAATTTCAAAATGAGTGTTCCAGGATGAACGCAGTCGAATGCCTTAGAAAGGTCGCAGAAGATCCCAATTGCATCACAAGATTCCTCCCAGCTGTCATAAATATGTTTAATAAGTACAGATGCTGCATCAGTCGTGGAACGTCCCCTTGTGAAACCGAACTGTTTACTAGAGAGTAATTTATTTCTATTGAAGTGTCCTAGTAGATCTTTCAACATTAATTTTTCGAAAACTTTACTTAAACAGGTAGTATAGATATCGGACGGAAATTAGTCAGATCACTCAAATCACCCGATTTAAAAAGAGGTATGACTTTACTAATTTTCATAAGATTTGGGAAAACTCTCTCTGCTATGCAACTATTGTAAATCAAAGCTAGGTAAGGCGCAATTGGATCTATGATATGATTAATTATTTTTACTGATGCTCCCCATAAATCCTCTGTTTTCTTTAAATTGAGTGATTTAAATGTTTTAATAACATCTACTGTATTTACTGGACTAAATTGAAACTCAACATCACATTTCTTACAATTAGCACAAAGTAAGGTATGGGCTTCGGACGCAGATGATTTTAAACATTTTGTGGTATTAACTGCAATGTTAGAAAAATAATCCTCGAATGCCGAGGCAACATCATGATTTGACATAGTCTGCCCGTTTTCACTGACAATGTTGACTTGGCAATTGCGAGTTTTGGATTTACCAGTTTCTCTGTTAATAACATTCCAAATAGTTTTTACTTTGTTGTCCGACATTTTGACTTTAGAACTAATATAATTTGCTTTTGCGGCTATGCACACTTGCTTAAACAATTTTGAATAGTTCTTAACATAGTTTAAAAATCTGCGTCCTTGTTCACTTCCTTCTCTGCATACAGTTCATAAAACCTGGTTCTGCTTCTATGAATACCTACAGTAGCCCATTCACTAAACTTTGTTTTTGTAGTCGACCCAGAAATAGTTTTCTTTTTGAAATGTGTATTAAATTGATCCATAATAATGCCAAATAAATCTTTGTAAGATAAAATCGGATACTTATGTTACGCCGTAGGTATTGCATCAAGACGATTTTCCGCCCTCATATATAGCTCAGGCAGTTGATGCGTTCCCCAAAGATAAGGAACCCCTAAGTAATCCTGGAGTTTATATGATTCCGTGCTCCTGTGGGAAGAACTATATAGGAGAGACTGGCCGGAACATTTCCACAAGAGTGACTGAACACATACGTAGTATGAAAAATCAAGATACCCGGGGTTCTGCAGTGACGGAACATTCACTGAATTCGGATACGTCTCACTATATTCGGTTCGATAAGGTAACTGTGCTGGCGAGAGAAAAGTTTTGCATTCCGCGGAAAGTACGGGAGGCTATCGAAATTAGTCGTCATCCGAATTTTAATCGAGATTGTGGATGGTCAGTGCCCCCTAGTTGCAGGACGGTTTTGGATACTACATCGGTGGTTAGTGTGGACGAGACCTTAGTAAATGACGTAGTGAGTGTTGTGTGCAACCCGAGAATTGACATTGTGCGTGATGATGAGGGTAGTTTTGCGCCATCGCCGGTGACACCCGCGTCGAGCGGCCGCGCGGACAGGGCGCGTGCCCGCAGTGTTCGTTTGGCCGCCGCCGCGGCCGATCGTCTCTCCTGATGATGAATCGCGTACCGATTCGAAACATGTCGAGCGTTATTCGACTTCTACGACGTGAGTAAACCCGTTTAAGTATTTTAATATGTCTGAGACTCACGATAGTTTTCTATGTAAAAAGTTTATGAATGTTCAATTTGGATGCTTGTTACACAATCAATAGTATTTTTAAAATATGTGTGTAGTTCTAGTAGTATATCGCCGCTTGTAATATGAATTAAGGTAACCGCCAAATGACGATTTTTCAGGAGAGGCCAAAAACGAAATTGCAAATTAAAAAAAGTGCAGTAACATCTTATTTCCTAATCCGATTAAAATGATGTAAAGTAGTTATAGCTTAATTTTGTAAGATCTTTCAGTTGATAATGGTCTCAAAAAGGCTGCTATTATAGTTTAGAAAATAGCGTGGCGCTTACGTTAATTTTTTTCAAAAAATGAGGAGTTACGTTAACACAATAAAACATTCATTTCAAAAAATGAGCCCGAATTTAAAGTAAGTCACAAAAACGTAAAAAAATGTAACGTAAGGGACACACATTTTCAAAACGTGGACTTAATAAATGTATAGGAATATTTTTAGATCTGGCAAAGGCATTTGACACGGTTTCGGTGACCATACTTCTGAAAAAACTGGAGCACATGGGAATTAGAGGTCTGGCTTACGACTGGTTTTCTAGTTACCTAACCAAACGCTCGCAGATGGTAAAAATAGGAGAACACTTGAGTAAGCAGCGTCCAGTTAATTTTGGGGTCCCGCAAGGGAGTATACTCGGCCCAACACTATTTATTTTGTACATAAATGACATCTTAAAAATTGATATTCCGAAAGTGAAACTTATCTGCTACGCCGACGATACTGTGATAACGGTAAGTGGCAAATCGTGGGAGGAAACGTTCTGTCAGGCTGAGACTGCACTTGCAGTAGTAGCCGCATGGCTGAACAATAACCTACTCACACTAAACGTTGATAAGACCAACTTCATTGCTTTCGCAAAAACTGCAGCCTCATCTCCTCCAGAGAACAGAAATGTTAAATTCCATACTTGTGGGCGCAATACGGCAGCAATAATCGATAGTTCTGGACATGTTTGCTCCTGTCGGGAAATCAAAAGGTGTGACTATGTAAGATACTTGGGGCTTCTGTTTGACCAACATCTCTCCTTCAAACAACAAGTCACTTCCCTTGCCACGAGAGCCAGAAAGTTAATCTACGTGATGAAAAAACTACGCGACTGTGCTACTCCTGATGTACTTCGTCTTGTATACCATGCGTTATGTCAATCCATACTACAGTACGGTATCGCCGTTTGGGGTAGTACGGCAAAGAGTTACATGATCGAGGTCGAACGGGCACAGAGAGCAGTCCTAAAAGTTATGGTTAGGAAACCATTTCGTTATCCCACTGATGCACTATACTGTGAGTCCAAGTTTCTAAGAGTGCGGCAACTGTATATTTTAAAAGCATTTTCAAGGACCCACACTACTGTGATAAACTCGGCAGGCTACAACGAATTATTAAACAAGCGTACGTTTAAAGTGCCTCTCCCACCACTTAGATCCGCTTTGGCCAGGAGGTCACCAGCATATTCTCATCCACATACGTATAATAATATATGCAATCACCTGAACATTAAAACACTAACTGTTCACAAGGCGGTAAGAATTGTAAAAAAATGGTTGCAAACTTTGTCGTTCGAAGTCACTGAAACCATTGCAAAATGAGTAATAAAAAAAAAAAAACCTAGTCGCGCGCTGGATCGCTTGTTTCGGTCTTGTGGGTTACTCACAACATTACACTACACTACACACACACACACACACACACACACACACACACATACACACGCGTTATGTACGTGACATACACATTATGTTAGTAGGATTTGGGTTATTTCTTTTATCTTTTTATTTTTTGTTCTTTTGTTAGTTAGCTATATAGTACTTAACGTTGGTTTTTTTTTTATATCCATTTAATTAGTTAGTATTTTTGATTCTGTAAATCGCACTCGCAGACTGCCAAGATACAGGCTCAGCCTAGTTTGGAGTCTGATAGATATCCCACTTGTTGTACCTATAAGCTGTTTTGTCAAATAAACAATTTTTATTTTTTATTATTACTTACATTAGCGGAATTCAGCTAAGAAATTTTTAAACTTATCTAATTGTAATAAGGTTTAACATAGAGTTATTTCTTGTTTTTCAGTTAATTAGTGGCAGGATAGTAAGTCGTGATAAAAACCGGTTTATAAGCGGGAAACAGTTTCTTTTTTGTTTATAAAAACCAAAATTGGTAAAGCCACCTATAGATAAAAAAAAACACTTCATTTTCTTTCCAATCTGATACTTTTCCTTACTGTTTTTCCTCACTTTGCTTTTCTTTCTCCCTTTCCTACAATATTTATGTACCTTTTTTACCTACGACTTTTACTGCACATTCTGCTTTCCCTTTTTCTCTTTCTTTTTATTTCTTTCTATATAGTTTTTTTCGTATTTATTACCTTATTTCTGTTCCGTTCATCAACTCCCTCCTTTTTATTTTAGTGACTTAAGTTTAAACTTCAGCTTAACGTTGTATAATTTCGTTTAAATAATCAATTTTGTCTTTACAAACCCTCAGTCCTATTTTCAGTTTAAGGCTTGTCCCTGTCTGAAACTAGCCGAATGATCTTCATTTGATTGTTCATTAGTAATTTTACCATTTCCTGGCAAACTGGTGACTAAATGTTTCGTCAAATAATTAGTAACTCACTCTCACACCACTATTATGAACTAGAACGTCAAGGGGTAAATGTACAACTGAAATGCTTCGAATACCTTCGCTATTGAGCTTCGACATCTTTCTTATAGAGCTGAAACGGATTAAGAGATTTTCTTATATCTTGTAAGCTGTTGTTTTCTCGCGAACTACTTATTTGAAGCATCATTGGTGTCCCGTTATGAGTAGAAAGTATGGCCCAGCTCAACGCCTTTCTCTGGCTGAAAGAAATAGTGGTCAAGGGCAAGCAAATAGTTAACGTATTTTATTGAATCATCGCATCAATACAATGACATTACATTAAAATGATTGGGGTGTATCTCAATGTCACTAACCTCCACCATATCACTATTACTACCATTATTCATTCCTGTCTCTTGTTTTCTAAAAATAATATACAAGTTTTATTATGCCTACATGTTGCTACATGGTAGTGGCAGTGACTGATTTTCACAGAAAAAGTTTTCACAGTCCGTTTAACCAGACATTTAAGAGATTCCCTAAAAACGAAATGAATTAAGCCAGATTGTTTCAATTAAAAGTCCCTAATTCAAGAATTAGTCATGATATAAATAGGCATAATAGCTAATTAATAAATAACTTAACTTTAAAAAGTTTAAAACATCAATTTCTATTTGATACTGGAAATCCCGACAAACTTCATTCCGCCTTAGAACTCCCTTTTGAGGTGATAACAATTTCTATAATACTTATTTAGTACTTATCCTTTTCAAATTTCCCTTTATTTTTGAAAGTTTTTTTTTGTGTAATATTATTATTTATTTATTTTTTATGTCGTTGAGGGCAAACGAGCAAATGGATCGCCTGATGTAAAGCGATGAATGTACTAAACTCGTAATTTTTAACTGTACTTATTGATATATAACAACGCAATCGCACAATACTGTCCTTATCACGAATTGTTCGAACCAGGGATCGTTACCGGTATTCATAAAAATTACAAAAAAATTATTACAGATTTTATTTGAAATGCCATTACATATAATTAAATTATTGGTATAGAACTTTGAAATTAGCTCAGTAAAATAAAGAAATGTGTAATAATAAGCGAAATACCGAAATTTTATACCAGTATTTGTATGGAGTCGAAAACCGGCATCCGATCGCTGGTCGGTACAAACTAAAGTGGCTATCATATCCATTACAACACCAAATTGTACACAGACGCACGCGGTAGTGTTTGTAATTGCTTCCTACAGGCAAATGTATGGTCGTCTCACCGGTATCTACTCATTAACACTGCAAAGGAAAGAGATGGTCGCAAAGTTCCTGTTAACCAAAATAACGTAAGCACCAGGTCCGTCTAAATTAAGTACATAATTTGAATGTAACCGTCATCACTCGAGCCTTGGGAAGACAAATAATAATGTAAGAGGCATTAATTGCTTTAAAAACTACGAAAACTTTAATGTTACTGACTAAATTATATATTCACCCAGCTTGCAGTAAGCACAATTTGTGACAAGATTAGACTATAATTGACTTTAAAAGGTTGCTGTCTTATAATCACGTTTAATTTTTTTTTACCTATCTAATCTGAGCATATAAATCATTTATGTACCATATTATTTACATGATTTGATTGAAAAACTAAAAGTATAACCCATTTAATGTAAGAACCATTTTATTTTTTTTATCTAGCTTTGAAGCTAACGTAACAGTCAATCGGTAATAAAGTGCTATCAATTGAGTAATGTAAGAGTCATTTATTTACCGATGAGTCTTACATTAATTACTTTTGTTCAACTTTGGCCAATACTTGTGGTTACGTTAATCTGATATTAAGTAATTTACAAACAATGTGCCATACACCAAAATAAATACAGAAAACTAAAAAAAACGGTAAATTTTTGTTTAATGTAACCAACATTTTTTTCAATATATCGTAATTTTAATAACAGCAATGGATAGATCGTCAAATTTACAGACGAACTGTATACTTAACTCAATTTCGTCATTTTGGCGGTTACATTAATTCATATTACAGGTGACGATATGCAATTGTACATAACTAGGCCTTAAAGCACTCGTGCGATCCTATATTATGATTATGAAACTCGCCTTTGGCTCATTTAATAAAACGACACTCGTGTTTTCAGACCTCTCATTATGTAACAGTTGCATAAACTAAAAATATATTATAAAAATTAGATTACTTGAAAAATTATACTAATATAATCGTCAAAAATAAGGCAAGAAAAAAATATGTTAACAATGTCAAATTAAGTTCAAATAATAAGGAAAGATTTATTTAGGCTGTGGTGTATAGACACCTTTATGATAATAAAGTGTCTCTGGACCTGCCCGGGCCGCCATTGCTATGACGGACGTCAACGGCAGCGGGCAGGTGATGGCCGACAGAAAACCCATTTAAGTGTTTTATTGAATCTACTCCTGCACGGAAACCCTGGACATCACACTGGCGACGAGGATTAAAAAACGCAACAAGGAAGTGTACAAGTAACCGATAATAATAATCAGTGGAATCCTTTTAATTAATTTCTGTAAAAGGAAAAAGTGGGTATAGTGGTTTCGAATATTGAAGTACCTACAACAAAAGTCGCATAACATTCTGACTAGTACTTTGTGCACTTATGTCAAAAAAAAATAAGCAGAGGAATTGAAAACAAACTGATAACGGTCGACGTAATTAGTCGTAAACAGAATGTGTCCGCTAATACTTACCTAAATGCATTCCCGTTGTTGTGTTATGGTAACAAATTGTTAAATTCGACATAGATATACGTACAATTAAAATATTTGGTTAAGTATTAAATAAAATGCTTGATGGTTGTTAGACAGCCAGTTACAAATTGGTTATCTTCCTACAAATGTTTCGTTACATATTAATATTTCTAAATAAAGTACACACCAAAAGTGAATATCTAAGTGCCTTGAGAATAAGTATGTTCAAATAAAGACTACCATGAAACTAACAAAAGGAAGGCAGTACGGTTGTGTAACGAAAATATTCAACATTCTTGCACATATCTAGCTGTCGCGCAATAAGTTGTTATGAAACACCATCAGAATTATTGTTTCGCAGTTTTCTGTACTTTTTAGGATACTTAATTACCTATTCCAACAATAAATTAAGTACTTCTTAAATGTAGATTACTACTACATATTGGGTACGGACACGTTGGTAATTTTCATAATAACTAAAGGTACTTATAAACAACATAAGTAATAGTAACTACATTGAACGTTAAAACTACATACAGTCATGATAGATTACCGGCAACCAACCGTCATTTTGTTGCATTAATAACGCGGGTATAGCTAACTTTATATTTAGCATACAAGTATTCACTGTGTGTTACGAATTACGATCGACTACGGAGTTCATAGACGAAGTCCACGACATGGTAAATTCGTAGCTGACATAATTAATTGTAATACAATAAAGTCCGTATATAATTGTAGGCTGTTATGTAATACTCACTGTCGTAAGTGATAAGATAAGATAACCGTGTCATATCATGGTTCATTTTTCAAGTGAATACACCCGTCAATCTTGTCACATAAGTATTGCATGAATATCAATACTAAATGTGTTCTTTCTTCCTTGTCAGCGTACTACTATATAAGTACCCCAAAGGGGGAACATATACAAATGTATATGCATAATATATTTGTTTAGATATACGTAAATGTGCGTATTACTATCCCGAAGGTGGATAAAAGATAACAATAATAATAATACAGGTACATTTTAGCATCCCGAAGGTGGATAATATTATATGTTGTACCTAAATAAAATATAATAATAACCGAAGGTCGTTACTTACGAAACAGGTATTGGACTGGCGTAGACAAATTAAAATTAACATCTCCGCATGTAAAACATATCAGTTAATACGAGTATGTACGCATACAGGTACGCCGAACCTTTTAACTCAGCGGAATGATTCAATTGTAATCTAATCTAATTCCGTAAACTCGTTCGTAGTATAATTAGTTTCCGTGTGCTAAATTAAATATTACTTTTAAATATAAATCTGTTTGAATATAAAGTCATGATGTGTTGTAACAAACCAAATCAAATCAAACCTAGCCAAATCGATTCAAATAAAGTCAAATATAGTCAAATCTATTCAGATCTAGCTAAATCTAATCTAATCTAATCCAATCTAATCTAATATAATCTAATCTAATCTAATCTAATCTAACCTTACCTAATCTAATCTAATTCCGTAAACTCGTTCGTAGTATTATTAGTTTGTTTCAGGTTGCCCCAAAATGTCAGTCCAATTACCTCCAATTGAAATATTGGATTGCGATTGGACATCGGAAATTCAAATATTCGTAATACAATTTGCTTAAATAAACTACCTAGATATTTGGGTATCTCTTTGCCTAGTAGCCAATAAATAGAGAAACTAGAAACACTTAAATAAAATTATAGCATTGGACCATAGTTAAAACAAGACTATGAGATTAAAACAAAGCCAACAGGATTGGCGGAAAACAACCCTATTTAGGGTATCAAAATAAAATCAGTTGAGCTGTTTCAGCACGAAACAACTACAACACAAGCTGTCATTGATTGGAAATGACAGGCGGGAAAATAAAATGATCTACGGATCAGCCCTAAAAGGATATATTATATATTAATACAGGAATGGCAGCTCGTGGCTTTGGCCAATGTCAGTTTAGTAATATTAACTTTATAAAGAATAATAAACCATGCCTATATATATATATATATATGTTCGGAAAAATACATTTACATCATACACCGTAGCAAAAATACCATTTCTCATGTTCACTTGAAATGTCCTTTAAAAAGTAGATGAACGACAAAAGAAACTGTCACGCGTTGGCAATGAAAGAAAAAAAAGTAGGCTTCTAAAATGTAAGTCGTATAGATGACCGTAATAGGGACACAAATGAAAAATATTACAGTAATTCCGTCGTAGAGGGCTAATCGCGAAATTGATTGGATATATAATAAACGCGGTATTTATTTAACAACACTTAAACTCGACAACTAGTATTATACTCTATTACTTAAATAAAACGTGTTCTAGAAGTGAGACGATTTGACTTGAATTTGAGTTCACTGTAGAATAAGGTATATAACAAAAGAATATATATACTAGTAGTAACGACATTTAAAGTATCCGTGCATTATAAATAAACGATTACGAGTACAAGCAAATCCTAACACAGGTATTATGGTAAAGACATCTCAAAGTAAATTGTCGTTTGTGGCGTTTAAAGTACATCTTCAGTTAGAAATTATCAATCACTATAACAGCGCAGTTACCTACGTATTTTCTTATTTCTTGGGGTACGTATGTACATAAAAATCGTAATCAAGTAATCATATTGTAGTACCTACATCCTTACAATAAACAAATAAAAACTTCCTCTCAATATTATGTAATTTGATTGGGTATAATTAAAAGGTATTTTGATTGAGGAATTTATGTTATTCCGTTATATCCTTTCTAGCAGTGTACTCGGTTGTTCGCGCTACGACTAGGTAGACTGAATAATCATTACGTCGGGTTTACAATAATAAAGGTACAATGGTGTAGAAAAAGTGCCGAAGGAGCACAAAGTATTAAAAAATGCCGAAGGAGCACAAAGTCCAAACAAAAAGTGCCGAAGGAGGCCAAAGTATTAAAAAAATGCCGAAGAGGCACAAAAATAATAATAATAATAATAATGCAAACTGCTAATTTGGAAACAAAAAATTGCCGAAGGGGCCAAAATGTACCATAGTTTACAAAATGTACCATAGTGTACAAAATGTACTATGGTGTACAAAATGTACCACGGTATACATAATATACAAAATGCTAACGTGCATACAAAAAATGCCAATGGGCACAAAATAACAAGGTGCCAGAGGGACCACAAAGGTGAAAAACTTGCCAAGGAACATATAAATAATAAAATATATAATTAATAAATAATAAATAAATATTAAGGGACAATCATACACAAATCGACCTAGCCCCAAACTAAGCAAAGCTTGTAATATGGGTACTAGACGATGATATTAATAATTATATATATATATATTAAGGCTGTGAAACCGGCGACCTGCTTTAGAATGAAGTGTAAACGATCGTGGTTCCTATTTTCAACAAACTAATTTTAGACTTTCAGTACTTATGATAAATGAGTCTTCGTGATTATACATGCATTAAAACAGTGCTGTCCCTGAATTAAATGGTAAAATGAATAAAATTTGGGTTGGACGAGGGTTTTCCAAATTGAAGACTGTTTTAATCGAGAGACGCAGCATTAATAATATTTTGCATCTAGTCTAGTTAATAATGATCCACGAGCCCTCATAAGAGACGTGGGTAGTGTGTTTACCTTTCTATTTTCCTTGAGTTATACTCACCTGTAACTTTCAATATAAATTTCAATAATGCAGTAAAATTTTGTGATTCCTTATGAAGTTACTACGGTATTTGAGATTATGGTCGGTGTACCAATCAATTGTGTAAATTTCACTATATAGAAATTCTAAAGTAAACAGATTTTCTTTTCAAGTGATGACTAGTCAACGCCGCGCCGGTTTAGTATTCTGAAATACTTACATTTCGTGAGAAGATTTTTAACTTCATACCAAAAATTGGAAAATGTATATTTCATTGAAAAAAGGAAAACTGTGAGTTTTCTTGCGGCGTTTCTTTCTCACAAAGGCCTTAGTTGGAAGCGCTGGTAGATTCCTAAATTTTTGAAAACAATAGCTCCATAGTACATTAATTCACGAGTAAATGAATATATATGTAATCCAATGTTATGATTGGCGAAAGCAATAAAATAAAAATAACTGTTACAATACCAAATATTCCATCACTTAATTCATTCCATTTACCAATAAAGAACAAGTACCTAAAAAAAAAACACACACACACAAATGGAAAGAGGAGGGAACGGAAACGAGAACACAGAATTATTTAATGATGTAAAAATAAAGACAAAATTATTGAACTTGAAACTACTAAATAATAAGTATACTCACTAAATTAACTTCATGTATGCATAAACTTATGGTTAAAAGCCTTGTCTCAAAAGGAGAATAAATACCGAATACGCGAATAGTAACAAAGCAAAAACATTTCTTTATGAGTATGACACATTTATTACAAATTTACAATACAGTTGTTGATAAGATTAAACTCGTGTTACATTTCAGTGTACATTCAAATTCATGATTAAGGATTGAATTAGAAATATTACATTTCCAACTACAGTCACAGAATAAAGACACTACTACAGTCTAGTGACCGAGATACTACTAATAGGTATGTTGTGCATACCGGTTACTTTGAACTATGTTGTCTGTTTTGCTCACTGCGCTGACGCACAAGCAACCCATATTAATGGCGAAACTCATCCTCGCTGTCACAGCGAACGTGCTGGATGCACTACACCGCCACGATAACCGTGCTCAGCCGAACCCTGAGTCTGAGCAAATGCTTCGCACCTTGGTGTCTGGCGTAGCTGGCTGGTGTGGGGCATCTAGAGGTAAGCCTCGAATTTAGTCCAATTCACTCAGACGGAGCAGTGAGCGAATCTGCAGGATATTTGTAATTATTAATAATATGAATCAATCTAGATTCCATAAATATATTATATGTACATGTAATGCAATGGCGATATGAAATGTTAATATCTAGTAATAATTAAATAAATAAGGTGTCAATAAATAACTATTTCGAATTTATGAAAAGAGGATGGTGTGGTGTATAGACACCTTTATGATAATAAAGTGTCTCTGGACCTGCCCGGGCCGCCATTGCTATGACGGACGTCAACGGCAGCGGGCAGGTGATGGCCGACAGAAAACCCATTTAAGTGTTTTATTGAATCTACTCCTGCACGGAAACCCTGGACATCACATAGGCGTTTTACTAATCTCTTACACCATTAACTCGCGAAATCGTGGGTAGAAGTCTCCTATGTTTATGTTTGTTTTATAGCACAATATAGAAAGGGAAAGATGCGAATTTCACGCTAGTAGTTTCCCGGAGAGTCGCGCGATGCAGACCCAAGGGAGCAATCCGTCAGTCGCTTGATAATATACGCGATTCCAACTTCTACCAATACTTACTTCTATCAAAGGCTTTCAGTATTTTACAGGCTATAGAAACAGTGTCATGTTGAAAAACTACGCTTTTCATAGCTATGCAAGCCAATACGAGAATGGCATACGCGACCACAGGCTTTGCAGATATCAGGATGGCCTGCGCGCGGTGGGCAAGGACCGAGATGATGTCTTTTGGCACGTGTTTTTTGTTATTTCTATATACTTACTTAGATAATAATCGGTAGGGTCAGTTCACTGGCTACTGGTACGGTGCTGGAAGCTAAACAATTTTTAGGAAGACGGACTGAATAGCTTCCGATGTCAGGCCGTCTGTCACTAAGGTATCTTTGGAACCGTATCGTCGTATTATTTGTACTTTTATGGCCGCTATAAAAACAAATACAAAAAAATATGTAAATAACTGCGGGTCCCTTACAAAATATATGTTTTTTTTTTTATTTGAACTTATGGAGTCCTGCATGCGCAAGTGTGTACGCAACATACAAACTATTTTGAGTAAGATAATCCAAAAAATATATTCTGGAAGAAATGTTGATGTACCTACAGTAGGTATACCTATTTCGTAAACAAGATGCTAACCTCAAAATTGTAATTTAATGCTGAAACGGTTCTCGCAATAAATAAAAAAATCAAAAATTGGCAGCGTGATATCAAAATTAGTGACTCAGGTTACAGGTTATTTCATTTATGAATGCTTTTATATACGACGAAAAAGTAATATAATATTTTGAGGTTAGAATCGTGTTTACTAAATTGGATAAGCAAGGATGAAAAGACTGTAGGTAGGTATGCAATTTAAACATCAACAAAACGTTTTTCTCAACATAATCTTACCGGTCACATCCACGTCCTTAGCTAAAATGGATAGTCAGCCTAACTGAATTCACTAACGACTTGGCTCTTACATCTTGCCCGGATAATGCCCGTAACATGCCAAAACCTCAGCCGTGGGTCATAATTCGGTGAAACATTGCCATATTCCCACTTTAGCAATAATAATATGCCGGATTTATCGCGAGAGAGATCAATCGACGGATTCAACTCGGATGGGCAGCGTTCGGGAAACTGCGAAGTGTCTTCTCGTCCAAGATACCTCAGTGCTTGAAGACAAAAGTCTTCAACCAGTGCGTATTACCGGTGATGACCTACGGAGCCGAGACGTGGTCTCTAACTATGGGCCTCTTAAGGAAGCTCAGAGTCACTCAGCGAGCTATGGAAAGGGCTATGCTCGGGATCTCTCTACGTGATCGAATCAGAAATGATGAGCTTCGTAGACTAACTAACGTCACCGACATAGCAAACAGGGTTAGCAAACTGAAGTGGCAATGGGCAGGGCACATAGCTCAAAGAACCGATGGCCGTTGGGGCAGAAAGGTTCTCGAGTGAAGACCACGTACCGGCAAGCGCAGCGTAGGGCGGCCACCCGCAAGGTGGTCGGACGACCTGGTCAGTGTTGCGGGGACTCGCTGGATGCGGGTCGCTCCTATCCGGCCCATGTGGAAGTCAATTGAGGAGGCCTGTGTCCAGCAGTGGACGTCCTATGGCTGAAATGATGATGATGATGATGATGATTTATCGCGACCATATAAAGAACCTTAGTTGCTAAATGACTTTGATAAGTTGGCATCTCAAAGGAAATTATATACTTATACTATCATAAATCTATCCTATCATAAAATTCCGTACCTACTTTCATAAAATTCTAGAACTTTGTTGGAAATCAGTTATCTATGGAGAAGAGACATTATTTTCTAAAAATCTTAACAGCGCGATGCAACAGCGTGGCGACAGTAGTACAGCGGCATCTGTTGGTAAAATTGTCTTTGTCCTCTCATCACCCCGAAACGACTGGACAAATTTTCACCAATTTTAGTAAAGAGACACCCAAAGATAAATATAATAAATTTTACCCAATTTCAACGAAAAAACAAACATGCGGGCAAAGTTGCTTGAATTTTACTTCTATCAAAATAAAATATATTCATCTCAATTAGAAAGAAAATCTTCGCAAAATCTTTCTTCACATTGCTAAATCACAGTGGCGAGATCCCAGACATATGTTATAAGAAACGTCGAATTTTGCCCCTGTTATACGAAAATGCATTGAAATTTTGTGCAAATTCCCACTAACCATTTTACTAAGTATAAATAAAACGTATGTGCTCTGTGGGCTCAGCCAATCTACCTAATTAAACAAGCCGTGAAATAAAGCGCTAACTAAGTTGGGGCACGTCTGTTTGTTTGTTTCTGATTGACAAATACGTGACTGTCAGATACGGTTGCTGTGTCAGTGTTTGAGTTTTGGCTTCATTATATCCTGCCTGTAGGGACGTAATTAAACTCAGTACGCACATCCCTTAACATGAATGCACAATTAACATGCGACGTCGGTGTTTTGCTGTTTTGGAGTTCCTTCGGCCTCCATCATCAGATCAGCTCCAAGATATCATAATAATAATAATTATTATTATTATATATTTTTATTAAATTGTCACGTTAGCTCATAAACAGGCAAAGTTTCATTTCAGTACAACAATTTAGAAGTACGTTTAATTCTAAGATTCGATTAAATTCTTAGTTATAAACAAACATACGAAGTGAATAAAAGTGTGTTAATTATAAATTATCATTCATTTTCATTAATTTAGCAGCTAACCGGTGCAAGCAGAATCCGATACTAACAAAACAAAATAAAAGTTTGTCGGTAAAATAAAAGTTAAAGGTGCTTAGTTTATTAATACAAGCTTACATTTTTCCCTTTATTATCATAATGTAAATGTACCTTCATTGAAAACTGTAATATTAAAATCACATACAGAAAAAAGCTTATATAGTAATTTGTTTGACACTCGCGCGTAAATCTACAACTTCGATCAAGATTCCAAAGAAACGAACATTTAATCTCAAACTTTCATACGACATCCAGGCGTTTATGGACCGAAAAAAGTTTCTTTCACGAGCCCATTCGAAGTTGGCTTTTGTTGTGAGAATGTCTCCCTGGCTACATCAGGTGTGCGCTGGAAACAATCGAGCTTCATTAGGGCAAACAAATCAGAGAGTTTTTCTCATTTTGCGCGTAACAATACGGGCGGGAAAGCGTTCCGCTTCGGCATTCTACCGTAGCGTGTGATATTTTTATATAATATATCTATCTATGGCTTTTACTTACGACTGAGTTGTTTTAAAATATATAAGCAGAAATTAAAGTCTGTAACGCATTATCTCTTAGGTTAGTTACTAAATGTGGCATAGTGGGTGGCGGTCTTTGTAGTTATGTTTGTGTGTCTACTACAGGAAGTCTTCTGGCTTATGGTGATATAGGTGATGATGATGGCGACGATAGTTGGCTTTTGTTGTGAGAATGTCTCCCTGGCTACATCAGGTGTGCGCTGGAAACAATCGAGCTTCATTAGGGCAAACAAATCAGAGTTTTTCTCATTTTGCGCGTAACAATACGGGCGGGAAAGCGTTCCACTTCGGCATTCTACCGTGAGCGTGTGATATTTTTATATATCTATCTATGACTTTTACTTACGACTGAGTTGTTTTAAAATATATAAGCAGAAATTAAAGTCTGTAACGAATTATCTCTTAGGTTAGTTACTAAATGTGGCATAGTGGGTGGCGGTCTTTGCAGTTATGTTTGTGTGTCTACTACAGGAAGTCTTCTGGCTTATGGTGATATAGGTGATGATGATGGCGACGATAGTTGGCTTTTGTTGTGAGAATGTCTCCCTGGCTACATCAGGTGTGCGCTGGAAACAATCGAGCTTCATTAGGGCAAACAAATCAGAGTTTTTCTCATTTTGCGCGTAACAATTCGGGCGGGAAAGCGTTCCGCTTCGGCATTCTACCGTGAGCGTGTGATATTTTTATATATCTATCTATGACTTTTACTTACGACTGAGTTGTTTTAAAATATATAAACAGAAATTAAAGTCTGTAACGAATTATCTCTTAGGTTAGTTACTAAATGTGGCATAGTGGGTGGCGGTCTTTGCAGTTATGTTTGTGTGTCTACTACAGGAAGTCTTCTGGCTTATGGTGAATAGGTGATGATGATGACGACGATAGTTGGCTTTTGTTGTGAGAATGTCTCCCTGGCTACATCAGGTGTGCGCTGGAAACAATCGAGCTTCATTAGGGCAAACAAATCAGAGTTTTTCTCATTTTGCGCGAAACAATTCGGGCGGGAAAGCGTTCCGCTTCGGCATTCTACCGTGAGCGTGTGATATTTTTATATATCTATCTATGACTTTTACTTACGACTGAGTTGTTTTAAAATATATAAACAGAAATTAAAGTCTGTAACGAATTATCTCTTAGGTTAGTTACTAAATGTGGCATAGTGGGTGGCGGTCTTTGCAGTTATGTTTGTGTGTCTACTACAGGAAGTCTTCTGGCTTATGGTGAATAGGTGATGATGATGACGACGATAGTTGGCTTTTGTTGTGAGAATGTCTCCCTGGCTACATCAGGTGTGCGCTGGAAACAATCGAGCTTCATTAGGGCAAACAAATCAGAGTTTTTCTCATTTTGCGCGAAACAATTCGGGCGGGAAAGCGTTCCGCTTCGGCATTCTACCGTGAGCGTGTGATATTTTTATATATCTATCTTTGACTTTAACTTACGACTGAGTTGTTTTAAAATGTATAATCAGAAAATAAAAGTCTATAAAGGATTATCTCTTAAGTTAGTTACTAAATGTGGCATAGTGGGTGGCGGTCTTTGCAGTTCTGTTTGTGTGTCTACTATAGGAATTCTTCTGGCTTATGGTGATATAGGTGATGATGATGGCCACGACAGTTGGCTTTTGTTGTGAGAATATCTCCCTGGCTACATCAGGTGTGCGCTGGAAACAATCGAGCTTCATTAGGGCAAACAAATCAGACAGTTTGTCTAATTTAGGACGCAACAATACGGGCGGAAAATGCTTCTGTATCCAGCGTGTGATATTGTAGTTTATGGTTTTTACTTAAACCCTTTTGTATTTTAAGTCCGCAGTCTACAAATACGATTGTTTTAGATTCTCGCAAAAGTTTTTGGTCACATTTGTCCGCAATATCACCACAATCTACTCAAAAAATATGTGCCTTGCACTAGAGTCAATCTTGTGCCTTTGTTCGGAATTCTGTGGTTGGAGCAAATTCGTCGCGTGTTTGTAGCCACTCCTAGAAACACGCACGTGGTCGTCAGTCGTGACTTCGCTACAATACCTACACCTACACTATTCGCGATGATAAAAAAAAATAAGCTTTTGTACTGTTTTATACAACGGAAACAAGAGTATAATTACACAGGTTAAGAATAAGAAAAAACGTGTAGACACAAAGTGCAAAAGTGAAACCTTTAAATCACTTTGTATTAAAAACCATAATGCAATTTGCAATCATTATGAGACTCTTACAAAACACAAATTAAACCACATTGATTAATTACTAAATTGCAATTCATTTTAATCGAGTTTGATTCCCATGCCGATTGGAATTAAAACAGGTTGGCCCGAAATAAATTAGTTTGTGTAACTAAACCGCAACTTCCATGAACAATGTAGGTACATTTACTATGAAATAATTTTTTCATCTCTCCTGTTCGGAAAGAGTCATTTTCATGAGTTGATAGCCGGGTGGAAAATAGGTTTTCCATCCCTAGGGTGGAAAGTAATTTTTTTTTTAATTGTTATGAAGGCAAAGATAAAATCTCTCTAAGTCTCTTATTAAATTAGAATAAGAGGTTTCATATATATATCTAAATCCAGCTATACATTAAACGACGTGTTAATTACGATCTACAAGTAAAGGTTGATATTAAAATCATTTTACAGTTTGTCTATTTTTTTCCCCAATTACGTAAGCTCAACATTTAAAATCATTCCTCATCTCTGCTGCCCGCCATAATGCCATATTAATAGTATGACACTTATTTTTTTTAATTTTCGGCATGTGCATCAGGACGCACGTCCGACCAACTCGATTAGGTACAATCTAGTCGGCCGTGGTAAGTGGCCATTCCGAAAAAGCTTAGGAGGCTTGCTGCGTTTATAGGTAAAGTTTATTTATTTATATCTAATTATAAAATATTAATTTACATCATATTTATAATACATACAATTCTGAAGGTACCTACATTTATTTATAGAATCGTACAAATTGAAACCATTGGCAACATTTTTTTTAATATTGGCAGTAAGTATATTTTAACTTTTTTTTTTAATCTATGAAAAAAAAACAATGAAAGTTTGCAATAGAATAAGCGGGAACACAAGATTAAATTTAAACACCGTGTCTTTTATTGGATATTGACTAAAAATGGTTTCGGAAAGTAATTCCAGTGACATGGAGATTGATTAACTCCCGACGAAATAAAAGAGCAAGCAAACGCTGTGGTGAATAATCTTTTACCGCAGTGCTCTAAGGAGAGATATTTGAAAGCATACAACCAATTTATGATGTGGAGATCCGCTAAAAAAGTGAAGGCCCTTTCGGAAAGTGTGTTTTTGACATACTTTAATGAATTGTCGAAGACATTACAGCCTTCAACGCTTTGGAGCAATTACTCAATGCTAATGCTGAAGTTTACAATACATACGAAGCATTATGTCAACTTGAAACATTTCACCAACTTGACTATATATATTTAAAAAGGCAGTCTGAAAACTTCAAAAGCAAAAAATCCAAGATTTTTACTGCTCAGGAAGTCGAGAGAGGTTTTTGAACGAAGCTCCCGATGAAATTTATTTGCCAACTAAGGTGTGTATCTAAATGTAAAATATAACATGAATATTTCTAATTAATTGATTTGAATTTATTGTACATAGTATTAATTAATTAATTTTGTTTATTTAATAATCTTTATATATTCATGAAACACATTATATTTTTAACAATTTCAATGATTACATAGTTATTAATATAATTCAATTAGATTATCTGTCGATTTTATTTATAGTATATAAATTAATAATAATTAATTGATTGATAATTATGTTGTTGCAGGTTGCTCTTATCTTTGGCATATTCGGTGCATGTAGAAGCATCGAAATTTCAAAAATTACTGTCAACGATGTCGAAAAACACAATCAAATTGTACTAGTTAAATTACGCAATACGAAAACTAAAATCGACCGGCAGTTTGTCGTCCGTGAAGATTTTGCAAATTTGGTGGAAAAATATCAAAGTCTTCGGCCAGAAAACCTGAACACAGATAGATATTTCCTTAATTTTCAAAATGGTAAATGTTTACGGCAAGTGATTGGGAAAAACAAATTCGCAAACATGCCAAGACAAATTGCAACCTACCTAAATTTGCCGAACATAGATTTGTACACAGGTCACTGTTTCCGCCGAACCTCCGCTACCCTGCTAGCTGATTCAGGGGCTAGCATATCAACCCTGAAACGGCATGGCGGTTGGAAGTCCAGCACTGTTGCAGAGGGATACGTCGAAGACTCGGTTGAGAATAAGACAAAAATAAGCTCAAAAATAACAGAATTTATAAATATTAAACGCCATTGCTCTCCACAACCTGGAACATCGACTGATCCGGAGCCAGAAGTGTCACCACAAAGTTGTCGTCGGATTATCGAAGATAATGTTGAAACCGCGTCTCATACCATACAAGAAACGCAGGTTTCGCAGAAAATTTCGAACATAAATATGCCCGGCAAAACATTAAATTTATCTTTTTCAAATTGTTCAAACTTTACTTTAAATTTTAACTGATTATTCTTAATATATCTCTTTTATGAAATGTGCGTGTAGTATTTTGTTTTCCTCACAGTCAAAATGAAAAGTAGAGTGTTTAACTCGGGTGAAATTACCCATTTCACCCTCGAACTATTGGCGCTCTCACTTCGTTCGAGCGCCAGAAATATCTCGGGTGGAATGGGTCACTTTCTACCCTTGGTTAACAATCTACTAATTATGCAGATTGTTTAATACTTATTTTCTCATACATTAGTTTTTCATCTTTCAGACGAAGAATAACACAATTTACCTAAAAAATAACTATAATTCCGCGACAGGCAGGATAGCTCTAAGCATGTAATAAATGATGCTGTTCAACATAGAGAAATAATAAATCCGGCCGCAATTTTATTTTTTGGCCACTTGGTCGAACTTCTCTTTTAATAACTAAGCATCGGGAATATGAGATAGCCTCTAATAAACTAATTCATCTTCTTTACAACGCCAACTAAAAATGTTAAAGAAAGCATCAAGTCATAATCAACAATTATTATTACTTGTCCTCCTGATTTATACATTGCCATCTAATTTACTAACTCAGCCACGAAATTTGTAACTCATCATAATTTTTCGTTTTACAGCTTCAATACAAGCTCCTCAAAAATTATATATTTGAGCTTCAATAGACAGCATCATATATTATAACTTAACATCTAAAATAATACTTCATATTCTTTTATCATGAAAATAGCCACTGTAGGAACGATTTGGCGCGAGTGCGCGCCATGACAGCCACGGCCATTTGCACCAATCAGAGAGCGCCATTCGATTCTTGTACCGAACGACCCGCCATGTTTGTTTATTGTCATTCGTTCGTTCATATTGCGATAGGTGCATGTGTAATTAATTAAAGTTTTCGAAAACTAATTATCCTCGCAATGCACACTAAGGTCCGACTCGGCCGGGTTAGGTTAGGTTAGTTTTTTTTTTATATTCAGTAAAACAGTTTTGCAAATACCTTTAAATAGTATATTGAATTCGCATTATTTAGTGTGCATAATTAGTGTGCAAGTCAGTATTTTTGGTGAAACTTTCAAATATTTGATCGAAAAAAGGGAATATACAGATATCGATTTAAATACATGCCCCTTTTATCTCGAAAAATAAATAGTGTCCCCGTGTGATGAGCGGGTAACACCGCGTGGCGCCGCTAGTACCTACTTCAAAAAAAAAAAAAAAACCAACGGTACGTAACCCACAACGATCTAGTTCTAAGGCAGGTCCGACTTGGCTTAGGTTAGGTACGACGACGAGCGAAGCGAGGAGGAGTGTTAGGTTGAACTGCGACCCTAACCTAAAATGACATTTAAGTATTTTGTTTTGTTCTCTCCTCAATAGTTCATATGTAATAATAGTGGCTTTAATATACTATTTGATGACAATTTTAGGTAAATTTTACGATCGATTAATGTAGGATGACTTACATTTTAAACATACTAAGTTATAAAATTAGAAGCTAATAGAGTTACTATTTTGGTGTCATATAATAATATTTTAGAAGTTTGCTATTTGAATGCATGCCTCAAATTTAGATGCTAAAAAATAATCACCATGCTAAGTTACAATTACAGTGGCTTACAAAGAAGATAACTAGTGGCTGAGATATTATTATTCAGACGCGCGTTGGTTGTGGCTGACTTAGTAATTTAGAAGGTAACTTATATTTTCTGAAGCGAATAATGCTATTAAAAAGAAGCTTGTTTAATTAGTACCCTTAAACATATAGGTCAATGGATCGATAGCAATAATTTAAAGTTGAATGTAGAAAAGACAAACTGGGTTCAATTTTCTAACTACAGATCCCAGATAAATGTAAATTTTAAAGATCAAATTATAAATACTGTTAATGAAGTTAAGTTCCTGGGCATTACTCTTGACAAGTTCTGTAGCTGGAAGCCACAAATTGATAGTATATGCTCAAAACTAAATCGATTTGTTTTCGCTCTAAAGAGGTTAAGAAGCGTGGCAGGGGAGCCGACCGCCTTGACAGCCTACCATGGTTACGTCGCTTCCCTTCTTCGCTATGGCATTGTAATTTGGGGTAACTCGTCAGATATTCAGCAGGCATTTTTGGTTCAAAAAAGATGTGTCCGTGCGGTATGTGGTGTTGGTCCAATGGTCTCGTGTAGACCGTTATTTAAAAGGCTCAATATATTGACTTTAACGGGTATTTTTATATTTGAACATGCTAAATTTGTAAGAGGTAATCCAGAAATGTTTTCCAAACCAGTACAAAATCCAAGTTTACGTAGTAGAGATTTGTTTAAAGTTAAACGCACTGTTACAAAATCAGCATTGCTCAGTAAAAATTGCTTTATAATGTCAGAAAAAATTACAATAATCTTCCTTTAGAATTAAGAACATTGCCTTATAAATTATCTAAATATATAAAAGAAGAAACTGACTGACTGACTGACTGACTGACTGACTGATTGACTGACTGACATATCAACGCACAGCCCAAACCGCTGGTTCTAGAGAGTTCAAATTTGGCACGTAGGTTCCCTATAAGGTTTAGGGGTGCACTAAGAAAGGATTTTTCAAAACTCACCCCCTAAAGGGGTGAAATGGGGTTCCAAAGTTTGTATGGGGAAACAAGATTAGTTAGACCATTTTATTCGAAACTTCACAGGAGTATTTCTAACGATAAATGAGTAAACACGTGTTTCAGGTTTTTTGAAAATTCAACCCCTAAAATGGCGAAATGTGGTGACAAAGTCTGAAAATCAACATGGGTTTTGTTTTTATGGTTTATCGGGTCGCTGATTACGAAAGCCACAATGATTTTAAAATCCAACGAGGCGGACGTGAGTTACCATCTCCCCTGTTGGGGTGAAATGGGGTTGAAATGTCTAAACACTAAACCGCTGGTTCTAGAGAGTTCAAATTTGGCATGTAGGTTCCTTATAAGGTGTAGGGGTGCACTAAGAAATGATTTTTCAAAACTCACCCCCTAAAGGGGTGAAATGGGGTTCCAAAGTTTGTATGGGGAAACAAGATTAGTTTGACCATTTTATTCGAAACTTCACAGGAGTATTTCTTACGATAAATGAGTAAATAAATGTTTCAGGATTTTTGAAAATTCAACCCCTATAAGGGAGAAATGTGACAAAGTCTGAAAATCAGCATGGGTATTGTTTTTATGGTTTATCGGGTCGCTGATTACGAAAACCGCAACGATTTTAAATTCCGACGTGGCGGACGTGAGTTACCATCTCCCCTGTTGGGATGAAATGGGGTTGAAATGTCTAAATACTCAACCGCTGGTTCTAAAGAGTTCAAATTTGGCACGTAGGTTTCTTATAAGGTGTAGGGGTGTACTAAGAAAGGATTCTTCAAAACTCACCCCCTGAAGGGGTGAAATGGGGTTCCAAAGTTTGTATGGGGAAACAAGATTAGTGACTATTTTATTCGAAACTTCACAGGAGTAATTTTAACGATAAATGAGTAAATACGTGTTTCAGGTTTTTTAAAAATTCAACACATATAATTATTAAGGGAGAAATGTGGTGACAAAGTCTGAAAATCAACATGGGTATTGTTTTTATGGTTTATCGGGTCGCTGATTACGAAAACCGCAACGATTTTAAAATCCAACGTGGCGGATGTGAATTAAAATCTCCCCTGTTGGGGTTGAAATGTCTAAATGCTAAACCGCGGGTCTAGAGAGTCCAATTTGGCACGTAGGTTCCTTATAAGGTGTAGGAGTGCACTAAGAGAGAATTTTTCAAAATTCGTCCCCCAAAGGGGTGAAATGGGGGTCCAAAGTTTGTATGGGGAAACAAGATTAGTTAAACTGGAGGAAATGGAGTTGAAATGTCTAAATACTAAACCGCTGGTTCTAGAGGATCCAATTTGGCACGTAGGTTCCTTATAAGGTGTAGGGGTGCACTAAGAGAGAATTTTTCAAAAGTCACCCCCCAAAGGAGTGAAATGGGGGTCCAAGGTTTGTATGGGGAAACAAGATTAGTTAAACTATTTTATTCGAAACTTCACAGGAGTATTTTTAACGATAAATGAAAAAACACGTGTTTCAGTTTTTTTTTAATTCAACCCCAAAAAGGGAGAAATGTGGTGACAAATTCTGAAAATCAACATAGGTAATGCTTTTATGGTTTAACGGATCGCTGATTACGAAAACCGCAACGATTTTAAAATCCAACGTGGCGGACGTGAATTAACATCTCCCCTGTTGGGGTGAAATGGGGTTGAAATGTCTAAATATGAGTATGGGTGTAATTTTTATGGTTTCTTGGGACGTTAATTACGAAAATGCCACCGATTTTGAAATTTTATATTGTGGACATGAAAATTCTTGAAAGCATTTGCGCCAAATTGCAGCATTTGGCCGATTAAATGGTCCAGTAGTTTTGCAGCAAATCGGTTGTAACAGACGGACTGACAGACAGCTACATCTGATCCTATAAGGGGGTTCTATTTTTGCTTTTGAGGTATGGATAGAGACCCGCGTTATCCTAATAGATTAAAAAAATAGTATTTGGTGGCATCTCGATCGTCGTCAATCGGTACCTAGGCGGGCGGCGCGTTGGGACGGGAGGAGTTATGATCGGGAAACTTCCTGCATCCGTAATAAATACATTCAAGCTTTTCAATAGTTATGTTAAGTCCTTTCAGAATTCTGAATTACGTTTATCTGGCTTGGAGTAATACATTTTTCATTCATCAACGAAGAGAACCTCAATATCTTACAATAGAACATGACGTAACTTAGAACATGGCTTAGAATCATTAAACCAATCTCGAATATCCCAAGTCGATAAGCGGAGGCTCGGGACATTATAAAAGCTTTATACAAATAAAATGCACACATATCCCGGTGTCTTAGCTTCACTTCGAGTTATGAATTTTGAAGTGAACTTTATTTGGATACAGTAAAAGCTGAGATCGCTTGATTTGAGTGCTTGAGTTTTCGGTTTGATTTGTTAAAGTGGAGTTGTGATAACATAAAAGTATTTCCCAGTAATATTAGAAAAGCGAAAGTCTGTGTATGTTTGTTACTTCTTCGCGCTAAAACGGCTAGACGGATATGCATGAGGGAAATGCAGATTGCAGATTATACCC
The DNA here is from genome assembly GCA_947623375.1 of Apotomis capreana. Taxonomy (NCBI): domain Eukaryota; kingdom Metazoa; phylum Arthropoda; class Insecta; order Lepidoptera; family Tortricidae; genus Apotomis; species Apotomis capreana. The sequence continues at coordinate 21,741,186 of OX392501.1, forward strand.
CAACTTAACAAATAAGCCTACTTTCAATCCTGAAAAAAAGAGCATTGTTCCCGTAGGATGATGAATATTATATAGGCATGCGAGCGAAGCCGCGGGTTAGTGCTAGTTTTTATATAAACTTCGATTATGGCTCATAGAAAAATGTTTTTATAATTTGAAAGAATATTTTGACACGTGATTCCTAAATTTCACATTGACATATAAATTATATTCCTATATTAATTGAAAATCTGGTAATTGAATTTAATGATTATTATATTATCAATGAGTAATCTGTTAATGTAAAATTTTAAATTTGCATGCCATTGCTATGGTGAATTGTGTTGTTCTTTTGTAATATTTGTCATCCGCATGTACTATGATTCTAGCAAATAAAAGAACTTTGACTTTGACTTTGACTTTGACATGATTAGTAAAGCAAGAATGACCTACAACATTTGTCGATGACAAAAAAAAAAAATGTCCGTGTCTTTATCATGAGGTTAGTTTCTAATCCCACATATACCAACTATTCAAATTACATTTACATTCCATCCCATTTTTTTTTTCACAAATACATCGGTCATCGAGTCTACGCATATTTCAACTGAAATAATAACAAAAGAGAAATATAAAATCGTTTCCCATTTGTTTTATCCGTGACCGGTACTGTAATAGTAGGTTTTCCCTTTTCCCCGACGATAAATTGCACATAAAGGCACCGCGAGAGTCACGCTTAACATCTTATAGATTTATTCCCCACACTTCTGTCCAAATTTAGATTTAGTGCTGTGTTTAGTCGTAATTCCTGAGTGCGGATAAAAAGAAATAGTATGGTCAAATCGAATATTTTATTCAGCGGAATAGGACGCGAGGGATCTGGTGGATCTTTTGATTTTTAGTATACATACATAGTGTTTTTGTGAATGTACGTTTTTTTTTCAGATCTTGGTCAAGACCCAAATATGTACAAAGGTCATAAGAATATCGTCACTTATGAATGACATGTGTTGTGTTGTGCATTGAATAACAATAGGAATTCAATGAGTAATTCATAGAAGAAGGAAGGTAGGTACTTAAACAGCATTTCATTGAACTTTTTTGACCTTATATATATGTGAAACTATTTGTGGTAGCAACAGATCAAGATTTTTAACTGCCTAACTGCTCTTAAGGATGTTCAAATTTTGTCGGGAAATCGAAGAAACTCTTCAAATGCTATGAGTATGGATATAATATAATATCATTAATAATTTGGACATTTTTCAGTAACTCGTGTAGTTGCTCTCAGAAATACTTTTTTTTCGTTTAAGTCGGTGTTTTTGTAAAAAATTCATTAATAAATAAATATTAATGGACAATCTTACACAAATCGACCTAGTCCTAAATTAGGCAAAGCTTGCACTTTGGGTACTGGACGACGAAATACATAATATATAAATACATATATACCTATAAGTAGATAACATTCATGACCCAGGAACAAATATTCGAGTTCATCACACAAATATTTGCCCTGGCCGGGATTCGAACCCAGGATCGCCGGCTCAGTAGTCAGGTGCACTACAAACTGCGCTAACCACGTCGTCAAAATTTGTTGCATAAAGGACCTTAATAATATATAATTTATTAATAATTACAGTTTATTAATGAACACACTTCTATATTTGAAATATTTTACCTCCACGTAGAATTGTGTACATCCAATATAATAAAAAATAGTAGACAACCACATACAAATCGACCTATTTCCAAAGTAAGCTCTAGTAGTCGTGTGTTATGAGCACTAGACGAAAGTATACATATTTATATAGATCAATTATACTTAAATACATAAAAAATATCCATGACTCAAGAACAAAATATTCGAGTATGCAAGTAAAAACCCAATTGCTAAAGTTCTTTTCTCAGTTTACTGTCGACTAATTCAATTAAGCCACATTTCACCTCGATGTTAGTTATTCCAAATTAAATCTACGACTACTTAGTATTCAGCGAGAGAATAAAACCCATATAATTAATCTACTTTAGTTTTAAATAAACTGTGCTTAAAAAGGGACTTACCCTCAGGTAATAAAAAAATCTCTACCTATAAGTAATGTATACACACTGGATAGAGTTTGGTAGAGACCACTTCTTTCTACTTGCTACGTGACTTACACACCTCCTTCATACATAAAAAGTCAGTTTGAAATTGGATCAGTATGATATAGGCCATCAAGTACCATTAATGGATACATATTGTTATTTATTTTTATATTTCCGTTTTATTGCCTCCGGCTTACTTCAGAAAAAAGTTCCTAATGTATGGAGCACAAAAAAAAAAGTGACCTTGTACTATATTTTTTTTTTGCTGTATTTCGTTTTGTGATGTCAAACCAATAATCGCCTATCAATTTATTTTCATCAATTATATACTTTTTACATCAAATTAATTATTGCACAGCAAATAAAATAAATGCCTAGCAAATATTGTACTGCAGATAATTAGAAAAAACACATCAGCACGACATTACTTTTCTTGTAAAGAACCCAGTAGGTTAGGTTAGATTTGTTTCATAATTATTCTGAAAATTAAGCAGTTTTTGAAAAAAAATGCTTTTGGACAAATGAAAATTTGGCGAAACGTTACAGATGGGAAACAAAAATTAGTGTTTCTGATGGTTACGTATTTGAATATCGAAAATTGAAATATCGACATACAAAATATCGACGGTTAAAATATCGAAAATAAGAATATCGAAGGATCATAACGTCGAAATTCAAAATATCGAAAGTATACATTATCGAATGGTACATTTATCGAATGTTTAAATTTCGAAAATCAATATATCGACATATAAAATATCGAAAATTGAGACTTCGAACGATTCTAAGGTCGAAATTCTAAATATCAAATATCTATATTACCGAAAGGTACAATAGTCGAACACTAAAATGTCGAAAATCTGAATATCTGCAAGTGAAATATCGAAATATTATTACGTCGAATGTTAAAATATCGAAAGTATTTCGAATGCTTTTAAATAGTATTTGTTCCTAAAAATAGTAGAGCTATCGCCTTACATATTATGGCAGCCTAATGGCTGAGAAAATCCGAATCTAGGGCTCTCGCTGGTTAGGACGCGTGCCGACACAGAGCACCCTAAAGTGTTTTTGTAAAGCCGGAGGCGCGGAGGGAGTGCAGCCCTCGCCCGCCGTGACAAAGCTCGGGAGCCGTGCGAAGCGGAGCGGCTGAGGCTGGTCGCCGAAGGCGACCAACAAGCCGAAGCTGCGGAGTGGAGTACAGGCGACCGCGCTTTGCCACGCAAGGGCGGTAGGGTCGCTCTCCCCGCAGCGCCGGAGTTAAGACAGAGTCAGTTTTGGTCGATTTTATACTCGAGGTTGACCTAAATTTACTTTTTTACTTAAAATTCCCTATTAGGAAAATAATATTAATTATCAAATAATTCAACTGAAATTTGACGATATGAAAAAGACTACCATGGGTTTTATGATATGTACTTCATTAAATCAAACATTGCACTGGGTCACCCTAAAGACTTTTTTTTTTTAATAATAATAATGTATTTATTGTACAATAAGCGTTGTGTTACATTGACAGTGAAAATACAGATTTGCACAAATAGTGTCAAATTGGTGGTCGCAGATACTGACCCCTGCCCCTGAACTAGGCAATTGCCTGTATCTCAGAGGTTAGAGCTCTTCGACATTACAATGTCATACAATATGGACAGAGTAACAGTAAAATTTACTGCATTATACATATTTCTTTAGGTCAACCTCGAGTCTAAATCGAGCAAAACTGACTCTGCCTTAGCTCCGGCGCTGCGGGGAGAGCGACCCTACCGCCCTTGCGTGGCAAAGCGCGGTCGCCTGTACTCCACTCCGCAGCTTCGGCTTGTTGGTCGCCTTCGGCGACCAGCCTCAGCCGCTCCGCTTCGCACGGCTCCCGAGCTTTGTCACGGCGGGCGAGGACTGCACTCCCTCCGCGCCTCCGGCTTTACAAAAACACTCTAGGGTGCTCTGTGTCGGCACGCGTCCTAACCAGCCAGAGCCCTAGATTCGGACTTTCACACACAGCTCTCATTATTATTTCGCATCTACCCTCCTATTTTGTCCACGTTCGGCATTTGGGCTTTCGGAATGTCAGCCGTCGATATTAAGATCGTTCGCTATTTCAATTTTCGATATTTTAAACGTTGGCTTTTTGATGGTTGATATTTTGGGTTTCGATATTAACATATATCGATAATTTGATTGTAGATATTTTGAACTTTCGATATTTTAGCAATTCGGTATTTGACTTTTAGGTATTCCAAACGTCGATATAATGATAGTAGATATTTAGATCGTTCAATATTTTAACTTTCGATATTTTGACCGTCGATTTTTTAACGTTAGATATATTAGCTTTCGATATTCAAATACGTAACCGTTTCAGATAGGTAACCATCTAATCCTGATCCCCTTTCAGAGCAGATCCGACTCGTCCGGGTTAGGTTAGGTTAGTTTTTAGGGTTTCGTACCCAAAGCACAGATTATATACAAATTACTACGTAACAGATACCCCACTTGTTTGGACGGCAGGCGTTGCCGCCGCTATCGATGCCCCCTCCCGCGGGTGACGCAACGTCATTGGAATGTGCGCTAGGGTTCCCTCCGTTATGTAAACGCTAGCTTTTTCTCGTGCCTTCGCTCGTTTGGTCAACCAGTCTAGTCAGCAGAGGCGTGGCGTCCAGACAACCCGATTCCCACTGGGTTGCCCACTTCAGGACGATTGAACACCATTCTCTACACCTTACACCGGTTACCTTTGCATCCGACCGTTCCCTCTTTCCGCTTCTCTGCTTTCCGTTCTCCGCACGCCGCTCTCAGCTCTCCGCACGCCACTCTCCGCTCCCCGCTCTCCGCACGCCTTTCTCCGCTCTCCGATCGCCGAATTAATTAATCGATTAAAAATATAATCGCTAAAAATTAATCGACAATTAACTTAATCTTTCGAGATTAAATCAATCGGAACGCGTACGATTAGATTAACTAATCGTCAATTTTAATCGTTAATCGAGATTAAAAAAGTTAATCTTAATCGTTAATCGATTAACTTTTGCCATGAAATCATGTTTTTTCGGTTTAATTATTAAAATAATACAGATTTTGAAAATGTAAGACTTAGTTAACATCTCGTTATGTTATTATTAAAAAAAACTGATAACACTCCCTGCAGTATTTATTACATACTAAGGGTTTATGTTGCTTTTTTGAGGTAAGTTTAAAAAAAAAAACTATCGAGGAAACTAAAAGTACCTAATCGTGTTTCTAAAACATACGTAACGAATAATAGAGTGCATCTTTAAATATTTTACTTATTGATTGTATAACTAAACATTCAGTAATAACAACACAGCATGGAATCAAACGAACACAATTAATTCGAAAAAAAGGTAGGCGCCCCCATAAAGATTTTTAGAGAAATACCCAGACTTTAATAGTTACGCGTCAAAAGTGCCCCAGTAAACGTTAATTCTTAAACAAAATATTTTATTCCGGAGAGTTTAATGTGTTCTGGAACAAATGAAATCATTTTCAATCGCCTTTGTTGTCACAAAAACAATATGCCCGACTTTTATTTTTCGACATCGTACAGCACAGGTTGCGCGGGAAACGTTAACTGTACGCCGTCCGCTCGCCGCGAGGCGTGGCAGCCCACTGGCATTTTGTCGCGCGGGGTAGCCACTTAGAGATCGGAATGTTTCGCGCGGTTGAAACGCGTGGGGATAGCCTGCCCAAAGGGTAAAAACGGGACCCTATTACTGAGACTTCGCTGTCCGTCCGTCCGTCCGTCCGTCCGTCCGTCTGTCACCAGGATGTATCTCAAGAACGGTGATAGATGAAATTTTCACAGATGATGTATTTCTATTGCCGCTATAACAACAAATACTAAAAATAAAATCAAATAAATATTTAAGGGGGGCTCCCATACAACAAACGGGATTGGTTGCGTTAACTTTACACCTCATTTGTATGGAGCGCTATACATACCTGGTGCAAACTTAACTTAACCACTTAAGGATGGAAAGTTTTTGTACGGAACCCTCGGTGCGCGTATCCGACTCGCACTTGACCGGTTTTTTTTATATCCCTAAAGTACGCTCCATAATGTGCGGTACCTAGTCATTATTATCTATGCATTACTTAAAATATGCTTTACTTTTAAATAAATAGATGCAGGCCACAAACATAAATTGTTGTATATTTAGTAACATTTTGAGTGCCATATTTGCTGTGCAATCAGTAAATTTTGATTATTTTTGCATAGAAAAAGGTTTTATTTTGATGTGCGTTTAGATACTACCCCTTATTATACTCAGAATAAAAATAAATTAAAATATTGGGCCAAATTTAAAATAATAAAGTCAGACTTCATAACGCTCATTTAATATGGGCATTTCTATACTAACTGAAAAATAGATCCGGAGGCACAAGATCAACATCTATTACAATGCAATTTTGGTATTTAGTTTATATTATTATGAGTAACATTTCTTTTGCTATGCCTAAAGAAATAAAAGTATTATTTTTTTCCCATACACAAGTGACTCACCCTAATAGGTATAGTGCGTATGCTAACAGAATTCAATTCGGGTTTTCTACCTGTCTCGCTTGCTCTTACGCGTGCTAGATAAGAACTTCTCTGTTTTCACCCGAACCAAAATCGCATTCTGAGAGCTCAAGGACGACGTAACGTAACTACATTATTTTATAAGTGCTTTCGAATCTATTGATCTAAACTCACGATAATCACACATTATTACCTATGTAACTTAATAAAAAAACATTCATTGAGTGATATAAAAAATGCTACTATAATTTAACATAGCTACAGAATTTGGAGTTCTTAGCTTCAATATTGGTTGGGATCTTCTCACTTGTTCCAATCAAAGCTAAATATTTTGGAAACTACTGGTCCTATTTACACCAAACATAGCTAAGAACTATCTCGACGGATTTGTAGTCTTTCGATTACAAATCCGCACTCAAATTGGTTCTTCCGTTTGGGAGCTCCGATGCCACAGACAGACACACAGATACACATGTTGAACTTACAACACGACCCTCTTTTTTCGTCGGGGTCGGGGGTTAAAAACGGGACTCAATTGCATTAAATAAGGTGTTTAATTACCTTACGACGTTATAACCACCTTCTTAAAAGCGATTAAGTCCCGTTCCGTTATAATAATGTACTTTATCTACGCACATATCATTAGTGCTCTAAAATGCGTTCAGAAACCGTAGGAAATGACCAGCATTACTACAACCAATTTTACTATGAGAACTTTCTTATCTGTGGCAGTAGGTAAAATTTGTACTGTAATGTTATAACGCTATCAATTTTTGTAAGGTTATGAGTTTAAATTTGGAACAGCTGTCAAAACTGAAGTAGGTCTCTATTCTAGTATCCATAGATATTAATATTGTTATCGATACGAAACGTCAATTCAGTATGTTTTTTCATAAAAACCGCACGACATTTGATCTCGAGTGACATGAGAATATGGATACATTCGTTTGTAGGTATATGATTTAGAAAAAAAAAAAACATTCGTCTTGACGGAGGTCCGAATTGCCGCCATTATTGTTGTCATTTGTTTGTTGGTTCTTTACTGTTACGAAAGTATAATTGTGATAAGTTTATTGTAATTCACATTTTAGTTGAAAATATTGTTTCAATGTAAATGTAAATTACAACTATTACAATAAATAATCTGTTTATGTATTTGTTCAGATTTCTTACTGCATTAGTATATGTCGTTTTTAGATATTTTACAGGTAGCACTAGTGGTGCCGGTCATTTCCTTATGGCTTCTGAACCCATCTTAGAGTACTTATGATATGTGTGTAGATAAAGTAGTGTATACAACTGTACATAATTAGGCCTTAAAACACTCGTGTGATCCTATTATGAAACTCGCTACCGCTCGTTTCATAAAACCACACTCGTGTTTTAATGCCTCTCATTATGTATCAGTTGCATAAACTACTATTAGAATTTTCAAGACTGGCATTATCTATTAATCCCAAATATCCCTATCCTTATATCTAGTACTTAAGTGACAACAATCAATGCTCATCCTGTGAAGTACTTTGAGGTCAACAACGATGACGGCCCGATACTAGTCGAGTTTTCACCGAATCACGCGACATTCACTGATGAGACCATCCGTAATGCGCCACAATTACTCGAGTTTGCCCGACTTCACTCGATTTTACCGACTTCACTCGATTTTACCGAGTTTACTGGATTTTACCCACATTGCAGACTAATGCGCCCGCTTAATAAAGCTAGGTCTGAAGGGTATTTATTCAACGTCCAACTCGCCCATATGAGTTTTTCGTCATTTGGGTAAATTTTTCAAAGCGGAACAATTTTTCCGGGTACGAGCGGTCTCACTGAGCTTAAATAGCTCTCGTTAACTTTCTGCGCGGTAACGTTGCGCGATTATTTTGAAAATAACATTTTTTAACGACTTGATTAAAGCGAGCGCATTTTTCTACTGCGGCGATTAAAAGGGTGATTAATTTTTCATATTAATGCTCGAACAGATAACGATTAAACGACCGCTCCGAAAATGTTGTTACCTACATCAATTTGTTTTCGATGTTTTAATGTTTCGCGATAATCGTAATACAAATTGCATACTGTTTACTTTTATGATATTATTGCCGTAATCTGTGGATAATATTTCATTATAGTTAAAGAGGCTTTTAATTTGTAACAGATGTCTTATTGTGTTCTATAGAAAGTGAAAGTATAATATTGTCATGATATTTCTAGTTTGTTCGCCGTTGGAAATGTTTTTATATGTGGACAACAATAGCTATAATCTGGATTTTCATATATCATTTATCATTCATCTATAGTAAGTATCACTAATCTACGTTAATTTATAGAACCTAGCCTTAGCTTCCAGATCTAGGGCCTAGCTAGCTAGCTAGGGCGCAACTTTTACGTTGAAATCTAATTCTCTACTAGATAGATTATATTTTTTCTCCCTTTAAGCACAAAAGTCATTATATCTTAGTCTCTGGTGATAACGCACCTTGTGGAGTTTTATGCATAAAGAGTGTAAAGCTTCAGTTACTCTCCTCTATCAGGAGTTTTACAAAGGCTTTGAAAAAGTTCACTGAACTACATAAGGACCTAAATTTATTTTCCAAGCAATGAATTTCCATATGGGTAGTAAAATTTCTTATTTTTAATTGGCACTTGTTTTATTGTGCTGACGGTCAATCTGGTAGCATACGATTACCAGTACCGTAAATAGTTATTAAATAAAGCTGTTGTTTTATTATTTAGTTCTTCGAAAGAAAACCGACCAACAATACATGAGCCCCTAAAGTCGTAGGTATATTACCTTTCAACTTCGTGTAGTTCTGTTGAAAAGTGGTAAGGTACGTGGAAAGTAATTGCCGAGATTATTACACAATTTATAGCTCTGCCGGCCAATTTCCTGGAACTTGATACTTTTTTAAGCACGAAATTTTACCATAAATATCAAATTTTATAAGTCGTCTATCACTCATCGTGAAGCGGTTTTATATTAAAGCTATTAATGTTTACCGCGAGCGAATGATATTTTGAACCAGCAGTACGAAAATAATGAAACAATTAATTTTGGGGGAATTAATTTTTAATTTTTTTAACCATTTTGTTTTCTGTATTTGTTGTTATAGCACCATCTGTGAAAAATTTAACTGTCTAAACTATCATAGTTCATGAGATACAGCCTGGTGACGGACGGACGGACGGACGGACAGCGGAGGCAGTGTCAGTAAACACTTTAATCGCACACGCAAGAGAATCACAATTACTAAATTATACTACCCTAATAATTCTAGGTAACGATATAGTGTAAAATAATACCTCTACGGAGGGTTGTACAGTGCACATTGTGACATTAGTTAGATTAATACGCGATTAATGCGATTAGTCTAAAAAATAACTCAAACCAAAAACCTAATAGACAAGATTAGCCGACAGTACCTACTTTTTACTCAAATGCCAATTGCTCGTCAAGACGAATTGAACAAGCCTAAACTCTATGGGGTTGAGTGATTTTATTACAGAGTTCCGATGACCATCTTCCAGCTCCATCATCAGATCAGTTCCATGTCATAATAATGTGGAATTGTCATGAGATACATAAAAAATCAACTCATCAGGACTTTAACATCCAGGAAAATTTAATTACTCGTAGGGGGCAAGTGAAATAAAACAAAAGCTTTCAATAAGTCAGAATACGTACACGACCTTAGAGTTATTCATCTGTTTCGATCACTCCTCCCACTTTTTCTTAAACGCCGGCCAGTAATCGCTCATTTCGATTCCTTGACTTCCCTAGCTTTGTTCAACGCTCTCTTTTTCCAAAAGGATGTTCGGTGAATTGCAAATCTGTTCGGTTCACTCGGCTTCAAGGGAGTGGCTTGGGTCTGTAAATATTTAATGCATATTTCATGGAGACTCGACGTTTACTTTGTAAAAGATCAGATAAGATTTCTCCCTGTAAGTAATCCCAGTATTAAACGTCAGTGATTTCTATTGGCCGCCGGAATTTATGTGGCCATCACAGAATTGGTTTTCTTTTTGCTTCCGGGTTTCCTTGGTCGTAAATATACATTATGCAACAATTTTTGCGGGTTTACGTTAAGGGCCGATTGTTCAATCACCAGATAAAACATGTCTGTCAGATAAATGTTGCCTGTCACTTTTCTTTTATATGACGGGAGAAAAGGATAGCAATAATTTTAACTGGCAGATAAGTTTATCTGGTGATTGAACAATCGGCCCTAAGTGAAAGAAACGCAAGAAATTTCCATTCAAGAAAATTCCAAATTTTCACTAAACACATTTTTGTAAGTAGCATGAGGTAAGAAAAATAAATAGACTTAAGTCTTCTTCTTTCGTATCGAGGTTCCTCAAATATTTGATGCTCAAAAGGCAGCGGTGTTGACAGACCTGGCCGTCGCATCTGTCAAGTCAAGCTACTACGCTCAGGATTCAAAAATAGCAAAATAAAAAAAATCTTTGCTCCCTTGTTACACAAATAACTATACTTGACTACTAGAAAACAAACAAAACATATACTTAAATTAAGGCGCAGGCGCTCTAATATTATCCAATCTTATTAATACTCGATATTGGTAAAATAATAAATATATTTTTAACATTAATACCTACTGTTATCACCACACATTATCTATCATGAAAACTATCCAGCGAAAGTGTTTACAGTAAAATTTTTCATTCGATTTTGTAGCGTTCAATACTGAAAATCGGCCACGTGAGTGATTTCTGAACCCCATCAAATATTTCTATAGGCCAGAGCGGGCTTTGTTTGCACCTTCCTCACAGTAAAGTTAATGCAGGATGAAACTGACCGTATTTCCGAGGCGCATTCTTAATAACTGCAGTCGAGGCATGCATACAAATTTACAGGCAATGAATTAAATTTTTCACATAGCCACGCGCGGAAATGAATCCCCGCCTGGGTCTTGTTTTGCATAATTCTCTGAGGCAGTTTTATATTTTTTGAATAGAATTTTTCTTCGTATCCTGTGACAATTAACACAATACTCGCTCATATTGCCTATCAATTCAACTGGAAAACTTTAATTCAATGCATAGGCACTCGTAACATGTTAAGTTTTAGCGGACGAAAATGTGTGGATTAAATTTTCCGATCAAGAGGCGAGTAAGTACGGTCACCATCAAAAGTAGCGACAATTTTGCTATATAATTGCATATTATTTAAATAAATAAATAAATAAGTAGGGGACAATCATACACAAATCAACCTAGTCCCAAACTAAGCAAAGCTTGTACTATGGGTACTAAACGACGATATACATAATATATAAATACATATAATATATAACATCCATGACCCAAGAACAAATATTCAAGTTCATCACACAAATATTTGCCCCGGCCGGGATTCGAACCCGGGACCGCCGGCTCAGTAGGCAGGTGTCTGCAAACTGCGTCAACCGCGTCGTCAAGGCAAGCGTCAGCGACGAGCGGAGCGTGGTGGCCATACGAGTTACCGAGACACTCCCCAAGTAGCAAACAAACTGCAGAAGCGCTTATACCGCCTTTATTCAGCTTGTTTTTCTACTTAGGTCGTATGGCCGCCGCGCGCCGCTACCGTTTGCCACTGAAAACGTGGCATCTCCGTACAATCCGTAGATTTTGCGTCAAAATAACACATGCAACTGAGAAAAAAATAATAACACCTCTGGGAACCTTAATGTTCCCAAAAGGGATAACGACTGATGTTAAATTCTCCAGGATACTGTAGTTATATGAATAAAATTAGCTCAATTTGTCATGAAACAAAGCAAAAAATCCAAAAAATAATAATATTGTTTGAAATATGTGTCATCAAACGTAAGAAAATTATAATATGTTTTTTTTAAATCCAAAAGTTATTATGAATCCTCATAATTCAACAAAACAATAACAACCATGAGATTAAACGCACTTCTTCACGGTGAAAATGGCAAATTACTTATTGTCTCCATACATTTATTGGTACCCATACCCATTACATATTATGACGTTACGATTAGGTGGCCATTTGTATGGAGCTTTATTAGCACTCCGTAGGAAAATTGAACTTTGACGGTCATTTCTGACTTTTACAGCAGACTTTGACTATTACGCTAATTTTAGTTTTTTTTTTTTATCAAAAGTAATGAAATTATTTTCATTACATGAAATTGTTTTCAGAATCCTCATAAATTAACAAAACAAGAATTGTAGTAACCATGAACACACATTTTCATAGTGAAAATGGCACATTACTTATTGTCTCCATACAAAATATACCCATATACGAGTAACATAATTATATTGACGTCCATTAGGTGGCCATTTGTATGAAACGTTATTAGCACTCCGTAGGAATGTTGAAATTTGACGGACTTTTCTGACGTTTACAGCAGTCCAAGTGTAGTTAGTCCCATATAGACAATAATTGATCCCAATAAAAAAAGAGAATCAATTGACATCCTCAAAAAAAAACTGTCTTTCATGACTATTATATTAAGGTCACGAGGTTAAGACAAAATAAGTATAGATAACCCCAAAATAGTGGCATTTTAACACGCCCTAAAGTATCCCCATGGACGCACTTCTATTTGTGGGCATCATAACTCCCGATTTTGATGGAATCGTTTTCCTGACATAAATGTCGAGGACATTAAAGGAATGCTCCGTCGACAGTTACGTCCCCACAGGCATTCTAATAGAGTCGATGCTAGGCGCACAAAGAAATACATTCCTGGACTGGGACAAACTTTTAATTGATTTATTAACCCCGCAAGGCCCTAGCGACCTAGATTTGGGACAAATGTCAATGTAAAACTTTCTGAAGTTAGACGCTGTGTGGACGAAGAAATAGAATCCGGTTTAAGTAGTTGAGAAGTCTATTACTCTGCTTCAATGTTGGATATGCCAACGTGTTGACCTCTTTTAAATCTAGAGCCAAGTTCAATAGTCGGTCGGTTTAGAATCAGTACGCCTAGAACGAGAATATTCATACAAGGGATCTGCGAAAGATGAAGCCGCTTTTGGTTTTACGTGTACCAAACATTGCCTTGTGACATTGACGTTGTGACAGATGAGTCAACGGACTATACTCAGTGAAACGGGTGGCTTACCAAAACTGGCTTTACTTTCAAGTGTTGATTAGATTTAGATAGGGGGCTTTGTAAACAATATCTACATGAACATCAAAGAGATAAATGCGTGTCGAACGTATCTGATATCGGCACGAATAAAGCTTTTAAGTTTAAAGAATGAATAATTATTGCACCAATTAATACTCGTCTGGCACATTAGTAACTTTCTTTAAACATCATACACCTCATATAACATGTCATATAACATGTACACCTTTATTTTTGTACTTGGTATTTATAATTTATCTATAACTCTGACAGAAAAGATATGTTTTTCAGTCTACCCTGTGTAAATAAAATCTGTAAACGTCTGCGAAACGCCAGAAACTAAAATGTATTTAATCTGTGTATTTTTTTTTTGTTTTCGTTTACTTTGCAGCAATTTCAGCCACATCTAGCGGTTATGACTCCATTTTAGAAGCGTTTCCGATATTAAACGCATCAATTCGACGCCCAGCAGAGATAAGGCGTGCACTCACGATCTTCTCTGGCGACATTTATTGCCCTCTAATGTAATGCCAGTTTGGCACTTACCTAAAGTTATGGCGCTACGTATCGCTCCTATTTAGGAGCTATTTGTAGGTGGGAGACAATTTAGCAAAGCGATATCAATTTAGCAGGAATTTCGGTGTGATCATTTGATTTTATGCATCGATTTGGTATCGAATATGAAATGAAACATTAATTTTCATAGAGGTAATAATGATGTATTCATTTACGAGTTTGTGCTCGATGCACGGACTATTAGTTAGTAATGGTACCTTTACAACATTATTTTGAGTAAGAATCAGGGTAGTTGTGCATGGAGACAGATGTATCAGCGGTTGATGATAATATTAGACAAAATACGTGAGTTCGAAAAATAAGTGAGTCAAACTTGTGTACACCCCAATACTAAGGAATCGCTGCTTATCTCTCAATTTTGAACTGTATTATCACTCCCCTCGCGCTTGGTCGCCTGATAAGTTCAAATCCATGATTAATATCCAGGTTCTAGATGAAACATCTCAGCTTAGAGTCTTAGAGTACAATGTCAATCTTCTAAGCTATCGGTATTCACTAGGGCATCGAATAGAGAGCATTTCGCACTTTCTAACTATAATGCCACGTCCAAAGACAACGTTATTACTCGGAATACAACCAGATAAGCAGGATCAAAAAGAATGGAGGATTAAAAGGTATTGGCTCACTGCCCATCCAATTTCCTTTGTTGACGTCTCGTGGGACCCACACTTAGATTATCTTAACAAAGCAGACGCAAGTTCGGACGCCTTCAGAAACAATGTAATCGCTTACTGGATCAGAGAACAGAGGAACCCATTACGAAAGTTTTTTATTGATATATTATCTGTGTCAAAGTACTTTCATGTCGTTTAATTATAAAACAACGCGCGCCCGTACGTGATAATGAAGAATCTTTTGTAGTTACAAATTGCTTTTAACGTGTCAATAAGCAATTTTAGATAAAAATGATTGTATTTTTAATACGTCAAAGGGTGCTTTATATTCATATTTTAATATCTTCGTGATAGTATTCACTATTGACAAAATATATTTGCGCGAATTGGAATTCAGAAGTTTGGCTTCTACGTGAATTAATTTTGGTCTTACGCCGTGGATTTCACACAAGTAGAATAAAATACCCTTCTGACGTCGTCGGTGTATTACCATTGATCTACTTTATGTTTATAGGATAAAAAAATGACGAATGTATCAGCTGGGTAAGCGTGCTCCACCATACACCCGTCTTTTACGTTGCATCAACCGTAAAAATCTCTCCCTAAAATGTCAACTTCCCAATATCGTTTTATGTACAACGAATAGCAAAAATCTATAATAATATGCCCGTTTCGTGGCCGTGAAAAAGTTGAAATATTGCTAAACTTGGCATAATCCGGTTCCAATTACGAGATCTCTCCGATTTTAATACTAAACGTACGACGACTACGTTTAATTATTTACATTACAGTATACAAATGGGTACTACACATAGTTGTCATGTCATTCCTTTCACGTAGCTGAAGTCCCCGTAACGGGCGGAACGACCGGCGGGCTATTCCAATACATCTGGCATCGGACTGCGTCGGGCATTTAGCTGGTCGTTTCGTCGTGATGACATTTCAAAAATGTACCTATGTGTATGCAGTTAATGTACATTGCAGGATTATTCAATAGAACGACCTTAAGAAGCTTGCGACTATTAAACATATTAATGAATCGCCCTGAAAATAGTTTTGGAATTTGAATTCTCAAGCAAGATGGCCTCACTGTTGGGTAAAATAGCATATACCAGCTCCGCCTACCACTTTTGTTTGAAAAAAAAAATGATGCAAGTTCTTAGTCACCTGTAGTGGTGCGCACGCTTCGGCGGTTCGTGTCACTACGCCTCACGGTCAATTGCATCAGATTTTATAATTTTTATATAAACAACCAATAATAAGCACGAAAAAATTACTAATAAATATTTACATTGTAATTTTTTTGGATTAAACTTATTCTAGTATAGTACAGTCCCCAATTAATACCGCCAAACCGCCCAATTTTACCGTAGAGGGTAAATGTCCCCGCGGTTTTGAATATATATTGAACTAGGTTAAGGACTCACTTTTTAAGCTAAATATAATTACGTACGGTCATCTATTTGCTAATTAAATAATTCGAACATTCCTATTTTCTTTAAACTTTAATGGGCACATTTATATATTTATTTATTTACCCGCTAGGGCAAAATTTGACGGTTTCACGATAAGTAAATTAGTAAGTACCAATAAACAGTAAATTATATGAGGTACTTCAATTTTAATCCTAAACGAAGTCTCATTGTACAAATGTACAAATGGGTACTACATATACTCGTAGTTGTCATGCATCATTCTTTTCCCGTACCTACCTGAAGTCCCCGTAACGGGCGGAACGACCGGCGGGCTATTCCAATACATCTGGCATCGGACTGCGTCGGGCATTTAGCTGGTCGTTACGTCGTGATGACATTTCGAAAATGTACGTGTGTTTAGTCAATAATGTTCATTGAGGGATTATACCTACAACTGAACAATGAACGTTCTCAATACAATATGAATATTTTCCTTAAATTAATAAATAAATATCAGACAACCTCACACAAATCAACCTAGTCCCAAATTAAGCTCAAGAAGGCTTGTGTTATGGGTACTAGGCGACGATATACATACTTATATAGATAAATAAATACATAGAACATCCATAATAAATTAAATAATGAATATTAAGGAACAATCTTACGCAAATCCCAAACTAAGCAAAGCTTGTGCTAAGCGTACTAGACACTAGACGACGATATACATCCATACTAATATATCCATTAGGGTGGTTCACTTATGTATGAAAAATAAAAATATTTTTTTTTACCCTCTCCACAAGTTTCTATTTGTTCGTATGACTATAAATAACGTATGTACCAAAAATCAGACAATTTCATGCATGTTTAGAGGTCGCGACAATTTGCACGATTTAAATAAATAACAAAAATAGTAAAAATACCAACTAGCCCTCACGACGCTCGAGTGTTGTCGTAATGGTACCAGATTTTTAGCGTATTATTAGAGACACTTTAGTAAATCTATGAGTATCACTTACGCATAAGGAATCGTGTTCTTGTGATTTGGTGGGTAGTTGTAAATACATATAGTCGCGTGGCTCATTTGCGGATAGAACGGCATGCAGTGAATGTTACTTCAATTCATCTTAACGACAATTATTAACGTTTCGCAAGTGTTTGTGTATTGTGTTGTGATAAAACCATGTCGTCTACCCGTAGTTCTGTGTGTACTAGGACTAGGACATCAGCTGCAGTGCAGGCATACTACCAGAATGCAGTCAAAATTCAGCAGCCTAGAGACGACTACCTTGAATTGTTAAATCTTTGTCAGATTTTCCTTGGACGGACAGACGCCTCCGCTGAAATTAGGTTTCGTGCTCCTGGTGCCCTACATCAAGCTCGGTGGATGGCCAAAGCAATTTACTGCCTGAAAATATATCTCTTTTATGGTCAATTCAGTCTCACTGCAGCGGAAAAACGATCCGTGACGGAATTAAGCATGTTTGTAAGTCTTGTTTATGGACGATTTTCGAACGAGGCCCCAGTGGCAGAAGGAGCTCCTTTAATTGACGCAAAACTCTTTGCTGTAATCATAAACTACCCAAATCAAAAGATTAGTCATACTGCAATTCAAGCATTTCGTCACCATCTGTGGTATTCGGAACAGCTAGTAGGACTCTCATTATTGGATCCCAGAGTTAGTATTGAATCTAAAAGAGAAATGGTTCAAAACTTGCAAAAACCAGCTAAACGAAAGGCACTGAAACGACTAGATGGTAAGACTTTTGACCCAGAACAGCCGTTACAGTCTTTTTTTACACAACGGACAGCGACCCTGTTTGATATATTAATTCGTAACGGGCGCGAGAAATCTGTGGGTTTTTTGAAAAAGATCCTTTACAATGGTCTACTGATGAAATTTACATCCAAATGGAGGAGAAAGCTCGCCAAATAAAGGTCATAAATGACTGTGCTGAGCGTGGTATAGCACTGATCCAAAAATTTAGTACTACTGAAACTGAACAGCAAAAAAAATACCTCTTGCGTGTGGTCGACCTTCACAGAATGAAGTTTCCTGTGGCGTCAAAATCGAATATAATGTCGATAACTTGTGAAAATGATGATTGAAGATGTAGATCATGTAGACTAATTATAATTTCGTTAAAGTTTAATACATTTTATAATAGTTAGGTACTTAAATGTTGTCAATGCAGCTAAGTGAAACTTTTTTTCATAATATCGTTTGATTTAGAAAAGTGTCAAATCGTCGCGACCCCTAAATATTATTCGTTTTGGCTAAAAATTGGTTAAAGTGTTCCTGAAGCGATATAGAATAAAAAGAGGCTTGTGGAAAACCAACATTTTAAACTTTGTTTTTTTGGACCACCCTAATATCCATACTAATATTATAAATGCGAAAGTGTGTCTGTCTGTCTGTCTGTCTGTTACCTCTTCACGCTTAAACCGCTGAATCGATTTTGATGAAATTTGGCATGGAGATAGTTTAAGATCCGAGGAAGGACATAGGATAATTTTCATCCTGAAAATTATCCCTAAAACGATTGAAAAGTTAATAAGTAATTCATGATGACATTGATGACCCTGTAGAAAATGTAATGATTAGACCAAAAGCACAATTGCTCTTACATTTGCTTAGGCGCTTTTAATAATCCCTTTTATTAATTAGGTGGATATTTATCGTGTTGTGCGAGGTTGCTTCCATACTTCCAAGTTCCACGCGGACGTAGTCGCGGGCAAAAGCTAGTAATATGTATAAATACATAATGTAAGTAGATAACATCCATGGCCCAGGAACATTCGAGTTCGTCGCACAGATATTTGCCCTGCCCGGGATTCGAACCTAAGGCCGCCGGCTCAGTAGGCAGGTGCACTACAAACTACGCCAACCGAGTCATCCTTACTGCTAGAAAATGACGTTTGGGACTAAGTCCCCTAAACACTGATATCTGTTTTGTTTGGCATAACGGAATCGGCATAGTTATCAAACTGAGCTAAGAAGGCTCATTCCTTTAAATTTTACAAATATATTGATAATTTCAACCAATTTTTTGAAATAAATAATACTTTTTCCTGAGTTCCAGACAGTAACATAGCTATTTCAGGCTTTTTTTGCGTGCTGTCGAGTAGGTTTTGAAACAAAAAGTATCAATGAAAAATTCAAACTGTAGCTTTCAAATATATGCCAATAAATCGTAATGGCCCTGTTCCTAACATTTTATCAATGATACTGATAAAATGTTAAGAAATATGTTGGATCATAGACAAAAATATCTAAAACATCAGCATTTTTGAACGGATTAAGCCATAAGTGTTGTTTTGAATTTTTTAACAAAATTAACATGTAGGTCAGCTTATAAGCCGCGAACAATTCATAGGAGCCCAGAAGGGTTACTCCGAAGTTCGAAACTCGACGTTCGTATCGCGTTGTCTCGTTCGGTCATACACATTTTCACACGAGATATATAGGAACGACACGACACAAACTTCTAAATTTGTACTTCAGAGTAACCCAGCCAGCAAGCCTCCTGTACCTATCTATCCTTCAAACAATTATCAGCAAACATCAACTTACCTTATTTACCTGAGAGACTGTCTGCGTTTCCCCGTAAGCAATATAGATATATTTCGTCAATTAGTTCAACTTCTACAACTCTCATTTGCCGTAGCATTTAATTGAGTATCGGTTACAAATGTTGCTGAAGTACGTTCTC
Source organism: Apotomis capreana (assembly GCA_947623375.1). Classification (NCBI taxonomy): domain Eukaryota; kingdom Metazoa; phylum Arthropoda; class Insecta; order Lepidoptera; family Tortricidae; genus Apotomis; species Apotomis capreana. The sequence continues at coordinate 21,761,217 of OX392501.1, forward strand.
AATTCTAATATAAACTCACCTGAACCGCTCATTAATAAGACGGAGTCTACACAGGTATAGGGGACGTCGTTAACGTAAAGGCATTACTCATTCACGACGTGGCTTGAAAATGGAGAGGATGCGACGATTTCTGGTTAATTTGTGTCATTCGACATCAATTATTGTGCAGTTCTTTGTCCCTCACAGTTTCATAAAATGTGAAAGAAAAATTTGAACGTCGATTTCGCATGACATAACAAGTGTTATCTCAGGTAGTGTGACATATCAATACAATATAAAGCTTTCTAAATACATTTTATGTCACGATGCGTTATATGCAGCATAATAATTATTCACAATGCATCATACTGAATATTTTTTCGACTTCATAAAGATGTAAAAGTGAACAGTTTTTGAAGTACAAACAAAGTATATACAGGGTGATCAATCGAAATGGGTCAGTAGGGAGAAAACGAAAACTATAAGAGATAGGGAAACCTTTTCTTAGGGACCATGGCGTCAATTTTAAATTTAATAGAAACTGCATTCAATTTATAAATCTCATACATAACCGGGAATTGAACCTGGTTAAAATTCTGTAATAATCGCATATAGTATTGTAACGTTCTTAACAGGGGTTTTGACCGGGTTATGTATGAAATGATGTATGAGATTTATAAAAAATAATAATGCAGTTTTTAGTAAATCTAAAATCGACGCCATGGTTCCTAAGAACAGATTTCCGTATCTTTTTTATTTTGTGTCTTTTCCCTACTGACCCATTTGGATTAATCACCCGGTATACGTATACCAAGCAGGTAAAACTATCGTGGGTCAAAGCGACTCCAAAACAGAACGTTCTAATCAAGCTTGAAATGAAGACCGTCTTTTAATATAAGCTCAACATTTCACTAATAGGTAAGGCCGCGTGCACACAGCTGTAGCGTCGTTAACGTAAAGGCATTACTCGTCGCGGCGGCGTTCGGAAATAGACAGGATGCGCCGATATCTGGGCCATCAATTTCAGGATACTCGGGTTAGGCTATTGTGTACCGGTTATGTTTGACTCATGGCTAGCTGACCCCGCTACGGGCTTACCGGCGGTATTTCCGAAATCAAAATGAGTGTCAAACATGCCATTTAGATTGCTTGGGTCTCAATTTATATTTCGACAAAAATCTTTAATTGTGTACTTACTTTCCGCACTCACTATAAATTATGTCTTGCTTGCTACTTCTGAAAATACACGTACAATATCTATGTATGTATACATTGTTATACTCTTTTGGAGATTTTTCAATAACCAATAATTAGTAAGAAGAAATAACAAATAAAGGCCAACTCACCGCATAGCATAGTGACGTCATAACACGTTATTTTCTTTGACACTCCATACAGTCTAAGCGTTTTGACAGTTCGTAAAAAAGGAGCTGATTTGATCTGTTAATCCAGTACCCAATTCTACCACCAGTCCTGTGAAGTACCTATCTAAACGGTCTACGAGGGAAAAGACAACCAATAGGAACCGCGAGCCTTCTCGCTTCTTCTCTCTTTTTCACATCTGCGCCTCTTGCATAGCTCTGGCGCAGCCTAAAAACGTTTGAAGTTGTTGGTTTCTATTATGGTATAGGATATTTTTTTATTTGAAAAATTCCTATGGCGTTTCCAACAGTTCTCCGGAGTAGGTACCTAATAATACGCCTGACCTACCATCATTACATGTAGTTTGATAATATGGTGCCAGGTATGATAATTTTGCCAACAATTAATCTACAACACTGTTCTTTACTACTCTTAAGTTAACTGTAAAGAATTGCAAAAGGGGCTAAAGTAACGTAATTATATAGGTACTTAACTAAAACGCAACCCGCAATTTCGTTAGTGGAGGACGAAAATTACATAATTATAGCCCTAATTTGTCTTCAGCCTTTTTGGGTAAAAACTCCTATGATAACCATCGTTACGTTACTTATTTTATTAATCAACAATGGAAATAATTTGTTATTGGTATGATGCAGTCGCTACAATATTTCTAAGTAGATTATTAGATTATTACCGATGATAATTTCCTGTATTTGATCTTCCGTTTATACAAACAGCGCAAACTTATTTTGACGACGCGGTTGGCGCGGTTTGTAGAGACCTGCCCACTGAGCCGGCGGTCCCGGTATTTGTGTGATGAACTCGAATATTTGTGCTTGGGTCACGGTTGTTCTATGTATTTAAGTATATATTTATCTAAATAAGTATGTATATTCGTCTAGTACCCATAACACATGCCTTCTTGAGCTTAATTTGGGACTAGATCGATTTGTGTGAGGTTATTTGATATTTATTATTATTTTAAAGGCTGACTACTGGGCCCTTTACCCAGTAAACCATTTCAATAGTTTTATTTATATCGGTGATGTCAACAGTTTCTCACAATGGCGCCCACAGATTGACAACGCGATGAGTGACGTCACATGATAAGGGGCGACTTAGCATAAACCTGACAAATTAGTGGCCCTCCGTCAGACACACCTGCTGCCTGCGTGTTGCTGAAATTAGCAGTTGTCGTATCGTTACGTGGGTAACTTAAATTGTACATTTTCTTAGGTACTACGACTAGAACAAGTGAAGAAGTAAGCCTGTAACATAAAAAATATAGCCCTTTTTATCGGAATCGAGTATAGAGTAGGTAGGTACTCTTATGATTCGGTGCATGAATGGTTTAACACTAGGCTGACATACTGTGATTTATTTTGAGTATTTCCCTTATCCCCATGTATATCTCTTACCCCTCCTGACGTTATCTTAATCTGTAAACGGGTTTCAATTTCGTTTTCTATTTTTGTTTGTTTTGAAGATAACTTTACCGATAAGTTCGCCCGTTTCAAGTATACATAATTATCATATCCCCATTGTTTTTATTTTCCCTCTCCATTCCAGTATATTATATTATAGTCTATGTATTGACTGATAAGTTTTATGCAGATACTACTAGATATATTTTATCAAAGCAAATTATCATTTTAAAATCTTATCAGTCAGTAGAGAGCAATATAATAATAGGTATATTAATGAAAAACACTGTATTTTGATTAATTACATTTATTACACAAGGAAAGCTTACAAAAAAATCAGAATTTATTGTTGTTCTTATCTAAATACCATTTTCTTATACATAAAAATTTTTTTAGAGCACATTTTTTTTTCATGATATACCTACAAAATTATAAATACCTACTCTCTAGCAAATAATATTTATTGCCCAAATCAATAACTGCACAGGCCGAACATAAATTTATAATCCATTAAATTTTTTCCTCACCCTTATCAAAAATCGTTTTATTCTTAATATGGTATATACAATAAGTTTTTAAAATTGTCCATAATCAACACAGCCTTCACACCATAGAACATCTTTTGTTTTTCGATCCAGCGTGTCTGTCTCTTTTTAGTAAGTTTGGGAAATGGAAAGGGCTCTTTTATTAGAAACACTTGTGTGTATTCCAACCAGAGCAAGATTAACCTACTCTTATGGATCAGAGGTTTAAATAAACTATGAAACATTGCAACGCATTTATTTTAAAATTAAATTAACAGACAAAGTAATCGAACACGAAATACACTACTACTGCTAGCTATGTATAAGCACGCGGAGCCTATCTATACGTCCTAAGCTACAGTCCGATCCCTATCGTGCGCGCCGCCGAAGTGAAGTATGCTCCGTCGCTGTGCCCCGTCCAAGCTGCCCGGTGACAGGACAGCACGGAGCAGGACAGCTTATCGTGCAGTCTCCTTCTTCCTTAGGGCTGGTCGGAAGGCCTCGGTAATACTACTTAATCGCGATTAACGATTAAAAATTACGATTATTTAATCTAATCGTACGAGTTCCGATTAATTTAATCCCGATTAAGTTAATCGTAGATTAATATCCAGCGATTAAATTTTTAATCGATTAATTTATTTGATTAATTTTGTCTCGATTAGACAGGGAAGAAATAAGATATTTTTTGTAAGTCTAAGTCCCTACCCATAGAAGATCTTAGAGTACTGCACTATAAAACCACTTTGTATTACTGTAACAAGTTTATTTCACACAACACACGAGAATGTTTTATCTAGTTAACACGACAAGACATTGGTTTTTTGTAAAATGCACAAATGAGCTTGTTCCAACTTTTAATCGAAAAGTAATCGTGAAATTTAATCGACTAAAATGACGACTAGTTTATCGTTAATTGAAGACGCTGTCGATTAATGTAATAGAGATTTTTTTTTTTATCGAATAAGCCCATCTCTGATTCCAACGAGATATACCCTAGTGTCTCATTCGTGCACCGAAAACCCCGAGGTATGTCACTAATTACGAAGTCCTGCGGTAACAATCCCGAGAAAGAAATTAACGTTAAATTAAGTATCTCCTCCTTCAAAGTCGGTTGAAGAAACAGCCATCACTCATACTCGAAGTAACATTTATCGAGACATTTAATTAAGTGTTTATCGAACGCCTTTCCCCCGCATCGCCCGTCGTTCTTGACTTTTACGCATTTCCTTATTGTTATCGTACCTACAAACAAGATCTCGGGCAATTCCTTTTTTTAACTTGAATGGGATTGCTCTGACTACAATTATTTTTGGATCATATAAAAAGCCGGTAAATCTTTGAGCAAAGCATCAGATCCTCTGGGCTTACCGACGTAGTCACAACTATCCTCATCCTCAATCAACATGGTTGCGAAGGTATTTAAGAATACATACATATTTTAATATTAGTTAAAATAGATACACCGAAAGCATTTGTTAACAGTAGCCTAAACGTTAGCTGCTAGTTACATAAATCGGAGGGCTGACAAAATGAGGGCTACTAGTAACCAAAATAATTTTTGTAAAATTTGCATAATTTTGGTTACTACTACGCACAATTTGGCTATTTCTTAAGTGGCCAAACTAGTTGAGCTATTTATTTATTTCAATGTAGTTTCACATTTTTTTACTCGCAACGTTTTCGTTTACTAACGTATCCTTGAATTAATTGCGGCTATGTCGCCACTGCATATTTACATAATTGTCTACTTTAATACAACCAACTGTACTCTATTCGAAGAAATCATAATGACAATAATATATCTTTTTTTGTGTAGGTAACATAGGTCTATTTTCATAAAATAAAATACAATAGTTATAAAAAAAAAAAACCCTATACTGGTGCCAGCGGGGTGCTTGTTGTTTCGCCGACAAACTTTTCATCGAATATCATTTCATCGAAAACGTTTCGCCGAATTTTTACTTCGCGTATTTTCATTTAGTGTAATTTTATCTCATCGACAGTTCATTTCAACTTTTATTAATTCGTAGAAAAACTTTTCAAGTAATATTATTTGATCGATGATTCATTTCGTATATTTTTTTAATGGAGGAATTACATTACATCGATTTTCATTTCACCGACGTTTCATTTCAACTCATTCTTTATAGAAAAAAAAAAACCTTTCAGAGCAGATCCGACTCGGCCGGGTTAGGTTAGGTTAGTTTTTTTTTTTATATTCCTAAAAAAATGCTCCTTTTGTTGTAGTTGTGAGTAGAATGTACAGGCAAGCATGCAAAAAAAAAATACAAAAAAAAATTGCATATTCAAATGATATTAGTACGTGAAGTAAGTTTTATGTACCTAATTTAAAAAGATTTTAAACGATAAGTTATGAAACGTACTTCTATGAAATAATACATCTGTGTAATGAATCATACGCCATTTGAAAATGCGTGATATAAAAATACTCGTAATGAAATTTCGATGAAGTGAGTTGTCGATGAAATGAAAATACTTGAAACGTTATCTTTGAAGTAAAATTCGACGTAATGAGTGTCGGCGATTCAAGGGTAAACCCTATTTATGATTTGGCCGAGAGATTTATAAATTGCGACATCAAACATTAAGTTAGGTTATAATGATAAAGATTGATAAATATGCAAAACCGATAAAATCATCATAAATAGCTATTGTTCTTCATTTGAGCCACAACCTATACTAACCTGAAACTAATAAATTTAAACATCAATCTATTCCAATCTATCCTGTTTTGAAATCTCGGCAAGGGCAAGTTCGATTGTTTGTTCCTGGATTCCGGAGGATTTTTTCTAGTACCCGTAGAACAAGCATTGCTTTGTTTTGGACTAGATCAGGCTGTGTAAGATTGTCCCCTATTCTGTTATTGTAGATTAATACCTTCAACACCAATGTCTAACTACAAAACCTTTTCCAGTTCGTCGTCATCCTCGCCTTCGTGGCAGTGGCTTCCGCCAGCTCCCTCTCCAGCTTCTCCTACGATGTAGCTGACCCCTGGACCGGAGACTTCAAGAACCAGGTCGAGACCCGCGCCGGAGACAATGTGCAGGGCCAGTACTCCCTTCTCGAGTCAGATGGCACCCGCAGGACTGTGGACTACGCTGCCGGCGCAGGCGGTTTTAACGCCGTTGTCAGAAAGGACCCTGCTCTGATCGCTGCTGCCCCCGTCTCCTATGCTGCCCCCATCTCTTATGCCACCCCCGTTGCCTACGGCGCCCCCCTCAGCTACGGGGCCTTCCCCTACACCGCCAAATTCGGATACCCTTACGCTTACGGACGATTCTTCTAAACAGTTATGCATTTGAAACCATTGGCACTGATGTTGTAAATAAACAGATTGTATAGTAATATTGATCTTATTAGGTACGCTCTTATTTGTAAATACCTATCCAGTTAATCAAGTGATTTCAATATAGTGTTATATGCATGAGGGTAAACTATGAAATAAAGGAGTCAGTCTAGATCCGACAGCGTAGTTTTATTGACGCATCCCTCAACATGGCGCAGCCGTTTTAAAAGAACCGTTATAACCGTTACCGGACTAAAGCGTGTTTAACTTATCACAATCAGTGTTTTGTGAAGATTTCATAATCGTATTGCAATGGAGACTATTTTACCGCCGCCGCCGCCGTTCATGTTCGACAATAATTTGGAGAATGTGACTTCTGGAAATTTATCTATAGAGTGGAGTAAATGGAAGAGTGCGTTTAACATTTATTTCGAAGCATGTCAACTATCGAACAAGGAAGTTAAAGTGCAGATTGCTATCTTACTGCATATTATTGGAGAACGGTGCCGTGAGGTATATCAACAGTTTGAAGCAGAGTGTATATCATTGAAGGATGTACTGGAGCGCTTTGATGTATATTTTTTGCCGAAGAAGAATTTGACTATAGAAAGACATAAGTTCTTTACTCGAAACCAGCACGAAGGTGAATCGGTTGAGCAATATGCCTTTGAGCTCAAAAAATTAGCTAGTTCTTGTGAGTTCAAGGACTTAATGCAAGATTTAATAAAGGACAGATTAGTATGTGGCATAAAGGAGGATGCCCTGCGAGAAAGGTTGTTACGCGAGCCGGATCTCACGTTGAAAAAATGCCTCGATATTTGTAGCCTGGCACAGATATCTAGATTGCAAGCGGGAGCAATAAAGAAGGAGACTTTGGAGCATAATGCATATGTTGTCAAAAAAGATTTCATGAGTAACATGGATTATGACTACGGTGATGAGGGTAGCCAGCGAAACGATATAATGTGGGTAAGTCGTCGTGGAGCGCCGGCGCATCGCGGAGCGGCGCGGAGCCGTGGCCGCGGCAGCCGGTACCAACCGGCAACCGCCCGCCAGGCCGTCCGGGTCCGCTCGCCGGTATCAGTCAACCAGTCGACAAGTGCGCGGTATTAATGGTGCTAATAGTGATAAATTGTGTTGTTCACGATGTGGTCTAACTCATGACAATTCTAAATGTCCTGCTATAGGCAGAAAGTGTTTAAACTGCAATAAATATGATCATTTTTCGCGTATGTGTAATGTGTACGAGATGCGAGCTGAGGAAAACAATGATCAGGTAATTTACTGCTGCACTAGTTCGAGTGATTGGTCAGTTGAGTTATTAATTAACGATGAGAAGGTTACGTTTAAGTTAGACACTGGGGCCGACGTCAATGTATTGCCGCGTCGTTATTTACGTAAGGTTGGCATATCCGAGAGCGATTTAGGTACTGCGGACGTGAGGTTGCGGGGATACTCGGACAATGTTATCAAAGTAATCGGTAAATGTTGCTTGAAAGTTAAATATAAGGAGAGTATATATATTTTGGATTTTATAGTAGCTGACGTGTCATCTCCACCGATATTAGGTAGGGATTCCTGTACTGAATTAGATGTTATTAAGTTAGTGTTAGCTGTAAGTAATGATAGTGTGAGTGAGATAGAAAAACACATATTTAAGGAATATTCGGATGTTTTTGAGGGAATGGGATGTATGCCAGGAGAATATAAAATTGAGTTAAATAGAGAAATTAGGCCGGTTGTGCACGCCCCGCGGAAGTTACCCGTTGCTTTAAAAGAAAGTGTCAAGAGAAAATTAGATGAAATGGTTGATGATGGGATTATTGCCAAGGTCGAGGGGCCCACTGACTGGGTCAATAGCATGACCGTAGCTAGAAAAGCCAACGGCGACATTAGGCTATGCTTGGATCCGAGAGACCTTAATCAGGCCATCAAGCGCGAGCACTTCAAACTGCCCACGCTTGATGAAATAACCGTAAACTTGGAAGGTTCAAAAATTTTTAGCACTCTAGATGCTAAAAATGGGTTCTGGCAATTGCGATTACATAGGGACAGCACCGACTTGTGTACCTTTAACACCAGTTTCGGTAGGTACAAATTTTTGCGGGTTCCGTACGGAATTACTTCCGCCTCAGAAGTATTTCATAAAAGGATGTATGAGCAGTTCGATGATATGGAAGGTGTGTGTCTTTTTGTCGACGATCTACTCATTTATGGTCGGACAAAAGAAGAACATGATGCAAGGTTAAAACGTGTGTTAAACAGGTGTCGCGAAATAAATGTAAAATTGAATAAAAATAAGTGCAAATTTGGGCTATCCGAAATTAAATATTTGGGACACAAAATTACTCCGAATGGTATATATCCCGATGAGTCATACACTTCAGCAATACGTAACATGCCTCGTCCGCAGAATACAAAAGATCTCGAACGATTTTTAGGTATGATAAATTATGTGGGGAATTTTATTCCCAATTTATCCGACAAAACTCACTCTCTCAGGCAATTGTTAAAGAAGGAAATCGAGTGGCATTGGTCCGAATCGCACGAGAAATCTTTTAACACTCTAAAGCAGTGCTTGATAAGTGTACCTATCTTACAATATTACAGTTTAAAAAAACCTGTGGTCATATCTGTAGATGCCTGTAAGAATGGTTTAGGCGCGTGTCTGTTACAGGATAATTTACCTGTTTGTTATGCATCGCGATCGCTAACAAAAGCGGAACAGTCATATGCGCAGATCGAAAAAGAGCTTCTTGCCTGTGTGTATGCATGTGAAAAATTTTATGCGTATATCTACGGTCGAGGTGATGTCACAGTGGAGACGGATCACAAACCGTTGACAAGTATTATATGTAAGCCGATTGCCTCTGCCCCGACTAGGTTACAAAGGATGTTGTTACGCCTGCAACCATATAATTTTAAGCTCGTGTACAAGCCCGGTAAATATTTATATATTGCGGACACGCTGTCCCGCGCGGTGGACCCGGCGAGCACACCGAGCGCGGTGCCGCGCGATCAGCTGGACGCGCGTGCACAGGTGTGCGCCGTGCTCGTCAACAATCCGCTTATCGATTCGCACTTCGTACAAATACAAAAGTCAACGCAGGATGACCGAGAGCTGCAGGTTTTGTTAAAATATATTACAGAGGGTTGGCCTACGCACAAGCAAGAAGTAGACGAACAGGTAAGGACGTATTGGGGATATCGTGATGAATTGACGGTTGCATATGGGATGGTATGGAAAAGCGATCGAATTGTTATACCGTTAACGATGCGCAAAGAAATGTTAAGGCGGGTGCACATTGGGCACTTGGGATTAGAAAAGTGTAAGTTAAGAGTACGTGAGTCTATGTTTTGGCCTAACATCAATAGTCAGTTGGAGGATTATATAAAAAATTGTCAGGTATGCTTAACTTACAAAAATCAAAATAGGAAGGAGACATTGATTCCGCATGACATACCAGACAGAGCGTGGTCGAAGGTTGGTGTGGACGTCTTCCACTTTCAGGAAAAAAAATATTTATTACTAGTAGACTATTACAGTAAATTTTTGGAGGTTGTGGAGCTAAATTGTCTGACAACTGAACACGTGATTAAACACTTAAAGATTATTTTTAGTCATACCGGCATACCCGACATTGTCATGTCAGATAATGGACCTGAGTTCGCGTCTATCCAATTCAAAATGTTTTCCCAACAGTGGTGTTTTGAACATGTAACATCCTCGCCTCGATACCCACAATCTAATGGTCAAGTCGAACGCTATGTACAGACAGTCAAAAATATTTTGAAAAAGACTAATGCTGAAAAAACTGATTTTAGGCTAGCACTTTTGGAATATTTAAGCACTCCCATCACTAGTACATTAGCATCTCCTTCGGAGTTGTTAAACAATAGGAAGTTCCGGAGTATTGTACCATGTGCACCTCGGTTTCTTAAGCCAAAAATTCAAAACAATGTCCCTACAGAGTTACAGAGAAGGCAGGATAAGCAAAAACAACACTATGATAAAACAGCACGAGATTTACCACAGTTGGTTCCGGGCCAAAAGATTAAGGTGCGTGTTGATAAGAAATGGGTTAGTGGTACTATTTTAAGTCTTAAAGGTATACGATCATATGTAATCGAAATGCTGCATGGTGGTACGTTGGTCAGAAATCGGCGTCATCTCATATTAGATAATGAGAATCGGCCGGACAATAACATGACGGAGTCCGCTGTGTACCACCAGCCTTACGATGATATCATTGTATCGGGTGATAACGCGCCCGCCCTACCTCAGTCGCTTACGCAGCGGCAACGCGCTGCCGTCGGCCCTCTCGCTCACTCTCGCAATGCTACGAATAATAACTATAACTATGTCACTCGTTCTGGCAGGGCGGTGATTCCTCCTGATTGGTATTGAGTGCAGCCGGGTCGCATGCATTATATGCACTGTTGTAATCAAGAAGATAATCATGTATTCTATAATATAACAAACATAAAATTTGTTAAGTACATAATAGAATATGCATCATGTTTGAAAATATTACGTTTTTTTTTTCAAATTTAGATAACGCATGTAAATATAATAATAGTATCTGAAGATTGATATGTTAATTAAATTTAAATTATTATAATACAATGAATAGATTAATGTAATGCATGAAATTTTAAATTGTTTTTTTTTTTTTTTTTTGCTTTTTACAAGTAGGTAGGTACCGTTATAAAATGTTTTAATCCTTATTTTTTTGTTTACTGCTATTTACAAGCACAATAATTTTGCCTGTGTAAATTATTAAGGGTCATATAATTAGCTAATTTTAATTAAATTTGTGTGTTACGATTTTTACTTATTTAAATTATCAAAAGTAATGTAATAAGCTAATGTTAATGAAATTTGCTTGTTTTACAATTTTTATTTACAATGTCACACATTTGTTATTTCAAGAATAATAATGTAACCAGGATATTGTATGTTTAACTTATGATTATGAATTACGTATAACGAAATCACAAAAAATATCCTCTTTTGCTTATAAAAAGGGAAAGATGATGTGTATTGTCGCTTTTATTAATGTTATTAGTCAATATATTTGTTTAATAAAATTATGTTATACATACTAAATATAATAATGGAAATAATGTCATGTTTATTAACTTTCCGTTTTATAGCTTTCATATGTATATTGCATAAAGTAAAAAAGGGGGTTGTGGGTAGTTTCAATATAGTGTTATATGCATGAGGGTAAACTATGAAATAAAGGAGTCAGTCTAGATCCGACAGCGTAGTTTTATTGACGCATCCCTCAACAGACTACTTTCAAATTTTTTGAACGACTTCAGAAAAAGGAGGAAGGTTGTCAATTCCACTGTTTTTTGACGAAGCGGTATAAAATATCATATTAGGGCTTTAAAATAATATATCTGAAAACAGTATGACATAAAAATAAGTTATTGATTGCTCATGTTGCACGCAATCTAGAATAAAAAAAATATGAGCACTTGAACAGCTTTAAAATGCATTCTTACTGTGGATAATCTATGCCTTCTTGAGTAACCTTGTAATATGTAAATAATAGGAACGCACGTGAGCTTTACAAGAATTCCAACCCAATATATTAATAAAACACGTTTATTTAACATACACTATGAATCACTTAACTTACTACAGTCTCGACAGACTTTCAATTACACGTACAAACACTAAAACGTCCAAAGGTTACCATTAATTGAAAACCTGAGTTCATTCAACTTTGTACCCTCGTATGGACGACATCTGGCATCCGCCGGCCTGAAACTGTCTACCTTAATGTGCCATTAGATGGCGCTGATGCAGGTACGACCCTTATCCAAAACGCACATATAGTTGAGAAGTTTGTCGGAAAAATTGGAAGGGACGAAGGGTTGCAGCATGTGGCTTTACGGCCGTCCGCAGCGGAGAGGCGGTGGTTTAAAATGAAACAGGTAGCGGTAGAACAGATAGACTAACAAAAAAAATCAAACATTATAAAACTAGCAGGTTTTATCCCAGCTATGTACTAAGTGGCGTAAAATAAGTGTCCATAGGACTCCATTCCCATTCGGCTTGCCGATTTTAGAAATTGTTGCCTATTAGTTTTGGAAAAAGTAAGGTGGGTCCCATCCCCATCTTACCAGCGATTTAGTTTCATGCCATGCCACTGCTAGGTACCTAATGGCGAAGCCATAGTAGTTAAGGTTGCGTGTCCATTGGCTTGGAGCTGGGCAAGGTAGAACAAGTTAGGCCAACCAATCACGTTGCTCGAAATCACCACTTGACTTAGTCAAATTACGATCCGATTCACTAAGCTCGAAATGTGCCGTAAAAATGTCGGCATGGCAGAATAAACTGAAAACTTTTGGAAATACATGCGTTCCAAGATTTTAGACAAAATAGTCGGAAATAATTAGTTATCAGTTACTTCTTCATTGATTACATGGGTATTAAATACAGATTAAAGAAAAGAACTGAGTGATGTAAAATTAAATACTTATAAATATAAACTTACTTTTGGACTAGCCATTGGATGTATTTCCATATGCTAGTGTTTTATTTTAAATTAACATTTCGATACGCAGATAATATTTGAAGTAAAATAAAAAATTCTTTTCTAAATATAATTTGTGATTTCACTTCAAATATTATCAATATAACGAAATATTAATGTCCTAATAGGTTATGTGCCCAGCACGCTTCCACTTCCATCTTCCACAGTCCATAAATAAATATTTACTGCATAATAAATAGTTTCATGCTATCACTTCTAACTTGTACCATCACAATATGCCACGATCATTATGGGGAAATACTTGCCAAAATGTTGAGTACATTACAATAAAGTTATTTAAATTAATAAAAGTTTGAACATTGGATTTAATTAATATTCAGTTTCCACTTCATATTTATTAATTTACTTTCGTAATTAGAATTTGAGAAATACACTGTTTTATTCGGGTAGTAATTTTAACTCGTACTGAATTTTATAGCTCAATAAGTTACTTACGTAAGAAATTAACAGATTTTTTAAATTAATAAACGATAATAAATTATATACTTTTGCTTATAATATAAGAAATAAGATGTCCTGACGATTTTTCATGGATCCAATCATCTGACAAAAATAAGACCACAGGTACTGGATTTATTTATTTAAATTCTATTGCGCTACTACAAGAAAAGTACCGTCTACAAATGGCGGACTTAATGTCATAAGAAATTCTCTACTAGGCAACCATAAAGCCAAACTAGCATTTGGTGCAGGATAATTTAAGTAGTGTTAATTCATAAAATAAATAATAATAAAAATAATATTTCATAGGTTCTAAAATCACTTTTCGAAATTGCTATAATAGTATTTTATGCAATCGTTGCACAATGGAGGTTCTTAAAGTCGAGTACCGCGTTTAGGTCACGAGGCTTGCCGAGTGGCCTATGTAAGGTACGAGACTTTAAGACCTAATTGTGTAACTATTGCATACAATACTTTTTATACGAGCAAAACTCAGAAAAACATTTTTTACTTTAATCGTCATTCTCCAATATGATTTTTTATTTTTGTTGTAACCTATTTCGTTCAACTAAAACTGACCTATGAAAAAAAAAAGATCGCGATGACCATGGCGAGTGCCTCGTGATTGGTGAATTTTTTTGACAAGTAATTTCAACCAATTAGTGAGCATCAAATAAGCTTATGTTCTCTTTTTGAAATTATTAGAGGTCTGTAGAGAGATGTCTTATGAATATTAAAGTTCTGTAGCGGGTACCATAGAGTATAGAATTTTGTTACAGGATTAAAAAGTGCCTTATTGTGATTTTGTCTGTGAAATTATAATTGACAGATTAAAGTCTGCGAGTATAAAAATCATATTTAGATAGTTTAAACTACCAAGTTATTACCATTTCAAACTATGCGATGATTTTTTTAAGAGAACTAGTCAATTGTGAGTCAGACTCGCGCACCGAGGGTTACGTACAAACTATGAAAGCATTGCATATTGCTCTAATAAAAAGTTAAACTGTACTGAGGAACAAACGTAACTTAGCCGTTGGACAACTGTTGTCCCCATACATCCACAAGGGTCCTGGTTAGTTTATCAACTGCAAATAAATTTATAATCACAATCACAAAATATCAATGTATTGGAATTACAAATTTACAGTTTCCGGGCGTTTTTATTTACTTGTGCTTAATGATTTTGTTCTTGCCACACGATTCTAGGTCAACAGAAAGTTTTGATTCCCTTGCTAGCGTCAACAAATGCAGCATAAACGCTCCTAACTTTTGATTGGGATGACTTAGAAGTATGATTTTTTCACGGGTCCGGCTGGACTTGATTAGGTAATGACATTTTCAGCTTGATACTCCACACGTTTTAGAAAAAATGAGAAACAGACAGACGGGAACAAAGTGATCCTACAAGGGTTTCGTTTTTATTTTACCGATTGAGATACGAAACCCTAAAACCACAGCGGCTGTTCAACAACATTTATGTTTTTCCTCTTTTTAGGCTTCTGTACAAAACAACAGAACCCTTATATGATCACTTTGTTATCCGTCTGGCTGTCTGTTATATCTATATACATTTATTTCAGGAACGCGTGGAGGTATTGAGTTGAAATGAAAACTGTATATACTCAAGCACCTTGAAGCTGTAAATATTTTTTTCTCAAACATCCAAGGAAATGTAATTCTTATGATCGTGGTAATAGAACGCGAAATACGTCTTTGTATAGCAATTGTTGAAGATTCGTTCTAATTTCAAATTAGAGGTCAATATAGGAATTTCATACAACATTATTGGCCGTAGCCAATGGCATACTGCCAATAAAAAAAAACGTAGTTTGTGCATGTATATTTACGTTCTATTTCTTATATTTAACTAGATTATTCAATTAGATTAAAACAGATATTCAATAAAATAAACAAGGAATCACGTTTATTGTAAAAAAATATAACAATATCTAATTAATAAGATGTTGTCATTTTTAGGGTTCCGTACCTCAAAAGGAAAAAACGGAACCCTTATAGGATCACTTTGTTGTCCGTCTGTCCGTCTGTCAAGACCCTTTTTCTCAGGAACGCGTGGACGTATGAAGCTGAAATTTATATCAATTACTCAGGTCTACTGTCCCTTGAAGCTGTGAAAAAATCAAACTTCTAAGCCAACGCAATCAAAAGATACAGCCGTTTATGCCGCAAATTTTCGACACTTGCAAGGGAATCAAAACCTACAGGGTGCTTCCCGTGAACTCAGAATCTTGAAATTTGGTACGAAGCAACGTCTTATAGCATAGATAAAGGAATAATTACGAAAACCATAAAAATTTTTTTTAATACCTAACTTTGCACCTAATTTGCAAATTTTCGACACTTGCAAGGGAATCAAAACCTACAGGGTGCTTCTTCCCGTGAACTCAGAATCTTGAAATTTGGTACGAAGCAACGTCTTATAGCATAGATAAAGGAATAATTACGAAAACCATAAATATTTTTTTTAATACCTAACTTTGCACCTAATTTATATGGGGCGCTATACATACCAGGTGCAAACTTAACTTAACCACTTAGGGATGGAAAGTGTTTGTACGGAACCCTCGGTGCGCGAGTCCGACTCGCACTTGGCCGGTTTTTTTTTAATAAATAGAATCATCTTAACATTTGGTGGCAAAAACATTAACCTGAACAGCTTAAAAAAATAAATTTTGAAAAAGTAAAAAGTTGGCGGGAATAGTAAAAATATATGAATATATTCCGTTCACTTATAACTATGGAATATGCCAAGTAATACCGCCTAAAATCGGAAACCTTTACATGTTTAATTAAATCGTTAAAAATATACTACTCTTTAGTTAAAGTACGTAATCAATCATCGAGCGTAAACAACGGTATAAAGTACGGAAACCTCGGTGGGCGAGTCCGACTCACTCTAGTCCGTTTTTTTGAAGGTTACAAAGCTGCGCTAAAATGTATTATTTAGCAAAGTAATAATAATACGCCAACTACCTTCAAGTCGATTGGTCAGCTTGAAGCGACATTTTCGCGACAACGACACGTCTTTCTTACGATATTAACGCAGTCGGGACGATTAATTAATTATTTTGTCACTTGTCATGGCAATATCCAGCGAATGCAAGCAATAAACAAAAGCTGTTTTGATTAATTGTTATTATAGCGCTATGAACGTTGTAGCTAACGTTTAAGAAAACATTTTTGAATAAACGTAACTAGAACTCTGTAAATAATTTAAATTAGCTTCTATTATTTTCTTTGGAATTTAATACCGCTGTCGTAAGTCACTACTTTGAATTTTAACATAATTGAATTCACATTCCAAGAATAGTGTAGGTGTTTTCTTCTTTTAATTTTAAATTAATTTAACTACTAATACATAAACCAGCCTTTACACGTTGTCAAATACTGTAAATGAAATTAAAATTATGTCAATGTAATAATGCACTTAATGTACCTTTCACAGTCAAGCCTACTCATTTTGTCAGTTCAGATTGAAGTGAAGATTGGTAAGAATTTTTAGTAAATTAGTGTAGGTATGATTTCTGAAATCTATAGAAATGCAATCATTACGTAAAAAGTGAACGAGGGGCTCTGTGAACTATAAACCTGGCCAGTTTTATTTTGAAATAGTTGAGATTTTAAAAAATTTACTTTTGCCACCTCTAATTATCCGCAATAAAAAAAATGATTGAATCGACGAAAAAAATCTGTATTAATTAGCGAACCTAGTCACAAAATTTTATCGCCCCCTGCTTGCTATACGGCCGCATCTCAAAAAACCATTTTTTCGAGAAATCGCTTGTTAAAGTTTTGGCAGCGTAGTGCGTAGTAGTAAAACGGGGATTACTCCCTGAGTTTTGGGTCAATTCATTTTTGATTTAGCTTTTTTTACTCAAGATGATATAATGCTTCTAATGAATACATTTTTTTGTATAAAACATGTATATTATTTAAGATACAAGGCCTTTAAGTCAAGTACTTAGAGTTGTGGCCGTATTGCAGACACGTCTTGTTGAAATTTTGAGATGCATCCAAAACCGCTTAAGAAAATTATGGGAAAATGGTTACATGAAAATATAAATACACCCACCAAAATAGTTAAAATACCATTATTAATCAACTTTTGTTACAGTAAGAACATCACTGTAAGCGATAATCAGTGCATCCAGCTTAATTTCTACTTTTAGTTTCAGGAATACTGAACGAAGACTGGTTCGATTCAGAGTAGCAATTTATGTGAGTCGGTATTTACTCACAGTTCTATTCTGGCATAGTCTTGAATAATAGAATTCCACCTAAGTTCAACCCGTCCAAAATAATAGCCATGCTGAAACCAGGTAAGCCAGGCGACGACCCAAAGAGTTACCAACCAATTGCTCTACTTAGTTACGTCTACAAACGTTTGGAGAGGCTAATATCTACATCGAATCGATTCTATTGCCGATAAAATAATTCCTGTGGAACAGGCTGGATTCCTTAGTAGTCGGAACTGCGTGGATCAGATAATGCAGCTCACAACACACATAAAGGCTGGGTTTAAGAGGAAAGAGAAAACCGTGGCAGTCCTTATCGACCTCTCAGCTGCATTCTGCATTCGTTACCGTATGGAGACAATGACTTTTCTATAAGCTCACGACCGTGGTGCCCTGTAGAAAGATTGTGAGACTAATTAACTCTATGCTCAGCAATAAGGGAATTTATCATCTACCTTGAAGCACTCCAAGCAAAGTCAGGAAGCTGAACAAAAGACTACCGCAGGAATCGGTCCTGGCCCTGCTTCTGTTCAACCTACATCTCGCGATCTGGAATATCTTGGGAAATACTTTAAAAAATGGCAACTGTAGTCCGTTGCTAGGAAAACAGAAGTTGCGAAATTCCATTTCTGCAACTAAGAAGCAAATTATGGGCCAAAAATCGGCTTCAGAGAGACGGCGATGAAATTAAATCCTACACTAAAGTACTTGGGTGTAACTCTAGACCACAGTCTCACCTATGCGCCACATATTAGTTAGGGAAAAGGCTACAGACGCGGAATAACATACACCACAGACTAGCGGGAACCCCCAAGTAGTTCCCATCAGCAACAGCTGCTGTGCTACGCACCTCCAGTTTTAGCCAAGTTTACTCCACGGCAGAGTATTGCGCGCCAGTTTGGCTCAACAGCGCACATGTGCATTTGTGCATCGGATAGACGTATAGATAAACCAAACCATGCGATGTATATCGGGAACCATCAAAATGTAATCCTCTGGTTTGGCTGTGTTGAGCCATATAGCTCGCGCCGAACTAAGAAGACATCAGGCACTGGTCCACGAAGCACGAAAAGTCGTGGATCGTCCCGGTTGAAGTCGAGGCACCCACCGTACCATACTGCTCGAGACCTGCTGCAATCAAATTCTAACCTACTTGCAACTCATAATCACCCGACTTACTCAGAGATGCAAGTATAAAGCCCACGGCAAAACCTCCTGGCTTCATTCTGCCTCGAAAACAATGGTGCCAGATCAACAGGCTCAGAACTGGGAGTAGGCGACCCCGAGACTTCCTCTACAGATGTGGTTGGAGAGACTCACAGTATAACGGCGACCCTGCAGACTTGTTTGTCCTCATTAACGACGCAATTCATTGGATAAAAGATCTTGAATTTAACTTATAATTGTATATACATGACTACCATAATGGGAAAAAATTTATTACAAGAAAACATAAAAAAGAAAAACAAATAAACTTATACAAAAAGACGGCTAAAACTATTAGAAAGAATTATGCTATACGAATAAATTTAAATAAATAATAAGTACTATAGGTAGTTTACTGTTGTGACACAATCAAATGCCCTTTAATTCGCTTATATTTAAAGGGATTCGTCGGAATAACACTCGAATAATCTTAATGCCTTTAGGACGCAACTCAAAAAATTGATTATAAATTAATGTTATACAGCCATAACTCCAAAGTGGCTGTCTTGCAGGGAGTCAACTGGCAATTTTTGGTCAGATCCATAAGGCCACTTGTGGAAAAAAGGCTTTTAAGGACACTTTTTCTTATATCTTTCGAAATAAGGTCGTAAATTAGACAATTCTGAATACGAATCAGCAATAATCCAAAAAAATTTTTTTTTGAGATGTGGCCGTATAGCAGGCAAGGCACGTTATGAGAATAGGTTAAGAAATGCAACTTCTAGGCGAGAACAGGCGGCACGTTAAAAAATATTTGAATTTATTTTTCGGTATAAGTATATGAGAAAATACATAAAATAACCGAAATTTACGACCACTATGCCTGTATAGAGTTGTAGTCTTCGACTTTTCCGCGAAAAAAATAAGCTGTCAATAATGTCAAGCTCAACGTCATTTGTTTTTTTTATTAGCCACCAGACTAAAGTAACCTTACCATAATGTCATAGTTTCGGAGTTAACCTTACCATAATGTCACTTTAGAATAAAATATTAATAAATATAATTATAATAAAATAATTAGTAATCTCAGGACAAAAATAAAAACAATGATTAACTGATTAGTTGATTACGTCCTCTTTCTAAGCGGAATACAGAAAAGTGATAAAATTCTAGTCTTAAAAATATGAAATGTTGTCAATTACATGTGAAATGTCTCAGAACGTTCCAAAAATGCAAAAAATGTGTCTTTTAGTTACTCCTACCCATTTCCCCGCTACAGTGATATATCCTCGACGTATATTTCTTCTAGTTAGCTGCAGAATGATTACCCCAGGGTGATATCAATCACGACACAGCTTTTTATTTATTGCCAGCATTACTGAGATACTTATCTCGTGATGAGACTTAACTAGGTTTGCTGTAAGGCTCATTTTCTACGATAATGTTGCGAAGGAAAATTATAAGTAAAGAAAATAAGGGCTTTAAGAATAATGTCAAAGAAATGTTTTAACAACGTTACAGAATATTCTCTGTATACTCTCACTGTGAAAAATTTATTTTCCTTGGCAAGCATCGACTTTTTAATAACTTCAAAATTACGTGCGTTATTTATTAAGACACTTTGTAATGTATTCATAAATAATCTATTTATAAGTAACTAGCGTCACGCGTATCATTTTCATACCAAAGTTTATCAAAATTGGTCCAGCCGTTTAAGCGTGAAGAAGTAACAAACAAACACATCAACACCATCACAAACTTTCGCCTTTATAATTCTAGTGTGATTATCAAAACTTTATAGACCAACAATTTTGAAATGAAGAGGCTGCCGCCCTGTTCCGATTTAGAAATGACGATGAGATCGCAATCTCTGTCAATCCCCATACATTATTACTCTGTGATTATTTTAATAATAAATAAATAAATAAATAATCGCCTTAAAATATTCTCTATTCGATCAGGGGACTACAGAAATTAACATCTATATGCCAGAGCTATGCGGAGACGTATGGTCTTGTTTATAATGTTAACAAAAGTGAGCTAATGGTTTTCAGACCGAAGTCTAAAACCTATACCAGTTTGCCTGAGGAATCACTTTACGGCACACCTCTCCGTAGAGTAGCTTAGTTAAAATACTTAGGTCACTGGATTACTGAAGACCTTAGTGACACGTGTGATATTGAAAGGGAGCGTAGGTCGCTGGCCGTCCGTTGCAATATGCTGACACGCAGGTTTGCTCGCTGTACGTATCCGGTTAAGGTTACGCTTTTTAAAGCTTACTGCCAATATTTCTACACGTGCAGCCTGTGGTGTAGCTATACGCAGCGGGCGTACAGCGATCTACGAGTTCAATATAATAACGCCTTCAGGATGCTTATGGGGCTGCCTCGTCACTGTAGTGCCTCGGGGATGTTTGCGGAAGCGCGGGTCGACGGTTTCGAGGCTATCATGCGGAAGCGATGCGCCTCTTTGCTTGCCCGCTGGCGGGGCAGCACCGACAGCATCCTGGTAGCGTTAGCGGATAGGTGGGACTCCCCCCTTTTGCAGAGGTGGACAAAGCTCCACACTGTATTTAAATAAATTAATAAAAAAATGTCTACTGTATCTACTAACACTAGCATCAAGTTTGTAACTAACAACTATGGATCTTATCCGAAATAAATGGTTTATTATTATTATTATTAAAATAAATACCTACAAATACACTTCATACAACCAGAGTATAGTGTTCTGACTGATATCCGGTTTAGCAACAGAGGAAAAGGTTATTCACAACAGATATAAGGAACTTTTTACCCCATTACGAACGACATTTTCTTCCCCCGTCAGTTACAGCAACTTTCTAGTTAGATTAAAAAGGCATAAATAAGTATATTTTTGGTTGTTTATCCCAAGATACCCAGCAACTATTAATTAAGTGCCCGGGGCAGTCAACAAGACAGCCGGCCGACAGGCTGACATGTCGTGCTTTTGACAGACGGGTTTTGGTCGGACCTTTCTGAAATAATAAATGTAGGTATTTTTTACAAAAATAAATTAGAGGCTGTTTGCTGAAATGTTTCTGTTTACTTTAAATATTAGGGTCACGTTTTGATAACGACTCCAATATGCTAATTTAAAAAGCGAATATTTTAGAATAAATCTAGGGTTAAATTAAAATCTTATCTGTTTCTCATTCTGTATCGTTTTTTTTCAAGTTTCCGTAACTGTACTGCTGTGAAGAGATGACAAATTAGCCATAAGACTGGTTGTTGCTTCCCTCTTTTGTATTCTAACATGTTATCTGTGTTGATGTACCTAACGGACTGTCCGCCGTCCGGCCTATATGGTAAGGAATTAAGTTTATATATTTTATCATGAAGACATAAACTTAATCTCTTGGTACCGTTTGTGCCAGACGGCCCGTTGGACTTATTTACGTTACTCTATGAAACGGCCAAGCCATACTTTTGAAGCCAAGGTGTAAGATTAGTAAACTCAGGGCTTAGGGGCTTGGCTTTTCGAGGGATCTGACATTTTTTTTACAGCCAAAGCGTTATGAGCATGTGAGTCTTGGCCGCCAATTTTACATGAAATGTTTTTGGTGGGATATGATTGTCCCTAAACGATTTTCCGACGGATAAGCATGATAAGGCACATTGCTCAATGAGCGAAGCCGCGGGCACAAGAGCGTGTTGGTTTGCCTTTATTCCAGGATATTCGTACAATAGGCGTGCGGACAATTTTTTTTGAGGATGTCAAGAGGATATTGGGATCAAATGTCGATATAGGACTACCTACACTTAGACTGCTCTAAAAGTCAGAAATGACCGTCAAAGTTCAACATTCCTACAGAGGACTAATAACGCTCCATACATTGGGCCTACCCACAGATGACATCATCTGTGGATTGGGTACCAGTATTTCTATGGAGAAAATAAGTAATTTGCTATTTTTCACCGTGAAAAAGTGCGTTTCATGGCTGGCCTACAATTTTTGTTTTGTTAAATTATGAGGATTCTAAAAACAATTTCATAATTTCTTTTGGGTTAAAAAAATAAATCATAAAATTTTCGTATCTTTGAAGTCACATATTTCAAAAACTATTTTATTTTTTTTCCTTGTATCATGACATATTGAGCTAATTTTATTGATATATGTATGTAATGTATGTATGTAATCACTTTATTTTACACAAAAACAATTCACAAAACTTCAAAAAATAAAAATAAAACATGTTCAAAGGCGAACTTATCCCTATAAGGGATCTCTTCCAGGTTCAACTACACTATGTTGTATAATTCAACATCAGTCGCATCCCATATCCCTTCGTGTGGCAAATTCCCGCTCCGGGAGACAAGGTCGCTAGGTTCAAGCCTCGTTATGGTTGTCCGATATTTATTTATTTATTTATATTCACGCCTTAGGAGATAACCTACATAAAACGGAAAAAAGATGGTTCCTATAGGATAAACAATTCCAACGCGAGGGAAGCCGTGGGCAAAACCAAGTCTTTGTTTTAATTGTCCATTAACAAATCGGCCTAGTCCCAAACTAAGCAAAGCTTAAGCCTTTAAATACTACGATCAAAGCTTAAAGAAAAATTTAAAAAGGAGCTACCTGGGGGAAGATACCGGGAATCGAACCTGGTACCTCGGGATGGCCGGTCCAGCGCGTTAACCATTTCGCTACCCTAGCTCCAGAAAGATCTGACGAATTTTTCCTTATGCTTTGTGTGTCGATCTTTGCATTGTTTTATTTGAAAGGATTTTACACCTTAGCCATTTGTGATGTAGTTCATCACACAAATATTTGCCCTGGCCGGGATTCGAACCCAGGACCGCCGGCTCAGTAGGCAGGCGCACCATAAGCTGCGCCAGCCACGTGGTCAAACATCATTGTAAATATGCTGATTAGATCTTCAATACAGTTACGAAAGAAAAAAACTATTAGCTCTGCAAAAGTCCCGAAGTAAACAAAAGCAACTGCCTCTTCTTAACGTATTTGGTAGGTATGAGTCAGAAATTGAAACTGATACTTAACCTAGTTTTATGAAAAACAAATGCGCATCTTATATTAAAAAACATAGGTAATGAAAACAAAATGGAAGGTCTCGTATTTAAATAGCGCGAGTTCTTTTCTATATCAGTTTCCACTCGCTCGTCTCTGCTACTTTTTTGGTAATAATACTATGGTAACGACACGTGTATAGATAGAACTAACTGTACATTTACCTTCTAAGACAACAAAAAACAATTCAATGTTTCCGTCTGCCACAACCACGTGTGTCCTTGAAACACACCTTTTCATTAGTGTAAATTCCCTTTTTAATTAAATACCAATTCAAGCCTTGACATGCATAGTTGACCTTTACACTAGGGAGTTATTAAAGCCTTTGATGTATTCGGACCCATTTTAACAAACGAAAGACTATATTCCTTTTCAATTACCCATTAATGAAAACATATTACGTTCCAACGTCGACATGTGTAATATTTTGTTACATATAAGCAGATTAGACGATAATGAATCAAATTCTGAGAAATTATCGACGTTATTAATATAATAGAAGCGTAGATGCTTCTGTTAGTATTAAGGTTTTGTTTTTATACAGCATTTTATAAAAAAATATCTACAGTGAAACATAGAACCACCTACTTTTTTTTTAAGTCAGTAAAAATAGATGTAAAGTTTGTAGTATGGCCAGAATCAAAGGTGGCTGGTGTCAAATTGCCTACAAAAATTGTCAGCTTATTTTGATGCTGACAATTTTGGTACACTATGAGAAGATTTTCCAAATGATTAAAAACTCCCAGTGGAGTAAACCAGCACTTTAAGTTTGGATTAAAAGTCTAGAAAATGAACTCCTACAAAGTTGCGGAAATAAACTGTGGTAAAATATATTACGTTTATTATAGTTCTGCAAACAAAGAAATGATAACTTAAGACTAAAATAATATGTTTTTATTTACGCCATAAACGTCGAGGTCCAGGCTAACGTTGACACTAAGTGTAGTTTATCTCCGTAAGAAGCTGCCCGAGCCGATGAAATTCTAAAACATACCGCATACAGAGTCGTTACGTTAAACGTAAACGAGAGAGAAACGAAAAAATATGTTAAACAAGCAATTCGCGCGAATCGGGAGCACCTGACGAGGTGGCCGGAGTGTTATTCTTAAAGCGTTCGACATTTAAGTAATGGTTGTACGGTACAGCAATTGTTTGTTAAAATATGGTTTACTTTTTTTTAAAGAATAAAATTGGTGTTGCCGTGTCTTGACATTTTTTATTGGATTTCTTACACATATAATATTATAATCCTCTCCGGACGGACGGTTCGATGATAAGGGCGCAACCGGTGCAACTAAATTTGAAAGAACCTGGTCACTGGTGTGCACAAAAATATTTTTTTCATGATCGGAACGATATTGATTTTTTGTGCAGTTACTAAAATTAAAAGGGGTGAATTCGTTGAGTTAATCGGCCACAAGCGACCTCACGGATGATGGATATTGGCGGGAACGCCGGTTGTCCGGAGAGGGTTAATTTTTATTTTTCTTTAGTGATGCGCCGTGTGCATGTGCTGCACTAGTTCGCCAAGGCCTGTACCACCCGAGGGCCAGTTCAAATATGACAGTGTTTGAAGAGTGAGGATGGCTTGGTCAAGAGTTAGGTCTAAATTGCATACCGGGATAGTGCAACAGGTACCGCGTGAGTAACAAGTGTAGATACGAATCAGTATTCAAACAAATGCTAAGTATTTTATTGAAATGAGAACTTTATCGACAGCTGTCATTTACGCGGTATTGCACTATCCCCGACGATATGCGCTTTGTTGTAAAAGCTCTTAGCGTGTAAACATAAGTTATAATTGGACTTAACTTGACTTTTAATTGTAAGGGTTTATATGGTCTCAATTTATGCATTTGAAATAACTTTAAAGCTTTGACCAATTCGACCCACGTAGTAGCATATTATTCCTAGGCTAAAAAAGATAAAAAGATAATGTCATTTTTGCCATCTGTCTGTGGTTGACTCCAGCTTAATCTAAAATATTTCATAAATAATTATTTTAGTACAAAATTTGGTGCTTTTTGTTACTAATCTTGACATTTGCATCGTGTGTTCGTTTGTTGTACATACACCCATCACGCCCCAAAAATGTATCTGAAGAATGCCTCATGGCAAGTATACCGTGTAATTTCAGATGATCACTCAACACCGTACACAGGCCACAGAATGAGAACAGGGCCTTAGAATACACCCCCCGGTCGTAACACGCTCACGTTCGTTCCGCCGCCCAAATGTTTTCGCGAATGTTGTTCCATCATACAGGTGCGGGCAGCGGGCGCTGTTCCCGCGACAAATTGTATTGAATGTCACCGTGTTCTTGAACTTGGCCTTTAGGGATAATACATACGTACATATTTTTGATATTACTGTGCTACTAATAGATATTATATGTACGTCCAAAGTTTTTGATTGACCATCATCATCATCAGCAAAAAGACGCCCAATGAATTAGACATAGGTCTCGCAAACTCATCTGGCAAACTCCAGCGTCCTTAACCAGGTCATCAGTCTTACCAAGAGTAGGTATAAGGTTAATTACGTGATAGTACATAAGTTTACGTGCCCTATCTTTATCAAAAACGTTGTAATGTCTAATGAAAAACGCGACAAAAGCAATATACCATACTGGAAACCTATCAAAGCTACATAAATCAGTGAGGAAAATACAATAAAATAAAAGAACATCGCCAACCCAACCATTCCTCAACACTTATCCACAACTAGCGCAGCAATTTCCACGAGATCTCATCATTTTAAAGAGAAAAGCTGATGTACGACCGTTATTCGATATGTGGTCATATAAATCCCGGCATCGTCTAATCCAGCCGTGACAAGCTACGAGTCTGTAATAGATGAGTACCATTTTGTTGGCTACAGACCATTTTGATTACGATACAATATTTAGATGTTGCCAAAAGACGTCCACTGCTGAAAATAGGCCATACCCAAAAATCGCCAGCTTAAACGGTTCTCCAAATCAAAATAAAAATCTGTGGAAAAAGCAATTAATCACATAAACCTATAAAAGCTAAATAAATGGGCGAGAAAAATAAAAGAACATCTCCAACCCACCCATCCCTCAACACTTATCCACAACTAGCGCAGCAATTTCCACGAGATCTCACCATTTCAAAGAGAAAAGCTGATATACGACCGTTATTAGATATGTGGTCATATAAATCCCGGCATCGTCTAATCCAGCCGCGACAAGCTACGAGTAATAGATGAGCACCATTCCGTTGGCTAACTCCGTAATGTAATTTCAAACAATGCCATTTTGCGGGCTGCTTCCTCACTCCTACTTTTGCTCTCTTATTTATTACTCGCCCAGCGAACGTGCTCAAGGCGAATTTGTTTTCATAATATTTCTCACAAGCAACACTCGAGCCTTATGTGTTCGCGAGACTTGAACAACAAACAACCTTCACTTTACGATCTCAAGTTCGAAACTTAAGTGCGAGAAAGTAGTCTCACTGAGTACGTACATTTGTCTCCTTATTTACTTTATTGCGACATTTTATAATATTCAACGTTTTGTACGATAACGCGCGAGACGTTCTGTTATGAACAAAGTGCTTTTTATTCTGATACGAGTGGAGTTGGGATTATAGAAGGTATTTCTTTTGGTTGTTAAGACGCTATGCTTATTTTGATTCACAGACAACCCCCACTAGACGGAACATGTAAGGCGACCCGCGCGCACCAACGATATGGTACGGCAGAACATTAAGGTATCAACACGGCGGCCACCGTTTAGTTGCGTCCTTGTTTATGATCCATGCGTACGTCAACGAAAAAAGAAATTAAATAAATAACATGGTAAATTGTAGTGTTAAGTGATGTAGAGAGACCTCATAAACATGAACGCAACTAAACGGTGGCCGCCGTGTTGATACTTTAATGTTCTGCCGTACCATATCGTTGGTGCGCGCGGGTCGCCTACGGGTCGCCTTACATGCTCCGTCTAGTGGGGGTGGTCTGTGTTTTGATTGTAGTTTACGTTTACGTTTATAATAAAAAGGGCGAATCATCATTGTACCTACACAAATGGCTCCTCTTTGTTTAAATTTATAGTTTACGTTAAAACATTCAATGTTCCAAATGCTAAACCTAATAAACTAAAAATATGTACCTACGTATATTAAAAACTCCGGAGATATTTTGACGAACGCCGGAGTCAGTTTAAAGGTGTCCGTCAAAAAGGTGATTCACACACTTACCTATAATTAGTATAACGAAGTGATAAGTTTAAACAAGTGTCCCACTGTTGGCAACAGACTGTCTCAATCCATAACTTATTGAATTATCACCATGCACTGTCACACTGCACTAAATGGAGAAATCTATACTATTATAAAATTCCTTTCATCACGCCTAAACGGCTGGCCAGATGAAATTCGTACCTTCTAGTATAATATGTATAATATACATGTTTATCGCACGACAAACACTCCATTATAAACTGATAATATCCACCCATTTTATAGGTTTTTTTTTCAAACGTGTTTATTATTATTATTATAGATTACATACTCAATCTACATCTTAAAAACAAATACCTAACAAAAATACGTAAGTACTTAACAAAAAGGAGCGCTACCCTATAAACCGCCTGAGTCCCTCCCCTCCCGATGCAAAAGTGCCTATCACGCTCGCCTTTATTATTATCCACCCATTATTCCTCAATATTTTTCTGCCTACATAATATTATAAACCTAATATGTTTGTTAAATGAAAACAAAATTAGCCTATCGGTATTCAATCATAGGATAACTGAGTTGGAATTGCTATTCGATATTTGTTAGGAATTCCGTTATGAATAAATTTAGATTTCATTTTGATTCAGCATATTTTTATTTCGTCATAGTAAATATTCCATTGTTCAATTATTATTCGTTAAAATAACCGTGCTCTGAAAGGTATTCCCACACATATACTTTTTTTGAGAAACACATTTAATAAAAATATATTTTCTTCATGCGGGGATATAATAATAAGTAGTAGTAGAGTTCGAGTAATAAACCTCTTTCTTATGTTACAACACAGTTGGGTAAAGAGAAGTCTGTTTTATCTGTGCCACAGCTACCTAATTATAAAATAGTTGAAGTCCCGTCCAGCAGTTTTAATATAACGAAGCTGCAAGGCCATACAAATGTATTCTTACAAATACATATATACATAAATACAAACCATTTACAAATCGCTTTAGGGACCTATATATTATGGCTATTTAGAGTTATTTAGGTACCTGTTGCAAAATATTTATCTTCAATGTCCAACATATATTATATTATTACAGTTTTATAGAAGATTACAAAAGTATGTAGATACGACACTCATACAATAAACAAGTAAATATTGTAAATTAATACAGACAGATTAAAGTCGTTATATCAAATGTATTTGATTAAATAATTATGTATCTCTGCTTTTTGATTAATCATTAAACAACTGCAGCGCCCGCTCTCTGTAAGAGGCATTATTCCTTACAATTTTTTTTTTCATGTAATGACTTATATATTGATAATTCTAACCAACTTTTTGAAGTGAATAATACTTTTCCCTGAGTAGGTAGTAACAGCTATTTTATGCTTTCATTGCGTGCAGTCGAAAAAACGTTGAAAAAACCGGCCAAGTGCGTGTTGGACTCACGCACAAAGGGTTCCGTACCTTTGATTTATGAAATTAAAGGCCTTTTGTTTATTTTTATATTTGAGTTGATTTAATGAAACGGTTTACGATTTATATTATATAAAAAAAAAAACTACTTACTAGATCTCGTTCAAAACAATTTTCGTTGGTATTTTTTATAGTACTATAAAAAATACCAACGAAAAATCTGAAAAAAACATATGATGTACATTACTTAATGTACATCATATGTTTTTTTCAGATTTTTCATTTTCTTATTTTAGAAGTTAGAGGGGGGGGGGAACCAACTTTTTTCCACTTTGGAAGCGTCTGTCACGTAAACTATTCGGTTTAGAAAAAAAATATTTTAGAAACCTCGATATCATTTTGAAGACCTATCCATAGACACCCCACATGTATGTGTTTGATGAAAAAAAAAATTGAGTTTCTGTTCTAAGTATGGGGCGCCCCCAATATTTATTATTATATTTTTATTTTTGCACCGAAATCTTAATGCGGTTCACAGAATACATCTACCTACCAAGTTTCAACAGTATAGCTCTTATAGTTTCGGAAAAAAATGGCTGTGACATACGGACGGACAGACGGACAGACGGACAGACAGACGGACAGACAGACATGACGAATCTATAAGGGTTCCATTTTTTGCCATTTGGCTACGGAACCTTAAAATAGTCAATAGTCAATAGTCATTTATTCAATAAACAATATAAATTGTGTTTGAAATAGTGGTATATATACAAATTAATTTACATCTTAACACAGACCACTTAACCCTATAGATCCCGCTTCATAAAACTTTCTCTAGTATCTCATTTTGCCAAATTGGCGGGGTGAGGGGGGCAACAAGTGCACTGTGATTGGCTAGTTTAAGGTCAGCGAGCAATGACGCATGCGGTGCAAGATGCGCGCCATTTTTGATAGTGATGGGACACACTCGAAAAAGAAACTGCAGAATGTAAGTAGATACCTATGTTTTTAATTGGAATCAATAATAATACGAGAATGGTTTAAAAGGCGTTTCAATTAAAAATATTAAATGTAAATCAACTCATTAATTATTATTAGAAAAAACAATAAATATGAAACCAGACATTATTGCTTTAACGGAGATGTGGCTTGAACCGCTTGAGTTTCAATCTATAAATCGAAATGGATACTGTATCGCAGCTGAAAGTTCCCTCTATATAACTAGGGTGGTGGTACACTTTTCTTTATTAAAAGGTTGAAATCTGATTCAACATTGCACACTCTCGATGCAGATGTATGTTCATAATATCGAAAAAGAATGAGAAATGTGTGGTTTAAGCGTAAATATAGATTAAAATTTAGGCAATTAAAACTCCATATGTAATTGTTCATTATTACAGATGTCCTCAGTCAAGTGTAAAATCATTGCTCCATACTATCACAAAAAAGTAATTTTAGATTTAAGCACCATTAGAAACACGAACGTCGTAATATTATGTGGCGACTTTAATATTGATTTTTCAGACCAAAAGGTGTCGATACTAAGGAATTGTTACAAATATTTCGCGAAACATAAAATGAAGCCAACTACGGACTACAACAGAAACAGCTTCAACAATAGATAACTTTGTTACTGATGGTAATTATAAAAATAATAAAAATAAAACAAATTCATACGGCCTTGATGGTATACCGGCTGCCAATATTGACATTTTACGTATACCACTGTGCAACATTTTCAACGAGCATATTAAAGCTGGGGTGTACTCCTGATGTACTTAAGGATGCTAAAGTAATTCCCATATTTTGAAAGAAGGCAGTCCTTCGGTAAATACCTTAATGACAATTCATATCTTTCTAATAGATAATACGGTTTCTGTAGAAATAAAAACATCTGCTATAACTGAACTTGTATCTGAAACTGTTAACAACATGAATCAAGGTATGAAATGTTCAGGGATGTGACTTAATCAAAGCGTTCGATTGCGATGATTTTGGTTGCTCAATTTCTATTAATTTGGTTCTTGAATGTTGATCTAGAATTTAATTTATAGTGGCATAATCATAAACACAACATTTCCAAGAAATCAGCAAGTACATTTTACTCCTTAAAGACATTAGGTGTAATAGTTAAGTAATAACTCTACACTTAAGCCAGTGTATTTTGCATATGCCGAAAGTACATTTGGCTACGGGATGGGAGGGATAGGAGGCCTGAGAAAGCAGTAATGATGAGAATAATGTATTATATTTACAAAAGAAATGTAGAAGGTCGATAGAGGGCTACTTTCCAGATACTCATAGGCTATTTCTAAAAAAATCTATTCTATTCATAAAAAATCGCATTTACACTGTAATCTCGCTGTACATTGTGTCATTACAAATCCAACAAGCAAACAAAAAATGGGGATTTTTTCGGCAGATTAAGAAGTCAGTCGAATAGACAGACAAACTGATAAACAAACAAACGGATAAAAAGATAAACAGATAAAAATTCTAAAAACTATTGGAACGTGTTCTGTTATGGATTCTAAGTATCCCCCGCCAACTTTCTTTCGAATATCTTCCATGTACAGATTTTCGAGCCACTTCAGCTTTATTTTATGTATAGATGTATCGTATTTATCCAGGATATTAAGTAGTCTTTCTCCGTGATTACAACTATCTGTTTTCTAAAATTCATCGAAATTCAGCAGTTTACACATTTATGGTTTCATAATTGTACATTTATTTACTTAACATACATTTCGATTATTCAATAATAAAAAAGTTTATCTTCTATAAAAAGTTCAATATTGTTTAAAGGGTATCGGTTACGTACCTACGTAAGTAATTAATCAGTCACATCACTACTAAAAACACTGCAAATGTTAGAAAAAGACGGAATTACATAATTAGCAAGCGAAAGTAAGAGACAGTTGACAGTTGACAGAAGACATTAACGCGTCGCTAGGTTACCAACCTACATTTATAACTTATTACATTCTTTGTAAAATAGTAAAATATAGCATAAAAGTGAAATGAAATCCCATAGTTTTGAAGACTACATGTTTTGCTGCATTTTCCATACAATAAGGCATATTTTGAACACTTTATAAGCCAAGTAAGCAGTGGAATATAGCATGTTACTTCGTCAACAGTCGACCGCGAACTAAGAGAGCGTTTGGGGGCGTGGTGAGCGCATCTTGTTTGTTGAGCTTAAGCTTGGCTCACCCGGGCGCCCTTAAATAAGCGGGGTCTATAGGTTAAGTTGTCTGTGCATCTTAACAATAGAACAATAAATTAACAATTTGGCACTGTACATGAAAATCAAACTATATCACAAAGAAGAAGATTAATTTAAAAATTATGTTCAAAAATAGGTATATCACAAAAGGAAAAGTACAAATTATGTCGCAAATTAGATAATTATAGAAGTGTAATATAATCAATTTCCGATATCAATTAATAAATTAAATTTCAAATCAATAATTAATAAAAAAAAATAATAAAAAAAAAATAATTACCATCATTCATTAAATAATATCATAAATTGTTAACCGAATTCATCAATCGAGTGGAAACATTTCTTTAGCAAAAAAGCTTTAAGCTTGTGTTAAAACATGTTTGCGTTTGTCAGTGACTTAAATTCAACAGGCAGTTTGTTGAAAATAATTATAGTGAACGCATACCTTTATTATTTATTTAGAATGAATCATTATTTGTAACATTACAGTTTTGACCATTGCGCTACATCGATTCTTAATCTAGAGTAATACAAATCTATAAATCTAATACAATAATTAACAATAATGCAGAATTAATAATACAAAATAAATACAATCCTTTCTAACTTCTCTCAATCACTCTCTTCCATTCGATCATCAGTCGCGCTATCCCTGTCACAAACACATCGCACTGCGGTGATGCCTCGAGTACTGAGTTGAGCAGGGCAGTCGCACGAGAAATGGGCGAGTGGCGGTACAAGTGCGTGCGTGAGGGAGCTAGTGCTAGAAGCGGTACTTCCCGTCGCCTGTTGCGGTAGTCATCCGGTACTTTTAGTTTAAGGACCTTCCCCAGGATACTGACGCTGTCGATCTTATTTCTTAGTATATTCAAAATGAATAAAAGCAGGCTTATAGACCTGCGCATCTCTAAGGATTCATAACCCAAACACCCTAACAGGTAATGAGTCGGATATAGGTAAGGATAATACTTATATATATTTTTGTAAAGATCTCTAAGAAACCTTTTCTGGACCTGTTCCAACATAAGATTGTACTTAGCCTCATGTGGGGCCCAGACCACTGCATTCGTTTCTAGGATACTCCGCACCAGTGCGGTATATAATGTACGTGTCGCCGCCACGGTCAGGGGTGCAGAGTTCCGTAACACGAATCCTAACCTCTGATACGCGGTCTTAGTAACGTTACGAACATGGGTACGAAATGTGAGGCATGCATCGAAGGTAACCCCGAGATCACGGACCTCGCTTACCCGTGCAATCGCCGCTCCATTTATGATGTATTCATATAGGATAGGCACTGCAGAGCGCGCAAAGGACATGATCTCGCACTTATCCTGGTTGAACAGCAATTTGTTCTCTATGCTCCACCTGCCCACCGCATCGATGTCCTTCTACAAGGCATTACAGTCCAGGGTAGACTTGATAGGCATAACTAACTTGACGTCGTCGGCAAATAGCAGCATTGTGGCGTTGCTGACAACCTCAGGAAGGTCATTAATGAGTATTATAAAGAGGAATGGCCCTAAATTTGACCCTTGGCTTACTCCAGAACGAGTTTGATACGATTGCGACTGGTAGGGTCCATACCTCACAAACTGATTTCTGTCCCTGAGGTAGTCAGCAAACAGCCGCAGTAACCGGGGGCTGAAACCGATGCCACTCAATTTCTCCAATAAGATGTCGTTGTCGACCCTATCAAAAGCCTTTTGGAAATCGAGATATACCACATCCACCGGATTCCGTGCGTCTAACTCACTCGAGATGATGTCCACCAGCTCGACCAAATTAGTGGCTACCGATCTCTTTGGTAGAAAGCCGTGTTGGGAGTTGGTGAGATATGGTATGCACTGAGGTAACAGGTAACCATGCAGGACCATCTCAAAGACCTTGGCTAGTGCAGATAGGATCGCTATCGGCCGATAGTTCTCTATCCTCAACTTAGACCCTTTTTTTGGTATTGGTGTTACCCGAGAAGTTTTCCAAATTTGTGGGTATTCACCAGTAGTGATAATTAAGTTGAAGATAGAGACCATCGGAGCTACCAAGTAATCTATACAGCCCTTTATAACAAAAGCTGGGATGCCATCTGGGCCAACCGATGTACCAGCTTTAAGACGCTTAACAGCACAGCGCACTGCATCCTCACTGATCGACCTGACATCTATAAACCGCGCCCCGGACAAGTGCTCCGAGTCGGCCCGCTTGGGATCGAGAGTCGGCAAACTCGGTAAGAACACCGACTCGAAATGAGTAGCAAACGCATCGGCCGCTCCGGTTCCACTGTATTCAGTCTCACCTTTTGTGGTGGCCACTGTGGGTTCGAAACCCCCTCGTGAGCGCAGCGTATTGACGTATTGCCAAAACTGTGACGGATTTGCGGTAAGATTCTGAGATGTGATATTGACATAGCTATCATATGCCGCTTTAATGCTGTCTTTTATTTTAGAGCGCAAAATTTTAAACTCCTGGTAATTATTTTCATTTTTGGTTTGCTTCCAAACTCGATGCAGACGAGCTTTAGTCGCAATGTCACGGATGATTGCTTTCGTATAGTAGACAGAGTACGTGCGACTATACGTTGCCTTCCGTATTTTTCTAGGAATGCAGTGATCGAAAATATTGTAAATAATATCATAAAATTTAGTAATACTAACGCTAACGTTTTCAACCGTATAGATTTCGGTCCAATCGTGGTCTCTAAGTAGACAGTATAAGTTATTGAAATCAGCCTTTGCAAAATTCCAATCTCTCGATGTATCTACGTTCGGAGGGTCCACTAACGTCGTTTTACTATGGAGGTCGTACTTAGCGCATACAATAAGCGGCGGGTGATGTGGGTCAATATTCACAAGCTCTTCTCCCGGTGCCGCGCCCCGCACACTCAGCGCACTGCCCATCTCAGCGCTCGTCAGCACCACATCTAGCATTCTTTCATTTTTATTATTCACACAGTTATAATCTGACATGTTACATAGAGATAAGAAACAGCAATAAAGGTTACAAACATTTTGGCTTGCACTATACAGATTCAAGTCTCCCAATATTAAAAGCTTAGCATTAGGGTTGTGTTCACAAAAGTTCTCTACACAATGAAACCATTCCGCGTACATTTCATCTGCTGCCCTAGGCGGGATATAAATGACACAAACGTAAATACAAATATTATCTACCTTACACTTCGCCCAAAGGTCCTCGCCCTGGCACGACTCATACTGCGACAGGCGCTCCAGGTAAACGGGTTGCTGGGCCGCTAGTAGAACGCCGCCGCCCGAGCGGTCACCCCCACGGTCGCGCCGAAGCACAGTCCAATTTCCACAACACAATTCGGCGTCTGCTACGGAACCGTCGAGATTCGTTTCAGTGGCAGCTACCAATGATAGACGCTCAGACAGCAGAAGGTTGGTTCTCCAATCGAGTAACTTAGTTTTGAGCCACCTAACATTTTGATAATAAACATCTAATTCCAACTTCTTGGTATTTGCATCGGCGTTTTTTAAATGACGTTTTTTATATTTAGCTACAGAGTCTCTCCTACTGTCGGGGTGTACGCTTCTGTTACTGACCGCCTTGGGTCCGAAATAACTGCCGCCAAGGCTTGACTGCGATGCCCTCCGCCCAGTTACTGGGGTCCATCACCTTATCGGCTAACCGTGATGGGGCGGCAATTTTAAAAGATGCGTAGTTGCCTCTGGCTTTCAACGCTTCAATTAAACAGATGTCCTCGCCACATGTTCCTTCAAGGTGGGCACGGACCATTTCCACTGTCGTGCCGATCTTGAGATGATACACATGGATGTATTTCGTTCTCTCTAATGCTTCCAGCTGAGTTACACCGGGCGCGGCGGTGCCTCGTCTGACGCCCAGGGATTTCCGCGGACGTTTGACCTCAGTCCAACCGCTATCATCAAGATATATACTAGCGTCTTTATCCTTAACACTAGCACGGATCACTTGCCTGGTTCCTTCGTGAAAGTCTGTTGAGGTAGTGGTGGTTTCGGGCTTAGAAGTTGCTGGCTGTGATAACAGAGACGACGCCGGTGTTAATCCGGTCTGCCCTGTTGTGTCCGGCTGCGACGTTGACGGGCCCGACGTTGACGGGCCCAGCTTGGACGGCACAGTTTTCAAAGGGCCAGGTTTAGTCGACACACTTTTCGACGGGTCAGGCTTATGTGCCTTTTGCTTAGTCGGCCCGGGCTTAGTTTGTTTAGCTTGCATGGTGTTGTGACTGTTGTCTTTATTGCACTCAAGAACCTTCGACGCATTCTCCTTCATTGATGATTCCAATTTGGCTTCCAGTTCCGATAGCCTGCTACTTAGCCGAGTCACTGCGTTGAACACGGCAAACTGCTCTTTAATAGTATTGCTAATTATATCCATCAGGCGCCCGTTCAACGCTTGATGCAGCTCATCACGGATGATTTCTCTTATACTGCTCGAGCAGAGTGTGCTATCGTCTTCCACATGATCGACGTGGTCCGATCCGGCCTTAGAACTAGTCCTCGTCAATTGATGCCGACGAAGTGTAATATTATCTGCCGATATCTCGGTCGATTTAATCATGGGAGAGCTAATATTAATTGAATCATCGCGGTTTAAGTCTAATGGTAATCTAGTGTTGACGCTGGCTCCGGGTAAACGTAATGGGGTATTAGTATTATCGCCTTTCGGCTGCCTGCACACACATTGTTGACATTTCCAGCTGTTTAATTCATCGACTGCCATGTTATTAAGAAATTCCTCAGTGATATTTGCACACTGCAGATCATATGTATCGGTGCAAACAGAACATAGCAAGTACTTTTTGCTTTCTACAGTGCTTAAACAGCCTGCGCAAATGATTCCAGTTGACATCGTGATGTAGTATAGCGGTCTATTCAATAAGTAGTTACAACGACGACGAGCAATTCGGAGTGCAGATAAGACTAGTATGACTCACTCACTCGAGGATGACGCTAGCGCAGACGTAGGGCGCGTGTTGAAGCGATGTTGACCACTGCACCTGCCGAACGATCCCGATAGTTGACGAAGCGCTCGGGGTCGATGCACTCTGGCGACCGTTGGCCGCGAACTTAGCTAATCTTGCGGTGATGACTCAGATTTTTAAACCAAAAACACTGTGATTCCTTGAAAAGTACGGCGATTTTGGAAAAAACTATGTTACTAATAGCTAGATCTTCTTGTCCGGCGTATTTTGATATAGGTTACAACTTTGATATGCAGCTTTAAACACACCTTTTATCAGTTATTCTGAGAGCACTAACAAATAGCAGTTGTCCGTAAGAGATCAACCGTTGAATTATAGCCTGATAACCAGCGGAATGCTTAACAACTTTAAGTTTGGTTTGTATCCTCTGTGGCAAGTCTTTCCTTCTCGTAGCCAGACGCGTTTGCCTTTCTTCAAGCGTCTCTACATCTGTTAAATGCTTTATTAGGTCAGTGAGAACTATAAGTATGTAAAGGCATGGCACAGTGAGAATTCCGAAAGCAGTAAAAAACTCTTTACAAGAAGTTCTTTGGGGTACTCTAGCCATGATTCTAATTGCTCTTTTTTGAGCTGTGAACGCTGTTTGAACCCAAGTAACAATTTAACGTCCTATAAAGGTTAATCAAACGTTATCTGAATACCATACATCGCTATAATAAAGTCATACTAACGTTATAATAACGTTTACTAAACGCGAAAATGGCCCCAGTTAAACGACCTAAATGGTCGTATAATGGTCATACAGAATTCTCGAGCCAACTTCATTAACGTCATTCAACAGTCGTACAAATGTTATGGGATAACCACTTTCGTCGCGCAGTAGTCGCATCCTAACTTTACAACGACTCGTTTGTTGTATTGTGGCCATACAGGTGTTATTGAATGACTAAAACGTTTTATTTAAGTCAAGTGACAACACCTGTAAGACTTATTCATATTGTTTGTGGCAACGTGTTTGTGGTTCAAAGATTTCAGTGTAAAATAAATACTAAGTACAAGGAAATAAAAAGCTGAGTGTTATTTAATTTTCATATCTTGCTTACTTTATCTGTCTCTCATGCTATTTAGTTTGACTGGGAACTGAAGTTTTATGATAATATACCTGTGTGAATACTATTCAAATTTTCATGCCCCCTCGTAATTTTGTGTTATAATCATTATATTTTCATTAATAAAAATAGTTTTTTTTTTCTAAAAATGTCTGACATGTTGCTTTTGTCGCACACTTACCTCTGTACGACCTGATGATGATGATGATGGTCGCCATGACAGCTAGCTATTTCCGTAAATATGGCCGCCTAATCATTATAAAGTCAAAACCTGACTTAAATGGGACTGCAAGTTTGATTAAAGTCAGGACACGACATTAAACGGACATCATGTAATATTAAGGTTATATTTGAGTCGTCAATAAACAACCAAGTCATTTAAGAGTATTTAATTGACCGCTGTAAAACAAGATACTGATTGTTATATAAACGTCACTGTGAAAACATCTATAGAACATCCACGTTGTATAAATATCGTATAAAGGTTTTCCAAAAACGTGATTTGGTGTGTTCAAAACGTTTATTGTACTATAACGTTAGTATGACTATTGCGTTGTCGTACAAACGTTTTAGCTAAGACTGTAATATAACGTTGTATCGTTTAGTCTCCCCAACGTTGCTAAGACCAGTTTACTATGGCATATTCGTCGCACGACTAATTAGTTACATTAAAGACATCTATAGGACCTGGTAGTCATCTCATTACCATTGTAAGACTGCTATCCAACTTTAGGTCGTACAAGTCAAGACTTATACGACGTATTTGTTTGTTGGGAATATTGTACTTATAACTATTTCCCCAGAATTTTATACTGTACCTGATCTTTGACTCTACCAGTGCATAATATACCATCTTGAGCTGGGACAATTTTATTTCATCTCGGAGACTACGGAGTGCATAGCAGGCAGAACTCACCGAGTTTGCAATTGCCTGCAGCTCATTCTTCCATTTCAGGCATGAGTCAATATGGACACCGAGAAATTTTACCGTTTCCATTTTCTCAATTATTAGGTTATTAGAGAAAATATGCAACACGTCTTTATTACTTGAGGTTGTTTTAAATAGCAAGGCATTGGTTTTAGCACAGTTAAGTTTCAAAGAGTTAACCGAAAACCAGGTGTGAAATGCCTCCATGGCATTATTGACTCTGACATTTAACTCTACCATGTTTTCCGCTGAAATAATTGCGTTCGTATCATCTGCATAAACTACAAGTTGAGTATCCGAGAGAGTGTTACTAATATACGATATCAAGTCATTCGTGAAGATAATGAAAAATACCGGTCCCAATATGGAACCCTGGGGAACTCCTCTCTCTAATGTGGCCATTCTAGATTTGCACACTATTTCGCTGTTATCTTGTATCCATTTTATTTCAATAAATTGCTTCCTATTAGTTAGATAAGAGCGAAAAAGGGTCAGCACTTTGCCTCTTATCCCATAGTGTTCCAACTTTGCAAGTAAGATGTCGTGATCTACAGTATCACGACATCTTACTTGCAAAGTTGAAAAAACCAGCATTCTGCGTGAATTTTGTCAATTTAGAGTTTTTAAAACAACATTATCAATGAAAAATTCGAACTGTAGGTTTCAAATATATACCAATAAATCGAAATGGCCCTGCTCTAAGTAGTATTGATGTTAAGAAACATGTTTGATCATGAAGAAAAATATCTAAAACAATCAGCATTTTTAACGAATAAGGAGCTTTAATAACAATGAAATTGAAATGTCAGCATGACTATTTCGTTACATTAGGATCTGTGTTTCGTACATTCTGTGCAGTACAGTCCGAATTGATTATCTTGTGAAACATTTACAGGGCCGTCCCATGCCTGTAACCACCTGCCGCCTCGTGCCGATATGGGTGAAAGTTTCCTTTTCAATGAATGTTCCGAAGTCGTTTGCGTTTGTTATTGTTTTCGATTACCGAAGTTCAATGGTAAGGCCCGGTGATATACGGGGCATTAGTGCGGTATGACGCGACGTTATCTGTGAAAGAGAATGAAAAATATATATTTTCATATAAGGGACCATTGATAATGAAATTGTGAAATTTTCCATAGGTCAGGAGATGTTGCGTGAACGCACGTGTTAGAAATGTTATGATAAATGCGCTTAACATAAACAAATAAAAAAATCACGTGATGTGCGTTACTTCGCGGTAGCTCAGCGGTTGAAGCACTACTGATAAGTAGAGGTCGTGGGTTCGTTCTATTTTGTATTTATATATATTTATTTACCCTCCGTATAGTCATAAATGTATGTCTCTATGGGCTACAGTTGCCTGAAATAAATGTTTTCTATCATTCATAAAAAATACCGGATACGACGGACATATGTTTTTTTTATATAGCTTTTTGAGCTGGATTATGTGACATAGATAAGATAACATTTTAAAGGATCTCTTAATATATCATTATAAAAAGAAAGAAATTTTCATTACATTTAATTCTAGTAGCACATCGCTAAACTACACATACAATGAGTGAATCTCGGACAGTCGATAATGGACTCGTTTATGTATAATGCAAATGTATATGACATGTCAATAATTGTGATATACGAGTACATTAGTATGAACATTATAATATTATATTTCAAGACGCATTTCATTCATAATGCCAACTACACTATCTATACTATTATAACAAACTATATTTATATTGAATATCAGTTTTCTATGGAGAGGGATCTTTGATTTCAGGAAAAATATTAATAGCGTGATGTATGGGCGCGCGGCGCCATGCCAGCCTGGCGCCATCTGTTAATAATTTCCTTTATCCTCTCAACACGCCGAAACAGCTGGACACATTTTAACCAATTTTGGTAAAGGGACAGCCAGATATCCAAAGATGGTTACTTTTTACCCGACTATGGGACAAAAAAAAAAGAACCGACTTCAATAAAACTAAAAAGCCAAAAATAACCCGTCCAAGTACAGATTACATTTGACTCACTCTTCGAAGTCGATCCCAAACCACTCAGTTCTTATATTTATATATTATAGTTTACGCGAGGTTTGGCACCGACTTCGCAGGGTGAGTCAAATGTAATCAGTACTTGAACGGGTTATTTTTGGCTTTTTAGTTTCATTGAAGTCGGTTCTTTTTATTTGTTAATTTTTTTTTTTTTTTGCTTTTTAGTGATTCATATAAAAGTTCTAGTGGCCATCTGTGGTGTTCATCATCAGTTTCCTTACACCAAATCCTATTTACTGAATGTAAATTCTTGACTTTATCAATATTACCGAAAGCGCCGTACATGTCCCTATAACATTTGAAGAGTCCCCTCGATTTCTTCAAGATTCCATCATCAGATCCCGACTTAGTGCCAACGGGACCAACTCGGAGTTATACCCTTTCCATTAAAAAAAAAAGAACCTCCTCCTTTTTTGAAGTCGGTTAAAAATATGCAATCGAACTTGCGGGCATCTTCGTCTTAATTTATATTATTTTAATTTATCGCAGTATACAAAAAATAACTGTGATAACTTTTGATGATGATGAATCGTAAAGTTTTTTTGTCGATAGGTACGTCTAATACGAGTGTTTCTTTCCGTATGTTTTCACGCCAAGGGACTAGTCGGAGTGAAACTTCGTCGCGATGTCATAACGTTTAGCTTCGGAAACGCATAAAACTCGCGATGACTCTGTTTAATGGAGCTTTCAAGTGACTGCTTTAAGATCGTTTCTGTTTCGCTTCCAAATATTAATGATCTTTGTTTCCAAAAGTATTTTAAGGCTCCGTTCAAAAATGCTGGTTGTTTTCGACATTTTTCTCTATGATCAAACATGTTCTCTAACATTTTATAATATATTACTAGGTAGAACTGGGCTATAGCGATTTATTGGTATATATTTGAAACCTATATTTTGATTTTTTTCACTGATAATTTTTGTTTCAGATATGGACAAAATTTAGGCAGAATTCACGCAGAAAACTGTTTTTTTCGATTGGCCGTTTTGAACAGTCTTCGCCTTTGGTGCAGTGATTTATTTTCCTTTGCGGCTGTAATAAAAATCAATCAACTAAGTATACTGTGTGGCCTATAATAGGAGCAATAAAGTGAAACTTAAATTCTACCTAGTCTTGTAACAGAATAATATTTAAGTAAGTAACCTCACTATTTTGTTGCCTTCAGCTTGGGTTTGTAGTTTGAATGCAGTAACGCCAACTGCATTACAACTGCAATTTTGCAGCTAGGTTGCAGTTCAAATGTTGTCCGTCGATTTCGGCTCTTGCTTTACAAATAATAACGAAGTAACTTAACTGCACATTGTTAATGTAAGTTTGTCACTCAAATAAACGAGTTAAACTTGACATACTGAAACTTGGTAACTTAGCACAGTTAGATCAGGTCAATGATTAGAACAAAGGGTATGAAACAATAATGCATATCATTCGCGTGCTAACTGAAAATTCCCATTAGTCGTATGTTTATGCCTAAAGCGCAATCTTAATCTTCTGTAAACAAGAGAAAATAATTAAACGGCGGGCCGGTCGCATGCTGAAAACTTGCTATAAATTGTGCTAGAAATATGGACGGTGTCGCAGTATATCAAAAGGCTATTATGTATTAAGAATTATGCACACTGCGCGGGCTTAGCCGACTAAGTGGTGCGCCCATTATTCAAGGTTTTATATTTTACCTGTATAAAAAATGGTTGGAGACATTAAATAATGTATCCTCTACAGAATAAGTACGTAAGCATGCGATTAAAAGTAAGATTGCTATAAGATTGGTAACCTAAAACTACATAATAATAACAATAGGGTATAAGGGGTACTTACGTACCAATTTACGTGCTTATTAAATAATTTTATTTTGGACTTTGCGTATTATTGTTACATATTCATATTTTTACAGGTACTGATATTTGTAAATCGATACGGGTTGTGTTAAACTCAGATATAAATGTACACTTGATTAAGGGAATATAGAAGCAAAACTTTAAAATGTTGATTGAATGTATAAGGTTAGTGCGTAAATTTAAATACATAAAAACACACGAAAGTCATATAAAATACACCTAGAAACAAAGTCCGTACATAATATTATTAAACCGTTTTTATATTTATTAAACTCCGTAGAATTGTAGGGTATAGTAAAATTACTCGAAAAAAACAGAAACCAGAATCGAATAAAATAAGAAAAGCACAATACTTTCATGCCATTCTGTATAAGTTACTATGTCAGCGATCCATAGTCAATCAAAGACATAGTATAAACTAGACACACGTTTTGCGTCGCATTATAAAATGAACACTAAACACTCCAGTACATAAATTAAATTTAAACGCCAACGAATCCGCGCGAACAAAACAATTCACCCAAATCTAACACCTATTTCTTCCAACCAAATAGCACTGACAGGAGCTACGTATACCGTACAATGCTGCACGCGAGTGCCAAACGAAGCTGAAGTAACAATTACTTGGTCATGCGATCAAGCGATCCATCACCAGACGTGGCACTGGCCACTCGATTCTGGGGCCACCGCTAAGGCAATTTCCGGAGACCTTATCTGACTATACCTGCGCATTTAGTTCTCAGCGTTTGCTTAACAGAATTAATCCGACAGACAAGGATCTTTGGAGGCCGTTATTTGC
This sequence comes from Apotomis capreana, assembly GCA_947623375.1. Classification (NCBI taxonomy): domain Eukaryota; kingdom Metazoa; phylum Arthropoda; class Insecta; order Lepidoptera; family Tortricidae; genus Apotomis; species Apotomis capreana. The sequence goes on from OX392501.1 coordinate 21,805,778, forward strand.
AGTTTAAGGTTGGCTATTTGTAGCTTTTCGGCAATCGAAATTACTCAATTCGGTTTTCTGTTAAAGCCTGACCAGAAATAAATGAGGATTGTCAAGAGGTCGCTATTTATAAGATTTATATGGCAACAATTTCGCGACCAATCTCAACCCACTATGATGACATAAGTTTAAATACCTGTCAGTTCCACTATGTTAACCTCATAATGTCATTTAATGGAATGTACTCTTTTCATAACTGTTTTTCGTGTAGTAAACACGTGTACCTACACTTTATTTATAATCTTACGTGGTTTCGGCTTTTTCTTTGGATAATTTTAAATATTTGTCTTTTAAAGGAACTACCACGAATGACATTGACATTGTTGATAAACCATCTTAAAATCATTGCCAGTGTAAGAAATTAGTTCCAGTGAAATTCCGCAATATGGCGCATCCTCATATATATCTGGTCAGGCTCTGCGTAATGGTATGTAACAATGAAGTACTTAGGTATTAAGTGAAGATGTAAAATAGGAGCAACGACTTGACTAGCCACTTCCACTTACCGACCATATCCCGTAATAAGGGGAATAAGGGGAACAAGGGTAACATACTCGTATGAACCATTGGAGTCACGCACATTTTCACCCGTAGATTTAATGATTCGTAGCGTCCGGCAGGTAATGGGCAATGAATGATCTTGTTTTTTTAAAGCTATAGAAAAGAGTCATTTTTTTATCTATTTTTCTCGGAAAATTGAAGGTTGTTACAGACATAAAAAAAAACTATATTTATAAAATATTTCGATTCCCCATCGTGTATTATTATTATAATATGTTTAAAACTCGCTGTCATTATATTTTTTTACATCTATTTCAGATGTAATATATATGTCGCAGTCAAAAGTGTGAACTGGTCAAAAGGACTTTTAACCGACAAAAACAGGCAAAACTGCTTTTGACTGAGCGTGTTGGTCAAAAGAAGTTTTGCCTGAAAAACATTGGTTAATAGTACTTTTGACTGTTACTATCAGTCAAAAGTATTTTTGACCGCAGGCATTTTCGTCCCTTTATCTCGATATTATTTTAATCCGACTCGGCCGGGTTAGGTTAGGCTAGTTTTTTTTATATCCCTAACCAAAAGTGTGAACTGGTCAAAAGGACTTTTAACCGACAAAAACAGGCAAAACTACTTTTGACCAACACGCTCAGTCAAAAGCAGTTTTGCCTGTTTTTGTCGGTTAAAAGTCCTTTTGACCAGTTCACACTTTTGACTGCAACATATATAGTAATACATTTGGTAACATAACGAAAAACTAACAATATTATTTAAGTATATGTATCAATAACAAAACAAGTGACATGTCAAAAATTCTAAAAGAATTTTCCATTTCTTGCTTTCAAACTCGCTGTAAATCAATCAATCAAGTCGGCCAATATCTACGATTTGTAACTGAACATATTCATAATTAATTGTATACATCAAATAGTTATACAATCCATACTTAATATTATAAATGCGAAAGTGTGTCTGTCTGTCTGTCTGTCTGTCTGTCTGTTACCTGTTCACGCTTAAACCGCTGAATCGATTTTGATGAAATTTGGCATGGAGATAGTTTAAGATCCGAGGAAGGACATAGGATAGTTTTCATCCTGGAAATTATCCCTAAAAAGATTGAAAAGTGAGTAAGTAATTCATGATGACATTGATGACCCTGTAGAAAATATAATGATAAACCCAAAAGCACAATTGCTCTTACATTTGCTTAGGCGCTCTTTTATTAATTAAGGTGATTAGGTGGATATCTATCGTGTTGTACGAGGTTGCTTCCATACTTCCAAGTTCCACGCGGACGTAGTCGCGGGCAAAAGCTAGTACGTTATAACGGAACGGACTAAACTAACATCGAGCGGTATTGCTTTTGATGTTTCCATTAGAGGGCTTTGCCCGTGCCCGTTTGAGCGTGTTACAAAAAACATGTCATCTAATAAGTGTGCCAGTGATCTGCGTGCGATAATCCTGCCTGGCACAGATGACGCCGATCGACCACAGCGCATTGTGCAATAGACAGCTTGCTACTATTGTACGGAGAGGAGCTTTCCTCGCTTAAGTTACACTGAGATGATGATATTTTAATAGAACTTGCTATATTTATGTACAGGTTGTGGCCTGTAATAGGAGCAATTAAAACTTAGTTTCTACTCTTCAAACAGAACGAGCAGCTTCAAAAAAGACAGTTTTGTTATATATGTCTCAATAAAGTTTTAAGAAGTTTATACCTACTGGATGTGGCCCGTAAGAGGAGCAAAAATTAAAACATAGATTCTACTCTTTAAACTCAACAACATTTGTGGGAGGAACTCCAAAACAGCACAGGATAAATCCATCGTGATTGGGTTCATTTAATTGGTCTTGTTGAAATAAAATTGACGACAATAAAAGCGTGTTTAAAAAAAAAAAAAAACATTTTTAGCGAGAACTTATTTATATAGCATCAAAATTCTGCAGAATCCCGAATTGAACACATTAATTTCCGCAGCTATGACGCAATTCAAATTGAATTTATATGTCGAATTCAACTATCAAATATTCATATAAAAATTGCCTTTGCATATTTTATTAGCTTGGCCGGTGCATCGATGCGTTGCAAATGTTGCCATGAGCTCAACACCGCTCGCTTTGTTGAATGGAATCATAGATAAACTGGACTAATAAACATACGTATAGGAATTATTTCAATGGAAATCAAATGTTAACTAGTTTTCACTTTGAAAACAATAAATTAATGCTTTTATTGGGAGTTTAATATAATAAATGGCAGTCAAATAATTTGTTTAGTATATTAGTTGCACGCATTAACATTAGGTATACGAATAGTTTTGATTTGTAATTTTTTACATTCATTCATACGGCTGTGGGTTAAGTTTGGTATAAAAATAAAAAGCATAATTTCATTGAGTGTAACAACATTTGATATAATTATTTTCAAAGGATATAATTACTCATTTTACACAGGCAGCGTGTCTCAGGGGGAATCCAAATAATTTCACCAGCGCATTCCTGAGTATGTGTAGGTAGACGGATGTGTCATGATCGGTATAAAAATAAATAATATAATTTTATTGATTACTTATAACAACATTTGATATATTTTCAATTCATCAACATTTGATATAATAATTAATTTTATAAGTATAACATTTTATAAGTAATATGATATAATAAGGGCCTTATCACACTTGCGATTTGCGAGCGAATTTTGTACGAAGGCGATCACGCAGTGAGTTCGCCGCGACGCTTATTAAGTGGTATACATTTTATTACAACATTATATCTGCTACAATAGTAAATTTAACGCACAAATGACTTGATGTCAAATTTAAAAAAATATTATTTTTTGGGTTCCAATTTGAGTTTTATTTAGGTTAGTTCGTTATATGTAAGGGTCGCAGTTCTAACCGAACTTAACCTATTTTACTGGTAGCTAGTTCGGTGCTGGTGCTTCGCCGAGCGCTACCGCGGCGTCAACCGATACTACCAGGCTAAAATTAATGAAATCTCATCTCATACAGAAAACTACCGTGATTCTCAGATTTGAATCAGTTCGCGATTGATCATCAGGAGAGCTGATCAATGATGATGAAACGCGAACCGATTCGAAACGTGTCGAGGGATATTCGACTTTAACGACGTGAGTAGGACCCGTTTCGTAGATATTTTAATATGAAATCTCATCTCTATTTGGGGCTGGTCTGATTATTCTCACATGGTTTATTCATAGTGGTGCGTCTATCCACATTAAGGCCAGATTCATTTTCGGACTCATCTCATTTCTCGTAACATCGTACATTAAGGTCAGACAATGAATGAGTTATGTGTTCATATCAAAATACAAGAAGGTAGGCGAACTCTGCTCACGTGGCAGAAAAAGTCGTACACTTATTTTTTCCATAGTCGGGTAAAAAATATCCTATAACTATCCGGATCCGTGACTACACGGCGTGAGCGGCGTTAGGCGTGATGAAGATACAAAGATACATACCCTAAATAATATATATATATCATAGAAACGAACAAAAAAAAAAAACAATCTTCAGTGACCTCCAAATAGCCTATCACATACATTTTTTTAAATATTTTCAATGTAAGTAGCTACAGGTTTTTTTTTACCATGAGATTTTGTTATTATTAGAAAATTCTGTCAGAAATTTTGTCAAAAATTTTACTATTAAGTATATTTTTCGTTAGAACACGAGTTTTTGATGTACATTTGTTTTTAATGGGTTATCATTGGATCTATACATATATCAACATCAACTTTTATATAAAACTAAAGCTTTCAATTCACAGCAGTAAAAATCGTAACCGATGCGTTTTTTTACTTGCAACTTTGTCACGCTAAAACGGCTACCAATTTTAACCAAACGTACTAAGTACCTATATATAGTCACCTTTTAACTGGTTATGGTAAAGAAGGAAGAAGGGGCAAAGCGGACCAAGTTTATCGTACATCTATAACGATATCTTTCGACTACACTTTATATAACAGCTCCCCGCACACCTACAGACGACTAGTTCGAAACGCTGTAACCACCATCCGTGTACGCTGGCGCTTACAACATTTTGCCATCGACATAATTAACACTAGTACAATGCATCACACTAGCGATATAGCGGCCATTTATCACGGCTTAGCGGAGCCATGATTAATAGATACATCGGTCACGTGACACTGATACGCCTTTCTTTGTCACTATCGACATGTTGGATTAACGTGATGTCGACTTGTAATGTCGTCGAAATTATTACAGTCACTTTATCTTAACCGCGTGGGTATAACTTGTTTGACTAAATAATTGTATCTACATTACATATTATTATAAGTTCAGATACGATATGTAAAGCCTACCTACATTAGGTATGCACAGCGGCGGAGCATGGACGAGAAAAATCATTGATGTTATTCTAATAATAATAATGCATTTAGTTCAACCACCTGTTGGGACCTGTTCATGGATGTATATGGATGTATGATGTAAAGGAACGGGTCCCAGCCGGGCAATAGCCACAGCAAATTTCTCCAAGGGGCCTCTACGTGTTGGATCCATATCCCCACGCAAGCCTTCCAAAAGACCGGGACGAATGAGCCCGAGACTCGAAAATGAGAAAATAATAAGTAATAATAAACTAGGCGTAGGGATGTGACGACCCCATCGCCCGCTGGTATTACCAGCGCAATCAGTCACGCAGGGCAGATTATGGCGAGCTGTTGGGGGGTAGCGACTCTACGTACCTGAGTGCTCCTGGGGGATCCTGATGGCGGGTGATGGGTGGGGGCCTCCGCCTCTGTCTTGCCTTAACCGGCCGGACAGAGTGGAGTCGCGAGAGTTGCGGCTCGGGGGCGGATGTGGAAACGTAAGGGGTTAGATTGGCTTCGGTTTAAACTGTTTAAAGCCCAGTATTACACCTCTCCGCCCTTAGCCTTCCGCACCGGTGTTGCCCTTAGGCCACTCTACGTGTCGCTATCTATGGGGGCCCATCTAGCGGGAGGCGAGTCATCGTCAACCAGTGCCATTTTTGCTATGAGACACTTTTCCTGGTAGACGTCCGGCTGTCTCAAACAATAGCCCAGTAGTTAGTCCATCGGATCTCATATACAATAGCCTAGTATAATATTTAGACTCCATAAAACCACAATAGTTCTTGCATCTAGCGGGTGCTGTCTCTGTGTGCGTCCCATGACACAGGCAGGGGGAGCATCCGCATGGTGTACCCCTTACATTTCAACAAATTGTCGAAAGGGCCTCTACACGTTGGCTTCAGCTCCGTGCACGCCTCCCAAAGGTCCGGGAAACCATTGTCCCGTTGGGTGCGACATACAAGTAATATTAATTATTTATTTCGTAAAACATTACGATATATTTTATGAGGTTGTTATGGGAACCTTATTTATTCCAGCTTGGGCTGCTGGAGTACTTAGTACTTCATATCTCTCTATAAAAGAAAACCCATGAAATGATGATAAATATGTGACTAGATAAAGTAATGTATGCAACTGTACATAATTAGGCCTTATAACACTCGTGGTTTAAAATCTTTCATTATGTAACAGTTGCATAAACTACTATTCATTTCCTGAGTGTCCATTTTTGTTTTTGAGCACTTCGCTATGTTGACATTGTATCTGTCTCGCATTAGAAAGGGTCAGACAACATGTCATGTGAGCTGAAAATACTGGCTAAGTTACACATTTCTAATTACACCTACTCAAGCTATTACCACTTTAACGTCACCTTATTCTGCTCAAATAGCAAAAATCTATTACCATATTAAATAGGTCGTCATGGAAAGGTGAACATTTCAGAAAACAAAATTAGGTTAGTAAATAAAAACCATTTATATAATGGCACAAATATAGTCAGTTGTCTACGAAGAACCGTAGGTCGTAGCGCCTGCCAGAGAATAGATATTATGGCGCTGCTACGGAGCCGTCGTCTACTCCAATTAAATACAGTAGAATTCACTTTTTCCATTGTAAATGCGGTCGGCGTGGATTTATCTTTTTTTTTCATAATACGCTATTTATTAGCTAACTAATAGTGAATTCGCCAAACTTAAGTGGCAGTGGTTGGGTCACAATGCCCGTAGATCTGATGGCCGATGGGGCAGGAAGGTTCTTGAGTGGCGCCTGCTTACCGGGAGACGCAGCGAGGGGTGCCCCCGTCAAGGGAGACCGAAGACCAGATTCAGATGATACGAAGCAATTGGATGCGGGTGGCGGGGACCGATCGTTGCGGAGAACTTTGGGGGAGGCCTTTCAGCAGTGGACGTCTATCAATATGATCTCATGTCGATGTGTTTGATCGACGGTCGATAAGATGATAAAAACCGGCTAAGTGCGAGTCGGACTCGCACACGAAGGGTTCCGTATCCGTACCAATATTGAACAAAAAACACGCTCTTTGTACATGGGGTCCTCCTTTAATTTTTACTTATTTTTTATTTTTATAATTTGTTGTTATAGCGGTAACAAAAAATACATTCTGTGAAAATTTCAACTGTCTGCCTATAACGGTGTATGAGAAAATGCCCGTTCAACGAAATATCATGCAAAACGCCCTATTTTTGTACGGGAGCCCCCCTAAATTATTATTGTTTCATCATGAATAGTATTTGTTGCTATAGCGGCAACATAAATACATCATCTGTGAAAAATTTCAACTGTCTAGCTATCACCGTTTCTTATACAGCCAGGGGCCCAATTCGAGAATGCCGTTGGAGATATCTCCAAACGTCAAATCTCCATTAGATAACAGTTATATCGCCATCGAACTGTCATTTAAATGCGATGAGCTTAAAAGTGACATATCTCATCTCAATTTTGGAAATACGAAGGCGATAATGATTGTCAAAAATGTTATTCATGTATATAAATTTCTGTTTTGAACGAAACGTAACGGACCAATTTCACGTACTATGCGGTCAATTTAAAGTATGCGCCTGTTATTTATGCCGTCACATACAAAGGAAACGAAAATTTTGCGCGTCCGAATTGACGAAGTTGCGATATCGCCACTTGTCAAGTAGGCACACGTCAAAAGTGACGGATGGCGATGAAAATGAGAGATCTCCATTATATCTCTAAAATTGGTCGAATACCCCCCCTGGTGACAGACGGACGGACGGACGGACGGACAGCGAAGTCTCAGTAATAGGGTCCCATTTTTACCCTTTGGGTACGGAACCCTTAAAATCTATTTAATATTTTTTTACTACGGTTATCATTAAGTAGTACAGATCCAGACATACTAACCATCACCTTTATAGCAAGATCCTACAACACGGCATTCATTAAGTTTCCATCGTCAGTGGACTAGTGTCAACATCTCTGTCCTAAGATTCGGGGAAAAAAATGTTTTTTTTTTTTAATATCCAACTACACCACGCTAAAATATGAAGTAACATATTCTGCGCTTATTGTTTTGTGCGCTCGAACGAATATCATTCGTAATGGCTATCTGAATCGAACACGTTTGGTGTAACGATTAAACAGAATCGCAATCAAAACCCATTGTGCTATTTCCACCGCTTCCGAAAATAATTTCCACTATACGTCGATATTGGTTCGAAGAAATTGCTCCAACCGAGCCTCGTGTCAATAAAAGCAGGTTGCAGAACGCTCCACAACGACCACAACTGGATTTCAATGACGTTGATATGTAGGTGCCTAGCTAGTGGTATATGGAGTGTAGTAAAGGAGGAACACTATCTTTATATATAATACTAGAAGGCACCCGCAACTTTGTTCACGTATTTTTTTTATACGGTAGTCGGGTAAAAGTGTCCTATAACTATCTTTGGATGTTCAGCTATCCCTTCACCAAAATTGGTTTAAAACCGTCCAGTCGTTTGGGCGTGATGAGTGGACAATGGAAATTATGAAAACGGATGGCGCCATGCTGGCATGGCGCCGCGCGCACCTACAAAACAAAAGACGATCATGCATCACGCACACACACATTAAGATTTTCCTGAAATCATGACCCCTCTCCATAGAAAACTGATTTTCAATATAAGTCTAGAAATGTATAATTAATAGTACCTATAGATATAAATACAAAAAGGTAGCTTGTAGTCACGTTACTTAGCATCTCTTTGTTTATACATTTTTAATAAATAGTCATCGTGAAACTAAATTATGTGTACTTCAAGCAACTACTCTGATCATCAAAAATATCATTACTTCAACTCGACACCCTCCACTTCGTCTAAAGCGGCAAATTTTTTCAAATATCTTATCATTAAAGATTGCGCTCCTCCTTTTCTACACTCCACAGCTTGTGGTTTGGTATTCTGTGTGAGCTAAATGCGTGTAAAAGTTTAACAGTCAAACGGTTTAGAGCGAAGATGGATTCTCCTGCCGGTTTCCGCGAGTCATCAATATCTGTTTAGTATGACAGGAGAGAAAAATGCTGTCAGAAACTGACTAAAACATTTATTATTACCTTAGCATGTATTAAGCATCTGGATTGAACTATCGACAATTGCCGCTCGGTAACAGCTTAAAGTTGCTGCAACACGAAAACTTTGGAAACATTTAAGGACAGTCGGGACAAACTGCATGTGCATATATGGTAGGTACGCCAGAAGGGACAATCCCACCTAACCATATCAAAATGTCAAAAAATACAGATGTTATTATAGTACTAACTGGTAGGTACTAACCCCATTTCACAACCATGAGGTAGTTAGTTGTTGTGGTCACTTGGCATTAGCTAGTTGTATAACACCTTTACTTTTTGATATTTCGATATGGTAGCGTTTGTCCCGGTGGCGTGTGTCCCAACCAACTGACCTTATTTAATGTCCATGTTAATAAAGATATAAAAAGATGTCTAGCATCAGTTGGCATCCTTGGCGTGACTATTTACAACGCGTTACCACCCAATATTACGGAGACGCAAAGAGTGACTTCATTTTGAAGAGAAAACTTAAATCGCTACTGCTGGACCCGGCTTATTACAGCATCGACGAACTCCATAATGACAAATGACTGGCCCCGCGCAACATATAAATACTAAAAGATAAATATAAAATCTAAAGTCTAATAATGAAATATATTTATAATTTTGTGTTTAATGTGACTAGGCGCAGAACAGAGAAGAATGGCGTTCTCTTGTGTCAAGATTCTCTTTGGGTCACTGAGCCAGAATAGTAGTACATAGTAGTATAATATGACTGCATAGTTAATGGCGTGTAAAATGTAATTTTGATTTTAACCAATAAATTCTGTATTCTGTCTGTTATTCAATAGTTGAATTATGCGAGTAAGTAAGGGAATTACTTTATCTTTATCTGTCAAATAAAATAAACAACAAAGAACATAAACTAAAACAAGAAAACTAGACGTTCCACGGGGACTGCTTGTCTCTCAACTTGTAGTTAAATTACACATCTTTTGTAGAAAAAGACGTCTACCTACGATTATTGTAGAATTAATATTCATGAAAGGAAATACAAATTATGCAGAAACAGAGGGAAACAAAAGAGCATAAAAGAGTACAAGCATTTTCTGCGAGTAGCTTCAATTTACTTAATGAGTTTTCAAATCTGATTGCCGATGGTTTCTTGTACGGACATGTTTTATTTGCTTCGACGCTTTTAATGTATTGCAACATCCATGCAGACTAAAAAGGCAGGTTTCTGATACAAATTCTATCACTTCGCCAACGATTTTTTTAAGTACAATACTACCGCTCGATTATTTGAGAATTGTGCGTCATTTTAGGTTGTCTTGTAGCATTCGCGGCTTTTCAGAATTATTATCAAAATGATTTTGGTTGATTTTATGGATTGGGATCAATATTGCAGACAGAGTAAGACGGTTATACGCTCAAAAAATTACGCTCTACTGCATATAATGTGGCGGTTTAAAGTTTTGAAACAAGTATTTAGTACAGCAACTTTGTAATTATTTTATTTTATTTTAATTATTTCAATAACCACTATTTTAAGAATTGGCATATGCAGAGACTAACGATGATCATCATGTTTTAAAGAGGAACTTACAAGGATCATGATTTGCTACCAGATAAACAGTCAGGATTCAGTGATCCTGACTATAAATCATCATCATCTAATCCGAATAACCTTCACCGGTACACAAAAACCTCTCCCGAGCATCTCTGGAGTGAACAGTCCTGCGATACCCATCTTCAAGAACTTCTCGTGACCTTCACATAGTCAACAATCTACTCAGAAGAAGAGATTCTTGAATGGCGACCACGTAATGGACCACGCAGCCTGAGAAGATTACTCCTCCAGTCAGTGGAATTAATTTCTACGAGCGATACCCCGCCAACTGTCATTTTAGTTTGTGGTTAAATATGCGTGCTATGTCAGCCTGAACTGACTGACTGTATCTATTTATATAAAAATTCCCAGATAGAGACTTAACATTTACTACAATTTAATTTTACTTGAAATAAAGTACCATAAAAAGCGTGGAAACTAAGAAACGGCAGTAGCAGGCCACGAATTGCAACTGGGCTTTTATTACATTTTCAATAGTGCAGCACAGATGACGAGTTCCAGTATACAGCTCTGTTAAGACAGATGTTTCAGTGGTGCCTTGATAAAATCAAATCAATAAATTCTCCAGGGAACTAATGTATTTGAGTCCTGTTCTTTGGGAAAAAACAAGTTAAATGCGAGTAGAACTCTTACAAAATGTATTACAACAACCCTATAATTATTTTCTTATTTGTTGTTAATTTCTGAATAGCGGCATTAACATTTCAAGTCACGGTTCATGGCTAGGACACAAATTATGTCGCACACGGCTAGATAGCGCAACCTTAGTAATGGGATCAGATGACATCGATAATGATAGAGTGAAATGTATATAATTATTTTTAATATTAATACGAGTATATTATAAGAGTATTATAAAATAATTAATACAAAAGTCACAGAGGTTAAATGCGATTCACTTACATCCTAGCAGTATTCTTTCGACTAAATCAAGACATCTGGCACTCACATCATTAGGTGTCTCATTAGACACGCGACTGTTTGTTGAGCGACAAATATTGTTTGCCTCTTTCCATTCAATACGGTGCAATAAAAGATGAGTGATACTATGTGCCAACTCTGTACGGGCTCTCACGGTGCGCCGCGGTATTTATTCCGCCGTAGATCAAATCTAATAGCTAAATCTCACTTTTCTCCGGAAATTGTACTCCTCTACCCCGACGACCAAGGGTGCCGACACATTAAAGATAATTAGTAAATGCGCCGCAAAGTAAAATAAATTATAACCGCAAATATGAAAGTACTTAACCCCAAAATAAAATATTATTGAACTATTAGTTGTTAGTCAATCACAGCAATACATTGGAAGTATTGGCCGGTGGCCGCCAGAGCCGAGCGTCATGTCGTAAACTGAACAAATCTCATTGCTCCTTCTTGATTGAGTTTCGTACGACGGAATTGACGTTCTTATTCTTTCGAAATAAAAAGAAAACGAGACAACAAAGTTTTTAACAAGCGTATAAAGATATTCGGGAGTTATGAACTGTTTGTTTTGATCAATGTTGTAACATAATATTTTGCTTTTTGAAGGAGGGTAAAAAAGTAAAATAAAAATAATTACTTAGGACAAACGCTAATGACAAAAGGTGAACATATACCGTCGTATCACAGACTGTCAAGGAGGACGGTAAGAATATAGAATGTAGAAGGAAAAGGAGCACAAACAATATGTTGGAATATCTATCTATCTATCTATCAGCCACAGACGTCCACTGCTGAACATAGGCCTCCCCCATGACTCGCCACAAAGTGCGATCCTGTGCAGACCGCATCCAATGATTCCCCCCTACCCTCACGAGGTCATCCGTCCATCTAGTCGGGGGCCGTTCCACGCTGCGCTTTCCTATACGTGGTCGCCACTCTAGGACTTTGCTGCCCCAACGGCCGTCCGTTCTCCGGGCTACATGGCCTGCCCATTGCCACTTCAACCGGGCAATCCTGTGCACTATGTCGGTTACCTTGGTTCTTCTGCGGATATCCTCATTTCTGATTCTATCGCGCAAAGAAACTCCGAGCATTGCCCTTTCCATTGCATGTTGCGTGACTCTTAGCCGCCTCATGAGTCCCATTGTGAACGACCATGTCTCAGTTCCGTAAGTCATCACTGGCAACACGCACTGGTCGAAGACTTTCGTCTTCAGGCACTGGGGAATTTTCGACGAGAAGATATGACGTAGCTTCCCGAACGCTGCCCAGCCGAGTTGAATTCGTCGATTAACCTCCTTTTCGAAGTTGGACTTACCTAGCTGGACAATTTGTCCCAGGTACACATACTCGTCGACAACTTCGAGGGCAGAGTTCCCAACCACTATCGGGTAAGGCGCAACATGGTCATTCGACATGATTTTAGTTTTGTCCATGTTCATTTTCAGACCTACCTGTTGGGAGACTCTGTCGAGGTCTTCGAGCATAGCGCTTAATCTCTCCAACGACTCCGCCATGACCACGATATCATCTGCAAATCGAAGGTGAGTGAGGTGCTCGCCGTTGATGTTGATGCCAAGTCCGTTCCAATCCAGTAGCTTGAAGGCATCTTCCAGTGCAGCAGTAAACAGTTTTGGAGAAATTACGTCTCCCTGCCTTACTCCTCGCTGCAGTTGGATAGGCTCTGAGCTCTGGTCTTGGATTCGGACTGACATGGTGGCGTTTCTGTACAAACACTTCAGCAATGTTGGAATATATAAAGTGTCTATCGGTTAAATCATACAAGTACTTCCAAAGCAATAGGTAAAAGCCCAAGAGGAGCAAAATTACATGATAAATACACAGTTTAATACAGAGTGAAGGTGTTTCGATGTGAAAAATTTAATAATTTTGGTGCTCCCTATTTAGTTCCTTTAAGTATATAAATACAGTAAAAGCGCATTATTTAACAATGACTATTATTAAAAAAAATATTAAACAAATGGTTGCTATTTACTAGAGTAGCGCTACTAATTTAACGCCTTTTAACTAACACTTTTGGATATAAAGAGATAGGTTATTTTCTTACTTCTACACTTCATAGGTACGAGGAAATAACGGAGTGAAAAATTGCTTCATCGACAAGAGCGTGGCTCTTAAATCTATGATGATGAGGACAAAGGTGTAAAGGTAATCGACATACGTATTTTATTCAATAACAACTATATATAATTAAAAAACTTCTTGAAAATTATTTCACACCAAGTTTTAGAGTTTTCAGTATATTTTAAACTTACAAATGTATATTTTATCCGACATTCAATTAATTTTTATTTCATTAAATCGACAGGTAAAAATTTAATGAGTTTACGTCCCAAAGCCACACCTAACATTATCCCTCAATCTAATGGCTTTTCAAAATCACTCTCTATTATTACATATAAGTGACAGCATACGCATTGTAATTTGCTACACGAACATAACAAATTAATATTATGAAGCACATAGCACACCTTTTGACTCTCAAATACACTAGGTAATGAGAATGACCGAGGTCAATTAGTAAAATAGTCCTTACTATTAGAGCTTAAAGCTTATTTGACATAGGGAAATCTCATCGAAGGACCAAAAACGGTATACCTACATCTAGGGAGTTAGATTAATCACACGTAATTGAAAAATAATAGAGCTAAAAGCACCCTCCCTACGGAACCCTCCTAAAACACGCAAGCTGTCGACTTGTCACTTAAAATGGGATTAAAATAAACTAAAAGAAGCTAATTTCCATGTTTTCAAACTCAAACACAATTAAGGAAAATGTTTTTGAATTATTTTGCACTTTTTGTTTAAAGTGTTTTTAAGGCGTATTTGATTTTAAATACCTAGTATTCATACTTTTCGTTGATTGTAGAGGATTTTCTTAAATTTTGCATTCCAACATCTATTGGTATAGGTTGATATTGAATGAAATATTTTTTTATTTATATTGGTAAAAACAAACTGAAAATCTGAATCCCGTTTTGTAGCTAGGTGTTATAATTTTAATATATTTTCTATACAAGGTGGCACATAATAAGTGATATTTCCGAGCCTACTACTACAATTAGGTACGATCAACGTTTTTTATTTCGTTTTAATCGTCACCGTCACTCCGTCAAGACATGAAATCAAAAGTTTCATATCAAAAAGAACTTACATTTTAAATGAGGTAACGAGCCATACATTTCAAATTCACATTGGATTTTTTGAATAATAAAACATTATTCAGCGCAGTAAATACAAAAAAGTACAAGTCACTTGCAAATTGCAACTATATTTAAAAATTCTTGGCTCTGGTTCAGCTCGCTGATTTCTTGTTAATTTCAGTCGCAACGTATTATTTACATGGAGCATATGCAAATCACTTCATCGTTGGGCCATGGTTAATAACAATAAGCCATAATAGCTAACTCGCGTAGCGTGAGTGTGAGTTTTATTAAAACGACTAAGACAAGGGTTGCCAATTTGTCACCTTCCTGAAAATACTTTATTTATTTATTTAAACTTTATTACTTGACGTAATGCCAAATGACATTCTCTACCAGTCAACCGTAGGGCCAAACAGAGATACTAGAAGTTGGTGCAAATCAGAAATCAAATGGTATAGAGAGCATTTAGGGTACAAGTACATACTTCATTCGATTTGAGGCTTTAAAATTATAGAAAAATAAAGTTAGCATTTTAATATTATTAAAATGACTTTATGCTTGGGATTATGGCACCAGTAATGAATAATGATACTTTATTTGCTTAAATGGTTAATAATAATAAATGAACCATAGTTGATTAGTTAACTCGCGTTACCGCGTAGCATTTTATTCAAACGACTACCAGCTAGGGTTGACACACAATATTTTTTTATTCAATGTCTATGGCCCCAAGTTTCGTCGGCTTTCCGCGGTCTCGATCAGATCGTTATTCACATTGTTGAGGAGAGTCATTCATACACTGCGTCGTCTTTGTCTTGACAGAATGACGGATAGACGGGCAACAAAGTGATCCTATTATAGGGTTTCATTTTTCCTTTTGAGGCACATAACTTGCTGCCTACTGAGCTGGCGGTCCCGGATTCGAATCCCAGACAGGGCAAATATTTGCGTGATGAACGAATATTAGTGCTTGGGTCATGTTTGTTGTTGAAAACTCCACGCGGTAACTAAATTTTTTCTTAATGGAAACTAGTGGCGATATACATATACAATACAATATCTCTATAAAATGCATTACTAGTTAAAACTTTTAACAAATCCCAAAAAGTTAGTAATTGGGCCTAGTTTAGCCTATGAAACTCCTGGAAGCTGCTCCATCCCTATTTCCCATCGTTTGTATTGTACGCGAAGTTAGCAAACAAAATATTGTGCAATAATTTGCATTATACTCGTGCTTACTAGGAGGGCGGGGTAAGGGCTTGTCATTAATAATAGACTGCAAAGTTGTAAGGCGTTCTCGCCCTGTCGGGGTTAACGACCCCGTTAGACAATACAGGGTGCAACGTTAACGTTAGTTTGCTCTACGATGGAGGTTGATGGGGACTAAGTACTTTAAAGTTACCTATTCGTATAACTTTGCTTCAGTGTGACTTTAGAAAAATATTCGTATTTTGTAGCTAGATTATAAAGGTTACTTCTTTTCAAAATGTTTGATAATTATTAGATCCAAACTCGTCCATCAGAAAATTATAGAGGACTAAAATTCATACGCTCACAATATTGAATAAAGAGCAGTAGGTTAGCGTGGTACGGGCATGTAATGAGGAGGGATGAACGTCATATTGGTAAAAAAATGTTAGGGATGAATGTCGAAGGACGAAGAGCGATAGGTAGGCCAAGAAAGCGATGGATGGATTGTGTGAGAGAGGACATGAGAAAGAAAGGAGTAAGCGCTGAAATCACTAATAATAGAGATGAATGGAAGAAGAAAACGTGTTGTGCCGACCCTACATAAGTGGGATAAGGGCAGGGAGATGATGATGACAATATTGAATAAAGAAAAGTCATGGTTTGAAGCACATCATGTTAAACAGGATATGTTTCACAATTTATCACCTATATTCTAATTCAAAAAGATGTTGCAGGTATCCATGGGCGACGGTAGCCGCTTACCATCAGACTATCAGTCGGCTCATTTGCCTCCTATATCATTACAAAATAAGTGTAGAACTTGACTTCTATGTTCTGCTGTAATAATTAAGCAAGGAAACACGGCGCAGGGCGATTCCTATTGTTTCAACACACTCCAACGCCACCCTGTATGCCGTGCCGGCAGACTATTTTATTTATTTTTATTTACTTACGAACAAAAACAAGCATAAAATACAAATTTAAGTAATTTCTCGCCAAACTGTAACGTTTCTTTTAGAGAAGCGCTCAATTAAAAAAAAAACAACTTACGCTAAGTTCTTAATCTTCAAACGTTTCAAATCTCATCAACGGATAAGCAATGAGGAATTTAATTAGTATGAGTACTAAATATTCAAACCGCAAAAACTATTTGTAAGATAAGTTCATTTAAATGAACGAAGTTTGGACCCAAATTAATGGACCGGACCTTATGTAATTTTGAGTCTTTTTCTTATGCAAATAATTCTAGAATTCAGATACAATTAAGCAAGGAAACACGGAGAGGGGAATCCTATTGTTTCAACACTCTTCAACGCCCCACCCTGTATGCTGGCAGACTAGTTTATTTTCCGCTACAGTGAGTAGTGCATATTTACGTTTCCTTTTTCGTTGTTTTAAAGAAATTTTCGAGAAAAGAATTCAGCAGGTTTATGCTTGCGTATTTGAATTTTGTTTCGGACAGAACGCAAATATTTAGGTTTGTTTGGGCAGGAACGTAATGTCGTCTGATGAATACCTTAACCAACATAACTACCAAAATACCTTGTACTTACTAATACTCGTATCACATTTAATCGGATTATACAAGGGCCTCAATAGAAAAAAGTATGGTTAGTTTTTCGTCTCATTATTTTAAAACTATGTATATTATTAATGCAACTCTCCTACACGTGATAGGCATGCCATTTAAAACATCGTTTCCAAATTAATTTCATAATATTATATTAATCTTAATTTTTTAGGCGAAAAAGAAAACATTTATATGATTAATATTTTGCGCCAATATTACATATGACATTGTGGATATCATATGCCCGCGGCTCCGCCCGCGTGGAATTCGGTCTGTGTCTGTAAACTGCTAAAACCTCACCGTTTAAACCTTTCCTGTACTACGGCAAACATTTCAGAACTAAAATCAGCTAAATATGCACAGCTATTAGAATATTATAATAGTAGGTACCTACTTACTTGTTACTTATCTCATAAAATTTGTCTCAATCTCGATCTCGACGATAACATTATTCACAAGAAAGGCAACGAAGCAGAATTAGCGATCATCAACTATATTTCACTTCGGCCTTGTCGGCGCCCACTGCAAGCTTGGGTCATAGAATATGGAATTTATAGAGAGACAGAAAGCCTGACAAACAAGCCGCAAGATTTCGTCACAAAGAATTCGTCAATCGTTCACCAAGAACAGCTATTCGGATATTCTGGCCGAGGGAAAGACTATACGTAACGGTGATGTGTGGAGAATAATTATTTCATGATCTTTATCAGTCACACGTAAATGTAGGCCACGCCATTAGTAGAGGACAAATGGGAGCATCTTCGAATGGAAGCCTCAAGACGGAAGGCGTAACCGCGGACGAGGACCACACTCATGACGGTGTACCATCGAGAGCGAGCTGCGAGCCGTTAAACTGATCTGGAGCGAAGCCAAAGGAATAGCTGAGGATTGCAAGGGACATAATAATATCTGCGCCTCTGGAGTTCCGTAGAATGCCACAAGGAAATATATATGTGCTTTTTTACAGCTAGGTAAGTGCTTATTCCAACGCATAGGTAACGCTATTATGAATACCAGCAGCAGCATGGATTAGTTAATAAAGCATTACATGGACTTTGGCTTTTTTTTCGTCATTGTTTTCAGTGTTTTGGCAACCAAGTGCCATTATGTTGCTACATAAAGGCACTGCTTTGCTAAATGCGCGATAATATTATCCATAATATTAAATATTATCCATCGCGCGTTTGGCAAAGCAGTGCCTTTATGTAGCACTTGGTTGCCAAAACACAAAAGAAAAAAAAGTCAAAGTCCAGCAACTTCCTCCTCCTTGCGTCGTGTGTCGTGTTCCTCACTCAGAATTGAATATCGTTAACATCTCTTATGCATCACTTTCTCTCGTACGATCTTCCTCCATCTGTTTCTGTCTCCAGCAACAAATCGTTATAAAAATAATGACGAGATTGGAAACTATAAAGCAAACACACCATTTATATAACCAACCATCTTTATTATCCATACATACTATATACTATATACTATTATACTATATACTATATACTATATACTATATATACTATATACTATATATACTATATACTATAATATTATAAATGCAAAAGTGTGTCTGTCTGTCTGTCTGTCTGTCTGTTACCTCTTCACGCTTAAACCGCTGAATCGATTTTGATGAAATTTGGCATGGAGATAGTTTAAGATCCGAGGAAGGACATAGGATAGTTTTCATCCTGGAAATTATCCCTAAAAAGATTGAAAAGTGAGTAAGTAATTCATGATGACAATGATGACCCTGTAGAAAATGTAATGATTAGACCAAAAGCACAATTGCTCTTACATTTGCTTAGGCGCCCCCTTTTATTAATTAAGGTGGTTAGGTGGATATCTATCGTGTTGTTTCCATACTTCCAAGTTCCACGCGGACGTAGTCGCGGGCAAAAGCTATTTCTTTATAAAACTTTGACCCTCTACATATTTCATACTCTCAGCTCGAGGCGTGAAATTGCCCACACATATTTTAAAATACTTGGCCATTCAGTTGACACTTCTTTGGGAACTCAATTACTTTGTCATTTTCCCGGTTTAGGGTTCGCGGATGCAGAAATCTCATTAATTCGTGGCTCTTATGGTTTATAAAGAAATAGGAATTCGGTTTTAGCTAAATATTATTTTTCTACTGACCGCAAAAGGTGTATGGGATTTTAGCAGGCGATAAGGATTTGACCTCTGGACGTTTTGTGGGTGTGGTTAGTCCTTATTTTTTGATATGTTATTAAAGATCTATCAAAGCATTGGTCATCCAGTCATCAATTTAACAAAAAATCAAACAAGAATGATGTATTAAATAATTATAACTCTTTACTTCACAGTAGTCCAGAAAAAAGTATCCTGCAACAGCTGCAAGGGATGCAACAGACTTCTGGATCCAACCGGATTTAGGAGTGAAGATGTCGTAATACATGTATAAATATAAAACATCTATTCACACACCTCTAAATTGTTTTTTCTTTTTGCACTTAATGTTTGAAAAATATCTTCAATAAGTTATTTTTACCCAACTAGGGCGAAGCAAAAAGGAGGGATATAATTTTACAGTTCTAGATAAAGGAGCATTATTCATACTAAAGTTCTGTTACAAGTTCTGTTAGCAATGTTATTAGAATAAATGCGTCTTCGAGTTGGCTCACAGAAGCCGTCGGCTACATCAGCAGTCTGCTAGGCTTCCTGAGGTAGCTCTTCGTTCATTACATAACTGAATATTTTATACTTAAGAAGTCTAGCTAGAATTATGTCTAGATTCAGAATGGTAAGAAGTTCTAAGTTGAACTCGTATTGTCCTAAAACTTAGAAACATAAGTAGTACCCGATATCCACCAATCTGCTAACTTATTTCTTTCATTTAATAATCGTTTCGCTGCATAAAGTATGGATTTCTGAAAATGATGTGCTTATATATATTTTTTTAGTTAGCCTGTTTGAGTGTCCCATACAAAGCACTGCTGGGCAAAGGCCTCTCGATTAGATCTCCACAACTCCCTATTGACCGCTGCTTTCGGCCAGTTGAGTAGGAATGCATCTAAATCGTCCCGCCATCTCCGTCTCCTTTGCCTTATATCATACTTCGAAATAAATATTACGTTTAGCAGTTAACGCATGTTATTCAAAGGTATAGAAAACATATAAAATGTCCATGAAACTTTGCTCCGATGTGAAACAAAATGCCCAGAGCCGCCTTTTAATGTTACCCCTTTTTAAGCGGATTATTCTTGGCGAAACAACTTGACAAAATTAATCTGAGAACCATTACTGTTGACACGTGAAACGCATTATTCTTGCCTACTCATCTTCTGGCTAAGCTTACAAAAGCATTTGCCACATCAACGAAGGATATTTTACATGTGCATTTTGTGATACACAGCACTCTATATGTACTTAATTTCGGAATCCTATACAAAATGCGGAGAAATTCTCGTTATCTATTTAAAAAAAACAATCTTCAAAGGACCAAAATCTGGTTACATTCTAACTGCTATTGTTACTATACCCCGCTCGGCGACTAATGATCCCTGAGACACTTCATTTCACATTCAAAAAATGCTCCTTGTAATGGTGTGAACGTTACATAAAATATTTTCAGCCTGTTAAAATAGGTATATGACCCATTTTAGGTATAGAAGAGTCACATTTTGTGAACCGGCGACCTTCAGGCGGGCCGTAGGCTTGTTTGCCACCACCCTGGTAAAAAAAGTTTCTAAGATATAAGATTTCATTTCATAATTTTCTGCATGCAAATGCAGACTATTACCGTTTACTTATAATCAACCTTAACTTAATACAAGTTAATAAATCAAAAATGATACTGTTAATACTAAATCTAATGCTCAATGTCCTCGCAATTTTCAAAAAGGGACGACAAACGTAAAGTTGAAATGTTCATTTGGCAGCATTTAAATTCATGGTTTTATATGTCCGCCAATCAAAACCAACGACAAAATTAATCTGTCTGGTCTGTTCCGGCAATCCCTTCGTGTCCGGTCTCAACCAATTTCATACAATAACACCACGTATTTGTGAACCCATAATGGAAATGTATGGATTGTTTCGTCTGTGTATGTTTTGCTACGGTCTGTTATTTCATCATAATCAATGAAGGGGTGGCATTGCAGAGCCAAGCGTTTTGATTGGATTTTAGAGATTTTTGTTAGCGGCACGCGTTTCGGATTAAATGTAGGGGTAATGTGTTTCTGTTGGTTTTAATTATAATTTAATTTTGACTCAGACAATTTGAGTTGTTCCGTAGTTCAAGGTACAATGATTTCAAAGTTTCGGAATCTTGAAAGATCACAATTGGCAACGACTCTTATTAATTTTTACAATAATTGTCTTGAGCCAATCTGGGATACGTTGTTTAAGAAGAAAGGGACAGCCAAGTTATAAATGTGAATAAGTTTTTATTGGTTTTTATGTTTGTTCCTTTTTCAAACTTACTTTAACACGTTCAATGCGAAGCTTCATTTTGTGAACTCGCTCTCAGTGCGTTACAACCCATGAGAGTCCTGTATTGAACTTTCTGGCTGTGCGGTACAAGTCAATTACAGCCTGTAAGAAGGGTTCTATATTTTACCTAAAATGTCTTTACTAAATACATGTATATGAAATTTAATTGTAACAATGTTTAGTCTAATAACGAGTCTGCCTTAGACTGCCTTCGCCGAAGTTGATGACTGTTCGTTGAGATTTTATAGACGAATTAATTAACAGGTCAAAATTGACTTGTAACGCACAGCCAGGACTGGCACAGATAAAATGTCGATGATTTAGTAGTGATGGGAAAGATAAACCAAATAAATGTATCGAAACAATGTATTTTTTTTACATTTGTTACATGTGCAACCAGATGATCGGGCTCATGTAAATACGTCATTTTTGTGATGCGTTTGAGGGTATTTTAATTTAGTTCTCCGTACTTAGATGAAGCGCTGACGATGGTTGACTGCCACTCGGGGACGTGGAGGTTCTAACCGAATCATGTTCCAATATGCGAACTTTGTCTTTGTTCCAGCTTCTTAAAAATTTTGTCCAACATTCTACGAGACTGCATTTTAGACCCATTCATGTTTACGTATAAACAGAAACAAACGTGCGTACTAATGGCAGGGTAACAATACTAATGCACTCTGCACTTACGTGCAGTGCTGTACAGGGCCCTACACAACAGGTCATATATGCCCTGTTCCGCGGATTACTAATGTTTGGCAAATAATCTTTCCCAAAGTATCACATCGCAAATTTTGTTTCCCAAATTTTTATTTGGCAAAAAGTGCAATTAGCAAAACTACGTATCGCAAATTTACAGTTTGCAAACATTTTGTTTAGCAAGTGGTTGCTTAGCAAATAATTACTTGTCAAGTTTTACTATCCCAATTTTTTTTTTGCAAATACATATATCGTTTGGCATAACATTCTTATCCCAAAATATTGCATGGCATACGATTTATATCCCAGTATAAGGTGAAATAAGTAATACTATGATGTTTGGCCCACTCACTATAGGGCCGCGTGGCTCGCTCGCTACGCTCGCTCGTTAGGGTCGCAACTCAACCTAACACTCCTCCTCGCTACGCTCGTCGTCGTACCTAACCTAAGCCAAGTCGGACCTGCCTTACGTACTACTATTAGGTAATATTTAGGAATACTTAGGGCTTACAATTTACCAGACTTTTGCTATAAGTTCAGCTTGCAAAGTGACTAATTTGGGAAAATTTTGTTTGGAAAATAATTTATGACAAAATCAAACATTTGCTTTATAAGCATTTGCTAAAAAAAATCTTGACAAAGTGAAATTTTGGGAAAAGATGATTTGACTAAATGAATACAATGGGAAATGTAACTTTGCTAGAGATGCATTTGGGAAATAAAACTGTTGCGATAAGTTATTTGGGAAGTCATATTTGGGAAACATTATTTGCCAAACGGCAGTACACCCCTGTTCCGCACTGAATAACAAAAAAATTAATCTGGTGCGAACAGGTCATATGTGACCTGTTAATTAATTTATATGTTGTCGGGTAGATTGTAAAATGACGAATCTAAATGTATACTTGACTATATAAAAAAAATTAAATATCACAACTTTATTTATTTATTTATTTAATCTTTATTGCACAAAAGAAAGAACTTATCGTACAAAAGGCGGACTTAATGCCATAGGGCATTCTCTACCAGTCAACCATTGGGCTAAGCAGATAATTTGGCTTTATGGCCTTCGCACCAGTGTAAAGTCACGTATTTCGGTCGCCGCACCAGGCGAAAGTTCAGAACAGGGTCAAAATGACCTGTTTCGCAGTGAACGTGTTAATACTCTTTTCTGATTGATGTATTGTAATAGGTTATAGGCAATTATAGGGGTGAAGAGTGACATGGGCTAATAGTATTATATTTCTTAAATACACGCCACTCACAGAACAGCCCTAACTAGGTCTCACGAGGTCATCCATCCACCTAGCTAGGGTTGTTCCGTCCGCAAAGAGAGGCCTACGTTCAGCAGTGGCCGATAGATAAACTCCCAGGACAAAAAATTACTTTATCACGAGTCTCAAGTCACAGAATCTCAATTTCGCTCTCGAAGAAACCCTTTTCACGTACCATTAATTTTTTTCAAATCCATTAAGTACAAAACAATAAGTTATCACTTCCAGGAAGATCCGAAAACTCCATCTTTAGCTACGATATTCCTAAGTCATTAAAAGTGTCGCCAGAGCGTACGGGAGCGATACAGTGGTCGAATCTTCAGCTGCACAAAAACTTTAAACTACCACCGTTTCCATTCAACTAGTTATTTGACTTATCTTGGTTTTAACGACTTTGAAATCCACCAGTTACTTAGCGGTTTCATCATCTGTTACTAGTATTCTACTTTGTAAAGCGAGTTGAAAATATGACTTTGTATAAGGCACTATTTCCTACATTTTAAGGTCTTGTGATACAAAAAGTAGCCCGAATTAATTAACATTTAATCAATATAAAGATCAAACATGATTAAGTCAAGTAGGTAGGTATGCGTTCTTTTTACTGTGGTGTATAAATCTGCATCCTCTGCCATATTAGAAGAGGGCTTTTGAAATTGTGCCAAAGGCAAAATTTTGGTATGAGTATACCACGTAAGTATTTTTGCCATCCTTAAAGGATTTTTCTTTTAATTTTCGCAAAAGTCTATTATTCACACCTATTCAGTTTTTTTTACATTTTCTACTCCGACCGCCATCGGTTCCGAAGAACTAATTGAACAGGGGTGCATTACGACTAAGTATTTGGTTAAAATGAATCCTCACGAATGTACTGAAAAGTTTTCTTTGGCAACCGTCCGTGTGATACCTACTCTGTGTGAACCGTAATGACTCGTCTCAATGCTTCGATTGACCGCCCCTTCCATCCGCTGAGCCAATTCACTTGCCTTTATATTCTTTTACTCCCTATCTCGGCATTTTAAAGCAGACTACTTTGGCATTCAGTTGAATGGATACGGAATTGAATGCGCCGTGTAGTAGGATCTTGGACTTTAAGATACATATTTCAAGTATATTGTGTCCTTTGAAGAGATTCTGTTTTATCTCGTTGAATAAATATTAATCAATAAATTGAGATGTTGTGCTTTAAAAATAATGCAAAATAAATTCTAGTCTGTTGAAATGTTGTGAAACCAAAACGGATTTGGCCACATTTACCTAACAAAGTCACATCGCTCCCCTAATGCAGACGTTTCACTAACAAGGAAATGAGGCCATCATCAAAAAGGCTCCACTAGCAACGGCTGACTTCATTCAAGCTAATAGTCACAAATAGGAGGTTTTCAACGTAACTGCCGATGAGTTTCCGAGCTTGCTTACAGAAAGATTATGACACCATTTGACAAGAAGGTATTCAATATACATAGCAACACAATTTAGGTATATTTTCAACTACATAGCTACAAGATTCATAAAGAGGTTCCTAAGTAGACGCGTATGTTTTTTTATGTTGCTACCTATGAAATGCATCGATAAGTAATGAAGAATTTTGTTGAGAATTGTTTTAGTTTTCGAAATATATGATGTTTTTTTATTGTTTTATGGGATATCTGCCATGACGTCCTAGTGGGGAGGTGCACTATTTAAGCAGTAAATATCTGAACCACTAATATAAAAGAGCTTGGAAGTGAAACAAGGAACCGCTGTCCTTAACACAGTTTATTTACTTTTTTTTAACAGCCGTGTATTGTATTGTATCGTCTTTTTATTGCAATTAATTGGATTCACCATGCAACAATTTAATTCATCACATCAAATAATTTACAGCCACATCCAATAAAATTATAAAGAACAATCCATTAATAGTAAAATTACAAATGACAACAATAAATTCATTACAATAAAATTACAAATTCCAGATATTAAATCCATAAACAGCATATACATAACTCACTAAAGTACATCATTAAATCCTTAAAAAATAAGTGAATGTAAGATAAAATGTAACTTGTCAAACTTGACAGCACAAGTGTAAAATTCACTTATAATATTTTTTTTTTACAACATGATAGTTAAAACAGTTAAAACATAAATTATAAAATGTGTATACGCGAGGACTCAAATAATAGTAAGATTAAACTAATATAGGTACAAGTCATGCATAATTTACTGTTTAGTATTTTCAAACTTTTTTCCAAAATACTCGTCTAAATTGTAAAACGAAATTTACGGTATCTGATTGCTCTCTCAAATGCCGTTATGATTGTGGTTAAAGTATATTTATACAGTAAAATTATTCTCTATGACCATAATTGCTAACGTTATTATGAGCATTGACTGCTCTGTTAGTTAATTATTATGAACATTAAAATAATGAATAAATGCATTTCTTTTTTCTTTCTTTTCTTTCTTTCTTATGAATTTTGTTTTTATGCAAAATTTAATTATGCATTTTGTAATTAGTTCAATGAAATTATGCAAAAAGTTTTTATGACTATTGAACGGCACCCTTATACACAAGTAGAAACCAACGCGTTAATTAAATTACGTTCCTTATACGCCAATACCTACATTAAGCTAACTGCAGGCTGAAATGAAATACAAACCCCCGTTCCATAGATATCAATTAGTAGCCAAATTTTAATAACCAACCCTGGAGGGCAGGCTGTATTCCAGCTTTACGTGTGTTAGTAAAGTTTTAATTCTGTTTTGTTTAATGTGAGCTGCAGTAAATTATTACGCATTAAAGGGTAGGCTAATAACGCCCGCGCTTATGGCGGCTGAGGAAATTAATAGCGGTTCTAGGGAGGAGATGTTGGGACAATTTGGAGGATGAGTCTATACGATAGGGCTGCGTTGACTGTATAATAACGTCAATAACATTAAATGTAATATTCAATATTTTTCAATTAACGAGCAGGGCTTTACAGTAGTGCTTAAATGGGACGTAAAAAAAAGCTTGAAATACGTTGTTTTCCGCAATAACAAACTATGTACTGAGTTTTGTAAAAGAGTTACCCCCATTACCTTATTATACAATTTAACGCTTTATGGGACATTCATGAGAATAAAAGGTGAACTCAATACGTGCTTGTAAAAATACTATTTAATGTTAAGCGAATTTTACTTGGAATAATGAGAAGGTACCTGCTGAGGTACAAGCTGCTGCTGAGTTCCTGTCCTCTTTTATTTTAGTAGAACCTAGAATAAGTTACCGATATAAATTCAGAAAATTTAATCGTATTTAACGATCGCTGGAGCCTCACTACAACACAACGCAGATTTAAAACAATATGTCTTACTATTAAAATACAAAATTTTATCAAACCACCAGTCCATCACTAGCCGTTCTTTGATTGAGCTAAGCCCCGTTATTATCGCGCCCTCGCCCAGGAATGAGATCCGAGCGCCAGCTTCACTGCTTCACGCAGATGTAAAATAATAGACATACTAAGAAAATACAACATCCTTTTAAAACCGCCAGTCCCTCACTAGGCGTTTTTTGAGTGCAGGCGAGATTCCGGCTCCTAAGTCCCGCTAATATCGCGCCAGCGTCACTACACTACGCTCACGCAATTTAAAAAAAAATATACATACTAAGAAACTACAACATCCTATCCAACCGCTTTGTCCATCAGTATGCGTTCTTTTGAGTGCAGCCGGGATTCCGGCTCCTACACCTAGTTAATATCGCGCCTTCGCCCAGGACTGAGCCCCGTGCGACAGCCTCACTGCACTACGCAGATTTAAAATAATATACATACTGCCAATATACAACATTTTATCAAACCGCTAGTCCACTACTAGGCGTTCTTTGAGTACAGCCGGGATTCCGGCTTCTAAGCCCCGCTAATATCTCGCCCTAGTGTAGGACTGAGCTTCGGACAAAGGCCTTACGCAGATTAAAAACAATAATCGTACTAAGAAAATACAAGATCCTATCAAACCGCCAGGTGTGCACTAAGCGTGCATTGAAAGCGGTCCGGATTCCGGCTCTAAAGCCGCGCTAATATCGTGGCAGCCTCACTATGCAACGCAGTTTTAAAACAATATAAGAAACTACAATATCCTAAGTGTTTACATACAATATCCTATGAAACCGCTACTAGTCCATCACTATGCGTTCTTTGAGTGCAGCTGAGATTCCGGCTACTAAGCCCTGTTAATATCGCGCCCTCGCCCAGGACTGAGCCCCGGGCGACAGACATCTACACTACGCAGTTTTAAAACAATAGACATACTAATTGATACACAAATAAAGTAAAATTCATACCTACCTGTTATTATCTGCTGCTACGGCTAAATTCTACGAGTCAAATTACATTTTGTCTGAGAGATTACCGTATAACATTGGAAAATGTCTACTTTAGCGATATTTTTTATTCAAAGTAACAACTTTTCATCTCCAACGTAATATGAATACTACTACAAAATTTTTTGGATATTGAATTATCTTTCTACGTTAAATAATTAATAAATATTAACTTCTTATCTGTTTTAGTATCACACAGACATGACAAAACATCATGAAATAAAAATCGATCACAACAAAGTAGTAGTAATATTATTTTTACTTAAGTGCAGACGTTTCATGTATAACGTTATCCCTAATATTTGACATGCTCTAAGATCGATGGTAGCAAGTTTTGAGCGATGATGCAGTGTGCATACTACATATTTTATTCAGACTCTAACGTGTAAGAAATATTTGATGCAATTAATTACATATATTCCGTAAGCAATCGAAATGAGATTTTGGGTTTAGAAAGAGACTTCGTGTACCATCGATGACACGCATGTGATATTGCTGTTGTGCTTTCTTATTGACAGACAAAACTTATTGAATATATGTTAAACAGTTAATGTGAAGAAGTACCGTCAATGTAGGTGCCTACAATAAATCCTAACTTAATGGTAATGGTATTACTGATATTCGGTTGATATACTTAATTGCAATTTTACTTTTGTGATAGTATGCGACAAAAAATTGTCAGCTTCTGACAGAAGTAGTAATCGTGAGTGTGACATTCTTTATTTAAATTAAAGAAGGACGATTATTAAAAATCATATTCTTTTTTTTCGAAATTATGACAAAAAGTCAAACTTCAATATTGTTCCAAACCAACCATGAAACATAGTAGGTACTATTATGTTATGTTATAGTTTATATTTATATTGATAGTTATTCTCTACTTAACTTTTTACGGCTAGTTTAAAAAGTTTTGACCGTTATTATGAAAACGAGACAGCATTAAACATTCGCGTTTCATCATCATTACACGAAGTTTCTCTCTATCACCAGAATCTCATTCTCAATGCTCACGTAATGTACTTTACCTGAGTGCAGTGTTCTGTAATTGTCTAAATAATGAATACAGAATACAACATTTATTGGAAAAATCATTATGTTATTATACACGTCATTAAATAACTGTACCTTATGAAACATGTTAATTTTAAGGAATGTTTCGAGGGTGAAAAGTCAACAGCCACACGCAATACTAAGGGTAAAAATAAGGCACGAGGTACGACTTTATTGCTAAGGTTTTACCGGCATTCGTTTCAAATACAATTAGTAGTCACTTAATAGGTCCCCACTGAAAACCAACGCCATCACTTACCATGACATTTGTTAGTTAGGGAGACTTTTTGACATTACATTACATACACATATATTTATTCGTTTATATTCAAAGGTATTATAAATTTAATTTTCTGAAACATGCAATGAAATGTCGTCTTAACGTGCAGTATAACAGGCTTCGTTATAAACAGCTGAATTTTAGTGTAGTAATTCTTTATTTCATTGCACATGTTTGAGAAAAGTGCTATATATATATGCCTAGCCGTGAAAATGGCTTGTCAGCTTCGTCTCACTATCCGTCTGTATCTACTGTACTTATTCACCTGGCAAGGCCTTATTTCCAGGCGTCTGCAGTAATGTACTGTTTTATTAATTTATGCCTCCTGAGGTTTAAGTCGGGGTGTCAAAAAAATGTATATTATTATATTTATATATTATATGGTTTTATAACTTAATTTGCCCAAATCTCGCTAAATTCTACAAAATATCCCATGAAATTGCCTTCCTGTCCCCTTCCTGTCTACTGCTCCGTAGCTGCGAAACTCATTAAAATTACACACATGCACAAAAGGAAATACTCGCCAGTCGCCCTCATGAAAGGGTCCAACAGCTATGTCAATTTGTGACGATAATTTTTTCCGCGTCTGATGAGTGCGTATAGCCATTTTCTTTTTCCGTGGATTTTAATTTTTAATATTTTAATGCCGTTGAAACGCGAATTTTTGCATGTGTGTTTTCATTAGGTAGTAAATTAAAAATTCGTTGATGCTCTTTGATGACGCGTGCGTTGGACGTTGAAGCCGTTTTTGGTGATACAAAATGTGGTCAGATATATTTTTGCATGGTAAAAAGTCCTCTTATACAGAACGATCAATCCAAATGGGTCAGTATGGAGAAGTTAGAAATTATGAGAGATAGATCTGTTTTTAGGAACCATGGCGTCAATTTTAGATTTACGATTCGAGTATGTAATTTCTATACCGGCTAAGATGCATCTAATGTTTTTTGTCACATTTGCGAGGAAAAAAAATGTAAATAGACTGTACACTTGTAAAGTCATAATAATCATACATAGAAATCGGATCTGTCTAGACAAAGCAATTATGGAATGATTTGACTTTTCTGTGTTTCAAAAAAGCGATGTCCTCCATCTTGAAATCCAAAGTCATGCTTTTTTCGAAATCTGCTTAGTGAAAATCTTAAGGCCTACCACATATTTTGACTAAGGTGTAGAGTTTGTGAAGTTAGGCCTTAGAGTTCTAGGCTCTACATGAGATCTGATAACTTTTTGACAGTGCCAGTCATATTGGTTTCGTCTTGGTATCATTTAACATGAAAATATTTTGGTGGGTCCATTATTCCCGTGGGCAATGTTGAACCTACCACCAACATCGCCTACGTATAATGAAAAAAAAAAATCATTTTTATAATTTTAAGAAAGATCTGTAACCGTTTTCTATGAATGAGGGGAGAGGTATATTTTTACCCATAAAAAATTCAAGCCCTTTTTGATAATTTCGTTCATTTCCACATTGTGATTAAGGATTAAAACATAAATATTATTTAAATATTTGTTTACTTACCTACATAAACCACAACACAGCTAGAATGTGTATGTAAAAGGAAAAGGACAATTCAATATATTATTTTCGAACTTGCACGTTTAAAATAAATAAAAAGAGTTACATTTACACTCTTAAAAGCATACCAAGGTACCTTAACACAACCTAAGCACAACGTAGGTTACCTTATTATATCTTCAAGATACCCTTAATAGGCGTCCACATTTTCTCCCCTTATACTTATCAATAGGCACTTAGCGAGTCATGTCGGAGCACTGACATGTTATCTCTCGATTGTGTAGGCAATGTGTTGCGTCTCGGAAACGTTTGATCAGATTTATATCTTAATTGTTCACGACTTACGACCAGTTGGTTTTGGGCATAGCCTTTACAAGTTGGCCTGTTGTGCGGAGAACACGTTAATTATGTGAGTGACGCTATGGCAATGTCAAAACCAATGCAACCTCATCAATTGTCCTGTTCCGATGGCTAGATTTATTGCGTATGATAGGCAAAGATTTACAAGCCAGTTTGACGTATGAATTGAATGTCGGCGTTTAGTGAGATTTATGGAATGTTTTAGTCATCATAAATACAGTTTTGAACAGGATCCCTCAATTAGAATTACTCTGTTTTTCCGACTCTTCATAAAACATACAAAATAAGAAGATTTTCACTTTC
The DNA here is from genome assembly GCA_947623375.1 of Apotomis capreana. NCBI lineage: Eukaryota > Metazoa > Arthropoda > Insecta > Lepidoptera > Tortricidae > Apotomis > Apotomis capreana. The sequence goes on from OX392501.1 coordinate 21,837,487, forward strand.
TGCGATAATCAAAACAATAATTAAAATAACAAAAGCAACTCGCATTATATCGCTTAGCCATAAAATTATTTAAGAATTAAGGCGCTTCCAAATAATGTTTACATACTATAAAAGAATAACGTATACTTTAACTAGGTAATATCAGCTGACACTGCTGGATAAAGACCAAAGATGCCCACATAGACATTACTCGATCTTAATCGTAATAAACTGAGCCCTTTATTCCGTATATTATGTCTCTGATATCCCGAATTGATCTCAAAACTGGTGATATATCAGCACTTCACGAACCCGGTTGCGTTAAGTTTGCGCCTCATTTATTGCGCCGTCGTAGCTCATAGGAGCATACTAAATTAGTTGGGTAGTAACGTAAAGTATCATTATATGCAGCTTGAATCGCATCATCACGTTTTAATGTCAAAGGCGATATGCCTGAGATATACCTGAGACATCGCTTATTTGGCGAAACCTCAAACTACACGCGAATTAGCGCCCTGTATTTCATAAGATTTTTTACCATCATATTGCCGTGTCAGTACATTACGACACTTCAAGTAGAATCCCCACAAAACTCCGTCGGTACGGCACGGACAAATTATAAAGAAATCAATTTGTACCGCACACTGGAATCGAATCGTTCTACGATATTGCGAACGTAATAAACTCTCGGCGTGCAATACAGATAGTGGATTCCCGGTCACAGCATGTGGGTGTTTACACAACAAGCCTTCAAATGTGGGGTTGAAGGAACGTGGTAATTTAAATTGCTTTCGATAGAGTAGTTGCGTCTCGTAGTTCGCACGGATTTTCCGATAGCTTGAGCAAACGTTACAGATTATGGATTCGAAAGTACAGAGAGAGCAATGGAATGGATTGGCGTGACGTTTGGAACGAATATTATAATTATAATACAGACTGGAAAACGCTTACTTTTTATCTCGCAAAATTTAACAAAAAAGTCTATATAAAGATACAATGGTTGTTGTTCATAATTTTCGAATATGGTAAAAATTTATTTTCCATTTACTAAAATCACTTTTAAAGTAACTTCAATGTCATTGAATCAAAGATCAAAGCACAAAGAAAAATTGAAATGCGTAACCGGAAATCGAACCCAGTACCTCTGGATTACCGGTCCAGCGTGTTAACCTCTCCACCACCCTAACGGTTTCAAATTTTTCCTTATCCTTTGTGTGTCGATCTTTGCTTTCCTCCTTTCAAATAAACAACCTAAAACCTTAATGTCACTTAAAAGTCCGTAATAATTAAGACATTTTCGTGAACGCTAAATGCACATACGGCTTAGGGTGGCTTAGGTCCTAAAAACAAGCAGCTCAAATATAATTTCTGTTTAAAACTAAGGCTGGAAGCCTTAGTTTTAAACAGAAACATTATACATTCCTAGTAACATCCAAATTATATGCAACCATAACGAAAACTTCACCCAAACAATGTGAAAATTGTGAAAACTACGAAAACCTTATTACATTTTTGGCGACGGTATTCCAGTGGAGCATACTCCAATTTTATTACGCTAATAAACGTTGTCTCTGACGTCCTTATGTCTAGAAACTAGGCTAGCGGTTTTAAGAATGCTATTTGGGAAATTCAAGACTATTGTGTTTCAGCAACTAAGGCTGTTTTCACACTCACGGGATACGTTGCGAAGCTATGAAATACCTACTATGAAGAAAAATCGACGGTCGAGCTTTCCAGGGTGTTGTACCGACATGATTGTTAAGCAAATAGAGATTTATTTATTATTAAAATAAGTAACACAGCATTACGTGGGTCCGTTGCGTCGTCTGATCTGGTGTAGAATTCGGCAGATTGCACACCCTTCGGCCAGAAGTCTGCACTTTGCGATAGTGTCCTGCAGCGGCCGCGGCACGCGCACCACAAACGAGCTGAAGTTCACGTAGTGGCGGGACTGCATACAGTTAGGGTGAGCAGTCCCATGAAATTTGCTATGGCAGTTCTGGGATTTTGCTAAGGCAGTTACTATCATACTAACATTTCCCGGGATACTTAGAATATTAAATATACTGCCTCAGCCTCACGCATCCTTCGTATCACGGCGGGTCAGTGTGAAAACCGCCTAAAGACATGTTAATTTTATTATCATTCATTCGATCTAAAAAATACTTTAAACGTAAACTTTCATTTAGACCTTTAGTAAGTACTTAAAATCATAAGGCGATGATGTATTTAATTTTAAATGTCTACTTAATGTATAAGGAATTGCAGTTGAAGGTGGGCAAAATTATACGTAAAATACTTCTCAACTTCTTGTTCTTCAACTTTGAAACTGTGTTTCGAAGTCCTTACGTGTAATGTTACTAACCGTAATAAGTGGGTAAAATTAACTTTATATTTTTATTATTACTGTAGATATAAAAGATCAGACGGATGGATGGGGAAATTGAAAGCGTGCATTTAATACGTGGAAATGTGTGCTGGGAAACTAGTGTGTCTTTGCTCAAGTGGCTGAGGGAATCCTCCCTCTTAATTTATAGAAAAAAAAAACACCTCACCAAATGCAGAATTTTCATTTTGTAGACAAATTGTTCCCTGAGTCATAAATTTTTCAGGAATCTTGAAAATTTCAACCTACTGAGTAGGTTAGGTTAGTGCGATAACATTCCAAAATATTTTGTGGTTTCAGAAAAAAAATGCTTACGATGAAATGATAAGTATTACTATGAAATGATAATTCGATGAACGTTTTTCTATAAAACAAGGGTAAACCGTGGATGGCAATGGATCGGCAATCTAAAGGTACTGGGCTAGCGAATTTTAATTCTTTGCGCGTCATAGATATAGTATAGTAGTTATAGATTTGCCACAGAGCGACCAGGCGTAAGAGAAAGAAATATAATGACATCAAAATGTGGGGTTGCCATGGTCGCAAAAAAACCCCATAAAAAGTGGTTAGAGAGAAACGTTCCAAGTACTCGAATTTACAACATTTTTTTTTTACTCATTTTCCAATAACATCAAATAAAAAGACCATAGGCGAAAGGTAATTGGTCACAGCGCAGTAAATCATAAGTCGGACCATTACTAAGGCGGATTAAGTATAAAAATTGTAGCGCTGTTCTTTTATAGGCTACGACCACATATCTGTGGCTACGACTGTCAATTTTCCACAAGGTGTCGCAAGGCGTCATTTGAGTGCTGATTGATTTGAGTCTTAGACGACGCTGCTTTCACCTTTATATTTAGTATATTCAAAACTAGTCCGTATTAATCAAATAAAAATAATATACTTGGGTTCTCTGATAATAAAAATAATGAAATAAGTTTAAACTTTAAATAACATGTATTTACAACAATTGTTTCTAAACATAATTTTTGATTTGCTCTTGAATACTGTAGAATTTTTCTGGTCAGTACGAAAAAAATAGGGTGAAACTTCTTCTTTTTCTTCTATTCTACTCAGGATACTTTTAATCCATCGTGACAGTCCACGTTCATGGACGCACCGCCCTATTGGGACATTCTGTAACAAAGCAAAATGAAATAGTAAAATTGTAAACGACATATTAAGTAGATAGTACTACTTATTAAGTAGATAGGATACCAATACTAGTTGCGAAAATCTAATTTTTCTCAGGCCTTGCTATTCATTTTTTACACGGTTCTTTCTCTGTCGGAATCGGAGAACTGAAAATATCAATTTGCTATAGATTCCCCAAATATGGGGGTAATTTTTATTTTATATCTAGGCATCCCCAAATTGGATTATAAACCGACTGATTTATTTAGACGTCTATGTTAGCTGGCTTCTATCGTAGATTTATGGTACGCAATTTGACCGATTTGCAATATTTACATGTCAAAATGCTCAGAGTTATTTTGAAAATAATTTACAGATTTTTCCTACTTTATCAAGTTTTTTCATGATATAACTAATGATTTAATTTTGTAACTTGATTCTTGTGAGATTTGAGAAAGAAATAGGTGATCAAAACACAAAGAAACTTGTACTTACGCATGAAATGTAAAATCCGGTTATTTTCGTTAACTGTTGCTTTACTAACCAAACACTGAACACCCCACCATTTTTGAGGCTACACACAAACACTCCACATCCGTTAATATGTCAATTATCTGTTAATAATAATTATTTCATACACAAAATCTTCTATTTTTATACCGCTTTTGATACTACCTGATTGTTTTGCTTCGAATTTGAAGTGTGCCAATAACCCGACCATGAAAAAATGCTCGGTCGCTGATAAAGACAAAACATGGCACTCTTTTCTATTTCTTCTTTTAGGAATCGCAATAAGGCTATCTTTATCTATCAAAGCGTGTCAGACCCTTGTTGCGCGTGGATCTTCGTATCTACATAATATATCTATCATACATACGTATATATCGCAACGTTACAAAAATAGTAACTCCACTCGATTTTAACCAGCGTCAAAGAGACTGTGTCGTTTTAATTTGAATGTTTGCACTCGAAGCACTTGTTATCATAACAGTGGATCGCAGGATGGCCGTGGTGCTTTTCACACGACTGAGGCTAAATTCGACATTTACAATTACACCTGTCGGAGATATTGCTACTATACTATATATATTGTACTTGTCCTTAGATACGCTAGCAATTTTTTAAAAGTAAGTAATAGAAATGACGTTTTCTTTCTCCTCATCGCGGTAAAATTTAGAACTGAAACCATAACAGGAATTTTTATATCTGATTTTTCCTAATTATCTCCTCTAAAACGTCAACTTCTCAGTATAACTTCTTTACAGTCCGTGAGCTCTAAGAATGACATTCGAGTTATGTTTGAAATTCCATCGTACAGAAACATTTGGTTTAAAAAAATAAATCGGGTATTTGCAAACATTTCCAGTGACATGATAAATCAGTGAGATGTCATATGAAACTGAATGGATCGAAAGATTGGAAAATAAGGGCAAATATACACGTAAACATATTTCCAGAATCGCATCGGATCCGTCATATTAAAGCATAATTTATGTGCTATAAACCGCCGAGCGTTACATATTAGGAAACTTTGTTTTCGGCAGCTACAGCCTGTGCATTATCTGTCAGACGAAAATTCCAATATTTTATATCGCAGAAACGAGTATTGAAACGCGTTAGCTTTACGCCGGGAACAATATATGAATATTTTAGTTTGAGAATAGCGCGGCTCAGTCGCGTTTTCCGTATTCAATGAGGCACTCGCGATTCAAACTGAAGTATTTCATATTGTGCAATCTCTTTCAGCCAGCAGACAATGCCAGACGCGCGGGAACGCATCACTCAACGTCACAGCTCGACGTGTATTTTTGCATCCTCACAATACTTAGCGGGGAATAATTTCTATTGTCAGTAAACACACGCTGCCGCTTTGAGCGATGGCTCGACGTATAACATCCGCAACTAGCCTTTGTCTATGACATCTGAAAAAAATACGCGATTTTTTTTCGAATTCGGAAGCCATAACTGCGCCGTTTAGCATTTTGGTTTACGAAATACGTCGGTGACATGACGCATTTCGTTGACAGTTTGGTTGACGTTTATAGTATTTGTGACTGGTGAATCCACGTTACTAGATCAGCGACCGAATAACTGAGCCAACACTGAACAATCATTGATTGAATTGGTTGTGTTCGATTAACAATCGTCTTTGACATGGTATATGGAAAGAACATTACAAAAAACGTATTTTAATATATAATACATTGCTCATAGCAAAGCCAATAGCATTGCTGAGTGGAGACCATTTCACACCAGTGCACAATTCTAATAATCAGCCATACTACGAAACCCGCGGTGTGGCACGGCGTGTGCCGTGTCGATCACTGCTAATATATGTACTCTCTTGATGGTATATTGGATTGGAATTGTAATGATGTGTTTCCCTGAATAAAATTTCTTTGTCCAAAGTAGGGACAATATCAAGTTACCATCAGACAGAGTTATGACTTACTGCAACAGAGTTTTGACTACATGAACTAAATCATCTTACTATGTACCTACTGGCATTAAACAATACTCCTGTCATTGCCAATACGAAACCAGCCACAGTCAAAACCGATTTGTCCAACCGTTGCGGCGTTTCTCCAATAATTTATCAAGCATTAGGCAAGCGTAGCAGAAATAAAATATAGACATTCATAGTTCTTGGGCCCGTACTGTCAGCAACTATGATGTATTTGAACGTTTTCATGGGAGCCGAGGTTGCTTTGTCAACGTCCAACATTAAAGGTCATCGCTCACTGGCCCCTGGAAAGAGACGTGCAGTTAGGAAATCTATTTTTCTTCTGTCCGATTTCCTTTCCAATCTGCGAGTTGTGCTGTTACTTTTTTGTGTTTTGTTTTGCATGATGCTCAGTTTGAGCTCTATTTTTGAGTCGATATGTGGGTCTGTTTGGCGCAGTAGCATTGAAATTCTTGCCTAATTTAAATGGGATATTTTTCACTGAATAACCAGCTTTCTAAATTTGCTATTTCTAACAGTTTGCTTTACCTACTTAGTGTTTTATGATGAAAACGGAATTGGTAGATATATATATTTCCCTTTTTTATTTAAAATTTTGGTTGTTTGTTCCAAAGTATTGTTTCTCGTTTGTAATATTGCAAACACCTATCAAAAAGTAAATGGACTTCACTTGTCTAAGCCATAAATTATCACTGTAGTTTATTAATTAATAAAATTAATCCAGGCCACCAAACATTCACGTAATATTATTAAATCTAGATTTTAAGACACGTCTTCTCTTACGCGCCTTTCTACTAATGTTCCACTTTGTTTCAAAGTATTGCATACTTCAATTCAAGTAACCTCAAATTATTACATTAATTTAGCGAGTAAGCCTTTGAGATGGAATTAATAATAATTCTCTTATAAAATACAGTTCAACACTCGCCGTACTTTACTAGTCATTTAAAGTTTAGTTCTAAACGAGGTTTATTTTGACGACGCGTTTGGCTCGGTTGGTAGACACCTGCCTACTGAGTCGGCGGTCCCGGGTTCGAATCCCGGCCGGGGCAAATATTTGTGCAAATATTTGTTCTTGGGTCATGGATGTTATCTATATATGTATTTTATATATTATGTATATCGTCGTCTAGTACCCATAGTACAAGCTTTGCTTAGTTTGGGACTAGGTCGATTTGTGTATGATTGTCCCTTAATATTTATTTATTATTTATTATTTATTTATATTTATTAAATTCTGTATAATAAAGCTTGGTTTATTGCATGATAATAAACGAAGTGAGTGTGAAATTACTGCTTATTTCATAAATATAAGTAAGTATGATACTAGTAGAGCCACGCAGTGTTACCTGCTTATCCCTGGGAACTCATTTTAGCCTATATGTTGATTCAGGGTGTCAGCGACCTTCGTAACAAAATGTATCAAAATTGGTCTCACCGTTTAAGCGTGAATAAGTAACAAACATACACACAAATAAACTCACGATCTTTTGCGTTTATAATGTTAGTGTAATTACACCCAAAAGATGAAGGAATGCGGGGCAGGGGAAACCAAGAATAAGCTAAATAAAACAAATGAAAGAGAAGGTAAACGTCATTTCGTCGTATATGACATAGGGCAATCAAGGTGGTGGCTCTGGATAGGGATAGATGGAGACAACTACATGCTACATTTCCACAAAGCATATACAGCACTTATACGATTTTTTTTAGCATGATGTGTGCTTATTAGGATTAGCTTCACCGACAAGAGTTTGACTCTTAAATTTATGATGATGACACCATCCACATAGCTCGAAAGAGGGGTGTCTATCATTTCATCGAAATTTCTTACGTCGATTTTCATGTCATCGAAAACTATTCCACGAATGTCTTTTCATCTGGGGGCACGGTAGTGCCCCCGCCAAGACGAGCAAAAAAGAAGCGGGGCACTACCTACCTTTTCTCGAACCGTTTCGTCTAATTTTCAAACCCTCATAGCTTCGTCCCAGTTAATACCAGAGCGCCCAAATTCACAGGTTAAAATGCAGTTAGGGAACATATAAAATGTACCTAATTTAATTGATCTAGCTTTTATACTTTAGGTTTTATTGGTACCTAAAATACGCCGATTTTGCCACTCACTTATACACTGACGTATCAAAACCTCTGGGGTACTTCCCGATGACCTAGAAAGCTGAAATTTGGTATGTAAGCTAGGTTTAGTACACAAACAATAGAATAATTCTGAAACTTGGAACTTTTACCCCCCAACCCCTTAAACTAGGGGATGGAAGATTGTATGAGGCTTCTGCAAATTTTGATACTAGACGTCTGTAAATTGATATAGGGACTCCTTGTTATAAATAATAAAATACATATTCGAGAATTTTTAGAAAATCGCCCCCTACCCTTGAAATAAGGGGATGAAAGTTTGTATGGGTTTTCCATAATGGGGGATAAAAGTGTATATATATGGGGGTAAACGTAAGTATTTCTTAAATACAAAATAATTACTACTTAGAAACGCTACAGCACAAAAAAAATAAAAAAAAACCTAAAAATAAAAAAAACTTCTTTACAAAAAGAAATGAGATCCCACCAAAAACATTTCATGTAAAATTAGTGGCCAAGACTCACATGCTCATAACGCTTTTGCTATTATTACTACTAATTTACAGACGCTATGGCCCAAATAAATGAAAAAAATTAGGGCACCTTACAAAAATCAATGAGATCCCACCAAAAACATTTCATGTAAAATTGGCGGCCAAGACTCACATGCTCATAACGCTTTCGCTGTAAAAAAGTTATCAGATCCCTGGAAAAGCCAAGCCCCTAAGCCCTGAGTTTACTAATCCTACACCTTGGCTTCAAAGGTATGGCTTGGCCGTTTCATAAAGTACCGTAAATAAGTCTAATGGACTGTCCGGCCTATATGGCAAGGAATTAAGTTTATATTTATTATCATGAAGACATAAACTTAACTTCTTGATATCGTATGGGTCAGACGGTCTGTTGGACTTATTTACGTTACTTTATTTACGTTACGTTACTCTATGAAACGGCCAATTCATGATGACATTGATGACCCTGTAGGAAATGTAATTATTAGACCAAAAGCACATTTGCTCTTACATTTGCTTAGGCGCTTTTAATAATCCCTTTTATTAATTAAGGTGATTAGGTGGATATCTATCGTGTTGTACGCGGTTGCTTCCATACTTCCAAGTTCCACGCGGACGTAGTCGCGGGCAAAAGCTAGTAAGTCATAATTTTATATTTCTTAAACACCGTTCACCGTTTGGTGCTTCACTAATGCGAGTATAACAGAAACGCTATTAAATGTATATCGTAGCTTGAAAAATTATACGTTTTTTTATTTTCATTTTACCTCATAATATAAGTCAATAGGTAAATGGATTTAGTGAACATTGTTCAATAGATGCCAAACATTAGTGTTCTGCTCTAAGCGTATCTTCTGAAAGTGACACATCAAAGACTAGCGCAAAATTCCGTTCATGAATAAAGTCTTTACACACAAACAAACCCTGAATTCCTGCTTAATGACATGAATATGCACTCGTTATCGCCCAGTTCAAGCTTTGAACTACTGCAGGACAAGCATGCATATACATAAAGTTTGTACAAGGATGGGAAATGCAGCGAACACACTAGATAGAGTATAACAACTATACTAATAAGGAATTCTAAAAGTGTATTGAAAATCGTTTTTTTATTATAGCGTGATTACAACAACAGGATTCGTGTGGGCGCGCGGTGCTTATCGTAAAGCGCCATCTCTTGGTAAATAAACATTGTCCGCTCATCACGCGGAACCGGTTAAATAATAAATATTATGTGACAATCATACACAAATCGACCTAGTTCAAACTAAGCAAAGCTTGTTCTATCGGTACTAGACGACGATAAACATAATATATAAATACATATATAGATAACATCCATGACCCAAGAACAAATATTCGAGTTCATCAAACAAATATTTGCCCCGGCCGGGATTCGAACCTGGGACCGCCGGCTCAGTAGGCAGGTGTCTGCAAACTGTGCCAAACGTGTCGTCAAACGGTTGGATGTATTTTAATCAATTTTAAAACAGAGGTAATTCAAGAGACATCCAAAGATGATTAAAGCTTTACGCGGTCATAGCTGTGTTATCTATATTATAGATGTTTTTCACAGGGCTTGGATCAGATGTCATTTGAAACCTAAATTTCGTGATGTGGCTCGTCAAATTCGAATAATTACATTATTTTCAGTCTTTCAGCTTCGGTCAAAAGAAAATAAAAACGCTGCAATAATACAAATTGATGGTCCGTTTCACGCGTTTTATTTATTGCATTTGACGTCATTAAAACGTTATTTATGAATCATGAAGACAATCCGCCATATTACAAAAACATACCATTGTTTTATCGTTGAAAGTCAATAAATAATAAATATTTCTGCACAAACAAACTTTGATGCTATTTTATTAGCAAATTTCCAATGGCTAGGCATGCTAGAGCGAGTGCTAACAGTTTGAGATCAAAGCTGGCATGGGTGACACTTTGAGCTAGGGATTTAGAACAGGCACGGATCTGGCTCAAGGAGAAGGATTAAAAAGAAAATGGTGTCGTGTTAAGTGAATGCAACTTCATAAAGCTACAGCTTATTGGGCCATTTAGTTTTATTGAGATTTCAGGGGGGATTATTGATGAGGGATACTAGTTTCAGTTATTAATCTATATATAGTTAAGCGGAGGAATAAACGTCTTAACAAACTATTGTTCGGTCATCGACAACGCTTCGACGTTCAACTTTGGTTGAAAACGAACACCTCTTTTGAATAATCAGTTTAGAGTTAATAATTGAAATACGTTTTCCAGGGGCCTAATTCGAGTGTCGATCGCCAAACGTCAGATCACCGTTAGATAACAGTCATCTCTCCGTGATCTCGCCTTTGAACTGTCATTAAAACGCGATGATGAAGCTCATCGCGTTTTAATGACACATGTGACATATCTCATCTCAGTTTTGGAAATACGAAGGCGATAACAATTGTCAAAAATGCTATTCATGTATATAAATTTCTGTTTTGAACGAAACGTAACGGACTAATTTCACGTACTACGTGGTCAATTTAAAGTATGCGCCTGTTATTTATGCCGTCACATACAAAGAAAGCGAAAATTTTGCGCGTCCGAATTGACGAAGTTGCGATGTTCTAGGGATATCGCCACTTGTCAAGTAGGCACACGTCAAAAGTGACGGATGGCGATGAAAAGGAGAGATCTCCATTATATCTCTAAAATTGGTCGAATACCCCCCCTGATTTGTTTAAGTGTTTTAACTTGCGTTTTGTTTTTAATTTTAGCTTAATGATGTCGTGTTATGTGAATGAAAGAACGCTACAGCTTTTGGGTTTTATAAGTAATGAAGCGTTTCTATTATGTGTAGGTGTAGGGGATCGTTCATACTACACGTCATTCCAATTGATAAGTTGACCATACTTTCGTTAGTCATCGTAATAGTTTTTTATCTAACTACTCAGTTTATACTTTGATCGTATTTTGATCCCTGATGAAAAATTTACCCTTTTGCTATAAGCACCTATCTATGGCAACATATTTCCTAAATTGATGGTCCAATTTAGATTTTTTGTTTAAAAGTGATCTGATCGAGAGTATTCTCAACAATGAATAAAAAAAACAAACCATTTAAAGATATTTCATTGAGCTTATGTAAGTACTTACATGAGGGTTTTAATTGGTCTTACGATTTCCTTGAAATGACCATAATTGTCAACCATTTTCATGCATTTTAAGTCACACAATCGACTCGAATAAAACCAAACCGCATCGCAAACACTTCACCCGTGTCTCAATTAAAATTGGACCCAAAAATCGCCGTGCAAATTGCGGTCTTAGTACAAATATTAATTAGAACGAGTGTAAAGCTGTAGACAGTGCAGCGATTACCCTGCAAGGTAAACAGCCGTGGATCACAATAGAAAAGTTTATTACAGCTGCCGCGGGTGAAGTCAGGTTTCTCGTTAAGAGGTAAATATTTGCTGAGCGGCAACGCGTGGTTGTATGAGGGTAGAGACAGTAGGCTTGCTACTGTTGGAAATTTGGGTGCGGTTTTTTGGCGCCAATGGTATTTGAGGGATAGGATTTGTTTTTTTATGTTTTATTGTGTGAACTTTTGCTATGATCATGATGGTACTTATAATGTTTTATTTTTTTTAATGTGGATAAAGCTAAGGAGTCTTTCAAATTAACAATGCAAAGATCGACACACAAAGTATTAGGAACAATTCGTAAGGTTATCTGGCGTTAGGGTGGTGGGAAGGTTACGGTTAATACGCTGGGCCGGTAATCCAGAGGTGCCGGGTCTCTTCCGCCAGGTTACGCGTTTCAATTATTTTTTTGCTTTGAATCAATGGTTAAATTTTTCATTAGTTTTTCCACATTCAGGAATATTTAACTTTTAACAAACATTTATTCAAGCCCAGTGCATTTATTGTCAGTTTTCATTATCATCATCATCATCATCATCATCATCAGCCAAAAGACGTCCACTGCTGGACATAGGCCTCCCCCAGAGAACGCCACCATTACCGGTCTTGCGCCGCCAGCATCCAGCGGACTCCGACGACCTTCACCAGGTCAGCAGTCCACCTTGTGGGGGGCCTACCCACGCTGCGTCGTCCGGTGCGTTAATTATCTGTCAGTCGTAAACTCTCCTTCTGGTCAACAATCAAAACATACTAAAGTATGAGTATGCTTTTAGAGAAGCCTGCGGGATCGAGAGAAATCCCCTTCACTCCACTGCACTCTAGCCCAAGATGGCTATACTACGAAGAGATAGCATCATGTCATTATATTAGATCCTTGATCGATTGTCGTGTAAAGCAATATTATGTGGAATAAATAAAACTAAATAAAATAAATAAATATCAGACAATCTCACACAAATCGATCTAGTCCCAAATTAAGCTCAGGAAGACTTGTGTTATATTAGTTATCCAAGTATTTAGTGCATTTATCATTTAATATTACTTACAGGATTCATTTGAGTTTCGATGTGCAGGAGCGATCGATCAGACAAGTACATAATATATTGTTTGTCTAAAGGGGAACAGTCTGCATGCCCCCCTTGGCGACGCCCATGCTCCACTGGATGAGCTACTGTAATTTTGGCCACTGTGCCGCAAGTACGAGTAAATAATAAAGCCTATGTATTGTAACGAGACGAATGTTTGCGGACCACCATCGTGAGTAATTAAGAGTTTCGGAGTCACAGAATAAGACAATATTAACAAATAACTCGCTCCGGTCGGGTCGCGAATTAATTTACAGCTAAAAGTTAGATTACGAGGGAATTATGACAAGGTATTTGGAAGTCAGTGTTTGTAATGAGGGTTTTGTTTTGTTGATGATTCTTGATTGTATGTCACAAAGCCGGTGCTAGTACTGGTACGTCTTGAAAGTGACGAAATAAAATTAATGAGTGTCCGCGCAAAAGGAATAATTATTACTTATGAAATTATTTGGTGACAATCTTACATAATTGACGATTATTGATTGACCTTAATATTTTTTTTTTATAAGTAAATCGATGTATTCCAAACTAAGCATTGTTTATACGGTCAGCATCATAATAGCTGTCATTTAACTACTAAGTTATGTCAAATTGCATACTAAAATGGACAGCTGCTTTTGATGATGATTTATAACTGAAATGACCCACTTTGTATGCAAAAAATCGTGTATGTATACACAACTTTTGCACTTATTTATGTATATGTAAGGTAAGCATAACAAAAAACTGTAGGTATACAACCAATTAATTATATTGTCATATAGGTACAATTGTTATTTTAAATACATTAAAAGCAACGATAAAACCAAAAGTAAAGTGTAACGTTTCATAAGTAATATTTCCTTGGTTAACATTTCCCCGCTGGAACACTAGTCCCGCTTTTCTTTCGCTACGATGCACACAAAAAATAACAAAAGCCTATAGCACCTCCATTTTTAACACCAACTAGACCGTGTTTTCCGTTGGCCTGAATAAGAAATTCCCTTTATTTATCTTAATAAAGTTACAAGGGCGGTTTCGGTGACCGGCCATGGTATAGTTGATAGTGTAAAAACAGTAAACCAGCCGCACAAACAAGTAATTGACAAGTTGTTGTTTTAAAATAAATAGTTGCAACGTTAAAATGGAGTCAGAGTGCGATATATTAAAGAAAGGGAAACACTTCTTATCTCTTTTTTATCCAATGAAATGTTTGAACACTTTCGTTTAAACACCGCCTCATACACACCCACGCTGTGATAGTGTTCACGCGAAATTTATTAAGTAAGTTTTTATTGCAAATAATATAATTAACACATACAGTCACATCTTTAATAAGACACATTAAATAAATAAGGTAACTACTATACAAAATGGTTCACTCTAATTCTCTTGGCATGTGCATCCAAATATATAATAAAATCCCTAAGGCAATCAAGGATCTTAATAACGTAAACCAATTTAAGAAAAATCTTAAAAAGCTCTTAACACACAAGGCTTACTACACTGTCCAAGAATTCCTTGATGAAAATGAAATTGACATAGAAAATGCTGACACATAAGACTAATTTAATGATCTCAAATTCAAATATTGTTGTTATCAAATGTATTCAATTATTATTATCTCACTAACTTAATTTTTTTTATTTTTTTTGTATAAATCTTAATAATAATCAAGTTTGTAATTGACATAATGTTTGTAATTGATATTCTATTTTAGTTGTAAGATATTGCTGTGCCCGACCGGGCTCATGTTTTGAACCTACCTAGTATGTGCTAGTATTTAAGATCTTTTATGTACAACATGAATCGCAATAAACTGAATTTGAATTTGAATTTGAATTTGAATACAAATATATGGTTGAGCAATTACATCTATTGATATCGCTATCTTAACTGTTAAAATGGCTCGTACACTGACACAGCCTGCTCCGTAAGCAACCAAGACACTACAACAGTGAGTGTGCCAAAAACGTCACGGAAAGCAAATAAATACAACTTACAACATTTTACAATCATATTTAAACAAAGAGGATTACTAAGTGTTACAAAATAAGTGTTAAGACGATACACTTGGTTACTATTCTGGCATTTCACCGTGACGAGGCCTAATACCCTGATAGAGTAATCCGGGCAGCCCACACTTCGTCACTGTCCGGTGCGACCTGCGCAGATTAAGAAACACGAGTTTAAATTTAAGGCCTTAGCAATCGTGTGGTCTATCCCCTAATCCTGAACGGTGTCAAATAATTGGAGCGAGAACCTTTTATGTGTAGATAAATTATGTTTCAAGCATGTTTGTTAAAGAGCCAAACTTTCTAATTTGGGGGAAAAATAAGCATTTTAATTACCTTGGTCTGTTTTTCCGAGGAATTGACCGCGAGGCACGTCGAGGTATGTCACTCTTCAGCCCATTATTTTTAAACAAGACGACCCTTTCTTGCTTATAAATTGGTTGACATATTTTTTTAACTATTAAATTACAATTCGACAATGTCACATACTCGATTATAAATCTTCCTAACCCTAAGTAAATGAAGGTGGCTCCGATGACGTAAAAAAGTTAACAATAATAACTTGTCAATGACATTTAATCGAATAGTACCTAAACATCGTTCGGCATTAAAACTCATTCATCAGTTGCATCGAGAACATTAAACAAAACACACTCAAGCACTATCAAAAGGCCATCCGAACAGCTTAGTTCAGACAACGCACAATGTACAACCAGAACACGACAGAGCGTAAGGCTTGTGGTCGATACATCGACTCAAAACCAGACCGGATTATCCCAGCAGAATGCTCCCTGCGTTTCTGATTTGTCAACTGCATACGTCAAACAGTGGTCGAAAGATAATTGTGTTACGTTCCTCTTGCTTGTTTACGATTTTGATACCGGATGAATTTCAGGACGTTTAAGGCAAAGCTACACCAGTACCCTGCCATGAGGCAACGTGACCGTACTCGCTAGCGACTGTGGAAATGATTTAGGTATATACGGAATAGTACGGTAACGTACTATACACGGCTGCACACGTGCAGTCCGTATGCGCTGTATAGTATGAATCTTCATAAGAAATGACACACCGTTTTCGTGACGTATGCACGTACGTACGTGTAACGCGCGTGTGATATCTGTGTTGCATACATACACACGCGGTCTTAAAAAGAAAACTGAGCACTAACAAAAATATATTAGAAACTGCTCATTGATTTCAGAAATAATAAAATGTATTAGGATTATTGATTAGATATATTAGGATTTTTGATTAAAAAAGAATTCTTGCTAAATCACAGCCAAATTTTTGATCATAAAAGTACCAATCGGATCCTTGATTTATCTGGTCCGATCCGATCATGTACTGCATTGAAACTTTTAATTTTATGTAAAAGTTAGCTAACTAATCTTAGGTATAAAAAGAGAACTCCTAACTTATCAATGCCCTTCCTAAAAGATGAAATTTGAAATATTTCATTTAAAACCTAGCTCGCTAATAAAATCAATATCCAAATAAAGTGTTGTTTGTAAGGTCGACATGTGCGACCGCACTGACCGCACGGACGAACCGTAAGTAATGGAGAGGGTATTTCTGTAGTGTACAATGTAAAAAGTAATATGTATATTACCACCCAAATCCACTTACACCCTTTCATATCGTGGCAAATTCGGCGACCCATCACCCTCACTTGAATCCTTAACGCATGAAATTTTCAACAGCCTTCGATGACCTATTGTGTTAAGAGTTGGATTTTATCGCTTTTGTATAAATGTATAAGCGGTTTATTTATTGCGAAGTTTTGATATTGTCAAGGCGATTCAATTTTATATCAATGCAGGAGGCAGATTCTGTTGGTTTGTTCGTAAGTAACCATTGATACAAAGATCAAAGCTCAAAGAAAAATTGAAGTGCGTAACCTTGTGGAAGACATTGCATCTTTCATAAATTTATAAATAACAGCGCCCTCTCTCGCTTACTCGTTCACTGCTGTAAAGTAGTGCGGTTAGATGTGAACGTATTCACATAGAGGTCGCTGAGGTGAACACGAAGCATAAGGAAAAATTCGAAAGGTTTCTTGGCGTAAGGGTAGCGAAGTGGTTAGCGCGCTGGACCGACAATCCAGAGATACGGCGGGTTCGATTCACGGTCTCTTCAAAATGTCCTTATTTGTAAAAATTATAAAGTACCGTGTCATGTACTGCAAAGGTAACAGTAACGCGTACCTTTTTGGCCCTTATTGTCATTTTGACAAGTGCGAAAAAGGTACGTATTTCAGTTTCCTTCGCTGTACCATTGTTATAAACATGCAATTTAAATTCCAAAGTTCCCCGCCACTAGAATCAGGACAAGAGCAATAAAATGAAAGTTACCACGGACGTCTTCAGCTAACCCCTGCTAGTCCATTTTAAACTTATCTCCATACCATGCACCTGGACACAAAATGGAAAAGTAGCGAAATTAGGAAAGAGAGTGGAATAATTCGAGCCATAAATTCAACTTTTATAACCGGCGGCGGAGTAACTGCGGTCGGTAACGTTCTGAGACGCCACATCGACATAATTTAACTTTTTCCTATTATCTTTATGCTGACGCTGTTAAATGCTCACTCACATATTGCGGGGAAGAAATTTTTTCGTTTATCGCTCTATAGCTGGAAAGTAGTTAATCAAAACTTTACATCATCTTTGGATGGCATTGGGTAATTAATTTAGTTTATAGTTAGGCATTTAGACATGTTTTGAAACAGCATTGTTTTAGCTCGCTGTAACTGAAATACGAGCTCAGTTTTGACACAGCGTAAATCGTTTTTGTCAGAACTGTACAAAAGGACATCAGCTAACTTGTGTCATTGATGACATAACATAACTATGAAGAACATATTTGAGTCACTTGATGTTCAAAAACATATTTATTATTTTGATTAGTATTGTTATTTTAAACATCCTTGAGTAAAGTTATGAGGACATCTTCGTTGTTATTTTCTTAATTCCAGTTCTGTACAACTTTTGGTGCACTCATGCAATGTTTGCCACATCTATACTATTATACAACAATTCTAAAAATTGTTGAAAGTTAGTTTTCTATCCAGATGGGTAATTTCGGGAGGAATCTTAACATCGTGAAATACATCTGTTGGTAAATTTGTCCTTCTCCTCTTATCACACCGAAGCGGCGAGACGAATTTTAACCAATTTTAGTACAGGGATATAGGTATATATATCTAAAGAAGGTTACAGGATAATTTTTAATCGAGTACGGTAAAGAAAAATAAAATTCGCGGACTTAACTGTGATTACCTTCTAGTAATAAATATAACTCAATACTATACAATACTATATTTTTATATCAATACTAGCTGCGCCGCGCGGTGTTACCCGCTCATCCCACGTTAACACTACGTTTTATCGGGATTAAAAGTATGCCTATGTGTTAATGCAGGGTGTTAGCTACCCTCGTACTAAAATTTATCAAAATTGATCCAGTCGTTTTAGCGTGAAGAAGTATCAAACATACATGTAAACACACTCACGAACTCTCGCCTTTATAATATTAGTGTGATAACTTAAGGTGTTGAACTCAGAGTGTATAATTATATTATCGTACTAGCTTTTGCCCGCGACTACGTCCGCGTGGAACTTGGAAGTATGGAAGCAACCTCGTACAACACGAAAGATATCCACCTAATCACCTTAATTAATAAAATGGATTATTAAAAGCGCCTAAGCAAATGTAAGAGCAATTGTGCTTTTGGTCTAATCATTACATTTCCTACAGGGTCATCAATGTCATCATGAATTACTTACTCACTCTTCAATATTTTTAGGGATAATTTCCAGGATGAAAACTATCCTATGTCCTTCCTCGGATCTTAAACTATCTCCATGCCAAATTTCATCAAAATCGATTCAGCTCTTTAAGCGTGAAGAGGTAACAGACAGACAGACACACTTTCGCATTTATAATATTAAGTATGGATTTAATCATTATAAGAGGTCTTCAACCTAATGTTGACTCAATTTAAGTCTTGAGTTCAGTGACCAGTCATAATAGTACCTAAATAACAATTGTCATTTATTCAAATGAGTTGTTTATCCATTCAAGTAATTTTGTTTGATGTTTGGGACCTTAAGCTATACATAAATTTGTTAAAATTAAATGGTTTTACATTTAAGATAATATTTTTGTTAGTTTGTTAGCATCTCTCTTCTCTTCGACTCATTACATTTATTGTTTATCTATCTTTTTGAATGTGTGTATATTATCGTCCAAAAATAGGATTATACCGGTCACATTAAACATACACAACATACTAAAATAAGTAAATTCAATTACACTTTGTCCTGTTCCCCAAACACCGTTAGTAAATTAATCTATTTTTAGAGGTAAACACGTATATTGTAACGGTAAGGTAATAATTATAATTAAATCGGGGAGCAAAGTTATTGGGCGGAAAATTTCGTGAGCGAGAAGTAAGGGCGATAAGGTGGGCGTTCGTTCCCTTCTGGCCTTCTTTGAACACGGCTTTTTATATTAATCAGGTCAATGATCATATTTACGAACTTTTCTGACAGGCAGTTAAGTGGTTTGATTTTTTGTTCTTATAAAAATACGGGTAAGGAAGTTAGTTACTCAGCGTTTTATAACGCTTGCTCATTATGGTCGGATTCATCGCGTAAAAGATAAGTGGATATTGTAGCAAGCGACACTTTTTTTAACAACAACAAACGAGCGCTTGGATCACCTATGGTAAGCGATGTTTTGAGTTTTATATCATTGCATAATCGAAATAGCAATTGATTGATCGTTGTCTTATTCACTGCTTCAATATTACTTGTAGGAAAACAGATTTTTCTCGGTCCATGCCAGTTATCAGGGTGACGAAGCACACAAGTCATACATATTTCTTTTTATTACTTATGTTGCCTCCTAAGTTACTAGGTAAGCTAGTTGCACTACCTACAATTTTTCTGCTTTGCCCTAAGATTCTCTGGTAAAGAATGCCGCATGGCATTAAGTCCGCCTTTTGTAAGATGAGTTTTCTCTATTAACATTAATCAGCAACAACTTAACTTTCAGATCTTTAATCCACAGTGAATGTAATTGCTTTCATAAATCCGCGATTGGTTCGCGAACAAAGCCCCGAGTTTCGGTGAACATTTATCCGCATCCGCATCTTAGCAACGTCGGAACATCGTTTCGCTCTCAAACAACGGGCATGTGTTTGAAGGAACAAAACGGGACTAGAACGTAGTAGCCAACTCCCAAGTCAAAGTTCCCTCGGGCCAAATCCATAAGAGCGTTTTGCCACATGATCGCTTCCACGATTTGCCAAGAAAATAAAGTAGACTCGAACAGGGAAACTGGTTCCCACCACAACTGAGTTTATAAAAGTAGATATCTTTGCTCGCTGTATCCAACTTCGGTAGTGAATATGAAACAGTTCGCGAAGTGGGAAGTTTTAAGCATCCACAGATACGTGGTAATGGTGCTTAAATATTTAGAGTTTTTGAGCAACAAGCTGTTCAGAAGTGTAATAATAGATGCTAATGCTTGCTCGGAGAACCGGTTACATGCTTAAGTGTTTAACAAACAGCTTTGTTTGGTGGAAAGTTGTGTGAAAACCTACTTTCAGGCTTATATAATATTACTTAGGTAATTTGAGTTTAATTTACCGTTTTTAATGTATTGTACGCACCCTTGCCTGTTTACTTTGCATATTTTTGGATATGTAAATTCGTTTTATGTGTAATTTTTGTTAATTTGTGTTTGCTAATTGAAAGAAGAATAAGCAAGGGCAAATATTTGAGTGATGAACTCGAAAATGTATTTATGGGTAATGGATGTTTCTTTTTATGAATTTAAGAATGTCCTTAACTTTATAAGTATCTATGTCGACGTCTAGTGCCCATAACACAAGCCTACTCTTACTCTAGAGCTTATTGTGCGCCTAGATTGATTTGGATGAGGTTGTCCAATACTTATTTATAAGTACATTATATTGACGCTTAATATGCCTCTCATGAGTGATATTATACTTATCTAGTCATAATCATAAATATTCTGAGTTATCTTATAATTTACATAGTATAAATGATTCCATCGTAAAATATACACGAGATAAAACCGTACATCGTAATTTTGACGCTTTTGGTTTCTCAAGGGATCAAAGTTCGCAAAGAAACAACAGTAACATTTGTTGTAACTTTCCTGTCCACTTAGTTATCTGGTTTACATGCGTAAAAAGAACAAAGTGTTTAATTCTTTAGTAAGCCAACAAAAAGTTCGAAGCCAAGAAATCGAGCGTAAATAAACAAAGTGCTGTCTTTTTAACCGACTTCAAAAAAAGGAGGGGGTTCTCAGTTCGGTTGTATGTTTTTTTTTTTTTTTTTTTTTTTTAATGTTTGTTACCTCAGAACTCCGTCATTTATGAGTCGATTTGCAAAATTCTTTTTAGGTTCATGAATAGACATCTCAAGGTTGGTCCCATAAAATTTTGGTGAAGATCGGATGACGAGATCCATGAGGAATCGAAGGAATTCCTGAAATTTTATAGGCACTTATAATATTTTTCACATATTTTATAAAACTATTTAAGTATTTGCATATGGTAGTCATCATCTTCCAATGCTGAGCTGATGATGGAAGGTACAACTCCTCAACGGTTAGGAGTTAGGAGATAATTCAAACGAGATGCACGCCTTCAAGACCTCCCTGATCACCCTGCCATAAGTGTTTTTAACAATCACTAAAAAGCAAAAAAAAGTAGAAACTAAAAAGCCAAAAATAACCCGTTCAAGTACAGATTACCTTTGACTCACCCTTTGAAGTCGGGGCCAAACCTCAAGTACACTATAAAATATAAATATAATAACTGAGTGGTTTGAAATCGACTTCAAAGGGTGAGTCAAAGGTAATCTGTAATTGAACGGGTTATTTTTGGCTTTTTAGTTTTACTGAAGTCGGTTCTATTTTTTGTTAAAAAATTTTTAAATAGGAAGATGAACCGATATCTATATATATAAAAGAAGAAACTGACTGACTGACTGACTAACTGACTGACATATCAATGCACAGCCCAAACCGCTGGTTCTAGAGATTCCAAATTTGGCACGTAGGTTCCTTATAAGGTGTAAGGCTGCACTAAGAAAGGATTTTTCAAAATTCACCCCCTAAAGGGGTAAAATGGGGGTCCAAAGTTTGTATGGGGAAACAAGATTAGTTAGACTATTTTATTTGAAACTCCACAGGAGTGTTTCTAACGATAAACGAGTAAACACGTGTTTCAGGTTTTTTCAAAATTCAACCCCTAAAAGGGAGAAATGTGGTGACAAAGTCTGAAAATCAACATGGGTATTGTTTTTATGGTTTATCGGGTCGCTGATTACGAAAACCGCAACGATTTTAAAATCCAACGTGGTGGACGTGAATTATCATCTCCCCTGTAGGGGTGAAATGGGGTTGAAATGTCTAAATACTAAACCGCTGGTTCTAGAGGGTCCAAATTTGGCACGTAGGTTCCTTATAAGGTGTAAGGGTGCACTAAGAAAGGATTTTTCAAAATTAACCCCCTAAAGGGGTAAAATGGGGGTCCAAAGTTTGTATGGGGAAACAAGATTAGTTAAACTATTTTATTCGAAACTTCACAGGAGTATTTCTAGCAATAAATGAGTAAACATGTGTTTCAGGTTTTTTGAAAATTCAACCCCTAAAAGGGAGAAATGTGGTGACAAAGTCTGAAAATCAACATGGGTATTGTTTTTATGGTTTATCGGGTCGCTGATTACGAAAACCGCAACGATTTTAAAATCCAACGTGACGGACGTGAATTACCATCTCCCCTTTTGGGGCGAAATGGGGTTGAAATGTCTAAATACTAAACCGCTGATTCTAGAGAGTCCAAATTTGGCATGTAGGTTCCTTATAAGGTGTAAGGGTGCACTAAGAAAGGATTTTTCAAAATTAACCCCCTAAAGGGGTAAAATGAGGGTCAAAAGTTTGTATGGGGAAACAAGATTAGTTAAACTATTTTATTCAAAACTTCACAGGAGTATTTCTAACGATAAATGAGTAAACACATGTTTCAGGTTTTTTCAAAATTCAACCCCTAAAAGGGAGAAATGTGGTGACAAAGTCTGAAAATCAACATGGGTATTGTTTTTATGATTTATCGGGTCGCTGATAACGAAAACCGCAACGATTTTAAAATCCAACGTGGCGGACGTGAATTACCATCTCCCCTGTTGGGGTGAAATGGAGTTGAAATGTCTAAATACTAAACCGCTGGTTCTAGAGAGTCCAAATTTGGCACGTAGGTTCCTTATAAGGTGTAGGGTTGCACTAAGAGAGAAGAGGGAAGAGGGAACAGTTGGTTTCTATGGATTATCGGGTCGCTGATTACTAAAAAAAGAATGATTTTAAATTTCAACGTGGCGGACGTGTAATACCATCTCTCATGTAAGGGCGCGATGGATTAGAAAACTTAGAAATGTCTAAATAATGTCTAAATATATGGGTGTCGTTTTTAAACGCACAGCCCAAAACCGCTGATTCTAAAGAGTCCAAATTTGGAACGTAGGTTCCTTATAAGGTCTAGGGGCGCACTAATAAACGATCTTTCTAAAGGGGGTGAAATAGAGAGATCCAAAGTTTGTATGGGAAAACAAGATTGGACTATTTATATTCGAAACTTCACAGGAGTATATCTAACAATTAATGAGTAAACCTACAAGTACTCTTTATTGCACAACTCATACAATATACAGGAGAAATACAATGCAAGACATTACAATTAGAGGTAAACAACAGGCGGTCTTATCGCTAAAGAGCGATCTCTTCGAGACAACCTTTGGGTAGTGGAGAACTTGAAAAAATAAGATTTTGTTATTAGGCGGTGCAAAAATCGGATAGTAATAATAATAATATATAAGTACATAAAAAACAAATAAATACATAAATATAATAAAAAATAAATACATTCAGCCAACAGATACCTAATAGGACCATTTGAATAAAATACGAATTATGAATGGGATAGATAGTGTTCTTTCAGTTGAGCTTTGAAAGAAACAAGAGATTTAGCGCGCCTTAAGCTAACAGGCAAGGAGTTCCATAAACAGACAGCTTTAAAAGTAAACGAATTATTATAAAATTTTGAGACGGCAGAAGGTACGGCAAAGAGCAACTTTTAGGCAGATCGAGCAGAAGTGATATAAGTGAAACGCTCTTTGAGATAGCGGGGAGTTGCAGGATGAAATAGTATACTATAAAGAAGAGCAAGAATATGGGAGTTACGCCCTAAACTTAAACCTAATAGATGTTTAAATTTGTATTTGGTGCCAACTCGATTGTCGTCAAGGCCAGTGCGGGCGGCGCGGCGGGACTGGAGGAATAGTCATCGGGAAACTTCCTGCAGCCGTTATAAATGCATTCAAGATTTTCAACAATAAAACGGCTAGACGGATATGCATGAGAGATAAGCAGATAATACCCTAACTTTAACAAATAGCCTAATTTTTAACCTGAAAAAAAGAGCATCGTTCCCGTAGCATAATGTATATTGTATAGGAACGCGGGCGAAGCCGCGGGTTAATGCTACTACTTATATATAATAGGTAAGGGATGTTATCACAGTAAAAGATCGTTTAGTATTTAGTGTAGTGTAGTAGCCTTGACTGTAGTAGAATGTGGCTGTAGTAGTGTCTTAACAAGGTTTTAAGTTGGTAGTGTACATTCGATTTAATAGCAAGATGTAAATCTCCCAATGATTGATACCTATCCTAATTCAAATAGTTGGTAGATACCTCGTTCTTCATCTGTTTCAGTTTATATGTGTGAAGGTTTAACTTACATACCATTTGATGACCTCGAGTTCCTGGGTCATGGATATTTTTTATGTACTTAACTTAAAGTATTTATGAGTATGGACAAGCCATGTAGCCCGGAGAATGGACGGCCGTTGGGGCAGCAAAGTCTGAGAGTGGCGACCACGTATAGGAAAGCGCAGCGTGGGTCAGCCCCCGCCTAGATTGACGGATGACGTCGTGAGGGTAGCGGGAAATCAATCACTGTTTGGCGAGTTATGAGGAAGGCCTATGTTCAGCAGGACTTCTGTGGCAAATAGAGTAGGTATATTTCAAACTCCTAATTTAACTATTAATTGTCAATATCATGCATTTTCTAGTCATAAAAATATAGTACCTAATTTTTCCAGAAAATAGGGAAAAATCCGCAAATATTTACGTATTTTATGGTGGCGAAAAAAACAATGCCTACACAAATCAGGTCTTTGTATATTCTTTTAACTTTGTCCTTGACTATAACATTAAAATTGCGAATGAAATACGCCTATGAGTATAAGAATGAGTATTCTTAATTGTATTTAAATATCGGCTCCATAGCTCTCTAAAGTCCGTGCTAACGAAAGTCCGATGCTTACTGATGTCCTCTAATATTTATGTATTCACCTATTGGGACAGTGTCAAGCAGGACATTTACCTATGTGGTGCGTGCGGTATCCTTCGCTAATGTAAAACATCCGGCGCCGCAGCGGCTTCGTGCATGCATATTGCATTCACGTGTGCATGCTCGCTTGCATTGCTAATGTGGCACATACAGCAAGCTAATCCTAAGTTCCGTTCTAGTATTTTTAATTAGATGTTTTGTTAGGGTTCCGTATATCAATCGGCAAATGTGAACATTTAAGATCGCTTTGTTGTCATCTGTTTCTGTCTGTATATCAAGACTTTTTTCTCGGGATGCGTGGAGTGGAAATTGGACGTATTTCTGCAAAAGGCAACCAGTCCACATATCAAAACCATTTACATTGAACCGTGTAACTATAGCGTAAAGTACAAAAGTTGAATGTTGGTTTGGTACCCTTTTGCATAAATTACGTCCAATTCGTATCAAATACTCAAGCTTTGGAAAACCGTGAAAAATCTAACTTCTAAGTCAACGATCGTATCTTTTGATTGCACTTATGCTGTATTTTTTGACGCTGGCAAGGGAATTAAAACCTAATATGGTGCTTCCCGTTGCCTTAGCATCATGATATTTAGCAATGAAGTAAATTTTAAGTCTGTTCAAAATGACTAGCAGTAGTAATCAAGCCTTACTAGCTTAATCGGCACCCAACCATCTGCGGCTTTGAACTAAAGTCGATTTAAAACCAGTATTTGCGAGGTATTGTTGAGCCGCGTGCTTAACTGGATTTAAGTTGAATACTTGTGGAACTCAGTTCGGATATCGCTTTGCTAGTTCATTTGTCCATTAGCCGCAGCCAGTCCTGAGATACAGACCTCAGACGTTATCGTGGCGTTAAATCCGCTCCGCGCCTCCATCCATCATTCACCCGCGTGTCTGGCCGAGACCAAACAATTCCAAGAGTTTTATATGGGACGACTGCGTAACGATTTCGGTACGACTTACATATCGTAACGTAATAACCGCTACGCGTCTCTATCCATGATTCACGCGCGTGTCTGGCCAAGACCGGACACTTCTAAGGGTTTTATATGCGACGACTGCGTAACGATTTCGATACGACTGACATACCGTAGCGTTAAATCCGGTCCGCGGCTCCATCCATCATCATGAGCGTGTCGGGCCGAGACCAGACAAGTCCAAGAGTTTTATATGGGACGACTGCGTAACGATTTCGATACGACTTTCATTATCGTAGCGTTAAAACCGCTACGCGTATCCATCCATCATTCACTTGCGTGTCTGGCCGAGATCAGACACTTCCAAGCGTTTTATTTGGATCGACTGCGAAACGATTTCGATACGACTCAAAATGCAAAGTCATCAGTCGTCACAACTTTGGTTGAGCCGGCAAACGGCACAAAATGTAAAAACCTCAAATATTTTCATTTCATATGCTCATGCACATCAACTCTACGAACAAGTAATTATTGTGATAACACTCCAAAACGACTCAAACACACATTAATACTAAATCACCACTTATTTCATAATTTTATTATGAAGCTTATTGAGCTGCATTCTTTTTTTACCTAATGTTTTAATCAACTGCTAGTAAAACTTAGCTTAAATATCGCTTTGCTAGTTAATTTGTCCATAAGCCGTATCTAGTCCAGAGGTACCTATAGACCTGGTGTTATGCCTGACACCAGATATCTCTAAGTGTTTTTTTTACACGTGACTATACAGCGATACGATTTCGATACGACTCAAAACGCATAGTGTCATGTCACCAGCTAGCAGAGCTACGAACGGGCGCTTATTTTGTCCTAATAAAGGCGGAAGGTGGATTCAGGCACCCTGGTGAGCAGTGCCGTGTAAGCTATCCTCTTGGTGTTTTTAAGCTCTAGTAGTTAAAGCTTAAGTTATCAGGACAGTATAGATAAAAAAACTGTTTTAAGAAGCATAGATAAAAAAAACATTTAAACCAAAAAGGAAGATCTCCTAAACACACGAAAACAAACTATTTGATTTGTTTTACTGACTTTACTGTGGTATAGTTATGGGCCCCACTGACTGTCAGTTTTTAGGAATGATATTGTTGCTTTTTTTTTAACTAACTAGCTAACCCAGAAGTGCCGGCTCAGTAAGCAGATATTACGATGTTCAATACATAACATAAGTCTACCAAGCTACTGTACCCCATTGCTGATACAGTCTGCAAACTGTACAACAAGTTAGGCATTTACATTAGTTAAGCAATAGTTAGCAAGTCGCAAGTATCTGGCGCCACTACGGTACGTCAAACGCACGGTACGAACTCGCCGACTTGATACGGAGTTTCTAAGATACTCGTACATAT
This sequence comes from Apotomis capreana, assembly GCA_947623375.1. Lineage (NCBI taxonomy): Eukaryota > Metazoa > Arthropoda > Insecta > Lepidoptera > Tortricidae > Apotomis > Apotomis capreana. Next base: position 21,865,299 of record OX392501.1, read on the forward strand.
TAATTATTTGTCTAACAATAAGGCCTCTAAGACAATTTGCATTGTTTATTTAAATTAAGTTATAGATCAAAGAATAAGTGGTGGGTTTGTAGCCTTAAAACAAGCTTGTCTAACAGTTAAAAGTACTATTCTTAAACGTCAGGTGATGCATCTCCCATAGTAAATTCCTCCCTTCTTTTCACCCCCTTAAGCGATAATTTCCGTGATAAAAACTATTCCTTGTCCTTTCCCGGGACTCAATTTATCTCCAATACCAAACTTCATCTAAATCAGTTCAGCGGTTTACGCGTGAAGAGGAACATAAAGACAGAGTTATTTGCTTTCAAATCCATCACTACATAGTATAAAACTAAGTCGCTTCCTTCTGTCTGTTCCTATGTATGCTCAGATTTTTAAAACTACGCAACTGATTTTGATGCGACTTTTTTTTATAAGTCGAGTCAAGCTGAAGTTTTATATGTATAATACATGCATAATATAGCATTGCACCCGCGCGAAGCCGGGGCCGGTCGCTAGTACTATTATAAAAACAGTTTATCATTTCAGGAAAATTCTTAACAGCGCGATGCAGGATTTATATGAGCGAGCGGCAGCAGAAGAACACCGCCATGTTGGTAAAAAAAAAATTGTCCGCTTATCACACCGAAATACTTTCGGGACATAGGTACCTACCTAGGATACCTACTGTTTTCCTCGTCTACGGTAAAGACAGTTTTACGCGGACGAACTTGATGAAGTAGAAGACGCCCTTCTAGTTTATATAAACTTTATAATAAGTATTAATAGAGATTATTTGGGATGTTTTACCATGAGAACATAATCCAAGTGGACTAACTATGTCTATAAAAAGTCAAGCAGCAAATAGAGCGTGTTATCGTTATCAAGATTGCATACCGTTTTAAGAAGCTCAGATAAAAAAAAAACATTTAAACCAAGAAGAAAGATCTGGGCATGTATTCGACTCCGGTTTTGAGTGACAATATCAATACAAGAACAATACAATATACAATATGAGAGAAAGATATTGTATATTGTATTGATATTGTCTTGCTATGGACTGTAAGTCCTGATTTCTACTAAGCATATGAAAACAAAGCATGATTTATTTTACTGACTTTACTGTGGCATCGTTATGGGCCCCACTGACTATCAGTTTTAAGGAATGATATTGTTGCTTGTTTTTTACGACGATTTTGGACCCATTTCTGGAAATAGGGTTCTTATGCCACAATGAATCAATAGATTGTGTCAATCAGACATCTGTGAAAAGATATACATATTTAATAAGTCTGTCTTGGCTAGACCCAGCTTCCAGTGGGTATCAAACGAGTAGGCTAATCATTTGAGTTTACTAACAGTACCAAAACTGTTAGTTAGTGGGGCCCTTTATGATTTATTTTATTGTGGTATCGTTATCAGCGGGGGCGGTTGATTTACTCGCCGCCTGATCGCGCCCGCCATCGCGGTAGTAGGCGGAGATCCCAATGCGTGATATCATGCCTCATCCGTTATCAACAGACTTCGATTAAACTGTAATAGATACACGGTTGTTTTTTAGTATGGTGTCTGTATTAATATCAAGGCGTCACTTTTTTTGTTGTTCGTGAACTGTATCTGAGCGGAAAGAAGAATTTTCGACAGAGGAACTTTATGGGTTTCCATAACCGGGTAAAAAGTTCTAAGTCTAGGTTCAGCCGTTTAGGCCTGATGAGGAGAAGTGGCATACACAAAAAAAATATATTTAGTGACCATCAAAACATGTGATCGAAATAGACAAAATAATAATTTCTGCTTTATTTACGGACATTTACTCACTTAATAGAAAAAGACCCCCGGCAATATAATTTTCGAATAGACAGACATGTGCGATTACCCAAATGAAATGACGCTTCAGGATCTATCATAACTGTGACACGCGACTCTTCGTCACGCGACATAATCTACCTGTCACTTTTCATTCAATACCGTGCGAGTAAGATAGGTGACGCTGAGGTATATTACGGCAAGCGAAGTCGCGGCAAGACATGCCAACCCTGGCTAGGATCTCAACCTATGACCATCTAAAACATAATGCGCATAATGTTAGTTAACATCATCATGTTTAGTGTTTTGTCCAAGGCCCCGAGATACAGGCACAACCTAGTTCGGGGTCTGCAAGATATTTCCTGTGTATTTTATTCATTTGTGCTTTGTGAAATAAATGTATTCTTATTCTTTCTTATTCTAAAATAAGGAATAATCGTCAGGGCTATCTTTGAAGGCGTAAAGGAGAACGAGGCTATAGAGGACTCTGATAAACAGTCTCTTGTTGCATGAAACGACATTTGGTCTAGTTAACAAGGGCTAACAAGGCGGGTCTGGTTTCAACCACTTTTTAACTAAGTATCTATGTTCGACATGCGCCAAAGGTGTTTGCAATATTAGACATCTCACGAAAGATAGAATATAGCTATAAGTAGCTACACCACTCTAATGTTACCGGAAAGTGTTGAAATAGACATTTATAGGTAGTTACTTATATTTATTTCGAAACACAATTAAGTTTCGAACCCAATTAGTTAATGTGTGAAAATTAACACCATATTTTTTCATTGCTGCATAGGTACAAAAATGTTAACACGCAAAGAAAAAATAAATAACACGTGGTACACACCAGGAATCGAACCCGGTATCTTTGGAACCCGAGACGTACCTACTATGCGTACGCTTTTAATTTCGCCATTTGTTTTGATCCCTGTTATTATTATTTATTTTATTTAAAAAGTATTTAACCTGGCAAGTTTAAAACATCTGTGATTGTTTGCGCATTATTTTATTCACAGTCAAAGTGAAAAACATATTTTGTTGAGGAATGAATTGTCGATCGATCCTAATTTGCCCTATCTAGGGCAAATTGTTAACTGTTATTCAAAGTGAAGAAAAATGAAGTCCCTAAAGGCAAGCTAAAAGCGCTCCTGAGCAAGAACCGATTTAATTATCCCACAAAAACAACTTTTAAAATACTGTGAGTAATTATAAAATGTAGATAAAACTCGGAGAAGGGACCTGTCGCTTCCCATTAATCTTTCGCTACAGAAATTGAAAATCAGGGATGGCAGGTTGAAAAAAACAGTCCGCTGAAACCAGGACGAATTAATTAGTGAGACGTTGGACTTTATATTCAATTTTCTTTTATGTTCTGTACAGCCATTAGACGAGCAAAGAACATTCCTCATCCATTTGCAATTTTATTAGACACTGTTGAATCTATCACGGTTTAACAATCTTAAAAAAGATTGTTTTTAATGCCAGTTTCACTGCAAAAAATATTTTTGTCAATGAATCAAGTCCGTACAGCAAATAATATGATCACACTCCATCAACTTTAGCGACAATTTCATCGTCATATTAAAATAGTTTGAATAATTGTAATGTTTGGCTTAATGTATCATATTGTATTTTTTTTTAAATGTCATGGAGAAATCTGTTGATTGTACTTAGACAAAATAGTTGAGATTAGTTTTCTTTAACAGTGATAGAAAATATTTTTGCACTTTACGACTATCACAAGAAAAACAAGTAACATAATTTTATTGATATTAATTATTTGTCCCGTTTTTATTTTTTTTTATTTTTATTTGACACATTTAAATTATTTATTATATTTTAATGTGAAAGTACATTTTTTTTATTAAACCACAGATACATTGAATTAAGCACAATGAAACATTGGCGGAAGAGACGGGGAATCGAACCCACTACCTCTGATTCGGTCTAACGTGTCAACCACTCCAGCACCACGACGCCATTTTTTTACTACGTAAATTATGATCAAACGTTACGAAATTCAGATCCAACAAAATATCGCTTACTTTTGCCCGCAAACGCCCGTTCCAAATGGACAGATACCGTTTAGGGAACCGTCCGTTTCAGACGCAAAATAATGCGTGACACTATCAATACGTACCGGTTCGGGCCGCACGTCGCACCCGAACCTACATTCATCAATCAGGGAACCGCTGAACTCGTTACCGAGTTCCGAACAAACGTCAATGAGCCCGCTCAATATGTTCCTAACAAACTTTTTAGATCATTCACTTTCGCCCGAAGGGGTCCGAGTACGTAACTAGTTTTTTACGCAGTACCGTAAAGTACAAATAACTAATAATAATAAAAGTTTATGGGTTTAGTTTAGTGCTGAGTAAGCTGACGGGGCTCTGAGTAATTCTGCTTTTTGATAGATGACCCTCTTTATGCTCGATCAGCTGGCGTAGTTTATTATTCATATAAAAGTTTCGTTGGAAGATGCGGTGTGAATCTATAACTAGGTTTTCATAGTTTCCGCTGAAATCTATAATTAATAGTATTTTGTAGAGATTCTTGGTAATTTATTTCTTCTACAAAGGTTCGTAGGTATATATACTAGGCCTGTTGCTGTTTGAATGATCTATAGGACATATTATATTCGTGGGCAGCAATTGGATGAGAGCGGCGTACGACCGATCATTGTGGAGAATGTTGGGGGAGACCTTTGTCTAGCAGCGGACGTCTATCGACCGATATGATGATGATGATCAGACATATATACCGTCGATCCTACCTACATGTGGAGATACTTATATAGATTTATGATTTTAAGCTATTGAATAAATTATACTGATAAGTGGACATTTAAAGGTAAAAAGATAACAGAGCGATCGGTTTGCCCTGCGGCACGTTCTAGTTCTAGTGCAGCGAACAGAGCGGCCGCGCGTGGCAATCCCATCCACTTTGCGCGCGCGGCCGCCGCGCGAGCCAATCTTCTTACTTCTAGACCTGGGACCTAATTCGAGAATGCCGTTTGTGAGATCGCAAAACGTCAAAACTCTATTAGATAACAGTGATATCGTCTTTTAACTGTCATTAAAATGCGATGAGTGACATATCTCATCTCAATTTTGGAAATACGAAGGGATAATGATTGTCAAAAATGCTATTCATGCATATGTATTCCTGTTTTGAACGAAACGTAACTGACTAATTTCACGCACTACACGGTCAAGTTAAAGTATGCGCCTGTTATTTATTATGCCGTCACATATAAAGGAAACGCAAATTAAGCGCTACCGGATTGACGAAGTTGCGATGTTCTAGGGATATCGCTACTTGTCAAGCAGGGACACTTCAAAAGTGACGGATGGCGTTGAAATGGAGAGATCTCCATCATCTCTCTAAAATTGGTCGAATTACCGCCCAGTTATCATTAATTTGAGTCGGCCTTCCTTATTCTCAACTTCCATTTAGCACGGTCTTATGCTGAGTCTTTGTTCAGACGTGCTTCTTTAAGGTCTTTATCGACCGTCCTCCACCAGGTGACAGGTGGCCGCGCGAGCCAATGTGCGCGCGTAATATGGACGCGCCTTTATATTCTACAAATCGTCCTACTCCCATATAAAACGATTAATTACGAAACCGGTTCCCTCAATTGAAACACATTGCTAAAGTAAAACTCCTCTCCCAAAATTCTAGTTAACGAGTTCTGAAGACAACTTGCCCAACAAAAGGACATTTAATAGAAATTGAAAACAGGAAGTTAATCAGAACTGTGCAACAGACGGCGCTAGTCGCCTTCAAATTAAACGGGTCAGGCGGGGTATTAAGTATCGAATCCCCACGGAACAACAAAGCTCCTAATCTTATATCTCTTTTTCTCTTATTCTTTATTGTTGGTGAGTAAATAAGACGATCAGAAATCCTTTCAGCGCAAACCTTCATGTTCATATCGATTTTTTAATTCGTTTCACTGTCGATAAAGTAATAAACTTAGCGCTTATTCGATGACACCTAACTTGCAACGTCAATCTTCGGAAATGTATCCCTTTTTCATGTTGTACAGAGAGACAGCAAAAAGTTGATGTACCATAGGAGATTTAGTAAAATTATTTTGTCATTTGTATTTTGTCGATAATACGACATCCCATTTCGAATTTTGCACTTATTAAAAGAGAGTATCAGCACTGATACGGCGTGGCGTCAAACATAACTCAAGATTAGCCGGGACAGATTCCACTTAGGTACCTACTTTTTTCAGTACCAATAGAGAATGGTGCTCAATCGTCCTGAGTAGGCAAGCCGGTGGGAATCGAGTTCTATGGACGCCTCGCCACTGGTGAGCACATATATTATTCTCAGTGAAAAGTCAAGATAATTAAGGTTCAAAAGGGTTAATTACATAACCCTAATTTAGAAGTACCTAGCGGAAAGACCTCGATTAGTCAAGTTTGAGGCCACAAGAGCTTAACGTACATGCTACGATTTTGCGCGACAGCTGCAGCGGTGAGCGATACGCGTGTCTCGCTTACTCGTATGGCCGCCGCGCTCGGATCTCTCGCTCTACCGCTCGCCACACCGCTGGTCGCGCAAAGTCGCGGCTGGGGCCGTTAATGTTGATGTATGCATGTCTACGCGTTCAGTTGTCAATAAATTAGCTCTGTAGGCATTATTATCTGCCTAAGCTCTCATAGCCAGACCACGTACTCTATTAGACTTACCCTTTAATAAGTCCCTGTGGCAAAGTTGCCAACTTAGTTACCTTAAAGTTTGCTTTATGTTGTGGTATCTATATGCGTGGATATTACTCAGGGCATGTCTGAGAAGTTTTTACATGGGAAGTAACGTTGAAGTTACAAAGTAATCTAAGCTTTTGAATATATTTTAACGGTAAAATCCTTAAGGTGGCTTTGAACCAACCGCATAGGTAAGTCGTACCTACATCTCACAAAGTATCGATGATCGATTCTATTACTATGAGTAAATAAAAGGGGGGCGCAAATTAGTTCGACAAGGAGGAATGAAGTATAACAAAACCCTCGTTTTGTTTTAACGTAATCGGATATAAATATAATTTGCAACGTTCAACGTTGGACGACGCGGTTGGCTCAGCTTGTAGTGTGCCTGCCTACTGAGCCGGCGGTCCTGGGTTCGAATCCCGGCATGGCTCCTGACGTTCGTGTAATGAACTCGAATATTTGTTTCTTGGTCATGGATATTATCTTTATATGTATTTATATATTAAGTATATCGTCGTCTAGTACCCTAATAAGTACAAGCATTGCTTAGTTTAGGACTAGGTCGATTTGTGTAAGAAAATTATCAATATCAATATCATTCCGACTATTTGGCGTGATGAGGCCACAGTAATAGCTCAATCGTTAGATGGATACGACGAATACATTTTATGTATACCTATTCATCAACCTGTCTAGATTTTATCAAAATCATGATCCCGGTTTAATATGTATCACACCAATTATTATAAACGAAAGTTTGTGAGTCTCTCACAAACAAAAAAAAATAAAAAGATAAAAAGTAGCTTATTAATGTGTAAACATTAACATTAATATTTCAAGTTAGACACGACCTACAGCAATGAAGTTGCCGACAACGAAGAAGAAGAATATTTATATTTTATATGTTTGTTACTTCTTCACGCTCAAACGGTTGGACCAATTTTGATAAAAAGCCTTCGCTGACAGCCTAGATTCACACATAAATATTCTTCCTCTTCTTCTTCTTAGTCGGTACCTTCATTGCTGTAGGGTAGGTCGTGTCTAACTTAAAATATGGATGTTAATGTTTACACATTAATAAGCTACTTTAATTTGATAAACCATGAGAACACCGCGGAGCACAGCTAGTGTATTAATAAAATTAGCTTTATTTGACGGCAATCCGTTTTTATAAGGTAAAATAAATATAGTTGTACTGTTCCTCATAACACAATAAAGACATTCGAGTCCCAGGGCAAGCGGGCTGAGCTATAATAGCGTTGTGACGTGCTTAAGGGAAGCTCAAACTAACTGAGAGTTGCAAGGACTGTCTTGACACTCCCGTCTTGAATTGGTTTAAATTAGGTAAATAGTCAAAGGCGTTGTTACTTTTTAAAGGAGATTTATTTCAATTATACGGTTTAATTGACCAAGCGTTAATGAAAGAAGCATAGTCAATTTGTACCTACGTATAAAAAGTCCTAACTTATCAATTAGTCAGTAGGATAGTTTAAAATTTGTGAGTTTAAAGTTTGAATTCCCGCTTTAGAGGATACCTATTTTGCTTTTGGTAACTACGGCTACCTGTCACCGCTCTTATTTTATTATATAAATAGAGTCCAACTTTAAATTTGAAGCAATTGAGTGGTTAACCGACTCCCGGTCTCTTCTACCACGTTACGCATTTCAATTTTTTTTGTATCAATGGTTTATCTATTAACCAAAAAGACGGTAATTGCGTGTATTCAATTAATTTATGTTTTTTGGACTTGTTTTAACTAACTTTCAGATCCATGTCAGATGAAACAGGCATTTTACTTGCTAAATACAAAGATCGACACGCAAAGAAAAATTAAATTGGGCTCATACGTGGCCCACACCAGGACTCGAACCCGGTATCTTTAGATTACCGGCCCAACGTCTTCGTTCTGTCGTGGGTAATCCAAAGATACCGGGTCCGAGTCCCGGTGTGTTTTTGATCTTTGTATCTACCTATATAGAAATTAAAAAACGTGGCGTTAATTTACCTATATAAAAATCATTTCAAAAGACATAATTGTGTTTCGGAATAAAATATACCTGGGCATTTTAATTTATCGCCGAAGATAAATTATATTGACGACGCCAAACGGCTCGGTTTGTAGACACCTGCCCACTGAGCCGGCGGTCCCGGGTTCGAATCCCGGCCAGGGCAAATATTTGTGTGATGAACTCGAATATTTGTGCTTGGGTCATGGTTGTTCTATGTATTTAAGTATATATTTATCTATATAAGTACGTATATCGTCGTCTAGTATCCATAACACAAGCCTTCTTGAGCTTAATTTGGAACTAGATCGATTTGTGTGAGGTTGTCCGATATTTATTTATTTATTATATTATTCATCATCATATCAGCTAAAACTTGTCCACTGTTGGCTTCCCTCCAGATCCTCCACGATGATCGGTCGGTACGCGACGACATTCAAGTAGTAAGTAGTAGTCAAGTGTTAGTGAGTCTAAATTACTAGTAGGTACCTAAGTAAATAATAAAAATTAAAACAATATAAAGCTCATAAGCGAATTCCCAAATTACTCTTTTTCTTTCAGTTTTATCAAGTGTCCCGACCTTTCAAAAATATTATTTGCGTCTTCGCCGTTTTAATTTGTTGAAAACAAGAAATCTAAATTAACCCCGTGTTAATTAAAGTTTTTCATTGCTTTTCTTTAGCAAAAATAATATTTTTTCGAAGATTCTGGACCTTTTGACTTGTTGAAAGCTTTTAATTATAAATATTGTTGTTATTATGTTGTAAATATTATTGTCAATATTGTTTAATGTAAACATCTATTTTTTTTCATACTTGGCATCAGTCATTTTTTTTTTACTCAAAAGTCCTTAAGAATAATCCCATGCTAGGTAAATAAAAAGTGTCATAGTTTTCGCTCAAATGCTTCATGATAAGAAAATAAACGTTATTAAACTCAATTATTACTATTAGCGACGTAAAACTTTGTCGTGAGATCTATCAGCCGTAAAAGTAGCGAACAAATTTTAGAATCCGATATATGTAGTAGTAAAATTGACAGCTGGTTTTGATGCTGACCCTACGTATTTTTTAGGTCCTCGTGGCTGTTCTTGCATCAAGATCAAGTGATATTGTTGTTTTGAAAAATATAATTCCTTTAAGCGCCCCTTAAGTGTGCGTTAAGTGTAAATTTACACCATTCGCCTTTAGCAGGTTTAATAATTATTGTCTATTGTAAATTATTCACATTGACGCCGAGAGACCTTATACATCTCTGTGGCATTAAATTAATTAAGTAATTATATTTTATTGCATTTTGGGACACCTAGAGACTTTATACATATTTAATATTTTAAATTGATCGTTAAATTTTTATTTTAATATTCCTACCAACATTTGGAGTTTCTATCTCCTATACGTGTACGCATGTAATTTTTTATTTTTTATTTATTTAACTTTAAACAATAACATTTAACAATGTAATATTAATAATTAGTTATAACACTAATGTAATTGTTCTAAGTATTATTTACGAAAAAAATGACTTACCTACTGTTAAGTTTCTTTCGGCTTTCTTCTCAACAGCGGTCTTCTCTTGCAAAATGCCGGTAGATTCACAATCTGACTTGTAAAAGTGCCATTGTGGCCTACTTACTGAATAAATTATTTCATTTCATTTCATATTTCATTTCATTTCATTTCACATCAGACTCTGGAAACTATACTATATTATTATATATTTAACATATTTGTATAGAATCTTTTTATAGATTCTATATTTTTTATGTGGTAAATACCACATTTTTATTTTTATAAATAATGACACAAAGGTAAATTAAGAAAGAAAAATTGAATGCGATCTACTACAATCGAAGCGGGGTTTGAACCCGCGACCTCTGCGTTACCGGCGCATTGCTCTTCCAACTGAGCTATTCGATCGCTACGTCAATCACACCAAATCTTTCATCCCTTAATCCTTTACGCTACTGGAGCGCCCTCTGCGTCATATATGTTTTTTGAAATGCTTATTGCGCATTAGCCATACCCTAGGATGTGCGTTTTACACGCACGATCCCCAATCCCTATTGCTTTACAGCAAGTGTGAAGACTGCGAGAGAGATGGCGCTGTTCTATATTTAACATAACAAAAAAATGAGTCAAAACATGACAGGTTTATAATAAGTAGATTAAATACTGTGGTTGTCTCCCAAAACAAGCAATGCGTGTACTATGAGTAGGCACTAGACGACGATATGGGTACCTATATAATATACATATAAATACATATATAGATAACATCTATGACCCAACAAATATAAAGTTCAACACACAAATATTTGTCCTTACCGGGATTCGAACCCAGGACCGCCAGCTCAGTAGTGCTCTTCCAATGGCGCCATCCGCGTCGTCAAAATATTAACAACCTTTTGCTTCCATCATCAGATCAGATTGATGGTACCATATACAATCACATTGTCACTGAATAAAATGAAACAACTACTTAAAGCTCTCAGGACTCCGTAGAACTCGATACCCACCGGCTTGCGTTATTGTTCCTCATCATCATCATTATCATACCAGCCAATAGACGTCCACTGCTGGACAAAGGCCTCCCCAAAGTTCTTCGAAACGATCGGTCTTGCGCCGCCCTCTTCTTATTTCTGCCCGCGATCCTAACCAGGTCGTCGGTCCACCTTGTTTGAGGCCTTGTTGTTCCTACTGCCCTATAAAAAAAGTAAACTGATCGTGAAAATGGGCAAGGGAAGTATGCGATATGTTTGATGCCTCGCGACGAAAGGCTTTAATACGTGCGTTAATCTAAACTGCCAAACCTGAACTATCAACGTCATCCATAAACTAATAAAGGCCGTAATAAAGGCTTTAACCGACTTTAGCTGTAATAAATTACATGTTTGTCTTACAAGTTACGCATAGACAACTCCCAACTCCGCAACTTCCACATCAAACAAGTTTCTCGTCAAATGCACAAGGTGTACGGGAATTCAAAATATTCCGAGTCATTAATTATTCCCTTGCAAGGAAGTCAAGTGCGTGTTGGCATCCCCCATTTCTAATAAATGTATGATACCAATATAAATACTTCGAAGTTTCGGAGCTCGCTGTTTCATACAATGTGTTATGACGAGCGAATTTTTAATTTGTTATGTTATCAGCGAAGATATTGGCCGACAAGTAAAGTCATTGAAATGCAAGTTTCGTTCCATATTTAATTAAATTTATCTCTCAACAGCGCCCGCGTAGGAACGGTGAGTATTTATCTTCTTCTTTTGAAACAGAACTGTACAATATTTCGATATAAAGAAACTAAATATGTACTAATAATTTAAGGTAGCTGTAGGTACATTACGTAGCAAGGAGTTCTAAATAGAACTGGGACTGAATTTTTTCTAAAGAAACGTAAATGAAAACGCGCACGATGTTTTATATAAAATAAACAGGAATCGGTTTCTACGGAAGTTTAATCACTGAGACACGGTAGGTACTGGATAGCTACATAATTAGAGATATTGTACCTACACTAACACTACGATGTTCTAGGAACATGCCCTATTGCCGGCATGGCATGTGAAAAAGCGTAGTGACACTTATTAGCGTCGTATTTTGGTCCTTTTTTAGGGTTCCGTACCCAAAGGGTAAAAACGGGACCCTATTACTGAGACTTCGCTGTCCGTCCGTCCGTCCGTCCTTCTGTCACCAGGCTGTATCTCAAGAACGGTGATAGCCAGACAGTTGAAATTTTTACAGATGATGTATTTCTATTGTCGCTATGACAACAAATACTAAAAATAAAATAAAATAAATATTTAAGGGGGGCTCCCATACAACAAACGGGATTGGTTGCGTTAACTTTGCACCTCATTTGTATGGAGCGCTATACATTTCAGGTGCAAACTTAACTTAACCACTTAAGGATGGAAAGTGTTTGTACGGAGCCCTCGGTGCGCGAGTCCAACTCGCACTTGGCCGGTTTTTTTTCTAAATTTTGTATTCAACCGTCCATCAGCTAGACAGTGATTCGTCGTTTAGTAATAGAGGGTTAATATAGGTACCTACTTGTTTTGCGACGATTTCTCCGAGACCTGTTTGAGAACAATTTCAGACAAATATTTGTCGCGCATTGTACAAACCCGTAAGCCCGTTACGCAAAACAACAAATCTAGATTGAGATTCCCTTCAAAGCGTTTTGTCGCCGTGGTAATCTCAGCGGACTGTCAAGCGCTAAGCACATAAACAGCGGAGACAAAGCCGCTAGAAACTAAACTGCGAAAGAACAAAGCAGAAATTGTAACAAATGTAAACGAGTTTATTTTACCAAGGGCTGCCCAGATAAGAGCTGAGCAAGCAATGGATGTAAAGAGAACTAAATCTGCCTATTTATTCGCGGGAATTAGGGACCGAGAGTAGCTTTGGTGCGGGGAAATTGGATGAACAAGATATGAAAACCAAGTAATGAGAATCTAGCAGTATTTTTTGTCAAATTCTTAAGAGTATCTTCTGGTTCATCTCATTATGTTTTTACCGACAAAAAATAGCTTCTACTTTCTGAAACCTAACAATAAGATATTAATAATTTAATTGAAAATTCGCTAAGCTTGGAAAAGTCAGACTTGTACCCATAGCTTACTAATAGAGTCTAGATCAAAGTAAAATGAATTTGCGATACACATATGAATATAAACATTTTCAGTGTCATACCTTCAATGGCCATAATTGCAGAAAAGTCGGATTTAGATCCAAATAAAAATGTCTCTTCCAGGACTAAAATTCTACAGTAGCGTTAGGAGCCGGCATACGATAAGCCACGCGCCGATAGGATCTTGCCAAATCAAACACTCCCTAGCGGTGGATAAGGAAGGCTCGGGGAACAAAGCGTGAAGGAATGACAGACTACGAAACAAATTGCGTATTCGTTGGTGTTTGGTGCCATCATAAGTGGATCTGTGTCCTTAGCTCTCTGGTGATAATGGCATAAATATGGGCACAAAAATTGTGGCCCGCCGAATCAAACACTCCCTTGTCGGTGGATAACAGGGCTCGGGAAACAAAGCGTGAAGGAATGATAGGCAACGAAACAAATTGCGTAGGTACTTACTTGTTATTTGGTGGTGGCGTCATAAGTAGCTTTGTTTGCTTAGTTTTCTGATCATTGTAGGTACTAAGTTGTGTACTGGTTTATTTATTACTAAGGCGCCCCGAATCAAACAGTCCCTCAGTGGAGGATAAAAGGGAGGCTCAGGGAACAAAGTGTGAACGAAGGAAAGGCAGACAACGAACTACATTGCGTACTCATGGTTTGGTGGTGGAATGGAATCACACGTGGCTTCGTACCCTACCTTATCATAATACAAACATGGCCATGCACTATTGAAAGAAGATGAAATGTGACCCACCAAATCAAATACTTCAGAGCAGTAGGTAGACAAAGCGTGAAGTAATGACTGACAATAAAACAAGTTGATAAATAAATAAATATCGGACAACCTCACACAAATCGATCTAGTCCCAAATTGAGCTCAAGAACGCTTGTGTTATGGGTACTAGACGACGATATACGTACTTAGTTGATGGCATTATAATTGGCATTATGTCGTTATTTTTTTAAAGATAGGCATAGTTCTATGAAAGCGGAGTAGAGGCTTCTGTACACGATGTTTTTTGATAGAAAAACCTTATTTGTGGTTACCCTATATCTGTTCATTTTATTTTTTATTCCATAATTTTCATGCGGTGCACACCCGCACAATAAATAATGTTACTATTAACTTATAGGTCTATTAAACGATTTACCGCAACAATGCACCAGCTACGTCAGCGCAAGCAATAATCCGGATTAGTGCTGGTTACAAATCCGCGGAAACTCGGTCACCGGTCGTCAAGGAAGTTTACTACAAGACCAAAGCTGCTTTGGTTTGCTTCAATGGTCATTGCGACTGGCTACATTGAGACACAAGTGCGCTGAGTGCACTGAGACGTGTGCGTTGCTCAACTGTCTGCCTGGAGACAAATTCCGTGCTGAACGTGAAATATGTTTGAGATATGAGCATGATGTAGCTATGTCGATACTCCAGTGACACCCTTGTAATAATTGACAACTTTGTGGAATTTATATTTAATATATGTATGCGCTATTTAACATAGGTACTGAATATATTTTTATTTAAATAAATACGACTGTGATTGCGCTACTGGGTTTCAATAATGTACACTGTAACATTGTGCTTTATCCAAAGTAATATGTAGTAGGGACCACCATGTAGATGGGTAGGTTTGACATTTTGTTCTAGTAAAATTGTAGACATCGAAATATATCGCTAAAATGGATCGGCCAGATGCGAGTAATAAACACAAAATCTAATATAACCAACATTATGCTCCTGAATAGATGAACATCAGTAATTATTCGCTATACTCCGATCGCGATAAATATGAACGGGGACAACAATGATTGGCCGATGAACGTTTCATCGAAATTTCACTGCTTAACATCAGGCGGGGCGAATACTTGTTTGCCACCGTCGCAGTAAAAAAAAGACATACATTTTTATAATTCTTGAAAATATGATCCTATAACCTATTACAACAAACGTTTTAAATAACGAACGGAAACATTTTATGATTTTAGAGAAAAATGCTTTCCACGAAATGAAACAATCGATCAGACATTTTTCGAGGAAACAAGGTAAACAATACGAACGAGATAATGATCAATAGGCGATATTGCAGTAAGTACTTCGTTGAATTCAGCCTCCGATATATAACTGCATAGTATCCACTTCGGAAAACTATGCAGCTGAGTCAGTAAATTTGGATGTTGCGTCTTTCCGGACGTAGGTATGTCTGGAAACAGACGTCGTCGGGGAAACTGTTAGTCTAACTAGTGGAGATACCATTATCTTTTGGAATTTATTCAAGTAATGTTCCGAGACGTTAGAAAGGGCCAAATGTTGAAAAAGTCAAGATTTTATGAGACGCAATTGACGGATAAAAACTTGAATAAGCACAATTTTTGTATCGTTCGTATTTTTTATCCCTCGACGAAAAAAAGGGGTGTTATAAGTTTAACATGTGTATCTGTGTCTGTCTGTTGCATCATAGCTTCCAAACAGATAGACCAATTGTGTCTAGGATGTTTTTAAATTTTAATTTAGGTTATAACTAAAATAAATATGGATTATCGACTATTATTATCTTATATACGTTAAGCAATCTAAAAATCACTGCATATTCTAGCGTCAAATGACGTAGTGTACAGCATCCTGGGGTATAGCCTTTTTGTCAATGTGATTTCCCGTCTCTGGAATGCCTGAAATTCATCCCGTGCTAAGCAGATTTTAGAGCCAAAATGCACAGTAACCCATTACAAAATGAACGTTATGTATGTATTAAGTTTTATTTTCTTAAGAGTGATTTTTGATGCACTTGATAAAGAGCTGAGGTTAAGGACGCGGTAACGTCCTACTAATCAAGTGTTCCCGGTTCCCCCATGACACGAGCACAATAGGATTTTAGTTCAAAACTTTGTTAGCGGAGGCCAAGATTGTAAATTTCCCCACGGACCTACGCCAGTTTCAACTCGGCCGACTATATCGATAACTTCCTGTGAAATTCGCTTAGGTATTTATTATCACTGTCTATCTCTATCTATTTGGACTTTGTTAGATGTGCCGTTCTCGAGAACTTTTCCCGATTTGTATGGCTAATGTTCTTGAGAACGTTCTTTCCTCAAAAAAATTGAGGAACTTTTTCGAGAACGGCACATCTTGAACTTTTGTACAGATGAAGCGAAAGATCTTTTTTGTTTTATTTCCTATTTTAGGCTTCTATTTTACAATTGTTGTAATAAAACTTAAAAATTATTCGATCACACTGATAAAATACGAGAAAATTAACTAAAATGATTTATGGTAAAGCTCTTTTAAATCTACGTGTACTACACGGTAACGTAAGATAAAAATATATTTATTATACAAACAAAGACAATATTAGAAAGTTTCGTGTTCGTAAAGTATATAAATCATTTTTAGGCCAATGTATTCATTTTTATAACAAGTTACCTGATCATATTTTAAAATTAGCCTTTCCATCTCTCAAAAATTATTTAAAAAAATCTCTAATGTCAAAAGCATATTATACAGTAGAGGACTATCTGACAGACAAAAATGCATGGCCTGAACCAGAAACCGAGTAACTGACTCCTTATATTGTACCTGACTAGTTTAAGGGACACAGTTCTAATAAGAAAGCATATCAAACGTACATAAATTGTGTTAAACCGTCATCTTGTAGTTTCTATATTTTATTCTTACACTAGTCCTCATTTATATCTTAGAATACACTTTTAATATGTTTTCTTCGAGAACTACGTATAGTTAAGTTCATATTACTGTAATAGTTAAGTACTTATCCTTTATGAAAAAATGACTGACTGTTGAGTTTCTTTCGGCGTTTCTTCTCAACAGGTGGTCTCCTCTTGTGAAATGCCGGTAGACTCAGACATGTAAAAGTGCCCTTGTGGCCTACTTGCAGAATAAAGTTCATTATTTCATTATTTCAATGAAAAAGTCAGAGTTATGTGCATAGTTAAATATAACAGTTAAGTATATAGATATCCCAGTGAATCTGGCACTAGACAAGGCCTCTATAAATAAATAAATAAATAAATAAATAAATGAATCAATCGCAGGATTTGCAGAAAATCATGTATGCAGTTGTATGCCATGTACATTACGAGCTGAGAATGCAAAACCAAAATTAATAACGTTGAATAGTGTCTTAAAAGTTTACAAACGGTAGCAGAATAGCCGGGAAACCATTTTAATTTGAACATTTGTCATTACGCTAACTTTAAGATTAAGAGCCTCAGTCTCATTTTACTTACTTTGAAGAAATTAACCAGTTAAGGAGTAATATTTTTAATAAATTCCTGGTGCTTTACAGCGGCATTACAAATGTTATACAATGAAACATGAATCAGTATACATACCTACTTAGTTTTCAATCTACAATCTACAAGAATATGACTCGGTAGCATATCGAGTGTATTTACATACAGTCTTAAGATAAATATCAGTCTCTTTATACGGTCGGTAGACAAGTAGTTATATTGAACACTTCATTGGCATCGTTAGGTTTCCTATGACATAGTTATCTAGATTCCCTAATATTGTATGTTTAAAACTAAGTTCTATATAATACGTTATTCTGAAGCGAATTGAACAATAATACACAAAAAGTTAAACACAGAACTAATAAGGAAGAGCAAGAACACCCAGAGCCGTGCGGGGGCGGCAAAATTGAATATTACAAGCGGAATCACGGTATTCACTCCAGTAATTTAAACAAAGCCGCAGGGCCAGAGGACTTAATTTCGGCGGCAGACAGAGAAAAATGTTATGCAAATTTGTACAGCGTAATTTTTCTTCCATTAACCTTCCGGGCCGGATTGCGCCCAGCTCCGCGCGGAAGGGACGAATAGGACACCGAAAACAGGCTTTTATTTTGAAACAGTAATTAGGAAATTAACGACTGGGAATTTGGAAAAACAAAGTGCGGCTCGGTTCACGTGAGAGCCTTGGCATTTGCGGAAACTTCAAAAAAATAAACATTACTCATGGGCTTTACGATGAACAAGGCTAAGCTTTATTATACGATTATTTACGAGTTCCATTCTGGAAGCGAAACTCAGTGAAATTTACTAAATAATACAATTTTTAATTTAAAAATACGTCGCTATTGTATCTATGTACATCCGGAATATTGTCAAGTCGTTAGAGTGTACGTTCAGATACTTGCGACTGTAACAAAGTGGGTTGTTGTAAATTCTCCTTGAGCTCTAAGTTTGCTTCCTATAACACAACAATTGCCTCAACGGTCTATTTGTCCTTATTGAGATTTATAGTCTTTTTAAATTCAGAAACTGGCCGATTGATACCATTCACCAGATGTTAGGAACTGCAGAGTCGAAGGTGTGATTTGCAGTTGGATTAATAGTAAATAGCCTATTTAATTTTTCTTGCGCGTTCTATTTGAAATATTTTCTGCCTGTTCGAATGAATGCTATCAGACAACATAGGTATTATGAAGTTTCTCTCCACACCTTATTAAATCCTAGGGTGACAATGAGGATTGCTAATATTTCTGGAATTGTTGTTTTTTTTTGGTACTTATAAAAAATACATGCGCACGTATTAAACGAGGCATTGAAATGTGTCCAAAAAGATATAATTCAGCCATTACTCCTCCTTCACAAAATAACTAACTGCACGTCGATGCGTTGCTTTATTTAGTACCAATGTCATAAAAAAAAACAATAAAACTGTAAAAACACCTTCCCGTTCATAAAAAATAAGGATACCATTTTATTATTTCATTTATAACACTGTAATGCAACGTGACCTATACATAGGTATTCAAAGGGTAGCAAACTTGGGTGCCAAGATGACAGCATATCAAAGGATATTAGTCAAGTTTATATCTTGGTTAATCGGACAGATATTCCCCAGAAATAGACTTCGGATTATAGGATTAGAATTGACTGGCTTTATTATCATTACGCATCTTTAGCACAAACGCAACAAAATAGATAAATAATATTAAATTGCTAGTCTGTCGTAACTTCATAGTATTTGATTGGACAGAAAGTGATATGACATCATCACTACATAGTACGTATAAAACAAAGTCGCTTCCTGCTGTCTGTCTGTCTGTCCCTATGTATGCTTAGATCTTTAAAAGTACGCAACGGATTTAAATGCAGTTTTTTAATAGATATAGTGATTCAAGAGGAATGTTTATATGTACAATACATGTATAATAATAGTAGAGAAACACTGATAATTTAAAAGGTTTATATGTCATGTCGTAAATAGGTAGGTAAACACATTTTTTTGCGCTTACATGAAAAACGCTGGCTGAACCCTACGAGATAGATCAAGATTATGTACTACAGTATTGTCCACCTTAAAAAGATCTTTAAAAAGTCCGCGATGGTATATGTCTATCTCTTAGGGATAACCCACAATAACCATTTTTTATCCTTTACTTTTTACGAGAAATAATGGCTTATTTACGAAGTGATTTTAAGCAATAACAGCATTAATCCCAATAAAGATCCCAAACATATCCAATTAAGTAGGTACCTTAAATACATTGTGCATTTAATATAGATCAATAGGTAGGTTTGGCCCTTTCCAGCATGTAATGTAAATAAATATATTCGAAGATATTACAGATTTAAAATGCAGGGTCATAGCGGTTTCGGCGGCTTCTGCCGGGGGGCCGGCGGCGCGTGCCTGTGTATAGCATTGCACCCGTGCGAAGCCGGGGTGGATCGCTAATTAATTATTTTCCGGAAAATTACCAGTTCTCGCAAAAAAATACGTAAAATATCCTCGCCAGGTCACATCTTCCAATGCCACGAAAGTAGTCTAGTATTTGATATATGTTAGCTATTGTAACAAGTAGGTACATACATAAACATTACACACACTTTTTAAACAATGGTACCAATAACCACACAAGGTTACACCGTTCTTACACCCACAACACTAATATCCATCACCACAACGCAAAACAACATGACAAATTATCATAATACTTTTCATTAATATTGCTTAGATAATACTAGAACATAAGTAGGCTATTGGACATGGTTCTCACCTACGGTGCTCAGACTTGGTCTTTGACAGAAGAAGTACAAACTCGGGGTTTGCCAGCGGGCTATGGAGCGTAGCATATTAGGAGTAAATCGGATGGACCGTATCTGGAACACCACACTGCGCTCACAAACCCTAATAGTCGATGGAGCTTGGAAGGCGGCTAAGTTGAAATGGGACTGGGCTGGCCACGTTTGCCGTATGCGGGATGACTTGTGGGCCAATAACACCACAGAGTGGACGCCACACAACTCAAGACGGGGACGCGGCAGATCTCGTCGGCGATGGTGCGATGACTTGGACTTTTTCCTCAAGGTCTGGCCAGATAAAGCACAGAATAGAGAGCAGTGGAAAAAAAGGGGAGAGGCCTTTGCCCAGTAGTGGGACACAATGGGCTCATAATAATAATAATAAGTAGGCTATTTATAAGAATATGCATAATATTACCTGGGCTTCAAAGGTTACGGGCACATTTCATCTTTCTGCGCGTGCGAAGCCTTTATATGTTATTCTTCTAAGATAAAAGTATAAGCCAATTCGATAAGATCGTCTTTTTAGCCGTAGCTCAAATACAAAAAGTACTAGTCTTGATAAATAATATCACTACCTACGTAAAAAAACTATATTTTTACTTCAGAATTTACTCTTTTTTCGGAGTGAAAATGCTTTAGGCAAAATGTTAAGTTAATGGAAATGTATAAACTATAATTTATGTTTAAAGTAATATAGACACATTATCATGATATAAATAGCACAAGTACGATTCAGGTAATATTTTATAGCGCCTATTATAACAGCTTCGAAACAACAACACGACTCGGTGCTATTAATACTTAATAGGCACTTTACTAAGCCGATTATGGTGACTGCGATTCGAGAATCTCTGTTTATGACTTATTGATATAATAGGACGTTTGATTTCAATAGAATTGCTCTCAGTTGGGAACCGCGTTAGGAATAGGTAGTTTGGGAATTACTATGAATGATTTGGAACACGTGTAACTTTTTTTATTAAATAAACAAAATGTAAATGAACAAAAGTCTAAAATTATACGTTAATTTTGATTGTATACTTTGTTATTTTTGGTCCTGAGAAGGTTACCTACTGTTACAAATATATAAGGCAAAAAGTAAATTCTTTACTCTATCAAACATCTTAATTTAAATTAACACAAATAATAGGTATAACTTTTTATCCTATTAACAAAAAACAACAGTGTGAATTTGTTATTTTAATTAATATATTTGTATTTGTACCACGATAACGATAACAAACTGTCAAAACATTCCGTTAAGGGTTCCTATTTTGAAAGATTTAATTTGTCAAACCAAGAGAGAGACTGCCTAAAACAATACACTGGCGTTCCATTTGTCTTAACCCGCAAAGTTTTGATTGCTGTAAAATAAGTCAAACAATGTCAGGTACCTTCATGGGTGACAGACAAGGAGTAGGTTCAGTTAACCTGAAGCGACTTTCTGAGCGGACTAAAACTACGGACTATTATAATTACGGATTTCTCCTTTCCCCTTCGATCTTCGTTCAAGCAAATATTTGAGGACCTAAAATCGATGATGGTAAAGTTATACTTACATCGGTTTAACTGAACAGTTTCTTGGGTTGTTCTGATATGACATTCGTCCCTGATTTAAGCGTAACCGTCCTAGATACTGAAGTCGGTTACACTGGACTGGAGTTAAACATCTGTTTCACTGAACATTGCCACTGGTTTGTCCTGTTTTGGTTTTGAACCACAAATGCCCGCCTTCCATCGTATAGGAATAAAGTAAGTCATTCGTTTAACTGAACAGTCCCACTGGTTTACATAATTATAATAATAATAATAAGGCGTAGGGATGTGACGACCCCATCGCCCGCTGGTATTACCAGCGCAGTCAGTCACGCGGGGCAGCTTATGGAGAGCTGTTGGGGGGTAGCGACCCCACGTACCTGAGTGCTCCTGGGGGATCCTGACGGGGGGTGATGGGTCAGGACCTCCACCTCTGTCTTGCCTTAACCGGCCGGACAGAGTGGAGTCGCGAGAGTTGCGGCTCGAGGGTGGATGTGGAAACGTAAGGGGTTAGTTGGCTTCGGTTTAAAGCCCAGTATTACACCTCTCCGCCCTTAGCCTTCCGCACCGGTATTGCCCTTAGGCCACTCTATGTGTCGCTATTTTATGGGGGCCCATCTAGCGGGAGGCGAGTCATCGTCTACCAGTGGCATTTTTGCCATGAGACACTTTTTCTGGTAGACGTCCGGCTGTCTCAAACAATAGCCTCATATACAATAGCCCAGTAGTGTTTAGACTCCATACAACCACAATAGTTCTTGCATCTAGCGGGTGCTGTCTCTGTGTGCGTCCCATGACACAGGCCGGGGGAGCATCCGCATAGTGTACCCCTTACATTTCATTAAATTTTCGAAAGCACAGACCATAAGTCGAAAGGGCCTCTGCACATTGGCTTCGGCTCCGTGCACGCCTCCCAAAGGTCCGGGACCCCATTGTCCCGTGAATGGAAGCGACATACAAATATTAATAATATTATTATAATGTATTTATTATTTTACTTCATTTTTTTTTTTATTTTTTTATTTTACAATAAGCGTTGTGTAACATTACAGGTGAAAATACAGATTTTCACAAATAGTGTCAAGTTGGTGGTCGCAGATACTGACCCCCTGAACTAGGCAATTGCCTGTATCTCAGAGGTTAGAGCTCTTCGACATTAATTCTTCTTCAGCGTTTAGTCCTAAAAACTGTGGCCATCCGCGTCACTAATATTCCTCCAACCATTCAGAACGCCAACATTGTGTCCATGCTAAAGTTTCGACCACAGATCAGATGTTTAAAGTCAGAGTAAAAAGAGACTGGATTTGGTAATGATGAAGTCACTTATCAGTTTAACTGAACAGTCCCGTTAGTTTGACTGATTCCATTTCAGTGTTCAACCCGTGGGCGTCAGTTTAACTGAACAGAGCTCCTTTTACTATTCTATTTTATCGTTTCACCCTGGAGGCTGCGACCGTCCGCGTCACCGACATTCCCCCGGCCATCCATCACGCCAACTGTCTGTCTATGCTAAACTTTCCCCACTGATTAGATGTTTGAAATTATAACTGGAGACTTGCATTTCTTGATCAATAATTAACATTGAGAACGAGGGCCGTACGAGTATGTAAGGCAAGTTAACCCAGTTCAAGAACCGGGTTAGTGTTTCGCGTAAGTAGTATTGAATAGATTTTTTAATGAAAAAAGCTTTTCCTTCTTCCGACCTGCCTTCATCCAGGAATATTTGTGTTCTTACATCTATTGATAAATTAAAAAGGTGGAAAATGAAACTGATTGAAAAAAATCGCACTACGCATTACCTATCTTGCTTTTAACATTACTTTTCTTAGTAGGTACGTAGGATTCAAATTGAAAGTATGTATGTAATTGAACATATGTGTATATAATGACAGGAAAAATCAGGACAAAAAATCTGACAGATTTCCTGGATAATCTGTATCTCCACCAGCACAAGTCTCAGTCACTATCGCATTACGCGACCCATTAACAAGACAGGAACTATAATTAATCGAAACTCATTAATGTTGACTTCATTCTTTGCCGATTATCATTTGTTCCCGGCCCGACCGGCCCGGAAAAATACATTACGGAAGCCTCTGGCATTTGTCTTCGTCGCCGCCCAGCCCGACGTTAATTAATATGGAATACCCTTTGGGTTTCCGGCTGTTTACCATTCTTTGATTTATGTCTTTATCCCGAATTCTATCTGCCTTCGCCGATAATTACGTAACACCTATTCTATGCGCGATCGACGTGATGCGCTCAAATTAAATTATGATCTCGTTTACTCGGAAGCGTGTTTGTTATTAAGGCGCTGATGAGTATGTGTTTCTTAATACTTAATATTTAGTGACTGTGATCTTAATACATTTAGTAACAAGGAATAAGAGATCATAATAATGCAAATGTAGGTTGGTTTTGTTTTGTAACACTTAAATATATTTATATTTTAGCGTTGGAAATCACAATGAGAATCGGTAAGAAAACGATAATTGAACTTTGATTACGTTAATTACGTCTTGATTTTGGTATCCACTTCTTTTATAGAAAAACACTTCACCGAATGCTTCAGTTCATAGAATTTTCATTGCATAGACTAATTTTTTCTCGGCAGCCATAATTTTTTCAATGTCATAGGTAGATCAGGTTAGGTTTGTTTTATAACATTCCAAAATATTTTATGGTTTCAGAACAAAACGCTTTCGATGAAATGAAATTTCTATGAAATTCAGATGAAAAGTTTCTCTATAAAACAAGGGTAGTAAACCCTTAATTTTGTACTTCAATATTTTTTTGAATTGCTCTAATACACTTTTTGAAGTGGTTCGAAAAGCTACAATATAAACTTTGTATATTTCATCAGTTTTTATTAGTTGTTAGTCAAATGCGACGCAATTTGTTGTGCGGTGTGGCGACGCAACCCACTAATACGTGTGCAGCGCTACGACTGGCCACGAACGCTGGTTAATTCTGTCCAAACAAAAGCGGACGTCGGAAACTCTTGTCTACGCTGGCGCGTCAGTTTTTTGTATACCATTCTCAAATTTGTAATAATTTAAATTTCTTAAGCAATCGGTAGATATGCTTAAAATGGACAATAATGTAAAGAAATATGTACCTAAGTATTAACTTTTGTACTTAAAAAAAGCTTTTGACATTATAATCAGGAAAGTTATGCTATAAAAGAATTTATAATTTATCGTTTTACTCTCGGTCTCCATTGTGAATGCGAAAGGTCAACCTACATCCTGTATACAACCTACATAAATAAAAACACATTCCAAAACCAAGTGATACTTTTGGCTTCCTCGAGGCTAGAAATACGAACGTGAGTTTAATTTCCACCTTTTTAGGGTTCCGTACCGAAAAGCTGCTAACGGGACACTATTACTAAGCCTCCCCTGCCTGTCCGTTTGTCGCAGGGGAATATATTTGTACCTACTCACCTCATAAAGCCCTTTTATTTGATGTGTCTACATGATCGGTTTCAGAACAATAATTTTCAAAATCCCGTACAAAACATTTATATATGTCAGGAACGAACGGCCCGACATGTTTCGAACTCGTATGGAGCTCTTCACCAGGGACTGCTACCCGTATGGAGCCCTTACGAGTTCGAAACATGTCTGGCCGTCTCTGACAATTTCACGTGAGTGTAAACCGCTTAATACAATAATTAGGTACATATGTCTCACGAAAGTTTTAATAAGATTAAAACATTTATAACATCATAGCTCCGCCCTCCATGCCCCGACGAAAAAGCTGCCGCGCTTTTCGTATTTAAAATAAATATGACGATCAAGTACATACCGGTAGTCTGTATGACCGAGCTAAGTCCCACGAAAGTAAATTTTTATGTCCATTGGGCACCGTACTATCTATATAACACAACTGTGTCTTATATCTATTTCTATTGAGTACTATGAGAGAGTGACAAGATGCTAAGTCGCACGACAAGAGTCGTGTAACACGGTTATGTTAAACGGGATGCTACGGACAACGACGAATCACTTGCAGTCGGCTGAATTTAATCGGTGGACTGCACAACGCCTAAGGCAAGTATAGGTACCTACAATAAATATTACCTAATACTGATGCGTTATTTGGGATAAATGATGATTGCAGGCATAGTAGTACGAGTAGGTAATATCACTTTACGTTTTTGACGCATGTGAGTTTCAAAAGCTTGTCGTTTTCAAAATAGTATTTATGTATCGATGTTCCTCATTTTATTTTGTCTTGCATTGTCATGACATGTATAATATTGTGTTAGAGAATTAGATTTACGTACCCAATCCAAAGGCTTCTCAAGGGCCGGAAACCTCTACCTTAATTAAATCCTGCATGTCAAGGCTACGTGTGTATTATACAGCACGTTTACTTAAGTTTTGCATACGAAATTACATCGTACCAGTAGTATGTATACCTGTAATACTAACAAAGGAGCGGTATCATATCGAGAGCGGCAAGCTGTAGGTATGTGTTAATGTATACTGTCCTTTCTACAGTGACGGACAACTCAGTGGGTAAAGTTATCAGGTATTTTCCTTTTATATTCTTGAATATTCTTCGTGCTATTTGGCTTGGTTTTGGCTTCATTGAGAGCGACATATCTTAATTTAACCTAAATAATTAATAATCTGCTGATAGCATTGTCTATTCAGTTTACAATTACCTAAGCGTTTTATGCACTTTGTTCTGTTATGTCATGTTAACTGTGCTTACTATTTTCACGAAATTTCACCTATAGAATGACAAGGCCACGTTATGATCCGTCATGACTGTATAGGTACCACCAATTTTTTTGGGGTCGTGCTGTGACCCTATTTGGTATTGATTTTCTTCAAAATCTCAAAGTAATAAGTGAATAATTGTATTGGTGAAACCATGTATGTAAACTGTAGTAGGTAGAATAAAGACGCCTAGAACCTACGTTTTGCATTGACGTTCTGGAAGATGCGCCAACGGACGAAACTTAGCCCGTGACTAACCAAAACCAGGTTCACGTTCAAGCGCTTAACCTAGTTAGTGTCTAGGCGTAATTATCTTAAGGTAGTAGCCTAGTAGATATATAAATGCAAAATTTCTTGGTTGACATGTTAAAATTAATACATCTTCAAGATGATTTTTTAGCCTATGCGGGTGTCCTAATAATCGGTTAAGGTCCTTTTCCTTGCCCGTCTTGGTAAAGTGAATGCTCCTGGCAAAAGTTCAGGAATGCGTCCAGCTCATCTCCCCATTTTCTATTCGGTCTGCCTTGGCTTCGATATCCACTCCTGCAACGTTCACGAGACTACATAATGATAATAAAAATATGTGTAAGAAAGGAATATTCTGAAAGTAAATACATTTATCACTTATGTATATACCTACATACGAGTATATACTTATCAGAAAGAAATGTTGGGATTATTCAAAATCATATGATGTTTTCGTCAAAATGGGCTCACTCCCCAGTCCACAGCGCGAGTCACGCAAAATTACCCACTCAGCAGCGTGCACCACGGTACTCCTCCCTGCTCTCCAACTTTGTACAGGTGAAGGGGTCACCCGTAGACTTTCCTAATTTTATATTTTGTATTTTTTTTTTTGTTGACGATCCTTTTTGGGATTTTCCTTTTATTTCTATAATGTTATTTTTTACGTTTTTTACTTTATTTTTAGTACCTAATGATTCGACTAATTAGACCCTGCTCTCTGTAACTGATGATTCGAAAGTGCTTCTAGCTAAATCTACTTGAATAAATAATATTTTGACTTTGACTTTGACTAAAGCTGGCTTTTGCAATACAAAAGAGAAAACCTTCTGTACTGCTTTATTCTGTGTATTCGTTTAATTGGTCGTATGTGTACGCTGTCACCTAAGTCTATATGCTGGACAGATAGCCGCTACATCACAGCGTGGTAAATTATTTATGCACTCATCACCATAAAGCTGGTTATGAATGTTATGATGTGACATTTCGGCACCTGCATAGTGGCTAATGACGTGCCCTGCACTAATAACGAATACATAGTCATCGCACGTACGTGGTCTAAACATGAGATGCGAACTAGTTATCTACCATCACTACCAACACACAGCTTTCAATAAAAATTAAAACCTTTTGAAACTACCTCTTTTATTCTGGGTTAATAAAGCCTTTGGACAATTCCCATGAAGTATAACTTCTCAGGAATTATCGAATATGCATGTTCTTTAAATTGAAAGCTCAAAGCAATATTTACATTTTCGAAGAAAGTTTTCTACACACTAATGAAAAAAATATATATATACTCTATCAGTCATACGTAAACGGCAAGGGTGACATAGATTGCTTTTTACCCCGTATCTTTCTCTGCAAGTTTTTAACGTGATGTTAACAATTTTCGGTAAACTACTGATTTTCGTTGTAAAAACTTTTTTTCAGAAATATTAATTTGATTTAAAAGTTAATAGTTAGAAATACCCAAATCATCATAATATACCTTAGGTTTGTTCAGAGGTTAGGGACACCCTGTATAAAGCTTGATACCATTATCAATATGGGCTCAATACTTGACGGTTCAAGTGTAGGTCTAAACCTCTCATTGTCAGCACTTTGTGTGTTTATATATATTATAAATACAGAGTTAGAAGTTAACTAATATTATTAAAGTATTCTTGATCAAAATCTAATTAGCAAAACTAGAAGATCACCGCATTTTAATCGGGCATTTTCATAATTTAAACTACTTAATTTTAAGATCAGCAGTCTGAAGGATAGTAAGTTATTTTAATGGTCAATTTGATGTCAATCAGGGCTCATAAATATTGTGAGACAAGTCTATAAAATGCTACTAATGTGATGAACTACCGAATATAGATTGATTGATTTTGCTAATCAAATCTTTTTAAGTTTAGTGATATATGTTTTAATATAAAACAAATAATTTTCCAGTCCGTTTTAAATCGTCATTCGTAACTTAGTCACGTCACAATTATTTTGATTTATTCATTTCAAAATCATTTGCATACTGACATTATCCCACTGTTGTTCAGTTTACAGACGAACTGTATACTTAACTCAATTTCGTCATTTTGGCGGTTACATTAATTCATATTACAGGTTTGAAGAGTAGACTTTATGTTTTAAAATATTGCTCCTTTTACAGGGTATAAGTACTGTATATAAAATACTCCTTCCGCATCCAGACAACCTCCTAATATATAATGAATGTCTTGTAAGCAGAACTATCTCGGGCGAAAGCCACTGGCGTCTGACATATCCAATTAACATGGTATCCGGTTTCGGTGACTCCAGTGGTACCAACTGCGCCTGTATGGCACTTCCTTTTAGTGCCAGTCTTGATTTGTTCAAGGGTTTACTCATGCTTAGTGTTAATTAAGGCCATGTGCGTTCCCATTGAGGGTCCACGTTGGAATTTCGAGCTTTTGAATGTGTCAGTCTTTAGTAAAAGTTCTCAAACGATTGTAAATTCATCCTTTAATTTGTAAAAGTCGGCACTCAAAAGTTACATTCGGTTAAAGGTGGACCCTCAGTCGTGCCTGTCAGGTACCCATATTTAATAATCTACTTAAAATTTACAACTGCTGTAAATGGCTACTCTTAGTAAAAGATTTGTAAAACTAATTTCATTAATTCTGATTCCTTTCTGCTAATTCAATAAGAAAAAATTGCATGCAGAAGGTGGTCCCTCAATTGAACGCGATAAGTTCACATTAAGTGAGAACAATAGTAATATTTAAAACATAGGTGTGACTGAGAGTTAGTAAAAGTACTTAAATCATTGTAAATTCATTCTTTAGTTTGTAAAAGAAGCCATTCAAAAGTTACAATCGATTAAAGGTGGTCCCTCAATTGAAACGTTTGTCATAAGAATAAATCAATTTACGTATCATTTTGATTGTTAAATAGACAATTGCTATAGTCTATTCTTTAGTAATTTTTTTTTACTAACTATTGCTCCACCGAACAGTATAAACAAATGTACCGTTTTACTTAAAAAAGCAATCAAAGGCCTGCGAAGAAATACTACACTCTAGGTGACCACATATTAGGGTTTCCTAGGATAAGTAAATAAAAATAATAACTTTTTGTTGACGTTATTTATTTTTTATTTTTAAGTTTGACATATCTTGGGTTATCATGACAATAAGAAAAGAAAACGCCATGCTCCCAATCTATCCATCTGTAATCTCACCAAGAAAAATTTGACAAATGGGCTTGTATATTTTTTAAAAGACAAATATACTGTTATCCTTTTTTTCTTGCAGAAACTTGACGTGCTTTACAGAGATAGCAATATAGTCCTAGGTTTCTACTAAGTAACACGGACTCTATTGACTTTTCCTTACTCTGAAACCCGCTCCAGACCTTCCGATCCGATCCGATTTATCGGAAGCAATCGGATAATGTGTAGTGCAATTGTCCGATTTATCGGAAGAAATCGGATAATGTGTAGTGCAATTGTTAGGACATTTCTTCCGATAAATCGGATCGGACCGGAAGGCCTGGAGCGAGTTTTAAGGTTTTCGCATGCCAAATGTTTCCCCAGATTTTTGCCTCTTGTAACACTGCGTATTTTGGTGGTGCGTAGTTGAGATTGCGGGTATTCGTATAAAAATAAAACCATTTGTGTAACACCTTCGGTTTGCATCGAAGAATTTTGCTATTATAATTGCACCTAAATATATCAATAGGTATGGAAAGGGTTTCCAATTTTGAAATGAATGGGTAACAGGGTGAACCACCGCAAAGAGATGAAGATGAAGGAAAAAGTGCGGAAAATGTAACATTGGATCTGACAAGAACACCTGAAAACCAATCTAACTGTATTGCCGCCAAAGTCAATCCCGGATGAACTAAGGGCTGAATTGTTGTTGAAATTGAATGTTTATATCTCGCCGGGTACAAAGCATGCAGTTAGTCCAAATCAAGACTGGCAAGAAATATCGGAGGCAGAAAATAACGTTGCCAGGCTGTTAGGTTCCTTTTTAGGGTTCCGTACCCAAAGGGTAAAAACGGGACCCTATTACTGAGACTTCGCTGTCCGTCCGTCCGTCCGTCTTCTGTCACCAGGCTGTATCTCAAGAACGGTGACAGCTAGACAGTTGATATTTTCACAGATGATGTATTTCTATTGCCGCTATAACAGCAAATACTAAAAATGAAATAAAATAAATATTTAAGGGGGGCTCCCATACAACAAACTTGTTTTATGGTACGGAACCCTTCATGCGCGAGTCGGACTCGCACTTGCCCAATTTTTATTTATAATAATGACAGCGGCTTTGTGCGCTTTACGTGCGTGCATTTTATGTGTTTGTAGAATATGTAGTACAATTTGAGTTAATTTGTTTTGTATTCATTTGACCATTAAATTGACCATAAATATAGTGTGGTCGTATAAAAAATTATTAACGTCACCAAACAGAAATTATTTTTATTTACTTATCCTAGGAAACCCTAATATGTGGTCACCTAGAGTGTAGTATTTCTTCGCAGGCCTTTGATTGCTTTTTTAAGTAAAACGGTACATTTGTTTATACTGTTCGGTGGAGCAATAGTTAGTAAAAAAAAATTACTAAAGAATAGACTATAGCAATTGTCTATTTAACAATCAAATGATACGTAAATTGATATATTCTTATGACAAACGTTTCAATTGAGGGACCACCTTTAATCGATTGTAACTTTTGAATGGCTTCTTTTACAAAGTAAAGAATGAATTTACAATGATTTAAGTACTTTTACTAACTATCAGTCACACCTATGTTTTAAATATTACTGTTGTTCTCACTTAATGTGAACTTATCGCGTTCAATTGAGGGACCACCTTCTGCATGCAATTTTTTCTTATTGAATTAGCAGAAAGGAATCAGAATTAATGAAATTAGTTTTACAAATCTTTTACTAAGAGTAGCCATTTACAGCAGTTGTAAATTTTAAGTAGATTATTAAATATGGGTACCTGATAGGCACGACTGAGGGTCCACCTTTAACCGAATGTAACTTTTGAGTGCCGACTTTTACAAATTAAAGGATGAATTTACAATCGTTTGAGAACTTTTACTAAAGACTGACACAAGCTCGAAATTCCAACGTGGACCCTCAATGGGAACGCACATATTAAGGCCTAGTTGTGTTTGAATCGATTTCCATATTTGAACCTACATACATATACGTAAATATAAATATGCATAAATTGTAATACAACCATTTTAATTGGTTCTATCGCGTGTATTCTCGTACATTTGAGATCCCGACTTTTCGTACGCTTTTCACGGACGGATAAAGTATTTGAGTTTTGCATTTCTATGTGTTGATGATCCTTTTTAGGATTTTTCTTTTATCTGTATAATGTTGTTTTGTATGTTTTTTATTTTATTTTTAGTTATAAGTCTATCAATAAATTGCTCTGCTCTCTGTAACTGACGTTTCGAAAATGCTTGTAGCTAGGCCTACTTGAATAAAGAATATTTTGACGTTGACTTTGTCTATGATTAAACTACTTTACTTTAGAATAAAGACACTAGCGTAAAACGTTAGCTATGTTTTTCACAAAAAAAATATAAACAAACATTTTGCATGAAATGATTTTCGCTTTTCGAAGCGCTTTGATAAGTCACAAAAAATCACACTAATATGATGAAGGCGAAAGTTTGTGAGTGTGTTTACGTGTAATATGTTTGTGACTTCTTCACGCTCAAACTACTGGCCCAATTTTAATAAATTTTGATATGTAGGTCGCTGACACCCTGGATTAACACATATGCTACTTTTTATCTCGAAAAAAATTAGTGTTCCCGCGGCGCAGCTAGTGAGAAATATTTTTAGGGTTCCGTACCCAAAGGGTAAAAACGGGACCCTATTACTGAGACTTCGCTGTCCGTCCGTCCGTCCGTCCGTCCGTCCGTCCGTCCGTCTGTCACCAGGCTGTATCTCAAGAACGGTGATAGCTAGACACTTGAAATTTTCACAGATGATGTATTTCTATTGCCGCTATAACAACAAATACTAAAAATGAAATAAAATAAATATTTAAGGGGGGCTCCCATACAACAAACTTGTTATACCTATATATACATATATATAGGTACGGAACCCTTCATGCGCGAGTCGGACTCGCACTTGCCCAATTTTTTAAAATACTTACTCTTCACTATGAAATCTAAACATTTATTGCCCCGCATCATTTATGCAAACAAAGCTAGACCCGCGCATTTTAAATTAAGATCTCATTTATTGATAGCAAAACCCAAAGTTTCAAAAGGTGAGATGTTACATTTTGAGTTGTGAGATCATTTCTCAGCGTTATCATACAAAAGCATCAGATATGCTCAAAAGTAATTTTGCTGTTAAGAGTTGACTGCAAGATGATTGATGAAAATGCCAACGACAGACGGCTCCCAAAATAAGAAACTTAACGTTTTGGGGAAAATCTTGAATATTATTCTTATAAAATGACGAGCCATTTAGCTAAGTGGTTTCTGTATGTTTGCGAGATGGAGTAAACATTTGCTGTAACATATGCAGTTTCTTCCTGGATGGATACAAGTACATATTTGCTTGTTTCCCTTTGTCTGGAGAAAGTTTCTAAATTGTGATGCAGATACAAAGCGGTGCAAAACACAATTGTAGTGTTTGAACGCAATAGCTAAACGTAAGCACCTTTAATTTAAGACATACGTCAAAATGCATAAGTTTAGAAATAATGAGTTTATAATAAGTATATTTTACTTGGTTTTGAGGAGGAAGAACTAGAAATATAGGTAGTAGGGTCATTCCCGCATGAATTTTTTTCTTGTAATCACATGACGGTTTAGAACTTACCTGTATGTTTCTAAACTTAAATTGTTCCAAAAAATTAAAGCCTAGCAAGCTGTATGAAACGAAAATTAACTTAATCATATTAAAACTTTCGTAGACATATTTTATTATTGTATCAAGCGGTTTACACCTTCATTTTCATCAAGAAGAGCTCCGTGCGATTTCAAAACATGTCGTTCCGTTGATGACAATTTCCCGTGAGTGTAAACCGGCTTAATACAATGATCAATAACTTTCTACCTTTTTAAACCAATCGAAAAAACAAATGAGTAATTGTACTAGCACCAATACCTCATTGCCTCAAAACATACTTAGATGAAATACTTATCTATCCATTACATTTTAGCTACCGAGTAAATGTAAAACTAGTAGCTCAACGTCATTTCCTATCTCTTACCTACACATCAAAAATTAATCATTCCGCTAAGACGGATTGAGTAGACTTTCAAATTGTTTCTTGTGTTATAAAAATCATGAATGGTTTAGGAAGCGTTAAATCTTCACCAATTACAATTTTCTTTATGAATTTTTATTGCATATTAATCGCAGTTAAATTGGCCGTGAGCGCGGATTTTAATAATAGTCACATTAAACGTTTTGTTTTAAGGAAACAATGCTTCGTGTGGTTTGCTAAGTGAATGGGCAGAAACTTCAATATAAGCTTTTCATCAGATTAAACAAAGCCCATAGGAAGGATAATATGAAGGATTATTTTACTACCTTTTGTTTGTATTTGGGTCAATGTGAAGTGATATCCATTGAGTAACTCTTTACTACTACGATTTTCGGCGGCAACCTACAAAAACTTTGTAATTGCGACAGTGAGATTTCAGCAAAAGGCTGTTTAAGTCTACTGGTGACCGAAGAGCTGGCAGCTTCCTCGCATAACGCATCAGCATTGCGAATTGCGATTCAGTGGGAAATGCAGCGTCTTCGGGACCAAGCCACGGGGGCACAGTTTTCTCGAGTTATTTTAGCTATATTTAATTCATTTTAGATTTTAGTTCTTTAGTTTTATCTTTTAAGGTTTATGCATGTAAACACTTTATTGTACACAAAAACAGAAATACATTAAAACAAAAGAAATACATGTACAAAGGCGAACTTATCCCTTTAAGGGATCTCTTCCAGTTAACCTTTGAGTAAATGAGTGCTAAAGACAAATGTAAAATGTAGACAACCAAAGCAACATGTACAATACGAAGGAGGATAATTTAACAATAATACTTACACATGAAAATGCAAAAAAAACCAAAATAGAGAGAGATAGGCAAACAGTCAATATAATACATAATACGTAATAAATATATATGTATATATATATATATATATATATATTAGTTTGACAGCCACAATCCCTTCAACTTCCCCTTGAGCGATGCAACGGACTGCGTCTGCCTTAGGGCGGGAGACAACTTGTTCCATAATTTCACGGCGCGCACAGCAAAAGACATATCGTAGACATGCGATCTATGCGGTGGGATCGATAGAGCTAGATTCGCACTAGACCGCAGGCGATGGCCACTACCATCCGCCATGTAAGAGAACTTCTCTGCAAGGTAAGGAGGAGAAGAAGGAATAAAAAGGACATTATACAGAAGACAAAGAACATGTAAGTCTCTGCGCTGACGGATCGGAAGCCATTTAAGTTGGGCGCGGTATTGAGACACATGATCAAACTTGCGGAGACCAAATATGTACCTGATACAGACATTTTGTAGGCGCTCCAGCTTGTCAAGTAGCTCCCCCCGGAGATCCAGGAAAGCAACGTCACCGTAGTCGAGTAGTGGGAGCAAAAGAGAGCGGGCAAGCATGATCTTCGTATGAAAAGGAAGGAAATTCTGCAGACGCCTCAATGAATGAAGGGACGCAAAGAGTTTCTTGCTGATCTCAGAAATATGAGGTGCCCATGACAAAGTTTGATCCATGGTAATGCCTAAATTTTTAACAGTAGAAGAGAAAGGTATAGGAAAGGTTTAATTTTAATTTATTTGTTCATTTCACTTAGATGTTGATTGCGACAGTTATAAGCTCATTCTTATGTAGACTATCTCCTGAAAATACAAAATATAAATTATCAACAGTTTTCTAAGATGTTCAATCACTGTTCTCCCCTAGGGCACGGGACAGAATAACGACAAGAAAAAGTCGAAACACCCAAAAATTTCGAATTTAGTTTTTCCAAAACCATCAATATTCTGAATTTTCATAATACTAAATACTAAGACGCATTTGCTGTAGGAAGTGTGTTACACAATTTTATTAGGTTACGTTAGGATTATTCATGTCAAATAAACCAGCCAAGAGCATGTCGGGCAACGCTCAGTGTAGGGTTCCGTAGTTGCCCATCCTTCACAATAGACGGGCTTAAAACAGCGGCTTCGTCATCATCGCTACCAATTACATCATATCTTTCTCGAACAACCAATAACATTCTCAAATTGTTTTTGCGAATATCAAAAGGAAAAAGTTTCTCTAGTGCTTTATTCTGAGGATCAGCCTCTCTAGCACAACTATGCAATACGACTCCTGTCGCGCAACATAGCATCGCCCGTGACTCTCTCACAGCACTGTACACAAAGAGATTGGTAATATATCTCGCGTGAGAAATTTGCGTCTCACAGTTGTGCTAAATGGTATGGTTGCCGGCGGTCACCACTTCAACATGGATGTGGGTTATTCCGTAGTCACTTTTGTAATTATACCTAATCATAATCCCGAGTTTATAATCTATTACATACATATTACATTACAAGTTAATATAGTATATAATGAGAAATTTATATGCGACATGAATTACATTCCTTAGTTGAATCACACTTTACCAGCAAAACAAGAAATAGATTATGTTTAAGAACGAGAATACACGTAATATCTTTATTTAGTTTCCATACATTTTACTAACTTGCAACTGCGAGTATGTGTATTACTACGTCAGTACACATTTTGCATGATTTAAACCCTCTGTTATGGATCCGTGTTTAAATGGTATCAATGGTGTCCCTTTATTTAGGCCTATTGTATATTGTATTATTTTATTATGTGTGTTTTGACGGCGCTGTTGGCGCAATCGTAGTGCAGTTGCCTACTAAGCTGGTAGCCCTGGGTTCGAATCCCAGCAAGATGAATATTTGAATATTTATTTTGTTCCTGGGTTATGGATGTTTCTCTGTAGGTTTTTAGTTAAGTATATGATGAGTTTATATAAGTATCTAATAGCGCAAACCAAGTAGAGCGTAATTTGGGATTAGATCGATTATTGTGAGCTTGTCTGATATTTCAAGCTAATAGAAATAATTGAGTAAACACTGAATATTTAACCTATATTATACATTGTAAGTATACAATATCGGATTATATGCATTATTAATCTACTTTCCGCTATCCTTCGGACCAAATTCCTGGCTCACATAGCTTACAGGACGATGTTTCCGCGAAGGTTTTTAGTCCAACCAACAAGATAATACGGCAACAGTAATTATTAGACTTTTACAATGAAATGATAAATGATGCAACGTGGTCCTTTCTTTGTGAACATTCTGGAATATTTCATGTTTAAATTACTTTATGTACATTATCCTAGCCGAATGTCATCCACTGCAATACAAAATCTCGTTTAAAAATCCCACAAAAACCGGACTCGTATTACCCGCATCTAACGGTTATCCATAGGTAATTCCAACGGGATAATTAATAAACCTTGTAAGTTTTTGTTACTACGAGTATTTCCACTCATTCTTTACCATGGTGACATTCTGAAAATCCGCATTAAACCGCGCCTAGTTCATTTCTTCTAGCCCTTATATTTATGTAATAAAATAATTGAAGCAGTGGCTAGACTAATATTTTAAAGCACCGGTTAAAATCGAATGGTCCGTCAAGCAGAATATCAATTACAAGTCTATGATTACGTATCTAGTTGATATTTCTCTAGGTGTTATAACATGATAGTGACGATTTGAAAACATTGTGACTATTTATGATAGCTGTTAGTGAAAATCGAAAAACATTGAATCTAGACTCCGTTGTAAACTATCCCACTTCGCAGCGTAAAATAGCATTTTTTGATTGGACTAAATGTGCACTAAAACTATAAATCACGCATTTATTTCGTGAGGCACGGATCTGCGGCCTGGGTACGTGCTTATCTGTTATTTGCAGCGCGAACGCTATGCCGTGCCGGCGGTTTTCGGTAACAT
Source organism: Apotomis capreana (assembly GCA_947623375.1). Lineage (NCBI taxonomy): Eukaryota > Metazoa > Arthropoda > Insecta > Lepidoptera > Tortricidae > Apotomis > Apotomis capreana. The sequence continues at coordinate 21,903,069 of OX392501.1, forward strand.
GTTGATAAATATTGGGGGAGATTCTGTGTAAAGGTTGGTACAGAAAAGGGGGTATAACTGTGAGGTGAATTTTAAGGACTGTTACACCTAAAAAAGGGAAGTTATACATGGTAAATCTAAGATTTGATAACAATAATACTAAAAACTCATTTAATACACACTGGAGTTATTAATTATTCAGGGTAGTAAGCTCATTTTCGTTTAAATCAATATAATGCACTTAGAGACTACACAACAGTAAATCAGCATCCATTGTTAGCCCGTTGCTTAGCCGATCTTCATTGAGGAACGCAAATCCCCTGAGCCACTGCAGCGACCATCTTGGATTTGTGCTACACTTAGCGTAATTCGATGGTCTCTAATACCAATAGGTACGTATATGTGGGTTCACAATAGGATGTAGGATAAGGTAAGTTAAAAATGTGAATGTCTTATTTCAGGGCATTATTTTAGGTGAAGTAGCATGATCACAGATTAGCGTGATTTAATTTTCATTAATCCAATCTGGTCTATAACTAAAACACTGTTTGTATACTGAATTGCACAGCATTTTTTTATTATTAACTACGGTTGCTTATGTTAACGGTATTAGTTCATTCTATAAACAGTTCAACTCAAAATTTGAACTCACTTGAGTGGATAAATAGTGTTTTTATGGTGTAGTTTAGTTTTTAATCATTTAAGATGGAGTGACTTTCCCGCGTTAATGTTTCCGTGATACAAGGCTTGTATCATAATGACGCACATGTGTAACCACCCTAAGCTTTATGATGCCGGACCACTTGCGTCTGCAAAATGTCTATCTTTATTATCTCTTATTTTATGGGATAAAAGTGACATATACAACATAGGCTAAGTAATCACGATATACGAACTACAGTATACTAGTAATAGTCATGATAATATTATATTTATACAATATTCAAACATTATAAATATTTATACCATGCATTTTTTATATTGTGTATAGTGTATATTTCATGGGAATTAATGTATTTTTGTGCAATCGTGTATAAATACACGCACGTTTTGTTGTATGTACCTATGTGTACTAATCCTGCACCAATAATGTATCTATTTAGCCTATGGTTGACTGTAGGAGAATACCTCCTAACATTGAGCACGCCATCTTTGCTTACCTGGAGTAGGTATGCAGTAAAAGTTAAATAAGTACCTAAGTAAGAAAAGCACCGATAGAAAAATAAACAGCTCTTAAAATAAGTAAATAAATTGATGAGCTAAGAAGTAGTATAAATTCAAATTATAGTTAAAATGTGACATTAATGACAGTAATAGTTAAAAATTTGCATTAATGCTAACATTAACTTAATGTACATATGTTGTTTCAATATATATTCGAGATAGAACTGCTCCGAAGGCATCCATCATCCAGGCTTAATGGCTTATTCGAATCAATTAGTAACTTGAGGCTTCGTCTAACGCAATTATTGATTGTTCTGTTGATTTACGTTTTTAATATTTGTTTCATCTCATCAATGACAAAATTCCTTAAGACGAGATTGATTACGACATTGACGACGTCTCGGTAGTGAAATTACAAATAAAATAAAAATAAAGCAAAAGTCTAGCAGCTGGCATAATGTGATTGTTTATTTACACATTATACCTACGGTTCTTAAATGCGTGTCTCACTGCAGAGACACGCATTTAAGAAGAAGAACTTTTAAGACCTCCTCTCTTTCTTGCCACTCGTTTCGGTGAAGAGCTTGTAGGAAAATAGATTCTGGAATGCATTCAGCGGGCCTGTGGAAGTTGCTTTTATCGCGCGATAAATAAGTGTTAAAGAACGTCACGTTTTGACAAAATGCGATTGTGACAGATGCTTTGTCACTTTATTTACGCAACCATCATAGGCTCGCTGGTAATTCTACAATCTCGTTTATTCATGTGCTCAAATTATATTGTTATTATTATTATATTGAGCCCGTAATATCCCACTGCTGGGCAAAGGCCTCCCCCTTTTCTTCCAGTGATCTCGGCTTAAGGCTATTTCTGACCAATCCATCAAGAAGAAATCCAAGTCGTCCCACCACCGCCGGCGAGGTCTGCCACGTTTCCGTTTTGAGTTTTTAGGCTTCCACTCTGTAGTGGTCTTGGCCCACAACTTATCCGGCATGCATACGGCAAACGTGACCAGCCCATTCCCACTTTAACTTGGCCGCTTTCCGAGCTACGTCAACAATTTGGGTCTGGGAGCGTAGAGTGGTATTCCGGATCCGATCCATTAATTTGACACCTAATAGGTTACGCTCCATGGCCCTTTGGCAGACCCCGAGTTTGAACTTCTGAACTTCTGTAAGAGACCAAGTCTGAGCACCATAGCATAGGTGAGAACAGGAAGTATGCATATGTCCATGAGCCTCCTTTTGAGTGATAGCGGGGGGTCACCTTTCATTAAGTGTTTCATGTACCAATAGCTCCTCCAGGCGTTTCCTACCCGTTGTTCGACTTCTTTTTCTTGTCGCGCCTGGAAGGAAACTATTTGGCCCCAATTAAAAATATTCATGGACATATGCAACCGGCTCTCCATTTATTTCTATCCTACGTTCTGTACTGTTGGTCATGAGCTTAGTCTTTGACATGTTCATCATTAGTCCAACCTTGAGGCTTGCCTTGCTTAGTTCTTCAAGCATAATTTGTAGCTCGGCAGCAGTTGAGGAAAAAAGGACAATGTCATCAGCGAATCGAAGATTGGTTAATCTGCGCTCTCCTATGACCAGTCCCCTTTCCCCCCAACTCGGCGCAAGTTTTCTAAACACGTGCTCTAGTGTGCTGGTGAAGAGTTTCGGCGATAGCGGGTCTCCCTGCTTGACTCCTCTCTTTACCTTAAAGGATGGGCCAGGCGACTGAAGTTTGAACTGACAGTACTGTTGACTGGCAGTACTGTTGAAGTACCTCTGAGTTGCACATAACCTGGCTCTATCCCTTGGTCAAGCAAAGCTGTAAATATGGAGCTGTGAGTGAGGCTATCAAACGCCATTGAATAATCCACAAAGGCCAAATAGTGTGGTAGATTGTGTTCATGACTCAACCATTTGGTTTAAGGAATGTATGTGGTCCATGGTGGAGAGACCCGGTCGGAAACCAGCCTGCTCGGGTGGTTGGTTGCGGTCTAGTTGGCCTGAGATACGGGATTCTATCAGTTTGATAAATATTTTGTAAAGGTGGGAAACAAGACTGATAGGGCGATAATTTCCAATATCAGACTTGTCTCCCTTCTTGTGCAGCAGTATGATATTGGAGTGACACAACTGTTGTGGAAATGCTAGCGTTCGTATAATGCTATTAAACAGCTTGGTAATATGAGGAATTAGTGACGATCCACCGACTCTTAAGGCTTCGGTTGTGATGCCATCATCACCAGGGCTCCTGCTATGTACTTCATTTTTCGGAGCGTAAGATATACTTCGTGCTCGGTTATGGGTGAAATGGCATTCAAGCTTGTATCTGCGATGGAAAAAACGTCTTGTGTTCGGAGCGAATCGGAGTACAGAGTTTGGTAGTCGGTAGCAATATTTAAAATGTTGTGCCTGTCGCCCTGTGTATTTCCAGAACGATCTCTCAAATTTGTGATCCAAGGTCTGCCTTCGGATGCTGCCGCCTTAGCCGCTTTTAGAGATCTGTTACTGTTCAACGCTATTTCCACTAGTTTAGTTATCTGATATCTGCGCGTGATATGTGTTCAAAAAGGTAATATTTTGAATACAGCATTAATTTAACCTTCTCCATCACTAATTTCACAACGCTTAAAAAACAAATATGTTGTTTGACACGCAATAAAAGCAGTAGATCACTCACTTGACGCCATGCCACTAACACGCCTGTCAAAAGTGGTGCTTCCTTGACGTGATATATACCACCGACTTGAATCGCGCCGACCATTGGAATGCAAATGGCCGTGTTACATAAACAGGATATTATACAGTAACTAAACCAGTGTATTCTAATTGTATTTAGTATCAATTTTATTTTGAAACACTTCCGTAACAGTGAAACAGTAAGAAAATATATAGTCTAGTTTTCTTTTCAATTTACTGCGTAGATAACCTCAATTATTTATATATCCACTTTATCACTGCCTTATATTATTAACTTAAACGATTATTGGTATGATTCGACCTATATTACATAGGCCAGTTCATATTTTTAAGGAGATTTATTATATCGCAGTATATTTTTTACTGCCGGTACAGTTTCGCTTTAAGGAGCGTACAACCTTGATTAAAAACATACTTTTAAAATCTGTAAATCTGATATCACTAAAATTCAAAGAGGTTAATACTTTTGCTGGCTTTGTAATGAATAGACCGAAGGAACCATTTAAATGAAAAAGTATAGCTAAAAACTCACTGAAGCGTCTTCACCTTTGATATTATGACTCGGGTTTTACAAAGCTATAATAAAACATCTTATGATTAAAAGTCAACTGACTTACTGACATTTAATATCAGTACCTGTGCCAAGAGTTAACAGTGACCGTACTCGCTTGCAACTGAGTTATTATAACGATTTGTATGTTCTACAAAGTAACTCCTAGGGGCACTGTACTATTATCCATACAATCCTTTACGCTCTCGCTTGCGAGTACGGTCACATTAACTCGTGGTAAGGGTATCGACCTATATAAAAAGCGGGCTTAGATCACAATCTGCGACCGTCACTAATTTCTTAATCCTCAAGTCTTTTAAGACGCTGTTTTGACAATTACTTCAATTGGCCATAACCGAGCCAACGCTAAAACCTTCATTGTGTTTGTGACACTTAATATCAGTTGAGTATGCCCATTTGCTAAGTTCTGAAGCCCATTTTTGTCCGAGGCCAAATAAAAGAATTTCGGACTCAACCCATACTTGGGCAAGAAAACAAACTGCGCATTCCGCAATGCAATTATAATAAATCCAGATCCATAAAAAATATTAACACCAGATTTTTGGGTTGTTTGCCGCTAAATCTTCCGCCTACGCTGCATAGCTTAAAGCAACTGATCCAGTTTCGAATATCCTTTTAAATGACACATTATAGTTTATTTTTTCTTTGTCGTATTGTTATTTAAGTTCTTAATATTTGACCCTTTTCAAACAACAATAAATTAACTTATAAAACCAGTCGTATTCAACTTGTACAGTTCGCGGTAAAATTAAAGGCTTATTTTACATAGATACCATTTTTCAAATACCTACAATGATAGTTTTGTTCCGGAAAAGAGTTAACAAGTAGCTCTGCAAGCCACTGACCTCGCGATTATTTTTCGAAATGACTGAAATATGACTTTTTTACGTTTTCAACCTATATCTCTCAATTTCGAAAAACACAGTACGCGGAACATAGTAAACAATCGCGTGTTGGGCTAGAGCTCAGGGTGTTGTAGCACACATCTTGGGAACCTGTTCTAACAGAAGATGTCAAAATTAGTTTCGAAAATCAATGCACAGATAAAACAAGAAAAACACTTGACTGTATAAAAACGAAATCGCTAAATACCTAGTTAGCATTTAACCATTTCGTTTTTATACAATGATTTTAATATCAATAAATCATGGTTGGTAGTAAAAGCTTTAGCTTTCGACTTTCCATAGACTGATTGTTATATCGTAAAAAGCTAATTAATAAATTAGCAGCAGGTGAAAATAAAGTTTCACTTTTGATTGTATTTTTACTAAATTATCATGAAATATTTTAATCAAAAAAGCAACAGACCCCATTTTCACAAACCATTGAAGTTTTGACACAATGTGAGTGTCATACCGTTAAAATTTTGACATTGACAAGTCAATGTCAAAATCCTTCGACCATTTTTTTTTAAATTAGGTTTAAAAGACAAAGACCCCTTATGTTGCAGTCACCTTATGTCACATGTACAGTCCGACCAAAAAGAGTAGAAATTAAAAAGTGGCAATACTAATATAATGTCGTCCCTGTTTTCTTATATTGATTAGAAAGGAAGGACACTACAGTATTGCCATTTTTTAATTTCTACTCTTTTTGGTCGGACTGTATACCTTTCAATTATTCCATCAAAATTATGTAATGTGATATGCAATAAATGCTTGACTTTGACTTTGACCCTCAGCCAACAAGAAAGCAAGCTGTCGTGAAGAACTTTTAAGAACCATGGTGAGGAAATATAAAGAGCTGCAGTTTTTAGGTCCTTATAGCAAGGAATCATCCTCCTTGCGTCGGTTGCCTCATTGCTGAGAGTCGTGCTGCCGCACTAAGGTAAAAGGCGACCTTTTGTTATGGAGCTCCATACAAAAAGGTCGCCTTTTACCTTAGCACGGTGGCATGGTCATTCTCTTGGAACAGTCTCTCATGGATGATGCGCCGCCATCTGTTCCTGGTAGTAGGTTGTGCGATAACAAGGATTATCGGAGTCAAATACAATTTAAATATCTTCCAAAACCTGTACATACATATATCTACATAAATAAATATTGTCTACACAATACCATAAGTTATACTTATTATCCTTACTTTTTAGGAGAGAATGTACCTCACAACTACGTACACAAAGTGTAAGAAAAGTCCCAAAAGATGCGCAGGCGAAATCTAAAAACTAAATTTAATAATTACCAATTAAGTTTCTAATTGATATTAATATAAAAAAATCGCTTAGTTTCAAATGTTGGCCTTTTCCATAGCCACCTTAAAACTATCTAGACTAAAATTAATAATCTGCATTAATTAAATAAATTGATCTCATTTTTAATGGATTGCCATTCTTAGTCGTCATTAACGTCACGGCGGCGGGGTCGGACTGACAATTCGAGCTGTCTTCTTACAAAACTTAGTCCTTGCATTCTTGCTAATGGAAAACTTGCCTTCGATTTCGTAAACGTAATAAAATATATAAAATTTTGCAAATTATTAAGATAGACGAATATCGATAAATGAGATGCAAAATAGGCTTACTGAAAACAGGGACTAAATTCGATGTTTCTGACGAGGCCGGATTTATAGCCATTATGTGTTTAGCGATGGTATCTACTCTTCTATAAGTTTTTTTTATATACTACGACGGTGATAAACAAGCATGCGGCCCGCCTGATGATGAGTAGATAACGCCGCCGATGGACGCTTGCGACGCTAGGAGCACCACACGCGCGTTGCCGACCCTTTAAGAACCTATTAATCCCCTTTTGAAGAACCGCATACTGTAGCCTCCGGAGAAAACCTCGCCAGGAAGCTCATTCCACATGCGAAGCATTCGCGATAGGAAATTCCTCTGGAACCGCACAGTTCCCGATCATTTAGGCTCCCACAGTGTGTGAGGATGAACACCCTGCCGATGGTGAGCAATGCGATGGTAGAAAGTAGCCGTGGGCGTCATGTCAAACAATTCCTCAGAACACATCCCATTATACTGACGGTAGAACACACGTAAGGAGGCTCCTGCTCTCTCTCCTCAGAGACGGAGAGAGTGAGATTTGTTTATTAATGGTTTATTCGTGAGCGTTTTCTAAAAAAAACCCGAATCCTTGTATCTTCCAGAACTTTACGTTTTTGTGTTTATCTTACTCAGAATCGATAGCATTTTCAGTGTAACTCCCTCGTACGTTCATAATGATCAGCAGTATTTTTTTTTACTTGTACTTGAAATATATAATCATTACTATAAATATTAAGGCACTACAAATATTATTCGGCTACACTAAACCAAACCCAATTTTTTTTTTTAATATCCTACCTAAATTAAGTGACAAGACAAGTTTTATTTCGCAGTTACGACAAGTTTAGTTACGAGGTGCAATAAAACTACAAAACAGTACGCACATTATCCCCAAGTCATGCGGTTTCACCGTAATGTCAATTTAATAAGGTTAACCCTCAGATCATAGGGTAAAGGGTAACCTAACACATTAAATTCAATGAGCATATTATACCAATTTGGGTTTGTGCGTACTTGTTTTTATAGCTTCATGGCACCTGAGGTCATCGGATTTCTGCGGCCTTGCGCGGTCGCCGACCAAGATGACACGCCGACCTGCGACATTTCCAGCGCGGGCCTTGCGATCCGAATTATGAATAAACCGTTTACAACCTAATACAAACTCCACACGGAAACATTAAGGCTGTAAATCAATTGTTCGTATCAGGAATGCTATCTTTTGCGTAGTGGCAAAGTGGCCCAATGATCCAATATAGGGCAGAATTTTGGTGACGTATGTTGTTTTGTTATAAAAATTCCATTGTTATTTTGTAATTTAGATTTATATAGCTTGTCATATAATTAAGGTATTTTGAGTAATCAATGTGGGTTAGGAAATTTATAGCCTGAGGTCAAGTCATTAGTCAAAGTCACTCCCACTTAATTATAATGTGCTTCAGTAATTTCCTATTTGCCTACCTTTCGGTCAGTCATAGCGTCTAACGGCATAATCTATTAATTTTTCTATTCCTAATTCGTAAGTATTGACATACATTTTGTGATTGATATCTTTACTTTCAAAGACCTACTCAATAATTACTTTTCCGTTATATTCTGTATATCTCCTTATTATTGTTTATTAAAGTTCAAAGAGCGTATGATTATGATTGATAATTGCATCTCGGTCGATATACCGTTAGTAAGGACTACAACTACAACTGACAAAGGCCGAAACTTATCATTACAATAAATTGGTACATATTTTGATAAACATTTAAGTATCGTTATTGATGGTTCTATTAGTGGTTTTCAATGAGTGTGCATTAATATTGTCAGTGAAAATGGGTGAACATTGTTCGCGTTGACACTGATAGCGATGTTCACACACCGTTACATACTTAAGTTTGAGTTGCGGACCCTCGAGCTCGCCTACTTGCACTCAAGATCATTGTCGTTTTCACTTCTGGTTGGATAAATTTATGTATCTTATTAAACTCACAGACAGTACAGTCCGACCAATAAGAGTCTACTCTATTTGGTCAGACTGTAAATGGTCGTACATGTTTAAATAGAAAATTGAAATCCGCTCTGAGTATGCTGAGGTAGTATGTTATGTATACTTGAATATAAATCTTATAATTACTAGGAAACCCCACTGGTGAAATAAGGTCTTCAATTTTTTTCTGTCATTGTAAAGGACTGAACACCAGTTCATCCCGCCATCGTCGGCAATGTTTCGTATGGAATATTAGTTACCTATTCACACGTTGTTCTTCTGCTCACAACTTAATGCAGCAGACATCGCCTCACTCCACTTCATCCTGATAGTTCTGAGCAACGTCTACTATTTAAGTCTTGGATCGGAGTATGGTATTTTGGATACAATCCCTTAATTTAGGTTGATATGTTACATAACATGCTGATAAATGCTGAATTTGGATTTTCAAACTACTGTCAAGGTCTTAATTTGTGAATCCTAGTTGAAGCTTTTAATGAAAGCTTAGACAAATATTTTGCTTACAATGTTTGTGTAAATATCAAGTTGATGATGTCTGGACAACAGATTACAGTTAAATGTAGTGTTAAACAATACCCACGCTGTAGCTGTACTACTCTTCAAATAACTGATTATATCCGTTAAGACACCGAATCCTTTCACTTTTTCAACTCTCAAGGAATATGACGATGTAAAATATCCTTAATGTGTCTTTCATAACAGAACAGTCTATATTTAGCGACATACCGAAATAAGTATAATATCGTTCTAATTATACGAGTCTTATTTAACAGAACTCATAAGATTGCGAAGAAATTTGTCTCCTCGAGATGTTCAATGAATTCGCCATTGAAAACTACTCGAAGAATCTCTTAGGGTTTGGTAAATTCTACTACTTAAAAATATTATTTTATGACCATGTAGGAGTGTCCCGCTGGACTCGTACCGTTTGATGCCTCTTTAGCTCCTAGGGAACGCCTAAGGTAGGTACCTACTATTTATTCGCCGTCTCTTCCTGGACCTGACTCGTCTGCATTCATCTTAATGCACCCATTTGGTTGCTAATGAATATTATTAATGTAAAAGTTTGTTAACGTTAATCGATAAACGTTAATCGTCAAAACGATGTAGATGAAATTTGCAGCAAAGTGATTGATTTGAGCCACGGATGCATAATTCCGGTAGCAGAGCTAAGCTAAAGACAACTGCCTACTCGTATAATTAATGAAAACTAGAACATGAGCAATAAAAGAAGCCTATTTCAATGGACAGTTATGGACAATAATAATCTTAGACCTAAATTCGACGATTCCTATAACATTTGTCGTACCTATCTATTTGTACCTACCTGTCTATTATCTACTTTAGCGATGTGGTTTATCAGAAGCAACCGTGGGTGCATTTGCTTTCTGGATTAGTGACATCATAGTGACGATAGTCAGAGATGGCGATTTGATGACGGGGTTAATAAAAGAAGATTGAGCCCAATTTATTGCATTCTCACGAATGTACATATTGATTCATCAACAATGCTTCATCACCATTTATCAAGTCTCCCGTAAACTCCGTTCATCGTAAACCACGTTTTCCCTTCCCATGCAGGCGACGGCAATACCAATACCGTTTAACTGACTCTGGCGCCGTTCTCGATAACCGAATCGATGTGGACCATTACCGAAAACAGGAATATGCAAGAATGCGAGGAATGTACCAGCTATTAATTGTATGGCGGATGTTGTGTCGCGAATTTCGTTTGCGCAGGCCAAAAAGTCTTAAAGCTTTAAGGTTTTCTATGGAGTTGCGTCGTTTTGGGTATGCGCGGGAGCACTGGCGTCTCGCGCAGGCGCCGGCGAGGAGCGAGTCGCGTGCGACTAAATATCACATTGAAAGGAGTGTTACATGAGCGGTGCAGCGGACTTTTGCAATTTGGTTCCGTTTACGCTAAAATGTTACGTGGGTAGGTACTGTAAGCTACAATAGTTGATCGTAAACTTAACAAAGTTATGCTTTTATTCAAATATACGTTATTAACCTAGATATAAAACTTTTACCTTTATGTATTTCTTATATATTTACGAGTATTTAGGCACTTAAACCTTTTTTGGTTTACTCTTATTTATTGAATTAATTTTATCTATCCGTACAGTACATTAGTACGAGAAACATTAAAAAAGAAAAGGTAGAAATTTTAGGTTTTGTATGTAGTCAATTGAACTGAACGTACAAGGAAACAGTTGAACAGGTGAATCCTACATATAGTCATCTTCACTACAGAGGAAAAACGTCATAACGGTAACTGATAAACAGAGGACATCGCTAATGTACAAGTATACGTATTAGCGTTAACTCTAACGAAAATATCGAGTCAAGAAAACAATTCATTGGGAGAGAAAGAGCGAGAATATACAGGTTATAAGTCAGATAAGGATAAAGTTTAGTATTCGTAAATATTTACCTAGATAGTCCGGTTAGGGATGTTATTCATCTTGTAATGCCGCGCATTCACGAGCTGTTTGCGCCATATCGCCACAGCCACACTGGCCACACGCGACGACCGCGGCTTGTCTGTGGCCGCCTTTAGATGCAGTGCCACCTACACCTACACCTCCTAAATATAGGATGATTCATGGCCAACCTTAAGAACCTTTAAATGTTTGTGTGGCTTGCTTAGCTAGAGAGCTAGGCAGTAACTCATGCCATTCTAGTCTAAATAAATTATCCATATTTTATACTTTTTGGAGGAACAGCATAGTTGTTTGCTTCATAAAGTTGACGGTATCCAACGTTTCCTTAAGAAACCACTACAAGAAAATAGTATACACAAAATGTTATCGGAGGTAGCTGAATTGCCAGTAATTATATTAATGTGGTACGTTAAGTAACTAGTTCATCGGTCAGTTTATTTTTTGTATTCATAGGTTAATTAGGTACAAGATGGTACATTTTACACTTTTCCGCTATGAAACCCTATGTAGGGAACTGCAGCGTTTAACAGGAAATTTATTAGGTTTTACAGTTAACAACTAAATCGCATTCTTATGCATGAACGGGGCGACTAACAGCTCAAAGTACTTCATTTCTAAAATGAAAATATCAGAGTTGTATCTAGTTATACATTTAACAAGGTGATTAGCGTTCAAAATAAAAAATAAAAATATTTAACAGATGCACGCACGCATGCACGCACTTACGATTGAAGACAATTAGAAACAATTTATTCAAAATTTTACTTTTGATTCTGAAATATTCGTGAATTTCGTTTCCTACATGAATCAAGTCGCAGAAAAACACCAGTAGCCAGTAAACCAACAACATGTTTTAAATATGCAGAGAATGTGTATAAAATTATTACGACTTTACCTACGCATTGTAAATTTCGACTATGTAAACAACTAATATTGTTATTATATGGAAATTGGATATAGTCTGGCGACACATTTAAGTTATTCTGTGGCATATTAATAGTCGTGTGTTGATATTTTTTTACGCCAGATTTCATTACAATTTTACATTAAATAAATAATGGAGACGAAAATAAATTAGGAATGTTGAGGCACTTTATTATGGCCGTGTAATGCCACTTTGACCCTTATGACCCCGCCCATGATTTTTTGACGAACGTTTCACGCTTAGGGTTTTTAACCCTTTGAGAAATTTGATATACTGTATTTTTACAAAGCAAAGAAATAATTTAGTGTTTAATCCATATCCATACTAATATTATAAATCCGAAAGTGTGTCTGTCTGTCTGTTACCTCTTCACGCTTAAACTGCTGAATCGATTTTGGATGAAATTTGGCATGGAGATAGTTTAAGATCCGAGGAAGGACATAGGATAGTTTTCATCCTGGAAATTATCCCTAAAAAGATTGAAAAGTGAGTAAGTAATTCATGATGACATTGGTGACCCTGTAGGAAATGTAATGATTAGACCAAAAGCACAATTGCTCTTACATTTGCTTAGGCGCTATTAATAATCCCTTTTATTAATTAAGGTGATTAGGAGGATATCTATCGTGTTGTACGAGGTTGCTTCCATACTTCCAAGTTCCACGCGGACGTAGTCGCGGGCAAAAGCTAGTTTATAATATTTAAAATCAAACCGTTACATAACAGAAGGCAAGTTATTTTAGAATACATAATTGATTCAAACGGAATATTTATGGTCAAACTCGTGTCTCCAAACCGCATTAAAGCTCGGCCATTTAATATTCGCTTCGTTTATTACCGTCATATTAACGTCACGGAAGCACAAGTGATACATGTAAAATGTCGTAGGACGAATGCAGGACTTCGCTTGACAAAAACGACCTTTTTTAAAATAATTCGTTTCGTGTACGTGATTATCTTTCATTGTTGTAAGTTTCTTTGCACTGTCACTGAATCGCATTAAGTCTTATACGGGAGGGTAAAGGGCACTCGTGACATATATTTGCTATTTAAATACAATAGCAACAACATGCCATGTAGATGGCCTTTATGTGCGAGAGGTCCCGGATTCGATTCCCGGTCAAACTCAATGAAGAAATGCTTTGCGGTTCTTATGAATATTTTAGAGGAAGCTGGTTAAAGTGGGCGGTGAACTGAACCCGTAGCGGGTTTGCATGATCACTAAATCGGAGAACAAGGTTAAGTTTAGGGATAACCCTAATATATTGTGATAAGCACATACAGTGCGATTGTTTGCTCTCGATATTTTAAGAGGAGATATATAAATATATAAAGAAAAGGATTTGTATCCAATCCCGGGTTAAAAGGATGATAAAATATTTTAATCATTGATACGTTTTATGCAGCTTAAATATGGCCCTTCTACTTTTATATTTATGTCTCTTTCCTGATACTGCATATTTTTGAATACAGGAAAATGGAATAAAAGAGGAGGGGTTCCGAAACCTGTTACGCATTCTTGGTTCCAAGTGTATTTTGAAGTCAATGGCCGTATGGTATTTAATCTGATTATGGTAAAATTGTCGACGTCCTTGGTGCTCCTGCGCATGAATGAGGTGTTCCTGATTTGATCACCCGAGGAAGCACCGACCGTAGCTTATTTCATTACCCCTTGAGAAATGTTGAGCCTTGCTACGCCAGCGATCACATCTCAATGCAATACTGGCAACACACGCTTACAAAACCATCGTCTCATACTGTAGAATTTGAATCGGATATACATACCTACATATTGTAGCTTTCCGAACGCTGTCGAATGGCGACTCGATATACGATTCAACAATTGACCTTTTTTTCGGAGTTGAATCTATACAACTGGACTGTAGATACAACTTCGATTGGAACTAAGCCCTAAATGTAGCCAGACTTAGGTGATGATGGGCATTAGGTGGGATATTAACAATTAGCTTGCAGAGTTGTCGATGGCCGCTCGGGTAGAAATACCTTTGAGTGCAAATCGCGTATCAGACGCTGAGAGAGGGTCCCGAGAATACTGGGATGGCGTTGGATGATGTTGAATCGTTTAATCTACTTAGCAACAACGAGAATCAATCATAATTCTAAATTAAAAGAATCCATCATATTTGTATAGGAATAATGATTACCAAATACTTCCTGTTTGAACATGATACGTAAAGAAAATCAATAAATAATTATCGATATAATTACACGTATCGTTTCACAACTCACACCTCCAATAATAAACCAATTATTATTGAAAAAGCTTAACAGTAGAATTAAAATTCTTTACTAAGGTCGTCTATTGTTGTGTTCTAGGGATTACTTACTAACATTGAAATTATAGGAAGAACGTTTCGTAAACAAGCATTTGAAGAGTTCTATAACCTCGCTCGGCTGTTCCGTTTTGAACAGGTCATGTCATTATGTATTATAACATTTACAACTAACGCCCATATTGATAGACGCAAAATGTCGAATGCGATATAATCAACACGGTTACGTTTTGACATATAGAAAACAATTGTAGCAACAAGATTATTATACAACTCTAAACTTAAATAGACTAATCCATTTCGGTCCACTTTACTGGGGCAGCATTTCTTATTTTGTTAAGAGGCCACAATCTCGTCTCGCCATCTTTATAAATGGATCTAGTATATTTTCTAGTGTTAGTTTTCTTCATCTTGTCCTCAGCTTTGCGTCATGTATTCCAACCTTATAATTTGAGTTTATAGCCTAGCAAGCATCGGTCCGACCAAGGTCCGACCCAGGGATAGTGGCGCTCCAAACAGCTTTCATATGGCAATAATGCGTCATATATTTACATTATTAAACGTTATTATATTGTTTGGTTATTTGTCAAGGATTTGTCATTAACCAAATTCAAAACATTGTGTTGTTCTTCTTAGAAAATAAATAGTCCATATGGCGTGGATTGAAAAACTACTTGTGGGGCTATACATTTTTACAAGATCAAAATATTTAATATCAGTTTTATGAATGACGTAGGCCGATCATAAGACGGTTGTCAAGGACGCCGTGAAGGTCGCATTCCGGGGTCGACATAACGTTAACTTCAGGCTATAATCCGACCTGCAGGTATTTTACCATATAATAAGATGCTAAAGACTCGACTACACTAGATTTTTTAGAGTTCCGTATTCAAAGGATAAATAAGGGGACCCTATTACTAAGACTCCGCTGTCCGTCCGTCTGTCACCAGGCTGTATCTCATGAAGCGTGATAGTTAGACAGTTGAAATTTTCACAGATGATGTATTTCTGTTGCCGCTATAACATATAAATATTTAAAAGGGCCACCATACAACAAATGTGATCGGTTGCGTTAACATTGCACCTCATTTGTATCCGGCCCCATACATACCAATTGGACTTAGTTAAACGAAAAGGACTCAATCCACCAAACTTCCGGAAGTGGAGTTAAGTATGCCACGATGGTCTTTAGGGTCTAGACTATCTATCAGCAAAAAAGATCCGGAAAATTATAGCGGCAAGTTATTTAAAATCTCATGGGGAACCAACCTACATCTTTATTGCAAACTTAACTTAACCCGCCCTGTTAAGGTGAGATAAGTATTTGTGCGAAACCCTCGGTGCGTGAGTCAGACTCGCACTAGGCCGGTTTTTTTAGTTGTTACTGATAAGTACATATTCTCATTAAATTTGCCTATTCAGCTCTCTATAATATCGATTTAAACTTACCAAATCTCGAATTGTATGTTCCATGGTCTTGAAGGGACTCGAAAGGTGGGAGGAAAGGCTGTAAGGGAAGGTTCCCTCTTAGAGACCATGTACATAACGTCACGTCCAAAACGTTGAGGTAATTAAATAAACACATTTTAGAACGCGATTATGTCTCATTATGTTACAATAATGTATGATATTCAGCTATCAATCGAATCAGAATACAAATAAGGCATCGTGTATCTAAATTAACTACTTACCTATTATAGTTTTTGTCTTAAATTTTAAAAGTGGAATAAACACCGAATGTACATCAGAATTAGCATCATACTACTTTTAAAATTAATAATAGTTAACTATTGAGACAGAAATTAGATATTATGACAATTTATTTGTGGGAACCAATTGAATCCTTGAAGTTTTCTTAATGTTATCTGTTATTACGTTGTTTCTACGATGTCACAACAATATTGCTCCAAATGCTATTCAAATAAACACATAAAGCGAACAAAATATAGATAATTGACGTCATTTAAATTCTATTTATGGTTCAATAAAACTTGCAAATGAATAAATCGTAGTTATTAATGTGGATGCCCGGATATTGACATGGGAATCGATAGTTAATGGAGATCTTTGACACCCTGCTGTCATGAAATTCTAAAACTAAATATCTAGACCGATTTGTGTACGGTAAATTTTAAATAGCCTTAGCTAACACACAATCGGCAAACCATTAGCGTTTAGTAATATTTTTTTATAAATTTATGAAATTTATACTACAATTTTCTCTCTCTCTCTCTCTTCCACCAGGTAGCTCCTTTTTAAATTTTTCTTTAAGCTGATGTTTGTATTAATAGTTTAAATAAAAATTGTGGTATACCCAAAAAAAAGTTAGACATTACATGTTTCATACATTTATAAATCTAACAGCGCCCTCTTTCGCTTGCTCGTTCACCGCTGTAAAGTGGTGCTGTAAAAACCTTTCAAATAAAAACAATGCAAAGATTGACACACAAAGCATAAGGAAAAATTCTTCAGGTCTACCTGGAGCTAGGGTAGCGAAGTGGTTAACGCGCTGTACCGGTAATCCAGAGGTACCGGGTTCGATTCCCTGACTCTTCTACCAGGTGGCTCCTATTAAAAATTTTCTTTAAGCTTTGATCTTTGTGTTAATAGTTTAATTTTTTTTTTGTAATACTTGAATAAAATCAGTGGAGTCAAGCCCTAGTTACGAACATTACATGACAATGGACATAGGCCTCTCCTAAGGTTCTCCACATCAACCGGTGGTGCGTCGCCTTCATCCAACAGTATCCAGCAATTATGACTACATCATCTACATCGCCTTTGACTACATCGTATTTGGCGGGGTCCCACGACGCGTTTTCTGATACGTGGTCGCTACTCAAGAACCTTATTATCCCAGCGATCATTGGTTCTATGAGCAATATGATCCGCCCATTGCCTCCATTACCTACTACTTGTAATAAAAAATTAAACTAAATGAAATTACCCAGCCTTACAAGGTTTGTTGCGTTCTCTGTGTGGCGATATATATTTGGTTTTCATTTATTTGTAGGCATGTAAAGATAGATAATACCCAGATGTTGTATACTTTTTTTTCATACCATGGAAATCGAATCTCAAACATAAGCAAGTACTGTAGTATAATCGTTGAATGGGTACTACCTATAACACACAACAGTATTTTGTATATTTCAGCTTCTCATAAAAATTCATAACCTAATTAGCATAATTATTACGTGATTTTTTACGAAGGTCCGAAAAGCCAAGCACCATAAAGCATTTTATAGTGAAGTGAAAGGTAATCAAACGTGTTGAAGGATTTGCACATTTCTTTGACCTTCTTTGTTGATTTATGTTCCACCCATTAAAAGTAAAGGATATTTACAAAAACATTAACTGACTAAACTGGTTGATACCGCCCGTCAACCAAAAAGTTCCGCTCAACGTATCAACCAGTATAGCCGGATATGTTGTTCTTATAAACATCCCTTCAATTTATAAAGGATATAAACAAATTCACACTCAAACCAGTACAATACGCGACGGTATCCTGTGAAGCTTTTAAATACAGAAAAAAGTACTTAGCCTTATTTATTTGCTTACAAAGTGTAAAGGACTGGCTTTCTTTTTTTGATGATTCACTTTCATCGTTGTAATCGATATTAATGCGATACGTCTTCAATACGTGTAGGCTGTGTTTAAGGGGACATGGTCAATTAAAGTTTTAAAGTAGGTACACGGTAGGTAGGGTTTAAGGTAGGTAGGTACTATATTGGAGTAAATCCGTGAAGCCTAAAATCTGTTTTACAACTCCCATTATTATCTAATTTTGAGGGGGTTATAGGATAATTTTGACTACTACGAGTATCATTTAAAACATAAGTTTTATCTCATGAAATACCATTTATGTTCTTAATTTATTTACATATTTGTGTGCCAAATTCAAATAATAATTGTGCAGTGTATTTTAATCAAATTGACTGATAAATAGGTAGGGATACGAGAGAAAGTTTATAATATGAGTTACGAAAACTTAAAAACACCTGCTTTTGAAGGATCCATTATAGTCGCAATGTTTTATTCGCAGTCGTTACTTTGTTGACCGCATGTAATTGTGCGCAGTAATATAATATGCATGAGTACTCAGTATGACTGCAATTTGATATGCCGGACTTGTTTCAATACCTAAGCATAACCGCGACATCGTTTACTAGTCATTCATAAATCACACTATTTTAGGAAACCCGGGAATAAAACATAGGCTACTTTTTATCTGATAAATCGCGGGCTACACCGCGAGACGCAGCTATAGTACATACATTAAATACACGATCGAAGATTAATTAATTAACACGACAATTTAATATCTACAGATAGATTGTCATCCCTAAGGAATTTGATCAAATCATTGAGCTTTTCTAGTGAAATGAAAAGCAAATACCTAGAGCCAACAATTTTATTTTGCCATTTCATCAAATCGTTTTAAAGATTTGATCAAATCACCGACCTTGTCTAGAAAACGGCAATGCAAGTTAAGGCTACTAGCTTATTTTGTCATTTCACTGAACGAGCTAGAGGTTTGATCAAATCCCTGAAATTTTCCAGTAAAATGATAATTCAAATTAACTATACAAATCCGATTTTGTAATTTCAACCTATAGTATGGCGATTGATCAAATCCTTAGATTTGTTAAGTGAAATAATAAAACTCGGTCGCAATTTTGTCATCTGCTGTGGGTCTATTAAATCCCTTAGGTATTTTACCAAATTCCTTATTTTCACTGCAACAAATCCATCATTACACACCCTTTTACCTGGTGCATTCTAGTGCAATAAATTCATGAACCAAATGATTGAATCTTGTACCTCTCCATTATATGAATCAATTACCTTCATAGTTATGATATAATTGTAATATTTTTAAGTAAAATTGACGAAAAAAATACTTACTGTTGAGTTTCTTTTGGGTTTCTTCTCAACAGCGATCTCCTCTTGTGAAATGCCGGTAGATTCAGATTCAGACATGTAAAAGTGCCCTTGTGGCCTCTTAGAAAATAAATATTTTGATTTTGATTGCAATATAAAATAAAACAGGTACAATTCTCAAATAGGTGAAATATGGCTAGGAATATTGCCGCCATATGGCTTAGCGCGGGTCGAATAAAGGAGCATCGGAAACGCGTGACGGCAGTTTCCGGCGACAGATGCTGTGAAATAATTATACTCGAATAAGTCTCCTGCAAAATTTCCTATCTCGGCTCAGTATGATTCAAAGCTGACTTTAAAATAGCTGAATTAGGGCCGCTATATAGCTTAGCAGGTGTCGTATGAAGCATCGGAAAAGCGTGCCGGCAGTTTCCAAAGACAGATGATGGGGCGGCGCGAAACAATTATACTCGAGTAAAGTCTCTTGCAAATTCTACTCTTGCCTGATTTCGACCTGTCTTCGCATTGCAAGAAAAACAGTGATAACCTAGAAAAACTGATGATCACTGGAAAATTTGAAGGCAAGCGACCAAAAGGCAGGAGCCCGACATGATGGAAAGCCAGATTCGCACATCCTTCTCAACCACGGCTACTGATAGGAACAGATAGCGGCGCATCAGCCATAAGGGACTGTTCCGAGAAAATGATGACCACAACCCTCAGAAATTACCGACGCAAGGAGAAGATGGTATCCTTACTGTAAGGATCTACAATCTGCAGCCTTTAATCTTTTTCTCACCATGGTTCATCCAAATTTATAAATGAACTGAAATGAAACGAAACTAAACGAAATGGAACGAAATGAAATTTATTTGCTTGAGACATGATATGACATGAGATGGTATGCGCTTGTAATATTATAGTAAAATTAAATAGAAAATTGTAAGTTGTCTTGCACTTTCTTTAGTTAAAAACCTACCTTTTGTCAAATTTATTTGAACAAGCTTTCTGCATTCATTTTTGAGATATTACATTGTATGTTAATGACCAGAATAATTGACCGCGAGTGTACTTTGTATAATTGTATCGTTAAAATTTGTTAATATGCATTAAAATGTTATTAACGTTTCCTTTAAAGATCGATTAAAATTGTACACACCGAATTATTTATGCATTATTTTGCAAATATGAGAGTGTAATTATCTTTTTATGTATGCGTTAAACAATCAATTAATCAGAACAGAAAAGTCTTACAAAGTAATCCAGTGGCTCAATAGATTCTAGGATCCAATATCCGGGCCATTAAGTAAAACTTTAAAAACTGAATCGACAAATAAATTTCGGGAGATCGGTAGAGAAATTGCGACCTGGTGTCGAGAACATCGAAATTCGGACATACGAATTAATTTTGGCCAAGCAAAAACGAAGGCGCTTCGCTCGATTCGCTCCCTCGTGCAACCTTCGCATCCATGTTAGTACTTCTCGATGATGGTCTCTTCGGAAAGAGAATCTAGACGAGACGCAGCCAAAAGCCATCAAATAAAATTGTAATAAAAATAATAACCATCTCACTGCCGAATCCCCAAACTCAAAACAACTTTAAATCCCGACGATTTAAAACGTTCCTGATTTGTATGAGCCAATGCTAAAGGCTTTATGAAGTATTTTAATGCGATTATTTAAGGTTTTATTACTTTTTACCGATATTTCGTCGTTTTACTGTTCGAGCCCTGACTCACACATTTTACGAGTCGCCCATTAAGGTATTTAGGTTTTGGACGCTAAGATTTTTTTTAAGTTTTACTGTGAAACGTGGGTGTGCTATAAAAAAATATGAGACAAAATAATATTGTGAATAAGGACCAGCCTGCTGAGTTCAAGTGTTTCTGTAAGAGCAAGTAGGTACTTGTAAAGGTTCTTGCGACGCTCGACATTCTTTTGTCCCGGCAATTGTTTATTCATTATGACACGGCCATTTTTGCCACTAAAGCATATGGAATACGTAATGGCCTACTATTCCTCGGAGTGAATGTATGTTTAATTTTTAGCTAGCGTCGCATAACACGTAGCTAGTACAGTTAAATAAAGGTACCTACTCAAAAGCAGCGTGAGAAAAGGCGTTACCCCATTAACCAGTGGCTCCACCTTGCACGCCCCGCATCTTAATTTACGATGGTGTTTCAAGACAGGCTCATCACACTCGTGAGCCGTGTTAATGACCTACTGGCCGGCACTTGGTTCCACCTTCCGCTTCTGTTTGCGCGCTACAGATCTCGTTCATAACTACTCAAGTAGCTCACGCATAGGAATGTCTTCTGACAGATCAAATCAGCTAATTCTTGTGAAATGTCAAGACGCTGGAGTAGCATGACATTTATAAGACAGGACATATGACGTCACTGTACTGTACGGTGAAACGGCTTCTTTTTATGTGGTTTTTACTTATTTTAAAATTAATAAAAAAAATATATAATAATAATTACGAGTGTCATGTCGTTTTGGGCATGATTTTCAGAGGTAGATGTCGATTAGATTATTTCAATAGGTATCAGGAAACTACCCTATTGTTTTGTGTTTTACATTAACTAGCAATAAAATACAAATGTCGTGCTACTTTGCACATCAAATCAAAAGGGAGAACTTTCAGTATATTAAATATATTAAATATTATGGGACAATCATACACAAATCGATCTAGTCCCAAACTAAGCAAAGCTTGTACTATGGGAACTAGACGACGATATACATAATATATAAATACAAATATAAATAACATCCATGATCCAAGGACAAATATTCGAGTTCATCATACAAATATTTGCCCCGGCCGGGATTCGAACCCGGGACCGCCGGCTCAGTAGGCAGGTGTCTGCAAACTGCGCCAACCGTCTCGTCAAAGTAGTGTTTTGTTCTGTGCATTGGATGAGATTGAAGCACCCAACGTAACGCCACTGCAGGTATTCATTACGAGTATGTAAATGATTGTGGGACTGATTTTTAAAGTATTTTGCACAAAGATTTCTAATGTGTAAAGGAACGTAAATGACACGTCAAGAAGCTTACTAATGTAGATAATCTCGATCGATATAGATAACCTAAGTGCGAGGTTGATCGAACTGAGACGAGTTATGCAAAAATTTCACTGTGAAATCGATAGGAGTTAAAACCTCATGTGTGATGTTCATTTTGATGGGAAAAGAAACCTTCTTGACATCTCATCAACTGCCAGAGTAACTTAATCGAAAATATATAATAAATTACACTGAAAGCTAGAAGTATAGTTTTTTAGGGTTCTGTACCCAAAGGGTAAAAACGGGACCCATTACTGAGACTCCACTGTCTGTCACCAAGCTGTTGCTCATAAACTTTCTAGACAGTTAACATTTTCACAGATAAAAATATTAAAAACAGAATAAAATAAAAAATTGAGTCGGGCTCCCATACAAAAAGCGTGATTTTTTTGCCGGTTGTTTATTCGATAGTAGGGAACCTTTCGCGCGCGAGTCCGATTCGTACTTGGCCGGTTTTTTTGTCTATCTACAACATTCTCACTCCGAGAGGTACGCCGAGTTTTCATGGTCGAAAAACAAAGGTGGACAACACTACTGAGCTGTCTGTCGGACTACCGCTACGACGACCTGTATCGTCTAGCATAGCTGTGACATGCGACTCCTTGTCGCGCGACAAATACCACCTGTCACTTTTCTTTCAATACCGTGCGAGCAAGATTGGTGACGCTGTGTCGCACGACAGGTGCAGTCGTGGCAAAATATCCTAGCCCCGCTGCTGTCAAGCGTGGCGACAACTGTGGCATCCTCCAAAATTAATGACAGAAAAACACAGGCCCCAGGTCTTTGACAGCCCTGGTTATTAACAGTCTCGTCTAGAGCTTTGAAAACGAATATGAACGTCTCGAAAACTAAGGTCATTGTAATATATCGCACTCGCAGAAAATCCGTGCAAACATCCAGGTCGACGGCAACACGCTGGAGAACGTTGACAAGTATAAGTATTTAAGTTCGTGGCTCACTGACACTGAAACTAGAAGAGGAGGAGCTGAGGGACATTAACCTTAAAGATGTCCTTTCCTTCTGCAGGAGAACAAGAAGATTCGAAGAAGAAGGCTGTATGGGAGCGCTGCCGCGACAGTAACCGTTGGCTACAACTGGGAATTGGGCTGAATGAACGTAATCAAGCGATCGACAGCCCGCCTGTCTCCGGCCGGGCGTCCCTACACCAAATCATCATCACTGACACTTAGGAGAGCGATACTGAAATTCGTGCTCGTATCGAAATAGCCCGTGCTTCATTTACTAGCATGCAGAAAGTCCTGAGCAGTCGACATCTCTCCATCGAATTGAGAACCAGGCTCCGTCAATGCTATATCTGGCCCGTTGTTCTGTATGGGTGTGAAGTGAAAAAAATTAAAAGCTTTTGAAATGTGGTCATACCGTCGCATGCTTTGTATCAGCTGGGCGGATAAAGTGTTGCGCCGTATGGGAAAAAACGTAGAACTTATCCGGACTATAAAACAGAGAAAGGTCGCCTACCTCGGACATGTACTGCAGCAAGATCGTTATTCCCTCCTGCAGACCATCATGATGGGAAATGTGCCTGGAAAGCGGAAAGCAGGTAGACGCAAGATGTCTTAACTCCGAAGTATCAAGGAGTGGACAGGGATTAAGACCGTCGAGCAGCTGTTCAGATTGGCACTTGAAAAAGAAGTAAGAGCCTCGAAACGACAAGACTTCTCGGTCGCTTTTACGTTTCCCATACGAATAACATTGTCATAGACGCGTTCGAGACGTTTTTTGAGTACAAACTTTCAACTAGAACCTTTGCACTGTACCCTTACCATGAGTTAACGTGACCGTGCTCGCTAGCAGACAGCGTCCCTAGTGGTTACTTTGTAGAACTACAATTCTCCATTACGCAGATCCTACACGCACGCAGACTACAGACGCAGATTACGCAGTCCTAACGAGCACGGTCACTGTAAACTCATGGTACTAGTCGCGGGAGTGTTGGATCCGGGTATCGCAAGGACGTTCAACCTGGGGACCCTTGGGTTCAGCAGTAGATGTCCTTCGGCTGAGATGACGATGGCGAAAGTACTTCGCCACACGAGTATTACAAAAGGACGCAGTGCGCAGTACATTTTTATCCCTTAAAAAGTGAAATCAAATTCCGAATAGGAAGATTATTTAAGGGTCAAAAATTATACAAACTCCTTTGTTTTTTTGTTACACTATATGAGAATGCTCGCGGTGACGAGCACCCTAATATATTATGTAGACTAAAATATTTTTTCTAATTACCCATATTTTATTATCAAGCAGCTGGACTATTTTCACTACCTATGTAAAATTTCAGATGCTGCGTTAATTAATAACGGCCGATTAGTAATTTCTAATGGCTCACATCGACATGCGTATTGAGCAGTTAATAACTTAAATGCGTTCTGAAAATTAGCTGCTTGTAATTTTCAGTATAAAAAAATGTAGCGATTGGTTCTTTTCAATTTTTATTGACATCTATTTTATAAATGCACGTCTACGCTACAGCTAGATTCAAAATTAAAAAAAAATAAACTACTTTTAATATGATAAGCGCTAGCAGCGGTTAACTTGTTAATACAAAGATGAAGACTGTATTATTATAAGTGTCTATTAAATAGCTTGTAGTTGTACCTGAATGCTCCAATATGTTCCAAACTAAAAAAGGAGTGCAACAAGGTTGCATTTTGTCCCCTGCACTTTTCAACATATATGGAGAATATATTATACGGAAGACCCTTGAAAATTGGGAGAAAGGTTTCCCTATAGGTGGAAAAAGATTATCAAATCTCCGATATGCCGACGACACCATTCTTCTGACAACATCCATGGTAGACATGACCGAGCTATTCCGAAGACTTGAGGTAGAAAGTGGTAACATTGGTCTCACGGTGAACAGAGCTAAAACCAAAGTTATGATAGTGGATCGAGCTGGAAAGCTGACTAGTGTCACCTGCAACATTCCGGGCATTAGCATCGTCGATCGCTATATCTACCTAGGCTCCCAAATCTGCAATGACGGCAGCTGTGTCACCGAGATTAAAAGGCGAATTGGGATGGCAAAGGATGCTATGACCCGTTTGAACAACGTCTGGAAGAAAAGAGGAATTGGTATCAAAACCAAGATCCGTTTGATACGTGCTCTGGTATTCCCTATCTTCCTGTACGGAGTGGAAACGTGGACAATTCTGGCCCGAGAAAGGCAAAGGATTGATGCATTCGAGATGTGGTGCTGGAGACGTATGTTAAGAATACCATGGACTGCGAAACGCACCAATGCATCGATCCTGAACCAGCTCCAAATAAAAACTCGCTTGTCCACCACGTGCCAACAACGCATTCTTTCCTATTTCGGCCACACAATGCGCAGAGACGACGAAAATCTCGAAAAACTGATCGTGACTGGGAACACCGAAGGCAAAAGATCGCGCGGTCGTTCACCAACAAGATGGACCGATCAAGTAAAAGACTCATCAACCTCCAAATTCTACTCGGTTGTAAGAGACGCGCTGGACAGAAACCGGTGGAGGCAGATCATCCGCGCCAGATGCAACCCTGAAGCTGACCACGATCCTCAGACATGAGGGACCGACTCCAGAGAGAGAGTTGTACCTATTATTCAGATACAGGCAGTTATTCTTTTTCAATTCAAGACGGACCGATAAAAATGCGTTGAAACTCGCCTACAGCATTGTGGACATTACAAATTTCACAAATATAGGTAGTTTATTTATTGGTAATTTGGTTTAATAAAACCAAATTACCAATAAATAAACAAATGTATCAAGACAGAATTCAATAAAAACAAAAATTATATTAAATAATGGAAACTAAAGGCGCCAATATTAATAAAAAAATATAATCAGCTTCGAAAATATTGTTTTACCCCGGATAACAAGCATTACATGCGAAAAGCATTACTACAATTGAGGACAATGCAAAGTACATACACATTTAGCAGTATTGTTGCTAAACGGAATTAAGATGTGGTTTAGGCAGGATGACAGTTTAATTCTCAGAGCTCGAGAACCAAAGGTCGCGAATATCTTCGGTTAGCATTCTTATTAGCTGAGTCACTGAATGGCAGACGGGGAAATGATAACAATAAGTAGTAAACAGTTCCTGTAAATCGTTTCGTACGCAAGTCTTTTGAGGAAAAAGTTAAATACTATATAACAATAAATTATTAAGAACCTCATTGTGGGGCAACGGGAAGTACCTATCCTAAAATATTAAATCAAAACGTATGATACTTTTTTACGTCATGAAAACTTCACAGTTTTCGGTGTTTTCCTTTCATTGTCGTATTGAACCTGGCTTAAATTTAATATATCAATTAAGTAGTCCCTGAAAAAATGTATGTGCCATAAACAGGTAGACAACCAAGGACAAAGAGAGAAAGAAAGAGTATGAGAGTTGTTTTTGTTTTTAGCATCTGGGGTCCTATGATGGTTGCTTTTATCACGAGATGAATAAGTGACAAAGCGTCCGTCACGTTTTGACAAAATGCGAGTGTGAAGAAACAATAAAAAAACGTTTCCTCCTATTTTGGTTGAATTCAACCTTAAGTAGTAGATGAATATTTGAACTATCAACATAATAATATTTATTCTGCAGATAAATCTAGTTTCCCAAAAGATCGTATGGCCGAACTCAAGTTGTCACTAGACCGCAATCCCGATAGCTACGCCATTTTTATCTTCCGCTCCTACTCACAATTTTATTTCCTGATGGGATAGATCTTTATCTCGCATTTGCTATTGCGCGCTGAATGCTAAACGTTAAGACAGAGGGCCGGGAGATTTATTAGGCTGATAATGTTATACTGGAGCACTTGTGAAAGAGTATTTTATCATTTTCTTGTACGATGCCGATTTTACGAAGTCCCTTGGGGCTTAATGCGATTGACATGGCCATGAAATGGTCGATAGACATCTATTTTTACGAAGGATTTTCAAACTTAAGTGTCAGTAGGTAAAGCACATCTCGTAGAACAGACGGCCACTAAGGCAAAAAAATCTCGAGGGGCATTCACGTACTGGAAAACGCAGCGTGGGAAGCCTTTTCTAGTAGTGAACGTCTTTCGGCTGAGATGATGATGGTTATCAGGTTTAGGACTTGTGGTTGGCACGGTAGGAAGATAGAGAAGATAGAGCTATGGAGCATACATTAACATTAAATTAAAATTACTATCTGCTTTCTACGTGCTACGAAAAGTCCGAAGCCTGATGATCGTATATTTTACTATTCTATTGTTCTATCTAGACGGGGGCCGACCCACGGTGCACTTTCCTATACGTGGTCGACTTTGCTGCCCCAACAGCCGCCCATTTTCTGGGTTACATGACCTGCCCATTGCCACTTCGACCATGCAATCCTGTGAGCTATGTCGGTTACCTCGGTTCTTCTGCGGTTATCCTCATTTCTGATGGACAAATGACCTCATGAGAATAGCGAGGAATCAATGGGTGCGGTCTCCACGGGATCGCACTTTGTGGCGAGTCATGGGGAGGCCTATGTTCAGCAATGGATGTCGGACTGTCGGTGGCTGATAGATAGATAGATAGATTGTTCTATCATATTTGGTTATGTAACAGTCAAATCACGTCAATACGTCATCAGGAACACCCGTATTGACTAAACACTATCAAAAGTGTAGTACAGAATGCACACAGAGCGCGACAGCCATCTTTAAAAATATTTCAAAGTAGCTCCGAAACCCAACGGGTGATTAGAGGGCTGGCGATTTTTTAGCACAAAGATAGCCATTCAATGTGGCAATGCTGCCAGCCTTTCGGGCATCCTGCCGCATGGGAGGGACATGGGGGAACTTCTTTATGTCACTCTTTTCTAAATATATATATATATATATATATATTTTTATGTCATTGGGGGCAAACGAGCAAACGTATCGCCTGATGGAAAGCGATAACCGTCGCCCATAAACACCTGCAACACCAGAGGAGTCACAAGTGCTTGCCTACCCGGAGGACGAAGATATAATGCCTCTATGCTAGTAATATATATATGTAAATGCTAGTTAGTTTCTGTGAAATCCCTTCGTTAAAGTGTAAATGAGTGAGTTCTCACAATCTTTAAGATACACTACATATAAGTGGGTGAACTACCAGTTACGCAAACAACAATAACAATAACTTGATAATGTTTATCGACGCGCTATCTGCGCTGGCGCCGAGTGAACGCAGCCTCTGCGTCCCATGCTCCGTAACGGAAACATTAGTATTAAACTATTTCAACTTTTAGTGACAAATAAACATATTCTATGAATACCCGTCAATATGTGTATCAGACGACAACACATTATGAATTCATGAAATTCTTCGAATAATATCGCCATTTATGGGGCGTTGGATGAACAGTATGCGCTAGAATTTTGATGACTTGTTTGCGTGGGATAATAATTAAAACAAACAAGTCAAATTACAAGTGACATAGGCATATGGCCATTTTTGGAATGCATCGTCATTTAAAGAGATTTCATTACGGCTGAAATTGCCCCAAATGACAATTAGCTAGTTTAGAAAAAGTACAAAATATAAATTAAATTTTAGACAACAGGTCGAGAACGAAAATAACTTGCATTATTTGTTGTAAATTGAGAAAATGTATAAAAAACTCACCAAAAATACACAGGGTGACTATTTAGTCGTGAACGGTAGTGCTAGTATGTGATGAGGAGGGTGACGTTGAGCAACTTTCACTATGGGGAGAACCACGAAATCACGACAAAAAACTATCAATTAACTTTTAATTGATACTTAACTATCAATTAAGTATCGATTATCTCTTAATTAGGAGATTTTTTTTTCGAGATTTCGTGGTTGTCCCCATAGTGAAAGTTGCTCAGCGTCACCCTCCTCGTCACCTACTGGCACTACCGTTCACGACTAAAAAGTCACCCTGTATATATGTATAATCAGGACAGAGCTATATTTTGTTTATGGAAATACATTTTGTTAAGTACACGTGGTACAGAAGACAGTTTCAATAAAGGCCTTACTGTGTTTTTTCTTCAGAGATAAAGTTTTGGATTAGTTGCCTGTTAAATTATAAATATCTACTCCGTACATATACATATAAATGGTGTACAGGACCCAACAATTAATATACGTGCATATACATATAAAATCTAGAGGACACAACAGATGGAGGTGCCAGGAACGGTCGGACATGTTTCGAACTCGTATGGAGTTCTTCATCAGAGACTGCTACAGCGGTGCGGTAGCTTCGTCACTGATTCTTTGATCGACGCTCCGCTCTAAAACGTGCGCCGACGGTCTCACGAAAGTTTTTGTAAGAATAATGAACGTGCGTACATCATTCTTATGGACACAAACGTTCAGCGTTATGAGGCTACAACACAACAAGTACCTATATTTTCAAAAACCCAAAAAAATATTGAGTGACCTCTAATCAACATATATTTTGTGATATGTGATGTACGGAAATGTTATATAGATAAAAGACAACATTGTCGAACGTTTTATAATATTGCACGTGAAATGAGGCCCCAGACTAATGTCCAATGTTTCTTTATCAATCGACATCAATAACATTCGAGTGCCGAAGAAAGTGTAAGTTTCATGCTTCGTCATTCTATAAAAAGTGGCTAAAACATGTTTATATCCTTTCCCACGTAAAATCCAATCATTAGGAGTTTATCCAAACACTCGTGGATGCCAAAAACTAATTTATCAAGAGATTCTTACAAGGTCACGCCGAGAGGGAATCAGTGAGAGTAGATTTTAGTGTACCTAACATTTTAACACTGTTTGAATTTGGAGTAGTTTGCAAAGGTAAACCAAATTCACCTTGTTCCAAATTTAGCGGCGGAATCTGGGAAGATACTATTTTTAATAATTGAGATTACACTTTTCTTATACAGAAAAATGTGAATTCAAACTATTTTAAAAACTGTACAATAAAATATCTGTAATAATAATTAAGACTGTTAGGAATTTGGAGGTTTCTGGTTCCACTTTTTGTGTACGGTTACGACTGACATATTTACGAGTATATATCAATTCTGTTTTTCGTGCCGATCTTATCACGCTAAAAGGGCTGAACCAATTTTAACTATTGTTGGTATAACGGTAGATGGACATCCTTACATCCTATCCTTTCCTATTCCTATTCTTATCATATTCCTATTCCTATCCTTATCCTTTGTTTATAAGATTTATATGTTTTACACGACTATGGTGTTCCTGGCACGAACGAAGTTACAAACACGTTATTATAATATTAGTTATGTTTGAAATGTTTTATAAAAGTCAAATAGATTTAAGAAAATAGCCTTTTTCTTGCGGATAATCAATTTCAGTTTGGTGATGGCTTCGGTATGTTTGACTGGTATTTAGAAAACATCCTTATGACCCTAATTGCTTAATTTAAATGTCTTGAATAAAATATAAGAGTTGAAATACATTTAAATGAGACATTTTATTGTTTTCACATTCAGCTTACCGAATATGGTAGCGTCATTCGACACGGGTAGGTACCTCAAAAAAAACCATCCAAATGTGAATCACTTAATGCAGTTCTTTACCCATTATGGCATCACGTATCCAATAACAATCCCAATCGCTAACAATAAAGCTTTTAACACAATTATTCGCTGCCGTTAGAAAATTTCTTTTACAGCCCAGCAATATCCGGAACACGGATACCCCAATAATATTCATCAACAATGCTAAGCCGATGATAAAAAAATATGGAGTGAGTGTGTAAGCGTGTGACGTAGACGCGCGTGTGTTGCTTTTGCAGATGAGTTCATGATGCAAATGTATAAAAAGCGAAGCGGTGATTTCGAAATCAACACAACGATTTGAAATTCTCTAAGGAGTGAACATACGGAGCGCGGTGAGCAAGTTTCCGCGTCTTGCACACGAGTACAGTGAAGTGATATTTTGTAAAACTGTAACGTGACGTGCTTTACGGAGATTCTTAACAGTTCAAGGATGCTCTGCTTAGTGGTAATTGGATTTGGAAATTAAGAAATAATTCAGTGCATTTTGTCCAATTAAAATAATAACAATTGCAATTTAGAATGCATTTAGTGTCTGTAAAATATAAATGTGTATAATAAAATTGCAGAAAATGTTTTTTAAAGACGCAAAACAAAATCAAGCGGATTGGTCGGAGATCGAAGAACTAACTTTTATAATAATTTAAAAAAATTACGATTTTCACTCACGTGTTTTGTGTCCGGAACGGTCCAATACGTTACATATATGAATGCGAGTGGAAACTGTATTTTTTATTATTATTAGAGATGAACGACAAAAGTTAATAACTTTATTTTTTTACAGTTTGTGGTAACAGTCTGCACAGTAGCCGCAGTAGGGTCACCCCTCAACAGCGGAAAATGGGCACCAGAGAAGTACGGCGCAGCCGGCAGGTAAATGCCAACGGGCTTTAATATTCATCTAACATTTACCTAAGTAGGCTAAACACTAAATTATGTTAGTTTGGTGCCTACATATTTAATTGGTAGCCATTAACATAATTATTTTTTAGTAAAAAGTTAACATTATGACGAGAAAATCGTAGACTTGTAGTTTATTAGTGCTCAAAATGTGTTTCATTAAGTTATAAGCTCATTTTGTGTTTTAATTAATTATTTCACCACATATCATATTTAAGTCCCAAATTAAATTCTTAACTTAACTCACAAATGACATAATTTTACAAACTGCAACAGTCGTATATAGAAATAAAGTTTTTATTAATATACAAAAGATCCATTAAAATTATTATTCGAAATTGATAATAAAAAAATGCATTGCATGTACCTACAGTGTTCTTAAGACTGCAGGGAAGGTGAAATAAAGAATAATTTATAAAAAAAACCTCTACACAATGCAGTATTAATTAATTACACTTGTTTTATTTACAGATATAACCGACCGAGGGACGAGGGTAAATACGTACACATACCCAATCCATACATACATATCGACAATCCATACGTACATATCGACAACCCATATGAACCGTACGTGGGTGCAGAATCCGTTGACCAGTACCGACTAGTGCTCCAACCGGGTGATGACAATCCATACTATAAGGACGGATACTATAGAAACAATGGAATTAAGATCATCAGCCAACAACACAACTATGAGGAGGATAAATACGACTTTGAGTAAGTATCACCACAGAATAAAACACTACAACAGGTTATCCCTTTTGATCTACGGTAAAGCAGACCGAAAATAGTATTTTGTGTAAAATACGATGCAATGTGTGGGGCGTAGCGGTGTGACCGACGGCGCGTAGCTCCGGTAGCGAGCGCGCACCGATTTTGTCCGAAATAAAAGCGGAGCGCGAATTAAATGTAGATAAACAAAGACAAGCTTTACTCTCTATTCTGTCCACACAAACAAGTGCCATAAGAAGTTAAATTGGATGCTCCAGTGCAGAAAATATATGCAGAAATGAAAAAGTTTTCATCTTAATCTCCATGAAACTGTAAGAAAACGATAATATTCCATTACGATCTTTTTCGATATCATTGTGTAAATATTTCTATAGCATGTCTTCAAGCCTCGTATGATAAATCCACCGCACTGCAAGCTCAATTCAGAAGGCGCCGGCGCTTTCGTCGCGGTACGAGTAATTTGTTAGGTATAATATATATAAATTTGTTATACGTTCCACGCGCTTATTCGGCGCACGCGTCGATAAAGAATTGACAACATTTCATATTTTTAAGACTACAATTTTATTTCTTTTCTGTATTCCGTTAGAAAGAGGTGATAATCACTGGTTCACTTTTTCTGAGATTATTAATTATTTTATTACTTTTTTATTAAAATTTACTCATTCTAAAATGTAGTAACCCCAAAACTATGACAGAAGGGAAAGGTTACTTTAGTCTGGTGTCTAATAAAAAAAAAACGAATGATTTATGAGCTTATTTTGTTTTCGCGGATAGGTGGAAGACTGTAGCTCTAACTATGCAGGCATAGTTGTAGAAAAATAAATTCCAATATTTTTTTAGGGAGTAGGTACACGACGCAAAGTTCTCTCGATCTCCATAATAATTTCCACTTGTTCGATTTCGATTAAAACCCATATTTAATGAATTTATCTCAAAAATTAAGGTTAGGTATTGAGTCATTTCGTCATTTATTCTTTGAAAGTGCAAGCCTTTCCCAGTTTGTAAGGTTCTGACAGACGACAACTACTAATGACGAACGCGACAATGATTCTTAGTCATCGCCACACCCAATCAGTAATAAGAATTTAGTATGTCTACCTCTTCCAAAGAGAAATAAAATGTAATATATTTTATTTAAAGTAAGGGTAATGAATCACTTAAATTTATTTGCGTCATCTGTAGTGATCCCATTGGCAGACGATACTGCAAATAATTCCGTTATTGGTAACAAATCATTTACAATCACAATTTTTAAACTGAACAATGGTCAAGGAAATTTATTTCTAGTATGCGGCATGCAAGATTTATTTATTAACTGAATAAACTTGGCCTTACTCCCTGAATGTCATGCTTATCATTGTCATTTGCATAGAAAAACAGCTCCGTGATTTATTATAACGATAAAAGAATTAATCAGCTAGTTTTACAAAATTAACCTCTTTGAATATTTAAATAATCACATTGATGAATGATTACATGTTTAAATTTAACAGTCCGATTAAAGTCAAAGCGGAAATAGCTTTCATTACAGCAAACTTGACCTTTGGAAATTAAAATTGCAATGAGACCAAATGTTTACATAATTCATAAAGTAGCCTTGACCGAAAACACAATTTTGTTATAAAATCTATTGTACTAAATTATGCAATAAACCTGTCTTAGGCTGGTCGAAGTTCAATGATATCAATTATCATTAACAACAATAAAATTGACACTATACTTCGCGTATTAATCCAGTCAATGAAGAAGAAAAATGTGAAACTTTCCGATAACAATAAAACCTAATTTTCATCGATTAAAAATGCTAAGATTCAAAACAAATGTCCATTTTTAAGAGTAAGTATAATAACGACATAAAATTCAATCTAGCATCTTGTGTGGCCGACTGGTCTTAATAATCATATTGTATTTCATAATAAGTCCTTGTTGATTATATTATCATTGGGTTATTATGCACATATTTTGAAGGTGAATTTGGCGTTTAACATTGTAAATTAAACTCAAAAGTTAACAGACATCATAATCCGAAGAACGTAAGGACGATTAATGGCACGCAAAACATTATAAGAAGGACTTTATTAAAATTTATTTAAAAAGTCACAATAAATTCGCATTTAACAAGAATAGCTTAATAAAAATATCCTTGGAATATTGAAACGGTGATTCATGACTTCCGAAGTTGATTGGATGAATTGAGAGCGTATTTTAACCGTTTGCTTTATACTTACATTGAAAAGAAAAATGTCATGGTTCGGGCGGGGTTCGAACCTGCGTTTCCAACACATTTGACTTAGGTAAGCTAGCAGACGTTACTGTTTCAAAAAATAATTTGTTTGTTTTTTATTACAGTTTCGAGACCGAGAATAAGATTCGTGCTGAAGAAAAGGCAGTTTTGAAGAATCCTAACGCGATTGATGAGGGCATAGCATCAGAAGGTTTCTATGAGTACATCGGGCCTGATGGCTTCATGTACCGCGTAGACTACACAGCCGATGAGAAAGGATTCAGGCCCAAGCTGCGAAGGCTAGAAACACCCTACTCCGGCAAATGGGTGCGAGAAAAAATCAACTAGACAAATCAATTCACATACCAAAAACCAAACAAACCACTCATAAATCAGTATTTTAATGTAGGCATTATTTCCGAGTAGACGCCTGCGATTTATTAAACGATCTGCCTTTTCATACGAGTCACGAACTGTTTCATGAACTTGACATTTGGGCTTGGTTTTGCCCGACATTATTGAATCTTTTGAATCCGCAGCGTTATCCGATATCAATCACGTTCTTCCTTACCGAGTTAAGTACCAGATTATAGTTAAAGTACAAAGCTCCTTTAGCTCGGCATTTCCTTGTATCTACTTAGGCTATTTAATTTATATTTAGATATAGATTCCTAGAATGTTGTAAATGTGATAATAAATTATAATAATGAAAATTACTTATTGTTTTGATTTATGACCCTCTGCGTGTAACCCTTTTAACACGCTTTTATTAGCTTCCTTTTTAACAAGAAATTTGTTAGTTTGTAACAAATTAATCAAATCTTGTCTTGGTGTGAATTTGACGTTTTTGTAAGACAGTGCAGTCAGCAATAACAGTGGGTCTCAAAAAACGCAATTTTTGACAAAAACATTTTATAATGATCATCATTTAACTAGTCTGCGTCCTCACTTAAAGCTAATAAGTAATTGAATGAGAATCTACAACAAAGGATGCCTTCAGGAGAGATAAAGGATATAAGGGTCAATTTCCCAAGCAGTATTTTTTGATGGCAAGACTGAAAACGCAGGTGCAGAAAGGTTGAATAATAAAGTACCATTTTTTTTCGGAAACAGCCCGCCATTGTCTACCTCGGGCAACAGCTAAAATTTAAATATTAATATATATAATAATTTAAAAAAATATATTTAGACCAAATTTCTCATCAAGGTGGGTTGTCCCCAAGCCGGTTTTGTTTGTAAAATGCCGGGTAAGTCAAATACTATGCATGACAAAGAAAATCTGTTACCATTATTTTATTACCATATAAATAGGTAACAAAAAAAGCACATTACCCCTTATATATCTCCTTTGTATACCCTTGAATAAGTGCATATACGTTTGTCCTGAGAAAACTTCTCATTACCGCCGACAATGTTTCGAACCGATTTATTTCCCAAATTTGATCAAGTACGCCCCCCGTCTCCCGCGCACTTCAAAGAATTAGTCAAGCTGCGGCGCTCGACGAGGCCGGTTGTGTATAGTGGCAATACGTTGGCTTGTACAAACGTGAATATTTCATCGCGGTGGACAGGGGACAAAAAAAATGTCATTCCGGAGTTTGTTATAGTTTCTTTATTTTTTAACTGCGTGGTTTTAAATTTATATATATCAGGTAAAGTACACTCGCCATTACAAGAGTTGAATTAGTTTTAGAATATAGGGCTTACTTTTTTTTTAAGAAATAAAAATATGTCGTGTTTCTCATTCCACCATTCTCATTCCAGTGTTTCCGGTGTAGTAAAATGACTTTAAACCCCACCAAAATGAGGAAAGCACCGGAATGACATCAAAAGTAGCTTCACTTTTCATAAATATTGTTAAAATATTTTTTTTTTTTTATTTTGTTTTTAATACCATACTAAGATATATGTTTATATTATTATGTAATGCCAATATAATATATATTACGAATATAAAAAGTAAAATTACTTTCATAATATGCTACTTTTCTTTCATTCTGGTGTATGAAATTTCATTGCGGTGCACTTATTTTATCATCCTGGTGTACATTTATCATTCCGTTGTATGTTTCATATTCGATCTCGAATATCTCGAAAACTATTTCAGATTTCAGGGTCCCTTTTACATATGTTTAATAATATAGTCTAAAGTATCTCTTCACATTAAAAAAAATTAAAAATAATCAAAAATAAAGAATCACACCGAAATGATACAAAAAATGCGTCTTGTTGAAATTGACCCATAAGAGGTCACTAAGTGCTTCTCAAGAATTACTGTCCATTTCATTTTCTACAGCGTATTCGGGTACAACAAAAGATTTGAAATATGTTTCTAGTCAGATAGGGTTGAAAGATTGTTTAGGCGATCTTTCAAACCCTACTCAAGTTGCAAGTAAAGAAAAATTTCAAGATACATTTGACAAAATTTATATTAGGCTAGTTACACATGTATAAAATTTATAGCATTGTCGAAATACACATGTTATTGAGAAATGAATACATTAGGAATGAAGTTTTCAAAAGTATGATTATGAAGCGATGATGATTTTTAAATAACAGTACCTAATTACGTTCCAAATTGATATTTAAAACCAGGTATGATTTCTTAAACAGTACTTAAACAGGTAGTGCTTCAGTTCGAATTGGGAACATTCCTCGCGCGACCCAGCACCTCTGGCAATAACCCGGCGCTTAAGGGCAATATTTGATCAGATAGCGATAAAAAAATACCAACCTCTAATATCAATAAAAATATCTCGAGCGAGCGTCGCCAAAAATAAACGAGAGTTCGCGGGGTATAGAGCGGAAGGATCGTAAAGTCATGCGTGTTAAGGCACTGCCGAAGGAATTTGTCGAAATTGTTTTGGCTCAAGCCTGTGGAGGCTGTTATGGAGGCGTGGGGACGTTGACCGAGCGCGCTGCCAAGTGGCCGGCGCCACTCTGCCCGCTCTAGACGCAGTGCGATCGCAGCTGCAGTGCGCACTCTTATCTCTCTTTCTCTAACGAAATTATTTATTACACCAACGATACATCCCCGTTTGGACCGGAACCCGCTGCGCTCCAGAATTTGTCCTCGGTTTTTAAAGCGATTCTAATTGATTTACGACTTTTACGAGTATCTTTCTTCACTGCGAAACAAAACTAGGTATCTTTGCAACAACTATCTACATTTAGTTTATATTTGATACATTTTACAATTCAAAGCATAATTGGACGAGATCCTTTGAAAGGCTTGTAGATATTTCTTCTATAAACTTTTTTTTGTATTGTATTGTAGGTACCTATCCACATACAAAAACAACGGACGTCATAAAATGTTAGAAGTTTTAAATAAATATTGTTTACAAAATATTTAGTTTCTTATCAAGTTTCTAATAGCAAAAAACAAAATCGAATCATTGTTTGTTTGCAATTATTTAGGAACATTATGGACGCGGCTGCATTTCTTGACAAGTTTTACCAAATAAGGTCGAGAATAAGACGAAAAGAGGCAAGGACGTTCAAGGCTAACGCGAGTTAAAGTTCTCGATTCTTCGTCACCTTGACTTAAAAGCATAGAAATATTCATATAATGAAATAGGTGAAATGAAACGAAATAATAAAATAAATTGTGTGTGCAGTGTAAAATCTAATGGTTTAACCACCATCGCCAATGCATTCAGTTAGCATTTCAAACGTCTCTTGGTTTTGCTATGAGAATGTTTATTTATTGGGCGACTAAAAAGGTTAAAATTAAGTTTAGCTAGGTACTTATTTACACTTGTTGAAAGAAAGAAAGCAAGAGAACAGATGATAACACGATCGACAAGTAACATAGGAAAAGCTCAGTGTTACAAGGTAAAAAGAAATCTTATCAACTCAATTGACGATCATTTACATTTTAATTTACAATTTTTTCATTTTCGAACCTAAAACCCCAGTTTTCCCATTTGAGAGTAGGTTGTGTTCTGGTAAAAATTCTTCGGACAAATGGGTTTTAGGGCAATCATTACGTTATGGAAAACAATTGTTATGATAATTGATCGTTAGGGTTAATGCCCATTATGACAATACAGTGAGGGCAAGTGATTTTAGGACAAACGTTGCTAGGGATCGCGAGGGAGACCCAAGTAGATAGAGTCCGTGAGGTCTCAGATTTCGATTCGGGTTTGAGTGAAAACTGAGAGGCTCTTATTTGGATCGCGTAAGAGCGACCGAGACAGGTATAAAACACGAATCGCATTATGACAGCTCACGGACTGTACTTACGTAAATTAACATGTAATATGATCCGAATCACTCGACTCGGAAATGCGTAAAATTTTCAATGTGTTAATTTTATGTGAAATATGTGACAAGGCTTTGAATAGTATAAAATGCGCTTGGAAATGCGCTCAACTTCAATATAGAATTTGTCAGTACTTTGCGAGACATAAGTACTAACAAGTAATTTACACTGTTTTTACCTACTTTAGAGCACTATATTATTGTAATTTGCGTTAAAATGTCGGTTATATATATTTTACACTATTATTAAATTCTAAAATGTTTGTTTTAATAATCAATGTTATATGAAGAGGAGTCATCATAAAAAATTTAACCTAGGGCAGCGGGGCAGGGCCCAGCCTACCGGTAGTTAGGGCGGCAGAAGAAGGAACCTCCTGACGATGCGCACTTATATAGCCTTTATACAGCTTAAATTAGACTTATAATGGCTGTATAATCTCTTATACGACGACGCGGTTGGCGCAGTTGGTAAGCACCTGCCTACTGAGCCGGCGGTCCCGGGTTAAAATCCCGGCCAGGGCAAATATTAGTGTGATGAATATTTGTGATTGGGCCATGGTTGTTCTATGTACCTATTTAAGTATATATTTATCTATATAAGTGTATCGTTCGTCTAGTACCCATAACACAAGCCTTCTTGAGCTTAATTTGGGACTAGATCGATTTGTGTAGGGTTGTCTGATATTTATATTATATTATTTATATTTATATACCTGGGTAGGATCTGATGGCGGAATCCGGGAGAAATTTAGGGAACTTATCAAAATTTATTGACAAACTTATCGTATATTATTGTATAGGAGCGGTTGTTCTCGGAAAGTAGGTATAAATTCTGCACTGCCAGGTAATTTTCAACTTGCTAATTAGTTACGAGCAAAGTTTTGTTAACGAACATTTAAAATACAAGTTGCATGTTCGAAATTTTGCGATAACATTTGCGTTTGCTGGGAACTATCAGTATCTGAGGATATTCAAATAATCCAAAAATGCATCCTTGCTTTAAACCTTATTCAAGATGCACTTACCTACTATACGTGTCATGCTTATTACTCCTGTGGTGCGGAGATATTCCCTTTAGTGGGTTTGTACGGGAACACGAAGTCCGACTCAGTGGCAGTGAGGAATCACCAGTCCTAATATGTTCAAGTGATGTCTAAAAAGTATATACGCGTCGTACTATTAGCTTATGCGCCAAATCACACCACGATGCCCGTTTCCACCTTCCGCTTTTCTCCGGGCAATTTGGCGCGCACTCACAACGAGCCCAACGTAACCAATCAAACATAAGTAACCAATATACTAACACCAATCAAGTAACATACCTATTAGGATAATCCAAGCATTTATTTCAAATGCAGGTAAATTGCGTGAGCTGTTAGAATGCGATTCGCGTTTTATACCTTTCTCGCTCGCTCTTACGCAATCCACATAATGAACCTCTCAATTTTCACCTAAACCCAAATCGCAATCTGAGAGATCACGGACTGTAATAGCATTTCTCCTTTAACCTGGGGGGTAATTCGACCAATTTTAGAAAGATGATGGAGATCTCTCTATTACATCGCCATCCGTCACTTTTGACGTGTCCCTACTTGACAAGTGGCGATATCCCTAGATCTAGAACATCGCAACTTCGCCAATCCGGTCGCGCTTAATTTGCGTTTCCTTTGTATGTGACGGCATTGATAACAGGCGCATACTTAACTTGACCGTGTAGTACGTAAAATTAGACAGCTGATTTTTGCATCGAAAATGGTTTTGAAAAAAGCAACTCTAAAGGACAAGCAAATTTAACATTACACACGAGCAAATCCATGAGTAAAAATATAGTATAGTAATAAGATGTCTTGAATTTAAGTGAAGGTATGCTACCCTAATATCTACTACCTACGATCAATTCCTTCGGAAAGGGCTAACCCTAAAAGCCGTTATTTGAATTCATAGTCATATATAGTTAGTAGGTACCACCTTCATGGATATTTCGACACGGTTAGATTTACTAACAAACTGTATTTATATTTCACAAGAAATGCATCCCTTTTGAATATAAATAATAAAAAAATGCCCGATATCAGTCGATACTTTCTTATAAGCGGCTCTGATGATATTTACGGCGCCCCAAATACCATCAGAAAATAATCGTAAACGTTTATTTTATTTATTTAAATAAGTTCAGGTTCGATCAGCGAATCGCCTGTAGCGAGATGCAATGGCTACTTCGCTACGCGACTTGAAATACTACTTTTGGGACGTGATAAAAATGCGGAGCCTATATCAAAAAGGAATACGGTGTAGGGTTCCGCATGGCGTAAGATGATTAACCAATAATAAATACTGTGTCAAAGTGGTAATCATAAATAAATAAATAATAAGGAACAATCTTACACAAATCGACTAGTCCCAAGAAAGCGACTAGACGACGATATATACATAATATGTATATAAATACATACCTATGTATATAGATAACACCCATGACCCCTGGGTTGGTCACTCGAATATTTGTTCCTGAACAAATATTCGAGTTCATCACACAAATATTTGCCCTGGCCGGGATTCGAACCGAGGACTGCCAGCTCAGTTGGCAGGTGCACTAAAAACTGCGCCAACCGCGTCTTCAATCAATTATTACCTTAGATTATACATCCAGTTACGAAAAAAAAGTATATTATAGTGTTATAAAAGGTGAAGCAAGGAAAGAAATAGTGTAAATGTTAAAGTTGTTGATATCTCTAAAGAATCGGTCACATCGAATCGCGACCTTGCAACCCTATATTTATATGTACATAATATAAAGTATATAAAAAAAGAACACTCACTAGTCTATAGCTCCTAGATTTGCTCTATACTGGCCGGTTTTACGAGTAAGTGACATTGAATTATTCTCTTATGTTCTTGGTAAGTACCATACCCGTAAAAGTGTACCTACTTAATTTTACTTTTACGCAAATCATACGCAGATTCACTGATTAATTCACTGAATCACAAGTAATGAATACCTATTGTTAGGAAGAATTTTAATTATCAATCAAAACATATACAAATTCTCCAACGGATTCATCAGACACTAATAAGATTCGGATGTCGAAATGATAACAATCGACAGGGTATAGACATGAATTTAATACTTACAAATACCTGTGTTCTTACTTGCCTTACTATAAATAGCATTTAAATTATACCTACTACGGCATTTTATCTTTACAGCATCAGTAGGCGTTCGATTAGCTTGATAATGACTTCTGATTTTGGGCGAAGTATTAAAAGCTTTATTTGGTAGGTGATTAATTAAATAAACTAACTGTTTTCCTGAACTGAATGGACCTAACTACCATCATCATCATCACTAACGTCCACTGCTGGAAAGGCCTCCCCAGGGATCTCCGCGATCTCTACATTCAAGCAGTAAGTTTCCCACGACTATCAAAGTCTTCCAGTTTATGGTCGCCATTCGAGAACCTTTCTGTCCCAACGGCAACCCATATCCAGCCAATTTAAAACATTTCCAAAAAAATCCACCCTTTTTTTATCAGGCAATTTACTACTTATACTAATTATACTTACTCCGTGGTTTTCGATGCATGAATGAAAACCCCGGTATATGATCATCATCAGACCATCTTGTGGGAGACCGACGTGGTGTGTTGACCATGACCAATTCTTGAGGAGAAGCGTCCCCTGATAAATAAGAATATTTGTAATGCTTCTTATGGTAAAATCTATCCATCTTGGCAACATGTCATTATGAATTCTGAAGAACTGACTTTCGAAAAGAATAACGAAGTACTAAGGTAAGGTGGGAAAAGAGTATCACCGGGGGGGAAGATGGCCACAGTCCAATAACTAAATAACTATTTTTATTTAAGCAGTAACGTTGTCATAACCCAAATGTTTACAATAAAGCGAAAAATTGAAAAATTGAACGGCTCTGGTATCAGGTTCGGTGGTCCAGTTGGTAGGACGTGTTGGCCTGGAAAGCCGTTGGAGACGTAGGTTCACATCCTGCCTGAGCCGTTAAATTTTTCAATTTTTCGCTTCATTGTAAACTAAATAACTGTTATAGTCTTATCCCATTACACATTAAACTATG
Organism: Apotomis capreana; assembly: GCA_947623375.1. Lineage (NCBI taxonomy): Eukaryota > Metazoa > Arthropoda > Insecta > Lepidoptera > Tortricidae > Apotomis > Apotomis capreana. The sequence goes on from OX392501.1 coordinate 21,946,344, forward strand.
GTAGGTCCCCTTTACTTTTCATAAATACCAGCTTTATAATTAAGAATTTCTCAACCATAAATAGCATTGCAGCTCTCAACAAATAAAAATTAGAGCTGTAATCGTCATACCAATCACTTACAGGCTATGTTTAACTCTGCGATACTAATCTAATAAGTAACACAAACGAAAAGCCGAAATTGAGCACGCAATAGTTAGCAGCATGGCTGTGGCCGATTTGGTCTTGGCCGGAAGAAGGGCGGGCGTCGGAGCCGGTTACACAAAATAATACTACAGAGGAGCCACTTCAGTTTTATGTGGTGTATAATTGGTGTGGTGACTAAGTAATCTACTCACTCACTGGCTGGGTAGGGTTGTTTTTAACCCCGATCGAAAAAAAGAGGGATATTATACCTAAGTTTTACATGTATATCAGTGTATCTGTGTGAGTCTGTGACATCGTAGTGCCCAAACGGGTGCACCAATTTGAGTGTGGTTTTTTATCGAAGGACTTGTCCGTCAAGATGGTTCTTGTATATTTTTGGTGGAAATAGGTCCAGTAATTTCTAATATATTCAGCTTTATTTAGAGCAAGTGACAAGTTCTCAGCTAATATTGAAGTTAAGTACAATTAAGTTAAGTACAGGTAGGTACAATTCCAAATTTTGTAGTTTTGTTCAGTTTTCGTAGCATTTTCTATATCACACATTGAATGAGGTGTTTTAATTTTTTTTATCGGATGATTAAAAATCAGATTCTCTGTTGAAATGTTAGTTCGTATCCTACCGGCTGCGCAAAGTTAAGTATTGGGTATGTGCAATAAAACTACCAGCTGATCAGAGATTGATGGACTAGTGAGCCAATGTTACTGGGTTTGAGTGTCATTGTAGACTTTTAGGTAAATAATACTTACCTATATGACAACATAAAAATTATTGAAAATATACATATTTGTGTTTTATTAAGTAAGCAAATTATATGAATAACCTTTCTGTACTATTTGCTTTGTGTTTCAGCTTAATTGGCCGCCGACCAACTTCGCCAAAAAGAAACCGCGCGAACGTGATGAAGCTAAGCGGAAAAGGAAAGAGAGCGAAACTATATAATTTTCGTTTCTATTTTTCGTTCAGCGCTACGTGGTCGGCCCAATTTTTCTAGTTTTAATGAAAATTGTCGCTTTGATGGAAAATTAACAAAATTGGCTTGGACTTCGAGCAAGGTATTAATGATGTTGAATTTTTTATTAAGGTATATTATATTTTGCGAGTATTATGTTGAAATTCTACAAGCATTTTGTATTCGCTACAAAAATTTTTGGAATACATTTTGGATTACATGAACTAGATAATATATGTTCATTAAGTTAAAGTTTTGCACAAATCAAGATAGATGACATAATGATTCAAGGCATTCTCTACCACTCAACTATTGTTGATATATTTGTAACAAAATCGAATAAAAAAATTCATCTATTTTGGCTTGTTGAGCGCACAAACACATTCCGAGCCAATTGATACATACAAGCTGTAATAAAAATATAATTATTTCGACTTAAAAAGCATGTCCGAAACATGTTTACCAATCGCGCGAAACCAATTATCTCAAAATTCATAGTTCAAAACTGACGTTAAATCTGTTTAACACAACATGGCCGCAAAAAGTTAAATGTTTATATCGCTGCAATAAAAGCGGTCGCAACTAGGTTCCTTCACTTTAACCACATTGAAAAAGATAAAACTTTGTCCTCCATCCTGGACCATTTCCAAATAAGGTGACTGCCGGTGACATCCGCTCGGGGCAACAGTATCCTGCCAATTTTATATTCGATCCATAAAACTGTAGAAGCTTCCTACTTGAATGTCGCTTACATAACGGCTATCAGATCAACGCCAGCTACCTTAAGATAACAAATAAAGACCTTAAATGTACTGTCAATATGGAAGTTACGCTATAACATATAATCATACCAAAAATGAGAGTCCTAGCGTTATTAGAAGCATTAAAAGAATGGCGTTACGTAAGCGACATTCGAACAGATTGCCTCGGTATACCGCAAAGGCTCTAAAGTTGGAAATCCTCTGTTTTATAGGTAAAAAGAGCGGCATCTGGCAAACTGCACGCTTCCGCAGTAACTAGGATCCGAGTTTTATGGCAAATGGATTGAATTCGCTTGGTGATTATCGGAAAGTTTGTTTAAAAAATGTGTCCTTTGAGACTTGATCTACAGATAGTATTGAATTTATTAAAACTTCGAGCCACGGAGGTAATATTATGCGTTAGTCTGATTCTTTGACAAAAAAATATGTAAGTATATTTAATTTATAACATCGGACAAAATTATGCTTTAGATCAATGAAGTAGATTTACGTGTTTTGTTGATCCCTACCTTTCAATTAACCTACTTAAAAAGTCATATCAAACTTTTGTGAGATGTCACTACTATTGTTGAGGATGACGATCTCCAAAACATAACTGTAAGTACAAGGTACATAAACTTCTAATCTTCAAAATGATTTTACTTGTATACGTAAATATCAATATGAGTCCCAAGAAAAGTCGTGTAAAATGTACTCTCTACTCATTCAGCACAATTATGCTGTTCCAATATCCAGTAGTATAATACAACATTGTACAAATTATAGCACCAATACGCCATAACTCTTGGATTAAGGACATCCGCAAAATAGAACGGCGGTATTTGGCATTTTATGCGTCCTTATTTTTCATAGCTACAATGACCAAACATTTGGTTCAGTGCCACGGCGTTAGGGAAACAGTCAATGGTATCATTTATTTTTACTAGCTGCAGCTCTACATACATAATATATTTTCCTTCTGTCGTAAAAACCGGCGAGGGCCCGCAATCCTTGAGATTTGGGGTAATCGAGATTTATAGATAGCCCTACAATCTAAGTCCTTCCATTATTATTAATTAACTCCAACAATATTTAGTATACTCGTATCTTAGTAAGATTTAGTTCAGCGGGCCTATGACAGTGAACGCATAGCCTATGATAGTTGCTTTTATCACGCGATAAATAAGTGTCAAAGCATCCGTCACGTATTGACAAGATGCGAGTGTGAGTGACAGATGCTTTGTGACTTATTTATCCCGTGAAAAACGCAACCATCATAGGCCCCCAGCAATACTTTAACGTGTCTTAGTGTTACTTGTATCTAAAAGAGAGCTATTTATGGTCTCTATAATTGGTTCTTGAGAGGATATAATTATATTCCTTTTCCTATTCTATCAGTTTACGTTAAGTTTGTAATGGCGTCGCATATGATTTCAAAATTAAAACTCAACCGGGTTGTACAAATCGAGGTTTCGTTCTCGTGTACTTCCTCCCCCAAAACTTAGGCAACCTTTACGAAATTTTAGGAACTATATGAAGGAAATTATCTGGGTTAGTCTGTTTCGATTTTGCGCTTTTTTTTTTTACTATTTGTGTCTGTTTTTGGGAAAAATTCCGCCGCAAACGGGCGCCTATGGTATTCACATACATATTCTATAATAATTTGTACGAAAATCGAAAAATGAGCAGTGGTATTTCCTCTAGGTCGGTTAAATTCTTAAATAGGTAGTTGATGCTTCTGACATTATACAAACGGTTAGCTACGGTAGTTGCTTGCTATCAGGCAGCTCCTTCATTTCTTTGTCACCAATGGCTACTACTGCACCTCTAGCACAACTGTAACACGGGTCTCTTTCTCGCGCAAGAATTATTACCTATATCTTTCTCCACTGTACTGTGGGAGAGTGACGGGTGACTACAGACGTGAAGCGTAGTTGTGCTAGACGAGCTGGCATGTGCCAAACTGCATAGTAAAAAATATTTTTTAACAAAAATAAGAACGGACTTCAGTAAAACTAAAAAACCAAAAATAACCCGTTCAAGTACAGATTACATTTGACTCACCCTTCGAAGTCGATCCCAAACCACTCAGTTCTTACATTTATAGTTATATTATAGTTTACGCGAGGTTTGGCACCGACTTCGAAGGGTGAGTCAAATGTAATCTGTACTTGAACTTTTTGGTTTTTTTCTTCTACTACCGATTTGTAGTCAGAATCATCACTCTTCCGAATTTTTTACTTCATACATTTGTCCGTCATAAATTTGTACTAATACCAACCGAGTTCATAATCGACAGTTTTCAGAACATCGTAATTCATAATGGCGTCACTAAGATTATGTGTGTACTCATAATACTGATTTTCATATTTCTTTCTTTAAGAATCATAAATTACAATAAACTTGTCAATTATAACATTTAAACATCGATACAGTTTTTTTTCATATGTTTTTATTCATAATGCTTTTTAGTTGTTTGAGTTATAGTGAGTTAAGTGTACATGCAAGTAAGCATGCAAGCATTTTGACGCTCCGCTCGCTTCGCTCGCTCCGCTATACGTGGTTACAATACAAACCTAACCTAACCTACAGTTTTCGGCTTTGGAACCACGTTCCATTTTGGCGCAGCTCTTTCTAACGGTATTATACACTTACTTACTATATAAAGTTTCTTCCCGAATCCATCCTGGCTCTGCATTTGCTTATAAACATTTGATGTAATAGTAGATTATTTACAAGTGTTCATGCAAGCAAGCATGCAAGCATTTTGACGCTCCGCTCGCTTCGCTCGCTCCGCTATACGTGGACATAATACAAACCTAACCTAACCTACAGTTTTCGGTTTTTGAGCCATGTTTCATTTTGCCGCAATCTGCTTATAAAATATAGGATTGTGGAGTTTATGAGTACAAACCAGTCTGGTAAAAAATGAATGACATTGAAAAATAGGAGCAAAAACAGTTATGATGAATAAATGTATGAAAATAAAAAGTAGTATTAGAGATATTTATGATAATTGACATTATGATTTTAAATGGTTCGGAGTTATGATCGGTAGTATTAGTGACTAAGTATAAATAGTGACTATTATGATGAAAAATTATATGAGTAACATTTTCGGAGTTCCAACAATCGGGGTTGAAAAATTATGTGAACTTTGGCGCACCCGGTCATGGTCATAATCTATACTATTATAAAATTCTACATTTGTATTAAAAACAGTTATCTATGGAGAGAGGTCATGATTTCAGGAATAATCTTAATAGCGTGATTCAGGAGCGTCATTTGTTTCGTATGGGCGTTCGGCGTCATGCCAGTCTGGCGCCATCTGTCGTGTATAATATTCATTGTCTTCGCATCACGTCGAAACGGCTGCACAAATTTTAACCAATTTCGGTACAGGGATAGCTGTACATACAAAGATGGTTATAGGATACTTTTTACCTGACTACGATATAAAAAAAAATACGCGCAAAGTTGCGGGCACCTTCTACTACATAATACAATATAATTAATAACTGTTTTGAAATTATGTGGCATAAAGATCTAAAACCATACTTTTAGAATCATCATAATATCGGACGAAAAACGCATCTGCCGATCAAAAGGCCCCAAAGATTGTCAACAACTACCAATCGAACGCCGGGATTTAGATTCATTGATTCATTCAAATATACATTTTCCCAAAAAAAAATACAACTTTAGATTTTAAACTCTAAAATATTATGAATAATAAAGATGGGTACCCTTAAAATAGCACAAAATTCCGATTTCGGCATTGATGTTTTTTTTTTGTGTAATAATAAGTAGGTACTATCAGCATCATATTTTAAACTGTATAATATTATGAATGATTTGTATAAGATTGTCCCTTAATATTTATAAACAAATATTGAGGGACAGTCCTACATAATTCGACCTAGTCCCAAACTTAGCAAAGCTTGGACTATGGGTACTAGACGAAGATATACATAATACATAAATAAATATATAGATAACATCCATGACCCAAGATCAAATATTCGAGTTCATCACACAAATATTGGTCCTGGCCGGGATTCTAACCTAGGACCGTCGGCTCAGTAGACAGGTGTACTACAAACTGCACAACCGCGTCGTCGCGTTATTCATTTATTATTTTATTTTTATACATAGATAACCCTTAAAATATCAAAAAACTATGTTTAAGTATACTAAAAGAAAAAGGCGAAAGCTAGCATACGTTACTGCTTTAATAATAATAAAAAAATTGGGCAAGTGCGAGTCCGACTCGCGTATGAAGGGTTCCGTACCATAAAAGTTTGTTGTAAATATTTATTTTAGCTTATTTTTAGTATTTGTTGTTATATAGCGGCAATAGAAATACATCATCTGTGAAAATTTCAACTGTCTAGCTATCACCGTTCTAGAGATACAGCCTGGTGACAGACGGACGGACGGACGGACGGACGGACAGCGAAGTCTCAGTAATAGGGTCCCGTTTTTACCCTTTGGGTACGGAATCCTAAAAACAGTACAAGTTGTTATCTTAATCAATCACGACTCTTAAACCACTGCATTTTTAAAATAAAAAAGAATATAAAAACACGACCATTTCTACAGCATAAACTTCCTTTTTCATTAGTCAGTCTGAACTAATTGCTTTTAAATAGAGCTTTCTATTTGACCCGTGTATGTATTATTCAAAATATTTTAATGGACAGTTCGCTCTCTATCACGTTAATCCATTTAAATATCAGTTTGAAACGATTTTATTTTAGCTTTTTGTGTGCTTTTATTTTATCGGCACCACCATACAGGCTTGCAAATGCATTCGACTTCGGCAGCACTAACTTATCTGTTCTACATAGTTTTTCTTTATGCATTTCTACTTTTATGATATGGAAATTTTTATTTGTGGCCATATGACTTTTGTTCATACAACCAGCATCAAAAGTAGATGAGAGAAGACCATTTTTAACCGACTTCAAAAACTTTATGTTTATTAACAAAATTAGTTTTTATGTATGTATGTTACTCGATATCTCCGAGAACCGTGAACCGATTTTCAATTATTTTTTTTTTAATCGAAAGGGTATAACTCCGAGTTGGTCCCGTTGGCACTAAGTCGGGATCTGATGATGGAATCTTGGAGAAATCGAGGGAACTCTTCAAATGTTATAGTCATGTACGGCGCTTTTGGTAATTTATTGATAATAAATAATAATAATAAATAAATATCAGACAACCTCACACAAATCAACCTAGTCCCAAATTAAGCTCAAGAAGGCTTGTGTTATGGGTACTAGGCGACGATATAGATACTTATATAGATAAATAAATACTTAAATACATAGAACATCCATGACCCAGGCACAAATATTCGTGTTCATCACACAAATATTTGCCCTTGCCGGGATTCGAACCCGGGACCGTCGGCTCAGTAGGCAGTTGCTTAACCACTGCGCCAACCGCGTCGTCAAAAAAACCAAAAATAACCCGTTCAAGTACAGATTACATTTGACTCACCCTTTGAAGTCGATCCCAAACCACTCAGTTCTTACATTTATAGTTATATTATAGTTTGCGCGAGGTTTGGCACCGACTTCGAAGGGTGAGTCAAATGTAATCTGTACTTGAACTTTTTGGTTTTTTAGTTTTACTAAAATCGGTTCTTTTTTTTGTTAAAAATTATTATTTTTTTTGCTTTTTATTGATTCATATATAAGTTCTAGTGGCCATCTGTGGTGTTCATCATCAGTTTCCTTACACCAAATCCTATTTACTGAATGTTAATTCTTGACTTTATCAATAAATTACCAAAAGCGCCGTACATGACTATAACATTTGAAGAGTTCCCTCGATTTCTCCAAGATTCCATCATCAGATCCCGACTTAGTGCCAACGGGACCAACTCGGAGTTATACCCTTTCGATTAAAAAAAAATAATTGAAAATCGGTTCATGGTTCTCGGAGATATCGAGTAACATACATACATAAAAACTAATTTTGTTAATAAACATAAAGTTTTTGAAGTCGGTTAAAAATGGTCTTCTCTCATCTACTTTTGATGCTGGTTGTATGAACAAAAGTCATATGGCCACAAATAAAAATTTCCATGTCATAAAAGTAGAAATGCATAACGAAATACTATGTAGAACAGATAAGTTAGTGCTGCCGAAGTCGAATGCATTTGCAAGCCTGTATGGTGGTGCCGATAAAATAAAAGCACACAAAAAGCTAAAATAAAATCGTTTCAAACTGATATTTAAATGAATTAACGTGATAGAGAGCGAACTGTCCATTAAAATATTTTGAATAATACATACACGGGTCAAATAGAAAGCTCTATTTAAAAGCAATTAGTTCAGACTGACTAATGAAAAAGGAAGTTTATGCTGTAGAAATGGTCGTGTTTTTATATTCTTTTTTATTTAAAAAATGCAGTGGTTTAAGAGTCGTGATTGATTAAGATAACAACTTGTACTGTTTTTAGGATTCCGTACCCAAAGGGTAAAAACGGGACCCTATTACTGAGACTTCGCTGTCCGTCCGTCCGTCCGTCCGTCCGTCTGTCACCAGGCTGTATCTCTAGAACGGTGATAGCTAGACAGTTGAAATTTTCACAGATGATGTATTTCTATTGCCGCTATATAACAACAAATACTAAAAATAAACTAAAATAAATATTTACAACAAACTTTTATGGTACGGAACCCTTCATGCGCGAGTCGGACTCGCACTTGCCCAATTTTTTTATTATTATTAAAGCAGTAACGTATGCTAGCTTTCGCCTTTTTCTTTTAGTATACTTAAACATAGTTTTTTGATATTTTAAGGGGTATCTATGTATAAAAATAAAATAATAAATGAATAACGCGACGACGCGGTTGTGCAGTTTGTAGTACACCTGTCTACTGAGCCGACGGTCCTAGGTTAGAATCCCGGCCAGGACCAATATTTGTGTGATGAACTCAAATATTTGATCTTGGGTCATGGATGTTATCTATATATTTATTTATGTATTATGTATATCTTCGTCTAGTACCCATAGTCCAAGCTTTGCTAAGTTTGGGACTAGGTCGAATTATGTAGGATTGTCCCTCAATATTTGTTTATAAATATTAAGGGACAATCTTATACAAATCATTCATGATATTATACAGTTTAAAATATGAAGCTGATAATACTATTATTATTTATTACTCAAAAAAAAACATTAATGCCGACGCCGAGATCGCAATGTTGTGCTATTTTAAGGGTTGTTATCTTTATTACTTACTAGCTTTTGCCCGCGACTACGTACGCGTGGAACTTGATAAAAGGGATTATTAAAAGTGCCTAAGCAAATGTAAGAGCAATTGTGCTTTTGGTCTAATAATTACTTTTCTTACAGGGTCACCGCATCCCAACAGAAATGTTCACTCACTTTTCAATCTTTTTAGGTATAATTTCCGGGATGAAAACTATCCTATGTCCTTCCTCGGATCTTAAACTATCTCCATGCCAAATTTCATCAAAATCGGTTCAGCGGTTTAAGCGTGAAGAGGTAACAGACAGACAGACAGACAGACCGACAGACAGACACACTTTCGCATTTATAATATTAGTATAACTAGTATAATATTAGTATGGATTCATAATATTGTACAGTTAAATATCTTAAGTTGTAATTTTTTTTCGTGAAATAGTACATTTGTATGAATGAATGAATCTAAATCCCGGCGTTCGATTGGTAGTTGTTGAAAATCTTTGGGGCCTTTTGATCGGCAGCTGCGTTTTTCGTCCGATATTATGATGATTCTAAAAGTATGGTTTTAGATCTTTATGCCACATAATTTCAAAACAGTTATTAATTATATTGTATTATGTAGTAGAAGGTGCCCGCCACTTTGCGCGTATTTTTTTTTATATCGTAGTCAGGTAAAAAGTATCCTATAACCATCTCTGTATGTACAGCTATCCCTGTACCGAAATTGGTTAAAATTTGTGCAGCTGTTTCGACGTGATGCGAAGACAATGAATATTATACCCACCAGATGGCGCCAGACTGGCATGGCGCCGAACGCCCATACGAAACAAACGACGCTCCTGAATCACGCTACTAAGATTATTCCTGAAATCATGACCTCTCTCCATAGATAACTGTTTTTAATACAAATGTAGAATTTTATAATAGTATAGATTATGACCATGACCATATATTGGTACATATGCTAGACTAATCAAAATAAGATAATTTTACCCAACTATGGTGCAAAAGACCAGTTATAACCTTTCTTTTTTGCAAACGAAGTTCTACTTTTATATTATTATTAGTAAAATGTTACACACGCTAATCCGTCCGTTAGACTGGATTTCTAATTACTTTGGGCACTAATGAAGATTTTATTTCAATTCTAATAATGTAGGTATGTGATGAATTACCAAGCTGTTAATAAAGCTGTCAGGCATTTGTGATCCGTCCGTTAGACTGGATTTCTAATTACTTTGGGCACTAATGAAGATTTTATTTCAATTCTAATAATGTAGGTATGTGATGAATTACCAAGCTGTTAATAAAGCTGTCAGGCATTTGTGATTAATTTGCCAACCATGATTTTGATTATAATGTAACGAATAAAGCGCTTGGCTTTTATTCGTAACTGATGAACTTCTACCTGTTTGAACTAGATTAGAACTTTATTGGAGCGGAGCGAGCGAAGCGAGCGAAGCTCCCATGGATCGACTCGAATGGACTTTGTAACAATGCGCAGATCTCAGCGAGTTCTCAACCGATTTTAGAAATTTTTGTTTTAAAATGCAAAAATTAAATTTCGCTAGGTCGTGACGAAGAGAAAATTTCGAAAAAAAAAATAAACCGCTCCAATCTATGGTGCAAGCTTAGCCGGTGGCTGACTCTGCATCGACCTAGTATCTCGATATACTACACAATATTAATTAATAATCGACTTTATTTATTTGTTAATATTTATCAGTTCAACCTTGTATTTCCTGCATTTCATCGTTATTATAATTGTATGTATTTTAAAGTAAGTAAGTAAGTAAACACTTTATTGTACACAAAAACAGTTAAAATATGTACAATAATAGGTACAAAAGGCGAGTGTAGGCGAGGCGACCTTAGTATTTTAGTGTATTTGATTTATTTTTCGCCTTACTTACTTTTCATTGGGTAGGTGTCAATGGACGATGACGCGGTCGAACAACACATGCGCACCGCTACGACTGGCTAAGGATGTGCACCGCACAAACGTTGAAGACGGAATGATTCCATCCTTGCTCACGGATCGGAAATTGTAGTCCATAGTGTAACCTATGCCAATCGCGTTGATATATTGCCTCGTTACTAGCATCATAAATATGAATAAATATCAGACAACCACACACAAATCAACCTACTCCCTAATCTCAAGAAGGCTTGTTATACATACTTACATAGATAAATAAATACTTAAATAAATAGACCATCCATAAACCAGGCACAAATGTTTGCCATTGCCGAGATTCGAACCCAGGACCGCCAGCTCAGCAAACAGCTGCTTTCCTACTGCGTCAACCGCGCCGTTAATCACAGAAGTCAACACTGTAGTGTAAGACAGAAATAAATATAATCTTAACTAAAATCCTACAATTGTATTGAAAATGAGTTTTCTATGGACACGGGCGGGGCATTATTTCAGGAAAAACCTTAGCGCAATTCAGGATTTGTTATAGCGTGCGGCGTTAGCCATACAGCGCCACTATCTTTGTAAAATGTTCTTTGTCCTCTCATCACGTTGAGAGACGAGACCGCTGGCGGATTTAACCATTACAGGTACAGAGTAGCTGGACATGCAATGATGACTGTATTATACTTATCACTTGCCTACGGTAGGTAAAGGAGAAAAACCGGCCAAGTGCGAGTCGGACTCGTGCACGAAGGGGTACTAATATTGAATAAAAAACACGTTCTGACAACATGGTCCTCCTTTAATTTTTACTTATTTTTTATTTTTATTATTTGTTGTTATAGCGGTAACAAAAATATACATTCTGTGAAAATTTCAACTGACTACCTATATATAACGGTTGAACGAAATATCATGCAAAAAGCCCTATTTTTTGAATGGGAGCCCCCTTTAACTGTAGCTATCACCGTTCTTGAGATATAGCCTGGTGACAGACGGACGGATGGACGGACAGCGAAGTCTCAGTAATAGGGTCCAGTTTTTACCCTTTGGGTACGGAACCCTAAAAACCGAGCGAAGTTGGGTACCTTTTAGTTTTCGAATAATTCAACCTGTATTACGGTGGGTAAAATTAATAAAACAATCTGTTCATATAAACCATAATAATATTATATACTTATATTATAAGTAAGTTATATAAATATATATGCTAAAATTAAAAAGGTTTATTCTCCTCTTAAATTAAACGGGGCCGAATTTTATTGCGCGTGTATGTGACTTCAATTTAATTGACAAAGGAGATAGGTAATTGAAAAAAAAAACAAAAATACATATACAGACACGTTACGAATAACTGAAACAAAATAGGCATGACGAATTTTTTTTCGGGGAATGTCAATGGATTCCATTTTTTATTGCGATCAAATGTCTATAATGGGATTAAACTACACTTAGATTGCTCTAAAAGTCAGGAATGACCGTCAAAGTTCAACATTCCTACGGAGCGCTGAAAACGCTCTATACAAATGGCCACCTAATCGTGACGTCACGTTGTATGTCATGGGTCGGTACCAATATTTGTATGGAGACAATAAGTAATTTGCCATTTTCACCGTGAAAATTTGCATTAAAATTCGTGGTTGTTATTTTGCGTATTAAAAAAATATTTTTTTAAATATGGACTAAAAATAGTAATTTTTTTTTATCGTATATTGTTCTTGTTTTCATGATGTCATTATTTGGGCTAATTGTATTCATATAACTATAGAATTTAACATCAGTCGACATCCCTATTGTTTCCAGCTAATGAAACCATAAAAACATACCATTGACCAAACAGTTAACAAACACTAGAGGTACTTACAATTACCCAAAGTGTTCATAAAAATAAACAATACGACGAGTGTGTCGCTCAAAGAAACTCCCCTAAAACTACAATCGTAAAGCCCGTTCCCGTCTTGAGCGCAGATACCTAACGTATGCTAAAAAATGCAAACAGGAAAATTTAATGGTTCGTGAAGTAAGCCAGCTACGCGGAGCACCCCGGAATTGCTCTCCATATTCCTCTTGGAGGAGCTACTATGGATACAAGTCGAAAGGTTTAGTTGGAATCGACTTCAATTCGACTTAGGAAAATAAAAGTTTCAGTTACTTTTTTTTTAAATGAGAGGCGAGTAATGAATAACTTGACTGAAACTTATGTTATCGTTTGACACATCAGATTACTAAATAGGTGACAAAATAATACATGCCTGTGTGGCATTGGACGATTGAACATGAGTGCCATGAGTGTATATTTTGGAGACCGCAGTTTAAGGCGTCAGCTAAAATACAAAGACATTTTCAGACGCGACTACTGAATGAAAGATTTATGTCGATGTCTTAAAAAAAAATACCAATATAACTAACATACATTTTTTTTATAAAACTATGATTTAATATAAACAAATACAAGAAAATTAGAATAGCAATAAGGTCAATATGAATTCAAAATCAGTGCACGAACATCACAGACAAATAGTAACGCCGTAGAAGGAAAGGGGACTCTTACGAGTATGTGGATTTCCTTAATATTACTTACTATCACTTATTATTCTAAGCTATTGACTTGAACACGAAAATTGCGTTTCGTTTTGTTTATGTTAGGGAGGATATGGCAACGCAGCAGATAAGCAACAAGCTATATTATAAGCAATAAGGTAAATTTTCCTGTGTACTTCGTAAATATGATAACGTGTGTCATAAATCTTTGACAGGAATGGGGTGAATGTTATTAAATCTCGCGCAAACATCATCGATGAGAGTTCGGCGGCGAAGATACGGCGCGTATTGAAGATGTTTGTCTACTACCATATTCAAGGAACTTAGAGGTCTCTAGAATTTGAATCAATATCTCATCTATAAAGAAACTATAAAAATACTAGCTGCACCGCGCGGTGTTACCCGCTCACCCCACGGGAAAACTACATTTTACGGGATAAAAAGTATTCTATTCTATTCTATTTTTTTAAAAATGGCAACCGGTCACAGTTAAGCGACCATTACTGCCAATGTCTCGTCGCCAATCGCACTAGGCGACTAGATAGAGGATTGATACCACGTTGTACGGTGAGTTGAAAAAATCGTGCTTTTTGTAAAGTGATAGCGATTTACAAAAAACCACGCGGACTATCGGGCCTTGACCCACGAAGGGCTATGAACGCTTCAAGTTGAATTCTTCATTAGCTATTCACTCCTACGTTAGATCACTGCACAATACGCTATCAATACTACACATTGAACAACGAAAATGAATAAATAATGTACAACGAAACTTAAACGCATGCGGCCATCTTAAGTCACGAACCGGAAGTAGCCTATGTGTTAATCCAGGGTATCCGCTACCCTCATACCAAAATTTATCGAAATTGGCGCAGCCGTTTGAGCGTGAAGAAGTAACAAACACACAGACACACTCTTCCTTATAACATTAGTATGACGTGATTATTTAATAATTTATATAATTTTACAAAAAAAAGTGTGTGTGTCAGCTCCGACGCACGACTGGAGTTCACTCTTCAGGCCAGGCGCGCACCACGATTTTTTTTAGTCGCGCGATAATTTTGTCGCAGAAATAAGCTTACTTATGGGTTTATGAAAATCGTGGTGCGCGCACTCTCATATAAATAAACCCATAGACGCTGACGGAACAATTCTACGGGTATGGCTACGCCGGGATTAAGAGCCGTCCAGGCCGTCAAAGCATCGGAGGCGTAAGGAATGATAGCCTTGTCACCATCAAAAGATAAAATTTGAGTGACAAGGTCCACCACCCCACACGCCGAAGCCAGGAATGCCGGGAGGCTCACATCTCGCGCGCGACGCACGCCCAAACCACGAGTTCGAATCGGCAGAGAAACCTGGTCCCATTGACCTTGGTTAAGGGAGACGTTCAGCACCTTTTCCAAACTCTCCTTCAACACGAAGTCAAAGGAGTCTGTCTGGACAGGGTGCAGCCAGGCTGGCACGGTGCATAAGAAATATGTCAGCTTAGGCACGGCAAAGCAAACTCGCAACATAACGAGGGCTACGAGAGCCGAAAGTTCATTCAACCTCTGCGCAGCCATCAGCAGAAGCAGCTTTCACTCCTCGAAGGCTTCAGGAATGGCTTCTGGGAATATTGGGGACCCCAAGAGGTTGAAAGATCTCGCCGACAACACTTTCAGTCCGGGGAGCAGAGCACTGAATAAGGGGAAAGAATCGTGTGAGTTGGTACTGCAGGGGAAAAATTCGCATTTGCTGAAATTAATATCTAAACCCAGAGCTTTTAAACGAGGCAGGAGCATGAGCAAGTCTTGTTCCACTTCTTCAGGTTTACCACCTAGGGTACCGTCATCTAGGTACCAGATATTCAATGGGGATTTAACCTCTGAAATTACCTTTTGTATGGCCAGACAGAAAACTAAAGGGCCTAGCGGATCCCCCTGCTGTGCACCAACTTGGGAAAGAACAAGAGGACCATTGTAGAAAAGATTAGAAGCGGAAGAATATACTTGGAAAATGAAGGGGTAGAGTGATGGCACTTTATCCTTCACTTCGGACAGTAAAACATCACGCTCCACTGAGTTAAACGCGTTTTTTAAATCAATTTTAATTAATAATAATAATAATGAAATAATGAACTTTATTCCGCAAGTAGGCCACAAGGGCACTTTTACATGTCTGAGTCTACCGGCATTTCACAGGAGACCACTGTTGAGAAGAAACGCCGAAAGAAACTCAACAGTCAGTAATTTTTTCAGAAAGCATAAGTACTTAACTATTACAATGATATGAACTTAACTATACGTATTAAAACGGATTCTAAGTTTTTGCTATCTACCGAAAAAGCCCGCGTAGCGTGAATTGCAGCCTCGCAGCCCAATCTTGTGCCAAACCCTAATTGGCAAGGTTGCAGATAAGCTGCCATTTCTTCTCTCACTGCACGGCATCCTAGCTTTGCCGTTAAGCGGCGGAAAGCGCTGCCTATGGCAATGGGTCTTATACCACCGTCTTTTTTTGACAGCGCACATAAGGAAGCACCATAAATATAGGAGCAAACTTCAGGGTTTAATTGACCACTGAGCAAAAAATTACAAAGCTTGGCCAGATGTTCCAGGAGCCGAAAATCGGCGTCTCCCGCAGATGCAGACGTAAGCTCCTTAAGATGAACAGGGCGGATACCATCCAAACCGGCGGCCGAACTATTGTTGAAAGAGCTGAGTGCCTGCACCACTTCCTCCGGCTTAACAGTTAAGGCAGAAATAGATATGTCAGGTTCCGGTGGAAGTACCAGCGGCCGGGACGGGGCTGGATGCTTCGACTGCAGCGTAGCTAAAGTCTCAGGGCTCGACGGCGCCACGCCCTCATCCGACATAAGCACTCGCACTGCACCTGAGATCCCCTTCATGTACTTTACGCTCAATTGTCTTCAGTATGGAGTGTGATCTCAAAGGCGTGGTCTCTGCACCGATGTTCCCACTGATATCAAAAGAAGCAGAGTTAATATTTCTCTTAACTTTCGTGGTTAAATTGCCCGTGGCCGACGCTTCAGGCGATTTGAGTGCGGAATAGGCAAAAGACAGTAAACTAAACCATTCGAGAGTGCCATTGGAGTCGATACACTTATCAATGAGGTCGCTCAATTTGGCCGCTGCCAAGTTTCGCGCCCCTTTGGGGATATGCCGTAACACACGTACTGACTGCTTTAACGTAGCTAGATCACCAAAATCTAGATGAATGGGGTTGTTACCATGAGCTTGCTGTGAAACCGACAGTCTAGGGTTGGAGGGGATGACTTGGGGAAAATGTTTATGCATGTGCCCTATATGCACTTTAAGTCCATGAGGGGTAAAAGTTCGAGTTGAGTTGGGACAATGGGGACAGCGCAAGGATGAAGAAGGATCACTCATATTTATAACTAACACTTACAAATAAAAGTAAAAATACAAGCAATTATAATAAAAAAAAGATACAATTTAAAAGCCAACATCAAAAACATAACAATTTCGATTTAAACTTCATAGCTTCTTGTCGGTCGGCAAGACTCCCGTCTAGAAAATGAATGGCTCGGTTGTGTTGGATCCTTGATTTATGTATGTATTTATCCTGGAAAGTTTCACGAAATCAAAACCATTCTGCGGCTGAATGCAGGAAAATGAGAGCAGTGGTGATGGAAAAGTATTCACGCCTTCTCTATTTCTAAGCTTAAAGCTGAGTCACAATTAAAGCGGTCTCTCTCTCTACAGCAAGACGTCTTCTTCGATCTTAGCACCATACAAGCACGGCTTAAACACCAAGAAAACACGGTCATTGCATTGCACGTTATAAAAGTTGTAATCTTGGATATCACAAAAATTCGTTAGGTTTGTTTGGGAGCTGAAACGAACACGTATCTTTTAGCCGATCGTGTGACGGGCGCTATTGTTTCAAAAGCAGCACATTTTACCCGTTAAGCGTAGATTTTATTAAATTTTATTTTATTTATAAAATTTTGTTGACACTCGACATGAAGTTGACATTGACAATTTTATAGTTTGTTTATGTGAACATAATGGTAGTTTAAAAAGTCGTATCTCAGTATACGATCGGGGTAAAAATACGACTTCTTAATTTATTATAATTAATATATAAGCGTTATAGACTAAGATCCCGATATAAAACGACCTTCACCGAGATGTTTATTTGATGAATGTATTTTATATTTAGTTTAATATGTCAATAAATATATTGCATATGGGTTGCCTAACAATTTTTAGTCCAGGGTATGTTTAGTAAAAAATAAAAATATATATTTTTTTAACATTTCACCGATTTGATTATTAGATAAATTCATAATTAAATAATCTTTAATTTTATTCAGTTTCAATTCAATAATCAGACCGTTGCAAAATGCTAGTAGGTATAGATTTACCTGTTTATACCTGGCTACCCGATAGTTGTGACGGGAAAAGAATAGGTAACCTAACGTTTGCATATTCTATGGGCTTCATACTTTCGATTGGTATATAATTTATCTAATATTAATCAAACCGGTGAAATGTTTAAAACATTTTTTTTTATTATTAATTAAACATACCCTGGACTAAAATTTGTTAGGCAACCCATATGCAATATATTTATTGACATATTAAATTGATTATAAAATACATTTCATAAAATAAACATCTCGGTGAAGGTCATTTTATATCGGGATCTTAGCCTATAACGCGTAACGCATAACCTGCTAAATTAAGAAGTCGTATTTTTACTCCGATCGTATACTGAGATACGACTTTTTAAATTAGCACGGCAGATACGTTCGATTTTATACCCCATATTTTTCATACCCCGGGCTTATATATGAAAATCGATTCTTAAGGAGTAAACTCCAAAAAAAATATGTTACTTGAATGTCAAAGAAGTTACTGAAGCGATTTTTTTTTAGTGAATGTATTTGTTTAAATATTTGCATCCTTTTCTCTGCAAAACGGCGGGATGAATTTCAATTGTTTTTGGTCTCGCGCGAACTTTACATGTTATGTTTTAGTTGCAGACATATATTAAACATATGGAACAGAAAAAGGTCCCATTGTACGGCTTACCATACGGACGCGTTAACACTGTTGACAGGTTATTGGTATAAAGATGCAAACAAATTTCGGCCTTATGGCAAACACAATGGGACCTTTTACTAACACTGTCACATACTAATAACTCTAAAATCTACTCAACTCTTATAATATCTTTATAGCAGAAGCAATACTATATAGGTAAGGCTTCCATCTCTCTTCCCAATAAAACTGGTAACGTTGCATATTGAAACAACAAATATTCTGTGCAAAAATTTTAGTGCACGCTACGTCTGGTATTCATTTGAAGTTGTTATCTCGCACGACGATAAAAGTGGAAGCGTCTATCCGTAAACAAAATACGAAACAAGGTACACGTTTTAACATTCCTTCGTCTTGGACATCCCGAGTGTCACTTCAGTATTTAATTAAACGAAAGCAGAGAGAAACTGAGAAGGTAGGGTAATTTGTCAAAATTAATTAAAAAGAAAACGAACGGACCGAAGAATTATTGACTTCAACACGATGACGCTTTAGTCTGTTAATGCTGTGTTTGGGTCCGGGAAGTTTGTTTTGCGGGTCGGAATAAAATAGAGGTTTGTAGCCCCTGGCAAAATATGGGGGGTGTTATAAGAACGACGCAATTAGATTGTCTGATTGTTTTGTTCGTGGTAAAAATTAACCCGACGAATGACCTAGAAATTATAGAGATGATACATTCAATATACGTTCCATTTTACTCATTATCTCATTCATAAATAATATTTTTGCTAATAGTTGCTAGATAGAAGATGCCTGCCACTTGCCTGCGTTCGAAATGGAATAGGAAAACAAAACCCTCTCTTTTCCTTCGTATTAAAATCGTCAAAAACTTCTAAAGATACGATATTCTGACCGACCGATACATAACTACATGTCGTGATACGTACCTACGAGTATACCACTTAATTAAAAGTAGTACTTATTATAATAATTGCCTTTTTAGAAAAAAACTTAGGTGCCCTCAATGTATGTATGTACCTAGTATGAGTGTTTTAATTATAATATGTAATTATGTTGTTTGATGCACCACCTTCAATTTCTCTGCTTTGCCCTAAGGTTGACTGGTAGAGAATGCCTCTGTATTAAGTCCGTCTTTTGTACGTTAAGTTTTTCTTTTTTGCAATAAAGTTTCAATAAATAAATAAATGTAATGTACCTATGCAGATGCTTAGTTTTTGTATCTAAGCATTTCGAAGCTACTCCGTTACTCTATTATTCTTCAGATCCACAAGTATTAACAACGGCATTGTCAAACCAAAATAATTATCAAATCTTCTTTTTCTTCGTATGAAGGGATCAAATTTCTTAGACTAAATGACATTTTGCCAATGCGTTGCCACTTCTATCCCTCGGAGTGGCTAATATCAAATTAAACAACAAAAATCCCCCATGAGATACATGAATAGTTTCCACAAAAGCTGCCTCGTAACAAGCTTACCGTAGAGTTAGCAGTAGAGCGGTTGAGAATAGTCCCCTCGCCGGATGCGGTCTTTACCGACAAAAGACCGAATTGCGGTAGTGATTGAATTATGTCCCACCTTTCCACCCTTGGGCCATGCTGTGATGTATTTATACAAATCTGATCTGCGATTAACCGTTTTTCTGAGTAACAACAGATGCAATGTAAAATTATTATTTTACTGTCTGTTTTAGTTTTTTTAATTCTAACCTTAAGCATCTCCAAGCGGTGATTTTTTTTGTCTAATTTTGATTTTCCGTTGTTTAATCCTAAAAGTTGATAGTCAAACTGAAATTATGCAAAATATTTTTTTGACAAAACGGGAATAGCCTACCAAGAATGTAAGTAAAAGCTTTTCAAATTGAGGCAACCAAACTTTAACTTATTTTTAAACGTCGGTCATAAAAAAAAAATAATATGTGTTTATTATTAATAAGTATGTCACAGCTTGTTAGAAAAATAATGCAATCGGGTCATTGTCAGATTTAGGTGCGCGTCTTTCCGGTGGACATTTGCGAAATTAAGGATTCCAGGGCCTAATTTTCTGATTAAATGCCTGTGAAAGTAAAGAACGTTCCCTCTTCTATAATCCGATGTAACAGCAACATAACCTAGATTCATACAAACTCTTAACTTTTGACCACCGAAGGGACAAATTTTGTTTTTTGAACTGACAATGACCCAATCCTTAAACGCACCTTAAAGCACTGGTCATCGAAAAAATACAATAACTAAATGGGTGTTATACCGACCTTGTCGGTGACCTTTAACAATTAAGAGGCTTTTTAATTACATATAATATATCATGACTTAAGCTACCAATGATACCAGTGACATCATTTAACTTTACCCCACAGTATTATAGAAGATGGATTACCGCGGGGCAAGAAAGTAAATCACTCGATTTCCTGGGACTTGCCTTCGGAAAACGAATGATTACTTTTCCGCCGTACAGGGATCCTAAGGGCGGGTCACATCGTAACTAATGTCAGTCTTCGTTAATATTAAGTTAGAGAGACAGTTTTGAATTGTTTTGATCGAGCGAAGCGTCTCCGTTTCAACTTGGCCTAAATATCTTTGTTTGTTCGGATTTCCAGTTGTTCATGCTTACGGGTCGCATATATCTCTACTCAATATTTTTTATTTTTTTCAAAACGGCTGACATATTTTTTTGAATTCAGAGTATCTAAACACTCTAATATGAGGGGTTGACGAATGACTGTGCGTGGCTCCGCCTCACATTCTTATTCTGGAAATTGGGTGCGCGTTCGTAGCCAGCCTTACCCGTAGACCGGTAGAGACCCGACGAATAAAATGCTAGTCTTATATTGTTTTAAGATCTTTATAATTAACTTACTTATTTTAAAAGAAGTACGAACGTGCGAAGCCCGGGCAAGCGATATTTCCAAATTGTTTTGATAGATAAATTAGCAAAGTCGATTCCAAAGTAGGCTGAAGTTAAATTGATCATGAATATCTAACTATAGTAATAAATACGTGGAAGTGTTTAAACTAGGCTACTTATTGAGTTTATTGTGCAACCGTCTACTTCTCAACGTTACTTATTTTGCCAGGTGGTATGCACTCTATGAGGTTGAAACTTGAAACTCAATGTTTTTTTAATCTTGGCAAGAGAGATAATTTACTTTTCAGTTCACGTAAATAAAGTTATAGAAGTAGTTATTAAAAAACGCAATCCTTATTTTTGAGCAGGAAACAAATTGCAGTCGGATATTATAATCCGTAATTAGGACCGTAACAAGACTGCAGCTGAATTATCCATATTAGATACGTCTCATCCTGAGGAGAACACTTTTCCCCAAAAGTTACCGACATAATCCATATCCATACTAATCCATACCAATATTCTTAATGCGAAAGTGTGTCTGTCTGTCTGTCTGTTACCTCTTCACGCTTCAACCGTTGAACCGACTTAGATGAAATTTGGTATGGAGATAGTTTGAGACCCGGGACAGGACATAGGATACTTTTCATCCCGAAAAAAATTAGTGTTCTCGTGGGATGCGCGGGTAGCACCGCGGGGCACAGCTAGTAGACAATAAGGGCAAATTTTTATTTTGTTGTCGATTTTGTTTTTTTCTCAGATTTTAATAAAACTTGGTGAGTTGGTATGTCCAACAGTGGACGACTCCGAGCTGATGATGATAATGATGATGGTAAAGTTGCTTCTTCTGACCACGGTAAGCTCAATTTCACGATATGTCCTACAATTGTTTCTCCATTGAGTTACACAAAATGTATTACAGAAATGTACTTAATTTTTTTGTCGATTTTTTTATTTTTCATTTCAAGCTCCTCGTTGTACTAAATTTAAATACAAAATACGAAAATCTTTTTGCCTACTGGGTGCACCAATTTTTCCTTCTGCAGTTCCTGAGGCACTCAAAATCCGTAAGGATCTCCTTCTCCTCGCGGGCGAACGTCTCAAGGGTTTGGCCCCGCACGTGGCCTTAGTTTTGATGCAAAAGTGTTTCGCCGTTCCCAAGATCACTTACCTGCTGCGCACGGCCCCTGTTTGGTTGTTCCCTGGTGACATTGAGACTTTCGATTTGGCCGTTAAGTCGGCGATTGAGTCGGTGATCAATGTGTCTTTGAATGACATTCAGTGGACACAAGCAGGTTTGCCCATCCGTCACGGGGGTATTGGGGTGCGGCGTGTAGGGGACGTTAGCCTGCCGGCCTTCTTGGCGTCGGCCCATGGGGTTGCTGACCTAGTTGCTGAGATTTTAACATTAGATGGCAACGGGGTGAGCATACCGTATGTGGCCGACGCTGTTGGGCGATGGTTGGCTGTCAATCCAGGTGCGTCCGTCCCGGAGAACCCAGGACTCCAGCGCGCGTGGGATGACGTAGGGTGTAAGGCCACCTTGGACGGTCTGGTTGGAAACGCTACGGGTGTGGACCGCGCAAGGCTTTTGGCAGTGTCGCGGGCGGAATCGGGGGCTTGGCTACAGGCGTTACCCTCCCCTCAACTGGGCACGTTACTCGACGGTGACTCGTTGCGGGTGTCCGTCGCTCTCCGCTTGGGCTGTGATGTATGTCAACCACACGTATGCATCTGTGGTTCCATGGTGGGAGCTGACGGTCATCATGCATTGAGTTGCCGGCGATGCGTCGGGAGACATCCGCATCACCATGCCTTGAACGACGTGGTCCAGAGGGCGCTCAGGTCGGCAGGTGTTCCGTCTGTGCTCGAGCCTCCGGGTCTTAGTCGCACGGACGGCAAGCGGCCGGATGGCCTAACGTTGGTGCCATGGGAGAGAGGGCGGTGCTTGATCTGGGACGCTACGTGCGTCAGCACCTTCGCCGCCTCTCATATCAGTCGCACAGTACGTGCGGGCGGAGCGGCGGCCGAGTCGCAGGCGGCGGTGAAGCGCCAAAAGTTTGCTCCTTTAGGCTCGGGGTATATTTTCGTCCCTTTTGCGGTGGAAACGGCGGGCTGCTGGGGTGCTGAGGCGAAGCAATTTGTGCGTGACATAGGCCGTCGACTTAGACAAAAGGGAGAGGACTCCCGCTCCGAATCGTTTCTGGTGCAGAGGCTGTCCATAGCCATCCAGCGGGGTAATGCCGTGAGCATTATGGGCACTTTCGCACCGGAAACGATAACGAGCGGGTTTGACTAATGTAATTAGGTTAGTTATTATGTCGACGTTAATAATGTAATTATTATGAAATAAATGACATTAAAAAGAAAAAAAAAAAAAATACGAAATTTTGTTAAAAAAAAATCATACATTTTCTGTAACTCAATGGAAAATTTTGTAGGACATACCGTAAAATTGGGCTTACCTTGTTCAGAATAAGCAACTTTACCAACTCACCAAATTAGATTAAAATCTGAGAAAAAAATGAAATCGACACTGAAATAAAAATTCGTCCATAAATCGTATTTTCATCAAATATAGACACACCCGTTATCAATAGATGTGCCAATATTTGAAGGGTTTATTCTATTCTTCATGAATTTCATCATCAGATTTTCACTAAATTCTAAAAGACCAATCTGGAAATGCTTACTCTCGAACAAAAACATAATTATCCAAAATACGCGAGTGAAGTAAAAATACAACAAAGTCGGTTGAAAAGTACTAGGTACGAAATATGTCAACGACACTGACGGGCCTTATAATCTACAAGAAAAAATATATTATACAAATCGGTTAAGTAGTTTCTGCGTGGTGCGACTGGTGCGCATACAAAAACAAATCATCTACAACTTTGATTTCTATACTAGTATAAAATTTTAATGAAAATGAGGTTTGTATGGATAGGGGATAAGGGTAATTCATTACTTTAAGAAAAATTTTAACAGCGCGATGCGGCTGGACGTATGTTATGCAAATGACTGGACATCCAAAGATATGAATAGTATAATTTTTATCTGATAAAGAAAAAGTTTTTCCCGGACGATTTTTTATATTTGTAGATATAGGCAAAGGCACTGAGAGTGTTCCAAAGTAAACCTGATAACACCGAGACTTAATAATAAGCTAGCATAAAAAATAATTGACTTAGTTACAAGTGTCTCCACCCCGTTTTCTATAGATTTGTACCTAATCTTCAGGATTTAAAGCGGGTTTCCTGTTTATAAATAAAAAACGGAGTGATTCAAAGACTCGCCGCCTTTTATAGACAAAAAGCCCAAAAATCCTAAATAAAAGAGAAACGAACTCGTCAGCGATGGCTCGACCCCGAGCCAATTGAATTTCAAAGCTGACAAGCGTCTACCACAAAATTTATTCAAAGAATAAATCTGAAAATTTGTAGATCTGAAGGCATAAAAGCGAAGTGGCGCCGACGCGTCGACACAAAGGAATTTCTAAATTTCACGGCTTCCGACTCGGTTGTTTGTATTTATATGAGGCGGGGTAAGAAATGACAAACGAGTGGTAGCGCCGCAACTGTGACGGGGGACGCTGTGGACACCCGCAGTGTCAACTAGCTACAACACCCTTTTCTTTCTATACAAGTACAACTGAAGCTAGCTGTGTTGGGTAAGATACTCAGGCATGGTTCACCGAATTATTTTTCGTCGAATGTTTAATTTCGCTGAAGTGTCATTTCGTATATTAGAAAGCATTTTTCTCTGAAACCGAACTATTTGGGATTGTCATAAAACAAACCGGCTATAAATTGACTCCTAGAATTATGTGTCGCTGAAAAATTATTTCGTAGAAAAAGCATTTCTTTTGCAACCGTTAAGAGGCCTTATTCCTTTTATTTATTTTTTCATATTATGACAAATATATTGATAATTTCAACCAACGTTTTGATGTGAATAATACTTTTCCCCGAATTCTACGTAGTAACACAGCTATTTCATGCTTTCATTGCGTGCAGTCAAAAATAAATTAAAACTAATTTTCCGCGTGAATATTGACAATTTCGAGTAGTTTTTGAAACAAAAATTATCAATGAAAAATTCAAACTGTAATATTATCTAGGTTTCAAATATATACCAATAAATCCCAATAGCCCTCTTCTAGGTAGTAACATCAATAATATGTGAAGAAACATGTTTATTCATAGAGAAACATTTCTAAATCAATCAGCATCTTAAAAGGAATAAAGCCTCTTAACTATTTGGTTATAAAACTAAGCTAACCTAACCAAATCAATATAGAATGATATTTTCAATAATTTATTAAAAAAAATTGGTATGACTGAGAGGAAAAAAAATCAGCGTAGTCAAAATTCTGCGAAATTAAACATTCGTAGTAAAATAATTCGGCGAATAATATTGCATAATTACATAATAGGTATACTTTTCACATTACTACCCGGTCAAGTTTGCGCCTGATATCTAAATGGCGTCGCATATAAAAGCAACTGTGCAATTTGGCATAAAGAAGATGTGTATTCGTCTTGTCTTTCATTATATTCATCGGATTCATTCGAGCTATAATGTTTCACGCGATACTAAAGACTTTCGCAATAAAAGCATAGTAAAGTTTATGTGGGAAGACATGTTGCCCTGAGTAAGTGCAAGGCGCCGGAGTGCAGCGAATAGTTACCAGATGCGAGGGGGTATATTCTCAAACCACTCTTTACTGGGGCGTTACCGGTTAATCTTATTTTTAAAATAGCTCTTCAAATACAGATGTTTTGCGGTTTTTACTTTATGGTCTGTATGTATTGATCCAGATCGACGATGCAAGAGTCTTAAAGCAAAAACAGTCGACGTTAACCTTTCCCGTCTGTCTGATAAAGATCCTGACCACATATTAGGCCGTTTTGTTTTACTATGGAAGTGTTCTTTTTCTTATTACAGCACAAACGAGGTTTCGCGATTTATAAAGTTTTATAATGGGTAAATGAAAACTCTGACTTGTTAATTAAAATACATAAAGGTTAACGGTTACCTGCTCTTTACGGCTTCGGCTTCTACCTGACTACTTTGACTATAAAATTACTTACTGAAACAGCATATTATGATAAAACTGTCACATTCAGTTACAGTAAGTAATTTTATAGTAAATGAATTAAGCTCTAACCAGTGTACCTAAGAATAATTTAGTTCAACTTGTGCTTGATTAACCTATTGAGTCGACAGACTGTAAAAGCCTCACAGGATTAAATAACTTGTATTAAGTCAAGTCTAACAGACTACCAATAAAGTTTGACTTGATGCATAGACCAGGGGGAGAGAACTAATTAGTTAGCATTATATGAGACATTTTGACGAGCTTTCAAGTTAACTAATTTAAATAAGCACATTATGTAACTGAATAGAATTATTACACAAAATTGGTTCATTTCATGTTGAATTTATAACAATACATTTAGATGAAGTAGGTGTACTGTTTTTTTTTATCAAGTTCCGTTAAATAATAGTTTCCCAACGTATTTCGAATCTACTACACTAATCTTTTTGATTAGTAGTTAGATTTCTGGTTATAACACAAAGCAAATATATTATTACATATTATAAAAATGGTTTTATAATATGTAATAATATATTTGCTTAGGTACTTGAAAACAATCAAGTAGTACACTTAGCAATAAATTTATTAAATAAGTATTTGGAATAAAACGATGATTACACTAACCAAAAAGATTCTCAAACTACACGTTCATTCACATACCTATATTACTTTATATCCCATGTTTCGGTTAAAGTGTGAATATAAAATATACTTAACTTATAATTAGGAACAAAATTTGTAAAATCATTGTATTGAAATTAGTTGAAAATAGCCCCCTACGTCGAGTACCAAAATAAAGCGCCTAGAGGCGGCGAGCGGCAACAGCGCAGCTGTGATACAATAATGTTTTGCTCTCTAAAACACAACTTGTTCTGCCCTTGCGCCTTTTCGGAGTGCGATAGCTTCATAATTAACTGGTTTATATTATATAATTACACTATGTAAAATAGAATTTTCAACACTCATGCTCAAATGTACCTCATTATTCGAGGAGCGGGGTAATGTTGTCGTTGTAGCCTCACATATTTAAATGGAAAAGTAATCCTTTTGCTAAAATAAAAAAATAACTATCTGCGACCCAATTCACGCATTCGAAAGGAAAGTCACTTTGTCATTTGTACTTATTTATAGATTTTTTTATTAAAATCTTTTACGTGTATTTCGTGTATAATGTAGATAGAGGAAACGTCAGGTGAAAAAAAAGTTTTGCTATTATGCACTGCAATATAGAGATGCCTGTGAATAAATTTGCCGCAATGGGCGCTTCGGCAGCTTTGTGGAAAAAATATACAGGGATGCGTTAGTAACTTACCTGTGAACTAGTAACTAGTATAGGTACCTAACCCCTTATTTAGCCCAAAGTGAAATTGATAATTTGTCATAGTTCACACCCAAATGATATGCCGACTTAAACCTACTTATTCATATAAACATATAGTCTTGGAAAGGTTTAAGAGTGCAAATAAAAAAGCAACAGCCATTTCTGATTTAGAGTAAAAATAGCAGCACAAATTCAAACACAGCATAGCGTCTGGAACGCCACACAATTAAAAAAATTGATTGTTCACAAACCCCCAACGCATTATTAATTAAAAGCGCAAGTATGTTAGTCGGTGACTATTTAAAAAGTCTGGCTTATTTGCGGGGTTCTCGCCTCGGTTCCCCTTTGGAATGCCTCTGGAAATGACAACGTCGACCGCAGACTACCCGTACGAGGTGGTTTCATACGTACTTACCCCTTTTTCTATTTTACTTGGCAATGAACTTTGAGGTGAGTTTAACTTCTGTTGTTGCCAATTCTAAGTTGCAATTTTGTTTAAAAAAATGTATGTACATAATACTTTCTGTATAATTGGGAATAAGCAACCAGGGCGTAATTCATTAGCACTAACGTTTAAATATTAGTTTCCAAATTAGATACGAAACAGTACTGGCAACTTCTACCAATATGAATATTAACAAAAACCAAACAATACTTCTTTCTAAGTTTTTGTAAATTTTATATTTCAGATATACCTACTTGAGTTTTGACAGAATCACATAATGACGTAACTTACATTCCTCTAATAAAGTTTTCATTGAAATGATTTAGATCTAAAACATGTATGGCATTTGTGAGTTTAATTGTGTCGTACATAGCACAACCGTTAAAACGATAATTAGTGAAATGAATTTAATCCTAACCACAATTGAAATCATCAAGCCATGGTATGTTTTGGGGCATTTCAATTACGTTCCAGTCGGCGCGATGCAATGTCACGCAACTGCATACTTTGCATTGAATTTTAGCTTGACAAAACAATCAGTAGTGCCATTAAGCAATATTAAATATAATTTTGTACTTATAATCAGAATGTGCCTTTTAAAGTACATAAACGTTTATTCACGTCGTAGAAGCCGAAAATCGCTCGACATGTTTCGAATCGGTACGCGATTCATCATCAGGAGAGCCGATCAGTCGCGGCGGCGGCTAACCAAACACTGATGGGGAATCGCGAACCGATTCGAAATATGTCGAGCGTTACTCGACTTCTACGACGTGATTAAACCCGTTTTTGGTTTTTTATATACAAATATGACAGTGTTTATACAGTGAGAGGTTTTTTATATGTCTGAGACTTGCGTTAGTTTGCTATGTAAGTCTACGTTTTTTTTTTCATAATATTATATTGGATGCTTGAGAAAATAATGTTTAAGACGTTACGTAAGAAAATAACCTTAAAATGACGGGGAACGTACAATATGGAAATATTTTATCAACTGCATAAGTAGTTCCTGAGATATAAAATGAGATTAGCTAAATTCATATAAATAAGCTAAAAAGTTTAAATCATAAATTAATATGGTTTTAAAGCAACAAATCTCGAAATAATTACCTCAATGACTCGTTATTTATAAAATATTAAATTGAAATTCCTATTTAAAGTGTTTAAATTACTCACGAAGAGGTTTTCTGTGATCTATTCTGTTGGTTGCGTGAGAAAACTAAGTTCAGAACACAATTTTGAATTAATTTAAACTGGTGTAGGTGTACACATGGGGACAAAATTATTAAACAAGTTAAGAGATCAAATATTATGACCAGTGGTCAGGGATTTGCGGAAAGTCGTTTATAATTGACGCTGATAGATAATAGTAGTTTATGTGACTGTACATAATGAAGGGCATTAATCACGAGTGTGGGTTTATGACACGAGCCGAAGGCGAGTGTCATAATAACATCACACGAGTGTTTAATGCCTAATTATGTATAGTTACATACACTACTTTATCTACTCACATATCATAAGCCTCCATGATGCATTCAGGAGCCGCATATTATGACCACCATACCTACTGTTGCTTTGACTTAGCTGGTAATAAGTAATTAATGACGTTAGGTGCTTTGTTACGGATATCAGGAGGCGTCGCCGAAATATCTATATCATCTTGATAGCTCATTTTATGGTTTATATTCAACAAATCGATCAATTTTATGCATTAAAACAAATTCTAACCGGTAATGGCGGCAATGAACACTTTTCTTTCTTTTCTGGCAGCTGTCATAGTTTTTTTTTAATTCAGAGATAAACTAGTGCGCCTGAACTACCATATATTGTTCGATATCTTACTTGCATGCGACATTTGTCAATTTGTCTGCAAATTGACAATTCATTTCGAACTAAACGTCATCTCGACTGATATTAGAATAGAGGTCAAACCAAATTTCTTTGGTTTTCAGAGATGTTCGAAATTTGAATGATATAATATTATCGAAAACGATGTTATTAATTAGCAATAATATCATTTTCACAGATAAGAAATTTGTTCTAACAAAACAGTTTATTTTTATGTTGGTCATAATGTGCGGTTCTTGAACGCATCATGGAGGGTTTATGATATTTGGGTAGATAAATACATTCATATCAAGTACTTAACCACATAAAGGTTTACAATTTGGTTATATACTTACCTAATATTTTCTTCGGTTTCCGCGACTGCACACATTTAAATAAAACAATTTAAACGGATTATATCGCGTATATTAATTATTTGACGCCTTCCTGACGTTTCAGTACCTTTACAAATACCGTTGTCAAAGGTTGACTGAGAAAAACACAATTTTTCTCTGTCAAAGATACTACATTTGTGCAAACTACCCATTTTATAAATATTAATTTAAAATAAAGGTGTTCATATATGCCAGATAGGCCTAATTTGTAAAGACAGTTACACATGTGCCAGAAGGGCATTTATTATTCCATTTAAAATATCTACCAGCGGTTCACTATAAGGCTTACTGAGGAGAAGGAACCGCCAAAGAAAACTCCCAGATTGCCTTATTTATTACTATGAAATACTTTTAAATTAATATACGCGATATAATCCGTTTAAATTGTTTTAAAGTTGGTGAGTGTGAATGTGAGTTTGTATGTTTGTTACTTCTTCATGCTTAAACAGCTGTATCAATTTTGATTAAATTAGGTATGGAGGTAGCTGACGCCCTGGATTAACACATAGGCTTCTTTTTATCCCGAAAAAAGGTGGCGTTCCCGTGGGATGAGCGAGTAACACCGGTGGGCGGCGTATATAATACTTGATAGAATGGTTTCAACCGACGAATTGAAACAATGCAAATGTTTCATTCGGTTTCGTGGGGTTACGTCATATTTGTATTAACATATTTTCTACCGAAGTTAATAGTAGAGGCAACAGAATCTCCGATAACTGTTGCATTCTTTCGCGTTCCTTTTCTATCTATTGAAGTTAATAATTTGTTACCAATCAACAATAAGAGCGTTAAATAATAATATACATTAAATTAATAAAAATACATCCTCAAAATTGCTTGTTGGTAATAAGTTCCATCATTGCTAATTTTGTATATTTTATGAAAGCGATTGTTGTTCTAACGAAATTTAAATGGAATTAAAGCGATTTAAGAGACTATATTTTATAACTCTAAGAAACTAGATTAAGATGACTTTCATATAAGTTAGTAGCGACCCGCCCCGGCTTCGCACGGGTGCTATGCTGATTAATTATGCTTGTATTATACATAATATAAACCTTTCTAATATCCCCAGTGGGTGTAAGAAACTACCACAACATCTAGCAGCTCCTTACTCTATAGATGCTATTTTGCAATCTGGTAGATCTAGATTTTACCATGGTCATGGTGTCTTATTTTCAGAAAAACAGTAATAGTTTGATTTATTACATCGGAAATCTCCTTATGTAAATCGATGGAAGCGCATAATGAATTCTGAATCCAAAAATATGGCGCGTAAAGTGAAAGTATCTAATCCCTTTTCGCTATCAAAGCTCACCCCTTAGCCGATTGGCATAAATAGAAAATGCGAATGTAGATTTCCGGCGTGCTTTCACTTTGTGGTGAGTGAAACATGGAGAACAAAATCTATTTTCCTTTGCGCGTTTCATGGGTCAATCGAGTGAGAGCTTTGACGAGTTTGCCTACCTCTTTTTTATTAAAAGTTTTATAACGGTCATAAAAGAGTGCTTTGGTTTGTAGAAAAAGTTCGGAAAATGTTTTTAAATTTTTTTTAACCACAGCATACCACTATGTTTTTTTTTTTTTTTTTACTAGCCTATATTTGTGTCCCACTGCTGGGCAAAGGCCTCCCCTTTCTTGCGCCACTCGTCTCTA
The DNA here is from genome assembly GCA_947623375.1 of Apotomis capreana. NCBI lineage: Eukaryota > Metazoa > Arthropoda > Insecta > Lepidoptera > Tortricidae > Apotomis > Apotomis capreana. The sequence goes on from OX392501.1 coordinate 21,978,490, forward strand.
TTGGCTGCATGCTCCAAATAGAGACCACTATGTTATATTGATAAAATAAAATACGTTTTTGTTTTAACCAGATTGTACTTACAAAATTATATTGAATTTAACTATTTATAGGCATTTGAAAATAAATATTTGAACAACTAAATCGTGTCGTGATCATGTTAAAAACTTGGGTTTTCTATTATGGCTGCACTTCGAACTCAAACCATGACATACAAGGAAACCGACAGACCAGTATTAATAATCAATAATCAACACTTTAATACGCGCTTATAGAAAGCCCGTCCATTAACGAACCTCCGCTCCGTCTGGTTAAATCAGCATAATTAAATAGTAAACAGTTATTTAAAGTTGTCCTTTCTCTAACTTATAAAAATAAAGAAACAAATACACCCTAAAATAAAATCAATAATTTCCATGTAGTGCATTCTTTTCATTGCACTGCATTGCATATAAAGGGTTCACCGTCGGCTCTGCGTTTCAATAAATCAGAAGAAATGACGCCGCGCGCGTTAAGCAGTCAACGTCGCACTGGGTGGTCGGCAGACGCCTTCACGCTTATTTCACGGTACGATGTACTACAAATAAAATCAAACTTGTAAACACGGAAATAGAATTAAAACTACGATGGTGGCGAAATCTGATACCCTTTTATATGCTCGGAATTGTAATTTTAAAGTATCAACGGTACCGGTTTGCTGGTTATGCTACCCTTGTTGTGTTTTTTTTTTTAATTTCTGATGGTCTATACTATACCTACCTCATCATTAATACCTATACTTACCTGTCTATACCTACTCGCTATTTCAAATGTAATTCCTTTAAAACAAGTCCGTGTTACTGTTACTGTTTCTTGTAGCTTGTTACTTTTTCAGCCCACATTTTTCTTTTTAGTATCTATAAGAAACTCAAGTTGTTCTGAAACTGTACTTGAAAGATGGGTAATCGAAGAAAATATACCTTTATTCATCATTTGGCTAACGATTGGCCATTGTTTATGCAGTAGACTCGCCCCAATGATAATCTTTTACCAGCAGGGCTTAGGTACTTAGCTTGTCGGACAAGTCAGCATCACCAGTCTTACTCGCACAGTATTGAAAGGAAAATGAAAGGTAGTATTTCTCGCGCGACAAAGAGTCGCTTGTCAAAGTTATGGTAGACGTACAGCACCTCTAGCGCAACTGTGACACGCGACTCTTTGTCGAGCGACAAACTTTACCTGTCACTTTCCTATAAATATCGTGCGCAGAAGACAGGTGACGCTAAGTTACGCAAACGAAGTCGCGGCAAGATATGCTAGTCCAGCCTCTAGCACAACTGTGACATGCGACTCTTTCTCGCGCTAGAAATATTACCCTCTCTCTTTCTTCGCTGTACTGTGAGAGAGTGACATACGATGATACGTCGCGCGACAATAGTCGCGAAACGCAGTTGTGCTAGACGGACTGCCAGTTAAATCAGGATTAAACATTTCTCACACAGACCTTTATCTCAACGTTCAACTTGCACCAGACTAGCGAAATTGATAGCGTATTGGCATCGAGCTATACCTCAGAAATATGAATAGATCTTCTTTTTTTCTGCTAATTAAAGGAGGATCGAATCCGGTCAAGTTCGATTGCCTTCAAATGTGTGTACTTACTACATTGCACATAGATTTTAAGTACATGCCTGTTTCATAAAATGATAATATACTGGTGCACACAATCTATACAATGATGTTTAGTAGGTTAGTCTCATTATTCGTAGAACTGATGGCAGTAGGGGAAAAGCTTCTTGAGGCGACATGTGATGCGAAAATTTGAATGAATTAAATTGGTATATTCAATTAACGACAGACAAACTGATGCCTACTGGAGTCAAATGTTGCACTTGTTCAGTTTCAGATTAAAAGGAACATGATACAGTGCGGAAAATAATACAAGTACTCTTTATTGCACACCTCATAAAACATACAGGAGAAATACAATGCAAGAAATTACAATTAGAGCTAAACAACAGGCGGTCATATCGCTAAAGAGCGATCTCTTCCAGACAACCTTTGGTTAGTGGAGGACTTGAAAAATTATTTCGTTATTATTTAAAGAATCACGGGCTAATCGCCTTAAATACTTAAATTAATACATATTTTTGTTCCACACTGTATATTGTGAATATGCAATGTAGTATATTGAACACTTCCAGTAAATTTATAGCGTTTATCAATTTCGCAAGGCAAGTGCACACAAATGAGGAAAGCGTCAACAGAAAGATCGATTTTGGATTTTCTCAACCACACGTCTCTTAGTATTTCCTTTAAACGTGTAATTTATCGTATTTCGCGTATTATACTAGCAATAATCGTAGATTTATTGAACTGAGTAATACGATTACATTTAATGGTGAAATATTGTGAAACCGAGCTTTTGAAAAGGATTAACCTATTTTAAGAATGTTAACATTATATGGAAATGCAAGCTTACAGAAATCAACATGAAACACGTGACATTCTAAGCTTCAGTTGCAATGCGTTAGACAAACTCCATTAAAATAAAGTTGAAGTGCAAGTATCCACTGCAGTTCTTAGTTAATTTAGAGTCGGACTAAAAAAAACCGGCCAAGAGCATGTCGGACCACGCTCACTCAGTGTAGGGTTCCGTAGTTGCCCATCAACAATAGACGAAAATTACACGAAATATTTAAATTACGAGAAAGCTTTAGAGCTCTATAAAAAGGTCGTAAACGCCAAAGTAAAAGTAATTAGTTATTACCTTCTGGAATTTATCGATTATACGCGCCAGATTGAGCGAAATGTTTTAATATAGTATGGCACTTAACCAATATGTGTAACCTTCGAAGTGTAGGGACACCGCGCGGCACTTACGTCATTTAAAAAAAAAATATGAATTTTTGCAATAACTAAAAAACGGCTCCACCGATTTTATTCAATATAGGTTTCATTTAAAGTACTTATAAGGCCTCATTTTCATGAATTTTTCCATAATTTTTTGACTCGTGGTTGAAAAGTTAGAGGGTGGGGGACACATTTTATTTAGAGCGAATATTTACAAAACTACTGACTTTATCAAAATATAATGTTTGGAGACCCCTATATTATTTTTAAGACCTATTCAACGACATCCCACACACTAGTATTGGAACGAAAATATACGTTAACCTACCCGGAACGAAAAAAAAATAGTTTTTATTTTACCATTTTGTCGTCGTGATACATACACATACTCATACCAAATTTTAGCTTTCTAGTACTAATGATCACGGAGCTAAGCCGCGGACGGACTGACGGACGTGGCGAAACTATAGGTAAGGGTTCCTAATATTTTCTTCGGTTTCCGCGACTGTCACACATTTAAATAAAACAATTTAAACGGATTATATCGCGTATATTAATTATTTGAGCCTCCCTGACGTTTCAGTACCTTTACAGATACCGTTGTCAAAGGTTGACTGAGAAAAACACAATTTTTCTCTGTCAAAGTTACATTTGTTCAAACTACCCATTTTGTAAATATTAATTTAAAATAAAGGTGTTCATACATGCCAGATGGGCCTAATGTGTAAAGACAGTTGACTACCGAACCCTAAAATTATTCTTTGAAATTTCAGTATCAGAGTTGGCTAAAAACAAAAGAATGGCATTCAGCGGGATTCCAGGCACTGTATCTAAAAATTAAGTTCTTCCTTTCATCTGGTTAGTACGCATCCGCCGGATCTTCAGTAGTTTATTCCACAGCAGATTTTAATTTCTTTTTCCTCTGTTACTTCTTTTCAATTTAAATTCAGCGCTTCTGAACGCGGAATACTTGACGCGCAGCTTCATGAAATTGTTTCGGGTTTTATTATAAAACCGCTATTTAAAAATGTCTTGAATCGATGCGCCTTTTTACACTATACAATTCACAGTTACAAGCAAATTGCTTTATTTTATTTGTGTTGCGCATTTTGCAGTTACAGAAGAACGTAAACAATTTCAGCAAAAACACTTGACAGTAAATGAGGTGTGTAACAAGCTGAACGGCTCGCGGCCAAAACACAAATTGCATTTTTTCAGGTGAACAGTAAACACGAACACAACAACTTAAAACAATTTGCAGAGGCTCCACTCGAAATTGTTAAGTGGATTTCAAAGTGTGAGGTAACCGTAGCGGACGGGCAAATTGAGTCAAACAAACGAAACTCATCGACAAGATTCTATCGTGCAGAGTTTAAGAGCAATTTTTCTCTTAAAGCCAAACAAATGAGGCGCCATTAGATGGAGTGAGAGCGCTTAATCTATTTCTGACGAGTTCAGTGACGCCGACAAAGACAAATCGACATTAGCCTACCCACACGGCGCGAAGGCGTTCCACTTCTGTTTCAATTCCACTTTTATTTGCGGATTAACTTCTTATTAGTCATTGTGCTCGGAAGGGGCCCGAGCCTGCTATCACAAGCCTTATGAATGGCTCAATTATTTTGCCGACTCGGCACGAATTCATCTAGAGATTTTAAACTGTATCTGCGCTAAGCATTAGTTATTGCCGTTCGCTGGAAATCTGTTCACGACCTACTTTTTACGTCGTCCTTTTTACTGTGAGATTAACATTATTAGATGATGAATGTTAAGTCAACAGAAACGCATATTGTATTCAGTGTTGAACATGTGTCTTTAATAACCCCGGTACCACGGGTATTAATAAACTGACAACATATTTATGCTCTCCTACTGTCGCGTATAATGATAACTATAAATTTAATGTCACTTAAGATTCATGAGGTACTGCCGTGTAAATATTACTTAAATCATTTTGATATAGACAATTTGTGATTAACAAAGAATCTGAAGCTATTTTTGTATTTGTACACTTTTACTAATTGGTTGGTTAACCCGTATAGGCCGCATTAGACGGTTATAGCTTTACACAAACTTTTTGTCTGTTCTTATTAAATTGAATAACAGCGTGACATAACAGCTAAAGTCAAGCAACAAGCAAACTACAATTGTATCTGTATACAAGTCACAATACGGTACAAAACGGTTTGTTTAATGAGCAAACTTAACGCCACTTCCATACAACGAGGGCAAAAATAAATAAAAGGGAGAAACGGGCGCGCGTATTTCAGAACCGACAAGTTGAAGAATGTCGAAATGTGTCATCTGTCAGTCGGTATTTAAAACGATATTTTACTCTGAAAGTGGAAGCGCTTGTCATGTATCTAAATAGTCGAGACAGCTGTCTTGCTCTAAAGATTAGGCATTTTTGAAACAGATAGTTAAAACGTCGACGTGTTTTGTACCGTCCGTGAATTCCGGGAAAAGTGGTGCGTAAATTTTAACAAATTCCGGAAACCTTTTTAGAAATGGTGCGTTAAATAAGAAGCATTATAATGTGATGTCATAAAAAGCTTTGATGGTATATTTAAGTCTAAAGTAGAGGGAAGTTATGCTTTTGTTTAATATACCCGTTGACAGATAAGTTGAGAGAAGTAGTAGATAACTGAAAAACTAATTTAAAAAAAACGAACGACATTCAATTTATATGGCCAGTGAGAGAGAGAGAGAGAGATACGTTATAAAAAATAAAATCTAAAATTGTATTGAAAATCAGATCTCTATAAAGAAGGTTGATTATTTCAGATTTCAGGAAACATTTGAACATTGTATGGACTTGTATGTCCACCATCTGTATAGCGCCATCTGTTGGCAAACATTTATTTTTCCTCTTATCACACCGAAAAGGCTGGACGGATTTTAACCAATTTTGGTATAGGAACAGCTAAACATTTAAAAATGGTTATAGGATACTTATTTAGCTGACTACGTTAGCAAAAAAAAATTACGCTGAAGAAGCAGGCAACTTCTAGTAAGTCATAAACACTGACAAAGCTTTGATCTTAAATTCAAAATTTATAAAAAATCCCCGTCCCACCCAAACACAACCAAATATACCTAAAAACCATCTCGAGAGATGAGGCTTTCGATAAAAAAACCGTAGCTACGATGCCATAGACAGACACACATATACATGTTAAACTTATAACACCTCTTTTTCGTCTGTGACTAAAAACACAATTCCGTTTTACGTTATTGTGACGTGTGCCGTTGTGTATGTACATATTATTATAGTGTAGATATATCGAACAGATGAGCTCTGTTTAGAAAATGGCGCAGAAAAGGGGAAATAAAACAAACCTTCCGGCGTATCGATATAACTAGTAGTAATATGGTTACTTGGTTAGTCCTCGTGGTTCGTTAAATCGCATGTTGGGCCCGAGTAGCAGTAGGAATACGAAATTGTTAGGAATAGAATCGAATATTTCTAGTAGGCGGTCTACGTACCTGACCTAGCATCAGTATTATTTGGAGAAAAAAATAGATCAAACAATACATAAACATTTAGAACTCGATATAATTAACTGTATGTATTTTAATACACAAAAAACAGGTGATGTGTTTTAAATCTATCTTAAATTAAACATTTAAAACACCCTCGACACAAGTTGCTAGTCATTGTGAGATCCTCATTCAATGAGTGCTAAAAATGCTACTAAAACTGAATATAACTTCTCGTCTGTGGAAACTACTCGTACTATTTCCACCAAACATGCTAAGAACCATAACGACGAGTATGTCTTTCGATTTAAAAAAGCCGCAATAAAATTGGTCAAAAAAAAGTTGATGAAATTTAATAATACACAGAATGTTTGGAATAACGATGTAGGAAGTTTAGGTGATGCATGGGACTATTCGGAATAGTTTCGCGTAGAATTTTGTATTTATAATTCATAAAATTCGCTCAAGTTAAAATAAAACAACAATCGCACATTTTCCGAAAACTAAACTTTTATCTCATATTATTTTCATCTCACGCGAGTATTCTTGTCCACTACAAGTTTCACGTTCAGTAGTAAAGTGAAAGCCAGAGCTAAGCAATAACATGCGATGGCCTGCAAGATGGCACAGCGAATCGTGACTTCTGCTTGTTATGGAGCTTGTTAGAAAAATAAAGTGAGCTGCGAAAATAGGTTACCTACCTACTTGTTAATAGAAATTCAAGACTAGATACCTGAAACCTGAGCTAGCAACTTTCTTCCAACACTTCCAACCCGTCATCAAGCATTAAACAATCAACAAGAACATTCCTAATTCCTTTTATGTAACAATATCACCAAATATGGGTCACGTAAAAAAAAAAACAACTGAACAATATTTATCAAGATTTTAAACTTTTATCTTACATTCTTGTCCACTGCAAGCTTCACGTTTAGCAGCAAAGTGAAGGCCAGAGCTAAGCAATAACATGCGATGGCTGCAAGATTGCACAGCGAATCGTGACTTCTGCTTGTTATGGAGCTTGTTAGAAAAATAAAGCTAGCTGAGAAAATAGGTTACATGTTGATAGAGATTTAACACACTCATCACGCTTTAACCAAACAACGAGCGCAATGTTAATTCGTTTTGTGTAACAATATCACCAAATAAAAAACAACTGAACAATATTTATCAAGATTTCAAACATTTATCTTACATTCTTGCCCACTGCAAGGTTCACTCAGCAGTAAAGTGAAGGCCAGAACTAAGCAAAAACGTGCACGATAAAATACGTCACATGATGACGTAGATTTTTTAAAACTAGCAGCTAATAATTTACACGAGTTAATGTTTGTTTCAACAAACTCAACACGCTTTAATCAATCAAAGACTGCGTCTATTGTGTTGACGCAGATAAAATATTCCCATTTTTATTTTCGAGAAAGCCGACTAAGAATTGTAATATCTGTTGGTTATTTGTGTCGTGGGATACGGTGACACGACCGATTAACGCGTGTACGTCACGGTCATTGATGATAAACGCGCGCCCGTAGAACAACAGAAGGCGAAGCCAAGCACCATGGTGCGCGCTGGTGAGTAGACTATCTAGCGCGGCTTGCGGCGCGTATTTATTGAGCCCGTTTTGGTCAAGCATAAAACATCCCTCGAACCTTTTCAAGATATAAACCCGTGATATAAACTTTTATCTTATATTCTCGTCTTCTTCAAGATACACACAGCAGTTATTAAGCCCGAAGGCCTGAGCTAAGCAATAACATGCGATGGCCTGCAAGGTGGCACAGCGATTCGTGACTTCTGCTTGTTAGAAAAATAAAGCAAGCTTGATTAAATAGGTTACAAGTCCGGTAATTCAGTACAGCATTGCATAAAGATGAAGGGGCGGTGTTTATGGCGAGTGTTTGTTAAAAGTAGACGACCTATCGAGGTTTCGAGTCGTATTTCTTAGGGTTATATTATGAATCTCATTTCTGATATCGCTACTCGCTCAGAATCTTTATGAAGTAAATTAAATTTATATTTTAGGGTTTAGTTGATGTAACAAAAATATTAGTACCTAACCTATTTCGCTTTTTCTTATGTGGCGTACGTAGGTGGTAAAAAGATTATAGAAAGTTGCCTAAAGAGAATAAAGACAGGCAGAAAGTGATACAAAACCTGTAATTATATAAGGGTACGCGCGTCACGTTCATATATATATGCTTTTATTTCATTTAGGAAATAGAAAATAAATAAAAAACACTGAAGGATTTGAAATTATTGAAGTTGTTAAAAGAAAAGAATTGAAGTTGAGTCTTCTACCTGCGCTGCGGATCCGTTATGTCTTAGTAGCAATTTTTACTCGCAGGTTACGATTTTTTCCAATATTTATGTATTAAAAAAGGAAAATACAATAACAAAATGACACTATATACCTAAATACATTACAACAAACCTATTCTAGAGTGCCACCGACAGCGGCGCAGGGCTCTAGCTACCGATAGTGATGCAGAGAGAGGAACCTCCTGCGGGCCTATGATGGTTGCTTTTATAACGCGATAAATAAGTGACAAAGCATCCGTCACGTTTTGACAAGACGCAAGTGTGACAGACAGATGCTTGGGCACTTATTTATGTGACAAACGCAACCATCATGGGCCCGCTGAACTTGCGCGCCGCGTCCGGATCGGGTATGATGGTTGAGTTTCTCGCACGATAAATAAACGTCAAAGCATCCGTGATTTTAATACTAGTATTAGTGTGAGAGTGACGGATGCTTTGTCACATATTTACCACGTGATAAACGGACCATACAGCCCGCAGCGGGCCTACCTTTCGTTTTAATCCATAATCCAGCCATCTACCAACAGTGTGTTATTAAGGTGTTTGTCGAGACTTTTTAGCTATAAGACCGTTCGCCGAAATGACAAATTATCTCTTATTTGGGCCAATAATTTATTGTGATTAATCCCGAGTACAAATAATAGTACACTACTGCAGACGCCGGGTGAGTAGGTATAGACCGGATAGTGATACGAAGCCGGCAAGCCCTTTTCACGGGTATGTAGGTATAGTGCCTTTCTCAAACATAAGCAATGAAATAAAATAATACACCACTCAAAAAATATTCTGTTTAGCCTGTTCATAAACATAGACGTCATGTTAAAGAAACTTCCCGGCCTAGGCCTTCAATTTTGTATGAAATTCCTTTTCAGTTGTCTATCACGTTATAACAACATTACATTGCATGTTTGAGAATTTTTTTTTCTCTAATTAATAAGAAAGAAATAGCTTTCAATTAATAAGCAATACTAATCAGCTTCCCAATAACGAAGCTATAATTCAAAAGCTTCTACATATACTATGTAAATGTCGGTTATTCTAACATTAAATTAGTATGAAATATTCCTTAATGTGCACAAATTAATGATTTAATTGGAATGCGGGAGTAATTGATCCCACTCGAGGTAATTAACATAATAATTATTAGTGTCAACATGCAGTCTACACGCGATTATTAATGCCACTAACTGATTTTAATTTGGTTTCAAATTACGACTAGTCATTGACTTTTTTTAATTGGATTTCATAAATATGGTAAGTGGTTATCATATATATTTATAAAAGTCAGTTAAAAAGGTGTACCTTATACAAATATTTTATCTTCACTAGATTATTTTCATCGTCCGTTTCACCTGTCTTATCGGATTATTTTATACAACGTTCAGTGTGATGTTTAAAATGGCTACATTTCCTACTTACCTAGGTCACAGTCTAAGAAACAATAGTTTAGTTTTTACACTGTGCCTAGGTCGTGGTATACGAGTAGGTGCAACCCAACATCTACTTGTTTCAAATGGGATTGGTCTGGACTAGGTATAATCTTAATCTTGTCTTAGGGGGCGTCCACACCGCGAGCATGACGCCTGTAATGTAAAAAAACATGAAACTGACATAACATTAAAAGCGAATGGTCGCGGATCTTCCCTGAGAGCATTTGTGAGCTCCCTTAAGGTAAGCACGATAACCGAGCGAGTGTACCCTGAAGTTTCCCTTGCACTTTGTACCCTTACCATAAATAAAATAATATATTAAAATATTATTAAAATATTAAGGGACAACATACACAAATCGGCCTAGTCCTAAACTAAGCAAAGCTTGTAGGTACTATGGGTACTAGACGACGATATACATAATATATAAATACATATTATATAGATAACATCCATGACCCAAGAACAAAATATTCGAGTTCATCACACAAATATTTGCCCCGACCGGGATTCGAACCCGGGACCGCCGACTCAGTAGGCAGGTGTCTACAAACTGAGCCAACCGCGCCGTCAATGAGTTAACAGTGAATGTCGCTAGCGACTTCGTAGACAATTTGTATGGAGAATTGTAGTTCTACAAAGTAACCGCCGTACTATTATTCTCCATATAAATAGTTTATGCTGGCGCTAGCGAGTACGGTCACGTTAACTCATGGTATGGTCATGGTAAGGGTACTGAGACCTAATTCGAGAATGCCGTTTGAGTGATCGCCAAACGTCAAATCTCTATTAGATAACAGTTATATCAATATCTATGTAAAACAGTTATATCGCCATTGAACTGTCATTAAAATGCGATGAGCTTAAAAGTGACATATCTCATCTCAATTTTGAAAATACGAAGGCGATAATGCTTGTCAAAAATGTTATTCATGATGCATTATGAATTTCTGTTTTGAACGAAACGCAACGGACTAATTTCATGCACTACGCGGTCAATTTAAAGTATGCGCCTGTTATTTATGCCGTCACATACAAAGGAAACGAAAATTTTGCGCGTCGGAATTAACGAAGTTGCAATGTTCTAGGGATATCGCCACTTGTCAAGTAGGCACACGTCAAAAGTGACAGATGGCGATGAAATGGAGAGATCTCCATCGTCTCTATAAAATTGGTCGAATGGGGGGTATTGGTCTGGTCTTAACAACGTCGTGATTAAATTCTTGTTGTTAGGAAATGACGAACGCACAAGGGATTTTGATGACGCGTTTGGCGCAGTTTGTAGACACCTGACTACTTAGAAAGTCGGTCCCAAAACGCTTAATTATTATATTTATGTATTATAGTTTACGTGAGGTTTGGCACCGACTTCAAAGGGTGAGTAAAATGTAATCTGTACTTGAACGGGTTATTTTTGGCTTTTTAGTAATTATTGAAGTCGGTTCTTTTTTTTTTTTTTTCAAAGCTCAAAGCCTTATCATCAATGGTTTAGTATAAAAATTGTACCCACGTTAAAAAATAATGAGACATTACATGTTTCATAAATTTATTAATATTCTAATATCATAAAAAAATACTTCATAAAAATTTAAAAACAATTGTTTAGATAATCCAACCATACTCCTTTAAACAGTAAATGAACAAGGTTATTCTAAGTTAGCTTATAAGTTAATTTGGGCGGTAACGAATTAAACCAACTTAGGAAGTTTAAATTTCAGAGTTCAGTTATCAACAAAGGTCTGAGAAGGGTTGAACAGAAGCCTTCTGCTATAACTTTAAAAGATACTTAGCTAACTTTCAAGTTTAAAAAAGCTAAGGATGTAATGAAAGACAGTTAACTTTGATTGAGAGAACGTTGACCTTAAAAAATATGAATAGCCGCTATAAATATCTACGTATTTTTGATTTGTTAGACATACAATACAAATACAATACAACAATTCTTTATTGCACACCAACAAGTTTTTTTTTACAATTGAAACCTTAAAAATGTAGACAATAGGTGGTCTTATCGCTAAAGAGCGATCTCTTCCAGACAACCTTTGGGTAGAGGAACATATTGTTAATGACACGAATATAATTAAATAATTGGAGGGACTAATTTAGTCTACCTGTTTTTTTTTCATTATGTTTACTTACTTCAACAAAAAAATAGGTAGAGATTTTAACTAAAGAGTTACTAAATATAAGTAGTATTTTTACCGAAATCAACTTATGTAATGTGTGAACTGCGTCTTTATAACTTTACTTTCGTCTAGGATCTCAAATAAATCCTATTAGGCTTCTCCTTTCTTCCCATATTGTTTTCCACAAAATCCCACTACTAAGGCAAACGGAGAACAAACAAAAAACAACCGTTAGTAATGACACTAATCCCACTTCTGAGTCGAGAAAATACCAGTTTAATCTAGTTCTGAAATAAGAAAAGTGGGAAAAGTAAAAAGGGAGGGAAGCCACAACTAAGCCGTATCAGGCTCGTCGGTGTCAGTAGTTGAAGTTCCGGATTTCAGCTATTTATTACGATCCGGGAATTTACGTGAACGATAAAAGAACCGTAGTTTTACAGCGACATGAGGTTAGATCCGGCTGTCGTCTCTTAAGTGGCAATTATCATGGTTTCTGGGAATCTTTGCAAAGCCTGCTACGATGTACTTAATTTATTAGGGAATGATATTACGAGAGCTCTTGAAGATGTATATTGTGCCGGTATAAATTGATGCTAAGGAAGATGTTAATTTGTTATAATGTATAAGTAGTTTGTACGTATGATGGTGGTTCAAACGTCAGATAACTAATTTCGTGATACCTATCATATTTTTTTTCGATTATACTTAGATTAGGTTTGAGAAGAAAATACAATCAATGTTATTTATATAATTGTACTGAAGTTACAGCTACGGCTGCCAGATGACATAAGTAAAAATAGCTATAATCATAGATAAAACCACATTAAAATTCTTTTTAAATAAAACTATCAAAATGAAATTTTTCCTTTTTATATCAGTGGATCAAAAGTGCGAGATATTGACTTCTTGTATCGTACACAGTTTCAAATACAGCCGCACCAGTTTAACCAATAAACCCTTTGCAATTTATTTTGTCTACTAGTCATGCTATACGGACGTGTCTTGTCAACCAAATAAATTGTTGTTCAGAGGACGCATACGGACAACAGCTCATATAATATTACAAGGTACAAGACATCAAATAACGTCACAAAATACTGTTTTTCTACATGTGTAGTATGTAATTTTTTCGGTTCCGATGCAAGCCATTGTCAACATTGTAAATAATTAGAATAATCACAATTAATCAAGGGTTGTTAATAAACCGGATCGTAAATACCACTAACATGTTTACTATTATTCAATAAGCCATGTTGTAAAATCAAATAAGTAAATTTATAATTATAAGTCAAAAGGTATGATATTGGCTTTAGGGTTACGCCGCACAGTGGTCCTGAATAAACAGTTTAGTCAACAAATAAGCATGCAGGCCACGTGACTAAGTTAGGTATTACTATAATAAAATATTTTCATTTTTGAAACTATACCAAGCGCGCAAAGATAATTTATTTTAAAATCAGTAGAACGTTAGATCTTAAACAGACGTCTATTTGCGCCCAACCTTTTCTTAGGCGTTTTTCCATTTTTATATAAAGCAGTGCCAGACGATCCGTAATTTTCCAGGTTGATTTGGTTTTAATTATTCTTGTGTAGTAACTATGGTCCTGGCCGCTAACAAGTTTTTTTGTTATTTTCATAGAAATTATTATAATGATTTCCATTTTAACCACTTGGGTCTAAAAGGACCACTTTAGCGACGCTAATAATGACTTACTTTTTTAGCAGGAGAAGTGATAGTATCTAAATGTAGCGCGCTAACAATACCGAACCTTGTTTTGAAATCATGCACATCGTACACATAACTAAAGGGATCAAAACTGTATGATATTGGTTTTAAAAGTTGCGCACGCCGCACAATGGTCCTGAATAAACAGTGTGGGCAATCGCCGCACGCGAGCCACGTGACTATCCTATCAAATATAATAATATACGAATAAGTAGCTGACTTAGGTATCATAACATACGCAATAAAAAAAATGCATACAGTGAAACATAGATCCTCCTCCTTTTTTGGAAGTCGGTTAGTCATGTTAAAAGCACGAAAAATGTAATTTTAAAACTACAGCGGGTCTATCGAGATATTTTTTATTCGCCTTCATTATATTGATTTAAACTGTCTCGAAGGGATTGGCTGACTGCATCCCTTAAACACTATTTTAAACGCAATGAAGTCCCGTTTTTTATATTGCCTTCATTATTTGAAGATGACCAAACAAAATATTTGTATGTGTGTATTTATGTGTCTATGCAGCATCGTCACGCGTAAACGGCTTGATGGATTCCAACAATTTTATTATAAAAGGATACGTTTACGTTAATGTGATACGTTTTACCCTCCTATTTATAAGGCTTTTTGTCTGAAAAGGTTAATTTTCAGAAGCGTCTATAATATAAATCATGAAATTTATTTTTTTTACTTATATTTTCTCAAAAAGGTGCTCTATCGTGTCGTATACACGCGGTTGATGCTGTTTGTATTGCAGCTGACTACTGAGCCGGCAATCTTGGATTCGAATTCCGGCAATGGCAAATATTTGTGTGATGAACTTGAATATTTGTGCCGGTATTTGTGCGAGTATATATAATATGTATATTTATATATTATGTACCTATATCGTCATCTAGTACCCATAGTACTAGCATTGCTTAGTTTGGGACTAGGTCGATTTGTGTAAGATAGTCCCTTAATATAAATTCATATATTAATATTTATAAAGTATACCACGAGAATAACATCAAACTTGGTTTAGTACATTGCTAATGAAATCAAAACTGCATGATATTGGTTTTATAGTAGCTGCACAGTGGGCCCAAAACAAACAGTTTTAGCCAATAAATCGGCCGCACGCTAGCCACGCGTCTAGCCAACAATAGACCGAGTAATATTAGCAACGTCGCTCGCGCGGCCAAGCGATGAGCAAACATTTTCGTTGGTATAAATGCTTGCTACGTTTTGGCTGATTACGCTATGTTTTATTTGGATGTCGTTTCGTTGACCGTTACAAAAATCTTAGTAGTGGACGACGAGTGGACGACGCGTCGGACGTCGGTGCATCGTCGAAATTAAACCTAGTAAATATGACATAGGACTTAAATTTCAATATTTGGCATAGAATCGAGTCGCCGTTGAGTTGTTATAATGTGCGAAGACCTTAAAAGGAACTCCTTAACTTATAGTTAGGCAAATGTCATTAAGTTAGTTATCTACTTTTTTTATTCGATATTACACACGCAACCAATATTGGGACATAGCGTTAATTAAAAGGCAAATTATAATGTATTTTTTACAAGTTTACAAGATTCTACACATCGTTTTAATGTTTTAAAATTGACGATGGAAAACTGAATTTCGAGGATGATTTTCAAAGCGTTTATACTTACTTGAAATTAATTATTTACTTCTGGCTATAAACAAAAATTCAAAAGGCACCAAACTAAAGTATGTCAGATTAAGAGAATTTTCAATCTGCTCTTAAATAAATTATTGTATTCCCAACAGTGCCCAGAATAAATTCCACATACCCCGTCGTCTTTGAAGCGCTCTTTTTGTTTTAAATCACAAATTACACCCTCAAAGAGCATTACACCGCCAAATGACACGCATCGAACCAAAAAGCGAATTAGGACTGACTGTACTTACAAATAAAGTATCAGAGAACAATGGCCGACGAGTCAGTGAATAATTTTAGCTCGCGACTACGCACGACCAAAGATATAAACCTCTGCGTTATATTGTTGGAGTTCAGTTTTTGCAGAATATGACTTGTAAATTAATTTTTAATAAAGAGATATATTTAAGAGTATTATAATATAAATTGCAACCTGAAAATAAAATAGGTAGTGATTTTGTGCAACAAGAGAGCAAAATTGATTTTTGCTGTAAGTGCTGAGATTGATTTTTGCTGGCTCGAGAGAGCCAACGAAAAATTATGTGATTGACAACGCGGTTGGCGCAGTGGTTAAGCAACTGCCTACTGAGCCGACGGTCCTGGGTTCGAATCCCGGCAAGGTCAAATAGATCTTTGTTCATGTTCATTTCATCTCATGTTTTAATAATTTATTTTTTATTTTTTTGATAAGTCTTTAACACGGAAGTCATGCATTGGTTATAAACCAAACAAACTGATACTGGCACAAGCTTCGAGCCGCCATATACGGATTAATAATAATAAGGTCAAATATTTGTGTGATGAACTCAAATATTCGTGCCTGGGTCATGGATGTTATTTGTATTTAAGTATGTATTTGTCTATATAAGTATGTTTATCGTCGTCTAGTCTCCCTTACACAAGCCTACTAGAGCTTACCGCAGGACTAGATTGATTTGTGTGAGGTTGTCCGATATTTATTTATTTATTGAATCACGAGCGTGGCGAGTCGTATAATATAACATTTTGGAAACAATTCGCGGGACTCAAGATTAAAAAAAATGTTTGTGTAACGCAGTGAGCAAAATCACATTTTTATTGTTATTTTTCAGCAAAAGCAGCTGAAACAGCTGCTGAGGTTAATAAAGTATTTCCTGGTTGAGACGTTAACCCGTCTTTCTCGCACTTTTTTTAAAGGCATGGCAATAGACAATATATATTTGTTACGCGACAAAATGTCGCGCGTCGTAGTTGTAGATCTACAGTTTAATGCAAGGTAACTCTTCTACATTAGGGGTTTACGTAGTCCAATTAGCATTACCCAGTCTGTTCGCCCATTGATAAAATAATTTTAAGGACTAATTTTCTGAAAAAAACTGTTTTGGACCGATATGGTTGGAAAACTGTTCGTTGTATTAAAAAAGGGAATTCTGGTAAAAATGTTGGTAGCATAGATTATTTGCTTAAATTTTAAAAAGAAATTACTAAATATATTCTTTTAAACTTGATAAATTACAGCTATACACGGTAGTTCTAGACGAAATGCCTAATAAAATTATCATCATAACATCAAACATTTTTCCATGACTTTTATTACCGGCTTCGGTATACAAAAATATCCAACCGTTTATTAAAACGGGGCGATTCTAGCAACCTTTTTGTCTCAACGAATACTATGCTATCTTTACTGCCCTCGGGGGAAATAACGTACTGTCACGCAGAATATACGGCGCGCTACAATTAGAGATTGCCAGAAATTGCGTAATTACAGCCCATTAATCGATCCGTGCTTAGCTCCCTTGTTGTTGCTTTAATTTTATTCATAGTTTGTTGATGCAAGTCGGTTAGCTGTGAGTTATGACGGCAATTTAATTTCCCCTTAAGATTTTTTCCTTAAGGTGGTTTATGATTCACCTACAACGATTTTCATTCTTTAGGAATTACTTCCCCAACATTTTTAACTAGTTAACGAGTAACAATGGGATTTTTTCCTGGTTATAGATTATAATGATATGTTATGTTTAGTTGTTTGTCTGATGAGATTTTCTCCCCTGTTATACCCCGCAGGTGGTAATTTTCAAAGGTTCTAATGCTCTTCTAAGCTATTTGGTGCATACTTATTCAAAATTAATACAAACTAGATGCATCGGTTAAAGAGTCTGTGGCTGTAGCTAAATAAGGTTTACGAGCTTTTAAGATACTTCTTTCGGCATTCAGTGTAAAAAAATCTTGTGTACATGTTGTGCAGGGGTGATTATGCCGTTTTGACAATATTTAGATTTCACTCTATTATCAATATTGAAATTAATACTCGTAACATAATTTTATTATGTACAGTCGCGGAATGAAAGGGTTCGTAATATTTGGACCTTAACATCATCACATAGTCTAAAAGTGACAAACCTTTTCATTCCTCTGTACTTAGTCATGTAAAATAATTACCTATTTGTAATTTATGATTTGAATTTCGAATGTTGCCATTTTAGTTGCATTAAGTTGTCATTTAAATATAAACAAAGCATCACATCGTTAAAATAGACATATACCTAGTCGTGATATTTCGGAAAAAAGTTAGGTACCTATTAGAAACACCGACTGCAGGCCCTAGAATGAATAATGAACTCGTTTAACCTAATCCTATCTGTCTGACTCCTACATACATACATAAACATCGCGGTTTGCAGCGTCCGTTTGTCCATATTTCAACACTATGTGCAATTTTTACCAGACAGAGCTACAGTTTTCAGTTAATTCGAGTAATCTATCTCAAAACAAGCAAGATCTCGTAACATTTGTTTTAAAAAGATTTAAATTTAATACCTAGTAAAAAAATAAAATCACGAACAATTTTAACGTCACAACAGTACGATACCTCCTACGTATACTGATGCAACTGACATTTTTACGATTTTCGTTTTTTTGCATATTTAGGATCAAAATACTTATATCTACATGCTATAAAAATTTCATGACAAAATTACTGCTAGTTTTCGAAATAAAGTGACGTATACTGATACAACTAACACCGTTTTGTAATTTAGAACATCGTATACTGAGATAAGTCACTTGTACCACTGTACGCAGTACACCTATCAAGTACAAGTGGCAGTTATCTCAGTATGCTTGCTCGTCATCGTTGCGGACGTAAGATGTCCCACTATGCGCGACGGACAGTCGATTCGGCCTACGTCTTTTCTACCTACTACGTATCAAATTAGGCTTACTTTTGGTTATCTCCAATCAGTACCGATGGTTGTTTGGAGTACAATAATAGCCATATGTCGCCATTACCTACAGTAAACCAGAGTCACCACTAGGGCTGCCATCCGACTGGGTTACCCCGGATTTGTCCTAGTTTGAAGCCGTCCGGGGTTTAATGTCAATAAAAAATAAAGCAATTATTTTTTATTTTATTAATGGGGGAAATCCAAATTACGCCAAATGTCCGGGTTTTTAAGTCTTTGTCCGTATTCGGCGAATTTAGAGATGGCAGCTGCTTAGTTGGTACGACAGGCAATTGTAAAGTAAAATAGAAAAAAGATGTCGGTAACTTACGTGTAATTTAAAAAAAAATTAGATCAACGAACAAAGAAAGTAAAAATCTAATCATGAGTTTAAATAAAAAAATAAATACGGGAAAAACAAGCCAAGAAAACAAATAATAAACATATAAGACAAAAATTACGTTAAATTTTAGTGTCTGAACGGATTTTTTTTTAAATAATAAATACATTTTAATGGACCATCTTAAACGAATCGACCCAGTGTCCCAAGCAAAGTTAAGCTTGTACTATGGGTACAAGATGACGATAATATATATACATACCTTATGAAGTACATGTAGAGATAACATCCATGACCAGGAATAAATATTCAAGTTCATCACACACATTTTTGCTGGCGGCTGTTTGAATTTGATTGAAATGTATAATTTGTACAAGGAGTCGTTTAATTCTACCAAATACGAAGCGCAAACTTAGTCTGTTCGACAATACCGTGATAGTTTCAGTCAAAATGTTAAGTTGAAGCTTGTCACGTTTACGAGAATTTGAAAACACCTACTGAAAAACAAACATCCGAACACATTGGCACATGGAGGAAAGAGACTTGAAATAGATAGGAAAAAAAACTCAAACTTAACAAAAAAATGCGACTGCTGTATTCGACCTTCAAAAACCTTGTCATCTCCTCACGGTAATATAAGCATGTTTTATTACAATAAAAACTTAAACTGCATAATTCACAGCATTTGGTTTGGGAATGCTACTTCTTAGGTACTGTTGACATGACTAAATGACAAATTATTTGACTTAATTAAATTAATACTTCAAGATGATGTAGATGAATTCAGGTTTTGGTCTGACAATTCTGATGGACAAAATAGGAACCGGAATCTACTATATATAAATATTAAAACAGTAATAATGTTGATAATACCGCTGTTACAAAGACAAAAACACCATTCCCTAAATGCAGGCTGTGATTTTAATTACCTTTTAAATAAATGTAATTTTAGTGTAAATTTGCTTTATTTATTGTCTTTCAAACGTAATTTGCTTAAATATCCTAAATACCAACCTCTGAACTTACTATATTGGACATAACATACAAAATAACCTTAACAGTATACTGGTACATAACGGAATGATTCAGGCGTATACTGGTACAAGTGACAAATCAGATGAAACTAACCGATCAGATCCATCCAAACATGAGCTATGAGTTTGTTTATATATCTAATAAATGATACATGTCCATAATAGGCATAATAATAATATAATTATCCATATTCATCTAATCATAGTTTACGACGTATACTGGATCAAGTGGTAGTTGTATCAGTATACCAAAAACTTAGAACTAGTAAATTTCACGTATACTGGTATAACTACCTTTTTTACTAAAAGTACAATTAATTTTGAAATAGTAAATATGTAGATTTAAGGAAAATATATTCATTAAAAGTATTAGAGATTTTCATTACAGTATTTCAACGTATGAGTTAGTTATGGCACTTCATACCTTTGAACAGCCGTCCTGTAAAATCGTGATTTTGCACTTGTATCTATCAGTATACGCAGGAGGTATCGAGTAATAGTATAAAATCACATTTCCTTTGAACTAAGAAAATAATTTACTGCCCAGACCCAACATCCACACATCCAACGGAAACGGAAGCAATCCCGCCAATTTTCTGCCGTCCAGGGTCCAGTTTTTTTGTCAGCACCTTGCCCTAACCGCGACATTAGGTGATCACCGGGGGAAGAGTAATGATCGTAAATGGAGGAAATTACGGGGCGCCTTATCGTTCCATTCAATAAGCCTGCGAACATAATAGAAGTGCAGTAACAGCTATTCGCTTCAGGGCTGTCAATGGTGTAATTGGTACATTCGGACGACGCTATTCATCTGTTTCTAGCTTTTAGATTGACTAGTCACTTAGTCTTTTGCGAGAGAAATGTTTCGTTGATTTTACGGTTCGTATGTCAATCGGTCTATAAAGATAGAGACTTTACGTCTTATATTCTCAATAATAAACAATTGTAAAAATATCTTTGTTGGTGTGTCTTATGGTGGCCTGTAATAGTAAGTACATTAGTTACATTACATACCTAGGGCGGTAATTAGGAAAGCCCAGATCGGATTTTTATGCACCTGCGATCTGGGACATTCACGGATTCACCGCTCTAGGTATGTAATGTACTATGACAATATAGTATTAGTGAGTAGAGCAATTTGGTCAAAAAAAATTATTTTCTTTAATCAACCGAAAAGTCGCAAGTGCCCTAAAAGTGGGACCTTCTTTTTAAATTAATTTAGAACAGTGTAATTTACGGACTTCGCCAGATTTTGAGGACTTTAAGTTATTTTGATTATGTTTTCTTTATCTCAATTTTGTTATGAAAATAATGAACTTTATCGAAATTAAAGTTAGATTGTTTTAATTTTTCAATAGCCAAAAAAAGATTGCTTTTGTTTTATAATTTTATCGTCTTACTCGTAATATTTACCTCTATAATTTAAAGTAAATATTGCCTCATACCCAAATTATCACCTACGCCGTACTCGCAAAGTGCCACAACTTCGTTACACCTCCATTTTATATTACTGAGCGTAAAAGAAAACAAACTTTACAAACAATGTACACTCGCACCATTAACGGCTTACACCTGTAGGGCGCATATAAAACTCCACATAGCGGCTAGGAGCGTTTTTAACCTCCAATAAAACGTGTCCCGCATATGTTAAGGCGAATCTTAAGGGAACATTTGTTCAGAAAAACGCGCGACGAAATTGGGGCGCCATTCCCGTCGTTTTTCGATCACCCTCAACACTTAGCTTTCCCTTTTTAGCAATTTCTGAAGCTTTTTTCACACATCAATCTCGTTCCATACACGATATAAGGGTCGTGTAGGTACTAAGTGAATTTTGTGCTTGATGCAAAATTCGATCACTTTGTAAGTGGCGAAGCGGAGGCGAAAACATCACGTCCCTACTTATTTGTAAATTGGTGGCGATTGTTATTGTTCGATTATATAATATTTAGTCAAGATGGCGCTGAAATGATAAATGCTTGCTTGTAAAACCTATTACGTAGGTAGGTGTTATTAGGTGAATCTAACGAAATCCACCTTTTCAGGCATGTTAACATGTTCGCCGGCGGTACTACGGTGGCAGCTCTACTGCAAGACACAAGGTTCACAGTCATACACTAGTACGGCTATAATAGCCGTATACCGCTGCCTTAAGTGTTAAAGTGATAATTTCTACGTCTCGAGACGAAAATGAGCTGTTGTTCTTAGTGCAAGTTTTTCGAAGATATTTTAATGTTATTTAGACAATATATAAGTGTAAACTGTCAAGCAGATTTAAATGAAACATGGCATAAAGACACATCATAAAATAAAACAAACAATACTAAATTCCTGGTAACGAGACTGCAAGGCAAATAAAAACGTGAAATGCGGGTATTATTTTTGCTGTTTTACTAGGTTAATCAAGAGACTTATTTAATAACACAAACAGCGTTTCGGAAAACAGCAAGCACAAACACAATTTCCCGCAAGGTAACTATATAAAACAACTAACACCCAGGAGGAGCGCTGATTAAACGGCGTGTTGTTAGGCGAGATATAAAGATTGTGGTAGGTAAACGTAATATGGTGTCGTTCGCGTAATAGAATGGCCGCTGTAACCCTCCTAGCCGGGAGGGATCCAGTGTTTTATCACCTTTATTTTGGAAATGTCAAGACTGCAGCGTGATTCATGTTTTTAAAAAGTGACTATTGAGGCTGTCTCTACTTTAAGTATATCTTCTATATATATAAAAGAATAAGAAGTCCTGACTGACTCATCAACGCACAGCCGAAACTACTAATGTTAGAGAGTTGATTTTTGCACAGTAGGTTGCTTTTATAACGTGGGCTAGGGATAAGAAGGGATTTTTGGAAATACCTCCCCTAAGAGGTTTAAATAGGGGTGCAAAGTTTGTATGGGGTACAAGTTTTTTTTGTGCTAGGAACTTGAAACTTTGTAAAAAGGTATTAATATAAAATGGAAGGAAACTAATTTTAGCGTTTTTGAAAATTCATCCCCTAAGGTGGTAAAAAAGGGGTTAAAAGTTTGTATGGAGATTAAGTATTTTTTTGAGCGCGGGACTTGAATTTTTGTGTAAAGGTACAATGTTAGAATACAAGAAAAGTAATTTCAGCGTTTTTGAAAATTATACCCCTAAGGGGGTTAAAAAGAGGATGAAAGGTTGTATCGGGTACAAGTTGTATTTTAAGTTAGGAATTAGAAACTTTGTAAAAAGGTATTTTATTAAAAGATAAGAAAACTCAATTCAGCGTTTTTTGAAAATTCAGCCCTGAAGGTGGTGAAAAAGGGGTTGAAAATTTGTATGTAGATCTAACATTTTTTTGAGTGCGGTTCTTGAAACTTTGTGTAAAGGCATTATTATTCGAATCAAAGAATTTATAAACGTCGTTCTTAAACTCATCGAATTTAGTAAAGCTATTCGTTCGTAGATGTACCTGATTTTATAATGATACCGCGTAATTAGAGCTAAGTAATTATAGCCAGTGATCCTGAATAGATCTGTTTTCCACTTGTTTGAGGGCCTTTCCAAGAGGGCCTTAACGATTAATATAAAGATTTTGGTAGGTAAAAGTTATATCATGTCGTTCGCATAATATAATAGCCGCTGCAGCAAATGTGATAAAGACTGGAAGCATGTGAGGGTATGCTTCCAGTCTTTATCACATTTGCTCACGTAAACCACGGAAACTCAGATAAGATGCAAAGTAATTTATATTTGAAAGGCATTAACACGTTCGCTGCGATAGGAGGTCTAAAGACCTCCTGCCAGTACTCTCGGGCTGTGCGGGTAAAAATGTTGTGGTTTCGCTCTGGTGCGGAGCTCGTAGCTTATAGAATTGTATAGGTAGAAAAGAGTCCAATATATGGTTCGATTCCTACCATAACGTAGATTTTTTTTGCACTTTAAAACACGCAGGAGGTCTTAAGGCCTCTCATCGCACTTAGAGTGAAAAGTGTGCGTCCAGTGCGGATAGGGGGTCTAAAGACCTCGTGTAGGAAGTACGGGCTTATCCGCCCCCTCCCGCACCTGTTTGTCTCTATGATAGTTGATTTATGGCCCAGTGATGTGCACGCGTCTATGAGCAATGCATGTAAATGTATTTCGTTTGCAAAAAGTTTGAGTCAAAATACGTACATACTAAGTAATAAGCGTCAATTGTGTTTAGTGTATCAGTTGATGTGTAGTAAATAAATACCCAAGAGTGTTGTAGGTTAGTGAGTTATATTAACAATAATAATCGAACGTGTACCTACATAGCTGAATCATTGGTCGATTAAATCTTACTGCCGTGATTGTAACAAACCACTGTGTCTTAAATGGTTCTATTACAGTCACATGTAATTTACTTACAGTTGTATGATGAAGTTGTATGATTTATCGATAAATTGCCTTTTTATCGGGAACATCACTAGAAGTAAATACAAATGTACCTCAAATTCAGTGCTGTAAGAGGTCTAAGAACCTCCTAATTATTTTTTGTTATTATTCCATATTCTGACATCAGAACTTCGGGCGAAGCCAAAACAAGGCAGAATAGTCCTTTAGTTACAGCATTATATAAGTATCATACATAAATTTGTGAATTTCGTGAAAAAAAATGCATTTTAAAAGTCTGTTCCTTGGTATGGTCTAAAGGCCCCTAACCGCACCTGTGAAATGGTACAGTTAAGGCGTAAAGACCTCTTACAGCACTAGTTGAAAGTTAGCAATATTTTGAGCCGCAGGGAACGTGTTAAGTTATTCTTCAGGTTGTTTTTTTTGTTTACCTACATAGTTACATATCTCCATCAGCATATTTACCACTGCTTAATAAAGGTCTTCCCAAGATTTTTTACAAAGATCGCTTGTATTATTGTATTGCATTTCTGACCAGATCGTTTTTCCACATTGATGTAGTTTTATGACAAAAACAAATGAGTGAACGATATATTTAATAGGGATATTGCCGATACAATAAAGAAAATCGTAGCGGGAATAATAATAGCAACAAATATCTGCCACAAAAGCGGAGTCCATAGTAACAAATATAACCTATTGATTTGGCAATTAAGCCAGTCGTGAACTGACATTAACTTATTCCACAGCACCCCTCCAACTTCCGTCAGACTTATCTTAAAGGCGGATCTAAATTGAATCCTAGAAGGGGGACTAATAAAATAGCAACGTACGGGCATACTGCTTAGATACCGGGTCGTGAGTGGCGAAAAACTTTGCAGACTTTGGTGACAAACAATGAATTATTGAGTTTAAAGTGAAAGGTGAAATAAGAATTATGGCGCCAGGTCTTTGCAATAAAGTCGTCTGGGGCGAAAATAGTTTTAGACCTAATGATCACACAACAAGCGATATTAAATGAATGGCGAATTATTGGCGATAATAAAACGTCTATTCACATTAAATTGCAATCCACTAAGCCTTTAGTGTGTTTCCATAGCATTAAATATTATTGGTCGCTTTTATGTTTGCTGAATAAATAATATTTTCTCAAACATGCAATAAAATATCGTCATAACGTGCGTTAAAACAGGCTTCGAAGTGTAACTTTTCAGGCGGAACGATTCGAGAGAACTGTATAGGAATTTCATACAAAATTGAAGGCCTAGGCCGGGAAGTAATTTTTTTTTTAAACATGGCGTCAGTGTTTATGAACGGGCTAAACAGCTGAATTATGTTTTTTTGAGTGGTGTATTTTTTTATTTTATTGCATATGTTTTAGAAAAGCACAATACACGCCTTAGCCGTGAAAACTTGAAAAGGGCTTGCCGGCTTCGTATCACTATCCGGCCTCCCTGCGCTCGGCCGTCTATACCTACTCAGCCGGCAAGCCCTTATTTCCCAGCGTATCCAGTAATGTACTATAATAGAGGATGATTTGGGTCCAATGCAATGTTACTTGAGTTTGTCCTTCGTTAATACAATACAATACAAGTACGCTTTATTGCACACCAAAAAACATTTACACAAGAAATTACAAATAAACAAATTAAAAACGGTAGACAACAGGCGGTCTTATCGCTAAAGAGCGATCTCTTCCAGACAACCTTTGGGTGTTAATCTCATACAAGTCACGCTAGTCAGTTAATAAGGTGAGATACAGCCTTCAACTTAGGTGATTGGTCTATTTCGCACGTCTCCGCTCCCTTCAATGGAGACGCACCTTTAGTCACCTTACGGAGATGCCACGATGTTGCGCAACCGGCGGCATGGCGAGCGGTTGAGCGAGAGATCCGAGCGCGGCAGCCATACGAGTGAGCGAGACACACGTACCCACACCGCTGCCGCTACCGCGCAAAGTGGTGGCGTCGTTACGTGGATTGCCGCCCTACCTCTACAAGCGTTCTACACATTTAAGAATGTATGAACGAAGCATTCTCGTCAGGGATCGAATACCGGTATTAGGCTCCATACAAAATACCGGTATTGAATTACGGTTTTTTGCTTATATTACATATTTTTATATTTTAGTGGGTTAATTTCTATGTTCTGTATAAATAACGAAATTCTATTAAATAGTATCTAAATTAATACCGGTATCGATCACTGCTTCTCGTGTGTTCACTTTACTCTAGTTGTTGATTCTCCGACAAATATAGCCAACCTACTGCCACTTCAGCGTGTTAATCTGATGGGTTCTATCAATAAGTTTAACTCTTTACGTTAATTTGACGACCCGGTTGGCGCAGTTTGCAGTTTGGCAGTCACCTGCCTACTGAGCCGGCGGTCCCGGGTTCGAATCCCGGCCGGGGCAGATATTTGTGTGATAAACTCGAATATTATAGGTATGTTCTTGGGTCATGGATGTCGTCTAGTACCCATAGTACAAGATTTGCTTAGTTTGGGACTAGGTCGATGTGTGTATGATTGTCCCATAATATTTTATTTATTTTATTTTTAATCATTTATTTATTTCATTTCGGATCCATTACAAAAACTCCCAGAGAAGCCCTCTAAAAAAACTCTTATTAATATCAATAATACTCAGCAGTTTTACCCTAAGCAAGTCGTATAACTAAGGTGCATCAGTATCGGCACCCCAACGATCATTTGTTACAGTGACGGCACGGGATGAAAGCCGCGATACAAAACGTCTCGCTTCACGATTCACTAGCTGGCTATGGACACCGGGGGCCACAGTCTTTAAGCACACTGGGTGCATTATTTATTATACTGCAGTAGCATTATTTTCGTAACAAAGTCTTTCAATAAGCCTGTGCTGTGCTCGGTTTGATGATTTTTTATTAGGACAAGCACTCATTTTCGGCAGCCCTCCAATTACGGTATCGTTTAATTTAATGCCGAAGCAGTACCTATAGATGACAATCTCGAGAAATTTACGTACCTACTACTTAGTGCATTTTGAATATCAATTCAAAGTAGGTTTACATATATATTACAGCTCGCAGATTACGTAAACATTCCTAAACTACATAAAATGCATAAGATTCCTTTAGGATATTAGTCAATGGGATATTAGTTGTATGTACCTATATATTTATATGAATAGGAAGTATTATGTATAAGTATTATAAATATGTTCTGTTCCTTATGTGTAAGTTAGTTCGTGCGCCTACAATTTTGCTGCTTTACCTTAAGGTTGACAGGTAGAGCCTCATGGCATTAAGTCCGCCTTTTGTACGATAAGATTTCTTTTGTGCAATAAAGATTAAATAAATAAATGTAGGTACCTATTGTTAAAATCTGCTTTGTGAATAAATAAATCAGACTACATCTAATCGAAATAATAGATAAAATGCTTTGCTCTTAGTACATCGTCCGTTTCATGTATAACCGTATCGGAAATTCCTCGCATTTCTTTGCTGATTGTCCCCACGACTTTATCAGGACGTCGCCGATATCCATTATGGCTCGGATAAAACTTTGATTTGATTCCGAACAACTTGTGTGGTATAACAAAAGACTAGATTTGCAACTTTCAATCGCGAACTTTTCTTTTAGCGAGTTCCCGAACGGAGATGATGAAGTCATTCTTTTTACTTTGGGAATATTTAACTCGTGGGCGGGAACTTTTTCTTAATATAAGGTAGCGGTTTTTATTAAGATGAAGGTGAATGTTATTAATGGATGTTTTGATAATTTAAATAGCAATTTGTTAGTTTAGCCAAATAATAGCAACTAATAAATACAAAAATATGACACGTATTACCAATATATTTTTCACGCAAGGACGTGGTTTATTCATTGATATACCTAGAATAGCCAACGGTGAGTATATACATACGGTAATCCTATTTTGATAATGTTTTCGCGGGTGAAACCATGAAGGAGACAGTAACGGGTACTTTATACACACTTATTGTTAGTTTCCCGAACAAAATAATTATTTCATCTCGATCTATTCACGCGTATGAACAAACCTCTAAAGCCTCTCCATGATGGCTGTACGCTACTTACAGTTTTTACAGTCGTTCACTCTTGGCAGAGTGGTCGTGGTTTCGGCAAGGGTGACCACATTTTGGGTTCTCATCCTCGTCCTTCCTCTGGTAGCCAGCAGCTCTCGCGATGCATCTCCATTTCACCCGGTTGTCTGCGGAGCAAGTGCACTGAACCATGGAGCTCCGTGTGGTCTTTTTAACAATGCCGGTCCAGCGAGTTGGTGATCGGCCTCGTCCTCTCTTGCCTTCTATCTGGCCCTGGACTACCAATCTTTCCATGCAGTTCTTATTTCGGGAGATGAGACCAAAGAACTTCAATGCTCGGAGTTGCACATTCGACGAAAGTCTATCCTGTATCTGCAACTATTTGAGGATAGAATTGTTAGTGCCCACACGTGCTGAAATTTTTACCAAGTAATTTTAATATTTAAGTCGTATGTTACTAACTCAGGCGTTAAATTAGCATCAGAGCTATTTCCCACGAAATAACGTAATTTTTGATTCCAAGCTGAAGAGTTACTCGTTTTTTGATGTATAAAAAGCAGCCGCCACGTCACGGTGAATGTTAACTGCGACCTAAATATTTCCCTGAACTTTATGAAACCCTCGCTGCAGCAGTCGTTTTGATTGATGACGGCGCTTATACGGTATATCTTGAGTAATTACGGTTTGCGAGTGCACTGCCAACATTTCTTACCTACGTGCTAGTAAAGTTTAAGACTTCTAATGATTCGTCTGACAATCTACAGTCTGCAGTGACTCTTAAGTCTAAACTAGATATATGTAAGGAAATTGACTTTTAGGATTTTAACAGTCAGTGAAGTGAAAATGTTCATTTCGTATGCTTGTTTTTATTCTTCGGTGACAATTTAGGATTCGTTGTATTTCTCGGGGTTATAAGACAAACCTAGCCTAATCAATATGATAATATTCACTCACTTTAAAATTGGTTGTGATTGGTAAAACAGGTACTGATTTTAACAAGGACGTCTGTTATCTCTGGTTCACATCGCATCTTCGCGAATTTTCTCTACATAGTAATGATAATTACAGTGTTGTTTCGTATTTTGTATACCGTTATTTCAAAACCCATCTTTTAGTGGCAAACATAAAAACGAGTTACCTCTCACTTATGAGTCATCATCATGGTCATAACTTTACCAATGAAAGCTTCTCTGCAAGGTCTGCAAATCGAAGGTCCTGCAAACAAGTTAGAAGATTACACTCGTTCATTGAACAGAAATCCATTCTTCCTCAAAACAATACTGAACATTATTACTCATCCCATTTTTTTCTCTAACCATAATTCACAGAGATTGCCACAAGGGGCCCCGAGGAGAATCCTGTTTATGGAAGCTAAAATCGTTTTCTTTATTAAAGTTCAGGTTTTGTGATAGGTGCGTCCCCGTTCCGGGGTCCCAAAGGAAATAAGGACCAGCCATAGTGACAACACAGCTTACCGGCTCGCAGGCCGTTTTATTACCTAGCCTATTATGGTTTTCGCACCTGAAAATTTGGGTGGGCGTAAATCTATATGTTATTAGCTCAATTATGGACTGCTTAAGGCGCTGCAAATCTGTATTTATCGATATTTCGTGTGTGTGGGTGTGAGTTTTCATTTGCGGAATAATAATGATTCCTTGATTTGATTAATTTTACGGTATATATTGAAAATTAGATTCCTTAGGGGTCATCGGGCAAAAAATTGGTATGTACCACTTTTCGATTCCATTGTATGAGTAGGTATGAAGGTCCAAAGTAGTAGACCACTTTCTTGGCTGACTGTATCTAACTAAAGATAAATATTTTGTTCTATTATATTTCGTGGCAAAATAATTATTAAGAAAAAAATTGCTATTTACAATAAATCAGTAATAGCCTTCTGTTCAAAAAATAAAACATAAAACTTTTTTATTGGTCATCATAAAACACTGTTTAGTGTGTAGCAATAAATTTAGTGTGTCGCAAAAAGCAATAAGTAAGAATGGACAATTGAACATCCTACCCAAAAAATCATCTCATCGACAATAATTAGACCCCCGATACTTCACGCGTTCATTTCATAACACGCGTTCACAAAGAATTTACTATATTTTTCTCATTTCAAATTCTTCGCAGACGTCTAGAATCGTAAAAAGCGGATTATACCGAGTGAGCTCTCGCGTATAGAATTCGTGAAGAACTGAGTCGGCAATATGGGTCTTATTTACTTCTCGTCACTAAGCTGCATATAATGAAAACGCACTGTCGTGTCGGGGCGTCAAACGGCAGCGCTAGTAAAAATACCCGGATACTACGACTACGGTTATTTGATACTAGCAGTAGGAGTCTGATATCATCTACCTTTTTTTATAAGTTTTACGCACATACTATATTATTCTTTATTATTAAAAATGGTCGGGAACATTTTTTAATCTCGAAGGCACGTAAAAACTAGCTGCAAAACTAGTTTACCAAATTTATAGTTCGTTAAAATTACTTATGGACCTTTGTCATGCCCAATGTAACTATGGTGAGCAGTTGTTGGTTCGTAGGCAAATTGATATCGCAGGTGGATTCATACCGAACTATCAAAAAACATTATGAATTATAATATAATATATGCGGGCAGTGTATGAATTATCGAATATGATTCAGCAATATTTTAGTTGATTGAAATTAAAAAAATGCCGATGTAACTTTACAACCTTCGACATGCGAACAGTTTTATCTCGACCAATTTATACGTCAACGATGAAATACAACTTATTTTCCTACATAAAATCACTGGTCAGCAAGTATTATAATTATCTTAATTTCCCTTGTTTGCAAACATTTCATGGTTATGTGCTTTTAACACGTTAACTCAGTATATTTTCATTTGCGTATAATTTCTCGTGAACATGCAATAAATTGTGTACTTTGTAGATGTAGGGGCGAATGTAACATAAAAACCGTTTTAATTATATTTAATCGTGTTTTTTAATCATATTTGTAAAGGGCTTTGAATTGTTTTATGCCACGCGGTACGTAGATAATAAAGAAAATTAAATAATTAATCTTTTGTCTGACTCACGCAATTTGTAAAATTTTGCTTGTGTATTTCTTTGTATAAACGTAATTATCGATAATGTTTTACCTATAATTTTCCCATATACGGATTATACGGGAATGAATTTTCACCTATGTTTAGGTACCAAATAATACCAGGAGACCCTGGTATTATAATAACGATTTATCATGGTCATCATCGGCATAAACATCAACATCCTCACTATCAATACCATGATCATCGTCGTAATAATTTGTTATCGGCATCTTCAATATAATCACCAGTAAATAAACGTCCACTGTTCTCTAAGGTCTCTCCAAAAATACCCCAATGACCAGCAAAATTTCGAGCCGTCAAAAAAAATGCGTGCTAAGACATGAAACGGTTGAAAAAAAAATTGCTAGGCACATAGGAGAATCTATAGTTTAAGAAGCAAGTATCAACATCGTTGAAACCCCATCTCTGAAGGGGCCGAGTCGCGGTTGCTTGCTTATCCGCGCACGTCGCCTGTCTTGTCACTTGTCGCACGCGACGTCGACTCTTCACTATTGCCGAGCCGAAACGCTATAGTTTCCACCGCTTTCAGAATATCACCCCTCGTGCCTGAGACTAATTGGATGGAAACTGCGTGTAGTCAGGAGATTAAATAATCTGTATGTTCTGGTATTGTCTGATTGGTAGTAATAAAGATTAGCTAAATTGGACAAAGATTAGAAGTTAAACGCTGTAGGTGAGGAGGGGTTTCTTTTTTCTATGCGGTTGCGCGACAGCAAAGGCCGAGTTACCTACCCATATTCTGACGCTGTTTTATTATCTTATTGAAACCCTAGCATCTTACTCGATGTTAAGTCATATTGGGTCAAGGAATAAGGAAGAGAACATAATATAGCCAAAACAAGTAGAATTTCCGCAGAGTGTTCCGTATTTCTATTTGTTGGGTTTGTCTACATAAAAAGACTTACCTATAATTATATTTTGAAAAACAAAACTTCCAATGCTATTCTTTTAAAGTAGCTTTTATCGCAGGATAGATCGGAACGCTCGGGGCACGGAACCCTAATTAAAAAAGTAAAAACGTTAGTTTTATCTTTATCCACGTGTACCTTGGATGTAGGTATATATATTTTGGATATAAAAATATCTTGAGATGAATTATAATACACAATACACATATGTATTTGAAGCATACTCATAAAACTATTGTGAGTCAGAAAACTCAATTTTCTATGCAACTATAAATCCCCAGTTCTTATTCCAGCAAAGAGCCGAAAAGCAACTATATGGGGGTGGCGGACTGTATCACTTCCCATAAAAATGTTTTATGTTAGTGGCTAATAAATGACATCAGCAAATTCAGTAAGACAATACAAGAGTATGCATCCGTTTCCTCCTTTTATTTCCTCCCCTAGCAATCATTGTTTTGGGTGGTAGTGTGGCCCAAGGGAGACGCGGGTATGGAAAAAATATTAAGTATTTTTTTTCTAATATGAAAGGTCAAGCTTTCTACACCACGTATATACAGATGACGATATCTATGTTCTTTACACGTGCGCAATAAATAACCTATACTTTAATGTCTACATTCGAAAAATATTCGAGCCTATCACACAAATGTTTGCAATACTACGGAGCTAAACGCATTGACAAACACATTTCACAAACAAAAAGGTAACATTTCTGGACATTATCGGCACGGTACAACTCTACCCCGACAGTGAAAATTTCTTATGTTTCGCGGACAGTATCCAAATCAAACGCGGCTAGAGCTGGCAAGAATAAGTTGGCGCCATCAACTTGTACTCAAAATAGGCGCATTACACGTCGTGTTGCGAAAACGAGCCCATGAAAACCTATAAACCGCCTGTCTTCTGAACCTTGCGTTCGCCACAGTCATTGTTTCGGCTAAGAACGAGGGCGCCAACTCGACGCTTTTGGCAGAAGCTTCCGATAATAATATTCCCTTGTTTTCGTTAACCACCACCGCCGTTGATACCGCAAATGTATCGCTAATTGGATCCCGTCAGATTGGTTCAAAGATAATACAATTTTCATATCCAGCTATATAACGTTACAGAATGAATGCACGAAATTACGTTTTAAATTGAGTAAAACCATTTTTTTCGTTTATGCAGTTTGCGCTCGAAAATAAAGGCTGTTCACCCTTTTTGTACAAATATAAAATGAACACGTATTGTACGTAATGCATTTTGATAAAATCAAATAAAAATACCAATCGTGTTTATTTTTAGACGGAACATATTTAATTGTACAGTCAGATGCTTTGTATATGTTTTCTATGATTAATACAAACGTCTCTCTCAAACCTAATTGTGATAAATTCGCTCCCCCTTTATGTTATTCAATCATGCATAAATCAAAGAATTGTTGTCACATTTCTCCGAAGTTCGATTCCTTTCATTGTTTGACGTCCCCTACGCTCTCGCGAGATTGGTTACACTCTTTACTACACCTTGACAAAATTGGAGTTTATAGACATCTGAGTCAACTTGAACTTTAACACTTTCACTATTAGATACAAGATCACTTATAAAACTTTGTCTCACTCACAGTAAACGAAACTCTGTAAACCATCTAATAAAGTTGAAAGTGGACTAGAGTGTGGTCACACACATGCGACGACGACGTCTAGTATCCACTAAGTTATTGTTCTAAGGCCAGTGCCATTTTTCATTGTCATATAAAACGAATGCTGCCGATTCGCAAGAAGGGGTGGCGATAAGTGTTTTCGATTTAACAATTGTCTTTATCTGATCGATTGCGTGGAAAGAAAGGGGTAACGCCCACTGCTATTGTTGTTCTGACGCTTTGATATATGATTCTAGGATATGTACCTACCGAGTTGTTGATTAAAACTAACAGCCATTTATCATCTTTAACTTCAGCTCAAAGTCAAAGTTGTGTAGATTAGGTTATATTAGTGTAAAACTAAATTACGTTAGGTTACGGTTAAGTTACGGGACTCAATTTTTTTAAAGGTAAACCCTATTTTGTGGTTGTTGATTTCTTTTTTTACCGATGCACCATTTTATTGCACATTATTATTTTTTATGTCAGAATTTGGAAATTATGTGTCCATTCTGTTTACAATTCGAAAATTTACTACTACTACTATAGCTCTCATTTAATCACTTACATTTGATAACACAAAAATTTGTGGATGAACATAAGCAAAACCTAACCTATGGTAAACTAATTTGGGAATAATGTTCTGTAACAGTCATAAGTAGATGGCTAGTACAACAACATTCCAAGAAAATACCAACCTAAGGTCGTAAGACCACGTAAGGTAGTAACCAAGTCGGTGGTACTTTTTACGTCTATTGTAGCTGTAAAGCCGCAAATTGCGAATAAAAGGCTAGTAGCATATGTCCGCAATTTCACCACCATAATTATGTTTACTTTAAGAGGGAAGTATAGTACGCACTCGTCCATACAAAAAGAGAAAACGTTTTTCTACTTTTAAACATTTTCCAATCTCCATCATTTTTTAGTATGTTATTGACACAGTGACAAACTAGGTTTATAGGTTTTCCTTTTTTCAAAATTTGCTATAGATTCTAATTTAAAGGTAGTTGAAAAACCTAATTTTTGTGATTAAAACGTTGTTGAATGAAACCGTTTGTATTATTAAAACAATGCACTTTTTTAAAAAAAGCGAAACCTATAAACCTAGATTATATTATGCTGAAGCGATCGACATCAAAATCGAAGTGATTTGCTAAGATTTAGTTAGTGGAAAACGTTTTCTCCCGTAACGCAAATTTCATCAAAAAAGTACCTATTGTCAGTCGCAAGCTGCAACGCTCTCTATCGCACGATTGCGGGTCGGGGGAGGAAGTAAAGTATCACGTATTTACAAGGATGTTTTTTTTTTTTTTTTTTTTTGATTTTTCCTTGTGGCTTTCGAGAGAGGAGATTGATCGGTAGAAAATTTTGATTTTTGTGATGGGATATGTCATGTAGGAGACCTAAAACAAATAACATTTATGTTAAGAACAGCACAGACAACACAAGACGTTTGTACAGTTATTAATAAAGAGCGGGAAGAGGATGACAGTAAGTAGGGCGTGCCAACATATAGGATAGGAGAATCAGAAAAGACGAATAGTAAGATAAGAATTGCGTTTTATAATCTAATATTATGCTCTACTATATATTTAATAAGAATAGCAGTGAGAGGAGTGTCCATTGAAGCTAAAAGCGAAGAGAAAATGACAGGCCGCGGAATATTTTTGGGTAGCACATCGTACAAAGAGTATGAAAATTTGGTGCAGTTGAAGTAGATGTGATCCAGGGTACCTTCATCAAGACCGCGTTCACATAATGAGTTATCCCGGACCCTAATTTGAGCCAAAAACACCGGGGTACAAACATGCCCTAGACGAAGACGACAAATAGTGGAAGTGACCCATTTATTAGCTGACCGAAACTTAAAAAACCAAGGCTTTCATAATCATAATCATAATCAATTTATTTGTAAAGCCAATTTACATGTCAGATTTCATTGCATACACAGATTGAAGATTTAACATTCAGTGAGTATAAATAATCCTTATAACTTAAGCATATTCAATTGGTTATTACAATAACAATAATAAACAAAAAAAACAATAGAGGGATAACTGGTTGAATGTTACCGTAGTGCCTGCCTTTGATGAGCCTAGAAGAGTCCCACAGTTCTTGCCAGGAATCCATCATGTTAGAGTGAGCGAGCATCATTAGGTCTGATGAAATAATATTATCGTGAGTTTGGGAACCGATTCTGGTGGCCTCCTTTGCCCAAGTATCTGCTCGCTCGTTGCCTTCAATGCCACAGTGTCCTGGGATCCAAGCAAGGGTAATTTCAAGGCCTTTTTTATAACAAATATTTAAGGTTTCTTTAATTACAAGGATGTTAATGAAAAAGTAAAAAGGATCCTAGCCCGCGTAATCGATATCTAAATCTGTTTCAAAAATGATGGGAGTAGAGTAGGAACTTCTACTAACACTAGTTGGGTTTCAAGAAAAAGATCGATCGGTTGATTATCATTATATTACAATTTAATTAAAAAAATCGGCCAAGTGTAAGCCACCCACGCACCGAGGGTTCCGTACAAATTTTCACTTATGCCATCTTAACTGGCCTGGTTAAGTTTGCACCTGATGCGTATGGCGCCGTATACAAATGAGGTGCAAACTTAATATAACCAGGTTCACCAAACATGATATTTGAAAAGGACTATATTTTTTATGATTATATTACAAATGTATAGTTTCAGGGTGAATTGCAACAAGCTTTAAAATTACCTAATTTTGGTGGCTTTTTTTATTTTTAATTTAGAGTCAAAATTATAGACATATCAATAATACGAATAAAGTCATAACCAATAGTGTGTAGTAATGGCACTTTGTTATACATAATAGTTATAAAGCTATTATTATTTTAGTAATTTTCCTGCCACCAAAATTTCTTGTGCCCACAAATATTAGATTTTATGGCCACCAAAATTGTACATCTACACCAAAATTAGTTACTTGTGCTAAAAATTAATATTTATAATAAATAATAATAATAAATATCGGACAACCTCACACAAATCGATCTACTCCCAAATTAAGCTCAAGAAGGCTTGTGTTATGGGTACTAGACGATGATATACGTACTTATATAGATCAATATATACTTAAATACATAGAACAACCATGACCCAAGCACAAATATTCGAGTTCATCACACAAATATTTGCCCTGGCCGGGATTCAAACCCGGGACCGCCCGCTCAGTAGGCAGGTGTCTGCAAACCGAGCCAAACGCGTCGTCAAAAATTGTTGATGAAATTGCCTACTGGAAATTAAAAGAAAGTAAATGTTTTAATAATCATTTTAGTTATACCAAAATATCCGAAAATACAATCACTAACTCGTTTGTAACAACAATATATTTTTTTCTTTTCGAGGACTTCTTCTCTTGATTGTTTTTTTATTGCGATTAGCCATCCTTAAAAATAAATAAATTATGAATAGCAAAAGTAATAATTTAGATTAAATGTTTTGCATGTAATGTATCTAAACATTTTATTGTACACAATAGCAAGAAATACATTGCAAAAAATAAGCATGTACAAAAGCGAACCTATCCCTCTAAGGGATTTCTTCCAATTAACCTTCAAGTGAATGAGTATTAAGTAACTGGTAGACAAACCAAGCAACATGTACAATACGATAACTTTACAATAGTACACATGAAAATGCAAAAACCAAATGAGAGAGAGATAGGCAAACAGTCAATGTAATACATATTACGTAATATCTATATAAATACATATAACATAAATATAATCATAATTATAACAAAAACAGCAACCTAATCAAGTAATCATTCGTTCGACAGCCACAATTTCTGTAACTTCCCCTTGAGTGATGCTACGAACTGCGTGTACCTTAGGGCGGGAGACAATTTATTCCATAATTTCACGGCGCGCACAGCAAAAAACACATCGTAAACATGAGATCTATGCAGTGGGATAGATAGATCCAGATTCGCACTTGACCGCAGGCGATGGCCACTACCATCCACCATGTAAAATAACTTCTCTGCAAGGTAAGGAGGAGAAGAAGGAATGACACATTATACAAAAGACAAAGAACATAGTATCTGCGCTGACGGATCGGGAGCCATTTAAGTTGAGCGCGGTATTGAGACACATGATCAAACTTGTGGAGACCAAAGCAAAAGTGAGCGGGCAAGCATGATCTTCGTATGAAGAGGAAGGAAATTTTGCAGACACCTCAATGAATGAAGGGACGCGAAAAGTTTCCTACTGATCTCAGATCCTACCCATGACAAAGGTTGATCCATGGTAATGCCAAATTTGTTTACAGTAGAAGAGCAAGGTATAGGCGTACCATCAAAGAAAATAACTGGCTTAGCTTGATCTGAAAGCTTGGAAATAAAATGTGAGGAGAAACATGATGGGGGACGTGGACTTACAGAAGATTGAATGATTTTGGATAAGACGGGAAGAATGGACATAGGATGATACTGCGAAAAGTACGACGGATTAGGGGTTTTAGGGAGAGGAATCACATGGGCGCATTTCCAAATTGTAGGAAACGTGCCAGAGGAGAAAGAAAAAATAGTAATATAGGAAAGGATAGGAGCTATAAAATCCGCTACCAGCATAATATCTAAGCTAAGATTACCCTCACCGACACCCTGTTATATTAGATGTATTTTGTTTATTCTTGACTTCAAATAAATTCACCGAGTCAAAAGTTTTGGAAATGCGAAAAAGACGATAAAAAATGTGAAATGATACACAAAATTAACAATTCTGGTGGCATCAAGCAATTTTGGTGACTTTCAAATTAAGTACCAAAAAAACACGAAAAAAATATTTTAAAAATATCCGTATTATTTACTTCCAATTTAACTTTATATTTTAAAAAAGAAACCTTTAACACGTCTTGCACACAATTCCCACACAATCAATTATTGCTAAGGCACTAGAAACATATACCACAAAAATTGTGTCAAAAAGTATTCCTAGTTGACTACGGAACCCTAGAAAGACATAGTAACTCCGATATCATGTACACATTATAAGTAAGTATAATAATTATGTACTTTCGTACACAATAACAAAGTCAAATAAAAAATGTTTTGTTTCGTAAATATCAGTAACTCATTATATAAATACCTTTGAAATACCTAAATAATATTACAATAAAAAATGTCAGTCATTTACATCCTACCGGTACATCGGGAACAAACTGATTTATCAAAAATGAATTTAGCTTGTAGGTACATACTCGTTACTAACAATTACATAAATAAATAAAATACTTCTTTATAATATCGGAATTTCAGTCACACCACAACAATTCACTATCCGTAGGTACGCAAGAAAACAAAACAGTCCACCTTTATTTATCGCAATCGCTTGTCAATCCGATCGTCTAGCAGCAGTAGCAGCAGGTAGCAGAGCACTGTGTCATGCTTCGATGTGTGCGTGAGGCGATTTGTATGTGTTGTGCGCGATGCCGGGGGGTGAGCGCTCTCGAGCGACAGCATGCGTTTTCGTAAATACCTATTTCGTTAGGATCGCGAAGCTATACTGTAGTCTTAAGTAGCCGTTGCCTATCACATTTTCTTACTCGTTGAGATGACAATGTATATCTTATTTAGAAAGCGCAAATTTTAACCATACATAATCTCCTTTTTTCAATTTTTCACAGGGCAACTTGAAAACATTTGTCATTTAGCCGTGACAAAGCCGCGATATTGCTAAGTTGGAGATATCATAATGCCTCGTCAAAATATGGCGACGAATATCTACGAAGTATATAAAGCCAAGTACATAAGTACTGCATATAATTCATCGTGACGAAGAATAGCACAGCACCTCTAGCATAACTACGCGACTATTTCTCGCGCGAGATAATTACCCGTCTCTCTCTGTGCAGTACTGTGAGAGAGTGACGGGTAGCGCTATCTCGCTCGACAAGAGGCGTTATAGTTGTCCTAGACGGGCATGAGTCACACGTTGTGCTCATATTTTTACACTTATATAAATTAAAATTAAATAGAAATCAGGACGTTCCCTGTATAGCCTGGCCTTAAGACAGTCGCCTCCCACGAACAAATAAAACATAATTGTGTTGTCTAATGGAACTCTCGCGCACGCATATAGTGATAAATGCTTTAATTTCGACGGACGGTAGCAGACGTGGCTTTGATCTTCGCTTCCGTATAGTTCGCAAATATAGATTGAACCTTTCGGTTTGAACACGGGATAAAACAATTAACATCATCTTCACCATTCCAACTAAATTAACTTCCACTGCAGGACATAAGTCTCCCCTGAAGGATTTACATGAATAATTAAAGATAAAGATATTTATTGCAAGAACAGTGTAGCTACAATGGATGTTGATAACACACAGGAAATTCATGTTCGACCTAAAATAGGCATGCAATATAATTAATTTTTGTTCGCTGTTTACAATATTATAAAGAACATAACTTAGACAGTAGGCACAATTCTATATTAAATGTCGACTTATTATTAATATGATTACAATAGATTACAATATGTCAAAATTAGGGAATATATTTGTTTTAAATGTTATTATCATTATTATTATTATATTGTTCATTCAGAAAGTCTTGGATGGAATAATAACATTTTTCAAGAAGCCAACTTGTTATGACTTTGTTAAACTGATTAAGGGGGCATTCCTGTACATACTTCGGTAAATTGCGAGTCTCTTTCCAAAGATCGTTGTGCAATATTTCAGGCAGTATGATGTTTTATGTTAAAAAGAAATTTAGTATGTCCATTTATCGAAAATGTCTATTTGTTTAGTAAAATATCCAAACGACGACACTTCTTTCAAATTAATATTCATTTTCTATCTAAGCTGTATGCATATAAAAAAAGTTCATCTTGCTAGTAACCTAAGTTGCACCCGCCCTTCGTAAAATCAACTATTTATTCACCAAAGAAAATTGCAGCCGTCGCAAAAACTAATAAAAGTAACAACGTCTACATGTTATACTTACCTATGTGATAAATATTCCTTGCACACGCCGAAAAAATCCCTCAGAAAGAAAATATCTGAGATTCCGTTCCCGATGTTTACACTCGCCGGCTAAGCTGCATCTAATGAAATCCCCTGTCAGGATTCAGGGCAGCCTTGCACCGGATCATATTACGATATAAACCTCTTGGTACTTGCAACACGTCGTGTGAATCTACGGTGGTCGAGTTTATTGCATAAAGTGGTTTCTGCCTGCTGTTTGCCTAATCAACCCATCGGAATAGAACCATATAAAGCCAGTACGAAGAGTCAAATTTGGAACACAGAACGTTATATTATTAGAGGATTGCGATACTGTCATGCACTTTTAAGCCCTGTTATTCAGAGATTTTTTATCAATTTTTTCGACCTTTCTACCTTACTTAGGTAGTTATAGTTAAGAATGTTATTTTCAAAATGTGTGGGTTTATATAAGGTTGCCGCATCCGCACGCTTGCCAACCCTCGGCAAGCCTACACGACGCAGTTATATGTTGACACTTAGATGGAACTACGTCATGCTTACTCTAACATATTTAACTGCGTCTTGTAGGCTTGACCGCTTGTGAAGGTTGGTGTTGCCTTTAAATTGTATTTGTAGTATGTTTTATTGATCCGTCTGTAATATATATTGACAAATTAAAATATTGCACATTTTTTAATTTGTTTATTGTTATAATATACGTATGTCGTGTTCGAGACCGTTGAAAAGTTCTTTATATAAATGTGCCTACAAATTTAAATGATTCAAGTATCAAGATATCTAAGATCTTGTGCAGTACAGGTGGACTTTTAGATGGCGTATTTTCAGTGTTCAATTCCTTTTCACTTATTTTGGGGAGCTATTCCGATCACGACCAACCTACTGCGGCGCCAGTAAATATGGTTTGCACATTATTAATTTTCTTGAAGGAACGCGGTAAGCTGAGGGTTAACTTCCTCGTCCTTTGTTAAGCTATGGGGCTTAAATAGTTTTTCAGTAACGATAATGATAGCAATATTTTGTCAATTAGTCATCTTTTGTCGAGAGTCGTTGTGAGTTCGGAAATAGCAAATTGATGCTTCCGTT
This sequence comes from Apotomis capreana, assembly GCA_947623375.1. Taxonomy (NCBI): domain Eukaryota; kingdom Metazoa; phylum Arthropoda; class Insecta; order Lepidoptera; family Tortricidae; genus Apotomis; species Apotomis capreana. The sequence continues at coordinate 22,020,716 of OX392501.1, forward strand.
TTGAACACATGTGTCCCTCCTTTATTATTGAGCAAAATTACAAATTAAAAAGATAACTTACAGGAAACGCACCAAAATATTGGCCTTTAATCTAAAATACATGATTATTATTTTTTTTACTTTTAGTGGGATTTCTGTAGTATTTTTGTAAGTTAAGTACCTATTATATAGAAGAGTATAAACACCCTAATTGCGACAGTTTTGTGGAGATTCTAGTATGTCCATTTAAGCAAAAAACTGTGTATACATCATATGTATCTTTAAATATTATAAAGAATAAAATCGTGCCTTAAAATAAAAAATAAAGTGAATAGATATTTTAAAACCCGACAAGAAAGTAAATTATTCTACAATAAAGTTAGCCGCTTCAGCATCTGGCAAATTTCAATAATTCATGAAACCTATTGCAAAAGGGCTTACTACTGAGGACCTAAACCAATCTTGATCCTCCGCATTATTGCTCAACCAAGCATACGAAGGGAATAATTCAATCAGCGCCTCCAACTTTTGTGCTACTAAAGGGTTTCAGAAGAAATCGTCGAGCGTACCGAAGTGTACATATCTTTGAGAAGGTTTGCTTCAATTGAACAATGGGACGACTCAGCGTAGTGGACATATAATGCTTGACCAATTTTCTTTTGTGCAAATGCCTACGATTGGGGAATATCAAACGGACTGTCCTGCCCTCTGATTGAGCCCTTTTTTCGTATGAGAACCATTGATTTTAGCAGGCCAGTGAATTTTGAATAAGGACGCTGACACTTATCGTACCCCTAGTAACTAACCTATAGTGGCATTTTGTTTAACTTTCCTCATGTCTCATAATTGTATATTCTGAGCCTAAAAAGTAATCAATGCCATTATCAATAACTAATCACTGCGAGTCAGGAATACCTATTTCTGTTAATACACTTTGGCAATTTAAACACAGGGAAATTAGATTTATATTGTTGAAAACAGTGTGTCAACAATTTCCGTCCTTTGTCACGACAATCTGCCGCTAACAACAGGCTTCAATAGTGACGTGAAGCCAGGCTTTAAATCGGGCACCCAGCCACCTATCGGCACTAATCTGCGTGCAATTACCTTGCTTGTGGTACCATAAAACAGTTTTACTGCTTAAGTGGCCATCGTCTATATAACCCAGGATTTTCAGGTATTCTTTGAGCAATTACGTAGTAATCATTAAAGGGTAAGCTTTTTACATTTGCAAACGTTTATGGTGCTCTGTAATTATTCCGCGGAACGGCCTCGTAAATAAGCCCGGATGAGCGTGGCCTCTGTAAATCATTCGACGCGAATCCAGCTTAATTCGTGGATAGAAGAACAAAGCCCACAGAAATAAATATACATGGACTCAGCAGTGGAAAATTAGAAGCTTCCGCGCCGAAACAGTTATTTTCCATTTGCGGCGATAAATTATCGAATTCTTTGGATAGCGTTTTCGGGCCATGAGTTAAATATGGTTAAGTAAATTAATCTGAGGGCATATATTTATTGTTACATCGATCCTCAATGAAAACGTTCTGTACGGTTGCGAATTAACTTTATATAAATGACTGCAGCCTTTAAATGTTTATTTAGTAGAATGTCAATGACTTACCTAAATCGGCACTTTTTCAGTGTGCTTAATGTATTTAATTATGACCAATTGTATACAATTGTATTACTCGTTACTAAAATAAATACATCTTTCGTAAACGCGATTAGCAATAGGTAATAAATAATCATAAAGCAATAGTTTTAAACATTTCGATTGTTTTATTAAAATGAATATTGTGTAAAAAATTCTAAATATTTAATAGGTCGGCATCCAATAGCTCGCAGGTAGCGGTAGTAAGTAACTACTACTCTTGACCAAAATTGCCAAATATGATGAGACAGGTTTTAAATTGCATAGATATACGTATATTGTTTGACGACGCGACGCGGTTGGCGTCAAAACATCCGGACATAATATTATAATTTATAGCTCAGCAGAAACGAAGACCCCTTGATTATGATTCTCGAATGAATTTACTACGAATATTGGCAAATGCTCAAAATAAAATGACTTCATTGCTCCGAAAATTTCACTTACTACAGGAAATTACTACGGTTTTCCACCTGATTAGTCCAAGGCAGAAGTTATTCATTGTTATCAACTTTCATAGATCGATAGGCACGTTAAGATTATCTCCGCAGCTCAGAAGGCTTTAAAAATCACTCGGTGATCAAAAGTATTGGCTTTTATCGCCCATCGTTGGTTACATTTTTCAACTTAATATTTTTTTGTGCTACTTACGCAATAAATAGAAAATTTAAAGAGTTCTAAAGATTAAAGTTGCTATTGAATATAAAAGTCATGTTCAATACTTCAATAAATACATCCCTTTTTGTACAAATTACGTACGCGCGGCGAAAAGAATCATAACTCCTGTAATTAGCTTCTCTGTCTGTTATCAATATTAGGGCAAACATGCTTTAGGACTTTAAATGAGTATGCGCAAAAATGATTAGGATAAACGAGTAGTATGCCATTCTACAGTATGCCAAACATTCTCGGCCAAAAATGATAAACGAGTAGTATGCCATTCTACAGTATGCCAAACATTCTCGGCCAAAAATGTTTAGGATAATAAACGTTATGTGATACGACAGGCACCCATAAAATCTGCTTTAATAGTACATTAGGTATTGCAGATGTCGGGAAAGTAGGCAAGCCGGAGTGATACGAAGCCGGACAGGAGAACACAAGACACCATGTTTTAAAAAAATACTTCCCGGTTTAGTCCTTAAATTTTGTATGAAATTCCTTTACAGTTCTCTTGAGTTGTTCCGTCCGAAACGTGATACTTCGAAGCCTGTTTATGACGACATGCACTGCATGTTTAAGAAAAAAACGATTTCTCTCGAAGCTTCCATTTTCCCCAACTTAACATAACAAGCAGAAGTAATGCATTGCTTATTTACAAGAAGTCCATTGAACAAGTCGCTTGCACTTTCGAACTTAATGCGAGGGTGGTGCCAGTGGTGCATTAGCTCCCAACCGGTTTGTGCGGCTTGTAATCGTATTTGCATTATAAATTTGTTCCTACACCTAATGGTATCTGTTGCCCTGGAAAATACTCTCGTATATATAGATTGATTTAAACTTAAAAAAGTATCCTATACTTAACAATCTTTGGATGTACAGCTATTTATCTCTATTTATTAGAATTTGTCCAGCCATTTCGGCGTGATGAGAGGGTAAAGACATTTTAGCAACAGATTGCGCTGTACCGCATATACCTATTTACGTGCGAGTATAGTAAAACAACCGGAAAAGTGCGACTCAGACTCCCCCACCAAGGTTTTCGTTATACCAACGCTTAACCTTGAGGATTTATTATAAATATGTTAAATAAAGATTCTTATGATTTAATCACGAATGTAGATGTTTCAGGTTTTTCAGATAAATATTACATTTACTTATCTTTCACTCAAGCGTAGAGAACAGCTAACGTTTTGTACGGAATAGTTCACGTAAGTCTAACAATGCTAACCCAACGAATGGTTCTTAAAGGTTGAACAGGGATTATAACAATACAGCGGCGCATACAAGCCAGTATCAGCACTTTAATATCCCGACCTTGACCGTTCTGAAACCCTATTTATCATTCATGCGAAGGTTTTTGGGGAAAACACGTCACAATGGTCTAATTTGAATGTTTTTATGACCGTTTGCTGACTGTTGAATGGAACGTCTGTGACAATACTATCGGAATCAGCGTTCTGATCTTCCTTTTTTTTGGTCTGCATTGAACATTTTAACCGTTTTATTGCCATATAATAAATCTATCTATCTATCAGCTATAGACGTCCTTTGCTGAACATAGGTCCCATGCAGCCGTTTTCATTGACTCCCTGCGACCCTAACGAGGTCATCCGTCCATCTATTCGGGGGCCGATCCACGCGCGCTTTCCTATACGTATAAGATATCATAAATGTCCGTCCTTAATTATGAGCCAAACACTCAGTAACTCGACATAGACTCGGCTTGCACTCTATAAATTACATTAAGTACTACTAATGTGAATGACCCCCCAGAAAACATGCAGGTCTCATTTTAAAATTAGTGTCAGCGATCCGTTTGCTCGTTTGCTCCCTATGCCATAAAAAAATAATAAAAATAAAAAACAAAAAAGGTTAAGCAAATCATGAATGAATGTCACAAACGTACGTAAACTGGTAACGATCCTACCGACAGCGCCATCTTAAGAAACAGTAATACCTTAAGTTCACCCCAAAACGAATTAAACCCCGAAAATGAAACCGAATTTCTCTCTCGGTTTAGTTGTGTGGGCACCAAATGATCCTCAGGTGCCGTCCGTCACGCTATTCACACTGGTATCGTATTTACAAAGCTTGCCAAATTTGCAAAAAGGTTGCTTTGCGTATAAATGCTGGGACCATCTCCTTTTCAACCCGTTACTTGTGTATCAAGTATTTATAATCATTAGCTTGACTCGGTTTTTAATTCAGATTTTGCCAGCTCGTGCTCGTCTAGCACAACTGTGCTTCGCGACTCTTGTCGCGCGACATAGCGCTACCTGCACTCTCTCACGTTATTGTACAGAAAGAGTCGGGTAATTATCTCGCGCGAGAAACAGTCGCATGTGACAATTACGAGTATGCTAGAGGTGCTGATGACCCAAATTTTTGGCCAAATTCAACGTGGCAAATAACGTGTACCACTAAGTAAAAGCGATTTCCTGTTTGAGTTTACGGATGTCAGGCACGAACAAGATTGACAAATCTTTTGAATAACACCCAGGACCAAAGTCCGCAGTCAGCTCGCCCACAGTCGCTTCGCACGCATTTATCACGACATTATCTCTACTCCAACTAGCCGCGAATGTGTATGAAGCACTTCTGTGGTATTTATAAGGTAATTCGGTGACTGTTGTTTGAATTTGTCGGAAAATCCGGCAGTTGCACTAGGATGGTAAATATGCCGTAATTACAGGCAGCGTGGCGTTGTTGGCATTATCTTGCACAATATCTGGGTCAATATCACTCAATACTAGAATATTCTAGAATACGGAAAGTATTATCAGATGAGATACTAGGCCGGAAGCGAGAAATATGATCTTGTAATTGAGATTCCGTGATGAAACCGGAATTTTGGGCTTATTTATAAAGTAGTCTCTTATCTTATTTCTCAGTTTGTTACATATACACGTTGTACTTCCTCTTAATATCACAATTTCTCAATTGTATCAATTTGCGCCCGATTAATTCGACATGTAAAGTTTTTTCTCGGAAACCAAAAACCGGTTATTTTTATCTAGATCTGGAGAAAATTGAGGCTTCAAACAAAAACAAACTCTCTGTCGAAATTAAACAATAGTGAAATTAAACACAATTTGCCCAAAACTCCTCAGTAAAGCCATCTACAGAAATTATCATTATTATAAGTGTAATTATAAATAGTGTAGGTAATAGTAAAGTGCATGTCATCCGCATTATATTTAATTTCCCCCTAGCAATATCACCCTCAGAGTCCAAGAAAAAATGTCATCTCAAAGTTTTCATACAAAACACCATTACGAACAAAACTTGGGGCATGAGGAAAACCACGAAAGTGTGTACAAGTGTTTGCAGCGGGCAAGGAAGATCATTAATGCACCCTAGCCCCACACATTTAGATAACCGAGTGAAACAACTTTATTTGATGTTTGCGTCAGTGGACGTTGAGACGTCATGACACTCAAGGGGGGTGATAAAACCTACTTTAGATGCAAGGTGATTCGACGACGAGGGTTGTCTACTGTACCGCTGAAATGTAGATTTTATTTAACTTTAAAATTGTTACTGTCGTAAAAAGTCACCGTGTTTCGTGCTTGTATGCATAAAACATAACGTTTTGCTAGTAATACCTTTTTATATTTTGAAATTATGCTGTACTTCTGAGCTCGCCACGATGATGAAGCTCAAAAATTGTTATGAAGAATTTAATTTGGAATACCTACGTTGACACGATACGGTGTCATGGCCAGATTATTATTATATTATTATATACCTTAAGTAGTTACCATTTTTTTCCAACTGTACTGCCCCATTACTGTACAAAGGTCTTCTTGTCTTTCATCCAGTCGTCCTTATTTAAGGCAGCAACAGACCAATCCCTTCGAAAAGTGTCTAAGTCATTCCGCCATCGTAGTCTACTGCCACCTCGAACTCTATTAGATGGGATCCAGTCAGTGGTATTCTTCTTCTTTCTTTCTTCCCACGGTACTTATATTAAGCCGTCAAATTAAAACAAAAAACTGAGTTTTAGCTTCTTTCAGTCCAAAAACAAAAGATAACACAGTAAATTGATAAAGAAAGAGCACAAGGGGCTTAGCTTAATGAAATGTTATAAACTTTCCTCAAATTAATGTAAAAATGGGGTAAAACGTCTGTTGTTTTCAACAAAGTTCCGCACATAACTTGGGCGTATAATGCAGCTCTTCAGCTGCAAATGCATCGCGCTCGATAGCCTATTTCCATCCAAACCCATTCTGCATACAGACAATTGTTCTTAAAGCACCGAGTCACTTAAAACGTCCCACTTTGAGCACAAAGGGACTTTTACCAGCGAACTCTGAATATGTTGCGGCGTGTTTTGCAGTTTGATGTAATGCGTTTGTATCTGATGTGGATGTTAAGTTAAAAACCTGACTAACAAGTGGACAACGATTTCGCTAAAAGTATACTCATATTTTTTAAAGCTTACTAAATAATTTTATATCGCCATGGCCTTTTACCACAGCAAAAAATCATGTAAATATCACAACTATGTTTTGTATGTAACAAATTAGGTTATGAAAACCGGCCAAGTGCGAGTCGGACTCGCGCACCGAGGGTTCCGTACAAACACTTTCCATCCCTAAGTGGTTAAGTTAAGTTTGCACCTGGTATGTATAGCGCCCCATATAAATTAGTTGCAAAGTTAGGTATTAAAATATTAAAAAAAAACTGCTTACTAGATCTCGTTCAAAACAATTTTCGTTGGTAGTTTTTATAGTAATGTACATCATATGTTTTTTTTAGATTTTTCATTTTCTTATTTTAGAAGTTAGAGGGGGGGGGGGGGGGGGGCAACTTTTTTCCACTTTGGAAGCGTCTGTCACGCAAACTATTTGGTTTAGAAAAAAAAAAAAATTTTAGAAACCTCGATATCATTTTTACCCCACACGTATGTTTGATGAATAAAAAATTTTGAGTTTCAGTTCTAAGTATGGGGAGCCCCCAATATTTATTATTATTTTTTAATTTTTGCATCAAAATCTTAATGCGGTTCACAGAATACATCTACCTACCAAGTTTCAACAGTATAGCTCTTATAGTTTCGGAAAAAAATGGCTGTGACATACGGACGGACAGACAGACGGACAGACGGACAGACAGACATGACGAATCTATAAGGGTTCCGTTTTTTGCCATTAGGCTACGGAACCCTAAAAACCATATAATATATTATTATCTGGGAAACAATTTTATTACTAATTAAAAGTCAAATTATAAAAACTATATTGATTAAAAGTCTACTAGCGACCCGCCCGGCTTCGCACGGATATACATACACTAGAATTTTCATAAAAACTTTACAAATTATACACGTAGACCTTCCGCAGGAATTACTCTGTTAGGTAATAGATGAAAATCGCATATGTAGATTTTAAGATCAACAGACTGATGCGGCCTTCGTTTTGTAATGTGTAGTAAAGATAAGGGGCACAAGGGCAGAGCCTTCGAAGAATGGACTGGATGGCCGTGGAATGGATGGCCGTAGATGATCACCTCTTAGCTGTAAAGATTATGCTTTTATCCTTGTTTTCAGACGGCTTAAATGTTAATCAAGAAAATTGATCTAGCGGTCTGCAGATAATCACCTTTTCCATACAACAAATATACTAAACACAAATACAACACGTTTGGTTCAGTTTATAATAAATAAATATCAGATAAGTATCGTATGCAATATTTATCCTGAAAACGGTTTCGCCAGCAAACTATTCATTATACGTTATCTTCTCTGAATAATACTTACATTATTCGCCTGACATTATTTGTTGCGACGTTCAGTAGTGTTATCGGGAGGGAAGTGAATAATTCAAACAAATAGTTGCCTATTACATTGGGCGCGTATGAAACTTTACCTCCGATAAAGTTTATCGCGACGTATAAAATAATGTCAACACGACCCTCATATTTTGTGTTCGGCCGATCGTAAAGAAAGTCAAATTACTTACTTAGTGTCTCTATTTCATAAAAAGAGTTTAATTTAATATTAGCATCAAAAAAAGCTCAGACCACGCCAAACAGCCTATGCACCAGCGCGCACCAGGGTCCCTGCACCTGCGCCTTCCCATTTTGTTCAGACAAATTCAGCGCGCGTTCGAAAACACACCCACAGACGCACGCATCGGTCGATGGCGTTTGTGACGCTAATTATCGTGACATACTTACCTAAAAATCATGAACTCATTTGTTTATTTAATCGTTAAATATAGACCAATTCAAGATAATATTTTCATCCTTTTGCCAATTAGATAAATTTTATTATTTTTCTTTTTAAGTATGTTGTAATGACGTCACTTATTGACTTGTAATGCAAAACGGCAAGGACAAGTGAAAGTCGAAAAATTTAATATAAATATGACACATGGATAAAAACTAAAAAAAGTATCCTATAACCATCACTGTACCAAAATTGGTTACAATTTGTAAATAATGAAAACAGATGGCGCCAAGTTGGCACAGCGCCGCGTGCCCATACAAAACAAATGACGATCCTGCATCACGCATTAAGTTTTTTCCTGAAATCATGGCCCCTGGAATGTCAATAGAAAAATGATTTTCGATACAAATCTAGAATTTTATAACAGTTTACATAGATTACCTTCATTAAAAATCAATTTATTTCTTTGTTCTGGTGGTACAAGTATGTATAAGTTGACTTCGGCGTGTTGTGTGCAACACAAACCCAAATCTAATTCCTCAAAGCACACTTTACTTATAAACTTCGGAGCTCTCGTACTCGCGACTTGCCTCTCTTGAATATCAAATGGCGTAATAAGAATCAAGGAACTTGTTACTGTCCAAAAAGTGCCTCGGAACAGTGAGAAACTCGTGATATCTTGAGAGCATATTCACCACTTTCCGTATCGTAACGTCACTCAAATATTCATGAGTAGTGCACATAGGGGCCAAGGTAACCTACTGCGAGGGACACCTTACAAGGGGAGAGACTAATGCATCCACTTTTTCTATTCCCGACAAACAAACATCACAGAGAACTCGACTTTGAATGGTAATTCAATTTCATCTTTTATTCGAATATTCTGGAAACATTTCGGGTGTATGATATTCTTACGCGTAAAACAAAGAAGCGTAAATTCGGTAGTCACAATGGATAATAATAATATTAGTAACTACTACTAGCTTTGCTCGGAACTTAAAAGGACCTGCTTTTAAATTTGGTTGTATTTTTTTCATGTTTGTTGCTGAAGAACGCCGTCAATTATCATATTATATTTTCCAGGATAGATAGTTTTATATTTGTCCCACCAAATTTAAGTGAATACTGGGCATATCTATTGGCAATTTGGTTATTTTTTATATTTACTCGGTCAGTTGTATCCGGATATGATTTCTTCTCGAGAAAATCGGTATTTTTAGAGCATTTATGTGAAGAACTTTTGTGGCGATATTTCGGACGAATGGTATTTGAAACGGTGAAGTTAGTTACCTTATTCTAAATCCGTGCATATTGAAAGATACGCGTAAGATTACACGTATTTAAGTAAAAAAGACTGTTCTAAATATTAATTCTACTTTACGAAATTATAATGAGTATTTTATTCCGGTTAATAAAAAAAAGTAGCCCGTACCGTAAACGCGAAAAGTTTTTGAAGACTATAAAATTATATTTTGTTCCGATAGTCCTTTCTACATGGATCTATAATAATAATAATAATAATAATAATGAAGGCGGTACTCCTGGACACGGCGCGCATTGTCAGGAGGTTCCTCTCTCTGCAGCCCTAACCACCGGTAGCCTGGGCCCTGCCCCGCTGCCGGCGGCACCCTAGGTTAGGTTTTTTATAATGTGTTTATATATTTTGTAATTTCTTTATTGTATTTTACTTTTGATATAACTTTATTGTAAAAAACCTAACTTAAGATTTTAAATGAATAAAGGAGATAATAATACCTAATAATCATTTATTTCGGAATTTCATCCATATCGTGTTAGTAGCATAAATAATAAACCTTATAACTAATGTTAGTAACATAAAAATATCAAAACAAACCTTAACTAACTTAACCTAGGTGACAAATGCAAGGCATTCCATCCTTGCAAGAAAGGGCCTTCTACTCTGTCCGCGACTATTGCTAGGAGGCTGTTGGCGCTGCCGCGCACGCGCCGCAGTAGCGACGCTGTGCGCTTGCGCATAATGGCGTGGAAGCCATCTGTGCGCGCTTCGGCGAACATGCCTGAGGCACTGCAGTGGCGCGGCAGCCCCAACAACATCCGGAACGCGTTATTATACTGTACGCGTAGGGCGCTGTAAGCTTTTTGAGTATAATTGATCCATAGGCTGCAGGTGTAAAATGACTGACAGTAAGCCTTAAAGAGGCTAACCTTTACGTCATTCGTACACCTTGCAAACCTACGGATCAACATATTACTTCTAACTGCCAGCGCCCTACGCTCCCTTTCCAGATCCACATTATCGCTTAGCGTTGCGGTGACCCAGTGCCCCAGGTATTTAAATTCTCTAACTAGCTTGAGAGGAGTGCCATTAAGTTTAATCGGCGGGACTTCATCCTCCAATTTTATGCCTTTACCCTTAAAAACTAGCAACTCACTCTTAGAGGCATTATACTTGAGGCCATGGGCCTCCGCATACCGCTCACATGTGCTAACTAGCGTCCTCAGGGCACTGATTGAGGGGCTCAGCAACACCATGTCGTCTGCATAACTGATGTTGTTTACAAACTTCCCATCGACTGAGCAGCCGACCATAGTGCTACTGAGCTCCTCAATCAATCGATTGACATAAAGGCTGAAGAGCCTAGGTGACGTGAGCCCCCCTTGCCTCACCCCGCACTCCAGCCCATATGCATCGGACAGCGTATCTGCCCACCTCACAGCATTAGTCTGGTGGTCGTACCAGTACCTGAACAGTTCGACCAATTCTCCGGGCAGTGACGTATCTTCGTACAGTTTTTGCCATAGTTTACTATAGGACACCAGATCGAAGGCCTTGGACAGATCAAGAAAACACGCAAAGACCGGCGTTTTCCTGTCTGTGTAGTATTGAACTGTGTGCTTAAGACAAAGAACTGCGGTTTCGGTAGACAAGCCAGGTCGAAAGCCAAATTGTGCATCGTTAATTGTTACGTGTTTTTCTAGTTGTTTGTCAAGCACACCGTCCAACACTTTTGCTACAGTAGTAGCCAACGAAATGGGCCTATAGTTTTTTATGTCAGAGGTGTCTCCTGTACGATTCTTTATTATAGGCACCACCACGGTTTTCATCATCTCTTCAGGTAAATAGGTATGACTGACACAGAAGGTGAAGAGCATGGCAAGTACTCTAGGTAAGTGTACTCCAGCATGCTGCAAGTGTTCAATGCTAAGGAAGTCATGTCCCGGCGACTTCCCTCGCGTCATGCCCTTCACCACCGATGCCACTTCCTTAGCCGTGAATCTCACCAAAGGGCCCGCAGGTAAACACCTGGCGGGAGGTGATTCACTGCACGCCCCCAGGGGAGACTCAACTTTAAACTGCTGTTTAAACAGATTAGCAATCCGATCAGGCTCGCTAACGCCCTCCACGCTCACCGGCAGGCTCGCCCTAGGATTCAGTTTGTTTGTCTGTTTCCAAAAATTTTTAAAGTTTTTATTGGAATGATGTGTAGCTAATATGTCCATTTTAATTTGCTCAGCATTATCCTGACACCATTTCAATTTTTTTTTAATATTTTCCGTGTTTCAACCATATTAACAAACGCGTCACCTGCTTTTGGTTTTCCACACATAACCCAATTCTGAAACCCAAGCCGAGCCTCCACATGAGCCTGTCGTACATGCTTGTTCCAACCGACCACATGTCTCTTTTTACTTACTAATTTGTCACCATAATTACAAATAGCTGCTTCACTTAAAGTATTAATAATAGTTGCGTACATCTTGTCAATAACTAATTTATGTTCACACTTAGTACAATGTCTATCACTACACTCTATAAATTCTATTGGAAAATCTATATTTTTAAGTTTATCATTGCAATAATTCTCATAAAATGTCAATTGTTGTGGATTTCTCTCGCCCCAGATAACCTTATTACAAATTTTATTATTGAATAAATTTTTATTTCTAATCATATTTAAATTACAAACTATTTCTAATGGATGATGGTCTGACCAATAGACATTATAATGTATTTTTACATCCCGTATTGTCCGCCGAGCCGCTTGAGACACTACACAATGGTCCAGCCAGCTTTTAGAGCCATTAATGTCACTTACATAAGTGTACGCATCCGAACTTGTTCCCAAAAAGTCAATGTCCGCGCACTGCCACTTATGATCCGAACAAAAGTCTTGTAACTCTTTACCGAACCTCCTGCCCGGATGAGCGTTAAAATCCCCTAAGACGAAAACGGATTCTATTTGGAGCTCCTCCACTATCGCCGCAATCTCACCTAGGCATTCTGTAAACTCGGTAAGAGTCTCAGCTGAGTCAGTAGGCATGTACACGGAGAACACTAGTAGAGAGCGATCCGATAACACTATCTTAACGCAAACGAGCCGCACACTGTTACACTGCACGATTGAGACCGATGTAAACAAACATTTTCGGAACAACAGCGCGACGCCTCCGTACGATCGCCCGCGTAAAATCCCCGCTCCTGTGTCAACAGCCGATTTCCCCGTAAAATCAAAATCAGCGTGTATGGTACCTAGGAACGGGATATCCTCCGGTAGCAACCATGTTTCCTGTAGCGCTATAAGATCAGCTGTGCGACACAGGTTTCTGACGCACTCGACCGAACGCTTGATTGACCTACAGTTAAAGCTGACTAGTTTTATATCTTCTCTCATACTAGGGTTATGATCCATTAAAACTATTGTTTTTCAAGTCAGTTATTTTCTCTTGAACGTTGTTTTGGTCATACGTATCTCTATTGAAATAAACAAAACGCCGGAATCGTATTCCTTTCGGCCACAAACTATCATCTAAGAATGACGACAGCTTGGTGTGTGGTACAAAGATTTTATAAGCATCATAGCGTTTTTCTTTCTTGGTGTTGATTTTCTTAAGTTCGATTATTACACCAGTTTTTTCCTTAATGTACTCAATAATATCATCACCGCTTGTCTGTTTGTCAACCTTATTGACAAACAAAGGAATTGTTTTTTCAACCGCTTTGAATTTCCCATCCGGTCTTATCGCCGCTTTTCCTTCGGAAACAGTGAACCGACTTTTCCGTGTTTTCTTTTGAACAAGTTTCCAGCCGTTTCTAGACTCGTTTTCATTCTCAGTACCACCATCGGTGCGCACGATACCAGCTTCTGTTCGTAAATTGGACCATACGCCAACATCTGGATTAGCATGTAGCGTGGTCTCACTCCCGCGCGCCGCTAGAAGCATTTCTTGATTGGATGTTGCTTTTTCTTTCCCCTTACCTGAGCATAGTTGTTGTCGCTCAGGTGTTTGTGACTTATGCGCGGGTGACAAGGATGGCAACGTTTTGTTTACATATGCGTCCGGCATGGGCTCGGGCTTGTCCGCCGTTACATTGCTGCTGTTCGGCGAGCTGGTGCTTATAGTTTTTTCGAATGGGGTAGACCAATCGGGCCACTGTTTAAATAAAAACTGTCTTTTATTCCACCACCGCCCCGTTTTTGGTTGATATTCATATCGAAGTTATTAATAAGCGATGCCTGTTTTAGATTTAGAACTTCGTTTTTAATATCATTCAGCTGCTGTTCCGTAACATAAGTTTCTTTTATGCTACTTATCTCGTGTTTAAGTATTAAAATGTCTTTCAACAGTCTAGTACAATCGATGTGATCAAACGTCAATGGAGGCAAACGGTGTAGATCTTTGGCTACAAATATTGGCAGCTCCTCGGGATCAGTTTTTCTAAATAGTGAAATCACATCATTCAGATCTCGTTCTGTTTTGCCGGCGTTTTTCCGCGGTATCATTCTCTGTTTGTTCGTCAGGGAGTCGAAAAGTAAACTCTTAGCGTTTTCAATTTCTTTTGGAGAAAACGCAGACGTACACACTCTAGCAAGACTTTCTGCGTCCATCACATTCTGCTTATTCTGGATAAATGCTAACACTTCGCAAATAACTATATTGCAAGATTTGCACTTAATGACATTAGAGGCCATTTTAACACGTCCGATCGTTAACGCGCACACGCACACACTGCAATATTTCCATTACATGGTTTTCACAAATTTATTTTTTAAATTTGCAATTTTAGTGTCTGCTTTTATTAAAATTGTCGATGTTTGAGAGTTGTCAATCTCAAAATATTAACGGTTTACTTGACACTGACAAGTGCTTTGATATCTTTTTGATATTGATAAGTGCCGACCATATACTGGCTTTTTTTGGAAGCTACAGTGTGTAGATCTTTATAGCAAGTACTATCGGAAAAATATAAATATATTATTTTCTTCAAAAAACTTTACCAACCCTCTTGTCTACCGTATTGAATTACAGCAGATAAGTTTTTTATAACAATTTACGCGGACAACCATATTGCATGTGACACATAATCAGTCCCTCCCCACATTGCAAGGGTGTCTCTTCAAGATTCAACCCGGAGGCTATGTCTCAGGTGTTGGATTACTTCGTTGCAACTCCCACCGGAGGTTCGGAACGTGGATCACCGCTAAAACTGAGGCTGTACTATATTATAGATAAGCTGTTGAATGTCCATGGTTATGCAGTTGGGTTTTAGTTAGGGTATTGGTATTAACGTTGATGCAGTAAGAGATTTATGGCTTACTAGGTTTCTGTTGAGGATTTATGTAATTCCGAAGTAATACTACACTTTAGAAGCTCTGTTTATCGTAGAGTATCGTTATGTCTATTTAAAATAATTCAAAAAAACACATAATTGTATAGGTTTTATATTTTTACCATATCGCACCTACAACCTTAACTTTATCGAAATACATCGTCTAATTCGACATAATATCCACTACATACATGTATACTTTTATGAAGCATTGTTTTTTAGAGAAGCGAAATAATGATGCGTCAAAAAAATTACATAAGGATTATTTTATATGTGTGGTTACACGAAATAGCCTCAAGCATTATCTAATATTATGTATTTTAATATAAGAAATGCTGATTATCAGTAACTTTACCCGTATAATATTGTGGTAAATCTCGTTTCTTGTTTCTCGTCCCAGCTAATCATAGTACGAAAAATGACACGCTCATAGCGGACTTAATACCAAACAAGACTTGCTAAAATAACCAGAGTATGTTTTCATTAAAAAACCGCGACGAAACCAAGAACAACAAACCAGTTCCGAGCGTAAATCCTATGAATAACACGAAAGCAACGTTATCCCCGTGATAAGCATAAAAGAAAAACATAGTTTTCTTTTAGCAGATGGTATCCAGAATTTTCAGGTGTATTTTTAATGGCTACGCTACACAACAGCCAAATCCGCGATAAGCCAACTTAGTCCACATTCGTTCCGCGGTAGCTCTATAGTAAGGATTTAATTATTGTCAAACTGTTTTAAACTAACAATGGTGGGATTAGTAAGTGTTCGGTTTTTGCTGAATGGCTTTAGTAGAGCGTGTGTGTGCGCTTTATGCAAGTGGGATGTTTAAATGAGTTGAATTATGTTCACGGTTATGTTGACCACGAACGGAAATAAAAGTTTAAAAAGATTCCTCGCAAATGGGTCATTGTCAGTTCAAAAAACAAAATTTGTCCCTTCGGTGGTCAAAAGTTAAGAGTTTGTATGAATCTAGGTTATGTTGCTGTTACATCGGATTATAGAAGAGGGAACGTTCTTTACTTTCACAGGCATTTAATCAGAAAATTAGGCCCTGGAATCCTTAATTTCGCAAATGTCCACCGGAAAGACGCGCACCTAAATCTGACAATGACCCAAATACTCGATATTTACAGACTTAATCAATTGTTACTAACTGGCTGAGTATGGTAAAATTGAGCGTAAACCAAATCTATCAATTTCATTATTTACAGATTACATACTCGTTAAGATTCATGTCTTCTTTGTCACTATTGGTAAATTAGTAAATTACCTACATATTAAACAAGCGACCCACCTCGCTTTCGCCCTGCACGTCTAACATAACTGACACGTGGCTCTTTGTCGTGCAACAAATACTACCTGTCACTTTCGTTTCAATACCGTGCGAGCAAGACAGGTGATGCTGATTCGCACGACAAGCGATGTCGCGGCTAGATATGCTAGCCCTGCTAGTGGTAAATAGTATAACATCAGTAGAAGACAGCGGGTTCGCAGACAAGGGTGATCCCGTCATCCTGTTTGCTTATTTTTTGCATTTAAAGAATCCAACTCCGAATCCTTAGCACTATTGATTTTGACGACGCAGTTGGCTCAGTTTGTAGAGACCTGCCTACTGAGCCGGCGGTTCCCGGCCTGTATCCCGGCCAGGGCAAATATTTGTGTGATGAACTCGAATAGTTGTGCTTGGGTCATGGTTGTTCTATGTATTTAAGTATATATTTATCTATACAAGTATCTATATCGTCGTCTAGTACCCATAACGCAAGCCTTCTTGAGCTTCATTTGGGACTAGATCGATTTGTGTGAAGTTGTCTGATATTTATTTATTTATTGATTCTAGTAGGAAAAAATTGGGCAAGTGCGAGCCCGACTCGCGCATGAAGGGTTCCGTACCTATACATATAAGTATATAATCTATAACAAGTTTGTTGTATGGGAGCCCCCCTTAAATATTTATTTTATATTATTTTTAGTATTTGTTGTTATAGCGGCAATAGAAATACATCATCTGTGAAAATTTCAACTGTCTAGCTATCACCGTTGTTGAGATACAGCCTGGTGACAGACGGACGGACGGACGGACGGACGGACGGACGGACGGACGGACGGACGGACGGACAGCGAAGTCTCAGTAATAGGGTCCCGTTTTTACCCTTTGGGTACGGAACCCTAAAAAGAGTCCTGATATGTTCATACTATTTTATAGTTTCCATTACGTTACTTCCACACAAATGTGCTTAAAATGGAGCGTAAGAGGAATGGGAAAAAATTGGGACACTTTTTTCCTCCTACTAGAATCAATAGTGCTCAGAATTCGGAGTCGGAATAACCGAACTATTCTCCAAACGCCAATAATACGAAAATCAACAACGACTTGTGAACCTCCCAAACGCGAACTTAACCGTCATAATACGATAGTAAAAACATTGTTCACCATATTGTATGTATATTAAATTTATCTCAATAAGCATAAGAATGAATAGAGTTCATTTTACACCACCTCCTTAAAGTAAAGAAACAACGGCGAGGGCGCTAAAACATATTAGGGTTCCGTCCGTCTGTCTGTCTGTCCGTCTATCACCAGGCTTTATCTCACGATCCGTGGTAGCTAGGCAATTGAAATTTTCACAGATGAGATGATGTATATCTGTTGCCGCTATAACAACAAATACTAAAAACATAATAACATAAATATTTAAGTGAGGCTCCCATACAACAAACGTAATCGGTTGCATTTACTTTGAACCTCATTTGTTCCATATATGGGATAAGTGTTTGCACGGTACCCGCGGTGCGCGAGTCAGACTCGCACTCAGACGTCTTTTTTGTTTAAAACCGCCTAAATTTGCCCCCAAATGCAGGTTAGATGCGAGTAGGTTGACAATTTGCAATGCTCATTTCGTACCATCCCAAACATTTTCCATACAACTCAGCGGTACCGCGCGGATTATTCAGATTACGGTACCGGATAGATATTGCTCGTCGAGATTTTCGGTACCGTGCCGGTGTAAATTTGTGCACATTCATTTCGACGCGTTGGATTGCATTGCGCGTTGCAAACAGATAATAAATTTGGGATTTGGGACCATCTGGCTGCACTTGGTGTTGAAAAGTGACCCGAACGTGGCCTATCTGACGTCGTGAATTATGGAATTTGTATTAAATACTTTTTTTATGGAGAATCGAATTTTTATTTTATGAAACTGTTGTATCGTTGCGGTATCAGCCGACTAGAATTTTTACTGCAATAACAGTCAATAGTCTTTGCTTGTGGTGGATTTCTGCCCCATGATACGGTCAGACAGCATAAATTCAGTGTAGAGATGTGTATGGGGAAATAACGTTCTTAAAATTCCCATACAAATCAGTAAACGTTTTCGAGAACGGTACATCTCTAATTCAGTGTATTCTTTACATAGTAATTGTCGAAATGTCTTGGCTACGGTTCCACGCACGACACCCAAATTCTCAAACTCCTTTGTCCGCGTGGGTGCGACATACAGGAATACAAGGGACACTATACCCATAGGTGGCAGCACTGTAAATGTCAATTTCAAGTATTGATAAGGTGAAGTATTCAGATTGGCGGCACTAGTTGGCAGCGCCTTCGTTAGGCACGTTCCCTATATACAGTTTGATCAATACAAATGGGAGAAGTCCGAAACTTTAAGAGATAGGGAAATCTGATTTTAGAAACCATGGAGTAAAAAAAAAATTAAAAATCATTTATTCAACAGTAAATAATATAAAAGTCAAATCCGCAACGCAGGCATCGTCAGAGAGAATACAAAAATCTAATCAGCGACAGGCTTCGTCAAACAACACACCAATAACGTGAAATCCGCAACAGGCTTCGTCAACGTTGTGGATCGATAACAAATATCTTGGAAGGTGGAGAAGGACTTAAAAAGGCTCGCCCCGAGCCGCACCTGGCCCAAACGTTCCCATTACACTGGCAGCGTTCCCACGTTGTATGGCCAATTATGAAATCTGTTGAACCAGATACGACCCTGAGCGAGGATCACACCCTCTGTCTTTGAGCCTGCGACCCACCTCCCTTATAAAGTCCCTGGCCTCAGTACCCCACAGTCCCGCAGTCTCCACTACCACAGGCACAATATCATACATTGGTTCCAGGGCAGAGTACTTGGTGTGTTTGAGTTTTGCCGCACATTCTGCGGCGGCCCCGGCAGATCTAGTAGTGTGGCTCAAGTGTGACGGTGCCATGAAGTTGATTTTTGATTTAATAGAAATTGCATTTTTATATCTCATACATAACCGGGAATTGAAACTGGTTAAAATTCTGTAAGTAATCGCATGTCATATTGTAACATTATTTACAGTGGTTTTGTATTATGTATGAAATTATGTATGAGATTTATAAAAAAATAATAAGCATGCAAATAAAATGCATTTCTTATTAAATTTAAAATCGACGCCATGTTTCCCAAGAACAGATTTACCTCTATTTCTTATATTTTGTGACTTCGTCCTGCTGACCCATTTGAATTGGTCATCCTGTATAATAACAATAAGTAATGGTGGAAATCAGGTTCTATAATGGTAGCCTCACTACTGTTTGACAACTTAGTATACTAAGAACCATAGATAAGAATGTACTAAGAACTATAAGTATTAGATATTCGTGCTGCGGATGGCCTAGTAACCTACGATAATCTAAAACTGTAAGTCGACCTTCTTGTTACAGTTTCTGGGCTCTTAACATTTTATGATCTCGCAAACTATTTTAAATCGCGTGGCTTTCATATTTTACTGCTTTCGTAACAGCGGCACTTAATGGTCCAACTACAAAAACGGTATTACTGTCGTAAACCCGAACAAATGAAACGTAAAATTAAAACACAACAAAAGCCCGTATAATTGTGATAAAATCCTGAATTATGTCCAGCTTTAAGACAGTTAAATCCGTACTAATTAGCCTTTGCGGACCTAAAGTATTTTATTAAACAGAGGCGACGTTTCGGCGGACGTTCTGAAACCGTCCCTTCCGCGATAAATTATATCGTAATAATTTACAGTGATATTAAATTGCACGTTGCACGCATAAGCCTTATATTTATTGCTTTATTAGTTACGGAATAGTGTGTCAAATAATTACAGCGTTAGAGCCAAAACATATTTTTATCGCCGTGACGTGAAATGTAGCAATAACGTGACGTAAAAATCTACGTTGTAACGTGAAAATAAATGTATGTAAATCTTGCTAATTACTTTCCATCTAACAACAATAAAGTAAAGATGGGCGTCTTTTTCTGAAAATTGTCTTTTTTTTGCCTACTCTTACTCAGAATCGTTTGTATCATTCGAATCTCATATTATTCAAGAATAAAAGTATCCCAAAATGTATGAAAAAATCCAGTAAATAAAAATAATCATTCATACAAAATCATGACGTTCTGGAATGGAAGTTTTTTCTTTCTTCTTGTGCAAAAATGATGAGATTAAAAAGTTCAAGTACTTAGATACGACCCTTTTTTAATCCGCCCAGAATACATTTAACCTTATGTAGATAGTATTCGAACATTTTGAATCCTCCCAAATTCCATCGTCTGTTAAGGGCCATGCTCCTAAATCTAAATCACTCCGGAGTACGACTCCATGATTTAGTACATTAATTCTTGAACTCGTTACGATTACTCCGGTTCTTGCTTCAATATCACAGTTTTATCGAGAGTCATTTGTCAGGGCGGTTAATAATGGACCACTCGATGAGTTATTGGTATTCTCCGGCAGTTGGAAAAGATAATAAAAGTGAGTTCATAATTATTATACTAGACTTTCTCCCTTGAGTGGGAATTTGCGAGAATGTATGATTTTAATAATCGATTTTTAAAAATGTTATTGCCTACTTTTCAATCAAATATGGTTTCCATAAAAAAGACCTATTAGAATATAATAAAATAGATAAGTTTTATTCAAGGTCATCATACAATTTTCAATATAGGTAATCACTCAACAATGCTGTTGGCTTTGCTAGCACTGCCCACGGCGCTATTTTTCTATGGAGTATTCATTATAAATTAACTAGAAGTTATTCAGATTCGTAAAAAATAGTACATTACATCAGAGGCCGGGAAAATGAGGATTTCCGGCCAAGTAGGTATATACGGATACGAGGCCGGGAATCCGTTTTCACGACGAGGCATGTATAGTGCTTTTCTCAAACATACAATGAAATAAAAAAATATACTTCAAAGAACAACATTTTATTAATTGACAAATAGACAAACTAATACAAATAATTAACAATAATAACCAACCTTTAAAAACAAAGCCAGCTGTGTGAATGACCTTGTTGTTGAAACCAAAAAAAAGTTACTTTGCAGGCCTAGGCCTGAAAAGCAGTAAAAATCCCTTTACAGTCCTCTCGAGTTGTTGCGCCCAAAAAGCGATACTTCCGAGCCTATTATAAGGAACGTAAAGACAATATTTCATTGCATGTTTGAGAAAAAGTTATTTTGATTCGTGTTTTCATATAATTTGAATTCTTATTAGTATATTTAGTTTTATAGCAAACATATGATACGGACCCGAATTTTTATTCCTATTCCTAAAAAAAATAAGTACCAAATGAACTTCATGGCACTGATATATTAAATTAAAATGTAGATTGGTGATTATTTCCAAGCATATTTGGAGAAAAGCACTATACAAGCCTCGGCGGGAATGTCAGTTCGCAGATTCGTATTATTGAAGGACTCGGCTACGCCTCGTCCTTCAAAATCATACCATCCACGAACTGACTTTTCCCTGCCTCGGCAGTAATCTACTACGAGTATTAAACACAAATGGCACTCCAGATTCTGTTCAATGCTGTTCAATTCTGCAAGTTTGTGGTTAGAACAAGAAAGTAGGTAAATACCTAGGTACGGTCAGCATCAAAAGTAGCTGACGTTTGTGGACATCTATAAATCTATTACTAGTATTTTATTATTAATTTATTATAAATTCTTACAATTTTATTTGTATTGCTATTGATGCAATAAATAAATAAACATTGTAGGCGTTATCAGCCCGTGGTGCGATTGAACCGCAGGTGTCGTAATCCTCTGTAGGATGGTTTCTGGCCAGTTTCAATGCTTTTGTACTATTACTTTTGGGAATTATTTAATACATTTCTAAACCGTTCTATATAGTATTTTCTACTGACTTAAAAAAATATTGACAAAACCTCTATATAACTAAACTAGAATAATATGCCCGCAACTTTGTCCGCGTAAACCTTTTTTGTTTACCGTAATCGAGCAAAAGTATCCTAGAAGCATATTTTTTGTCCAGCTATCTCTGTACTAAAAAATATAAAAGCCGTTTCAGTGTGATGAGCAGACAAAAAAAACTTTTACCAACATATAGCGCTGTACGGATGGTACCGCGTGTTTTTTTTTCCTGAAATAATGACCCCTGTCTCTCTGAATTTTAGAATAGTGTAGTATTACTACAAATATTAGCTCTGACTGACCTGAATTCGATTCTAGTATAGTCAGCTTTATAGGCAGCTGCAACAAAGATAGAGGTTCAAATGTGTTTTTTTTTCAACATTGTGGTGTTTTCAGCCCGAAGCGCCATTAAACCGTAGGTGGCGATAATCCTGTAGGTTGGTTGCCAATTACAGCATTGTCGTACCGTCGCAATTTCATGGATTTTAACGCTGCATGACGTAGACTTGTACGTCACAGAGATGCAACGTGGAATCAATTTTCTGTCCATACTTATCTAGTTTATTAATTACAAGTACAGACACGTATGTTTTGCCCTATCGCAATGCATTAAGTGAACTTAGGCGGGCGCCACATATTCTCAAACTTCTCAAGTTTGCGCGGGAACTAGGCTATCGGCAGTGCATTCCCTCAATCTAACTAGGAGTCTCTACAAAGGCGCGCCAACGAACTTCTGTAATAAGATGAATAATTAAACAGCCTGATGTAGGACGGTGCATTCGTTTTCAATTAAAATGGGTATAATTTGTCGTGTGAATTTCAAATGTCCACCACTACATTCCAAATAAAATAATGTAAAATATATGTTTGTGGCAATAAATTCATGTGATTAAAAGGTTAGGTCGTTTTTACACCGGCATGTAGCCATTTGAGCAATGTATAAATATCCCTTTTTAAACCAATTTGAATGAAATTTGAAAACGAGGTGCTCGGTTCGTCGGCATCTTTCTTCTTATATTGTATACGAGCGGCACAATGTAACATTGCCATTTAAACCATGAATACAAAGATCAAAGCTTAAAGAAAAATTGAAAAAGGAGCTACCTGGTGGAAGGGACCGGGAATCGAACCCGGTACCTCTGGATTACCGGTCCAGCGCGTTAGCCACTTCGCTACCCTCGCTCCCAGGAGTTGGAGGGTTCGATTCCCGGTCCCTTCCACCAGGTAGCTCTTTTTCAATTTTTCTTTAAGCTTTGATCTTTGTATTCATGGTTTAAATAAAAATTGTGGTGTACCCACATTAAAAAAATTAGACATTACATGTTTCATAAATTTATAACATTGCCATGTTAACATTTCAAGGAAGCTATATAGAGCAAGTCGCTAAAGTAGGTAGCCATTAATGATTATGAGCGAGATTTCCGACAGATGTCATAAAAAATATGGGATTTAGCCCCAAGTCAATTGGGTTAAAAATAAGTACAAGTTTGTATATTACATATTTTCCTATTGCAATTCATTAAGTGAAATAAAACGGGCGCCGCATATTCTCAAACTTCTCAAGTTTGTTCGGGAACTAGGCTAACGGCAGTGCATTCACTCGATATAACTAGGACTTTATACAAAGGTGCGCCAACGAACTTCGAGAATGAGATGAATATTTAAACAGCCTGGTATAGGGCGTGGCGTAGTCATATATCGTTTTTCTGTGATTGTAATGGCCACAATTTTGCAGTTGCATAAGTAATAATGACAAGATTTTATTGAAGGTTAGATATAGCATATCGCTAAAGTAGCCATATTCATATTGACAAGACATTAAACTCAATCTAACCAAGGAGTCTCTACAAAAGCGCGCCAACGAACTTCAGTTTTATGTCGGTCGCCCATTAGTATTCCTGAGGTTGTAATCGGCAAAAGTTCAAAATACCTGTGTTTATTACGTAGAATAGTAATATAATTATCAAATAATCCGTTAAAAGATTGTCATGAGAACGAGAGATAATGAGAACAGTGTGTCAGCTTAGCTACTTAATTATAGTGATCCAATTTTAGTTAGGTGCAAAAAGTATTAAAAGTTTCCAGTATTATAGGTTCCCTATCATAAAAAGTCGTGTCAAAAAACATTTCATCTTAAAATGTCATGTCAAGTATAACTTGTAATTAGTAAAATTGTCGTCTTTTGCGGGCAGATAAACGTGTCAGCTTGAAACTTTGCCCGAACATTTTGCCAGCGCCCTCCGGCCGCGGAACTACACTTATCTCGGGCAAACTTGAAGGTTCTCATGTCGACTGTTCCGTTTCTTGTGTTTAATTGTGGTTTTATCGGGAGTATCGCGAATATTTTTATCGTGTGAACTGGTTACTTTTAAAGAGCAGCTGGCCTATGATGGTTGCCTTTATCAAGCGATAAATAGGTGACAAAGCATCCTTCATGTTTTGACAAAATGCGAGTGTGAGTGAGATGCTTTGTCACTTATTTATCACGTGATAAACGCAAACCATCATAAGCCCCTTGACGATCGACCGAGTGACAAGGTGAAAGGTTTAACGTCACTAGGGTCTCGTTTTATTTTTACTCTTACGTTCACATCAGAAAAGTTCACGGTAAATTTAGAAATAACCTATGGATATAGGTACGCTTTTGCAGCCCAAGTCCCATCAAGATTTGATTACAAAATCTCAATCCCCTGCCCAACCACTGCATAAACAACAGTAACAAACAAAACGCAACTACCCACCAATCTATTCCACTAGTGCGGTTTCCCGCTTTAAAGTTCCATCTTTAATCACGCCGTTTTATTTATCAACCCTCGCGTCGCTGCGGCGGTCTGATAACCGCGCCTGTCACCTGCACGTCATTTGTCACACTTCCTGTTGTTCTTTCACGCGAACTTGTTTGCCTTTGTCCCGCCATCTTCGCGCCGTTTTCACGCCAAATTGGCTCGCAATTTGATCAGATTGGACGGTTTTATGAAAGGGTTTTAAAGTGCGCTCGGCTGTATAAAAAATTGACGATCGATTGATGTTCGCGTTTTGTTCTTGTTGGGCTTCGAATTTTACGGTTATTGTTAAATTGTAAAGTGAACCAGTGTGGCGGTTTTAGTGCATTGAGTTTCATAATAAATAATCTTTGACATATTAAGAGTAGTAAAAAAAAAAAACAAAAAAAGTCGATAAAAATGCCGGTCGCTTATTATCACTAACTTTATTATTATATGTAATACGAGATTTATTTTCAACTATATATTTTTGACACTTACTCTGCTGTAAATTAAGCATGATATTACCTACTTATACTAAAATGATAAATTAATACTTAAGTAGACGTTGTTTCCTTACTAGTAAACATCCCTTATCATTCCAGCCAAAACAAAGTTCTGTTTGTGTTACGAACACTGTTTGTATGTTTGTTTACGAGATGAAGGTAGCGCAACGGAGTCATCGAAGTGTCATACGTAACCTATGTAAAAGCATTAGTGTTGTAAACAGCCTAATCCATAGCGATGTTTCTGACGTCCCCCTCGTCAGTCCCCTCGTCAGTCCATTGCCGTGACGACCGATGGCTCAGGGTATGCTATTCAGAATTTTTTACAGCTCGTGAGTAAGCTCAATACGATATATTTGACTACAGGGAAAATAAATCGTGTCATTGAAAACACTAAAAACACATTCAAAATTACATAGAACTAAATAAACTACCTCTAACTTATGGACATTATACCTTTTTTAAATGAGCAAAAACTAAAAAGAAGGCGTGTTTTGATTATCGATTTTTATGACGTCACAAGTCAGTGTCTTCATAGAAATTTCATACTAATGAATCGATTTTGACATTTCGTAAAAAGTAATTAATTTGAGATGTCATCAAATACCGTATTATTCCGTTATATCTGAGACCTGGCCCGTATGTCATTAAAACATGACGTTTTCGATTCGAGTGGCATAAAATGATATTTTATTTTGACACATCAATAAATACTCCGGTTAAGTTAAGTTTTGCGCCCGATACCTATGGTACCGTCACATATAAAAGAGGTTGCAAACCGCTACTCTCTCTGAGATATCAGAAAGACGTATATCGAATTGGGGCCTTGAAGCAATTGAATATTTTTTATTAATATGTATTTCCAACATTATAAAATGACGGTATCATTAACCTCACGTAAATCGCCTTTTTCAATACAATATACTTATTGATGATGTCTTCCGAAAGTTTGAATAAAAGCAAAGAGAAGTTCTGTTTGAAGTGTGGAGTTTTTTTTCATTACAGTTATAAATGAATAATGATAATTAAAAGAAGGCATTTATTTGCAAGAAGAAGTTTTCGTCATGTAATGTTAAAAGGGATGAAGAATAGAAAGCTGAACAGAACATTTTTTTCCTAAAGCAATAAGATGATTACAAGTCAAATTTGAAAACATATCGCCGAAGAGCTTTAACAAATTTCTGAATAGTATAACTGTATAGCGTGTATAAAAAGACGTATAGGGGTGCTACATTCCCATCACTTACGTCTTTTTAACGATTGATTGAACGTTATGCCCGTTTGAACTTGTACAAAGTACAATACACAAATTGATCGAACGGCAGATGGCTTCATTTTATAATCTCGTTTATTTGACTCTAAAGCAAAAAGTTGCTTATCTGAATATTATTTGTTTTTGATTTTGACATTGAATAAACATTCATCTTCATTACTGATGAAAAATGTCATTAGCACGATTGAGAATCGTTTATTTTATGTAAGTACAGTCAAGTTCTTAAAATAAGCAAAAATCTATGCTTTCAACAATAGTGGCGAGTTCACATATTTCTGATTAAATTTTTGGTAATAAAATGAACACAACTGTTATGTCAATAGATGTTTAGTTAAACAATACCGTATGTGAATATTTACTAGTTTAAATTTTAACTGAACCTGTTATGTCATTATTAAATAATCATCTAAAAAAATTGCTCAACTATAACTACTTGAGAAATACCCAAATTGTGCTTTGACCAAAATGATGGTAATTTTACATAACTTATTTTTGGTTACTAGTAGCCCTCCGTTTGTCAGTCCTCCGATTTATGTAATTAGCGGTTAACATTTGGGTTACTGCACTGATCTTTACAACAAATTTTTTTTTTTTTCAGGACACGACTGATTTTTCTTAGACTTGCCGTTGGGTTATAAAAAAAAGCCTGGGTTCGTGCGTGTTAAATATACCTATTGAAACACGACTAAGATTACATTTAGGAAAATCGTCTGACGTCCCGATACTCTTGGGTTAAATATGGGATTTTTAATGTAATTCTTGATACACCAAGATAAAAAAATCTTATCTCGGAAAGTGGGATTTCTGCCCGCTACGCGGTGAGAAAATCTTACTTTCGGGCTAAGGCAAGACGTAAAACTTAGACTAATCACGGGCAATAATTTGTAAAGTTTCAAATCGCATTTTTTTTTATTGGAAACATTTCATTTATTTTCATTGAAACAATTAAAACTAAGAACATAATATACATATACAAAACCTAACTATAAATAAAAAACGGGCTCCAGATCGGTGCCGAGCGGGAGGGTGCCCAAGAAGCTGGCCGCATTACCACGCTGAATAGCCAGGGCTATTCTTTGGCATAGGTACAAATCACATATTTATGTTTGTCATGATAATGAGTATGGCAAACAACTACAATCTAGGACATATGAATTCACCGCCCAAGGATATGTAATGTACTATTTACACTTATTACAGCTTTGTGATTCATCGTTGATTTACTTAAGAGCTCTAAGGTAATCAACCATGGATGTACATAAAATCGTTCGAAGATACAATTTCCAAAGTCTTTAAAATTCGCACAGCTTTTTTCGCTTTTTAATTGTTCTTCAAGTAGCGCTACAATAAAAAGTTAGACCTTTGTAAGTTGTAAACTTGTGAATTGAACTTCTGTCTTGTTCTTAAAGTAGATTCAACAAAATAACAACTTGGCTGACTTGTTTCTACATGTATAAAAGCGATAGGAGTCTTGTTGTGGAAGCGCACTTCGTCGGTTGAGACTTAACGTCCTTTACCAGTCGTGAGATCTATCTCAGGATAAAATCTCAGGTGGAAAATGCGCTGCGACATCCAACATACGAGGTGAATCCTGAGGTAGACGTATCTTGGAAATGACATGTACCTACTTACCATATTTTTATTTTCTGTCATCAGTTAATGAGAGCCTATAGAGTTTAATCCTGCCATAATGCCGCAACTGAGCATCGATTAATGTTATACAAGCTTTTATTTTTATGCATGTGGCGGGAAAGTGCTTTCATTTTTCTTTGTGCTTTAATCTTTGTATCAACGGTACAAAATGCTTTAAGTTTAGCTACGAGTAAGTATAAGTATGTCGTCGTTTATTCTTAGTTAGAGTTAAGGTTTTAGTGTTTTGTTGTTTTTTCTTGGTAGGAGTGTCGAAAAGAGTATTGTAATTGTTTTGTTTTAGCATAAAATTAGACTGGCAAATAATAAGCCATTGTAGCATCAAAAGTAAACTAAATATTTTGGTTTTAGCTAAAGGATAAGCTTTGCTTTCTGTAAGAAAATAGATCAGAAACAAGTAAAATCTATATACATACCTACTAAAATTTATCGGTTTAAAATCCTGCCACCAATCTGTTTGAGAACAATCAAAGCACCCGTCCAGTGGAGTTAGTTGATTTGAGACAATCCTGCCCACAGTAGTGACTCCCTTGTGCAGTCTAAACCAACAAGGGCCGGGATTTGCTAAACAAGCCCGAGCACACGTTGAGAGAATACATTATTTTGATCTCTCTGTGTAGCTTTTGCGTAATCAATGACTAAAAGATAGAGTAGAGTTGTTGAGTTGATGCTGTCTGGCAATAATTACGTTGCGTTGGAAAGTTTCATTAGAAGTAAACGCCGTTACCTACTCCTACCTCCTTCTTCCTCCTTACGTTAGTTGCCTCATTGCTGAGGGTCGTGGTCATTTTCTCGGAACAGGAGAGACCTCCCGGATTATGCGCCGCCATCTGTATGTATGAAGTATGAAGAGTATCGTTTACTGTAGTGCCAAGGGTTGTGCGAATCTGGTCTGTTCAGCGGGCTCCTGCCTCTCGGTCGCTTGTCTTCGACTTTTCCAGTGATCATCAATCAATCTCAATAGAAGTAGAACAGTGTTACCTACTCATACCACAAGGCGTGATATGGCCGCTAGAATGACTGAGCCGCTGAAAGTAGTTTTTGGAATTATGAAAATTCGGATAAATTTATGTTTTACCGATTTAATTTCATCAACTAAAGTTTGCGCTTGATATCTAAGGCGTCGCATATAAATGAGGCGCGACCGAGTTGGCGAAGTCACTTTATACACCCTAGGTATATCACCACTTCGGAGCCCTCTTCGAGATATCAGAGGGATATTTATGGAATTAGGGCCTAGACCCAGTATTTTCGTTCAGTTATAAAAACATGCCTATTGATTGAAATTAAGTGATCCTACATGCAGTACCCTTCTTACCATGAGTTCACTTGCTCGCGACTGCGTTAACGATTTGTATGGAGCAGCGCCCTTAGCGGCTGCGTTGTAGACTGTACAGTTCTTAATAAAAATCATTTACGCAGTGGCTAGTGGGTATGGTCACTGTACACTAGTGGTAAGGGTACAGATAAATAACAAATATTACATAGGTAGGTAGTAAACTTATGTACATACACAGCAAAGGCCGCGAACTGCAGTGAAGAAAGACGTCTTTTAAATTAATCTCTTTCAGTGTAAGTTATGTTCATATCAGTCTTATTTGCTCTAAGTACCACGGAACACTAAACAAACAGACCCCACAAACGCATTAGAGTGCTTAGTTCTTCAATATTGTCTCTTTGCTTGCCTGAGACTTGCTGCTTTTATTTCATACTTACCTGTACGCGAAATTATCAAGCCATGCGAGTGGACTAAAACACTACACGCAAAGTAAATAGCATTATGTCCCATGCTTTCAGCTGTGTTATTACAGGTTCAGGCAGAGATAAGGGAGGCTATCCATTGCTACCCGGAAGGCAAAAGTTATAAATATAAGGTTGTGCGATATAGAGGAGTGTCGAGGATCTGACGGTATTTTTACGTAATTAATTATATCCCCTCTAGTTGTGGAAAGAGCTCTCGTTATCTCTAGTCGCGAATTCAAACCCTGTTTGTGCCGTAATAAATAAAAACAATATTTGAAAAAAAACGCACAAGGGCGGGCCTTACTACGCAGCTCAGAGGGGGCTTTCCACAGCTAATTACGATTTTCACATTAAAAACCGTGGCGAGACAGCCGAAACGTTGGAAAATTACTGTTTCAATGTATAGGAGATTAATACTATTGACATTATTTATTGATTATTCTGGATAAGTTTAATATCTGTCGTGACAATAATCAATGAAAAAAAAATCGCCCAGGAACTGATCTGCGAGGAAAATTTCGTAGCGACGTGTTGACCACAAATAGGTACTCGTAATTTACTTATTAATGAAACTGAAAAATCTCCATATGAAATTTAATTAGAGATTACGCTGATGTGTGGTACGCCAATGTCACCCAGGAATTGATGAGTCAGCTGAATCAGTTGCTCAACTGTATTAGGTTTGTTTTCAGTCTCCCAAAGTATGACCATTTATACCCTTTTTGCCGTAATTGAAACGCAGGTCATTAAAAATTCTATGCACTCTTTTCTCAATTTTATTTAATCTAGCTACTCCGGTCTATCTTTAATCAACACCCATATTTTTAACTACGCGTCCCTGGTTTGAGCTGCGCTCATTCCGCCTGCTTAAACAACTCTTTTTTTTTAAGACATGAACTGAACTGTATCAAGTCTGGTTAGCCCTCACTACCAGTAGCTGGACTTGTGTGGGAGTATAACACATTATTTCCGCGGCACAGGAGTAATTTCGGCGGACTGGTTTTATGTCCAATTCGTTCGCAGTTCGTTTATTGAACGATCTCTCCTAATCAGGCAAGTTCGGGGCAAAAATTATATATTTATGTATGTGTATTTTAATATATATAAATAATATGTGTGTTTGTGTTTTATAAGTTTTTTGTCGCTGCTTTTAATGATCCTACACCAACTGCTAGTTTCTGTTTGGCGTGATGGTGACTGTTTTTTTTTGTATTGTGCAATAAAGTCTAAATAAGTAAATAAATGCATTAAATATGCTAAGAACCTCGACCCAACATAATGGGAAACTGGCCTGAACATTTAAATTGTACTTATTTTTTAAGTAAAATACACATGACTCTCGATAATATATCGTTTCTGCTGTAGCATAGCAAATGGCAGTCATTCAATGGACAGAGGCCTTTAAGCGAACACAAGAGATCGCCGGGATATCAGCTAAACTGTGGTTCCAGGCACCATGTGAAATAATATGATTTAAATAGCCCCATTGAACATTTTAGCATTTGCTTGCTATGTTTTTACGCGCCATTTTGTATTCGTTGTTTGTCACTAATTAATGTTTTATGGAAACATTTTCGGAACGGTAATTAGGATTGATATATTTCGCATATGACGGGGATTAATTTACGTTCATTGATGGCATAATTTAAAGTCAGAGGTTTAAACACAGCGAATATAAGCCTTATATTTAATACAACCAGCATTATTTTAAAACTTGGTCTTCGTATACTTCTTCTTCTTCTAAGTCATACTTTCCTGACAGAGTGGTCGTGGCTGTGTGGATGCGTACATGTTTGATCTTGACTTTCAGTGTTTTCTTGATTTAAGGATGAAATGATTCCTTTCCCAATGGTTCTCCACAACTAGCGGTTGAGAGCATTGCGAGAGCACTCGACCATGTAAGATTAGGTCGCTTTTTTTATTCGTCTTTACTAGTCGTTTATTAACAACTTTGTTTTACTAGCGCTTGTATTAAATCAATCCAACGCTTAATTATCAATACAAACACTGACATGTGACGGCATCCCGTGATCCTGACCTTCGTTGTCCGTCAGTCCACCCAACGGCCATCGGATCTACGAGCAATCTATCCCATACAATGCCTACTTAAGTCTGGCCACTCACTGAGCTATGTCGATGCCCTTGGCTCTTCTCAACTTTCTGCCGCAAAGGCCATTGGGACTTCGATCAATATGCTCTGCCCAGTGTTATGCCTGGCTACTGTCAGAGCTATGTCTACAGCCTCGTCGCTCCTGCAGGCCTTAGAAATTTAATCCCAATTCCCTGCAACTTATATCCCCGTTTTTCTCAGTCAATACGCTCACCACTTCATAAATAACTCGAGCGAGATTATAACCCACAAAGTCACGTTGTTGTTCCACAATGAATATTAACACTCGCATAACGCGACTCGCAATAGTCTTGGAAGATAAATTTATCCTCGCTTCGGGAAATGGACCATTTTTCACGGCACCTAACGCTAGGTGTCACATGCGAGGAGCGGCGACGCCGTTACTTACGTGTTACGTGTACGGAATGTAACACGTGCGGGGCTGAATTAGCTTCTGTTTCTTCCACGTATTGTTTGTTTCATTATATTTCGATGTTGAATCAACAGGCCCGAGATGACGTACGTGACGAAAGCTACATCGGGCGTTTGTGTGAAGATTAAGACAAGTACTGCTTGTTTTCTTGGTGACGTTTTGTACATAACTGCTGAAGATCGTCAATTCTATGTTTGATAAGTGATTAAAATCGCTTCATAAGTTTCCAGCGAGACGACTGGCGTGAAACAGGGAAGGCCCAGCAGTGGGACACAGACACACACAGGCTAGATAGAAAAAGATGAAAATATAATTCTACGGTACGATATCGTCCTTATGTGGATATCTATAGATAAGACGTTATAACATGCAACGTAAAAAATCACTGCACGACAACGTGAACAGTTAATGTTTTCATTTTATCATCCACGATACTAAAATAATTACTGTCATTTTAGTTTAAAGTGCTCGTATTTAATAGTTACTTTCCTTAGTTTTCTTTAAACTTTAGGGTTGATTTTTTTTATTGTACAATAAATACGAGCACTTTAAACTAAAATGACAGTATTTTTTTTTAGTATCGTGGATAATGTTTATACTTTATTAAGTGACGGTGGGTGTGGCACTTGTGACGACTTGGTTAGAATCGCAGAAAACAGTTGGATGAGGGTGGCACAGCCAATTGTTGTAAATAACTTTGGGCAAGGCATTTGTCGAGCGATATACTTCTTTCGGCAAATATGATGACGATGATGATGAAATGTTTTGGTAAATTTATTTGGCGCATAATTATTTTCAGTCACACATTCAGTGTAAGTTCAGTCTTAATATACCACATCATTCATTGGGCAGTAATCGTCGTAGTGCCGCTGACATCTGCCAATACAGGCTCACCGATTCACTGAATCATGGATTCGGAGCCAATTTACGTTTATTAAATATGAATATACGAAATTATGGAGGACGCAAAAGATTTACTCTCGCCGGACTGATAAATCACTGATTGGAGACCAAATCAATAGCTCCTAGTTATATGCATGCCTTTCAGGAATTTCTATTACGAATTTGTCATCTTTAGAACTTTACTGATAGCTGTAATAAATGTATTAATACTATTTACAACTCATATTAGTTCAATATTATAGTAAGTTATTACTACAATTTCCTAGGTAAAGTTTGTTCGTGCAAGTAACAATAGTGGTTTGCTTACCCTTCGGAAACTCTTAGAAAACTGAATAATAAACCGATGTTGTCAGCAAATTTATTTTCGCGTTAATGTAAGGAAAATAATTTAACATGATATAAAATTACTATATAATAATATATAATGTTCCGTGGTGCAGCAAGCTCATGATAATACATATCTCGTCTTTGGAATAATAGATAAAGTGATAAAAACTATCATGGACTGTTTTTATCCTATATAACCTGCCTTTATACCGCTTTCTTTTCTTGCCTTGTTAACCTGCCCTCTTTACGCTAATTCGACATTTATTATGATTATACACCATTTCGTATTATGAAGTAGGTATAATTATATTTATTCAGTCAATTAAGAATCATACTCTTAAAAGTTAGAATCAGTCAGATTTAAGTTTAAATTTTACTGTAGAATTTTACACGATTTCCCTAAGACAACCATTTTTTACTAGGTACTTAGTCTGATAGATACCAAGTCTGAAATACTATTTTATCTGAACCCAAACTTCCGGAAAATCAGAATCATCGATGAGAGTAGTCAATAGACATTTTATGGTTCACTTTATAACCCCTGGCGTTCCTGACGACGCCGGGAAGCATTATGGCGACCATTAAGCACCCGGTTTGATGACGCCTTATACAGCAATGTTGAGACTAAACAGGGACATGATGGAAATATAATAACCATCTGGGGATACGCTGGAAAAGGAAATATATAAAATTCAGTCAGTTTTGATCAGTTAACCGGTCGTTATGTTTGAATCGACTTCAAAACAGGAGGATATTTCTTTTTATGGATATTCCCTGATTACTAGAAACGTTTATATACGCTGATGTATTGATGTGTGATTTGGTGTTGGCTAAGGATGCTCCTTATACCATGGTCATGGTACAACTATAGCCAAGAGGGCTAAAAATCTATCCTAGCACAACCTAAGGGTGAAAAGTAAACTGCATCTCATAGAATCAAGATAGATTAGTCAAACTTTGAAACAAACCGCGAACAAAGCCAACTAACAATTTAATACGATTCTAACTAGAAGAAACTGTGTACCAATTAAATCTCAGCAAAATGCATTAGCCCGTCGCTCTCCTATAACAACTTTATCCCCGATTGTCAACAAGAACAACATGAACAACGCAAAGATGATTGCGAAACGAAAAACGCAGCAGTTGTTTTTAGTTCCAAACAGATTAAATATTAAGCCGTTTTCACCGTGTTTATTTCGCAAAACTGTTTCACGAGATTTTAAAACCGATGACAAAGGCACTGAAAATGTCATACGACCGCAACGCCAAACCAATTAAGCGTATCTGGGTCAATTTCCCAAGCAGTATTTTTTGATGGCAAGACTGAAAACGCAGGTGCAGAAAGGTTGAATAATAAAGTACCATTTTTTTTCGGAAACAGCCCGCCATTGTCTACCTCGGGCAACAGCTAAAATTTAAATATTAATATATATAATAATTTAAAAAAATATATTTAGACCAAATTTCTCATCAAGGTGGGTTGTCCCCAAGCCGGTTTTGTTTGTAAAATGCCGGGTAAGTCAAATACTATGCATGACAAAGAAAATCTGTTACCATTATTTTATTACCATATAAATAGGTAACAAAAAAAGCACATTACCCCTTATATATCTCCTTTGTATACCCTTGAATAAGTGCATATACGTTTGTCCTGAGAAAACTTCTCATTACCGCCGACAATGTTTCGAACCGATTTATTTCCCAAATTTGATCAAGTACGCCCCCCGTCTCCCGCGCACTTCAAAGAATTAGTCAAGCTGCGGCGCTCGACGAGGCCGGTTGTGTATAGTGGCAATACGTTGGCTTGTACAAACGTGAATATTTCATCGCGGTGGACAGGGGACAAAAAAAATGTCATTCCGGAGTTTGTTATAGTTTCTTTATTTTTTAACTGCGTGGTTTTAAATTTATATATATCAGGTAAAGTACACTCGCCATTACAAGAGTTGAATTAGTTTTAGAATATAGGGCTTACTTTTTTTTAAGAAATAAAAATATGTCGTGTTTCTCATTCCACCATTCTCATTCCAGTGTTTCCGGTGTAGTAAAATGACTTTAAACCCCACCAAAATGAGGAAAGCACCGGAATGACATCAAAAGTAGCTTCACTTTTCATAAATATTGTTAAAATATTTTTTTTTTTTTATTTTGTTTTTAATACCATACTAAGATATATGTTTATATTATTATGTAATGCCAATATAATATATATTACGAATATAAAAAGTAAAATTACTTTCATAATATGCTACTTTTCTTTCATTCTGGTGTATGAAATTTCATTGCGGTGCACTTATTTTATCATCCTGGTGTACATTTATCATTCCGTTGTATGTTTCATATTCGATCTCGAATATCTCGAAAACTATTTCAGATTTCAGGGTCCCTTTTACATATGTTTAATAATATAGTCTAAAGTATCTCTTCACATTAAAAAAAATTAAAAATAATCAAAAATAAAGAATCACACCGAAATGATACAAAAAATGCGTCTTGTTGAAATTGACCCATCTGGTGCTATAATTTCTCTCTGCGCTCCGCTAGGGTGAGCGCACACTGGTGTATGACAAAAATCGTATAAACCAGACGGAAATAATTCAATTCTCGCC
The DNA here is from genome assembly GCA_947623375.1 of Apotomis capreana. Lineage (NCBI taxonomy): Eukaryota > Metazoa > Arthropoda > Insecta > Lepidoptera > Tortricidae > Apotomis > Apotomis capreana. Next base: position 22,057,274 of record OX392501.1, read on the forward strand.
GGTCAGAATTGATCAGTGTTAGCGGGATCAACGTGAAATCTGATATTTGGCGGGGACGGTCAATTTCCTTACGCCCCTAAATAATGGATGGCGAGGGGAGAGTTATTATCTTAGTTACCAGTGCTGGTCAAATTGTTGCCACCTAATGCTGTTTAGGTAATTTGAAATATGGGCAGACCACAATTTGATATCGTTAAGGTGCACTCGGCTAATTCCGAAAATCGGGCTATTCCGAAAATGACCATTATCTACTAAACGCGGCTACATTATTTGCTCTGGCTACACTCCCTATGAAGTTCAAGTATCTCCCTTGCCGCGTCAGTTAGCTTGAGACGCTAGCGACAAAACTACGCGCGTGGCGCATCAGATTAGTGAGCGAGTGAAAAATTCCCGCCTTTTTGACATTCGGAATTAGACGACCATCGCTAACTCTGTAATTTGGTGAGTAAATGAATTGACTGCTTTTGTGTTTAAGAGATTTTCGTTTTTTAGCCATTTTAAATAGAGTTAATCTATTGTAGCTTGTATTTTATTAAATTTTCAGATTTACCCGAAGTGGGGAATTCCGTGGCCGGAATTATCCGACCTTGTTTTTCAAAGTGACAGCCAGTGGTTCTCAAACAATCAAAATTAAGTTATTGACGCGATATATAGTATGCAATAAACTTAGATCAATATTATGTAAAATTATTAGTTTAAAAAAAGTAGTCAATAAGAAAATATTACATATGTTATATCATGGACTGGCGGACGCGGTAATTGGATACGGAATCATTGCTTATGGGCGTACTTTCAAAACTTATATTGATAAGATACTACAACTACAAACTAGATTGATAAAAAATATAGTTGATAAAAAGACCAAAAACAGCTGTGCCGGTAATAACTACATGGACTTATATAAAAAAAACTAAATATTCTTCCAATCCACGAAAAAATTAAATATATATTAGCAACGGAACAATTCAAAAGAACTGAATATAAAACTGTCCGAGTGTACACCCGAAATCTACGAGTAACGTCACGCCATACCTACACGGAACCAAAAGCAAATAATTATTATGGTAAAAGGAAAAGAGAATATTTAATACCCAGAATATTTAATTCTATCTTTCCGGAAGATGAATGCGCCACTAAAGGTATTTTTAAGAATAGATTAAAAAAGATACTCTTAGATGCCCTGTCTTAGTGTAACACTTACTGTTATGGTTACTACCTACCTACTTAGTTTGATTCTAAAGAATCTAAAGTGTCTGGCAAATAGTTACCTACCTACTTCTAAGGTTAAGTGAACGTTTTTTAAGGATAGGGATCCAACCCGCACAAAACAAAATTTAAAATTTGAACCGTGAGTGTAAAGCTCACGTCATCTTTTTTGTGTGGATTGGATCGTTTTCGTTAAAAGGCGTCCTAGTTAAGATTTTAATGGTACTAATGTTAAAAAAGTGAGTGCAATACTCGCCAATAAACTTCGTGTTTGGCGAATTTTGTTATAAAATGTGTACCATGTTTTTTTGAAATAAATAAATTAATTAATTAATTAATGTGTAAGTATAACCAGGCGGGGCGCACTCCGCGATTAACGTTTCCCGCTACAAGTACATGCCGGTCCCCAGACCAGTGTGGCATATTCAGTGGCTGCCACGCTCTGCCTCGGAACGCACGTACACGTACACGATACTAGCGCCCACGCTCTACCGATTTACGTCGCAAGTGAACGTGCCGCATTTGTCTTTTTATACTAGTAGTGAAATGAATAAAAAGATAGCTAAAAACATTTGCATCGTAGCGGGATGCAGGAATTTGCTCGAATTACCATATACCACTATTATATTTAACAGCCACCAATTTTAACCATTTGTAATGTGTCATGTACTTATAACTATATTATAGCGCGTTATTAACTTATTAATTTATTACTTATCGTCCTTTGTAAACGAAATCAGTATTTATTTTTATTACTCTATCGCTCCACCACGCCGTACTATCGCTTTTTTGTATTTGTAACGTTGCATTATTTTAAATGCGTATTGTATTGTTAAAAAAAAAAAAAAGATTTTGTATTGCAGTGGTTCGCAGCAATGCCAATAAAATGTGGCATGGTGGTGTATTCAATTTGTGTAAATTTAGAAATGTATCATTTTACAGTTAAATAGTGAAATAATATACCGGGTGATCAATCCAAATGAGTCAGTAGGGAGAAAACGAAAACTATAAGAGATAGGGAAATCTGTTCTTAGGAACCATGGCTTCGATTTTAGATTTATCAAAAACTGCATTCAATTTTTTTTCGTATATCTCATGCATAACCCGGAATCGAACCCGGTCGAAATTGAGTAGAGAAAATAATAATAATTAAGATGTCAATCGATCCTATTTTTTATTGAGAACAAAGGTCTGTAAGGGTTTACATACATTTAGAGTGCTCTAAGAATCAGAAATTGCTGTTAAAGAGTGACATTCCTATAAGGTACGAACATTTGACTTTTTTTTTTATCGAAAAGCAAATATGAAATTGTTTCCAATATCCTCATAATTCAACAAAACAATTATTGTATGACAACTATAAACATAAACGGGAATTATTATGGTCAAAATGGAAAAAGTTATTTTTCCATACCTAGACAGCACGCATATTTTTATGTAGCGTTTTCAGCTTTAACAGCAATTTCTGACTCTTAGAGCACTCTAAATGTATGTACACTTATACAGATATTTGTTGCTAATAAAAAATAGGATCGATTGACATCTTTTTTTTTCTTTTTATCCTCTTCAATTTTAACCGCGTTCGATTCCCAGTTATGCATGAGATATACGAAAAAAAATTGAATGCAGTTTTTAATAAATCTAAAATCGACGCCATCATGGTTCCTAAGAGCAGATTTCCCAATCTCTTATAGTTTTCGTTTTCTCCCTACTGACCCATTATGATTGATCATCCTGTATATAATGTATAAATAATATAATTTGCTCTCTATATTGAATGCAACAAATAAATGGTCAATACATTATTATTTTATTTAATCGTTGATAACCCTCGCTAGCGTCGATGCGACAAGTGAGCCAATTCATTTTCACCGTTATTACACAACCCCAACGTTCCGTTTGGCTTGAAAGCCGTGAAAAGGGCTTGCAGGCTTCGTAGGTATCGCTACGGTCGGCCGTCTATAATAGTACATTACATCAGAGGCCGGGAAAATGAGGATTTCCGGCCAAGTAGGTATATACGGCCGAGCGAGCGTGCGAGCGAGGCCGGATAGTGATACGAGGCCGGGAATCCGTTTTCACGACGAGGCATGTATAGTGCTTTTCTCAAACATACAATGAAATAAAAAAATATACTTCAAAGAATAACACTTAATATTGTTTGTCCGATATTTTCCGAATTTGACCGAATTTTAAAAATCCGATTTCAGATTCTGACTCAGGAGCCCCAAAAACCCTCGGATACCGAATTTCAGCCTCCTAGGACCAATTTGAAATTTTCTCCATACAAATCGTTTTTTTTTCGATATTTTCCGAATTTGACCGAATTTTCGGACAAGATTTCAGATTCATATTTTTGAGCCCCGAGAGCCCCCCGATACCGAATTTGACCGAATTTGAAAAATCCGATTTCAGATTCTGACTCAGGAGCCCCAAAAACCCCCGGATACCGAATTTCAGCCTCCTAGGACCAATTTGAAATTTTCTCCATACAAATCGTTTTTTTTCGACATTTTCCGAATTTGACCGAATTTTCGGACAAGATTTCAGATTCATATTTTTGAGCCCCGAGAGCCCCCGAATCCGAATTAGACCGAATTTTAAAAATCCGATTTCAGATTCTGACTCAGGAGCCCCAAAAACCCCTGGATACCGAATTTCAGCCCCCTAGGACCAATTTGAAATTTTCTCCATACAAATCGTTTTTTTTTTTCGATATTTTCCGAATTTGACCGAATTTTCGGACAAGATTTCAGATTCATATTTTTGAGCCCCGAGAGCCCCCCGATACCGAATTTGACTGAATTTAAAAAATCCGATTTCAGATTCTGACTCAGGAGCCCCAAAAACCCCCGGATACCGAATTTCAGCCTCCTAGGACCAATTTGAAATTTTCTCCATACAAATCGTTTTTTTTCGATATTTTCCGAATTTGACCGAATTTTCGGACAAGATTTCAGATTCATATTTTTGAGCCCCGAGAGCCCCCCGATACCGAGTTTTAGCCGCCTAGCACCAATTTGAAATTTTGAAAAAAAAAGTCGCCATTTTGAATTTTTTTTTCCACAAGTGTCTAACAACCAACCTTTAAAAACAAAACCTGCTTTTTGTCAAACCAGCCAGCTGTGTGAATGACCTTGTTGTTGAAACAAAAAAAAAGTTACTTTGCAGGCCTAGGCCTGAAAAGCAGTATGAAATCCCTTTACAGTCCTCTCGAGTTGTTGCGCCCAAAAACCGATACTTCCGAGCCTATTATAAGGAACGCAAAGACAATATTTCATTGCATGTTTGAGAAAAAACTTTTACCGCCGGCAAGCCCTTATTTTCCCGGCGTCTGCAGTAATGTACTATTTTTTATGCCAATCCAAAACTTATATGGGCCAAAAAAAAAACCGGCTAGAAAAGCCACTAATCGAAGAAAAATTTTCACATATTTGTGTGAAAATGAAAACTATTATTTTTTTATCGCTATTTTTTTTCTCTCGTAGTAAATTCTGCTCCACATGTATGGAAATAGTTATTTGTTATACAAGGGGGGAAAGTTGTATTTTACCCGCGAGTGTTTAGTTGAAACACGAGCTAGCGAAAGGATCCTATGATTGACCACGAGCGAAGCGAGTGGTTCAAAATAGAATCCTGAGCGTAGCGAGTGTTTCAATACACGAGACGTAAAATAACTTTTCGCCCGTGTATAACACAAAACTTTTCACCTCACTATAGCGAGGAAAAAAGAATAAGGGTTTGTACTATATCTTTGAAAAATATCTGCAATAATCAACCATTTATTAAAACTTAGGTCTAATTAGCTTTTATGAAGGTATTTTAAACGGGATTTTTCAGAAAATAAGTTCATGTCAAATTTTACTTTAGCTGCGTTGAAACGTCAAAACTCTTTCTCCACATGTGGATAAAAAGCGATTTTCTCAATAGATATCAAACAAACAAACTGGGCTTTCCGAGCTAGTGAGGTGAAAATGTTTTTTTCGGTATGTGGATTTTTATTAAGTACATTATCATTATTTTCACACATATTGTATGGGAATGTTTTCCTGGATTCATGGCGTTGCAAGCCGGATTTTTTTTGTCCTTTTTGCAGGTGTCTTTAGGTACCCTTAAAGACGAAAAATAAAAAAATAACAGGGTTCAAACCTAGGTGCCCTGAAAAAATAATAAAAAAATCAATAAAATGCAAAAAGATGGTCAAGATATGTAAACAGGGGGCTATACATCCAGACTTTAAGGGTTAAAGTTTGAGTACCACAGATTCCTGATCGGGTAATTCCGAAATAAAAGCTTGACAAACACACGTATATGTACTTCTATAAGCCTAATCGAGTAAAAAGAGCAGGGAGGGTAATTCCAATCAAAAAAGGAATATGTCCCTTATGCAAGAAGCGCATAAAACTCATTTTCAAGTGTATTCGGATTTACCCGAACCAATTCGGAATTGCCCGTTGGCAACGAAAAAAAAAACTAGATTTGAAATGCTTGTATTTTAAAAAACTTACATTACTTATGAAAAATTCTGTAATCGATTGTTAGGCTATATCATCTAGTAAGTAAGTTATTCACTATTTCCGTCTTAAAACCTTGCCATACTGACTGGTTCATGGAGACACTTACACCTTACCAACTAGTGCAAAAAGCATTCGGAATTACCCGAGTGCACCTAAAACGCAGCAGTTGTTTTTAGTTCCAAACAGATTAAATATTAAGCCGTTTTCACCGTGTTTATTTCGCAAAACTGTTTCACGAGATTTTAAAACCGATGACAAAGGCACTGAAAATGTCATACGACCGCAACGCCAAACCAATTAAGCGTATCTGGTGCTATAATTTCTCTCTGCGCTCCGCTAGGGTGAGCGCACACTGGTGTATGACAAAAATCGTATAAACCAGACGGAAATAATTCAATTCTCGCCGGTCAGAATTGATCAGTGTTAGCGGGATCAACGTGAAATCTGATATTTGGCGGGGACGGTCAATTTCCTTACGCCCCTAAATAATGGATGGCGAGGGGAGAGTTATTATCTTAGTTACCAGTGCTGGTCAAATTGTTGCCACCTAATGCTGTTTAGGTAATTTGAAATATGGGCAGACCACAATTTGATATCGTTATTGGAATATTATGTTGGTTTGGCCGCGTTGGTTTATTTAGCTAATTGCGTTTAACTTTCATAGTTAATTTAATTTGTTCGTTAAATCATAACGACTGACTTAATAGTAAACAGCACTCCCGCATGATGAGATAATCTAATTTATCTGGGGTTTTATCATTAAAAGGCTTAAACATTACAACAAATCCAAATATATGCCAAACCTGGTAAAACTTAGTTTTGTCATTAAACAGAATTACATGCCTTTTCTATTGTCACTTTGTTTTAAACTGATTACACTGCAGAGTGGAGTATTATATATTTGAACTTGAATATTTGTGCTTGGGTCATGGTTGTTCTATGTATTTAAGTATACATTTATCTATATGTGTATGTATATCGTCGTTTAGTACTCATAAGAGAAGCCTTCTTGAGCTTGATTTGGGACTAGATCGATTTGTCTGAGGTTGCCTGATATTTATATTTATTGAGGGACAATGTCAACAGACTAAAACATTATTAATAATATTATGATTATGGAGATAAGGCAAGTTGTCTTTGTGTTGTCATATTATTATGTGTTATCTCTTCGAAAAAACCTATAACCATGCTTATTATTATGCACAAAAACATCCCGAATGAGCCCATTTTAACAGATTAACTTATACATAAAGTATGTGGTACAGTTAATGAACTATATCAATCAAAACTATATTGTTGATCAGAAATACTACAAAGTGGTCGTTAACTAAATTTTTAATTCATTATATGAATGGATAATAAGCATGAATAATCAATTTCAATCTTAAGCAATGAAATATCCTATTCATCATCTTGAACAATATTGGATGCGGGACGGTTATCATCACTATTGAAACAAATGGATTATGGTATACTTCACATAATATCAGTTATATCAGTAATGTTAACGTGCAACTTATATAATCTTTATACTTATATCAAATTAACAAAATTAAATTGGTGCTGCAAACATGTGATTTAGGAACAACATACTAGGCCTTAAATAAAATGTACTATTTCAACTCATTGATTGTCGTTCAAATACAGGCAGTAAAGTTATCGGTCTGTTCATACTAGCAAGGGCCTAATTAGTTGTGTAGTAACTGCTTTCCAGTGTTCAATGAACTGACGTGAGAGACTTCGTCCTGTACTCGACTGAAGTTATTTTTTACTTAGAGACTTAGAGACTGTATACATCTCTAATAAACTTAGTGTACTGTACAATGACGCTCAGAGACCTTATACATCTCTGAGGAATGAAATTTAACTATTATCATATATTTATTATTTATATTTTTTTATTTTGTAAATTGTGACGCCTAGAGACCATATACATCTCTAAGAAATTTAGTTTAATTATTTATTTATTTATTTTTTCTTTTGTATAGTTAGTTTCTTATTCAGTCCTTAACTTTTCTAAGGATTTAAATTAATTTTTTTTTTTTGCATGTTGTGACGCCTAGAGACCATGTACATCTCTAAGAAATCTAAATTAAGTACTTAATTATTTTGTTGCATTAGTTATTGATTTTGACTCCTTGAGACCTTATACATCTCAACGGAATTGAATTATTTCATTAATTAATTATACCGATCTATATTGCGTGTCGTGACGCCTAGAGACCTTCTACATCTCTGAAAAAATCACTTTATTTTATATAATTTTTAGTGTAAACATTGATTTGGAGACTTGTACATCTCCTCTAACATATATGTATCAATTACCTAGCTATAATATAATTGTATTAGTTTTTAAGTATAATTCACGAAAAAATGACTTACTGTTGAGTTTCTTTCGGCTTTCTTCTCAACAGCGGTCTCCTCTTGCGAAATGCCGGTAGACTCACAATCTGACTTGTAAAAGTGCCCTTGTGGCCTACTTACTGAATAAATTATTTCATTTCAGTAATGCAAATAGCTTTAATAAATGTTATACTAACGACCCGCCCCGGCTTCGCACGGGTGCAATGGTGATACTAAAATAAAGTGTTTCTATACTATTATGCATGTATTATAAAATTGAATCACTTGAATCACTCTATCTATTAAAAACACGCATCATAGTCCGTTGCGTAGTTTTAAAGATCTAAGCATATATAGGGACACACAGACATCAGAAAGCGACTTTGTTTCATACTATGTACCTAGTGACAAAGAATGTGTATATAGAAAGTATCGTCAGCCAATTAGTCACCCTAGCAGTAGACCATATCAAACCAACATATCGTATACCTAGGGATCCCTCTCCCTTATTCGTAACTGAGTGAAAATATCACATAATCGCATCGCATGTCATCCACCAGTGTTCGTGCTCGCCATAAGTGCCGCTGACATCCGAACGATACATGTCCGCCCGATGACGCGAAAATCAAGTTGTACGCTTTACGCAGCGCGCTGATTCCGATTGACAAGTGAACAGTCCCGGGTAGGGTGGGGCGGCGCTGAGAGCGGACTTGTTATATTCACATGTCACATGTTAAGTGACTTTGTAGTGATTTGACGTCAATACCTTGACAATTTTTGTATTGAATCATCCCAATAGGTGATATTTCCAGACCGAGCAACAAACTCTGGGTTGATATGTCAATATTGATGATCGAAGCTTCCTTCTAGCTAAAATGCTCCTAAAGGAAGATACGAGCAAAAATATGAAGAAAGTGCCGGTTTTTTTCAATATGGCGGCGGGCGCGGAGGGGGGGAAATTGTGCATTTTACATTTAAAACACTGACTAACCATCCTAGACAACATATCAAAAATTCAAGACTACCGGACCGTTTGTAAGGTCAAACTCCTTTATTCACTGAATTATAAGTCTTGTGCAAGTCCTAATACAACCGTGCGAATTAGCTCACTCGGAAACAGGCAAGTAGATCAAAATTACTAGCATGAATTGATAAGACACGTTCCATTTCCATTCAATACTTAGACCATAACCTCTCAGCAAATCCAGGAAAAAAATGTTTTGAGTCTTGCATGAACTCCGAGACGACCTACTATGGATGTACCTACTAGACTTATCGCCCGCACTCGAACCACACGCTCAAAATATACGTATTTGGCATTAACATTTCCAATCGCCTTAATTGATTGGAAGACGAGACCCGCCGCTGCACTCTCGTTATGGAATATTACGTAAAATGTATAGATAACATGGCGTTATTTTGCGCAGGAATGTATTAGGTCGGAAGAAATTTAACATTTGGGGGATGTTTTGGAGCCGAACATTTATGCACAGGACTACGCAAACCTGTTGGAGTTTTGTACAGCATTAACATTAAAATTAGATATTCTTTTAGGAAAAAAAAGGTAGGTATCTTACACAATAATACCCCTGGGCAGGACGCGCATCGTGAGGTTTATCTATCAATCAGCATACCTACCTAACCACCGGTAGCTTGGGCCCTGCCATCACTTTGTCGTATAAATATTATATGTTTATGAACACAACGTTCAACTCATGTTGAGTCGCAGCATGCAATTTTCAAAAAACGGTCCCGTAAGCATTTTGAAAATTGCATGCTGCGACTCAGACATAATTCATACAAAAAATTGGGCAAGTGCGAGTCCGACTCGCGCATGAAGGGTTCCGTACCTATATATATAATCTATAACAAGTTTGTTGTATGGGAGCCCCCCTTAAATATTTATTTTATTTTATTTTTAGTATTTGTTGTTATAGCGGCAATAGAAATACATCATCTGTGAAAATTTCAACTGTCTAGCTATCACCGTTCTTGAGATACAGCCTGGTGTCAGACGGAAGGACGGACAGCGAAGTCTCAGTAATAGGGTCCCGTTTTTACCCTTTGGGTACGGAACCCTAAAAAGTTCCAAAACCTTTATATACCTATAACAACTATGAGTATGAGGAATGTTCAGCTGTAGACGGAGCGGAGTCTTGCGAAGACAGAAGTCGAAGACCTAGAGGGTCCTAACTTACGTCTCCCTACGCACTGTCCGTGAAAATATTAATTAAAAAAAAAGGCAACAGTATCTAAAATGGACATGCCAGTGGGTCTTCTATGGGCGCCACGCTATGACATGCTACAAGCATAAGTCACAGGATATAACCCAATCCAAACATACTCCATGAACCATTGGCTACATAATGGAGGTTTCAAATCTTGAAATAACAAAACACTGTGTAGATATGATTTACTTAGGCTTGTTTACGTAGGTCCGACATTAATCCCATGTAATTCTAAATATTATTAAGCGCAAAAAGGATACTGGAATAAGATTTACTTTTACCGAAACAAACAAAACTCAAGTTTAACTAATTACCTATACAATTTTGAAATCTTTAAATTATGTTTCAGGGAAGCGGTGATTAAATGGTTCTGAATTGAAAAAAAACTTGTCGTGTCAACCTGGCGAATTGTAATTAATAATTGAACAACGATACCGCTCGGAATTATAATTATCTTAAACAGGGTATACTTGAATAACTTGGTTTCATGATTTAAACTTACGAATATTCATAAATTGTAACTAAAATCTGGCTTTAATGTAGATTACATGTAGGATTTTTTTCCCTTGCGTTAGTTGGTATTTTGGATTAGTTTAACTTTGATCTTTTTATTTAATTATATTTTTATTAATGTGTACAAACGGTAGAACATGTTTTTATTGAATACCATTACCATATAATTACCATTATCTTTGCTATTGGCGTTAATATGAGACATTGTTAACAATTATTTTGTGGGATTTTTGGAGACCAAAAACGAGATATCTTGCAGTATTATTATGTAAAAAATCAGAAGTATCGCTAGTTTCGCATCATATTACCTTAATTTAAACTTTTCAATCTGGTTATGTCCTAGGGGACATGTGGTTTCCAAAGCAAAAATCTAGATATGTCAGTTATATGGCCGAGATAAAGCGGAAATGTTGTTAAATTGGGAATATCTCTGCCAATAATGCCTCGTTGAATAAGGGCGTAGATCTTAGTTTTTGTCTCAACTCCTAACTTCGATTCCATTGATTTAATCAAAGTAGAACTGCGTCGATGTTCGTCTCCATCAGAATTCTGATCATTAGTGTATACAGAGCCTTGTTTACAGTTTGAGATCTATTTGTTTTCGATCTAAACTCTGATTCATCAAAACTTGGTTTGGGTTGTTAATTTTCTGTAACAGACCCCGTGTGAGACGGCATTTTGCTTGGGTTGGGTAAATTGCATCTGACCAGTTTACTTAACAATCAAACTAGAAGTAAATGGTTAGTTTATTATCAGAGAAAATAATGCAGAGTCATCAAAACTTGGTTGGCTTAATAAGAGTATTTGAAATTATGGAACTATAATATCATATTTTGACGACGCGGTCGGCGCAGTGGTAGTGGAGCCTACTGAGCCGGCGGTCGCGGGTTCGAATCCCAGCAAGGGCAAACAAGTGTGTGTGTGTGATGAATTCTAGTATTTGTTACTGGGTCATGGGTGTTATCTATATAATTTATATTTCTGCGGTTAGGGCTGCAGAGCGAAAAACCTCTTGGCGATGCGGGCCGAAAGTATTATTATTATGTATATCGTCGTCTAGTAACCATAGTAGAAGCATTGCTTTATTTGGGACTCGATTTGTGTAAGATTAGCTCTTGATAGCGACATTTTCAAATCATAATATCTATTAATTTTATTTTATTTTTTTCGTTACAGTGATCACCGTCGTAAAAACGTGTGAAAATATTTAGTATCTACCTGTTGCACTTTAATAGTTACAGCCCTGAGACTGACAGACAAACAGACGACCGGCGATGGTTCAGTAATAGTATTGCGTTATTACCCATTGGGCACGGAAAGTCGCACCCATAAAAAGACAAAAGTCTCAATTCGACTGTTATTTTTTCCGCTTAAAAACGCGGTATTCAAATTCCTGAAAGCGTTGTCTTAAACAATAGAGCAATTTGCTCAACATTAATTATCCAAATTAACATCTGATAATTTCGTAAGCCCTTCTCAGTAAAAACAAGTCCTGGGGGGTAATTCGACCAATTTTGGAGAGATGATGAAGATCTCTTCATTACATCGCCATCCGTCACTTTTGACGTGTCCCTACTTGACAAGTGGCGATATCCCTAGAACATCGAAACTTCGTCAATCTGGTCGCGCTTAATTTGCGTTTCCTTTGTATATGACGGAATAAATAACAGGCGCATACTTTAACTTGACCGTGTAGTGCGTGAAATTAGTCAGTTACGTTTCGTTCAAAATAGAAATTCATATGCATGAATAGCATTTTTGACAGTAATTATCGCCTTCATCATCATCATCATCATCATTTCAGCCACAGGACGTCGACTGCTGAACATAGGCCTCCCCCAGTGATTTCCAGATCGGCCGGTTGGAAGCGACCTGCATCCAGCGGCTTCCTGCAACCTTTACCAGGTCGTCTGTCCACCTTGTGGGTGGACGTCTTACGCTGCGCTTGCCGGTGCGTGGCCTCCATTCGAGAACCTTACTGCCCCATCGGCCGTCAGTTCTACGTGCTATGTGCCCCGCCCACTGCCACTTCAGCTTGCAAATCCGTCGGGCTATATCAGCGACTTTTGTTCGTTCACGGATCTCCTCATTTCTGATTTGATCTCGCAAAGAAACACCGAGCATAGCCCTCTCCATAGCGCGCTGTGCAACTTTGAGCTTCCTTATAAGGCCCACAGTAAGAGGCCACGTTTCTGTTCCGTATGTCATCACTGGTAACACACATTGATTGAAGACTTTCGTCTTTAGGCATTGAGGTATATTATCGCCTTCGTATTTCCAAAATTGAGATGAGATATGTCACTTGAAGCTCATCGCATTTAATTGACAGTTCAAAGGCGATATCACTGTTATCTAATAGAGTTTTGACGTTTTTCGATCTCTCAAACGGCATTCTCGAATTAAGTCCCTGTAATAAGTAATCTTGTTGCATAGCTATTGTTAGTGAGGTGCGAGGGACGGACCGAAGTTAAGGCAATTCCCCTACTTAGATCACAAGTTTTGAGTCCGACACACTTTGTAAAGGATGGGCTATTTACGCAGTACCGCTTTTGGATACTGTTACTATTATTATTTGAGGAAATAAGAAGCTATATTATTGAGTAGCTGTGCCCCGCGGTGTTACCCGCTCATCCCACGGGAACATTACATTTATTCGGGATGAAAAGTATCCTATGTCCGTCCCCGGGACTGTAACTATCTATATACCAAATTTCATCTAAATCGGTTCAGCGGTTTAAGCGTGAAGAGGTAACAGACAGACAGACAGACAGACACACTTTCGCATTTATAATATTAAGTATGGATTGCAGGCATATACATGTCTGCAATCAATAGTACAACTTTTAATGTATAATGTGAATTTGCGATTATTTCCTTAACATTAAAACGACTGGGTCGTGTATAAACAGGGGGGGTATTCGACCAATTTTAGAGATATAATGGAGATCTCTCATTTTCATCGCCATCCGTCACTTTTGACGTGTGCCTACTTGACAAGTGGCGATATCGCAACTTCGTCATTCGGACGCGCAAAACTTTCGTTTCCTTTGTATGTGACGGCATAAATAACAGACGCATACTTTAAATTGACCGCATAGTACGTGAAATTGGTCCGTTACGTTTCGTTCAAAACAGAAATTTATATACATGAATAACATTTTTGACAATCATTATCGCCTTCGTATTTCCAAAATTGAGATGAGATATGTCACTTTTAAGCTCATCGCATTTAAATGACAGTTCAATGGCGATATAACTGTTATCTAATGGAGATTTGACGTTTGGAGATATCTCCAACGGCATTCTCGAATTGGGCCCCAGTTTTTCGTTCATCGGTACTTTCTACCAGATTATGAAGAAGCAAAAAATTATGTTATGGATCTTTCTTCCGTGAACAAAATAGTTAGCACCGTTTTTATACAAATATATATTTTGTAGATTAGGAAAAGTTCACATCATATTAAATGTTGAGTTTTTTACTCGCGTTCGAAGAAATTCATTTCCTTAAAGTAAGAACTACATTATTGGTACGTGGAGACGTGGAGGCAATGCTTGAAATACGTCTGCTTTAAAACGTCTCCAAGATGAAAACAGAGCTGTACAATTCTCAACAAAGAAACTTCACAGTAATTTAGTTAGTTTCTATTTAGTTCCGTATTCGTAATGGCAGCTCGACAATATGAATGAAATTAAACTCAGGTATTTGTAAAGAGGATGCATTTGGCTCGGTTTGCAGTGCAGCTGCCTACTGAGTCGGCGGTCCTGGGTTAGAATCCCGGCCAGGGTAAATATTTGTGAGTGAGTGTGATGAAGATAACATCCATGACCCAGGAACAAATATTCGAGTTCATCACACAAATATTTACAGGCTTTGCTTAGTTTGGGACTAGGTTGATTTGTGTAAGATTGTCCGTTAATATTTATTTATTTATTAAAAAAAAAGACTCCTAGCATACTAAAAATAAAACATGAAAAATATCAAATGGTAATACGTTCATTTGTAAAACTTCGAATGAAAGGATGGGAGCAATATGTCTAATTGCTAAATGATGTCTCCTTTAAAATTATAACTTTTGATGTCTTTCAGTCCAGCTCAAACAGCAAACAAATATTTTTTACTTCTTCTGGACAAAAAGTTATTTTAGCTGGAGCGGCCTGCGGGGTGCTAGCTACTGTCAGCCGTTTATTTAACTGGGCCTAGGGAGAATCACTCACCCAGGGCGCATTTTTTACGTGGCGAAATGGCATTGTGTCACTCTGAATATATTTGTCCTCGCTCACTTCGTTTGGTCGTCTTAATAATAACTTCGAGTCACAGTGGCGTATTTTAGGTCCTTGTCAAACAATCAATTAATATTTCCGCTAAATTGTCGCGATAAGTCTGAGATAGGTATTGCTAAATTGAAGATATCGTAACAATCCGTCGAATTAGCATCCTGACCTGTTAGCTGTTTTGTTAGCATTTGCTACTTGTATTTTCTGCTGTATTTAAAATTTCAGTAAGTTGGTATAAAAGTCTAAATATATGTTGGTATAATAGTCTATTTATTTCTGAAACGTACTAAAAAGCTAAGCCGCAAGAACAATCGACTTAATTATGGTAATGTTAATGAAATAGAAGTTCATCGAAATAAAGACAACATTCTCTTAACATCATTTCTAAATCCGATAGAAAACCCACTCATTCGTCAGCCTTAGGCTCCTACGAGATCTTTTCTAATGAAAAAATCTTTTCATTTCATTCCGCGGTTAGGGCCAATTATTTTTTGAAATAGGCCTATCCCACCCGAGGACATGTAGGGTTCTTTGTCAGTACAATACTAAGTAGCACCGCCTGTAGCGGCAACTAGGCGAGACTCAAGGCGCCTCGGGCCCTGTCTGCTTCCCTACTTCATTTGAATCTAGACACTTTCATGTTACACGTACAAAGCTTTGCAACGAACGTGAGACAAAGTTGCGTTAAACATGCTTGCAGATCTTTGATAGTGAAATTGCAATTTTATTTTAAGGCTCCTGAGACAATTGTTGGAGTTCGATTTTATTGTTTACATTTTAAATTGTTGCGATCTATACATATTCGAATAGAATTTTAAACCAGTTTAAACATTGATGCTAATAAAACATTGATATAAATAATATAATTTGCTCTCTGTATTGAATGTAAGAAATACATAAAACATAGGTACAATAAATGAAATAATGAACTTTATTTTGATAGTAGGCCACAAGGGCACTGTCTGAGTCTCATTTCACAACAGGAGACCACTGTTGAGAAGAAACGCAGAAAAACTCAACAGTCAGCTTTTTTTTAGAAAGCCTTTTTTCATATTTGAAAGGACGTAGTTTGTCGTTGGTCTCATTGTCATCAGGAAGTTATAAGAAAATAATATTGTTGACGAAACAATTAGAAAAATTATTGATTTTTACTTCAACTAAATGTGTGTATATTTAGATACTTTCAATTTATTTTATCTTATTAGTTACACGGGCGGAAGGATGCTTTGGCAACAGCTCGATTCCAACAAAAAATAAACAGACGCAATTAATAGTTATTACGGTTTGACCTCACGTAAAAATTTTCGGGAACAGCCCGACATGTTTGTGGGCAGATCACCAGATGGTGTAGCAGCACGGATAGCTGTCCCTTGATGTAGAGCTCCACGAGTTCGAGCAGTGGGGACGTTCTTGATTTTTTTTACGTGAGTTTAAACCATTTACATTAAAGATGTCTCACGATAATTTGAATAATATTATAGACAGCATTAAGACATTTAAAAAATACATTAGCCATGATAAAAAAAACTTGAAAAGAACATTATTTCTATAAAATGAAACATTATAATGTCTCATTATTTTTAATATGGATACACCACAATTTATATCTTTGAATCCATGGATGGTTTGATTATTTCAACAGTAAATATTTAAATGAACAAGGCAAAGGTTGTTCAACCTTAACTTAGAGATTACAAGAGCTACAAGACAGCCGAAGTTGGTGTACATTACAAGAACGCTACAGTCTGATGCAAATGTTGTGAATACTTATTAAGAACTTCCACACATAGCCGGTAATCATTCTCGTCATCTAACGGAGACGTAGGCCAACCCATGGGGTCTCAAAAAGGCTCAAGTTCTACGTTACTTCCACGTTTAAGACCTTTAAGATCTTGGTGCTCAAGTTCATCAAAGTCGTAGTTTGAATGTCGCTAGACGTAGCCATTGGACGTTTTGTTGTTGTGTTGTGACAACTTTGACGGAGTAGTAGGGAGCCGCAACATGGTAATAATTTGATCAGGCGCCTGTACGCGTAACTTTATGCCAATTGAAAAGTTTCACTGCACTGAAACTGGAATATGTTGAAACAACAGTTGAGTGACGTTGGCTGGCGGCTCTTTCTAGTTTTATTCCTATGGAATGACGAGCAACGGAACAGCTTAGTACTGAATTTGTAAAACATGTAATCATGCGAAAACACCACATTTTTTATAGATCAAGTTTTTTTTTCTGCGTTTCTTCTCAACAGTAGTCTCTTCTTGTGAAATGTCGGTAGAGTCAGACATGTAAAAGTGCCTTTGTGGCCTACTTGCAGAATAAAGTTAATTATTTCATTAAAAGAAAATCCAAATCAGCCCAACCGTCTTCGAGTAATCGGGAAACATGAGGTTATTCACCATAGCAAAATAATAATTAAACAAATTAAAGGCTTTTCTATTTCCTGAAACACAGGGGAAACTCTAGTTCAGGTTATGCTAATTGTGAATTGAGTTGTTTATTAAGTATAGAATTTTACCGTACCTCTGTGCATTATGTTTTTTTCAATAAATGTATTTGTATTGTATTATATTATAATAAGAAATCCCGACCACCCTATATAATTTATTAAAACCCCACACAACCCCTCCCTCTCGCGAGCAGCAGCAAATTAAAACATTTCACTTATCCTTTTTCGTCCGAGAACAATCGCATCGCTTTCTCGGCGGCAACCGGTCATCAGTCAAACGGAGTGGCCACTCGGCCACAAGGCTGCTTGATAGCGGCCCACAATGTATTTTTATGTATATCAACTATATAGTATAATAAATGCGAAAGTAGCTCTCTCACAGTTATTATATTAGTTAGGATGTGGTGGCAGACAGATACCTGTCCGTTAACAGTGTACATAGATAGTTTGAGTTCCAAGGAAGGACAAAGGATAGTTTTTATCACGGAAATCATTTTTAAGGATCTAAAAGGCTGGGGTGGTATTAATTATGGAAGTGCGTTATGGAAGTGGTTTAAGCTCTAATTAATTTGGAACGAAATTTTATTCCGGCATTTCATTAATTTCGTCGTTAGTTTTTTTAATCTTCATGAGAATAATATATAAAATAGCAACCCTAATAAATCCTACCCACGCTTTATAATTTAATAAAAACCTATACAACGCCACCCTCGTGAGCAGCAATGAATTAAAACATATCACTTATCAATCGCATCGCTTCTCGGTGGCAACCGGTCATCAGTCAAACGAAGTGGCCACACGGCCCTCAATGAACTTCATAATCAATTAATATAATCAATGCGAAAGAATGTCCTAGTTTGTATCTGGTTTAACATTATAGTTGCCAAAGTAACTCTATCTGTAGCTTACCTCTTCACGCTTAATCCGCTAAACTGATCTAAACAAAATTTGTTACAGAGATAGTTTTAATTCCACCCACGGTCTGAAATGTAATAAAAACCTAGATAACGCCACCCTCGTGCGCAAATTAAAACATTTTACTTATTCTTTTTCGCCCGAGAACAATCGCATCGCTTTCTCGCCGGCAACCGGTCATCAGTCAAGCGGAGTGGCCACCCTGCCGCACGGCTGCTGGATAGCAGCCCACAATGTACTGCTATCTCTTATACTAATATTATATGTAGATGACAAAGTAACTCTGCCTGTCTGTTACCTCTTCACGCTTAAACCGCTTAACTGATCTAAATGATATTTGATACACATATAGTTTTAATTCTATCCACCCTCGTGAGCAAATTAAAACATTTCACTTATCCTTTTTCGTCCGAGAACAATTGCACCGCTTTCTCGGCGGCAACCGGTCAACCGGTCATCAGTCAACCGGAGTGGCCACTCTGCCGCTTGGCTGCTGGATAGCGGCTCTCAATGCACTTTTAATTTATCCCTATTATCCATACTAATACCATAAATGCCAAAGTAACTCTGTCTGTCACCTCTTCACGCTTTATTCGCTAAACTAATCTAAACTTGGTACACAGTTAGTATTAATTCCACCCGCGGTCTGAAATCTAACAAAAACCTAAATAACGCCACCCTCGTGAGCAAATTAAAACATTTCACTTATCCTTTTTCGCCCCAGAACAATCGCATCGCTTTCTCGGCGGCAACCGGTCATCAGTCAAGCGGAGTGGCCACTGTGCCGCACGGCTGCTGGATAGCGGCCCTCAATGCACTTTTACTTTATGAATTTATAGTTCTCCACGTTTCGTTTCTCCTCGTTTATCATGCTCCGTACTGTCAAAGGATTTGAATTTTGAATCGGATAAAGCCACGTTATGCAAAAAAACGAGTTTGTCTAGATTGCTGACTTTCAGCTAAATTGACTAACATTCGTTTTGTAGGGAGAAAGAAAAGCATTTGATTAGTGACGCTCGCTGTGAGTTACAATAATGTTCTATTGTTGTTAAGTGTATTCTTCTTACATTAAGAATGTATTTAGGAATGTAATGCCTATTCTTGAAATTAAGTATATTTAGTTACAATGTATCTTTAAGGAAATACTAACACATATTAATAGGCATCGTACTTCTGATAGCACGGTAGGACTTAAAAGAGTTATGGAGCCGATATTAACATTAAAATACAATTCATATTCATTCTCATAAGTGTATTTCATTCGAAATTTTAATTTTATAGTCAAAGTCAAAGGAATATACAAATACCTGATTAGGTATATTTTTTTTAGGCCTTTTGTTTCGACTACATGGTTTCTGGAGTAAATAGGGTTCTACATTGATCGAATAGCCAGCTTTGACTAGAAAATGCATGACATTAATATAGTATACGTTAAAAAAAAAAAACTTATACTAAGGTATAGTAGGATTCCTGGTCTCTTCCCCCAGGTAGCTCCTTTTTCAATTTTTCTTTAAGCTTTGTTCTTTGTATTTAATGCTTATACTAAGTTAGCTAAAACTATGTATAGGTATTAGAAAGTATTATAAAACCATGGCCCTTTTGGCAGCGTGCCCATCACATAGGTAGCATTCCCGCGGTGTATTGCGATGGCTATTCTTTGCACGAGAAAGCTGCCTGCGCGAGGGTCACCCGTTGCCGCCCTAAGGCGTTAATATAGTTAAATCTTCGTAATATTGTAAAAAATATTATATATTATTTTATTCATAATTTTAGTCATTTAATGCTTGGGAATGTTAACCACAATAACCATAAAGGCAGTTTGGAATGAAATAAATAAATGAGTATAAGTATGAATTTGTATTTTAATGTTAATATCGGCTCCATCGCTCTCTGCAGTCCTACCGTGCTATCAAAAGTCCGACTACTATTAATTAAGTAATAGTACTTTGTATTAAAATATTTTTTATATCTTACTGGAAACTGGAAACCTCGTTTTCTACTACTGAAACCCTACAACATTTTTTGAAGTAAAACTTCTATCCGACTTCCAACAAGGTTGCGTTAAACGTTTAACGCTACCATGGAGGGGCTAGGAAAGCACTGTTGCGTTAAACGTTCAACGCTCCTGGGTAGGGGGAATAGAAAGACAGAGCGAGAGTGAAGAAGTTTGTCTTAAAGAAGCAATATGAGTTCACTAAAAATCAATTTCTACCCCTTCCTATTTTCATTTCCACATTACGAAGTTTCACTTCTTCCGCGCGGAGGGAGACCACGCACTTTTTTTTTTTCAATAAATAAACGAAAGAAAACAAACTCACTTTGTCCGCCACGCGACTCATCTGTTAGGTACATTCCCTACTGGCACTTTGGTGCCGCGCTACCATTTATATAGTCGCGTTGAAGAAGTGAGTTCACAGTTCTACGCGACTAATGGTATTGGTAACACTGCACACTGGCAATCTTTCTATTCCAAGAAAACGATGCGACCGTTCGCGGCGAGGCGGACGATAGAGAATAGGTGAAATATTTTAATTTAAGTAAGTATTTTATATAGGATCTGCGCGCCCTTAATATCCCTAACTGGCATCCTCAGTTACAGTAAGTAAGTAAGAATTATATTGAATTAATTCCAACGAATGATAGAGACATTATCTTTAAATTAAATATGAGTCATTATAATTTTGTTTTTGATATTATGGCTCTATAAGATGTCCACGATCCTATAAAAAATGTATTTTATTATGACATTTTCAATTTAATTTGCTACAAATATAGAAGAAACAATTTATTCCCAATTACCCATTTGAATATTGCAAAATGAGTAAAATCTAAATAAAATAAACATTTTGACTCCCCCAAACGTGAGGTTATAGTTTATACTCCAAGTACATTTTCCTTATTTTCATACGTTGCTAGCATATTACGAAATTTAGATACTTCATAAAAACTAACTGAGTTTATTTATCAGGAAACTATAGTCTATTCTTATAGATTAATTTAATTGAATACCTACGCTGAACTTGAAACTATTATCCTATTTTCCAAACCAACGACGTCTCCTAAGAGTTATCTGCAATACGAACAGATGGCCTCGTTTTCCTTTAAAGTAGACTTTTGTATCTTTACAGCAAAGCGAACGGATTATACACTTTGACCACACATTTTTCTAGAGCACAAAAGAAAACCCGTACTGTGACCACGACCTAAGGTCTCGAATCGGATAAAAGTTATTATCAAGTCAGCGACTGTCGTGGGCCGTCGTTCCGTGTTTTACTGCGATTGATTCCGTCCACAGGACGGTCCGGATGGAGCGGGACTATCCTGTACTTATCTAATTTTATTGTCACTCGCCGCCGTCGAACCCTCTGTTCGGACCGCTTCGGAGAAAACTAGAAAATTCTTTCGTCCCCTTCGGATATTTTTATCTTAAAAGGACATCTTTATTCGCAAGCAGTTAAACTCATTTCAACATCTAACGGCCGTGAGATAAACGGGTCCGCTGAACTTTAAGCCTGGATAAGACATAAAAAACGCTTGTCTTCAAAATATCGACAGCGTTAACGTTACGCTCGAGGAAAAACTCTTGTAATGGGCAGTTGTAAATTATAATTCCTATAATAGAGATAAGTAACGTTATTTAAAAACAGTCGCGTCTTTAATCATTTTAGGTGATTTTTAACGAACGATTAATTATGTTATATTTAATGAGTTTTTAGTAAAGTTATCAATCAACATAATTTACCTTAAAGTAACTAACATTGGAGATGCGTCCATTTTGAAATTATTTTCTCTCTAAGCTTGTTTGGTTTATTCCATGACATCTTATTAGTATTTTTTACTTTTTTTTACTATACAATACTACGCCACAATTTCTATGCAAGAAAAAGCGAGAATTAAATTTTGTTGAATATTTTGCAGGACTTTATTGGAAACAAATAGAGTGTACAGCGGGCGTGAGTGTAGTTTTTTCTCGTGACTAAATTGTATGTTTTTAAAGATCCTCGACACAAATGGCTAGTCATCATGAGACCCTGAGAGTGAGGAAATGCTGCCAGCACATTCGGTACCATGCCACTGGGCATAGTTGTTA
The DNA here is from genome assembly GCA_947623375.1 of Apotomis capreana. Lineage (NCBI taxonomy): Eukaryota > Metazoa > Arthropoda > Insecta > Lepidoptera > Tortricidae > Apotomis > Apotomis capreana. Next base: position 22,079,807 of record OX392501.1, read on the forward strand.
TCTAGCTTAAATTTCTATTAACCGTTTCTTTGTTTTGCCTTTTTGCTGTTGTTAAAATAAATTATCCGTACTTGATTGAGTGATGTAGAAAAAGCTATTAAATCTAAGAATAACGGCAAAATTTTGAACTCTTAGCTTAAAAACCGAACCAAGCTAAGAACCATCTCGACAGACAAGACTTTTAATTTAAAAAAACGCACTCGATTCAGATACGCATCGTCGGTTGTTAAACAAGCTTCAGTCCATTACTCTACATTTGCATTAGTACATAACATATAAATTAAATGTAACAGTTTATTTCTGCGAAGCTTACGGACGTGGCATAATTTTCAACTGGTTTATTCCTCCGCGAACATATTAAACAACCATCAAAAACAAGCACTTCATACCCAGACTTCTGCCGAGACCGCGTTTTCATGTTCGACACATTAGATATGATAATTGGTACATTTGCGTTGCGGACGGAATGACATCGCGTCATAACGCTATCCTTTACATCTGAAAAGCAATAATAAGTACGTCAGCTCATACACACTTATTACCTTTTAGGATTGGAGAATACGTGCGAGCCCCAACTCGGCTGCGTGTTGCTCCCAATGTAATTTACCGCGAGTTTGAATGCCTTGCGAGACCGCGAGGTAATTATAACTAGTTTAGAATTTATGTTGATGCACTGACTGTTAGTTTACCGAATTGTATCAAGTGCTACGTGTATACTGGAAAATAGATAGGGTAGCTAGTTTATTCTAGGGATATTTTTGATGACACGTTTTCGATTTACGTTCTCTCACAGCACTTTATCTTTATCTGTTAACTTGAAGCAGCTTATAATAGCAAAAGTCGATATACTTTATATAGGCTACATCAAATTGAATAATGATCGTTATATGACCTATACTATACATCGCTCAAATGGTTATTTAATAATTGTCAAACAAATAGGTATGATCCCAGCGCATAATGCAACATATTGAAATGAATTGAAATAAAATATTTTATTTACTAAACAATACGTAAATGTATACAAGATGGATCACATTAGTCAACAGTCTCTATTTGCTAAAACAATTATGTCTATACTCATCATCATCATCAACAATACTACACAGTCCTTGAATGGAAACATTGCCAGCGTTACCATTGGTCGCGAAGAACTCTAAACTCACTTTTTCATCACGACATGTAAGTCCTGCCTCGTAGCACCAAAGGGCCAGCAGGGAGCGGACCTAACAGATGAGTCGTGCGGACGTATTAACCAGTCGTCAGAATTCACAACACGCTGGGAAAGTGAGCTTGTTTCCTTAAACACTAAAATCTTAGAGTTGCCTGCTCTAATTCTGATCCTTATATCATCATCATATCAGCCGATAGACGTCCACTGCCGGACAAAAGCGTCCCCAAAGCTCTTCCACAATCTCTCAATTAGAGTCTAATACAAATTAAAATACGAGCTCCTCCTATGGCAAACAATAATTCATGTACAGTACTTTTATCTCACGAGCGCGGGTGAGCCATGTTTGTGTGAGTAATAAAAAAAAATATAAAAAAAAATAAAAACATTTATTTCGACCAACTGGGATCATAGTGCTTACAAAATACGTTAGTAACAGACTGAAATTCTTATCCTACGGTTAGTATAACATTATTATTAAGGTGTATTATAATATAGTTTGCATTTAATAAATTCGCTCAGTACTTACAAGGGCTTGAAAGGCTTGATTGTCAGTACATGAACCATATGGCAGTGGTTCAAATATTGACAATCAAACCTATCGGCAAATGCCCTCAGGATGCCGTTAGCGCTAGCCCGCACCCTGCGCGCCAGGGATGTGCACCGCTTTCTCATGGTTGCATAAAAGCAATCAACCCCTGCTTCTGCGAACATCCCAGACGCACTACAGAAACGAGGTAGCCCCATCAGCACCCTGAAAGCATTGTTGTACTGCACGCGTAGAGCATTGAATTGTTTTTGCGTGTAAGAGACCCACAGACTGCTCGTGTAAAGGGATGTACAGAAAGCTCTGAATAGCGTTATTTTAACCTCAGCTGTACAACGAGCAAATCGGCGGGCCACCATGTTCGCTCTGACAGACAATGCTCTTCTCTCTCGCTCAATGTCTGCATCGTCCTTCAAATCACAGGTTACCACGTGCCCTAAATATTTAAAAGAATCCACCTTCTTTAGAGGCGTGCCGTACAAACGAATGGGAGGTACAGGCAGCAGATCTTTTCCTTTGACTCGAAAGACCATGCATTCACTCTTCTTAACATTATATTGCAAGCCATGACTCAATGCAAACCTCTCACATACTGCCAGCAGCTTCGTTAGGCCACAGGGTGAGGCACTCAACAGCACCATGTCGTCTGCATAGCTAATATTATTAAGACATACATCATCAATGTGGCAGCCGACATGGGTATTGCTGAGCTCCTCTATCAGCGCATTGACGTACAAGTTGAAGAGCTTAGGCGAGGTTATTCCCCCCTGCCTCACCCCACACTGCAACCTGTACGGCTCGGAGTGTGCGTTTGCCCATCTTACCACATTCACCTGGTTACTATACCAAAATTTAAATATTTTGTAAAGCTCCGTGGGCATATTGGTGGCTTTTAGCTTTTCCCATAGAACGTCGTAGTTAACCAGGTCGAACGCTTTAGATAGGTCAAGAAAGCACGCATAGACGGCAGTTCGACGGTCGGTGTAGTACTTGACAGTCTGCTTAAGGCACAAAATGGCTGTTTCTGTGGACAGGCCCGGCCTGAAACCGAACTGGTTCTGATGGATGTTCAAGTGCTTGTCAAGTTGCGAACCAATCAGACTGTCAAGTACCTTGGCCCCCACAGTCGCCAACGAGATTGGCCTATAGTTACTTTTATTACTCATATCGCCACTTTTGTTCTTAACTATGGGTACTACAACAGTTTTCATTAAAGCATCCGGCAAATATGAGTGACTTATACATAAATTATATAACAAAGCGAGTACTCGTAGATGTGGGCCTGCGTATTTTAGATGTTCTATGCTTAGGCCGTCGTGACCAGGAGATTTGCCCCTTGACATAGATTTAATAACTTTATCAACATCTTTGGCAGTGAATCTGGCAGTAATCTCCTGCCCACCCGGCTCATCACCCGGTATCGAGCGTGCTGGCCCCAGAGGTGACTCTACAGTAAACTGTTTTTTAAAAGTACTGGCTATACATTGATGATCGCTAATGCCATCGATACTAGCTGGAAGGTTTTGTTTGCTATTTAGCTTTTTTGTCCCTTTCCAAAAATTCCGAAAGTCATTATTTCTATGATGAGACGCCAAGATGTCCATTTTAATCTGTTCACTGTGGTTCTGGCACCATTTTAAACGTGATTTGAAAATTGTACGACTTCTTTGCATATCATCATAGAAATGACCGCATTTAGGTTTCCCGTACAGTACCCACACATGGAATTTTTCCCTAGCGATCTTATGAGCCTCACTAACGAACTTGTTCCAACCTATTACAGGTTTTTTCTTAAAAGGTCGTTTTAAGGAATAACAGTCACAGGCGGCATTACTTAACACAGATATTATATTTTTATACAAATCGTCAATAAGCATTTTGTGGCTCACGTCATGACAACACTTATCACAACAGGAACGAAAATCGCGAGGGAAATCAATTTTACCAAGTTCATCATGACAAATTTTACCATATAAACTGATTTGCTCAGGTTTTCTGTCCCCCCAAATAACCTTGTTACTCATAGGTTTGATATCACATATAACTTCAGAACTAACTACATCTAAGTTACACTGAACACAAACCGGGTAGTGGTCAGACCACATGACGTCATACTTTATACTAACACTCACGACTGTTTTCGCGGCAGATTCCGTAGTTAAAATATGGTCCAACCAACGTTTAGAGCCGTTAGCCTCACTAATAAAACTATAAGTGTCTGAGTCAAGTCCTAATATGTCCACGTCGGAACATGTCCAATTTTGTTCACGACAGAAATCTACCATTTCGTTATAAAAGGGTTCGCTAGGGTGTGCGTTAAAGTCCCCTAGTACGTAGGCCGCCGAGATATCCTCGTTATTAATAGTAGCACTTACCAGACTTAGACAATCCGTAAAATCCACTAAGTTCGCCACTTTATCTGTAGGCATATACACACTGAACACCAAGATTGATTTCTGCGAGATATCAACTTTAATGGCACATACGCGCGCGTTATCACATGGAACGACAGACACATTTGGAAATATACTTCTGTTCCACAATAAAGAAACTCCACCAAATGGTCTTCCACGCAGCATGCCAGCCTCCAGGTCCATAGCTGACGTTCCCGTACATCCAAAACGTTGGTCGATCTCGCTTAAGTACTGAAGCTCATCTTTTCTTAGCCACGTTTCTTGTAAAGCAATTATATCCGATGACTGACATAAATTTCCTGATAGACTCCACCGAACGCTTTACGCTCTTGCAGTTAAAGCTAACTAAGTTAACTGAACGATTATGACATTGTATACTAGTTGTTGCGTCCATTAATTAGCTTTGAAATGCCGTTTTCAGAATACTTTTTGTCCACCGTACTCTGTTTATAATGTTCAAATCTTCTGAACACGATACCCTGTGGCCATAACTTATCGTCCAAAAACAGTGATAGTTTGGACTCCAAAACATAAAACTTATAGGCATTGTGCGAGCTATTTCTAATATTAAGTTTTTCTAAGGTAATGCTTTCCTGAGTCTTAATCTTAACATATTGAGTTATGTCAGCCTCCAAGCAGTTTTTGTTTACATTGGATATAAAAATAGGTATTTTTCTCTCCGCTGCTGTAAACTTAATATTACATTCAGTTGCACACGCTGTCCCTCGTTTACCTGCGTAGCGATAACTCTGTTTATTACGCTTGTACGTTACGCGTTGCCAATCGCTCTTATTATTATTTTGCGCTCGAGGGTAGCCGCTGTTCTCTGGCGCGACGGTTTGAGCGTTTAAACTTAAACTTTCACCGGTCGCTGACTCACGCGACTCAACTGCCGCTGGCTTAGCTGGTTGACTCCTTTTTGGCGACACCTGAGGCAACGTCCCTTCCTTATCATTATTTTCAGGGCTTAATGAAATCGTGCGATCCTGTGAAGTGACTATTATCGAAGTGGGCGACTTATGCGGTCCAATTCCTGTCGACGCCGAAGCATTCTCGTCACCCGGCTCTTCACTGCAGTGCGTGAGCCCAAACGGGCCGCTGTCATGCATCCAGGCCCCCCGTTTCGTATTCACGGTGCTGAAGGTAATGTACATGCACATTGGCTCTGTGTGGGTGAACTGACTCTGTTCGCTCCCGAGCTCACCCACACAGAGCCAATAAATAAATAAATAAAATAAATAAATATTAAGGGACAATCATACACAAATCGACCTAGTCCCAAACTAAGCAAAGCTTGTACTATCGGTACTAGACGACGATATACATAATATATAAATACATATATAGATAACATCCATGACCCAAGAACAAATATTTTGCACAAATATTTGCCCAGGCCGGGATTCGAACCCAGGACCGCCGACTCAGTAGGCAGGTGTCTACCAACCGAGCCAAACGCGTCGTCAATGTGCATGAGCTCCTCCTATGGCAAACAATAATTCAGCCTACTTGTATGGTATGTCTTTTACATAGTCGTGATAAAAACTGAGATATACCTAACTTGCGTATATCGCAAAACCACGTCAAATAGCACCATTCAGAAAATTGTCTACCTTCGCTTCGATAAAATCGAGAGCAAGTAGGAAGAAAGCGAAGCGGATATCAAAGACAATATACAGTTCGAGTTTTTAGGTCTCAAAGGCAACCGGGAAAGAGGATTTTAGTGCCATCTCGTTCTTTTTGAAGCGCCGTGACGCCCGTAAAAGACAAGTACTGGTCGGTGAGGTTGGCGTCAGGGACTGAATAGTATAGGGTGGAGAGAGTTTTTTTTTGGGGAAATTCAACTCAGAACGGCTCTAAAACGTTGCATTAGGCTGCCTGGTGTACTAGAAATATAATTATAAAAATATTCAAAACTACTTTCAATAGCCTTCTACTGTCATCTTGAATATTATGATAAAACGTTAAATCGAGCTCATATTGAAAAAAAAACGGCATTCTAACAAAATGGTGTTTTTTTCTTTATGAAAGTCGAGTGAATTTGTTCTATTACTCAGTGAATAGGGGTGTAAGACCAATGAACACACACAACATACCTACATTAATTATATAAATCGCCTGGTGATACACAAATGTTATGATTTTTTTTAAATCCAAAAGTGTTTTCAGAATCCTCATAATTCAATAGAGTTATAATCGTAAGACAACCATGTACGAAAACGTATTTTTACGCGGTCAAAAAGACAACTTACCTTTTTTTTTCATACACATATCGGTACCTCTAGGGGCGAAGACGTCATGGCCCGCTAGCCATTTGTATGGAGTATTTTTAGTGCTCTCTAGGAATATCGAAATTTAACACTAATTTCCAACCCTTAGAGCTCACCAAATGTAGTGTTTAGTCCCATATATACATTTGATCCCTATACAAATGGAATCGATAGACTTTAAAAAACAAATATCTACATCGCTATTCGATATTGTTAAGAATAATGATTTAATGATGTATTCTAAATATCACCATATGTCTATTTCTGATATAGCAATGTGCTCTATTTACTTCTCAATGAAAATTTATCGATATCACTTTGTAGCAGAGCTATACATTTTGGTAGAGCGGCTAAAGTCAAAAAATCGTTACATTCTACCTCACACCTTGTATAAAATTTTAAAGCACTTACCCACAAAACTCTTCACATCCGATCCCCGCGTCATCAATTTGCGTGCGTACACGCTGTCTCGAAAAATAATTTCGCGGTGCAGATACAAGTGCGAATCCCTATTAGAGCGTCTATGGCACGCCATTAAATAAACATCTCTGGTAGGGAGCTAGTTATTAGCGCTGCCTCCCCATCCACTTCAGCACTGGTGATACGGCACGCAACGGGGAAATCAATTTCGTTTTTGAACACGTGCATTAATGTTATGGCGATCGAGTTGGGTTTATGGAGGTTTAATTATGGTTTAGGTGTTTGTGATGCTTGGAGAAAATCTTCTTTGAAAATCTAACGTTGATCGACTTAGAACCAGAGTCTAACTTTTTGACTTACTAGGAATCATATAGAATTCGAATTATGGGCAATCGACGACGCGTTTGGCTTGGTTTGCCTTTCCTAACCGGGGTAAATATTTGTGTGATGTATTCGAATATTTGTGCTTGGGTCATGGTTGTTCTATGTATTTAAGTATATATTTATCTATATAAGTACGTATATCGTCGTCTAGTACCCATAACACAAGCCTTCTTGAGCTTAATTTGGTGGTCCGATATTTATTTATTTATTTATAATCTTATCATCCAAAAGTTCTTTAATACGTAGGCTGTATTTTTGTGTAGTATATTTTGAACGATGCTATGCATTAAGGAGAAAAATCAAGGATGTTTTATTTTTATTAGGTAAATATAAGATATCACTTGTATATAACAAACAAAATTAAAATAGTAGAGTTGCTAAGCCGCGAAATTGTGCGCATCGGGCTACAAGCATGAAATTTCTACCACACATAGAGCGTTCCACGGTGATTATTTTCAGATGTGGAGGGAAGTCAGATTCGTCCCCTGTGTAGTGGGAGAGCGGGGTGAAGAGGACCAAGTACGGCTCTTTCTTTTTTTTATTACATGATCAGTTAAGGCTATTAGGGCTTGTGCGACATCGTTTTCGTGTAAAATATATATCAGCTATTATATTTTTATGTTATTTGAGAATAGTTTCATATAAAAATTTGGGTTTATTGCCGAAAAGGTAAAAATCACAACACGTTTTTTTTATTCAGAACGATAAAATTGTTATCTGTCCTGAATATTTACAATTAAAAAAAATATTACTAAACAGAAAATTTAATCATGTTTTTAAAAATGTCATATTGGGCACATCTGATACAAAAAATGCCTTGAAAAAAATGTTGATGTTAAGCTTAGCCTGAGTGCTCTAGTACATTTTGCTAAGTTGCGAAATTGTGTACATCGGGATACAACAACGAAATTTCTACCACAGATAGAGTATTCTGCGATGATTATTTTTAGATATGGAGGGAAGTCAGATTCATCCCCTGTGCGGCGGCAAAGCGGGGTGAATAGGACAAAGGAGTCCTCTTTTTTTTTATATTACTGATCAGTTAACGCTACTAGGACTTGTGTTGTATTGTTTTCGTGTAAAAAAGATATCAGAAATTCATTTTTCGTGTTGTTTATTCATAGTACCATATAAAAATATGGGTGTATTTCCGAAATGGTAAAAATCACAACAAGTTTTTTTATTCAGGGGGATAAATTGGCTATATTTCCTGAATATTAACAACTAATAAAAATATTTCAAAATAGCAAATTTAATCTAGTTTTTAAAAATATATACATGTTGGGCACTCTTCATACAAACAGTAACTTAAATAAATTGTTGATGTTGAGATTAGCCCGTGTGCTCGTGATGATACATAAGCAAAAAAATATTTTGTTTTAATTACATTAATTTGTTTTTCTAGAACTTATATGGTAATTATAATGTGTAAAAGCATGTCAATAATCATTATTTAATGTATTTAATGAAGCGAAATAGGATGCGTTCGGAGATTTACGGTGGTTACGCCGACGTAAACATATATTTTAAGCTACTGTTTGTATGACAAGTGCCCAACATGTATATATTTTTAGAAACTAGATTAAATGAGTTTTTAAAAATAATAATAATAATTTGAAAATGTTCACAAAATTGAACTAATTTACCTCACTGAATAAAAAAACTTGTTGTGATTTTTACGTTTTCGGCTATAGACCCATATTTTTATATAGAACTATATAAAAATAATATAAGAAAATAATTTCTGATATCTGTTTTACACGGAAACGATACCAAACAAGTCCTAGTAGACTTAACTGACCAGCAATAAGGAAAGAAAAGAGGGATACTTGGTCCTTTTCTTTCCTCTCTCCCGCCTTACAGGGGACGAATCTGACTTCCCTCCACATCTGAAAATAATCACCGTGGAACGCTCTATGTGTGGTAGAAATTTCATGCTTGTAACCCGATGCGCACAATTATGTTAGAAAACAGCGGACTAGCAACTCTACTAAAAGGGGATACATTTCAATTATCGCTATTGAGGAGATTGCGACATTAGGTTCACAATCAAACGATAATAAGCTTCTCGTTAAAGTGGGCATACCTTCGCCATTCGTCATTAGAAGAATCGAATTTAGCCCCTGACCCCAACTTCACCGACCAATACTTGTCTGTCACGGCGCTTCAAAAGGGCGTGATGGAACTAAAATCCTCTTTCCCGGGCACCTTTGCTTTGAGACCTAACAACTCGCACTGTATTGTCTTCGACACCCGCTTCGCTTTATTTCGAGTCGCTCTCGACTCTCGACGTAAAATGAAGATAGGTAATTTTGTAAACCGACGACGGCCCTAATTCTATCAGGCTTGCAATATCGTTAATTTAGAAAATATAAAGGCGGCTTATTCGCGGCCATGTAACGTGTGTAACGGCCACGTAATGTGAGATATGTAGATTTTTGAGAGGCGAGCTGCATTATTAAATGACACTGATTCCGCGTGTAAGTGCTTTAGTGATATTATGACACATAGTTTTTGACTTTGCGCTTATAAAAATGGAGAATGTTCATCTCACTCATTAAATATGTAGAACACAAGTGTGCATTATAATGGGAACATCGTAAACATATACTCGTATATTATTATCGGATTCAGCCCGAAGACAGTACAATCTCGGGAGACCAACATTTTCTTTACTCGTTTAAACCTTATCTTCAGCGGTTCTAAGAAATGCGTAATTTCTCAGTGATATGACCAAGTTTCATCACCTAAATCACAAAGAGCTCTCACCTCTAAAAGGGAATGTCATGTAATACGCCTAAATCAAGCTAATGTGACGTTTTTGGCGTCGGCCCACCGCGTATTACTACGCGAATTCGCGAGGCGTATGGCCAGATTATCATTTGAATGTGCCCTCCGACGATTGTTGGATTTCGTGACAGTTGTACAATGGGGGAACGCTGCCCGAAGCAAAATATTTTTACCGAATAAAACCTGTGTTTCTGGTACTCGAGGAAATTACGTTTTTATCAAAAGTTACATTTAGCATTTGGCCCGTTATCTCAACCTTCCTTTCCTGTGAACGCCGTTTTTGGATTCAGTTTAAATATACTAATAGGGTCGTTCTCAAAATATTTGCACCGCCACCTGTCAACAGGTTTGTCTTAAAAGAAGTTTTTTACACCGCATTATTTCATATATTCAATTATCATCACATATCTAAAGACACTTTTTACATAGAGGCCAAATGCTTTCAATTAAAAGTAAAGTATATTAATAGACAAAAAAACGATTTAAAACTAGGTTTTGTCGGTCACTTGCCGTGTCCCAACGCGAGGTACTCATGTTTCGTTGTAATAAAAACATATACATTACCGACTGAGCTTAAGTTCAGTACTCCATTTTATTTTCATATATGATGATGATTGAATACTACCATATCGAATAATAATACTATGCTTATTTTGCGAATTATTTGCAATTTAAGTTTGTCCACGCCATTTTTTGTCGTTCACTTGTCATGAGACAAACATTACAATTGTGTGACTACTATTTCGTTTCCCCTGCATAACCCCGCATAAATCGAGACCTTCAGTTGCCACCTAACACTGTTCCGAGTGACACGTCGTCAGTGTGCTGCACTAAAAAAATATGATACATAATCTTACGCGAGCGGGAGTTTGTAATGGGTATGTTGTCTATATTCTGCCTTCCATATTTTGGTTGACGTGTGTACTATTGCATTCATTTTAATTCATAACGCGTAAAGTATGGTCTACTTTTATGTGTATAAATATGCAGTTCATCAACGAAATACTTTATTTGTTTTGATGACATAACTGTCATTTTGTCCATCACCTGTATGTCGTTCACTTGTCTATATAAAAACAGGTGAACGACACATACGGCAGGTGAACGACAATTATTTAATTACCTATACAAAATTATTTGAAAACCAGGTTTTATCGGTCACTCGCCGTGTCTCAACTCATGTTTCGTTGTTATAAAAACATATAATATTACCGAAGTAGCTTATTTTGAGTATTCCATTTTAATTTCAAGCTGTCTTAGGAATCCTTAGCAGGCGGCGCCCGCACCAGATTTTAAAGCATCTATCATCTGCCTGTCAGCGGCTTTGAGCGTCCAGGTCTCTGCCCCATAAAGAGATATGGAGAAGACAAGGGCACAGACGAGGTGCATGTTAGTTCGGTTAGGGATGTCTCTATCTTTCCATATTTTGCCGCGTTGGGTCATCGCTGTTTTGGCCATTCCGGTTCGCCTGCGAATCTCTGGTTTCCATGTGCCTCTATTTGTGACAACGGAGCCAAGGTACTGGAACTGATCAACAGTTTCAAACTCTTGAAGCAAGTTAGCACTTTGTCGACTAGTAATGGTCGACTATCATCAGCTCGGTCTTATATTTATTAATATCAAGACCCATTTTGAGGCTGGTTGTTTTGAGTCATTCCAAAAGTTACAAGGGCCACTTCTGCTTCGGGTGATGCAAAATAGGCGATGTCTACCACGTACCTTCAAGAGCTTCATATCTGTTAAATAATATTGGGGATATTATGCATCCCTGTCCGGAACTTAAAGTTCTTGTATGTGACATCTCCTACTGACACCAATTTCTGTGTTCAGACTCGTAAAGGCTTTATAATGTGTTACCAGATGTGCTGGCAGCTTCAGACAATACCTCCCATAGCTTATCCCACCTAAAGCAGCCGAAGGCTTTCTGGTTATCAGATGTGAAGGAATTCCTCGAAGAGGACGAAAACAGCAGTAGGTTACTCAGCGGGTAAGAAAGAATATCTCAAAAGAGGCAGCATTAGGATGCAGAAACGTTATTTAAATGATTGGCTGTTGAACCTTCATACTTAAGAAATTTATAAAATCACGTGGGTATGCTTGAGTTTCGCATCTTTTTGCCGGTTATGACCTTTCTGGATTGCACAGGCTTCAAAAAACCTCCTAAGAAATATCCTATGAGATGAGAATTAAATGCTTGTTCTCTTTATGCAAATTACTAACATTAGGAAATAATAAAAATAAAAACAATCAAAAAGCACTAGTTGACTGTTCAACGTAGGTTTTATTTAAAATGTCACTTACCTGCAACCATCGTCGTTAACCTGCTAACAAATTCAGTTAAGTTGGAACATATTTGTCGCAAACCTGCACCCATTGTCGATAACTTGGTAACAAATGTCGTTTACCTGACATCGATGTCTTTCACCTGTCGACCTAAAATTTCAAACACCTATATCTTCTAAGATATTCAATTTAACTACTTCCCTCGACGTAATATCTATTGTCTGAATATATTTCTAGCGATCCTATGAAAAATAAAAGAAGAAATCGCAACTTTAAAAAAAAATGCAAATTTAACGCAGCGGCGGTGCAAATTTTTTGAGAACGACCCAATACGTGTTTTGATTTATAAAAGGTTGGATATTATGGCTTTTGAAGCAGTTTGCTTTAGTAAAAAAATATTTCTTCTAAGCAAGTTAAGTACAAATTTATTTTTTAATCACCTATGATTTTATATATTTTGATTGATTGGCCTACCAATCAGAGAAGTTCTAATCCAATGTTTACTTTTATTACTTACTTCTTCAGCTTTAATGTTTCACACTTTTAATATGAAATAATGTAGGTATTTTTATAAATCTCAAGCTATACCTGTTTTTAGTTTTTATGCGATCAAAAAACTTTAAATATCCAATATCATAAATATAAATATTATCAAAGTGAAATATTAAGCATGAAGCGATATGATATAATTATGTGTGTTCTGTATGTATATAAACACTTTATTGTACACAATTACAAATACGGGCAACCTATATTAGGCATAACTTTGTTAGGCATAATTATTGACAGTTGTAATTTAATGTTTATTATAAAATAGTTTGACATACCTACGTTAAAACCAGTCACTTCAAAGGATTATTGAAAGGCTCTCTCAATCTCAGTACAACCTATCGGGTTAGGTTATGTTTGTATGATAAAATTAATCATGAAAAGTTAACAGATTTCAGTTTTTTTTTTATAGGTATAGGTAAATGAAAATCATATAATTAATTGTATAGGCGTTACTTTACGGAAATCCGTATTATATATATCGCGGATTAGCAAAGCAAATATCATTATTTTACATCGCGGATATTTAATAATATTGCTTTGCTAATCGGCGATATACAGGTGGAACGAAACGACGTTATTTCCTTTAACTGTGGCATTATACAGGCTTAGAATATTATTTTCTCCAAATAAACTTTATTAATATCTCTCACCGTTTTCCAGTTATAGCATGTTAAACTTTCATACGAAAAAGTGTGTGTGTACAACCCTATTTTAGAGTGCAATGACCTCTTCATAACACAGTTAACTTTTGTAAACAAACTTTTTACAAATTGCCTAGCCATTTCTTATCGGTTTAAAAACCTTTGAAAATACCCTTAAGATTGTTTTTAGACTTTTTAGTTGACATGATTGATAGACGTTACATTGACTTTTTGTATCGTATGCTGTGTGCAAAAATGCCGGAATTAAACGCTAGAGGCTATTTGAATTTGCTTCTTTTGTACGCGGAGTGCGATTACAATACTGGAGAGACTTTGCGCCAATACCGGAACAGGTATCCTCCTCCTCACCCAACACACTCTAGTACGATATTACGCGCTCTTGACCGTGTTGGTAACAATCGTCCTATTGTGCCACGAACGGGTCAGGATGACCAGCGCGGAGGACGCGTTATTCAACATGATGTCAGATTGGAAGAGAGAGTGCTGCAGTACTTCGAAGATTATCCGAGGTCAAGTTCAAGACAAGCGGGCCGACATTTTCGTATGACTCATACGAAAATACTCAGAATACTAAAACGTGAGGGCCGTCACCCTTACAAAATACAAAGAGTCCAGGCATTACTACCAAGAGATTGCCCCGTTCGCGAAGCCTATTGCCGGTGGCTACTGCAAAAGGTGTTAGAAGACCGAGACTTCATCAAACACGTAATATGGAGTGATGAAAGCTTGTTCACACGGAACGGTATGTGGAACAGGCATAACGAACACGTGTATGCCGAAGAAAATCCGTTTGCCTACCGTTATACGGGACACCAGTATCGTTGGTCTGTTAATGTTTGGGCGGCGATACACGGGGATACAATAATAGGCCCTGTATTTCTGCCTCAGACTTTAAACAGACACGGATACATGGCTCTGTTGAGGATAGAGCTCGACGACTATCTGGATGAGTTGACGCTGGCAGAAAGAAGACGCACTTGGTTCCAACAAGATGGAGCACCAGCTCATTCAGTAGTCGAAGTACGTGAAACACTGAATAATGTGTTTGAGGATCGCTGGATCGGCCGATATGGGCCGCACCGTTGGCCTCCTAGGTCTCCAGATCTCACACCCTTGGATTTTTTTCTGTGGGGCACCGTAAAGGACATCGTTTACAAGACTGAGTGTGAGACGGCTGAAGAGATGAGGGCAAGGCTAAGGGTGGCCTTTGAAAGTCTTCGCAGAAGAAATAACCGACACAACATCTTGTCGAGGGTGCATCGCCACACGCGGGCACGAGCAGCGGCGTGTATCGTACGCCACGGCGGTACTTTCGAACACCGGATGTAAATGTAGGTAATTGTAAATACTCCCAAACGTCAAATAATAGTTTAAAAAAACTAGGGTTGTACATACATTAAAAAATACAATTTTAATCGATTTTCGTTTTTTTATTATTAAAAGAATTTAACTATTGCAGGTCGATTCTACATGAAATACATAGCATTATAGTTTCAGGAATGAACATCGCTTCGTTCCACCCGGTATATCACGGATTAGCAAAGCAAATATCATTGTTTTAATTAAACGATACCTTTTTGTACACGGTGTTAGTTTGTCTATCTTCTTCTCGTACTCACTCCATTGCTCAAAGGTTGACTGGAAGAGATCCCTTATAGGGATAAGTTCGCCTTTGTACCTATATGTTATTTGTAATAGATGTATTCTGTAACTGTTTTTGTGTACAATAAAGTGTTTACTTACTTACTTAAACGAAAATTATGCCAAACATTACGGCTTTAAATTTATGTCAGTTAATAGAGACCCTTACATGAATCTTTGTTTTGTAGTAAGTAGTAGGATTTTTTTTATAGTAAATTTTTATTTTTTATAATAATATTATAGCAGTTAGCATCTGGTGTCAGGGACTCTTGAGGCCAATTCAGTCAGTTGACTTATGCGCCCTAGTCATGGTATGACTGTATAGATGCATGATGCAACAAAGGTAAATAATCAATATCGATATACACCTATCATAATTTAGTTTATTAGCAAGAGCATAAAGTATTACCTACATCCTAATAATCCAATTCAGCAATGAGTGGCAAGTTTCAGAGTCGATTCGTTTCTTACCAGTCATTGGTAGTCATTGTAATAAAACTTAAGTAATATCCTATTTTCCATAATAATAAGTTCGGGAATGATAAAGCATTAACAGAGTAAGGATATTCAATAGAAATGAACGAAATATGCGGGTCACTGTAGAGTGTAATGAAATATATTGGTATTTTTTATTGTGATTTGGATAAATTCTATGTTGTACCTACAGTATGCATTTTTACTTCGTCACAACCCAAATACTATGTGGAGCGCCATCCGTTGGTAAACAACTATTAGTCCGCTCATCAGATTTTAACAAATTTTGGAA
Organism: Apotomis capreana; assembly: GCA_947623375.1. Classification (NCBI taxonomy): domain Eukaryota; kingdom Metazoa; phylum Arthropoda; class Insecta; order Lepidoptera; family Tortricidae; genus Apotomis; species Apotomis capreana. The sequence goes on from OX392501.1 coordinate 22,095,707, forward strand.
CATGATACGATAGCTGGGAATCCACAGAAGGTAATAAGATACTTAAAGGAAAATGTTTTATACGGACGAGGTTGCGGCCACCTTCTTAGAAGTAGTTTTGTAAATCGCCTGGTAACAACAACAACCAAAACTCACTAAAAATATCTGTCACTGCTCTTCAAAACCTTCAAAACAATCCTGAAAAGTTATTTGTTTCCGAGAAAAGTAGAAATTATGACTAATGACAATTATGAATAAGATTTTTATGTCAGCCAATATGGACCCGTACGTGGGAGCGCAATTTTTCACATATTGATTGATGGTCATAACGTATTGTTTGTCATAAAATTGTTATAACCCAGAAATTGATAACTTTACGCGAGTTTTAAGAGTAAAACCCATTAGCTTAGGTTAGGTTTGGTTTGTATTACAACAATCCTGAAAAGTTGTTTGTTTCCGAGAAAAACAGAAATTATGACTACGAAAATTATGACTAATGACAATTATGAATAGGAATTTTATGTCAGCCAATATGGACCAGTAAGTCGATTTACCCTGAGATACGAGCTTTGTTTCAAGTAGGTATTTGTTACTAAATGAATCTTGGTTGTCTAAAGACTAAATGTTTTTGACTCGATACGGTAACATACTGTTAAGGATATTTGACATTGCTACTGTAAGAGCAGCAGTGCACTTCTTGCGTTTCCTGAACCTTATCCGGCGGATTGCCAGCATTGAATAAATGAAAGTATCGAGAAAATGAGAATCGCGTCGAAATTGATTTTGCTTGTGGCCCAAGGCGACGCGATCTTTCATTACTTTTTTTCAACCGCTTTCTATCTTGTCTACAGCCGAACAGGGATAACAGTTTTTGTCGAAACAATAACATAGGTAAGTTTGTTCTTTACCATATAAATTGGATATGAGGAAGAAAAGTTTTTTCGGAGGTAATAACCCAATTTGTGTACGTTGCTTTTATATGTTTAACGTAACATTGCTTTCGCTTTTCTTGCGAAGAGCTCAGGATTTGATTTATGTTCGATATTATTTCTAAGCTTTCGTTTGAATCGCTCCTATTACCTGAATAGTATTTACTTTCATATCATTTATTATATCTCATTTTATTATCAGTAACATTTTTCTGCCAATGACAAAATAAAAAATTCAGCAGTATTTTACGAGGTACAATCACATGATTTTAGCTACCCAAGACTGTGTCGAGGAGACCGCTCCTGAACGATAATGGTACTCAATGTCAACCATTATTCAAATTAAGATTCGAAATATACTGTTTTTCTAGTTAGTACCTATACAGTAAATAATTGTTGCTTTGAATTGTATCAATTCTGTCGATCATCAAGTAAACATCAGCACACATGTAATTCATATCGAGTCTCCCAAAAAAGCACCCAACAACCCAATAAACTCCACGCTTTACGAGACAGAAGAAAATTACGATATCAATCTAGTCCCCTATACAGAACATATTGTTCCCAGTCATATGCAAGTGAGGCAGGCCAGGTATTGTAAACAGTTTATTTGAATAAACTCTGAATAATAGACCAGTTTGAAAGCAAGCTTTGCCGATAGTGTCCGCCGACGCTACGCTAACCAATCACCACAGCCACGCAACCAACTCGATCTGTGCCATAGTAAATCCTGGACACAAGTAAGATTTTGTGGAATGATACGAGAAATAATATTCCTGTTTCCTTGTGTTTTGTAGTGAGATGCACCAACAACGCTATCTGTAGGATTAGAATACAAGGAAGCGATATATACAAGAGAACATAAGAAATAAGGGAGGCAGCACAAGGCGTCATTTTGCAGCGATTCAGTATTGATGCTGTCGCAAAAAGGTCGCGATTAAGTCGTGATGTTTGTCGCTGGTTATACCCTCGCACACGTAAACACGATAATGCATCCCTCCTATCGCAATTCAGCATCGATACAGCCACGATACAGAATTCATTTAGACGCAAAACCCCCCTATTCACTCTTCCTACACCCGATTTTGTGCGAAAAAGCTGCACGATAGTAGAAATGCTGAATCGATCCAGTTGCGCATCGGCGTCGATTCGGATGGTTTTATTTAATTACATAGTGATTACACAGTGACAATGATAACAGGCAGCTCGAATACACATCAACAAACACACTTCAACATTAAGATTTGTGAGCCACTTAATGAATTCGTCACGGATTGATGCTGGATCAAAACAGCGTGATTTGACGCAACAGTCGCACGTTTGCATCGCTTCTGTCGCGCGTTGCAAATGCGACAAAGGGCCACGTTTGTCACGATACAGTCTAATCGCGCGACTGAATCGCTACAAAAAGTGACCCTATGCGACCTCCATAAGGTTTACAAATGTATTAAGTAGTATTATTTGTTTCTCGTTTTTGAGTCACGGGCTCATACGTCGGTCTATTGGAAGGCTTGCGTAGGGATATGGATCCAACACGCAGAGGCCCCTTCGAGAAATTTGCTGTGGCTGTAAACCTGCTGGGACCCGTTCCTTCATAATAAATTAATAAGATGATACATTCATGAACAGGTCCCAGCAAGTGTTTGAACTAAATAATAATAAATAAATATCGGACAACCTCACACAAATCAATCTAGTCCCACAGTAAGCTCTAGTAGGCTTGTGTTATGGAAACTAGATGACTATATACATACTTATATAGATAAATACATACTTAAATACAAATAACATCCATGACCCTTTGACAAATATTTGCCTTTGCCGGGATTCGAACCCAGGACCGTTGCGCCAACCGCGTCGAGAACTAACAGCATTAATATGAAAAAGAAAAAACCGGGCTATTAAAATGGAGTTTGGATGGACTATTTATTTTGGCTAAAACTACCAGCGTTATATTTAACAAGGTGATTATATTTTAATAGGCATTTGATTGTGATTGCTGATCGACAACGCGTCCAATTCGGTCGTAAACGAAGTTTATTGAATCGAAATAAAAACAGCCGATAATTGCAAAGTAATACACGTAAAATTAATTCGTTAACCGCAGACTGTGGTGTCGTGATTGCTGTCCACTCGTTGGGTTAACTTTTATTAAAAGATATTATCATAAAATTTGCACTCAGTTAATTGGTATTTGGTATGTGACACAATGCGGCATAAACGAGAATTCTCACTCCGCCAAACATAGGACTACATGGCGGCGCATCACGAGAGAAGCGGTGGCGAAAGAATCGACCTAACCATGACCACGACCACTCTGCCAGAGTGCACGACTACGAAGAAGAATTGATATCATATTTTGTCTTTGTAACTTTATTGCTACTTCAGTCCGCATGAAAGCAGTGAATATATGAAATAAATACATCAATTAACAAATAACCTTACGCAGTACTGATATTTTGTTTACAATTTTGAGAGTCAGTCTCTGTTGGGGACGCTAGGTAAGTAACAAACCTAACAAGGCCGAAGTACCTAATAGTAGATTACTGCAGACATCAGAAAAGAAGGGCGGGGGGTATGTATAGACGGCCGACCGTAGGGAGGTCGAATAGTGATACGTAGCCGGCAAGCCCTTTTCACAGCTAAGGCTAAGGCTAAGGTTTATCAAACATAAATGCAATGAATTAAAAAAATACACCAAAAAAATATAATTCAGCTATTTAGCCCGTTCACAAACACAGGCGCCATGTTTAAAAAAAAAACTTCACGGTTTAGGCCTTCAATTTTGTATGAAATTCCTTTTCAGTTCTCTCGAGTTGGTTCGCCCGAAACGTGAATCTCTAGCCAAATTCCAGTACTTTATGATATGCATCTTAGGAATATCACGCTTTCGCGAATTAAATACGATCGGGAGGCAATATCGATACCTAGCCACAAAATTGGGTTATTACAAAAATATAAGTAATTTCAATTACATGCTATTTTTATCACACAAAAAAAAAACAATAAGATAAGTTATAAAGTTTGTGAGTGTATTTGTGTGTGTATGTGTATGTTTGTTACTTCTTTACGCTCAAACGGCTATACCAATTTTGATAATTTTTGGTATTTATTTAATCTTTATTGCACAAAAGAAAACTTATCGTACAAAAGGCGGACTTAATGCCATGAGGCATTCTCTACCAGTCAACCTTAGGGCAAAGCGGAAAAATTGTAGGCGGTGCAACTAACTTACACGCAACAAAACATAATTACAATACTTATACATAAATTTTGCTATTCATGTAAATATATACATACATTTAATATAATAAATAAATATATAGTATAAATAAATATATACAGCGATGAAACATAATAAGCAGATAGACTACGAGACTTCATTTCTGCCAGAAAAGAAGCTGCACACGGACTTTTTAAACGCTAGCTTACTCGGTGCCTATTTAATTGAGAGAGGAAGACCGTGGTATGAAGGTAGCTGACACACCGGATAACACATAGGCTACTTTTTATCCCGAAAAAAACGTATTATTCCCGTGGGATTGACCTAAGTAACACATGTAAGTGACTATATGGGGTCTAAGATGTAGCACGTAGGTTCAGTCTATTCACTCTTACTTCCGAATAAGAATATATGTTTGTTGAAATTTGTTATGATTATATTGACGCTAACAAGAACTTTGACTTCCTTTGACGAAGGCTGCTTCTCGTATCGTATAACTAATAAAATCGACCACCACACACACAACAAACTTTTGTGTGCATATCAATAAACGTTTCTGAAGCGTGATCCACATTCTGAAACTTTAAACAACCGAAGGGCCTTCTCGCTCCAAATAATATAGGTGCTAGTATTTACTAAGAAGCGACCTATTCAAATCTTGTTTGGTTGTCCTCGCCGGAATTATTTATCTCAAGGCCGGACTTGGGACGGAATCACAATGTAAACGCCTTCGGGCGGACTATTTACTTGTTTACGGTTGTACTTAGAGCGATCTTATAGTTAAATAGGTGCTCGCCATTTTTGAGTGCTGACGTAATCTAATTAACTAGGAGAGTGGAGTGATCATAAAGTTTAAGGCTACTTACGAGTGATGGTTAGTGTCGTTTTAAGACAAGCGTTTATCTAATTAAGAGGATAATTCCATACTGCGTATATGTCCATACAAATCGAGGTCTGTTTTTATGTTCTCCTCCAAAACTTTAACTAATAGAAACTAAACTTTGTCAACTGAATGGGAAGGAAATTTTCTGTGTCGGATTCGATAATTTGTTACGTTTTGAAGGAGGAAACAGTCGAGAACAAAACCTTGATTTCTTCAACCCGTTTAAGTAAAGTTCGCACGTCATTTGTATGCGACGCCATAGTTACCAGGTGCAAACTTAACGTAAACGAACGTAAGGAAAGATGGGCTGTGGTATTTCCTCTTAAGGCAAGGATGGCCTTTGTTTAAAAAATTACACGTTTCTTTATCAAAAAATAGCTAAAATTTGTTGGATAGTCTATGGCTCACCTTATTTGACTTACCTGTGTATGGGCACCTCCATAGTTTATTTTTGACTATGACAACACATTGTCTGTCACTCTATTTCCTCTTCCCCTATCGAGTCAGATCTCATTGCATTAACAGTGTCCATTTTATTGTTAATTATATCAAATAAGTTATCCTAGTATTCATATTGTCGACGATCTTTATTCACGTGTTATTGTGAAGAATACACAGCTGAATGAAAAGGACGTAGTGTTTTTGTTCACAATCAAGCCACTTCCTTCTACTACGCATAACCTAGCTCCGCTAACAAAATAAGGGTTTGACTTGAAAGAAGTATCTCACAACTCATAACTTCTTGCGCCAAAAATGATTTTTGAATTCATATTTTAGTGTAATTTTTATAGGATGTTTTTTTTTTGATAAAAAAAAATATAAATTTTTAAAGCTAAAGTACTACTGTTTATGACTGTGTATTTATCGTCAATCGCTTTGCAACATTATTAGCTTTTAGAATAATGGCTGGAAATCTAGCTTACAGGGGAGATATTAAATAACACTCAGTACAGGTGGAGTTCAAATTATTTTCAATAGATTAAATTGAATACTCGAGAATAATTAAGCCTAATTCCCTATTCAAACACAGAACCTGGGATAGACTAAAAAGTTACCGCCCTACTTTTTGTTGAAGAAGTACTCTTAATTATTTTCCTAATTATTTTAGTGCTCTGAATTATTTTCCTTGTTAAGGTCTTATCAAAGGCCAAATACAGCTTCGTTTTTTCGCTATTTATGATGTGGCAATATTAATATTTAACAAATATAAATAAAAATAACAAACACATGTGATGTTTGACTAATCTAAAATACTGCGACACAAATATCATATCAATTAAAAAATAAAACCCTAACAAATGACTTAAAAAATAAAGGAAATATGAAAGGCGTACACTGCAAAATAAAAATATATTGTAGGATAAAATTTAATAGCATTTAAATTTTATTTAAAAAATAATAAAAACAAAACAAGATGCGAATCCAGTTCAGCCTTGCACGTTACTTAATGATGGAGTTACACTAACGTTTAAAAGCGCTAACAATATCCATTTCACTTATTTTTCAACAAAAATTTGTATATTATTGTTATTGCATCGGTATTTTTCTTGATCTTGCCAAGGCATTTGACACCGTCTCGGTTCCCATACTGCTGAGAAAACTAGAGCATATGGGGGTTAGAGGGGTAACTCTTGACTGGTTTGCGAGCTACCTGACTGATCGTACCCAAACCGTCAAAATAGGTGATCTGGTTAGCGATCAGCTTCCGGTCAGTTTTGGTGTTCCTCAGGGGAGTGTGCTTGGCCCTTCGCTGTTCACTCTGTATATAAATGATATTTTTGACATTACCATACCGAATGCAAGTCTCATCTGCTATGCAGACGATACCGTGATACTTGTGAATGGCAAGACGTGGGATGACACCTTTTCTGGAGCTGAGGATGCGCTGGCAAGGGTGGGCTCTTGGCTAAATAATAATCTGCTTACACTTAACGTTGACAAAACCAGCTTTGTAGCCTTTTCCAAAATGTCAGCAACATCACCTTTAGTAGAAAAAAACATCAAATTTCACACCTGCGCATATAGGGGTCGTTTGGAGCAGACTGGCTCAGTCTCTGCTTGCTCTTGTCAGGTAATTCGGAGGCAAAACTTTGTTAAGTACCTGGGAATATTAGTTATTCGACCAGCATCTCTCCTTTGCACAGCATATCACGACTCTTGCCTCAAGAGTAAGGAAGCTTATATTTGTGATGAAGAGACTTCGGAACTGTGCCGATCTTAATACACTGCGCCTGGTATATCAGGCACTAGCTCAGTCTATCCTAGACTACGGGGCGGCTGTCTGGGGATGCGCGGCAAAGACCCACCTGCTGCCTCTTGAACGTGCTCAGAGAGCAGTATTAAAGGTGATGCTAAAAAAGCCGTTTCGGTACCCTACTGACCTGCTGTACAGCGAGACAAATCTACTGAGTGTGAGGCAGCTTTTCGTCATTAAGGCAGTGATTCGAACTCATGGCGCCGTACTCAATTCCGATGGGCACAAGGAAATGCTGCGAAAGCGCACCTACAAGGTTCCGCTACCTCCATGCAGGTCCGCTCTCGCTAGGCGGTCACCAGCCTACGCGCATCGTTGCATATATAACTATATCTGCAACTACTGCGATATTAAACTTCTTTCAGTCCCGAGAGCCAAAATGATAGTAAAACATTGGTTATTCACGTTGACTTACAGTGCTACCGAAGAGATCTTGAATTGCACAAGAATTAAGTAAACCATGTTACGTCCACCAGGGTTTTATTATAACCAGTGGTATCCTATACACACATATCCACATATTACTCACATTTACACACACACACACACACACACACACACACACACACACGCGCACACACACACACACACACACACACACACACACACACACACACACACACACACACACACACACACGCGCACACACACACACACACACACACACACACACACACACACACACACACACACACACACACACACACACACACACACACACACACACACACAAACACATTCGTTTGTTTCCGTGCATTGTATTGTACTTTTCAATATAATAATATCTTAGAATAAGTAAAAGCCGCGAATTTTAAACTTTTATTCAATATCGAACGTCAAACTTTTGTAATTTATAATTTCTTTGTTTTATAATTCTCTCTTGTTAACCGCACTCGCAGATGGCCAAGATACAGGCTCAGCCTAGTTTGGTCACTGATGGATATTCTTAAAATGTATAAAGCTGTTTTATGTTAATAAATGATTTTGTATTTTTTTTGTATTTGTATATGTATAAATTTATAATTTAATCAGGATTAACCAACGTATTTCTTATTTTTTCGTTTATACTCAGATTTCCATCCATCTTCATTGATATCACCACCAAGTATATTTTTGGACTGGGTTTCTATGCTTCTATTGAGACTAAACCTTCCAATTTCTGCTGTATTTTGTTTTCATTAAATTGTGTCAATATTTACAATGATACCGGGAACAACTTACCGAGGACACTTAAAAGATACTTTTACTTTTACTTTTAATTTTCAATGTAATTATTGTTGTAAGTAAAAAATGAACCCCTAAAAGGATTTCTTTGATGATTGTTGAAAAATAAAAAATCTTGAAATATGGGTATAAATAACAACTGTACAAAAATAAAATTTACGTGAAGTATTTGAAAGATAAATATTTATTGGTTTTTATATTATTATATTCTATTAACACTTTCATCCCTTTAGAGGGGAATCCACGGAAAAAAACGTCACACATCCGAAATAAAAACTCACAGCTGGAAAGTGACATAAACCTGGGAAAGTGCGTAGTTCCCGAAAGATAAGGAAAAACCGTTGCTTAGCAGCACGAGTCCCTAAATTTACATCCCAAGCTGCGTACACGCACGACAGTCGAGCCCCAACACAACTCCGTGCGAACCACTCGCGCCAAGTAGCGACCATGTTCGCCTCTCCATGTAAACTATTGCTCATCGCGATAAGATAATGTTGCGCGGAATCATGAATTATTCCACTCTGACGTCGCTGCGAAGTACAGGAATATTTTCTCAGTTGCCTGTAGGTACCTAATCTATGGAAGTAAGCGGATCACGTCGGCTTATTTGTGTTTGTTATGAGATTGCAGCCCCTTGGCGCCTCGGTGCAGTTGCATAGACTAGCAATACAAGTTTATGCGGAAGTAAACTAGGTATACCTTTGTTGAATTGAGTTTTTGTTCACGTTGCAAAGAAAGAGTTATTGTGTTATCCTTGAGTATTTCATTTTATAGCAACATTAATTTAATTTATATCATATTTTCTTAGATATGGTTTTATTTGTAACCACAAACTGCATTTACTATATTATATTATACCTACTCGTGCAAATACTTATTTTTTCTTGGAATGTCAAGCAGAGAATATTGGGCATACAACTGAGGAAAATAAGATTTTCGTAGATGGTTAGATATTGCACAAATATCGCTCAAATATCAAGTTCAAATAGTATTTACCTATCTATGGACAATTTTCTCATGCACTAAATTAGTTCAATAGTGAAATACAAGTGATTGACTTAATATCTGAAAATATTTTTTATTAGTCACGCATAGAGCGAAAGAAAATTACGCAAAATTGCATGCAGTGAGAAAAAATGCTTTCAAACAAAATTCATTTTTGTTTTCCTGAAATAGGCTCAGTTCTCTAACCCTTTTTAGGGGACGTGTAACTTATGTTAGCTTTTTAGATCAATTGAATTCTGTCAACTTCGCCAAATGAACAACAAAACAACCTGTCCACATGGCAGCGATTGGACCCTGTAATTACGCGCGAATTGTCTACGCGCTGACAACCGAAGCATTTTTCATTGAAACATCTGTATTCGACTCGGCTGTGCTGCAGTTGTCTTGCATTGCCCTTTCTATTGTGCAAACAAAACTAGTTCAAACCGGACGTATCTGGATTGTCTGAGAACAATATCGACTGCTTATTTTCCAATCCTCATTCCTTACTTAAGCCGCTGCAAATCTGGGCTTTGTTTCATGGGAAATTGGATTTAGTTTTGTTAATGATTTTGTAATGTACGAGTAGTCGGAAGTAATAGTTTGCATCTGAATTTATGTTCCCCTGAGTAACCTTGATAACTTTAACAAACTACCAAAGCTAGTACAATGATATATTCCTTGTATTTGCCTACTAACAAGGATTTGTAACTAAGTAAGTGCCGATATTTATGTAGTTGCTTATTTCATTGTCAATTGTAATAGTTTCAAGTTATGCAACGTTGGGAAACTTATGTATACTTAGTTGATATCCGGGATAACCATATAGAAGTGTTAACAATAAGGTGGGGGCAAAAAGTTAACGATATAATTGACCTTGGTTAGATTCATCAGGATAAAAAGTAGTCAAGCGTGACAAGTTCTAAATTAAGTATAATGCAGGATTATTATTTATTATCTTTGGATATCTGCCACTAAATTGATACAGTAATACAGACATCTCTCTCTTTTGAATTTTTTAATTGCCTATAAGCAAGACAACGAATTTAACCATGTACGAGCGGGAGGGGGAGCGATTTTTTTTCTGTTGCATTTAAGTGTTGGTTTTGTTGGTATTATTTGTACACTTTTTAAATAAAATGTCTTACATTCCACGGAAATAGCTATTTTTCACATTGTTCAAAATAATGCTATACTGAAAAAGTAATTCACTACATAAGATTTACGGATAGATACACGACTACAAATGCTCGAATAACTGCTATAAGAATGAAACAAAAAAATATGTAAAAAATAATTGAATACTCTTAGAAAGGTTTTATGTCTGACTACGGGACCCTAAGCAACTCAACATCCCAACGTGCCTCACATGGCCAGTAAAAATATAATAGTGACAACTGATTGAAGTAGCCGATAATAACAATTATATCGCTTCACAATAGCTATCTGGTCCCGAGAACTACATTAGATGTTTTAAATGCCATATGTCCGAGATCTCACCAGTAGTTATTATATAAATATGATTATATTATTACTATTATACAATCTTAAACATATCGACCTAGTCCCAAACTAATCAACGCTTGTACAAAGATCAGCTCATAATATACGTAGATAACAGCGAAGAAACTAAAACTAAGTTGCTGTTTATCAACCATCGTCTTACAAAGACTGCTGGGATACTTTGGGCACATTTCCAGAAGAGAATACGATAATCTGGAAAAACTATTAGTCACTGGAAAGATTCAAGGGAAGAGGCCTCGGGACCGGAGCCCGATACGTTGGTCCGACCCAATCTACACTGCACTTGACTCCAACTTCCACGACGCTCAAGTGGCCGAGGACCGTGGAAAGTGGCGCTACATCATCCGGAGGAAGCTGATCCATAATTCCGATGCACAGAGGATATAAAGATAACATCCATGACACAGATCGAGCTCATCACACATATCTATATTTGCTCTTACCGGGATTCGAACCCGGAACCGCCGGCTCAGTAGACAGCTACACCACTACTGCACCAACCGCGTCTTGAACTTTTATAAACCGTGGAATGTAATGTAGGTCTACTTTACCGGACTGGAATTTTTATTTATAAGTCTTAGCGGCCGTTAATTACATTCTCATTAGGAAAAAAAGTACATTTTTTTATTACTCAAATTAAAATAAAAGAGATATGATATGAATTTTTGAAACATAGTTTTCGAAAATATAAACGAATGAAATTTCGAAGATTTGCTAAACTGGGGATATCGAAAGGCCACGACGAATTGAGATTCACAACGCATTAAATTCACACTTCTTGTTAGTTTTTGTCCATTGTATTCTTCAGGGAATTCCAAGAATAGTGAAACTGCCGGAACTTTCCCATCGCATCAGCTTGTAACTTTTTGCAAATTAAGTCTTTTAGTTGGAAATTGTTTCCTTCTTAAGAATGTCCAGTCTTTTATTGTTCGACGTGTTAAAGCAAGGCGATGGGACTCAAAAAGATGAATCGCTTGTTTTCATTTCAATCATTTTTAATAGTGACTGTGATAGTGTGAAGCGAAACATAGTTGCCGTGGGTACACACTACACTACTGGCTAACACAAAAAATGTTTTATTCCACAAATGAGCTTTTAAATAAAAAGTCTTTTAATTAATTTGAATATAAGTATAAACTCAATATTATAATTATTGCCTTCCCATTGTTTTTGCATGCTAATATTTAGCGAAATATGTTTATGTACCGAAAAATATAACCTGACATCTAATTGTACCATATTTTAAAGCAAATAAAGAATATTTCATTTCATTTCATTTCATAGGGGGATAGAGGACTTTGGTCCGCGAGGTTGATATCAACGGTACAAACTGTTGCAAAAAATACTAATCAATAAATGAACAGCTTTTAAACCGGTCCTAGATCGGATAGTTTATGTGCGTCTATCACAGACAGGCAGAAAAGCTAAATAGATGAAAACGTTTATCCTTTTTACACCCGTTATAAGAAATCTAGCATGGCATGTATTTAGTTTTATGGCAGTTTGCCTCAATAAGAGTAAATTAAGAAAAAGCATTGCAAGAAGAACGCAAAGCGAATGACTAAAAATTACAAAACGATTTGCATAATATCTCGCTTCCAAATGCAATCCGAAGATAGAAATGGAAAATCGCTGATACACAAAGATCACGATGAAATGTTCATGTTCATTACCAACACGTGTTCTCGAAATAAAATGTATAAACAACGGTATTATACCTACTGTAATCGGGTGGAGAAGCGTCATCGGATTCATTTTATACCCAGTGCTTGGAATCCGAGGAATAAAACTTGTATGTTATTCCCAGTACGCGAATCATAACTATAAGACGTGCACACAATGTTATAAGATTCGTTATTATTGGATGGTGTTTTAGCAAGTTGTTTACTGTGGGAGAATTGAGTAGCACGATTTAAACATATCTGTATAGTATGTTGAACATAGTAACGTATGTTGTTAGTGTAGTACGATTATGTTCATAAAGTTCTTTTTGTTTTTAGGCTGCGTCGCTCAGTCAGTAAAAATGGAACCTTTAGGAAATGAAAATGAAATATATTTATTGGAACTTAGGCATAAATACATCATGAGATATCCAGCGGGCCCCAAACTAGGCAATTACTTTGATTGTGGTACAAAACAAGGTTTGATAGCACATCACTAATAAAATTATTAAGTTTGAGCTTGACCCGAGATGTAGATCGCCAAAATTCACCGTTTGACGAGACATAATTATATTAGTTTTCTTATTTTAAATTAAACAAATTATACATACACATAAAAAAACAGAACTTTTCTAAACGTGTTGGTTTATGATATTTCAACTATACCTACCTATCATCTAAGTGTGACAATAACAAACCCAATAGCGACCACGAAACTGTCACAAAGGCGACGATCGATTAGCTCGCTCCACTGCGATACTGTTAATTAAAATCCAATATTGTGCAACCAAAATTGATTGCGACGAAGCGCTGGCCACCAAACTAAGCAAGACGCTGTACAGTACTGTTGTTATTAAGTTGGAAAAGTGTTGCATGTATAACAAAGGGACTGAATAAAAAATTTGTTACCGTTACTCTTTTTATTTCCAAAAAGCCACCTAAAATGTTTTTTTTTTTTACCGGCTACGTGTCCCGAGCTGGGGCAACACAGCCAACTGACGCACGGCTGGCGTTACGACTGGCTACTGGTCCCGATTTTGCGTGGAACTGTGCACTGATATGCGATGGTATATAGGCTGTTGAGGCGTCGCAAATAATAAATTTAATAGTCATCGCTTAACCATCACAAAGGCTCATCGATCGGCTTCGCTGCGATACTGTTAATTAAAATCTAATATTGTGCAACCACAATTGATTGCGATGAAGCGGCCACCGAACTAAGACATGCTTGGTGTTTGGTGGCGATAGGTGCTTATCGAACACGTTATTTTCTATTGAATTAGGTAAGTAACTAGTACTGAATCTTTGCTTAAGCGGCAGTAGTCGGTGCACATTGCTCGTAGAACCGATAGCCATTGGGGTAAAAGAGTTCTTTATTGGCGACCGCCTACCACAAGATCTAGCGTGGTAGGCCCCTAACAAGGTAGGACAACAATTTGGGTTAAGGTCCGGTATTTGTGGAGAAATTTGAGGCCATCGCACGTCCTTTGGCTGATATAAGTAATACACGTATTTAAACAAAAATATATAAAATGTCTCTTAGTAGCCCATTCTACAAAGCTTTGCAAAATATCTACAATTAACAAATAAGAAAAAATATTAAATATCGGACAACCTCATACAAATCGATCTAGTCCCAAAGTAGGCTTACGGGTACCTACTAGAGACGACGATAAAAATTCTTACATAGATAAGGAAATACAAATAAATAAGGAACAAATATTCGAGTTCATCACACGAATATTTATTTTGCCCTTAGGTACCTGCAGTATTGAGCCAACGGAGCCCTACACGAACTTTTAATTTAAAAAATTGGCAATGATAAGGATACACGAGGAAACGGTTTCCTACTGGCACCATTAACTTTAAAATCTATTAGATCGTGATTATTCTCCAGAGTACTTGCGTTCCGACCCAGAAAACTCATCTATCAATTATGAATAAATTGGGTATTTTTATTGACAGTCGGTAAATAATCGTTTTTCCAGTAATCAGGTTTAGCCTTGTTGACTACCCTTTTGTTTGTATTTGTTATGATACTGTTTTTTTCCGTTTCCGGTACATAAGTTAAGTAAGTACTTAACAAACAAAAGATCATACTTGTTACTATTGTGATCTCATGAATCTTGACTAAAATCATACAATCAAAATATTGTCTCCCCGTTAGATATCCGCAAAAGCTGGAGAAATATTTTGTGTATGGTTGTTTCTGTAAAATGATACGCAAATTGGTAGTGGATTGGGGTGATTGACTGACTCATTGCGAGTGGTTATAAAGGTGCGTCCGAAGCGCACGAACAAATCGGAAGGCGGAGCCGAACATCATGCTGCACGCTAGTGCGTTGCGCAGCAATGCTCACGGTAAATAGTGAGCCACTCTTTTTAATCATTATTATTTTGCCTTTATGATCAGTCATGATGACGTTTTGACGACGCGGTTGGCTCAGTTTGCAAGCACTTGCCTACTGAGCAGCGGTCCCGGGTTCGAATCCCGGCCAGGGCAAATATTTGTGTGATGAACTCGAATATTTGTGCTTGGGTCATGGTTGTTCCTATGTATTTAAGTATATATTTATCTATATAAGTATATATATCGTCGTCTAGTACCTACCCATAACACAATAATTAGGTGAATAGAGACTAAAGTACTATGGGTGACCTTACAAATGGTCCGGTAGTTTTGAATTTTTGATATGTTGTCTAGGATGGTTAGTCAGTGTTTAAAATGCAAAATGCACAATTCCCCCCCCTCCGCGCCCGCCGCCATATTGAAAAAACCGGCACTTTCTTCATATTCTTGCTCATATCTTCCTTTAGGAGCATTTTAGTTAGAAAAAAGCTTCACCAATGTTATAGAGTGTTAAATTTACTACATTCTCCATTTTATATTTTGTTTCTAGGACAGACAGTTACGGAGATATCCACATTTAAAAAAAACTTAAAAATCGCTATTTCCTACTGAAAAACAAACTTCTGGATTATATCTTCGTTTAGGAGCATTTTAGCTAGAACAAAGCTTGGGCAATGTTGTACAGAATTAAATTTACTATATTTTACACTTCAAATTTTGTTTCAACGACGGTTAGTTACGGAGATATGCACATTGAAAAAACTGGAAAAGTCGAATTTTCCGGAAATTTCTTAAAATTCTTGGTTTAGCATGCTGTCATTCAGTTACGGACTAGTCTAGGACAAATTGAAACATGTAGGAAATATAATTGCTTATAAAACTCATGTCCATTTTTACATACATTTTCGGAAAATGTGACTTAATTTTTTACATATCTCCATTATTATCTGTCCTAGAAACAAAATTTGAAATGTAAATTATAGTAAATTTAATTCTCTACAACATTGCCCAAGCACTGTTCTAGCTAAAATGCTCCTTAACGAAGATATAATCCAGAAGTTTGTTTTTCAGTAGGAAATAGCGATTTTTTACGTTTTTTTTAAATGTGGATATCTCCGTAACTATCTGTCCTAGAAACAAAATATAAAATGGAGAATGTAGTAAATTTAACTCTCTATAACATTGTTGAAGCTTTCTTCTAGCTAAAATGCTCCTAAAGGAAGATATGAGCAAAAATATGAAGAAAGTGCTGGTTTTTTCAATATGGCGGCGGGCGCGGAGGGGGGGGAATTGTGCATTTTGCATTTTAAACACTGACTAACCATCCTAGACAACATATCAAAAAATCAAAACTACCGGACCGTTTGTAAGGTCAAAATCCTTTATTCACTGAATTACAAGCCTTCTTCAGCTTAATTTGGGACTAGATCGATTTGTGTGAGGTTGTCTGATATTTATTTATTTATTTATTCATTTATGATCAGTTGGAGCAAGTGCACGCAGGACAAGTGATATCGAAACCACCTAGCATATCTTTTTAACCTCAGTAGCACAGGGTCTAAGATGTAGCTCACTGATTCAGCAACAGCCTAATCACTCTTGCCTTGAAGAGACCCAAATTATAATATTCAGGACATACACATGAAACGGGAAAAAGCTAGAGAATATTAATATTGGCTAGTTAGAATAGTTGTTTCAATATTCCAACACCGTAACTACATTGTTATTTATTGATTTTACTAAAAAATGTTGGAGCGATGTATGAAATAGCGTTATGGCAAATAAAACGACGGCAGTCGATCGTGCACCAGCGTTGAAATAAAACGGTCATGTCCGTATGAGTTTGACGGCAAAACTGAAATATTGTTAAACTTGCAAAACGTTGTGTTGAAACTGTAATTTTTGTTCAGATGTGGTATTGTTGATTGATATGTTGTGGCAAGCATCGATACCATTCACACATTCTTGTAGAATTGGATGTTTATGAAGTTAAAATATAATATTATTCGATTATCCCACTTTTTCCATATTATAAACGATGTTCCCCCATTAAATGATTTTAGTGAGGGATGAATTTTTATTAGAGTTGAGAGAAGGCTGCATAAAATGGGTTTTTATGCTCTTGTGCATAATGTCATTTCTTCTTTTAAGACTATGGCAATTAGGCCTTAATAGCCACATACCCACACAATACACCTCAAATAAGTTACACAGCATAACAGTAAACATTGGGCAAGTGCGAGTCCGACTCAGACAGACGGACGGACGGACGGGACGGACGGGACGGACGGGACGGACGGACAGCGAAGTCTCAGTAATAGGGTCCCGTTATTACCCTTTGGGTACGGAACCCTAAAAACCAAGGCATTATGAACTGCAAAAATACATATAAACAAAGACTTAAAACTTGGTACATAATGTGAAGGTTGGACTTCACTTTCAGTGGAGTTGGCCACTGATATAAAAATAAATACGTTTTATAAATTTGAATGGACGAGTGACATCCGTCATAAATAAAAAATGTATAGTTAGTCTTCAACTAATCTTGGAACAATAAAGTTACAATCGCACCTCCCGTATTTTAATAAGCTCTACTGAGTCCCATCCCCACAAGTGGTGGAGGTGCGGGGTACTTTTCCAATCACGTGAATCTAGTTATAAGTTTCGCAGCCTCCACCACTTGTGGGGATGGGACTCAGTAGAGCTTATTAAAATACGGGAGGTAAGCTCTACTGAGTCCCATCCCCACAATAGTTAGATTTTGGCGACACAACTGCTGTTTATATGTAGATATATTATTATGAGATTTTGGTTATACCTTAATTTAATAACGACATTGTTATTTTTGTAGAATCTATTTTTTTTAGATATAGTCACAATGCGACTAAGATAAAGAGTAGATTGTTTAAGGGGCTAAAACAAATATAATCAGTGTCTACATAATGAAATTTAGCCACGTATTAAAAACTGCACTGCAAAAATGTAAACAATAGTATTTAATAACGCTAAAATAAACTAGGTCGATGCAGAGTCAGCCACCGGCTACGCTTGCACCATAGTTGGAGCGGAGTTTTTTTTTTTTTTTTCTAAATTTTCTCTTCGTCACGACCTAGCGAAATTTAATTTGTGCATTTTAAAACAAAAATTTCTAAAATCGGTTGAGAATTCGCTGAGATCTGCGCATTGTTACAAAGTCCATTCGAGTCGATCCATGGGAGCTTCGCTCGCTTCGCTCGTTCCGCTCCAATAATCTACAGTACACTTTGACATCTGACTTTTTGGCACTACTAGTGTGTACTCTCTAAACACTTAAGAAAGATATATCTGGCTTCACAGTAGAATCAAAAACACCTACAGCTGATTTTATATTCAAGCCGTAAAAAGAACATTGTGACGAAAATCCTACGGGAGAGGTGTCGTTCGATCACATAAAAATGATTTTACGATTTTATCAAAGCGTTGAGAATCGAAGACTTGTTTATGAATGAAATCTTCTTACGATTGTAAATGTGGAAACATTTTAGGTTTACCGGGACATTTACCGGCGATGGTAAGTGGAACGTGTATGATGTTACGACTTTAACTTTATTACAACTTCTAAGGCTATTACTAAATTTTATGCGCACATTGTTTGCCATTAAATTTCGAGTTACAGGTTATTTTGAGATATTTTATGATGTAAATTGTTAAGCTAATGACAAGTTGTTTACCTACTTTAAATGTACAAATACAAATTAAACTACCTACATTACAGATTTTATTTCAAATAAGTTAGCTTAAGCTTTTTAGACGGCTGGAAAATAACGCCAATTTTTTTCATGAATTTAGCTTTTTACTGGAAACTAAAACAATTACAGACTTTACTTTAGCTACGAATTGCTGAATAACCGATATAAATGCTAATTTAACTGAAGTGTATAATATGTTTTAATTGTATTTGTGCTACAAGCAAGCTTGACGTATGCAACCAAACATGAGATAGAAACTATGATGTGAACGAGGGTGGTAAATTTTTACAACGCAACAAATTACAGAAGATGTAGATGACAGTTTTAACCGAGTGTTAGTGTAACTTACTAGCAAATCATTAATAAAAACTGGTATATTATAAAACAGCCAGCTCTAAAAAGCTAGACGCTTCCATCAAATGCTTCTAATCAATGCAAAGTGTTATACCGTTGCATTTTTAAAACGGCAACACTCATATGCGGGTGCAATGCAGGTAGCACACGCAAGCAATCGAAATTGCAAATTTGCGCCGGGACCGCGCCGGTTCGTTAGCGACTTGTGTTTACGCGTTACCGACAACTAGGGCTGCGACTAGTAATCGCAAGGTTAGTTAGAATTACTTGATTTTAAATCAATTTTGCTGGGATCCTTTATTTAGTGAAATTTGAAACTAACACTATCTTTAAAGGAGCTATTATTAGGATTACCGACAAATCTTTGGTATTGCATATAAGCCAATGTTATATGATTATAAGCGTGAGATCGATCTATGTTTGAGGTAGCCATTGGTGAGTCATAAATAATACACATAAATAACATAGCCCCAATCGCTGAAACGCTTAAAGCGTTTATTAGAATTCTGAAAGCAAGTTGCATTTTTAAAACAGCAACACTTACACGCGGGTGCAATGAAGGAGGGCACGCAAGCAATTGAAATTGCAAATTTGCGGAAGGGCTGTGCCGGTTCGTTAGCGACTTGTGTTTACGCGTAACCGACAACTAGGGCTGCGACTGCTAATTTTAAGACTTATTTTGTACATGTAAGTAGCAAATTGGTAAAAAGCAATAAAAAATAATAATGATAATAATAAATAAATAAATATAAGGGACAATCAAACCCAAATCGACCTAGTCCCAAACTAAGCAAAGCTTGTACTATGGGTACTAGACGACGATATAAATAATATATATACATATATAGCTAACATCCATGACCCAGGAACAAATATTCGCGTTCATCACACAAATATTTGCCCTGGCCGGGATTCGAACCCAGGACCGCCGGCTCAGTGGGCAGTTGTCTACAAACCGAGCCACCCGCGTCGACAAACAATGAAACAAAGGCTTCGGAATGATGTAGACCGCCAACTTGAGGGCAAGCTGAGCTCGCGCCCCAATAAAGTAAATTGACGAGGTTAGGCCCGACGAAACATTTTTAAATTAAACAAATAACTAACTGAAATAAAGCTAGTGTTACAGGCAAAACATTAAAATGGTAGGTAATAAAAAGCAGCAAGCCTCTTACGCGATGTTTCCACCAAACGCCCCTAAATAATACAATGTTGCATTTTTAAAACGTCAACAGTCATGTGCGGGTGCAATGCAGGTAGCGCACGCAAGCAATCGAAATTGCAAATTTTCGCCGGGACCGCGCCGGTTCGTTAGCGACTTGTGTTTACGCGTTACCGACAACTAGGGCCAGACCGCTAATTGCAAGGTTTATTTTGCGCATTACTTGATTTGAAGCCAATTTAGCGCTGGGACCTTTTATGTGGTAAAATCAGAGATTAACACGATCTATTACTAGGCTATTTTGGATTGCCCACAAACCTATAATATCCTCAATGTACGTATGTATACGTAAGTCGAAGTAGCAATGGTTTGAGTATAGCTTGATGAACCTGTTGCTAACGGGATGTGAAGCTTCTTAAAAGGCCTTTGAAGTCGGAGCGTATGTCCTATATAAGCTGGCTTGACGATCACTAATAAGCCAATGGTTAAAACATTAAAATCGTGAGGTTTGAGTTTGGTTTAATGGTCAAATTTTTGACTTGTTTTTGATCTGTGATTCGAGTTTAATATAATTATGATGTATGGGAGTGCTAGTGTAATGGATTTCCTGTGACTGATTCAAATGTCAACGCAGCCGGAATATTCGCCAAGTGGCGTAGCGTGCAGCTTTTAGTGCTAGTATAAACCGTTTAACAATGTACAATTGAATTATTTAGTGAGAGAATTGTTTTTATGATTTATCAACAACAGCCCTAGGGCTGGCAGCAATTGTGTAGTTTATTTGGACATGTACATAACCTTTATTGATTCACTGAAAATGTTGTTTACCAGTTCTGTATTCAATTTAACCAAAAAGTGATCTCTACTGGGCTCCTGCAAATGATGCCGCACAATTTATATAACGAGGTATTAATTACATGAATTGACTTAGCAACACGTTAGTTAATAGGTAGTGTTTATGGTAGTGTCATTTATTTCATGATATTTCATTTCCAGTTGCAGTTTTATTTAAATATACGATGATATTCATCCTATCATCCTTATGATATTTTTTTATTACGTACACTATTTAATGTATCTTCAAAAGTAACTAAACAAAGAATCCCTATTCATTTTGAAAAAGTTGCAACCCTACGAAACACTTCAGTATAACGGTCCTTATGGAACTTTTACATTTTAATAATGGCGAAATATTACGATTTGCATACTGTGTAGCAATCCATTACTCGTGTTGGTCGTGTGGAGTATTAGGTGATGGCTTATTTGCATACCAAATGTGTAATTCAGGTTTCATAACCTGAAACGTGAACGAAACGTTATAGCTTTTAGCACCCACTGTAACGTTATGGCGTACGACTTTAACGAAGGTAATTAAATGCACGGTTATTATAAGGATTTCGTCAGTAATACTTTGATTGGTATTTATATGAAAGTTATTAGTTATTGTACGGCGTCCCTTAATAATATATTGTCAACGACATATTGCCTATGAAAATGAAATATGATGATATAATTTCAATATTTACCCAGACGTTGGATGACGACCAGGTGGCAAAAAAGTTGTCTGAGATCTATATTTTGGCCTTAGCCTGAAAAATCTTGTAGTCGTTTCTTAACACTCATAACCATGCAAAAAAATATTTGATTTTATTGCATGTGTTGTGCTTATTACTCGTAAAACCGTATGTATAATGCAGTATAATTATTTCATGATTCATGAACTACGTATGGGCGACGTTGCGTAGAAGACATCCAACAAGGAATATCAATGATCTCGTCAAAATGGTTGGTAACCGATCGATGAAACCACCAATATAATTATGGAGGTCCTTGGAGATCCAAACGTCTTTCTAGTTACATTACGTTGCCAAGTAGCACACAACTTAAATTCGCTGTAGAAGGGCTGCATAAGGGGTTCCGACTGACCAGCTTGACCAGCTAGCGACTTTCATGAAGAAAGAATTTTGGCCGAAAGGTGTTTTATTCCGGCGTTTCCGCGGTCGGCTAACCAACACCACGGACTTACGAAAGTCATCGTGACCTAGTTGTTTAGAATTTTAATATTTAATGTGTATGTTAGATTGTAATCTAATCTATGGGCCTGAAATAAACGAATTATTATTATATGATATTATTATAAGCACTTATGCAGCTTTTATGCTACTTGGATTGCTATCGAGTTGTTTGCCTTGCAAAGCCTTGTTTTAAGTATCGTCCATAGGTACCTTAACATAAATACAACAGCGTATTAACAGCCCATTAAATAATCTTATAATAGAATGGGATCTTGGTCTCTGAAACAAGAGAAAGCATATTTTTTTCGGGCAACTTCCCGGCAATTGAATATATAGGCGCATAAATGCTTCTAAAACTCGTTGTTCTAGCGTTATTTAAACCTATAAACTACTATTAACATATTACGCAACCTTATTTTATCACAACTTTGGAACCTATTCCTACTAAAAGTCGTTAAATATCCCATTTTAATTTAGAAACTCGTCGTATAAGGAAATCAAAATAGCATAAAACCGATGGAATGTGAGTAAAACGGAGTTACGTGGGCATAGCCACTCATAATATTTACGTTTAACTTTTACATCCCTGAAAGTGTGTATTGATCCGTAATATGCCCCTGATCTTGATGTTTATCTTAATATAAAACTGTTTATGGCCTAACCCTAATATAAATGAAACCTTTTTACGCGAAACGATTATGCTCTATTAGCTAATAGCGCTTTCAATCACGCGGTCATTCCAGCAGAAGTTTATTATAATACCACATATTTATTTAAATCATATCAAATTAAAATTAAAATTTCTTTATTTCGGACAAACAAAATATCCATAGAGTATTTAGTAAACAAGCAAACATCTTAATCTAGTGTTAGTATTTATAACTCTCTTACACTGTTCACACAATATCTATATATATAAAAGAAGAAGTCCTGACTGACTCATCAACGCACAGCCGAAGCTACTAATATTAGAGAGTTGATTTTTGCACAGTAGGTTGTTTTTATAACGTGGGCTAGAGATAAGAAGCGATTTTGAAAAATTCAATCCCTAAGGGTGTTAAAAAGGGGTGCAAAGTTTGTATGGGATAAAAGTTTTTTTTAAAGCTAGGAACTTGAAACTTTGTTAGAAGATATTAAAATAAAATAAAAGAAAACTGATTTCGGCGTTTTTGAAAATTCATCCCCTAAGGTGGTAAAAAAGGGGTTGAAAGTTTGTATGGAGATCAAGTATTTTTTTGAGCGCGGGACTTGAATCTTTGTGCAAAAGCATACTATTAGAATACAAGAAAAGTCATTTCAGCGTTTTCAAAAATTCGACCCCTAAAAGGGTAAAAAAGGGGTTTAAAGTTTGTATGGAGATCAAGTATTTTTTTGAGCGCGGGACTTGAATAATTGTGTAAAGGCATACTATTAGAATACAAGAAGTTATTTAAGCGTTTTCAAAAATTCGTCCGCTAAAAGGGTTAAAAAGGGGTTGAAAGTGTGAATCCATTACAAATTCCTTGAAACTTCTTATTAAGGCATATACAATAATAACAAAATAACATTAATTTAACGTCATCAAAGATTCAACCTCTAAGGGGGTTAAAAGGGGGATGAAAGTTCATCTTGGGGTTCAAATTTAATTTTAAGCTAGGAACTTTAAACTTCGTAAAAAGTTATGCAAATAAAATGGAACAAAAGTGATTTCAGCGTTTTTGAAAATTCATCCTCTTAGGTGGTAAAAAGGGGGTTGAAAGTTTGTATGGAGATCAAACCTTTTCTTGAGCGTGGGACTTTAAACTTTGTATAAAGGCATATAATTAAAATACAAGGAAAGTAATTTCAGCGTTTTCAAAAATTCGTCCCTTAAAATAGTTAAAATGGGTTGAAAGTTTGATTCCATTACAAATTCTTTGACTAAGGCATATATAATAATAACAAAATAACATTAATTTAACTTTATTATAAATTCAACCTCTAAGAGGGTTAAAAGGGGGATGAAAGTTTGTCTCGGGGTTCAATTTTAATTTTAAGCTAGGAACTTGAAACTTTGTAAATAGGTATTAAAATAAAATAAAAGAAAACTGATTTAAGTGTTTTTGAAAATTCATCCCTGAAACTGGTAAATAAGGGGTTGAAACTTTGAATGGAGATCAAACCTTTTTCTGAGCGCGGGACTTTAAACTTTGTATTAGTGCATATAATTAGAATACAAGAAAAGAAATTTCAGCGTTTTTGAAAATTCAGCCCTGAAGGTGGTGAAAAGGGCTTGAAAGTTTGTATGAAGATTAAAAATTTTTTTGAGTGTGGGACTTGAAACTTTAAATAGAGGCGTATTATTACAATACAAAAAAAGTGATTCTGATGAGTTTATTGTATGGGAGCAGCACTTCAATATTTATTATTATTTATTTTTTGTTGAATTACAGTAACCAACATCAAAATCATCAACTTGCAAAAAAAGAAAAGTAATTTCAACATTGTTTAGATCTGAAAATAATATAATAAAGATGTAAACTGTTCAAGATAAGATTCCACGCGGACGAAGTCGCGGGCAACAGCTAGTATAAAATAAAATACTTATTTAAAATATATTTAAATATGCTATAACAGCATAGTCAGCATACTTTATTGCATACAATAAAAGTTTACAAAATAATAATAATAATAATTTATTTGAGTTTATTTGACAACAGCTTATAGGTACAAGTGGGATATGTATCAGACTCCAAACTAGGTTGAGCCTGTATCTTGGCAGCCTGCGAGTGCGATTTACAGATTGAAAAAATACTAAAGAAAGAAACAACGTTAAGTACTATAATATAGCTAACTAACGAAAGGACAAAAAATAAAAATAAAATAAATAACCCAAATCCTAACTATCATAATGTGTATGTCACCTACATAACGTGACATACACATTATTTATTTATTTATTTATTATGATAGTTAACATAGTATCTACATTATACATTACATTGCGCAACACGTTTTATTTGCCAATGCCAATAGTTACGGATTTTACAATAAAGAAATAATTTTAAGAATAGTTATAACGCACTTAACAACTACTTACGCTACGGCTGAGTTTGTCATTTATACATGTTTACCTTAGCGTTGTGCTCTATTTATTTTTAAAAGACAACACCTCCATAAATATCATATAGTGAAAATCAACATAATTATGGTCTCGATACATCTCTCAAATGACCAATAATATGTCCATGTCAATAGAATGAAGCCCCTTATTTCTTTCAAGTATTTTACTTGAGCCTTTCACATTCACATGTATTTTTTCCATTATCTTGCTATATTTCAGGCTTTAGGGCAATTGTATAAAGACATTTTATTTCGTATTCAATCCTTAGGGTTTATCGTTCAAATATATGGTGTAACGGTTTAAGCCCGTCAAAATCGTCAAATACAGTGAAATGTGAAAAAATTTAAAAATAGTGAATATTATTATTCAGAGAAATCTTTATTGATAGTAATGTAAAAAAAGTTTTATTGTAAAAATGTTGTAAAATATTGTATAATACTATTATTTTTAATTTAGCATTAGTAGGATATTTAGTATTTATCAACTCTTTTAATTACCACTTATCATTTGTATATTGTAAATATGTTTTTTTTTGTTTATTTAAAATTTATTGTATTTGTTGTTGTGGAATTTGTCAAACATTTTCAGAGAAATTGATATTTTATTAAATAACCGATAATATTTAAATAATTGAAATTATGACTAGTAAAACGCTTTGCTTAGTTTATTTTTAGAAACACACAGTGTTCAAGTTGAAGCCTGTACTTTTTCCAATAGAATTGACACAACTTAAAGTTTGTAACACCCTAGAATGCCGCTGACTTACTCAGATGGGTGGCTTATACTTTTCCTGCCCGCTGTTTATAAAACAACGTTGGTATTACTTTTAGGATAGTGACAGAGCTTCTTCGGGTAGCACATTTTCTCAAGGAAAACGACCTTCGATGAGACACGTGCCTTCATTAGGTAGAGTAGAATAGTGGTGACAGTTTGTTACGCATCCTATTCATACACGCGTAAATATTTAACATATCCTTTGTTGTAATCTTATTGAAACTTTCATGAGACATATCTAATTATTGTAAAGCGGTTTACACTTACGTGAAATAGTCAGAAACGGCCCTACATGTTTCGGACTCGTATCCATACGAGCTCCATATGAGTTCGAAACATTTCGGGCCGTTCCTGACAATAATTACACGTGAGTGTAAACCGCTTAATACAATGATATCTACTGTTTCTAAAATCTCAGCATTGCGCAGAAAGGCTTACAAATAAATGACAGCTGCAATTGCGTTTAATTAAACACTCGCACATATATTACCTCCCACACTAAGAACGTGCTTAGTGATTTCCCTTTTGTCGGTTTATCCAGAATGGATACTGATGCTAAGCTATAATAATACCGTCATGAACACTGCAATTTAATTTGAACTAAAGTTAACAGAAACCCACGTGGTTTTACTCGTTCAAGTACGCTATAAATGGATAAGATACCTATATCTAGAAAAACGTAATGGGTAAGCTGTTGACCTCTATATCTTACCTGAGGTATATAAAATACATATTTCGATATTTAATATTTGAGTTGCATTTAATGACATACGCCAATAGACATAAAGTCGGACAGATGCCATTAAACCACGACTATTATAAAAGTAGTTTCTGCGGTTTGATTTAATGACACATCTAATCGTTTTTAGGGTTCCGTACCCAAAGGGTAAAAACGGGACCCTATTACTGAGACTTCGCTGTCCGTCCGTCCGTCCGTCCGTCCATCCGTCCGTCCGTCCGTCCGTCCGTCCGTCCGTCCGTCCGTCTGTCACCAGGCTGTATCTCAAAAACGGTGATAGCTAGACAGTTGAAATTTTCAAAGATGATGTATTTCTAATGCCGCTATAACAACAAATACTGAAAATAAAATAAAATAAATATTTAAGAGGGGCTCCCATACAACAAATAGGTACGGAACCCTTCATGCTCGAGTCGGACTCGCACTTGCCCAATTTTTTTTTATTCATGGGTACATTATTATTTACATTTTTAAATAAGAGATATTGTCATAGTGAATATTTTAAATGTTCCTGTAGAAATGTTAAGAAAAGAGTTAAAGTAAACTTATAAATTTCGGTACTACTAAAACATTACTTGAACCATTTCTATTAGTTGTGATATAGTTACATGATATTTCTACAGTTAGTTCTATAGTTCTATATTGAAATAGTTGAATATGAATGATCTTTGAGACAAATAAGTAACCCGATTAAAACTGCAATCCCTCAAAATTTAATAATGTCCAAGCCAGACCTTTAACTCCACACTAAAACGCAAACCCGACATTACACTTTCTTAGAGCGACAATAACACTCCCGTTTGATGTCAGTATTGGCTCCCTAAATATGAAATAATATTTAGCAAAATGGACTCACCAAGGGGTCCCTAATTAATTAAATTAAGTTTGGAATACGCGTACAAAGTTAGATGCGGCTACTTGTTAATAGTATGGGGAGATGATCCCTCAGACCTTTCCCTTAGTCCCAGGAGACTCAGGGCTGGGCTGGCACCCGCATGGTAATAGCCAATCATATTCTGTTTACATTCCATCGCCGAGTATGAATAATTTGTTATTGTCTCTGCAAACACAGCGTTGCGTCACGGTCAGTATTGTCTGCTGGATTAATTTGCGTCCGCTACTGTATTATACAAAACGACATAAGTGACCACTCATCTCGAAGTTTTTGTACCCTTTTTATTATGAAAAGGTCTGTCAGCACGCAAGCGGCTGGGTCAATGGCAGAATGGAGGACGATTGTTAAAAATGTATAGACATTTCAATCCAATTTCGGATGCCTTCAAATCCGTTGACTGAAAACGTTTATTGACGATCTGCTCACCGATTTAAAATGAATATTTTATAGCACCTAGGTACTTATTTATTTACTAAGAGAATTAACCTCGAAGGCATAAATCAACCAGCGACTGACTCAAGTTGACTTGTTATGGAGGGAAAGTTGTAGCACGCAGATTCGGTAGGTAAGTCGTTTCATTCTTGTCTTAAAGAAAAAAAACTAGAAGTCGAATCGTCGTTTGTATGGGGAGAAAAGGCATAACCTTTTTTTATTTTACCTAATTCCGAAATCCGTTAAGCGGTTTTGGTGTGATGCGATCGCCAAGATATAAAAATAAAAATATATTTTTTTCGATTCAGATGTACAATCATTTAATTTTAATATCTTTATAATAGCATTTTGATGGAATGACGCAGGTATAGTTGTTCTATATTTAGTTCAGAATGTTCAGATGTTACGGTCAGCATCCAAAAAAAATCACACTTATACTACTATAAATAGTAAAATTGTACCTACACTTCATCGTTGAGAACGTCAAATTGCATAATACAATAATCAACTACTTATAGAATCAAATGAAGCTGATAATTTTATTACCTATGCAATTTGAAGTTCACAACAAGTTCGAAGTTCACAATTTTATAGTAAATGTTCTCTAGACTAATATCGTGCGTACAGCACACACGTGGTACATTTTGCGGCACTACGAGTATTAAAGCCGCCAGGCACTCGCGGTCGCGTTCGGTTGGATTTTATTGATCATTATTCATTATAAACAGCGACATAAACTGACCACCGCGTGTTGTATTAAGTCGTTAAGAGGGTTTATGGCTAGAAAAAAGCAACGTTGCATAAAATTAATTACGATATTTATCACGGGTAATTTACACGTGGTGAAAATAGATCGGAGTGATAGCCAGCAGTGCAAAATGGTGTGTGTTCACAGAGTTAATAATGATATTTGAGTTAGCACTATTGTGATATTTATTTTTAATACATTTTAGTTGACTCTAACGAGATTAAAATATCTCGTAAAAGTCAACTAAAAGTAGCTACACAATATATTTTTAGTTTTTTGCATCTCGTGCTGTTGAGTCCGTCGCTACACTCAGGATTCTAACTTAGAATCCTTCGCTTGTATGGGATTCAAAATCAGCACTCGCAAGAACAAAACAACTTTTGCTGTCTTGTTACACAAATAACTTATAAATAAATTAATCACTCGATGATTGACCTGATTCATTAATATTTACACGGCAGTACAAAAGTAGGTGTGGTCGGAAAAATCGACAATTTTATCGCAGCGTATCTATTTTATTTAAAATGATGTATTTAAAAGTAAACACTCTTAATACCTTGAATAAAGCTTTAGTCAATTTTGCAGTCCGCTGCTGAACTTAGTATTACTCATCAACCTGTCATCTGACAGACACACACAGGACAGGACACTATCGCAAGTGCAGACTTCTGGCCGAAGGGTGTTGTGTTTCGGCAGTTCCGGGGCAATCTGCCGAATTCTACACCAGATCAGACGACGCAACGGACCCACGCCGTTATGTCGCCTAAATCTAACTAGTTTTAAGTCTTGTTTATATTTATTTTTGTAGTTTACAGTGCCTTGGTTTTGTTACTGTAATGCTGTGTAACTTATTTGAATAATAAATAAATAAATAATAAATAAATCTGTATCATGGATGCGCTATCTATACTATATATCGCTGGCTCAATAATTCAGGGTGCTATGTTGGACTTTTGTCGAGTTCAAAAAATATGAACGTTGTCATAATGACATTAAATCTAATTTCAATTACCCTGACAATGTAACATAAAACCCTGTTATTTGGGGCCAGCTATATGTATTTATATATATTATGTAAATTGTCGTCTAGTACCCATAGTACAAGCTTTGCTTAGTTGACTAGTAACTAGTAGTAGGTAACTAGTGGACTAGATCAATTTGTGTACGATTTTACCTTGATATTTATAGTGACAATGTTGACTCTTCCAAGCGAATGAACTGTCAAACCAAACTGACTCACTTTGTCTGGTTTGACAGTTAATTTGCTTGGAGGAGTTAGCGTGGTCTGACTCTACAGTCCGACCAAAGAGAGTAGAAATTAAAAAGTGGCAATACTCTAGTGTCGACCCTTTCTAATCAATCTAAGAAAATGGAGACGACACAACAGTATTTCCACTTTTTAATTTCTACTCTTTTTAGTCGGACTCTACCTGGTTACTGTTTTGTACCTTAAATTGAATTATTAATTTATCTCTAGTTTTGTGGTTATAGACATCGGAGGAATGAAGACCTGGTGACCTGACACACAGGTTTCCCCTAATTCAGGCAGTCTCCAACACGCACATGGGTGAATTGCAGAAAATATGTACCTTTGGAATTTCGTCACTAAACTGAGAGTAAACGAAACTGATAATTGCTGTAACGAAACTGATAACATAAAGCGTCGGACTCATGAAATAAAACTAGTGATGTTTTATGGTTTCGTTCGCAGAATTATTTAATAAAACGTTTTAATTTCAATTAGAGATATTGATTAATGATTTTTGGTTTACATAATCACAGTGTGAATACTGATAACAAATATGATCGAAATAATTAATTAATGTCTTACAGTAGCCAGTCTTAATTCTTTCTTAAGTATTATTTCTGGATCCGGACTCTGCTGCCTATTAGATTTATTTTTCGTTTTAGTATAATAACGTGCGAAATATCGTCTCCAATTATCGCTAGTTATTTCTTTTTGGTCCTTATTTTGACTTTTTATTCCACGTTTTCTTGACTTCTTTACTCTGTCTAAATGTTTCACTCTTAACACTTCATATTTTGTAGGATTTTGCTTTGAACGTTATCTATATTTCCTTTGCCTTTCAGCATAATTTGTCTACTGTAAAAAAGTATTTTTATTTTTGTACTGAAATATTAGGTAAAATATATTTTTATATGGTAAATTGATTTCTAAAAATATGCTGAAAATGCTAAAATAAATCAATTAGGGAATTGAAACAGAGACAAAAATATTACGGTCCATATTCAGACAGGTTCTTCGACCTATAAAAAATGTTTAATAGTATGAACTAACCCTTACATTTTATCAGTTTCGTTACATAACGAGAAATAACGAAACTGAGACAAGACATGAGAAATTACAACCTAAAACAATATTTTTCTTCAAACGTGTAATGCGTTTATCTAGAACTATGTAAATTTGTAAGATTTAGAGTAAAACCAATCGGCAATGAATAAACTGGAGTACGAAAGTAAAGGTTTTTATATGAGAAAATCGCCGTTACTAAACCTGAGATTTTTTAGCTCATTTACTCAAGACTATCGATCCACGCGCCACTTTGTTGAAAATAAAGTGGCTGTCGCCGTGTTCAACATTTTGGATCATGTCAAAGTGCTTCCAGAATAAGAAAAAATAATTCTACTAAGAATTGAGACATTTCTTTGGGATTAAATGCTCCGTAACTAACCCTGGGTAACGAAACTCCAGTAAGTTGGGACAAGTTTATCAATATAGAAATTTCACAACTATTTATAATAAACGTAAATATATTTGTACAGAATTTAAAGATGATCTAATAAGGAATGAATAATTTACAGTTAAACTTTAAAATAAATAATATCAATCGTAACAAATTTCCGAGATAAAAATACGCTCAGAATTGGGACATGAACATAATATATGAAGTAACTGCGTACCTCTTAGGAAAAAAATACTTAAATAAATAAATAAAAGAAGGAATAAAAATAAAAATATCTTATCAGAATTGAAAGAATTCTTATTATCAAAGTAACATAATGACATTGTGTTTTCTTCTCATGATATATGTTTAAATTCATTGTGTTTTCATGGGACACACATAAGCATAAAGGGTGCATATTTTCTGCAATTCACCCGCATCTGCTTGTAGACCATATACTCATACTCATTTATTCATAATGCACAAATACATTATATGTCAATTTTACAAAAGGGTACAATTTTAAGTATACAGTATACTAGGTGTTCGGAGGACTGATCGAATCAGAAACACGGAACTGCGCTCCAAAACTGGTATAGTGGATGTGGGTGTCAAGACCGCAAAACTGAAATGGGACTGGGCTGGACATGTCTGTCGCATGCATCCGGAAAGGTGGGCCACAATAGCAACCCAATGGATCCCACGAAATGGATATCGGAACCGAGGCAGGCCGAAAAGGAGATGGCGGGACGATCTGGACGCGTTCTGCAAAGAATGGCAGAACCGCACAATTTTACAATGTATATTATTATTATTATGTTATAGTGTACATTTTTGTTCCTTCAACTCTCGCGGCTATAGCTATAATATTCGAACTCGTGTTAACAAAGCCATGTTGCACTAATTTGCAATTTTGATTGGCGCTGAACAAAGCCGCTGCTGTTCGTTGATTGTCAAATAAGTAATCATTTAA
Organism: Apotomis capreana; assembly: GCA_947623375.1. Classification (NCBI taxonomy): domain Eukaryota; kingdom Metazoa; phylum Arthropoda; class Insecta; order Lepidoptera; family Tortricidae; genus Apotomis; species Apotomis capreana. The sequence continues at coordinate 22,128,301 of OX392501.1, forward strand.
TATTTCGTTTGCCATTCGCAGTTATTCTGTAATGATTTATTTGATTTGTAACTCTATTAAATCCAATATGAGAAACTTTTTATTGAAACATCCATTACATTACGAAAGCGAGTACATGGATATGAAATTTATAAAATTACATTTGTTTATTTAGTTTTTTAATGTTTTTCTGACGATCCCATAGGTAATATGTACCTATTACCTATTATAAATTGTGTACCCAGTTTTTTACTCCTAGTGACATTATTTCTGTTATGTAAGACTTTGCAGTTTATGATTGTATTTTTATTGTTGTAATTATGTTATGATCGTGTATTCGAGTTAATTGAATGATTATTATTTAATATTATGTTTCTAATGACGATCGTAATGTCAAGTTCAGATTTTATTTTGGTTTCATTTTAATTTATTTCTTAGGGCTCCTTAACAACAATTTAAAATGGCAACCCTTATACTTATCTAATGCTAATGATCTATGAAATTATTGATATATAGTTACAAACACAGTTCACTGCAATTTAAATAGGCGACATGTGTAGAAACTTTGAATTTAGAACGGAATAAAAAAAATAAAACAACTGTCAATCATTCCACAAACATTTACTACCAAATACCAATAACAATAAAACTCTTCTTACAAACAAATCCTAAGATATCAATGCTTGTATTCTGTTCAGACGTAGTTGGAACAAAACGTTTTATGTTCTGCATATAAACGAGGTATTGGAAATTCACGTTAGCGTAAAACCTTATTTACCATAAACTGTCAAACGAGAGTGGCAGAAGTTGCCAGCCTTTACGGGCTATAAAAGTAAATCGAGTCAGCGCCAGTAATATACGAACTTACTTCTCGTGTTGATTGATATGATATTGTTGATGTTTTTTTACTACTTCGAGTGCTCACTTATGAGTAGAATCCGTACTGTTGTCGCGATTTCTCAATAATGCGTATAATAGTAAATGGGATGGTGGTTATTAATAGGCGTTTTCACAAATCGTTGTCCATTTTCTTGTCTTAAGGTCATTCCGACTCTAAAGCGCTATTAATTCTAGTTTTTTCGTTGTTAAATGTTCCAATTTTTTTATTTCCACTTAGCTCCTTACGCACCGAATCATGTCTGTGTGCTTGGTGGTTGTGTCTTCGCGCGCCATAATCAACAGCCTCGCATTTGGACAAACAACCAAAAACGAAATTCTCTAGAACCAAAAAATATTCCAGCTATTTGTCATTGGGTAGGTAGGAACTAGTAGATTAAGTAAGGTTTGTTTTATCCTGAAACAATTTACGTAACAAAACGTATTTAGCCCACTCCCAAGTAAACCAAAAACAAATTAGTCACAGTTTTACAGCATATATATCCCAATCACTGTTTTATTTAACACTTAAAACTTCTAAATGTAACGATTTTTCAAGTTTCCGTATATTTATAACCCGCAATAGTGCTTACACGAAGCACAACATCATCGTTCTGTTTATGAAATAAAAATTCTCAATCCGCGACCCCTACTAAGATTTTAATTACGGAGTCGAGGCTATGTTCAAATTCTAATCGACTTTTAAATTGCAGCTATTCTTGTCTGGTGCGCTCGCTCCTCAGACGGCCTCGGATGTTATTCAGAATATACGTCATATTGACGCGTCTGCGTTTAGATCTTTCCAATATAATTAGACACGTGAATATCTACCAAAATCAATGGTCAAAGAGTACACTGGTCTCTCATATATGTAGTCGAATGTAACTTAACGAAACGAAGTCAAAAGCAACAACCATGATTACGAATCCCACTAATATTATAAAAGTGAGAGTTTATGTGGATGTGTGTGTGTCCATCACAACACATCTGTCACGTCCTAACAGCGGGGCTAGATTTTCAAGATATTTGGAACAATGAGAGTGTATACCCTATATAAGATAACACATCGGCTGCTTTTTATTCTGAAAGGACAATAGAGAGAATGTTACGCAAAAGCTTGTATTGAAATACCTACAAAATGGTTTTACTTAAGTCGTAGAAGTCAAATATCGCTCGCCAACCGTGTGCGGCTGCCGTCGCGACTGATCAGCTCTCCTAATGATGAATCGCGTCCGATTCGAAACATGGCGAGCGATATTCGATGACGACGTGAGTTTTATATATCTGAGATTTGCGGTAGTGTTCTATACAAAAGCTAGTAGTTAATCTAGGGCTGGGGCTGAGATAATCCCTTTAGCAGGTTATATTCCTACACAAAGTCCGACTGGTAGTGAGGGCTAACCAGGCCTGAAACAATTCAAGTTGTCTTAAAAAAAAAGAGCCTAGGGCTCAGATTACGCAAGCGACAAACCATCGCTTTAACACACACCGATGGCAGGTTTTGTGAATACGATAGCTAAAGTCTGAACTTTCATGCAGGCCCATTCCTCGTTAGCTTCTCCTTAAAACTTCGTCCGCAGCTCCCAACAAGTTTTTTAACTTCACTGGAACTCGGTTCCCATGATTAATTAATTCGATTGTGTGTGAGTAAGTCCCGGCGTGATCGCTTACTCCACTGTCCATTATTTCCATGATTTCGAGAAGGCTCGAGGGTGAATTCTGCTCGGTCACTGCGCTGAACGGTCTTGTTACATTCTGCAGTCGTTTTTTAGGGTTCCATACCCAAAGGGTAGAAACGGAACCGACCCATTTTTACTAAGCCACCGCTGTCCATCCGTCTGTCCGTCTGTCACCATGCTGTATCTCGTGAACCGTGATAGCTAGACAGTTGTAATATTCAAAAGTGAAGCATTTTTGTTGCTGCTACAACAAAAAACACTAAAATCAGAATAAAATAAATATTGAAGTGGGACTCCCATACAACAAACGTAATTTTTTTGCCGGTTTTTGATCGACACTGTCACTAGGCTGTACCTATCTCATGAACCGTGATGGCTAGACGAATAAAATTACAAATATTTAAGTGAGGCTTCCATACAAAAATGTGATGGTTGCGTTAACTTTATATGCGGCGCCATACATACCAGGTGCACACTTAACTTAACCCGGCCAGTTAAGATAGGATAAGTGTTTGTACGGAATCTTTGGTGCGCGAGTACGACTCGCACTTGGCCGGTTTTTTATTACTGAAACCTGAAAGGAAGGGCGTGTTTCTTATGGTGCGACTCAATTAGGGCATGGGGTGGTTTTAAAACGCGGCTATTGTTATCTTTTCATTTCCCCAACAAAAGATGCTATAATTAATTGTGTTGTTTGTACCCAGCTACAGCTTTACAAACAACACAATGTGTTGTACGCGGTTTATGTTTTCATTATATTCACATTTAGTCTTAGCGTGGATAGATACCACGCCAAGGGACTGGACTCCATAGATATTTCTGTATTGGAAATCTATTTTCTACATATCGCGATGCAGTATGAAATTTGTTTTGTATTGGCGCGGCGCGTACCGCGCCATCCTTTGGTCGGAATTTCTTAGTGCTCGTCACGCCAAAACTGCTGGACAGTCATCGCCGAAAGTCCTCTACAGCTGGACAGGGAAAGAAAACATGCAATGTTCCTGCCTCGTATTTCCGGACCGATGCGACCTTCAAACCTACAGAAAAGAGCGTACTCCCACCTGTAAGGCCGGCAACGTACTTGTGACTCCTCTGGTGGTGCAGGTGTCTATGGTCGACGGTTATCGCTTTCCATCAGGCGATCCATTTGCTCATTTGCTCCCTATGACAAAAAAAAACATACGAAGATCTCACACATATGCTCCTGAACAACAACTAGTTGAAAAGAAACACCAAATTCGTTACAGAAACTAATCACTCTCTCACCTCCTGCGCTCGTTTGCGGTTTCTTAGCACGCACGCTATTTAATTAAGGCCCCATGTATTAAAGCATAGGAAGCTATAGGAGCGCACCACTTTACCTTTCCTCGCTGACTGAGTAGGTATACCTACTTATGTATAACCACACTATGCGCCTAATTTCGGGCACACTGCAGTCCACACCATGCCATTGGCTACCTGTCCTATGTCGAATCCCTCCGCCTGATCTAAGAAGGAAAGAAGCGCTTATGAGAGAAGCTCGCAAGATCTGGGACAATCCCCGCCTCCCCATGCACGATGAGTTTACAGATAAGTAAGAAGCCGCCTGAAGTCCAGAAATCCATCCTATCATATAGCCTCAACACTCTCCAAAGAGGATTTCAACATCAACCGTGAGTGGACGAGATCATGGAGGGTGTTAATGGATGGAAAACCTGGCTTGGAGATTGTCCCTGGTGAAAAAATCATGGGGTCAGAGCTGCCAAGACCGACATGGTGCACCCTCAATAGACTGCGCACGGGACGCGGTCGTTGTGCCTTATATAGATATCGTTGTGGCTGGACGGACTCCCCCGCATGTTGCTGTGGCGCCGAAGAGCAAAGTATCCAACATATCTTTCAGGAGTGCCCGCTTACTCGATACACTGGAGGCCCCCCGGAAGACCTGATCACATTGAACGACGAAGCTACCAAGTGGATTAATTCTTTAAAGTTAAATTTATAATTTTTCTGTATCTGACCCTTGTAGCCATACGATAATAATAATAATAACCACAGAATAACACACAATCAAATAAAATGCTAAAGATATTTATTTATTTATTTTAATAATATAAGTAAGAGAAAAACGCTAACTATATGATATAATATATAAAACAAATATAAAAATTAAGTAAAATCAATAATGACTTATTTATATCAGTAAAATCATGTTTTTTTAAACTTATTCATTTTTCTACTTCGTGTTTATGGTGTAATACATGTTGCAACCTCTATTTTAGCCCCACTCACACTACACTCACAAAGAACCTTGAGCGTTATAAGTTCCTCAGTTGATCACACTTGATCATGTAACTCTCGGACTGACGTTCCGTTTTGGTGAAAATGAATGAATGACAGTAAACTGACATTGACAGTCCAGAATGATAGACTGAACTGACGTCAGAATGAGTGGCTAACTGATATCGTGATATCATAAGCTATGTAAACACAACCGACCCATTTCCGAAAAAAATAGCGTTACAGGCTGACAGACAGATAGAAGAAAAGTAAAGATCCAATAATGCTACTGTTTTGGACTTCTAATTAGGTATTTCTAAATTTTCTGACGGGGTCAGAGGTGCAATGAATTTCCAGCAAAGGTCTGGCTACTGCCACCGAGGACGACCTATGACCCTGGCAATATATAACACATGCATATTGGCGACCGCCGGGAGAATTAAATAGGTTTCGCCGGCATATTGTCGGATTATCCGATCGAAGAGAGAGGAGGGAGAGGAGTTAACTATTCAGAAATTTAACAAGCCTGCTTTATTGTAATGTGTGAAAATCACGTAAATTTAAATCAATACCTTTTCAATTTTACTTGCAATAAGTCCTCTTCTACCTATGTTTTACACAAGTGTTAAGAAACCTTAATTCCATGTTGATGAACTCCGCACATTATGTAGATCCACTAATGGGAGCATTATTCACGCGGGATAAATGCTTGTGGCGGTTGCCCCGTTATTGGCACCACGGTCGCACTTACCTCGCCTAGACTGGTGCTGTATCTATTTAAGAGAATAAATTAAAACCAATAGCGTTGTAATTTGGAGTAGATCGCATATATTCATAAATAAACTTCAATATTTATTAAGTTATTGTAATCAACATCGTGTAAGTTAAATAAAACCATTTGAACGGATTATGTCACGTGTATTAATTATTTGGGCCTGCCTGACGTTTATTTACAGTTACCGTTGTCAAAGGTTGACACTGTAAAACTTTTTAAATGTGTGAAAGTCGCCGAAACTGAAGAAAATATTAACATCATATGTGTAAGTCAAAAGTCGTGCATTGCTAAGTACCCTACCTAATATTATAAATTAATGACACGACTGTCGGGCGATTCGAGACTATAGACGCGATATGGCAGCCGAAGCGTCGGAAAATTACAACCAAGCGCAAGTTAATTAAAAATATTTATAGGCGATAAGTCTGATTTGATGTGATCTCAATTACTGCGAAGAACACCACAGACAACATTTTTGTAAATAAATTACGTTATTAAAATTTTACGGCAATTGTATTTTACATCATAAATTTATTTTCAACTCTCTGTTTTCCTTTTAAAAAATAAGTGTTCTTTTACGCCTTTATATACCTTTTTTTTTGCCGAGAAACCTAATTTCATTAAACCGTGTAATGGATAGTAAATATTAATTAAGAGGCCTTATTCCTTTTAAAAAATAATATTTTTCATATTGTGACAAATACCTACATTGTTAATTGAAGTGAATAATACTTTTCCCTAAGTTCTACATAATAGCTATTTTATGCTTTTATTGCTTGCTGCCGTTTTGTCATTTTGTCAATTACGAGTAATAGGTAGTTATTGAAAAAAAAATATCAATGAAAAATTCAAACTGTAGGCTTCAAATATATACCAATACATCGCAATAGCCGTGTTCTAATTAGTAACATTGATAATATAATGTCAAGAAATATGTTTGATCATTAGAGAAACATGTCTAAACCAATCTGCATTTTTGAACAGACAAAGAAGAGTGTCCTCTAACTCGCTACACTGGAGGCTCCGCCGAAGACCTGATCAACCTCAACGACGATGCTATCAAATGGCTAATGAGTCTCAAACTTAATATAAGCTGTATTCGATGTACAACCCTGCCATACGATTAAATAAATAACAGATAAAGGAGTCTTTTTATGAGTGATTTTGAAATGGCAGTGTCAAAACAAACAGACTAAACCGATTATGGAAAACCGCATTATGGAAAAAATAATATCCTTATGAATACTTTCTCACTAATATTCTTCTTGAACCTTGGAGCTTGATGCCTGATTTCATTCGTATTTTTTATAAAAGCCTTGTCAATAACATCTCTCCCTACTTTTAGAAAATTACGAACTGAAGGGTTTTTTGTTAATACCATCTCTGGAATAAAAAAATATTTCCAAATTTCGTTATAAAAATCAGGGCTTTCGTACGGAATTAGAGCCGGTTGACATGGTTTAAGCGATGTTGTAATTTCATAATTGAAAGATCTTTTCTCAGAAAATGTTCTTCTAAAGAACATTTTTGTCTGGCCCGCTGTGCTGATTTTAATTTTGTTTTTGTGGTTCTTGCAGCGAGTACCTACCGTTTTATAGTTGTTTTCAACCATTAAAAACAAGAAGAGGTTCTTAATTCGGTTGTATTTTTTATACAGTATAACTCCGTCATACCTATATGAATCGAATTGGAAAATATTTTTTTGGGTCTAGAGTATTCAATTTAGTTTCGTGAAGATCTGATGGCGAAATTCATGAGGAATCGAAGGAACTACTCAAGTATTATAGGCACATTTATGATGATTTTGGTGTTTTTACTTATTAAAAAAATATTATTATTCTTTATGATAAGGATGGTATCACGCATCATTTGAAGTGTTAACTCTAGCAAGGGTTCTCCACGTGAATGTGAATAATGATATTATGCGAGAGATCGCTAGTAGTAGGTGTAATATTTAACCATTATAGTCTTTAGCGATTTGAAATAATCATTTTGCTATTTTCTTCATCGATAAGAAGAAATTACTATATTTTTATAAGGACAAAATTCAAAATGGCAAGCCATATTGCTAATGTTCAGTTAACATTTAAGCGATCCCGTATAATGAAATAATAATTTACCCAGAGTTCATTGAAAAGGCATCTTGATAGAATTCAATAGTAAAAATAGATAAATTTCCAATTTAACGCCGAGATATAAATAAATGGAAGATATTACAAAACTCACATCTTTTTCACCTTAGTGTATGTAAATATAATAAACCTATTCTTGTTTTAATAACTTCTTATGTCCTTATGAATGTAGTTCTTAAATGTATATATGTAGTAGATCTTATCGTCCACGCTTCACCAGCGATTAACGGTCAGATTAAGTAAAAGGGGAGCATATTCAATAAGTAAATTAATACGGAAAGAAATTTGCTATCATTGTCCTTTCATGTCAGCAGCAGAATGGGGTAAAAGAATACTTCAGTCCAATTAAAAGTTGACTATCGCCTGCAAATCTTAACTTGCTTTGATACAAGAAATAATTATGTAGTTACCTACAGTTGCTTACATAATATATAATAGCTATTTAAAAAGCTATCCAGGAGTAAACAGGTAAGTAGATACCGATAGGAGACCACCTGCTGAGTAGAAACGCCGAAAGAATCCATCACATGCGTATGCAGGACTGTAGGTCATATTGACTATTTCAACTAAAGTTATTAAGTCCAGAAATAAGTTTCAATTGTACAAAAGGCACTTCAGTAATTATCACCACTATTATAAACAAAATATCCTATAATTACGAGCAGTACATGTAGAATACATAATGCCTATCTTTGAAAAAAAAAATGTTTGTATTACTTTGGAAATCCAAGTTCCACAATATTTCCACGCAAGTCTCAACTACTTTGTTAATCATACCTTTATTACGATGTTTAGTAATATCCATTTACAATGTCAATTATATTTTGGCCCAAAGAATAGTTATACCTAATTAGTATCCATAAATAAATGCGAGATGACCAAATACACAGTAACTACTATATACAATACATTCAGATGATTCCAGAAGTGACTCTAGAGGTATACAGTAAAGCTAAATTCCCCCCGTAGGTAAGTGGTAGGCTGAAGGGGACTGATTAAAATGCATTATGTAAATTCGGCATAAAAGATGTTAATATCATTACAATCTCATTTAAAATAAAGACAATGTGAAATTCAGATTTCGTGTAGAATAATCCGGTTTAATTATCGCTAAGGCGGCCCGAATGTTTGCAACGTTATATTCATAACAAATACCCAAAGTTTTCCCAAAAGAGTATGTCATCCGTACAGCAGTTATCATAAATAAGATAAGCGTTTGTGTAGGAGTTCGTGGAGCAAAAACCCTAGTGAGGGAAACGGCCTGAGGCGCGGTTGCGTTTGCTGTATGCTTACAAATTATATTGTATGGGGACGATAATTATCTCGCAGAATAAGGGTTTCGTATTTATGTCCGTACATCCCTAAGATAAGCAGGGATATATTTTGAGAAAAATATCCCTAAGGAATGTTTATATCCATGTATAAAATGTAGCAATTAAGTACAAATGTTCCAGTGAGTTTTAAAATATACTACAGATTTTAAAAACAATTTTACACACTTTCATAAATAGCTAGTATGAAAACAGAATAGTTTTAAACTAAGTTAATATCAACATAAAAGTCCACTCAGAGTTTGCCCAACTTAAATACACGCGGGGGTAATGTTTTAATTGACACGTTTTCAAGTTTAAACCAACCATGAAGTGTCCTCTGGCGTAATGCCAGTACTACTTCCAAATAGATATCTTTTATTCAGGAAAACTCAAACTTTTCTCGCCATAAATCCACAAGTAGAGGGAGTCTTCATGAAATTGTAATGAGAAAGAACTATTTATGGCTAATCCTTCCGAAATAAACTGCTCCGAGCGGTGTCCGTTGGAATTTCTACGCATGACTATTGCAAGAAAGTGTCTGGAGGAGTTGCAAAATGTTTGCAACAAAAAGTAGTGGCGGTGGAGGAGGATGGATTTATGGCTTTGTTAAAAGTGTGAAAGGGATACGTATAGGGTAGAAGACAGATGAATGAGCTAGAAGGCAGAGTAGATTTTTGAATTGCAAATAGGGGAAATGAAACTGCCGCCGCCTCGTCCGTCTCCGCCACCCCAGACCTCTTCCGTCGTTATAATCATTCTTAATAAAACTGGAGTGCTTTAATGAATTTATGTAGTGATCAAAGAAGAAGCTAACTTGAAGAAACTTCAAGTGTGTACGTATAAGGTTGTGGGATTATGCCTTGTAAGCCTCTTTTCCTATTTGGATTTGTTCAACGGAACTGCGCGTAATAGAATTAGTGAAGGGTGGAGGAAAGTGTTTTATTTAGTACTTTAGGCAACGCTTTCGGAGGATTTCGTTCAGTTACTTGAGATCTTCTTTTTCATATAAATATCTACATTTAGGGTAAAAGGTAACAAGTTTTTCTGTTTTTATCGGATACATTTTGCGTGGGGTGAGAAGCGTGTGCAGAAATTATACTATCTTACCACCATTATATTTCACCAACGTGCATCCAAAAAGTGACTTCATCCCCATGCAATCAATATACATATATGTACCATTCGTTCACACAAAGTGATTAGCTTTCTTTAACTTTATCATGCTTAAGCAAAACCAATAAGAACTTGCGTTCTGTGTATAATTATACCTATGTTCTCCTATTTTGATCCCCTAGTTTCACCGTCACCGACAAATGTTTCATCCATTGTCTCATTCGTCGAATTTCCATTAGTCGTCAATTTTATTTTTCCGTTTTAGTCATAACATATTTTATCATATTTCTTGAAAATATCATCCGATTCATTTAGGTTAGGTTTGTTTTAAAACAACCCCAAAAATTTTACGGTTTCAGAGAAATATGGTATCGATGAAATAAAACACTCGATGAAACAAGAGTAAACCCCTGGATTATAGTTTAAACATAATCTAGCACTGTCAGGGAAAGTTTGGGAAGACCACAAGGTGGAACGATGATCTGGTGAGGATCGGGAGAAGACGATGGATGAGGGCGATGTGGAGGTTGTTGCAGAACGCCTTAGTCTAACAGTGAACATCTCTTGGCTGATATCGTGATGAGAAAATAAGTACCGACTCATGTTTTGTTTGTGGACACCAAAAACAAATTACTGAGGAATAATAATATAGTATTTTATGCAATCGTTGCATAATGAAGGTTATTAAAGTCGAGTACCGCGTTTAGGTCACGAGGTTTTCCGAGTGGCCTAATAATGCATACCATACTTTTTATACGAGCAAAACTATTAAATAAAAACATGATCGTGATGGTCATGGCGGGTGTCTCGTGATTGGTTAAATTTTTGACAAGTAATTTCAACCAATCAGTGAACAGTAGCGTATTTTTTTTAAATCAAATATGCTGATGTTCTCTTTTTGAAATTATTAGAGTTGAGTAGAGACATGTCTTATGAATATTAAAGTTCTGTAGCGGGTACCATAGAGTATAGAATTTTGGTACAGGATTAAAAAAATGCGTTGTGATTTTGTCTGTGAAATTATAATTGACAGATTAAAGTAGTACGCGAGTATAAAAAGTATAATAAGAGCGCTTCTTAGCCCCACAAAGCGTAGGTCTGTGAGGTTATTAGGGGTACATGTAATTGTAAAGACGGCTCACTGAGTTAATAGCTAGAATTTAATTCTGGTGGGTAACATTCCGCGGCAGATTGCATTCCGTCCTGCGGCGACGAGAGTGCATGATGACGGTACAAGTAAATTAGGCGCGTTTTACGAATCTATTATTCTCAATTACATAAAGAGTGACTTTCTTCTTTATCTTATAAGGTTCACTGTGGTGACTGCTCTGCCCTGCGGTTTTGTGAAGATAAATAAATAAATAAATAAATATTAAGGGACAATCATACACAAATCGACCTAGTCCCAAACTAAGCAAATTATTGAGCAGATGATTTTCCAGTGTCATATATTGGTCAACATTATTTTTTTTCTACCAGACTTTTTGTCGATATTATCAAAAAATTACCTTTTTCGAAAAAATCCCAATTTGTGATTAAAAAAATCATTCGAAATTTCCTCATTGTACCTAATCAGGTATTTTAAAATGCGTTAAAAAATTTATAGTTCTTGTGTATTGTAAATTTTCATAACATTAAACAATGTTATAAAATAATCTATAAATATTTTTCCCTGTTCATATAAACCGAAACGGCAAAAACGATTGTTCAAAGGGACAACACTCGAAGCTCTCGACTGGAGGGCATGCAAATTGATACCACTTCAGTTCCGCGACAACTGGAGGACCGGAGCAGGGAATGTCTACGAGTATTGTAATTAATTCTTACTATTGTATATGGCGTACGTCTCATATTGTTTATAATTAAGGATGTTATCAAAGTTCCTTCCCCCTTACTAGCTGTTCAGCTTACTAGGGGCGTTTGCCAGGATCGTTATTTCTAACCAACAAATGACTAATCTCTGATATTGAACGAAGAGTTCGAAACTTCCTCTTAGCCTGAAAAACAAATTCACGGTTGTATGACCGAAAAAGTGCCTTTATCTATTGTCAAAATTGAAGTAGGCATTTGAAAGTGAGAATGGGCGGGTTATCTGTGGCCAGAATAAGACACTACCTAATGAACCATTAGGAAACTAATGTTTAATTTACTCAAAAATAGTCGGAAATGTTGACTTTATTGATAAAAAAACGATGCGATGATGCGTGCATGGTTTATGGTCAATCAAAAATTAAAAAAAAAGTCCTTGCTGGCTCGATTTGCTCGACAATAATGTGGGTGTATTGTATGAAATTCCTTTATTTGTCATATAAAAAGAAGGCATAGGTCCTAAACAGCCAAAATGAAATATTACCTAGTAGCTACGACGACTTTTTAGTTGCTTATGGCGTTTTCAAAAGAAAAATACACTTCCCCTGTTATAAAAAAAAATAGACAATGCAAGAATTCAGTTTTGAATACTTCTGTCGATTCGACAATAATGTATTTTATTACCTTTAGGACACTACCTACTAGGTAATATACTATTAGGAAGTTGAGTATATTTCCGTTTAATACACCAGAAATGTAGACGCACGAAAGCATTCCCATTTATATCCTAAGCAAAACAAACGATTTCCACAAATGTTTCAATCTATCAATCGTTATAAACAATTAGTTAATCAGAACTCCGTGCCAAACAAACAATGTCAACCACCAGTCAAGTCAGTAGCAATACCATCAAAATGTCCTTATTCCTCAAATGTTAATTATCGCCCCACTAAAATGCAAACAGGGCATTCGCTATGTTATCGCCGTTAATTTGGTATGGTAATTCGCAATTTATCGGCCTAGTTAGCCTGGGTAGTCATTGAAAGCGCAACACCGAATTTCCATCAGCATTTATGTCATAATGACTAGGCGATCGGCAAAATTCGTCAAATTTCCCTAGAGCGGATATTCGAATAGCCTTTGACTTCAATGCATGCCATGTGAAGTTGTTGTCTTATCAGCGAAAATTAAACGCTAGCTAGTTCGTGCTTGCTTATCTATAAAATTTTGATTAAATACCTAATTTACGATGAAGTGTGTCGATGTTTTCGTGTACCTAATAAACTGTGATATGACTGTATAAATGAACAAAGGTTTATCTTATACTTTATGGAAAGTTATGTATGTCACTAGAATCCCACCGGGATCAGGACCCCTATTTTAATATAACATCATTATTAGCCTCGTGGTTTTCGATGCACGAATTATTTGACGTCTACTGTCGACCTAGTGTTAAATCATTCATGCATCGAAAACCCCAAATGTTTATAAAGTGACAACGACTTTTATCTGCACGTGAAGTTCGCAATGGACATTGTCACTGTCTCTTAGAAATGGTCACGATTCTGAAGTAACCGTCTATCGATAGGTGTTTGATAAAGTCCTATGTAATAATAAGCTTACAAATAAGTAGGTACATATAGCTACATTAATAACCTTTAGGTTACATACTCAGAAACGTAACTCTTTCAATCAGTCAAATAATCTATCCTACAACCAGTGAAACATGCGGTCAACATTTGCTTTTCTAATCTGTAAGAGTTGTCTAACCCCAGCCATTTCGAACAATGATAACCCAATCCGATACAGAAATATAAAATCTATCGCACAAATCATTCTCTATCAACCCTGTCACGTGTCTCCATCGAAAACAATAAATACAAACACGCATTTTATCAACGGGCAGCTGAGTCTGAATCGTTTTATTTGCATAGCACCTGACTTGACACGGCTTATCTGTGGTAGCCTTTTTTAAATTTACTTCTTTCGAATGGAAATGAAACGAATTTATTAGGTTTTCCATTTGGATGTGATTTGATGGTATCCACTTAACGGGCGCGGTGCTGTTTAACGGTTTTGTTTTGAATGCCGATAAATCTTTATAGGATGCCACTATTTTAGTATTTGAGCGCTATTTATTTATGTGCTGTTTAGAGATATGTGCCGTTCTCGAAAACGTTTCCCGAATAGGCTAGTTGACACATGTCAAATTGTAATATACTAATGTTTTTTCCGTATAGTATTTAGCAAAGGAAACCTAAATATATATTTTTCAATTCATAAAAGTGAAAGCAAGCTGAAAAAATTTAATTTGAAAATATGGTCTTTAATCTGTATTTTGAAATGCTTAAATCGCTGTCCGCCATTTTCGTTTATGATAGTGACGTCATCGGTCCTGTAAAGATAACTGAAAGTCTACTTTGACGACTTAGAATAGTGCCGTCCCTCTCGATCTCCTGTCAAAGTATATTGGAGTGAGCGGAATGGCACTATACGACGGTCGAATTTCGAATATTTACAGGTAATTTTACGTCACGCCACAAGATTAGCAAAAGGCAAAATTGGCGGACGGCGTTTTAGACTTTTCATGAAATTTCTAATTTTTAATTGATAAAATTTAGCTTTCTAGCTTTCACAAAAATACAAGACATTTTTTTCAGAGCTAGAAAGATCATTATTAACCATTTCAAATATATTTCAAAACTGGGTCTACTAGCCTGTTGTATGGGGAACGTTCTTTCCCCATACAAATTGGGAAAAGTTCCCGAGAACGGCACATCTTTAGTCCTGTTAGAATTAAATTACAAAGATGACCATTTTTTGTATCATTTGAAACTGGCACACTACGCACCGCAAGCCGAGGTAATAACCTACGCGCTGGCGCGCACCATGTTGCCTGAGCCTAACTACGCATTGCGCCTTTGTTCGCAGGCTTCGTTTTAAATTACCCACAGACAGTATTACCTACTAATTGTGGCGCACCTACGGCTAATGACGTCATATTCTACACAAACAATCAATACACTACGTATCACTCAGTCCGATTATGCGGAGAAAGGAGAACCATCTAATATAGGTAATGAGTAAGGTGTACTCGGGTAATTCCGAATGGCGGGTAATTCCGAAAATTACTGATATCTAATAAACGGTGTAACATTTTTTGCGCTAGTAACACTTCTTACTGTAGAAGTGTATAGTAATCTAAGGAAGTGTTGCTAGCGCAAAAAATGTTACCCCGTTTATTAGATATCAGTAATTTTCGGAATTACCCGCCATTCGGAATTATCCGAGTAAACCCTACAATATTTCAACTTGTTTTCGGTATGTATCTATTTATTTTTTACTTTAAACGTGAAATCACCTTTGTCAGTAGTAAAATATCACTATAGCACAACAATAGCTATCTGCATTCAAAGGGCAAAGTCCCCAAGTTATTCCCTTTCTTCTAAAGCAATTCAATTAATATTCTTTGTCTTGACGAATAGATTCTTAATCTCTAAATCTAGTTACTTAAGCTTTAAATGGGTTGATATTAAATTCTGAAGAAAAGTGACTTTTCGGCCTGGGTTTAATTCGTTTGATTTTGAGATTTAGCCATTTAAGCAATATTAGACGCATAACTGACATCAATACGTAGATTTCATTAAGAAGAATAGAACCAGCGGGCCTATGACGGTTGCTTTTATCACGCGATAAATAAGGTGACAAAGGATCCGTCACGTTTTGACAAATTACGAGAGTGAGTGACGAATGCTCACTCATTTATCACGTGATAAACGCAACCATCCTAGGTTCCCGTATCATTAAGAATTTAAGAATGTCACATTCACATTCAGACGGACATTTTTTTTAATACCTAAAAGTACAGTTAGTTGCTCTGTGAGCGGTAGACTCAAATATTATTATTTTTACATTTTCTACTCCTGTAATGTATCTAAACATTGAAAAACTGACACTACAAAAATTCTATATACCTAATAATTGGACCTAATCTAAAAATTCACAAGAATCGGGCGAGTGATGCGGCCTGTAGAAGAGAACAGCCGGTCGCAGTGGGTCGCGAGTCGCGTAGCAGCACGGATAGCTACCCCTGATGAAGAGCTCCAAAGGAGTTCGAAACATGTCGGGCCGTTCCTGACAATGTTTACGTGAGTTTAAACCGTTATTAGTTATAATTATTAACAGCCGGAAATCCGTACAAACGGACATCCAAACATTACCGGACTTACAAAAGGTTTTTTATCAGGTTGAAACGGAAATCTTTGCTCGCTTCGCTCGCTCGGCTCACTAAAACAAAATTTTAACCCGCTATATTCACAATTGCAGCATAACTGTGAAAACTATTCCCCTGAAAACTGGCCAATCGTAAAACAAGCATTTTTAAATTGGGTCATACTCGACCAGAATTTCTATTTCATAAAATTTTAAAATACGAACAGCATTCCTGGTAGCAATAAAGTTATTAAGCTAGCGTCGACAAAAAAGATTTTACATAACAAAAGTTTCTGAGGCCCAAAAAAACTGTCAAATACGAGTCAGACTTGCGCAACAAGGGTTCTGTACAAACTTTAAAAGCACTGAATATTGCTGTAACGAAAAGATAAACTGGATTGAGGAAGAAACTTAACTTTGGTATAAGTAAACTATAATGTACCCAAACATCAACATCGGGGTTAGTTTACTAACTGTAAATAATTTTGCAATAAAAAAAAATATATATTGTAATTTTGCCGGCCGGGGCAAATATTTGTGCAAATATTTGTTCTTGGGTCATGGATGTTATCTATGTATGTATTTATATATTATGTATATCGTCGTCTAGTACCCATAGTACAAGCTTTGCTTAGTTTGGGACTAGGTCGATTTGTGTAAGATTGTCCCTTAATATTTATTTATTTATTTATTTTATTTACTACCTACTACAAATTATGGTTTTTGGACTTTTTCCTTTATTTATGCTACATGATGTTCCTGCTTGCCAAATTTCATGGTTCTAGATCAACGGGAAGTACCCTTTAGGTTTTGATTCCTAGGCCTTCACTCTTGACAGATGGCCAGACAGACCACCAAGTGATCCTATGAGGGTTCCAATTTTGTCAACTGAGATTCTAAAACGGCTATGTAAATATCGTTTCATTGCAGGGAAGCTAAATTGTATCTCATTGTCGCTGGACATTAACTACAGATTATAAATCTCGCCGGCTGTCGTGTACTCGGCTCTATGGGCCAAATGTACGGCATCTGCAAACTCATTTACAACTTTTCGCTACAGAACTAATGGTGTTTTGGTGGACATTTTAGCGTAGTGTGACTGCGTTGTCAGTTTTTACATTTTGCATGGTGATACGAGCAAAATTACTAAGTATAGTCATGAACCATGTAAAATCTATACATATAAACGGACAAGTCCTGACTGACTGACTGACTCACTCATCAACGTAGAGCCGAAACTACTAAACCTAGGAACTTCAAATTTCTAGAATAGATCAAATATACGATGCAAGCAAGCACTAAGAAGGGATTTTTCAAAACTCATCCCTTAAGGGTGTCAAATTGGGGTTGAAAGTTTGTATGGAACTTACGTAATTTTTGAGTTAGAGTAATAAAACTTTGTGTATAAATTTCCGATCTAAAAACAAGAAAACTAATTTCAGGATTTTTGAAAACTTATTCTTAAATAGGGGGTGAAAGTTTGTATGAGGAACTTGGAATTCTTTGAGTAAGAGTGGTAATATTTTGTGTACCTACAGCTTTTTCTATACAAAGTAAGAAAACATTTTTGGAAATTCATCCCCGAAAGGTGTTCAATGCACAGTGAAACATAGTAAGAAAAACGTGGTATGTTTGAGTAAGGGGTGCATTATTTTACGTGTAGACTGATCATCAAAAACTGAAAGCATGTATTTCAGCGTTTTTTTTAAATTTCAACCCCTAATGGGGTACAACACAAATCCACTTTATTGCACACCTCAAATACATAGGGATACAAAACATAAGAGATATACAGTAAAAAATAAATAACAGAGGTTCACAACAGGCGGTCTTATCGCTAAATAGCGATCTCTTCCAGACAACCTTTAGGTAGCGGAGTAGATCAACAAAAATTAGAATTGAGTAGGTGATGCAAAACAACTTTAAGCCACAAAAATTTACTACAAATAAAACAAAAAATAAATAAATAAGAATAAAACAATAAACATACATAAATAACAATAATCTGATATACATACATACAATACTTAAACATAATATATACATAAAGCAGAATACAAAGAGTAGAATAAATAGCAAACCAGAGTCCGTCGCATAGTACGAGCAAGAAGGAGCAATATACAATGCAGTGTAAATTAAGGCAGAGATAAATAATGAAGTTTAAGGTGAGAGGTGGGGTAAAGAGGGAGGTGAAAGTTTCTATGAAGAGCTTAGGATTCTTTGAGTAGGAGTGGTAATATTTCGTGGACAGGTTCTTATTTGCAAAGTAAGGAAATATGTTTCAGCATTTTTGGAAATTCATCTCCGAAAGGGATTAAATGGACAGTGGAACTTTCTTGAGAAACGGGGCTTTTATGAGTAAGGGGCGTTCTTTTGCGTGTAGAACCTTCATTAAAAACTGTGAATCTTGATTTCATCGTTTTTGAAAGTTCGACCCCTAATGGGGTAAAGTGGGAGGTGAAAATTTGTATGAAGAGCTTGGGATTCTTTGAGTAGGAGTGATGGTAATATTTCGTGTATAGGTTCTTCTATGCAAAGTAAGCAGACGCATTTTTGGAAATTCATCCCCGAAAGGGGTTAAATGGACAGTGAAACTTTATTTGAAATTGAGATTTTCTTGTGTGTACACTGATCATCAAAAACTAAGAATATGTATTTCAGCGTTTTTGAAAATTCAACCCCTCATGGGGTAAAGAGGGAGGTAAGTTTCAATGAAGACCTTGAGGTTCTTTGAGTAACATTACGTGTACAGATTCTTCTATACAAAGTAAGAAAACAAGTTTCAGTATTTTTGGAAATTCATCCCTGAAAGGGGTTAAATGGAAATGGAACTTTGTATAGAATCGGGCCTTTTTTGAGTAAGAGGTGCACTATTTTGCGGGTAGACTTCATCAAAACTGAGAATATTGATTTCAGCGGAGGTGACAGTTTGTATAAAGAGCTTGGAATTTTTTGAGTAAGGGTGATAATATTTCGGGCATAGGTAAATCATTACAAACAACTTTTCACCATAAATGAAGTTAAAAAGTAAGAGATGCATTTTTAATATTCATCTCCAAAGCATGTGAAATTGAAGGTGACAACATTTTCATGGTATGAATAAGAGGTATGCGGGTTTTTTGGAGTTTACTCCTTAAGAATCGATTTTCATATATAAGCCCGGGGTATGAAAAATATGGGGTGTAAAATCGAACGTATCTGCCGTGCTAATTTAAAAAGTCGTATCTCAGTATACGATCGGGGTAAAAATACGACTTCGTAATTTAGCAGGTTATGCGTTAAGCGTTATAGACTAAGGTCCCGATATAAAATAACCTTCACCGAGATGTTTATTTGATGAAATGTATTTTATATTTAATTTAATATGTCAATAATTATATTGCATATGGGTTGCCTAACAAATTTTAGTCCAGGGTATGTTTAATTAATAATAAAAAAAAATTGTTTTAAACATTTCACCGGTTTGATTAATATTAGATAAATTCTATACCAATCGAAAGTATGAAGCCCATAGAATATGCAAACCTTAGGTTGCCTATATTCTTTTCCCGTCACAACTATTGGGTAGCCAGGTATAAACAGGTAAATCTATACCTACTAGCATGTTGCAAAGGTCTGATTGTTGAATTGAAATTAAATAAAATTAAAGATTATTTAATTATGAATTTATCTAATAATCAAATCGGTGAAATGTAAAAAAAAAAAATTTTAATTTTAAACTAAACATACCCTGGACTAAAATTTGTTAGGCAACCCATATGCAATATATTTATTGACATTTTAAACTAAATATAAAATACATTTCATCAAATAAACATCTCTGTGAAGGTCATTTTATATCGGGAGCTTAGTCTATAACGCTTAACGCATAATCTGCTAAATCAAGAAGTCGTATTTTTACCCCGATCGTATACTGAGATACGACTTTTTAAATTAGCACGGCAGATACGTTCCAAAAATATAAGTATTGCGAGGATTGACGTTTGGTTGTCAAAGGCGACGGTTGAAAATTTTATCAAATTTTATTTTATTTATGTATAAGTTAATTCAGTTTTAGAGTCCTTTTCGCTGTTTTTGCGATGAGTGAGTCAAGTCGAGGTGTCGTGAGTGATACGTCACTTTTAGAATGTGGGCAGCGGGCAGCTCCGTCGTGGCTATCTGAAGTGGAGTTTGATAATAAGGCAGGGCCGAGTCAATCGGATATTGTATCGGACGCTGAGTCCATGTCGGATGTGCGGCATATAGCGGTGAAGCGTGCTTGTGGTCTGAGCGACGAAAGCTGTGGTTGTAGTGATAGTTTTATCACAATAGGCAGGAAACCTAAACGCTTGCGGGTTTTAGTAACCGTCAAAACGCAGCTGGAGCCGGACGGTGTGCCTGACAAGCTATTTGAAGTTTATATAGTGTCAAAAGAAGATTTACCGAAACAGATTGGTTTGGCAAAGTTGCTGCAATTTAAGGGTATAAAAGGAATTTTATCCGTCAAGTTTATGGGTCCACGTAAAGTTCGCATACAGTTTAACTCTAAGGATGATGCGGAGAAGCTTCTGGCTTCTCAGGAGTTTAACAATGAGACGAGACGTTCTTATTGGTCTAATATGGCATGCTGCACTTATGGAATTATAAGGCAGGTTGAGTTGGAGGTTGAGGAAGACGAATTTTTAAAGAATATTGAAGGGTCTGAAGACATTTTGTCAATATGTAGACTGAACCGTTTGGATCATGATGGGCGTTGGGTTAAGGCTGAAGCTATTCGTCTGTGTTTTAAGGGAACTTCTTTACCGCCATATGTTTATGCCTACGGTTGCCGATTTAAGGTAAATCAGTACACTTTCCCGGTTACCCAATGTTCAATATGTTGGAAGTTCGGTCATCTGAGCAGGTTTTGTCCTACTACTAAAGTTACTTGTCCGAAATGCGGAGGGGAGCATGCCAATTGCAAAACGACTATTTTTAGATGCACTAGAGACCCGTTGCGGCGTCGAACCGCCGCTAGAATATGGAATTCCGGTAGTGTTACAGAAAATAACTACTTTATCGATAAGAAGTTTTTGGGGATCGAAGAATAAATACTGTAAAAAAACACGTTAAAATGATATTTCAAAAACGTTAAGACATGCCAGGCTAGAGCCAGGCCTGATAGCCAACTGCCAGGTTCATCGTGACAACTTTTTCAACTCTTTTGTAAAAATAACTTGTGCATTAATGCCATGTGATCTGCTGATCTGTTTCACAAATAAAATGCATATTATTCGATTTATGGAAAAAATATAATTCATGACAATAGTCCCAAATCGTAAAAAAATAATTGACATATTTTCATAGGACCGAACATAAGATTGGTAGAATTTTAATTTGTTATCCTTTCTTCAGGACATACATTTATCGATTTGATCGATTTCTATCAATTTCCAGAAATAGCACATGAATCGAAACGACAGATTTGGTCACTCACTACGCAGGTTTTAAAAAGGAAATCATGGAGTGCGTAACTGTTTATGTATTCATTTATAATCGTAAATACTTCAAAATATTGATAGTAAAAAATGTTACATAAACTCAATTGTATGTAATAGAGAGTAAAAAACGTTTATAGAATACACGAAAAACCACTATTATCAATGCTTGTTTTTTTTTTATGAAATTCAATAGATCGTGCAAATTTTCTTAATATGGGTGCTGCCATGTCATCATCATCAATCATTTATTCAATAACAATTTCACATTGTGTTTGAAATTCTTACGCCAGTATAACTCTTAATCAAACCCTACTTCTAATTCTAATTTTAAAATATGGCTTCCATCATAGTTAATGATGATTTCGCCAATTCCGAGTTTGCTCGTAGAGCATGCCGTTGTTCGGTGAGGTTTTGCTTTTTGTAAAGTGATAGCGAACACCTTAAATACTAATCTAAATAAATTACTGACTGACAATACTCCACCATAAAAAAAGAATGTGTCAAATATGTGTAATAAAATAAATCCAATATATAAAACAGCTAAACATGTTTGAGAAAAGAATATAAGATATATTTTATTCAATAAATTTAGAGCTGAAGGCCTTACGTATACCCAAATTCCAAATTCAAACTTTCGTGTCTTTCCTCTCATTGAAATAGTGTCTGACAGAAGAGTGAGGGAGATGCTATCTATACTCTCAAGTCTATGATATAAACCTAATTTTAGGGTTCCTTACCATAGTCGGTAAAAACGGAAGCCTTAAAAAAATCTATTTGTTGTGTTGACAGCATAATTTGACAAATTTTATTTTGAATAAGAATAAGAATGATCAGCCACACGTCATTAATTCAAATATGATTTATTCTTGAGCGAGTCGTTTTTTTTTTTTAATTTGCATCATATGTAGGTTATTTCTACCATCAAGTTTCGCATGTTAGGGTAACATGTTAATTATTCCACAAATACAACTCGTCCACAATGTCGGCTCGTCTATATTCCCATCTGGGTCACAATGCCAACTTGTCCACACACCCAACACGTCCACATTGCCAACTCGTTCATATACCCAACTTATCTGCATTGCTACCTCGTCTATATTACCAATTCGTCTCCATTGGCACCTTGTCCATATTCCCAATTCGTCCACAATGCCAACTCGAACATATTGCTAACTCGTCCATATTCCCAACTCGTCCACAATTCCAACGCGTCCATGTTGCTTACTCGTCCACAATGCCAACTCGTCACCACATAAAATTCGTCCACATTTCCAACTCGTTCATATTCCCAACTCGTACATATTCCCAACTCGTACACAATGCCAAATCGTCCACATTGCCCACTCGTCTATACACCCAACTCATCTACATTGCCAACTCGTTCATATTACAAACTCGTCTTTATTCCCAACTCATCCATATTCCCAACTCATCCACAATGCCAACTCATCTATATTGCTAACTCGTCCACATTTCCAACTCGTCCATACACCCAACTCGTCTACAATACCAACTCGTCCTTATTATTAACTCGTCTTTATTGCCAATCTCGTCCATATTATCAACTCGTCCGTATTACCAACTCATCTTCATTGCCAACTCGTTTATATTCCCAACTCATCCACAATGCCAACGCATCCATATTACTTGCTCGTCCACAATGCCAACTCGTCCACAAATACAACTCGTCCACATTTCCAACTCGTCCATATTCCCACCTCGTCCACAATGCCAAGTCGTCCACATTACCAACTCGTCGATACACCAAACTCATCTACATTCCCAACTCGTCTTCATTTCCAACTCATCAACAATGCCAACTCGTCCATATTGCTAACTCGTTCACAAATACAACTCGTCCACATTTCCAACTTGTCCATATGCCCAACTCGTCCACAATTCCAAGTCGTCCACATTGCCAACTCATCCACATTTTTAACTCGTCCATATTCTCAACTCGACGATACACCCAACTCGTCTACAATACAAACTCGTCCTTATTATCAGCTC
Organism: Apotomis capreana; assembly: GCA_947623375.1. NCBI lineage: Eukaryota > Metazoa > Arthropoda > Insecta > Lepidoptera > Tortricidae > Apotomis > Apotomis capreana. The sequence goes on from OX392501.1 coordinate 22,151,917, forward strand.
GTCTTTATTGCAAACTCGGCCATATTCCCAACTTGTTCATTTTGCCAACTCATCCACATTTCCAACTTGTCCATATTCTCAACTCGTCCACGTTGATAACTCGTCCGTATTACCAAGTCGTCTTCATTGCCAACTCGTCCATAATACGAACTCGTCCACATTGCCCCCTTGTCCATGTTCCCAACTTGTCAATTTTACCAACTCATTCACATTGCCAACTCATCCACATTTCCAACTCGTCCATATTCCCAACTCGACGATACACCCAACTCGTCTACAATAACAGCTTGTCCTTATTATCAGCTCGTCTTTATTGCCAAATCTTCCATATCACCAACTCGTCCGTATTACCAAGGCGTCTTCATTGCCAACTTGTCTGTATTACCAACTCGTCTTCACTGCGAACTCGTCCATAATGCGAACTCGTCCATATTGCCCACTTGTCCATGTTCCCAACTTGTCAATTTTACCAACTCATCCACATTGCCAACTCATCCACATTTCCAACTCTCCCATATTCCCATCTCGACGATACACCCAACTCGTCTACAATACCAACTTGTCCTTATTATCAGCTCGCCTTTATTGCCAAATCTTCCATATCACCAACTCGTCCGTATTACCAAGTCGTCTTCATTGCCAACTCGTCCATATTCTCAACTCGTCCACATTGCCCACTCGTCCGTGTTCCCAACTTGTTCATTTTGCCAACTCATCCACATTCCCAACTCGTCCATATTCTCAACTCGTCCACATTGCCCACTCGTCCGTGTTCCCAACTTATTCATTTTGCCAACTCATCCACATTCCCAACTCGTCCATATTCCCAACACGTCTACATTGACAACTCGTCCAATTAACAACTCGTCCAATTAACAACTCGCCCATATTAACAACTCGTCCATTTTCCCAACTCGTCTATATTACCAACTTGTCAATTTTACCAACTCATCCGCATTCCCAACTCTTCCATATTCCCAACTCGTCCACATTTCCAACTCATCCATTTACCAACTCATCCATATTACCAATATAGATACATTCCCAACTTAGGCACATTGTCATGTCGTCCATATTCTCAACTCGACCACATTTCCGATCCCGTCGACATGCAAGCGCAAGGACTAAGTTTTTTCTTGTAAAATACCATTTAATTTACCATAACTCATGCCATTTTCCTTGGAATTATTTTTTTGATGGACTTTAATCATATTTATAATAATCTATCATAAATTTACCTATTTGAATGACGTGTAAATTAGTTTTACTAATTTTTTTCTGCTTTGATTTATTGTAAAACTCGCCTATAAAAATAATCTATTCTTGAATGACGGTCAGTTTTCTAGTCTTTCGAGCACCAGTCCAACTCGCACTTAACCGGCTTTTTCTCCACCTTTTTAACAGGTATGCGAAAAAAGTTTCCATACATTTTAACATTTTAAAAAGAAAAACAACCTGGCAATTTAGAGCATTGACATAATAGCCCCCAATAAAAAAGACATTAAAAGTTGTCAGAATATGGTTACTGTCATTCATTGTCAAGAAACTGTAAAATTATTTTTGCATATTCGTACATGTTTTAAGTGTTGCGGATATTATGTTGCCGACTCAAAAATAATATTTCATCATGCTGAACAACTTACTACAGGTTTGTGAGCAAATCATGCTTATTATTATTTGGTCATCTTATGTCAAAATAGGGATCACAGGTCACGTGGTCAAAGTCACGTGGTTAGCGCACAGTAGTTTTTTCAAATCCATTTTTCAGTACCTTTTCAGGAAAAAATGAAAATTCCAAGAGTTTTATGCACCTCTCCAGCATGAGACGAATCTAATGACATATCATTTATCAAAATCGGACCATAACTGTAGATCTGATGGGATGTACAAAAATCGGCCTCGCGTAATATATATATAGATTATTTGTAAAGGCAGCCATATGGCCTTAGATAAGTCGTGCCCGGTTTTTGTGAAGGAGAAAGAAATTCGCAGGATTATGTCTGCTGAGGGATGTATATATAAACGGGCTTTTTGGTAGTATATGCAAAATAAGGAAAAAAAGGATACGGATGTTTGTAGTCAGGATGCGCCATTTGTTTTTGAGAATGACTTAAGTTTTGGAAAGTCATATAGAGATGCTGTTTTGTCGAAGCCGTTACAATCTAAAGAGTCTGAAGATTCTGTCTGTCAGGCTGAGGGCCAGCGATCAGTAAGTTAGTACAGATTAGAGAGCGAGCCACAACAAGAGGTTCGTAAGCCGCGGAAGTCAAAAAGAGTAACAGATGTGAAGAGGTCCGAGTGTCTATTGGTCAATCAGCCTACTATTGAGCGGGCTGATATGGAAGATCAAAGACAAAATAAGGACAAGAAGAAGAGACGTATTACTTTTGAAAGGCTGGTTGAGAAGACGAAGGATATTTTGTTTTCTACCGAAAGTTGGGAGGAGAAGTTCAAAACGCTGTTTGGAGTTGTTGTTAAGGAGATTTTGGATATATTTAAGGATTTTTTTAAGGAAGGTGATTTTGTACGTTTGTTTTTGTCTAATGTAAATGGCTAGGTCTAATACCAGATCTTTCTTGAATGTAATGTTCAATTCAATATTGGCGGAACCCTTATCGGAATCGGCTAAATTTGTATACAGTTTTTTTTATGTAAATAGTGTATACAAATTTAGTTGTTTTCGTGTACATGTTATTTTTAAGTTTATACGGTTTATGTTTTTATTTATCTATGTCTTTTAGATGAATGATGTTGTGTATTAGGCCTGCTGGAGCTGGCATGTTCATAAAAATGATCAAAGCTCCTTAATTAATAAGGTCGAATCTTTGTATGGATTTCATAGTAAGATACGGTTTTTTTTTCGTAAATTTAGTAACTAAACTAGCCGCTCGAGGGCGCTTTACATCACGCTTCCTTATTTAGTTACTACTCATGATCTCTCCAATTTGTTAAAAATGAATCGGAAGTAAATTTTCCTTGTAAAATATTGTAATTTTGCTGTATATTATACTCGTATATTAATATTATGTAAGTGCCTACCTTCTCGTTCTTGTTTGCAGCACCCAACAGGGTACATAATGTGATACTTAAACTATTTACTAATCATTATGTGCAATAAACGTATTGAGTATTGAGTATATATTTTATAATCGTTCTTAAGGCCAGGCGCGCACCACGATTTTAGTCGCGCGATAATTTTGTCGCATAAATGCAAGATATGGGTTTATATGAGAGTGCGCGCACCACGATTTTCATAAACCCAGAAGTACGCTTATTTCTGCGACAAAATTATCGCGCGACTAAAAAAAAATCGTGGTGCGCGCCTGGCCTGAAGAGTAAACTCCAGTCGTGCGTCGGAGCTGACACACACACTTTTTTTTGTAGAATATTCACTAAAAATGGAGTAAATAAACTTAAGTTTTCTTGGAAATTCATCTCCAAAATGGGTCTAATGGGAGGCGAAAGTTTGGATGAGAAAAGATGAGATTGTTTTCGTAAGTCTGGTCATATTCCGTGTGTCAAAATACTATATTTCAGAAATTTTTGAAATGTACGAGTATTGTCTGAATAAAGGGGGAAGATGAAAGTTCATGTAAGGAATATTTTCGTGTATAAACTGCATTCATTTTTGGAAAGTTATCTCCCGAAGAGGTTAAAAACTTTATATGCAAAACATAGGAACACAAACAAAATTTCGTGTAAAAAAATTGCATTGTTAAGGTTCCGTACCTCAAAAGGAAAAACGTACCTAACCCTCAAAGGATCACTTAGGTGTCTGTCCGTCTATTGAATAAAAAGGAAATTAAAACCATATGAAAACTCATGACTATAATCCTTTGAATTTGGCAAGTAATGTCTTACTCTCTTACTAAGTACAAGTACTTATGGGGAGTAATCTGAAACTGTACATTACTAATTAAATAAAAAGTAGTCTGTAAGTAAGTAAAACAGTTTTCCAACGGTAATGTTAAATTTGCCACTTAGTATATTTTATCATTTCCTTAGTAATGTGCAGTGATTTCATAGTTCGTAAGGAACCCACTGTGCGCGAGTCCGACTCGCACTTGACCGGCTATTTGTAGAATACTGAGAATACTGATTTAAACGTTAGAGGAAATTCCTATCCTTAGGAGATTAAACTTTTGACTATGATTTTGTTCGGTTCATCGGAAAATGAATTGCCCCATGTGTATACCACGACGTGATCTAGAAATATATAAATCTACTACCCAAAAATGTATGTATGCGCGCAGATTTATATTAGTTCAATTATTGTAAGAAACAATAAAGCGGGTAGAAAGTTACACAGATAACGTTTCCAGACCCTGTGCGTGCGAAGCCGCGGGCAAAAGCTAGTAATCTCATAAACGGTATAGTAGAGTTGCTAAGCCGCGAAATTGTGCGCATCGGGTTACAAGCATGAAATTTCTACCACACATAGAGCGTTCCACGGTGATTATTTTCAGATGTGGAGGGAAGTCAGATTCGTCCCCTGTGTGGTGGGAGAGTGGGGTGAAGAGGACCAAGTACTGTTATTTTTCTTTTTTTTATTACTGATCAGTTAAGGCTATCAGGGCATGTGCGACATCGTTTTCATGTAAAATAGATATCAGCTTTTAATTTTTCACGTTATTTAAGAATAGTTTCATATAAAAATTTAGGTTTATTGCCGAAAAGGTAAAAATCACAACAAGATTTTTTTATTCAGAACGATAAATTAGTTATGTATCCTGAATATTTACAATTTAAAAAAATATAACTAAACAGCAAATTTAATCTTGTTTTTAAAAATGTATACATATTGGGCACATCCGATACAAAAAGTACCTTGAAAAAAATGTTGATGTTAAGCTTAGCCTGCGCGTTCTAGTACATTTTGCTAAGTCGCGAAATTGTGTACATTGGGATACAACCACCAAATTTCTACCACAGATAGAGTATTCTGCGGTGATTATTTTCAGATGTAGAGGGAAGTCAGATTCGTCCCCTGTGCGGCGGGAAAGCGGGGTGAATAGGACAAAAGAGTCCTCTTTTTCTTTTTATATTACTGATCAGATAACGCTAGTAGGATTTGTGTGGGGGTGGAGATTGGTCAAGAACTACCTCCTCGTGGTCCACCCCGGGCAACGGACTAGCAATTCCTGTGAAATCCGGCTAAATGCTCTTGACCCTACACAGGCTCACCGGACTGTTAACACAGATCTAGAAACCTCCCGGTGCTATCACTGCGAAATCATCATGAATCCGAATTGCCCCCTCCAGGGCTCCTATGCAAACAGCCCTTCTAAGGGCCCCCCGACAAAAAATATAGGACCTTCAGTCCGTAATATGCAATTAAATATAGAAGGATCTTCTAAAAGTAAATCTGAGTACCTGGCCAGACTGGCCCAAGAAAATGACGTCGATATTATTTGCATCCAAGAACACCATATTTTCTTATCTTATATATGTTCGAATCCCGGCAAGGGCAAATATTTGTGTGATGAACACGAATATTTGTGCCTGGGTCATGGATGTTCTATGTATTTAAGTATTTATTTATCTATATAAGTATGTATATCGTCGCTTAGTACCCATGACACAAGCCTTCTTGAGCTTAATTTGGGACTAGGTTGATTTGTGTGAGGTTGTCTGTTATTTATTTATATTAGTAAGGAAAGGGACCTACCCCTCAGAGGCCATATCGAGGGATACAAAATGATGGGCTACACGCTGTCTTCTACCTATGGTTCGGCAACCTACCAAAAAACATCCCTAAACGACTGCAGCGTCTCAGCAGTATCTAACCAGGATAACCTGGAACTTATCGTAGCACATATTGGCAACATAAACCTCACAGCTGTCTATAAACCTCCAGCCCTCAACCTCAATAGCCAGTCTTTACCCTATCTCGCCCACCCTGCTCTATACATAGGCGACTTTAACTGCCACCATACAGCTTGGGGCTACAAGAAAAACGATAGCAATAGCCTCATTCGGATCAGCCAGGTGGAATAGCGATACGAATCCCGATTTATGTTTCGCATCACAGGATGAGCAGGGTAACAGACTGTCGGTATCGAGACGTGTTTTAAACAATTTCCCCCGCAGTCAACACAGGCCTACTCTAATCACAATTGGCATTCAGATACCACTGATAAAATCGTCACCCTGCCTGCGCTGGAACTTCAACAAAGCAGACTGGGGCACATTCTCTGAGAGCCTAGACGCTACCCTGCGCTTCATCAAACCAGAAGTTTCAAACTACGGTCGCTTCTCTAAGGCAGTCATAGCTGCAGCAAAACGATGCATACCACGAGGTTTTGGGAAAGAATATGTCCCGGGATGGTCGAGTGAGACAGACGAGGCATACGAAGAATTTAAATCCACGAACAACGCAGAATCCGCCCACAAACTCTTAACGTCCCTAGACGCAGCCAGAAAGGCCAAATGCGAAGCCAACGTTGAAAGCATGGACTTTACCCACTCAAGCAAGAAGAGCTGGGCACTCTTACGAAAACTAGGAGGGGCCCCACTCTACGAACAAAGAACACCGCCAATCCAGCCAAACGACATAGCCAAGCACATGCAATCGCTCACAAAAAACGCCATCATCGACAAGACGTTCACTAAGAACCTCCGTCAAGCAAGGGCTTATAATCAAGCGTCAATCGGTGAAATTGAAGCGTACTGCCAACCCTTTGCCTTCCCCGAACTCAAAATAGCACTAAAAGGCATAAAACCAAAAAAAGCTGCCGGGCTGGACGACATGTACCCCGAGTTCCTCTTGCACCTTGGTAAAGCCGGACTTAATTGGCTTCTTAACTTTTTCAATAATGTCCTAAAAACCTGCTCAATCCCAGAAGTTTTTAAGAGGTCAAAGGTAATCGCTATACTGAAACCTGGCAAATCACCTGATCAGGCATCAAGTTACAGGCCAATATCCTTACTGTCAGTAACATACAAGCTGCTCGAGCGACTACTGTACAATAGGATAAAGAAGGATATAAACGACGTTATCCCACCCGAGCAAGCAGGTTTCAGAGAGGGCAGAAGCTGCACCGACCAAGTTTTAGCCCTAACTTCCTTTATTGAATCCGGGTTTCAGCGAGGCCTTAAGACGTTTGTAGCCTTCGTGGACCTCAGCGCTGCCTACGACACCGTATGGATCGACGGACTCCTACACAAACTTAGTGCTGTCATCCCATGCAGAAAAACGGTAAAACTTACAAAAACCCTTCTGGGTCCTCGTTACATCAAGGTGCATTTGGGTGAGAAAGCAAGTAGGTTTAAACTTCTCAAGAACGGATTACCTCAGGGATCAGTACTGGCACCGCTTCTGTTCAATGTCTACACCAAAGACATGCCCGACACCAAAAGCAGGAAATTCGCATACGCCGACGACCTAGACCTAGCCTTCCAAGCTAGATCATTCGAAGAAAGGGAAGCAGCACTAACATCGGATCTAAATATCATGGGCGAATATTACAAAAAATGGCGTCTCCGTCCGAATCCTGCTAAAACAGAAGTGTCAACCTTCCACCTCACAAACTGCCTCGCTAAACGTAAACTAAACATCTCTTTCTGCAACAAGAACGTCGAACACAACTTCACGCCTAAATACCTTGGTGTCACGCTGGACCGATCCCTGACATACTCGTATAAGCAGCATCTGGAGAACGTAGCACAGAAGGTAAAAACCAGGCTGAACATTTTAAGGAGCTTAGCGGGCACCAGCTGGGGTGCCTCGGCCACAGTCCTGCGCACTTCCGCATTGGCGCTAGTGTATTCCACTGCAGAATACTGCGCCCCTGTATGGTATCGCAGCGCGCATACTAACAAAGTCGACACGCAAATCAACGAAGCCTTGCGCATTATCACGGGATTAATTAGGTCCACCCTGACTCCCTGGCTACCAACCCTGGCACACATACCCCCTTCAGAAATACGGAGACGCAGCGCAGCAGCTACAGAATGGCTAAAATGCATGCGCATAAACATGCCTATACGTGAAACACTGGATCAGTTACCCTGCTATCGTCTTCCATCTAGACACCCAATATGGACGGACAGCGACCTCACATCCTATGACATACAATTGATGTGGCGCCAATACTGGGAAGAACATGACCACCCACAAAAGGAACTGCTTTCTGACCCAACAGAAAAGCCCACTGGTTCTGATGCTACACGATCTGTATGGGTGCTGAACAGGTTCCGTACAGGACACGGGCGGTCTAATCACCATCTCTTCAAATGGGGGCTAAAAACCTCTCCAGCTTGCGATTGCGGCGCTCAGGATCAAACTTTGCTGCACATCGTCGAAAAATGCCCGCTTCACTCCTTCCCTGGCGGCCTACAGGAACTCCATAAGCTTTCGCCAGTAGCCGTGGACTGGCTGCATAACTTAAAAATAGACATCTGAAACGGATTCAAGCAGCAGTAGAAGAAGCCATACGATATGATGATGAGTAGGATTTGTGTGGTGTCATTTTCGTGTAAAACAGATATCATGAATTCATTTTTCATGTTATTTATTCATAGTACCATATAAAAATATGGTTGTATGTATTTCCGAAATTGAAAAAAACACAGCAAGTTTTTTTTATTAAGGCAGATAAATTAGTTATATTTCCTGAATATTAACAACTAAGAAAAATATTGCAAAATAGCAAATTTAATCTTGTTTCTAAAAATATATACATATTGGGCACTCTTCATATACAAACAGTAACTTAAATAAATTGTTGATGTTGAGATTAGCCCGTGTGCTCGTGATACTTAAGCAAAAAAAAATTGTTTTAATTACATTAATTTGTTTTTCTAGGACGTATATAGTAAATATTATATGTAAGCGCATGTTAATAATCATTATTTAATGTAGTTAATGAAGCGAAATAGGATGCGTTCGGAGATTTACGTTGGTTACCCCGACGTAAAGATATATTTTAAGCTACTGTTTGTATGAGAAGTGCCCAACATGCATATATTTTTAGAAACCAGATTAAATGAACTTTTTTAAATAAAAATAATAATAATTTGAAAATGTTTACGAAATTGAACTAAAAAAACTTCTTGTGATTTTTGCCTTATCGGCCATTACGCCCATATTTTTATATAGAACTATACAAAAATAACATAAAAAAATAATTTCTGATATTTGTTTTACACGGAAACGATACTAAACACGTCCTGGTAGACATAACTGACCAGCAATAAAGAAAGAAAAGAGGGATACTTGGCCGTATTCACTCCGCTCTCCCGCCTCACAGGGGACGAATCTGACTTCCCTCCACATCTAAAAATAATCACCGTGAAACACTTTCTGTGGTAGAAATTTCATGCTTGTAACCCGATGCGCACAATTATGTTAGAAAACAGCGGACTAACAACTCTACTAGTATACCTTTAGATACCTACTTTTATGATAAAAGATGATGATGATTTTGTTTTAAGCTCAAGATAAAAGTTTTATCTTGAGTTTAAAACAAAATCATTACATAATCCCATTTTAAACATATTGCGATGACAAATACAATTTTAAAATGCTAAAGGCCCTAATTCAATGTAAATCTCCCTGATATCTCAGAGAGATATCAGGCGAAGAGGCGATATATAGGATACCTTCGCCAATCCGCTCGCGTTAAGTTTGCGCGACGCCATAAATATCAGATGCAAACTTAACATGACCTAGTAGTCACGTGTCACTTTATGCACTATGCAGCTTGAATCACAAACATTGCGTTATAATGACAGTTAAAGGCAATATACCCGAGACATGGCTTATTTGGCAATATCTCAAACTACACTCAAATTAACATCCAACTGGCCAATGCCATACTTTTTACTGAAATGTCGCACTGTTTATTGAGTTTTTTCTTTTACTTTCTGCTTTAAAATCGTGTATACCAAGGATTATAGCAATAAAGTTTAGCATTTATAATGAAGAATATATTGCTGACAAGGAAATTATAAATGAGCTATTCCAAAGCCTGTTATTATTATACTCTTCATTCGGGATACTGCTGATAAACTTTTCATAGAAATGGGTGTAAGGCATAAAGCTACACTAGGGTGAATAAATTAATATGCAAATAACGACGCCAAAGCGATGAACAAAGTGCATTTTTTAAACAAGTAACGAACATAATTGGATTAAGAGGTACACCTAAATATCAGTTGTTAAATGTATTTTATTGCCAAAAATTCATTTTAATTTTCTCCGTGCCTAGGCTTGAGTTCGAGCAAGCACTTAAGTTATACCTCGGCCATATTCCACAGATACAACGAATGGATTCGTATCAGAATTTTGCTATTCGTGTTAGGGTGGAATTCACTACGCAAATATCTATTACTCATTCGTCCTTGAAAAAAAATAGTTATTAAAGGTAACTGACATGTATCATACCAGTAAACGACATGAATAGATTCAAATGTTGGATTCCATAGTACATTAGGGTGGTGAATTCGTGAAAATCCCAGAGTACAGGTGTTTGTGGGGTTTACGAATTGCCGCACGTGGTTTGTCTAAAGTTCTACGTCTTGCCTGGACAAGGCCAGTAAATGAGATTTTCTGGAAGGTAAGGAAGGCGGGCAGAAAATCCCACTTATGGTAACGTATATAATAATATATATTTATCTTGGTTCATTACATTGTTTACTGGCCCTTCATGGAGGGAGATTATGAAACAAGTTATAATAGTAAAACAGCTTGAATGGGAATACATTTATCATAAAAATATTCATTAAAATCTGTGATAACACGCGCCACTGAATGAAACTTGATGAATTTTCCCCCATAATGGAAAACGTAATAAGAAATCGTAATTTATTTCTTATTGAAATGAGGATAATAGACGCCCAGCCGCCCTAAGAAGCACCGAATTGTTCCCCGCCGCGAGAGCACACTGAGAATCATGATATTAACATTATAATCCAATTTGTGGCCCGACTGAGGTGGAACTCATTATGAAAGTTCCTGCATTGCAACTGACGGTAGATCTACCGGATCTCTAATTCGAATTTGTGAAATGCATTTTATATCACGCAAACGTCAGTTAAGCGGTCTCGGTTCTAATAAAATTTGGACGACCAGCCATGTTACTGTCAGTTTTAAATTTAATTAGTTTTGGATGATTTTTATTATTATTTCTTCATTAATTTACAGTAATTCTTTATAAGTAATCTTGCATTATAACTGTTGTGTTACTTGAAACGTTATTAGATTTTTTATCCGTCCATATAATGATGATAATGATGCTTGTGGTGACGATCCTTACTGGGAGATACTACATTTATTTATATTTTACTAACTGTGCCCCGCGGTGCTACCCGCGGGAACACTAAATGTATTCGGGTTTAAAAGTATCTTATGTCATTTCCTGGGACTCAAAATATCTCCATACCAAAATTCATCTAAATCGGTTCAGCGGTTTAAGCGTGAATAGGTAACAGACAGACAGACACACTTTCGCATTTATAATATAATTTTAATCGTGAAATAAAGTCATCTAATCTAACCTATACTCAGGTCTACAGTCCCTTGAATCTGTAAAAAAAACTAATTACAAAGTTGAGGTAAAAAAAAGTTACGGCAGCTTGTGAATCCAAATTAGAATCAAATGTATGGGGTATTTTCTGTTGACCTAGATTCTAGAACTATGGGCAAGTAATACCGTGTTTTACTACAACTATAGGGAAAATCTGAAAACTACACATTTGTCAAAAACAACACATTATAAAAAATAAAGTCTTTATTTAAAATACGTAGGTAATTTATAATCGAGGTTAAGCATAGGTATGAATTTGTACGAAACCATCAATTGGCAGTCCGACTTGCACTTGTCCTTGTGGCTTTAATGTAAGTGAACAATAGAGAATAAGATTTTTTAACACTTGAAATATTGTGTCCCAAACTATACATTCTTGATGGTCACACGATATTTAAATTTTCTGTGCCCTAAACATCCATAAATACTTATACAAACGATGCTGAGAAAGCTAAGCCAGCTAATAAAGCTTTTGAAACATGAATGATTAAACATCTGCTATGTATGTACCTACCTGATGTGTATCTATAATCCGTAAGTAATTGTGATATACTAATGTTTACGATCTATATTAATTCATAAACCATTTATGGGAGTAGAGTTCTTATACCGCAATCAACTATTAGATTGTGTCAATATGACACTAGTGAAAAGTTTTTCATAATTTATTTTTCGGTCTTCATTTGTCCTTGCTATTTTATCATGTCCAGTAGAAGTAACGGCATTGCAAAATACTTACTTGGGAGTAAAAGCAATAAACTCATCTGATTGGGAATCGGACAAAATTCATATCTTAAAGCCTTATTATGCTACATTACATTTTTATTTTTTGGTATTTCCACTCTCTGAGCGTTATTTCCTTACTGAAATTAGGAATTACTCCAAAATAAACCCTCGTCATCCATCGAAAAATAAAAACTACCAATCAATGGCACTATCATTATACATACCATTTATATTATTTGCAGGTCAAATAGCTTATTTTAAAATTAACACATAGAACATATTTTCAGTACTAAAAAAAATAGATAAATATAAAAGAAAGGATAATTATAAATGTACAATTGCCTACACTAATTTAACAATAAAAAAATATACATTTTCTATAAAAAGAGTAACCCGTTCAGATGGTCTGCCTGCGGCCATCAATAAAACTACTGACTTCATCACTTCAGTCAACTTTTCTGTTACTGAAAAAACACTTCTACAAAATTCAAAATTTTACATCTATGCGAAATATCTGACTGGCTGCCTATCTGAATTTGAAGGTGTTTTTGTAATTTTTCGTTGTTCTAAGTGGATAACAATGTTAATTTTATTGATGCAAAGGCCACCCGAGAGGATAGACTCGGCGGGCCCGCCATCATTAGTATGCCGATCGTAAAAAAAGATAATTTTGTTGTTGGAGCATACAATTTATGCGATTTTTTGGGGAACTTAGGTGTTATTGCATTTAATATTTAGCGAGCCTTTTTTGTGATTGTAATGAATTTTCTTGTCTTGTTTGTCTTGCACGATTTCGTTTTCTTTTGTAAAACGTACCTTTTTCACTTATAGCTAATACTTAATGATCTGAGCTCAGTGCTCAGTGCAAACTTTAAATTAAGATGTAAAACTTGATAAATGTAGTCGCACGTAATTCACTTGCCGAAGAGTACAACCCTTAGCCATTGGGCTAAATAATATTCTACACTGTAGAATCTACAGTATCGTAACATGCCGCCGACAGCCGAAAAAAGTTTGAAGAAAGATGCATCGAAAACACTTGGAAGAGCATGCAGAAGCTCTCTACTAGCATAACTGTGACACGCGATTCTTTGTAGCGTGACAAATACTACCTGTCGCTTTCTTTTCAATACCGTGCGAACAAGACAGGTATGCTAAGTCGCGCGTCTTGCTAGTCTTAAGACTGCGCCGAGCGAAATGTGAAAAATAGGCAGTTGCCGTTAAGTAGACAACGTCAACACTAGTTGTTTAATCCATTTCTAAACTATATCGTCGACCGTAGGTTCAATTGAGGTAAGGGACAAAATACGACTTTTCAGGAGAGGCTGACAAAGTTTTTTTTTTAACTAAATCGTTCATAACTTTTTTTGTAGTGAACCTTTTTTGGGCCTGGTTTCGTACATAATCTTGTATTTTAGTGTTCTGTCTATCTATATAGTGCTCGTTTTAATAATTTAGATATTATAGAAAATGACATGTCCCTTACAGACAGAGTATTCTGTAGTCTCGTCCCTTACCTTAAATTTACCTATTCATTGTATCCACTATATTGATGAAGAAATGGCGTAAGGGACTAGTTGAGATTATGTGTGAAAGAAAAAATAGCGTAAAGGATTCGTTGTAAAAATAAATAAGTACATACCTTTGACGTAAGGCGTATCTTAACATTGGAAATGTTTAAAAAAATAATGTAAGAGGTATATAAATGTATTGAAACCGTGTGATGATTTTTTGTTTGTCCGTTACATGCAATATTTATACACGTAACGTTTCTATCGAGTGGAATATTTTTTTTTTATTATGATCACATTAATTATTTCTCAGCCTCTATGATCGAATACTGAAATAAACAACCAATGTACTTTATACAGCGAAATTATGAAAAGTTTAGGGCTTGTGTTGAACGATAAAAGTTACAGAATTAAATACAATTCAGAAATAATAATTTTACATTTGTACTTTTTTAGGAGTCCTGTTAGATAACATAGTAGTTGCTCACAATTCAGTGCCTCCAGCTTAAAAACGGCACTTTTCAGAAGAGACAAAATACTATTTTTCAATAGTAGATATTTAGAACTTGAACTTTTAAGAATATGTATACAAACTATAGTGTTAGGCTTTCATTTAATAAATAAAGAAATCATGCGTTGACCGTTTTTTTGTAGTTATAGCTTTTGTTCGCGAGTATTCAAAGACGTAACTCAATTTATTTGCACCAATTGTATCCTTATGAACGACGTGCATAAACGAAAGCGACGACTTATTCTATTAATTTATTATGGTATTTAAAAAAAAATATACTACTTGTCAAACTTGAAACTTGTTACCTAAGGAGTCAAATGGGGCTGTATAATAAAATGAACATATGAGTAATGTACTTGAAAACATCAATGAAATGAAAAGTTCTTGTTTATAGCTCTAAAATATAATCAATATCAACATCAATGTCAGTCAATGAATAGCAAGAGCTCTAGTTGGATCCTTTGATTACTCAACACTTATCGGTAGCGGAATTTCAGATAATGACTTTTAATTGTCAGTGAAAATTTTCCTTTGCAATTCATCAAGTACCGAGGCGATTTTAAGAAGCTCAAACTCAGTAGGATTAACGTATCGTTATCTATAAAGTTTTACCCATGTCGACTATCCGGCCTCATATACCTAATTTCAACTCAGCTAGTCCTCGGAAAGTCAATCTAATCTTCCTCGAGATATTTTTAAACATACAATGTGTAAAGTTAATCAAAATCTTTTAATAAAGATTGTGTCAATACCTCCAGTATTGCATTGGTTATTGTTTTTTTCGACAATCTTAGCCCACGTTTTTAAACTATCTGCTTAACAAAACACTTCACGGGTAGAATAACAATCACGAGCTGTCAACAAAAAGCGAACTGACGAATTATACCTAATAACATAAATAGATACTTACATTTCTCGGTGGATTAATTACCAAATTTATATGAATACCTTCATTTATCGTGAAAGTTTGCATGTAAATAAGTCAAACTACGCTAGTAGTTTCAATGATTTAGTAAAGCCAAAAATTAACATCCAGTTTACACAGATACGGGTTATAAAACTGATGAAGGTGTTTTTATTGCCACATAACACTTTCTTTATTGTCAATAGATTCAAATAACATGAAATTGATTGAAGTAACAGGGATAAGTATACATTGATTCTCACGAGAAAATTAGCGTAACGGACACGGAATCTAAATATAAATCGGATCAAACCTAAATATCATCTTAACCAAATTGGTGTAAGGTTCACACTGTTAAAAATATAAGATGGCAAATTGGGGTAAGGAGCATTTTTTTCAAAGCTCGTGCAATTATTTTAAGGTATGGGTGTTATTTTATTCATGAGCCAAAAAAGCATTAGTGTAAAAGCCAGTTTCATAAGATTGTTTTCAAAAATAAGTCATGTAAAGGTAATTCCTTAATTGGAAAGACCTTTACCTTATTCAAAGTGGATTGGTGGCAGTAGTTACCCTATTTGATGTTGCTTTATTAAAATAAAAAACAGATACATGGGGTTTGTGGGTCAGATTTTATTTTGAACCCATAAAAATCAGTAGGGTAAGGAACACTTTTTTCAACCTAGATTTTTTTTATATACACCATTCGATAGAGCGGAAAATTCTGAACAAAACTGTATATTCAACTCATTTTGCGTATTTTGTCCCTTACCCCAATTGAACCTACGGCCGACATATTTAGCACTTCAAAGAATGTGTTAACAACTTCTCCGTGGAAAAATTATAAGATTATTAATTTTTTACCCTAGAAAACTAAGTGAAGTTCGACGAAAACTGTAAAATCGTAAGCAGGTGTTAAGTGTTTTTTTATAGTTTAACAATAGAAATCTATTCTGATATTCAGTTAAAAAAAAAATTTGTCCGCATCAAATATTTCAATTATTGTTTGGTATTAAAGGTCCAGATTTATCAAAAAGTGCTTTTAATTCTCCATATATTTTTACTATGGCGGCCGCGCGCCGATCTAAATACGCATTCCCCGCGCGTGCCCGCGCTCTATGGTTCACGCGCTAACGCTCTCTACTCGTAGAATATGCTAGTTATTTTCTTTTGTTTTGAACTCGTCTAGTATCCTTCCAAGTTTGAGAAGTAAGTTTCTGTATTCAAATGTAACTCTCTTGTAAGTATGATTTCATAAAATACAGCTGTCTCTTTACAAATGAAATTTCATAATATTTTCAATTCCACGAAATGATACAAACTAATGAAACGTCACAATACGTAACAGCGGGAGCTCTTGAATACGATTGTTAAAAAAACTTTTTTTAAACTCATTTGCACTGCATTCAATACAACGCGGAACATTTCTTAACCAACCCCTGCATCATTAGGGGAGTGCCACTCGTAAAGCAGTCGTAATGGGTTTTATCTGGGACTATAAAATTTATTTACACATCTACTAGTGTATTATAGGGACGCAGTGCACTGCAAACTTAGAAATGGGTTTGCGGAATGATAAAATGACGATTCGATGCGGTCGTTTGGGATCCTATTAAATAACCCTACGCTTGCAATTTTTATAGACACCTTTAATTACAAAGACGAAAAAAAAAAGATTACCAACTAATTATTGTTTACTAATTAAATTACTTATTGCGCTGACTCAATGACCCCAAGTGGATCTTCTCCTACAGCACGACGACAACAACGTATATGATTCTAATTGAAAAATTACAATTTTACAGGAGAGCCAAAAAACCGAATCTTAGAAGTAGAATCGTTATATTTTTTTTCGTATTAAAGATAATGAACTGAAATTTGGAACACATGATTATAATTATATTTTATTGCTTATTTTATTTTCATATAATTCAATTTAATGGTAGTTTTCGAGAAAATGCAGATAGACCACTAGATTAAGTCATAAATATTTGCCAACCGTTGTGTATAAAGTTCTATCTACCACTTAGAATATTATACTAGGTTAAAATTTTGTCCAACAACTGCGTAAGCAGGTCTATGTGGGACTTAGAATTTTATACTTGGTTATAGTTTTCTATAAAATCAACGTATGCAGGTCTATCAGGTACTTAGAATATTATACTTGGTAATAAAAGTGTCCGACACACTGTAAAACGTTCTATGTGTGAATTCAGTCATCAAATTTAAATCACGTATTTTGATTATTTTTTAAAAATATATTATATAGCTCTAATGCACTATTTTCTATTTTATTTTTGATTGTATAAACATTGTGTAAAAATGTGCTGAATTATAATTTTGACACATTTTGCAGATAGAATCATATTCGACATTTGATAGAGCTTAATAATCATTATGTAGAAAGTTCTATATCAAATTAAAAGAATATTAGGTGTTATATTTATTCAATATAAAATGTAAACATATTTATTGTACATAATTATATATTTTAAAAAGGGTTACTAGAACCTTACATCTCAGTCCTAATCACGGAATGGATTGAAAAAAAGGAGCAACATTGTTCTTAGTTACTTATTTGTTTAGTCATAGTCTTGTTTATATAATTGACAATGGAAAATTAATATGATTTTCGTATTCAGTGTTTATTTTAAGATACACTTGTTGGAAGACTGTACTTGAAGTCTTTGACTATTTTGTTGAGATATTCTAGGTCTTCCGCCGTGACTAGTATTGACAACGATACCATCAGATGAGAGGAGGTTGGTCAGGTCTTCGCCATTGATGGTAATTAGTTATGTCCGTACTTAAACTAAATGCTTGGATATATTTATAATAAGCAGCTGGGAGCACTTTAGGTATATATTGCGTCTCCGTGTCTCAGGCTACGCTGTAATTGGATAGGTTTCGATTTCTGGTCTTAGAAACGAACCTTTGTCGTCGCGCTTTAGTATAAACATTAAAGACCTCAGCACCTCAATATACTGATTGATAGACGTTTGCACACCAATGGAGAGGCTACAGCACCGTCCATGTTGTACTTTAATCGAGAGCCTTCTTATAATACAAAGATGCTAAGTATAACGGCTGCTAGCTGATATACTGCCCAGTCGTCTGTATTATAAACTGTAGCATATGGACGTTGTCTACGGTACTGAAGTTTTGCGGTAACGTAACCGGCTTGTTCAGGAGGCTGAAAGTCGTGAGCGACACGGTCCATGATGACAGTCTCGACAGCATGTTATACACATGCACATGACTCACAAATGAAATGGGCTGTTATTTCGAAGAAGGGTTTTTTAAACTTCGTTAAAGAAGAGCAGTACCACACTTCTACAAAATGTCCCATGTTTGAGTTTTGCCTCGAGTAAGTTGATTAAATTGCTTCGGAAGGGGTTTTCATTGCCAGTTTATCACCTGATTTCAGAATCTCAGATGTAGCTCCATCATTATCCACTGCTCGGCTATTTGATAGCAATACTAATTTCGTATAGGCTGCCAATCCGGGATTTATTCAGAGTATTGTGGGGTTAACCTGGTGCATGGAACTGTATGAAGAACATTTCAACCTCACCAAAAAACAAATACTATTGGATTAAGGAATAAAATCTGTTGCATGAGCCTTTGATAGTAAATAACATCATCAGGGGAATGCACAATATATCGGGTCTTTCTTTCATGGGTTGAAAAGCTCAATTAAGAGTATTTGTTTCTTTTTAAGGCATAAGTCCCAATCTCATCGTGGGTCGTCCCAATCATACGTAAAGAACTTAGATTCCATGGTTGGGATAGTTTCGACGGTTTAATAAACTGACTAAGAGCTAGACAGAAGAAGCTATCCATGAGGATGATGACCAATTGAAACCGATAAAGACAACTTAAATAATTATAGCGTTAGATAATGACGACTATAAAGAACTTTCTCGATCGTGATCGATTCTCAGCAATAAGAGATCGACTAGATTTCATCCCAGTGTTTTTACGTGGCTTACTAATACAGCATTCAGTTTGGCATCCAACTCGTTCATACTTTTAAGATGGACCTTAAAAGTATGATCATACGGTTCCCTATTTTCAGCTGCATTATAATCAGAGTCATTAACAAAACATGGGATTTGATTTTTTGATTGACTAAACATGTTTGTATTTGTGGAATACGTGTCTTTGTCTCCTCAAACGCAGTTCCTCGCACGATCCTTAGAGGTGGGTCTGAAAATCAAATACCATGCATATTAAAGCAACATAGATTAAGCTTTCTTTACCACTATGAGCATATTTTCAAACGTGAAAGCTATATTAGTGGTGCAAAGTAAATAGTGATCGAAATAAGGATTACGTGCTTACCACGAAACCGCCCACATAAGAAAAAATAAACCTTAATCTGCGATAGTTATGATTACCTAACTATTGCAGATTATGATTAGATAACACAATATAACTATTAAAACTTAAATTAGCACTTACAATAACAGATAATACACTATTTGAGTGTGTCCAAAAACAATTTGAAAATGTAAATAGTGCTAAGTAACTGATTAAATGACGTAAACAATTCTAAGTGGTACATAGAAAAACGTACTTTGTTTCACTACAGCACTGATAATGACGAATACAGTTCTAATTGGCAGATAGACCTGTACACGTAGTTCTCTTAAATGATACTTTACATGTATGTAGGACTATGTGTCACATCGAACACTTTACATATATTTTTTAAATAATAACTAAGAAAAATAAAGTAAACGCAAAAATAAATATTACATACCTCCATTTATTGTGGCTGATTTATTTAGATCTGTTTCGACGCAACCCAGACCCGATCTGCGGTCCTGATTTAGATTCCAACCATCTCGCTCGTTTCCCCGTCATAATTTAACTAACATATTTTCTTAGTAAATTGGTCGATTGAATGAATTCAACATACGTCTTAACTAAAACTGTGAATTAAGACAAAAGCAAGGTAGTAACATGTTAATATTCTCTAGGAAACGATCGAAGCATTCACGACCGTTGATTTGCCGATCGGCCGCGTACTGAGTGCTATGTGGTAAATAGCGCTCTGTGTGCGCGAGTGAGTGAGATATCATTCATTGTGTACGGTTCGATGTGGCACTTAGAATGGTGTTCGTGTTAGTATACACATTTTTGATACAGATGGAACTGTATGCGTCATTCATAAAATCTATACTAAGCGACATTTTAAGAAAAATTTTATACTAGGCGATAGGTTTCGACTTCTAGATCATTATGCTGCAGCTGGTGTAGTTCGAACCTTTTAGCACTTAGCACCTTGTACGTTGTTGCCGTCGAGCAGTGAATGCCAATTTCTTCTATCTTGAGCTTCCTCCCGCCATGGTCGATTAAGTTCAGTCAAGTCTTTGCTGAGTTGGTGACCCCATCAGTATCGGAGCCGTCCCACTGGACATTTGCTGGACTGGAAATCCCAATTTATTAAATTACAATGAACTCAAATTAAACTGTCTTAGTTTAACTGAGCGGTGTTTTTATTACCACGATTGTCAATATTTTTATGACGAGTGCTTATTGTAAACTAAACATTATCTTCATCAGCATCACCACTATATCGGCCAATAGACGTCCACTGCTGGGCAAACTATGTCTTATTCTACCAAATCCAACACCCGAGATGTCGGAACAACGGGGCCACGCCGTTTCGCCGTCAAAATAAACATTGTTCGGTTCATGACGCATTGGTGTAAACTGTAATGTTATGTAACCTGTTTTTCAATAAATAAATAAATAAATAAATAAATAAATAAATAAATAAATAAATAAATAAATAAATAAATAAATAAATAAATAAATAAATAAATAAATAAATAAATAAATAAATAAATAAATAAATAAATAAATAAATAAATAAATAAATAAATAAATAAATAAATAAATAAATAAATAAATAAATAAATAAATAAATAAATAAATAAATAAATAAATAAATATATAAATAAATAAATAAATAAATAATTAAATAAATATTTGCCTTTAAATGTCAACTTGTGAATCACTCAGTGCTGCTTTTTTTGCGTGATAGAACTGATATCTTAGGTTATATGCCTTTTCGCTGAATGATTTTTCGTCGAAGTGTAATTTGGTACAAGGCATTTTTCTGAGAAACCGTAAACTATTTGGGATTGTTATAAAACAAACCTAACCTATTCAATCGAATGATATTTTTAAGAATTATGAAAAATGTCGCATGATATCACAGGATTAAAAAATCGACATAAAAATTGATGAAAAGAGACATTCGACGAAAAATAATTCGGGAAAAAGGCCGATTTGATATATTGCCGTTGATATATTGCAAAATATAAAATATGGTAAGACTTCGTAAAATAACGCCCTCATTCCCACTTTATTCATTTATACAGATACAAATGAAATATGTAAACTCAATATGTTAATCACCACACAATATGGCCTGAACGACGAGATAAAGTTAACTTCCGATTAGTGGATCGCTCCAACTTCCCTACTCACCCCGTAATTATTCTACAATGACAAATTGCCGTTTTCAAACATCAAATTTAATTAAGAACAGAAGGAGAACCTACCATCCCAATTCCCACATACAATTCCACAGAATACGTACAGTAATCGGTTGATCTGCGGTTACATTATAGGTACGTACCATAGAAGCCTTCCATAGCATACGCGCACTGCGCAGTGGCAAAACAACAGAAGGATCGCTCTACTTATACGGCGCCTTTGGTACTGGTTTGGTTCGGTGGTTGGGTTTGTAGTTTAATTAAACAAGTTATGACGACTGACATACAATTTTGAAAAAGGTTCGATGATTTTGGATTGCTGGTCCAACGTTTCATGCACTCGACCAGAGACACACTGGACATACCCTCTTAATTTTTACTACCTGTCACTTTTCTTCTAATAACGTGCGAGCACGAGCAAGGCAGCTAGGTGACGCTGAGTCACGCGACAAGGGAAGTCGCGGCAAGATATACTAGCCCCGCAGTTGCGCGGTGATATTCCCGTCACTGGGTTTGTACTCCCATACAGAGTCCAACTCACTGATAGTGATTATGGCTAATCAGCCATGACTGACATTGGTAACTGACATAAGAATCTCCGATCTACTGTGGCTGGTCTCCACTGGCTGCAGGCTGCATTCCCTGCGACCGTCCCTTCGGTCCTATAACGAGCACTGTCGTGAAATAAATCTTACACCCCAGCTGTACGGGCTCGTTTCTGCCTCCTTTCACGATGAGGATAAAAGGTCTTTATTTTTTCCCGCGCACCCCCTTTATGTTCGATGTGTTTTGATTGGTTCAAGTTTACTGAGCGTTAAATATTAAAAGCTATTAAGCGATTGAACTCCGTTTTTTTTTACTTCAAATAATATTAAATTATTGGTATTAATATAAGTAACATATTTTTACCATTTGAAAGAAGAATAAACTCGGAATGCAAGCGAGATTTCATTCAATAAAATGTCAAAAAAGTCAACGCCGGACGCTGTAAATGCGAATTCGGCAGACAAATAAATTAAGCGACCAATAGACAGCACGTCGAATAGGAAGCGTTTGGGAAAAAAATGGAATTGCTGTGTACAGAAGGTTCCCAAATTTATGCTACAGTTTCACTCCCTTACCAAGTCCATTAAAACTGTCCATCCAGCTTGCAGATTTAAACCAAACGGTCGACGGTCACGAATCTAAAAAACATTTATCACTCTCGATTTCCCCTCGACCGCGAGCGTGCTACGGGGATATTTTTCACAGGCAAGAACGAGGAAACTTTATGGATCTTTTGGCAATTCTAATCACGTGGCGAGTAATAAATGTGCATGGACAAAGTCAAATAGGCCCGCCGCAGAATAGACCCGCCGGGACTGCACGTGACAATGATATTGTGGTTGGGTTTAGGTTGCATTTACATCCAATTTGACGAATAAAATGTGGGTCAATATTTTTATATGATCTGGACAGCATTTTAAGTTATTGGGATGCAACCAGACTTCTACTAAGCCACACTACGTTCTATTGACCCGTAATAGATCCGGTTAAAATTTCCACAATGTATTACCCTACTCCGATAATTTGTGCCCTTTTATGGCGCGAATTATAGAAACACAAACAAATATACCTACCCATAAAAACAACTTGTACCTACACTACGCGTTTTTCTTTGAACGCGGCTTGGAGCTAGCGACGATTGTTTCCATAAATTCTATTGCTTCATTAAGATAAAAAAATCATAACAAGCGGTCTTGAAATTCAAGTTTTTAAAATAAACCAAGTCAACGGCACTGCGAACAGCATTCACCATCACACTGCCAATTACTACGGGCTAACAAATGGTACATTTAAACTAAGGCTAATTGCGAAATAAATGCCCTACACGTTTACTCCATTACACGGGGAGTAACCCGTGCAATTTTACTTTTGAACCCGGCCAGAGCATGGCAGTTTGAGTACTTTGACATTCATTTGTCTCCATTATAGGTCTGTGGAGGTAGTCGTGTTTGGGACACAGGAATGGGTCCCGTGACGATCGCCCCCTTACTATTGGATGGAATGAAGATGTGGGAAGTCCAAAAAAGTAATTATATGGCATACTTACTCTTCTGTATACCTTATTAAAGTATAAACAATTAGACAATCTCTGTTTTCCACTGTTTGTATTGTGTCCTAAAGTATATAAATAAAAGTCTGCTGGGAGCAAAATTCAAACCCACATCACGTCTGCAATGATCAGCTAACACGGGCGCGGTAACCATGGACTTCAATTCAGTCGCTTAATTTTTTATATGGCTTGCAGTGCCATTTAAGTCATTTAAAAAACAAGTTAAGGGATTAAATGATTAGTTCGGTGAATAGAAACTAAAGTACTGGGGGTGACCTTACAAACGGTTCGGGATGGTAAATTGAGTTCTCTATAACATTGTCTAAGCTCTTTTCTACTTAAAATGCTCCTAAAAGAAGGTAAAAAAAATGTTTCAAAATTACCGGTTTTTTCAACATGGCGGCGGGCGCGGAGAAGGGGGAATTGTGCATTTTGCATTTTAAACACTCACTAACCATCCTAGACAAAATAAAATTCAAAACTACCGGTTGGAAGCTAAAACCCCTTTATTTAATGGATAATGTAACAAAACATTGATTCCTTTATTTAACAAAATGTATCCATAGCCATAAAAAACTGTTAGCTAATGTTCTTTTACGTTGGCTTCTTTACGACATAATATAAGAGTATTGTGCTTTAATTCACCAATATCAATGAACCTATTACTTAACTGAATGTATCAAGTAAAATACCTTCAAAACTAACAAACAAAGCCTGCCAACTTAAACCACAATGATTATCTATCCTCAAAGTTAAGTGGACATAACAATTTACAAAATAACACTGAACCCACAACTTTGAATCGACTTTGGCATCGACTATTTGACCGATTGTATTTTGCGTGTGATATTGGTGTTCCAAATGACCAAGGTCGGTGTATCAAAGGTTAGAATTATAGGGCGTTGGGTGCATTTTGTATCGTTCCCTTTGTGTGGGTTAACTGATCTATAACTTATCTGTGCCCTCGGGCTTTTTACGTCCCCT
Source organism: Apotomis capreana (assembly GCA_947623375.1). NCBI lineage: Eukaryota > Metazoa > Arthropoda > Insecta > Lepidoptera > Tortricidae > Apotomis > Apotomis capreana. Next base: position 22,176,685 of record OX392501.1, read on the forward strand.
TGTTAAAGTCAAACCGAACGCCATACAGGATATAGATAAAGCGTTTATAAATTTTATTGACGCTTAAAGTCTCTATCCGGTTTATAGCGATATTGTTTGACTGCCAATTTTACTGATTCTCCGATTCAGGTTAATATAGTGCGGGCGTTTCTAATGATTCTAAAGATTTTCAATAATCTTTGAATAATCATGAAGTTGTCCATAAATTGCGTGCAGCTCAAACTGCAAAAAATCGAACATGTTGCTGTGATATTTCCATGTATTAATGGTTATTTGAATGTTCCTTTTGACATGAACCCCGGGACGCTAGAAATCAAAATAAATAATCACAAGGACAATAATATTTTTAAAAATATCGTGAGACATCTTTAAGAAACGGTTTAAACTCACGTAAAAATTGTCAGGAACGGCCCGACACTCACATGTTTCGAACTCATATGGAGCTTTTCATCAGGGGCAGCAAACCACGCTGCTACGCGATTCACGGCCCACGCGGCTCTTAGCAGGAATGGAGACGCCGCGCCTTCGTCTTTGATCTTGTTAAAAAAAGTCGCAAAATCGGGGCTTATACATCATTCAAAATAAGTCAAAGCGCATGATTTGTATATGCTGACTGATGAGCCAAAAATTATTCGATTTTGAGACAATAAAGCTCAAACTTTGGTCAAAAAAGCAGTTAATAAATTTTACTGATCAGAATCATACTTGCCAAAAAGGGAGTGTCACATCTGCTCTCATCGGATGTCAACATTTAATAGGCTACCGGCCGATACCGAACGCACAAATGACTTTATCGTAATCAACTTGTTGCCGGATGGAGCTGAAATTCATTACTGAAAACGCATTACTGTATTTAATTTTACCCGAAGTACAGTAATTAACAAACTTAATTGCTATTTATTTTTACGTTTAAACGCCGAGATGGCGAAATGTGGTATCGGCACTCAAAACAATGATAATTTTCATGATTAATGATTAAGTTTTTACTTGCGTGTGGTCCTGCCTTCATTTTGTTCTGTAATGAAGCGTAGGTTGATGACTATTTTATAGGTACTGTCGATAATGATTATTACACAAATTGAGTCTTTGGTCAAGAACTGTGTGTGCGTGTGAAAATAAATTTTAAGCGACGTGAAGAGTGCGTGGGAGGTACCTAAAATAATAAAGTATAAGCATAAGTACACACATATACTTACCATTTACAACTTCTTCTTTATAAGTTACACATGTTACAGATTGTTTCTGTGATATAATAGTTCAATGATTTCGTTTTATTATATTGAAAGAAGCTTTGATTAAAACAAAATTTTTAGACTTTTAAAGACCACTATCTTTTGTTGTCGTCTCAGTAATATGCGATACATGGATCCATTTGCCTTGTTTTCGGGATTGTTTAAACTTTAAGTAAATATGCATCTGAATAATCACCGCTGTTTGCTCGAGCTTGGGAATTTTATCTTTTTAACGCCCAGCCCCCTGGCAGAAAACTATGTCTCAGCACAGAATAGAGAACTATAGAAGTCTATATCTCTTTTGGTCTTTAAAAATACTGAAAACTGTATTTTAATGGTTGGATAATTGCGACCCAATTGGTGATCGTGATCATAAGAGAGAATCTTCTAATCTATAGTTGTCTTACGGTTCTTGTGCATCACATTTTTGAGGCTTTTTCTTGGGATGACCGAGTGAGTCAACTGAAATTCATTATCTGTGACATTCTCAATGAAATGTTTGTTGCTTGTTAATAGGGTTGAAGTTTGTTTGCATTTTGCTACTAACCGATCAATGCATCCTTATTTTAAGCGACAAAGTGAAAAAGTCATATTTGATAATTGTATAGAAAATAGTCTCCTGAGAATCGAACTCAGTATCTTTCACGTCTCACAGAGATCTCATATATATGTCGGTGTAGTATAAGATCCGGCCTATGATCGGCTTTAAGACACGACATAGTTAGTTAAGGAGAGTCGGGGTAAGTTAGTTACTTTTGCCAACTAACTACAGGTAGTTGTGTGGTTGTAAGATGGGCACTAGTACATTTGTACTTTTCGATGGTAGGACCTCTTGCGCCGTTGGTGGACTTGTCTCGACACTGGCCTTAATTCGATGTTGGGCAGAATCTTAAGAGGCCTTATTCCTTTTCAAATTTATTTTTATCATATTATTTATAATTTCAACCAACATTTTGAAGTGAATTATATTTTTCCCCGGGTTCTAGGTAATAACATATTTATTTGATGCTTTCATTGCGTGCAGTCAAACATAAGTTTGCAAAAAAACTAAATTTCCGCGTGATTTTTGTCAATTTCGAGTAGTTTTTGAAACAAAAATTATCAATGAAAATTTCAACTGCAGGTTTCAAATATTTACCAATAAATCCCAATAGTCCTGTTCTAGGTAGTAACTTCAATATGTTAAGAAACATGTTTGATAATACGCAAAAATTCTAAAAACAATCAGAATTTTAAAAGGAATATGGCCTCTTAAACTGGTATGAAGGGTGCAGTAAAACAAAGTAGTTTATTTCACTTTTTTATTTTTCGTTTGTTTATAATATTTAAATAAGTTTCATAACAAAAGTTTTATGTATTCAGTATGTATGTATAAATAGCCTTATTCTATCTTTATGACTGTAGGTATTATCGATTGAATAGGTTTTTTTTTGTATCTTGGTTATGAAGTTTATAATATTTGTAAAATTCATAGAATAACTCGTATCATTATGAAAATGCAAAGATATTACTTCCAGCTAGATCATTTGACATATTCACTAAGTACAAAAATATTAATTCAAGAATATCTATTAAGAGAAATGAAATGCACTAAATAAGTCGTATGAAATTAATTTACAAAAATAGCCAATAAAATGTATCTTTATTTTGTACCCCAATCCATCAGAGCAGCTGGTTGTTTGTTTATTTGTGTAAGTATATATGTTTACTTGTTTAGGCTATGAATGTATGTGATAAGCACATGGATGACTCGAATTTCGCTCTATATTACAACTAAATACGCTATAACAATGTAGCAAGATAAATTAACAAATTTATTCCTAATCTGATATTATTTGAAATTATTATTATTCTATATTGCTCGTCTTTGTACAAAGTTCCAAGTACCTATTGGTGTTCTATTCAGAAAATATAACTATTATTAATATACTTTACAATTACATATGAGTATAATATTTTTACTATTGAACATTTCAAACAATTTGCAATGCACTTAACAATATTTGAGTACCCATTCCTCAGGAACTATCCATAAAAAACAAAACAAAGACATAGTTTACTCTATAGGCGAGGGGTATAGTCAAATGGGATTTAGGATTAACATGACTAAATGAGTTAAGTACAAAAACGAGGGTAATGTCTTTATCTGCACTGCTAAATTAACTATTTACACGTCTATTTACAAAGCTATCACATCTTACAATTTTAGTCGTATCACTATTTACAATATTGCAAATTCATTGTCTCTCGTCTTCGTGACGATAATACACCGTATCACTTATTACTTTTCCACGTAGCAAAGAAAATATTTTGGTAATAATATTGTCCTTTGCACAAAACTTTTGTTAAACGTACACTATGTGCGGTTTCTCTGGCGTTCTGTGGTGAGGGATCGTTTCATACGCAAACTGCTGGTAAATATGCTCCTCACTATCCTCTTGGAAATATGGATTCTTATCCACACTATGCCACGGTGGATTCAGTGAATGGAAGTTATTAGTGACGGAGGAACCGATCATCAGGTAACGATCTGCGTCCCTCTTATTTTCTTGTTCCCTACTCCGTGTTGAATAGCCAAGTCCGTTGCTTAACTTTGACACGTCACCATTTAGCATAACACTCGTCATGACTTGCTTCGACTTATCTCCTTTGCACTTTTTCAAAGGTCCCAAAAAGTATAAAACACCTCCCACGACGCTTATAATGATACTCACAGTCAGCACCACAACTGCCACTATCACCCATCCGTTTGAGCACCCAAATTCAGATTCAGGAATCTGTACAAATAAAACACCTTTCAATTGTTTCGGGCCTGCACATTTGATATCTTCATAATCAAGCGTGAGCACTGCACTTGTGTTGCCCGACTTTTTGCTTCTAACTTCGCACTCTGTCCCGAGTTTCCACAACCATAATAATGAGCAATTACATTCGAATGGATTTCCAGATATCTCCAGCTCTTGTAGTCTATCAATTGGAAAATGTGACGCTTCTAGAGTCTCTAGAGCATTGTTTCTCATGTACACATGTGTGAGTTTTGGATTGCCGTGAAACAATCTCGGTGGAACTTCGCTCATCTTAACGTTTTCATTCATCCAAATTTTCTGCAAATTTATATTGTCAATAAATGCTCTCGAATCAATTGTTTCTAGCTCATAAAGCCTGCTCAAATGTAAGTGTTTCAAATGGAAAAGGTTCTGGAAAGACAAGGGTGGAACACTTTGGAAAAAGTTCCCACTGAGGTATAAGTGCGACAAGTTTACTAGTTTGGAGAGAGCCGATGTGGGGATTGTTGTCATGTTGTTGTCGCTCAGATCCAAATGGCGGAGTGCAGGTAAGTTGTGGAATCCCAATGAATCCACGTTGCCAATTATGTTACTATTTAAATCTAAATGACTCAATTCTTTCAAATAAGGCATACCATGTTTGGAGACCTGTTGGATTAGGTTCTCAGATAAGTCTAAATACTGTAGCTTAACAACATAAAACAGATTAATTGATGGTATGTCTAATATGGAGTTATTTTTAAGTGATAAAATCATCAACGATGACAGGGGCTCAAAAGTGTCGGGGTCGAAGCTCTCCAATCCATTGTTTGATAAATCGAGTCTCTCCAACACAGATAAATCTTTAAAGGTTTGTGCGTGTACATTACGTATTTCATTATCTGACAGATTCAAATCGACAAGTTTCTTCAAGCCGACGAATGTATCCCTCTCCAGTCGTTTCAGTCTGTTGTTGCTCACATTGAGATGTGTCATTTCCATATTGCTCTCAAAGTTCTTACTACCTAAGTCTTGTAGTCTGTTGTAGGAGATATCGAGGATGGTGATCTGCGTGTAGAAGGCGAAGGTGTAGAGGAGATTGTCGATGGAGTTGTGTGTAAGATTTATGTGGGTGGCCTCTGGGTTGAGCTGTATGGGGACGATCTCGAGGCTGGCGTTGGCGCAGGAGGCGGTGCGCAGCGCATCGTCGCAGGCACAGCGCGCCGGACACAGCGTCCGCGCCGCCGCACCCCACGCCCATGCCACCACCACCACCCACCAACGCCACTTCGCTACGCCGCGTGGGCCCATAACATCTCATGCGTACGCCACTGGGACCTGCAATGAAAGAGAAAAAAATATTTTAATCGGAATAAATGAAGCCAGGTTCATAAAAATGTGCTTTTTGTGAGCCTGTGACAAAATTCCATCAGCGTAGATGAGAATCTACCAACATCATTTTTCCTAAATTATTGTTATCGTACAAACGCGGCGCTCCCCGTGGGTAAATCGCCCTCCGATGCCACAGAGCAGAGTAAGAATATACAGCTTTATCGCTATCGCTTAACAAAATCTTAATATAATTTCTGCCAAAAACTGCAGATAACAAAGTGTTTCTACGCAACTTGCGTTAGGGGAGTGAAATTGTTTGATCCAAATTAGGCAGATAAGAGTCATGCTACGACGGCAAAAAGTTTTTCCTTGTCTTTTGTTGTGCCATAGAATGGAGCGACATAAGTAGTACAGCAGGCGGGCAGATTGCACGGAGTCTTGAGGACGGATATTATTCATGTCCATGATTTGTTATTCAATATACTGCCATGACACGTGGCGCGGACAATATGTTTGGAACGCTTGTCATTTTACCCCGCTGGCGCATGTAGTTTAATGCGTTCACTGCTTTATGGGATTTTCGATTTATGAAACTACGGTATAAGGTACGAGTTTTATTCCTTACTAAAATATAATATATCTAACCTACATTACCGGGTTCCATATCCAGTGTGTTTGTGATTACGGGGGTATTTTGTCACGGTGTTGCTTTATTTACTAGGGCACGCTCCTAAGACGAATGTTCAGCGTGAACAGAGCTAGCGGCGACTAACCGCGCCGCTAATCCTCCCGCCCGAGCGATCCTCTACAATACCTTCCGAAATGTTCGACGATTTAACAAAGGAGCGTTTGGTACTTTAAATTAAATGTTCGGCTTTACAATTCGACGGAATGTATAATGAATAGCAGCGTAACATCTGTTAACGAAGGCGAACGATCTCGAAAGTTTTCACGCGCGGGAATAACTAATTGCGAAGGTTGGAATTCAATTTATGGGTTCTGGTGCGCCTCCCGAGAGATCAGGCTATACTAAAGTATTAATAATGCAAAACAGTGTCACGGAAAGTTTTTGATTCCAAATGCAAATTAAATTAGGAAACAAAGTTGGGAGTGCTGAGCTTGATCCACCGCTTTGTCAGTCGGTTATACTGCGGCGAACGTTTAACAACCATTTACAGTGTTCTAACGTAATGTTATTGCTGTTTTAATTACTTACAAAGAGGAAATTACTGGATTATAGTTCCTTTGCTCTTTCGTGGAAAAGCTTGGTGAATTTTGTGATAGGTACTAAGTTGTGCTCACTTGCGTAAATCTTGTAAGTAAAAACGATAAACCACTACCAGTCAGTATAATCCTCGACACATGAGTCGCCTCTGGTTTACCCTCATCTGGCAGAAACTTAAACGACACGACGTTACTACTACACGACTATAAAATAAACCTAACCTTACCTATCCTAATCTCCCAGGATACACAAAAACATTTCAAAATATATTTCCCGTTTAAGCGGCAGAAAATTTCTGCGAAATGAGTATTATGCGAAACATTACTTTCGGTAAAACAAGTTTCTGCCAGGTGAGGGTAACCCGTCGCCTCTACTTAGAAAAGCTACATAAAGATATGATACGCAAGTGAGCACAACTTAATTGACCATCACAATTTCTTGAATAATAGCGAAAATAAATCTAGACACGCGGCAGCGTGTCCAGCCAAGTTCACCGCAGGAACTGGCGAGCAGCAGCCGTGTGTTATATTACACGAACCGTTTGGAGCCACTTTTGACCCCCCAATAACTCCAAATCTATTTAACATAAAAAAATGAAATTTGGCTTATGTATTAAGATCCTTTAGAACAAGTAGAACCCCAAATTTCATTAATATAGGTTAAATAGTTATTGAGATATTAAAGTCCAAAAAACGGTATTTTTATCACTGACTGACTGACTGACTGACTGACTGACTGACTGACTAGTAATCAAAAACCTAACCCACTTCCAGGTGACCTAGAAAGGTGAAATTTGGCATCCAGCTTAGTAATTGTGTGTGTATACATATATAAAAATCTAAAACAGTGATTTTTTTGTTTTTTTAATATTATTATTATTGATGGTTGTTGCCTCAGAACTCTGTCATTTATAAACCGATTTGGAAAATTCTTTTTTTGTTTGAAAGATATACTAGAATAGCATATACACCCACACGCACACACTTACACATACATGCACATAAAAATCCAATACGTACTAACCGTTTTGGAAAATTCTTTGTTTGTTCAAAACTTTCAAAATATGTACTAGAATAGCACACAGAACTAATTAACAAATAATAATTAAGTAATTTACACATCATAATAATTTCTGTACAAAAAGTAATGATATCCCATCAAAAACATAAATGTAAAATGAGAGCCAAGTTCAATATCGCGTGCACTTCGCCGACAAAAGAATTGAGATCTGCAAGGGCGCCAAGTTCTTTGCTCTAAAATTTTTAGATACAAGGACATGCGACATACTCAATGCATTTATTTTACTTGGGGTGTAATTCAATATCAAGACGTGACTTGGCTAGTTTTAAAATATAAATTTATATTATAAATCAAAATCAATCAAATCATTAACCTATTTTCGTAAAGGTAAGTACGCAAGTTAGTGTACGTCTTGTTACTTATACTGTTAGCTTGATAATGAACTATGACTATGACTATGTTTTACTTTTATAAAATTTAGTTAGTTTGTGAAAACTAGCCAAGTCAAATCTTGATATTGAATTACTCCCCAAGTAAAATAAATGCATTGAGTATGTCGCATGTCCTTGTATCTAAAAATTTTAGAGCAAAGAACTTGGCGCCCTTGCAGATCTCAATTCTTTTGTCGGCGAAGTGCACGCGATATTGAACTTGGCTCTCATTTTACATTTATGTTTTTGATGGGATAATCAGTTACCTAGTAATCTAATAACAAATTCCTGAATCCTTCCGTTTCTAACTTTTAACGATTTCATTTATCGGGTAATTCGGGTAGTCTAATAATGCTGAATATCTGGAAACGGCTGAATGTTCTTGAGCGCGAGAAGACAGCATCAAGTCTCCCTCGGTAACCAGATACGCCGACGAACGGATTACGCCAGCCCGAATTACAGAAACCATACACAGACGCACACCCGATACACATTAGGACTCCGTATAAAGGCAGATTAATTCTGTAACGTTACAAATGCAATTTAGCTCACATGAACCGAAAATATTGCGAATTTAATCATATTATTCCCGATGTCGTGAAGATGAACAACGTCAGATGTTACTTTTACGATTTGATAAGCTTTAATGAAATCCTAAAAGATACATAAGTACATATTATATTACATACCGATCACCTGTATTGTACCTACATGGTATTTGTGCTATATTAGAAGATATGGCTAGACGAAATTCGACGACACGGGGGGGGGGTCGAGACTATTGAGTGGGGCACATGATCGCCGTGAGTGGAAGAACAGGGAACAGGCCTACATCGAAGATTGGATAAATAAAAGGCCACCATAATGATGATGAGAAGACATGATGAGAATTTGCGTCAAACTAATTTATTTATTACTTCATTACATTACTAAAGTTTCTTCACAGCTTAAAAGCACAGCGTTGGCCTCTTACCTTTGTGCACCTACTAACCGAGTCAAGTCGCGATTAGTTCATAAAGCGATCGCGTATCAGTTATGGTACGGTTGTCAGCTGTCATCATTTAGCATTAGTACAAAGTGAGCCGTGGGTAGGTGCGATCAAAAGGGAGGGCACGCCCTTACTTCCGAGCCGAAACAGCTCCGGCCGGCACTCTTTTGTCTTTTAATTTCCTGTCCACCGGAGTGCGGCGATGCCATCGTGAATTTCGCTTTCGTGAGCTTCGTTAACTTGTATCGGCCTTTGTTGTTGCCTATTGAACTTTTCCATTACTGACGTCATCGATTGAAACCGCTAAATTCGTTGGAAAATTTGTGTCGCCCAAATCAACTCTGGAATCACTCCTAGCGGAATTAACTGAGGCTCTCTCGTTTTCCTTTCACAAATATGTGTTTAGAAGTTTTTGTTTCGTTTATTTCGATGCTCTTAAAATGGAAATTAAATATTCCCTTATTGAAAAGTTCTGTTGGCCCGTTATAGAATTTCAATACGGGATTTCAATAAAGTGTTGCGGACTTGTCTTACGCGAATTTCGTTAGAGACTAAGAATTTTTTGAATAATAAACGCAAATTTCATGCATAACTTTATATTCAATTCGGCTTTGTTGTTTTCTGACCTAATTAGAGTTTGTCTATTTGCTTTTCATCTGTTTACATTATACATTCTTTGTTTGCTTTGTTGAGAGTTGTCTGTATGTAGATGGTTATATCCTTAATACAATTAAAGCGGATTAATGTAGTAACACAAATGTTTGAACAGCTATCAGTCTGGAGCCAGTTTCTTATAAACATTTATCATTACGCGACGCGAGCGGTCACGGACATGGTCTCGTACATTTTTAATGTCATGTTTGTCATGATCGATTTCCATAATAGGTATTTGATGTTACTTATGCAGTAGCAAACTTGCTATAGGAACTACCTGGCATAGCAGCGATTGTATTTTAGTGGAACAAGTTCTGAGAGCATAGCGAGTTGGTGTAACGATGCTAGCGATCATCCTAATTACGCCATAACATCCTAACAGTTCAGAGAAGGGTTGCTCGTAATTTCCTCCAAATTCAATATCCTAGGGTAGGCTACAATCGTATTTATAACATTGAATGTCATCGGTACCATTTAAATGGCGGAAACTATACAGTTCGGCCTAATTGCGGGAGGGCGATCGCTCCCCATGGCGAACGGTTTCACTAAAGTTATCATGGTGTTAATACAACTTGAGACGTTACTGGCACAAAGGAGGGTTTACGAGGGGCGTTGAGACAATAAAACCAGTGTAAAAGTCGGCTAACCGCTCTCCCTCTTCGAGAATATCCCTCCTATTTTATGATTGTACCTTAGTACAGTTGGTCTTAACCAACGTACGTATTTTAAGAATACTCCTAACATATTTTAAAAAGTCCTCTTTGTTTTATAAACCGTAGCAGATTTAATAGTAGGTAACTAGAAAATGCCCGCAAAATTTGTCAACGTGGCCACGTTCACGAATTTACCGTATTCGTGTAAAAAACATCCTTTAGATGTCCCGCGCTATCCCTTGCGTGCCAAAATAGGTTAAAGTTAAAATCTATCCAGTAATTTTGGTGTGATGATCGAGTAACAATATACTTAATGGCGCTGTAATTAATGTTCATACAAAACGTAAGCCATTTTAATAATTTTCTGAAAATTTGAATTTTCCTGGATTCAAAGAGAGTTGGTTTTCAGTGCTGAGTTTTATTACATTATTACAATGCAGTATTGTGTTTCGATTCCCGTATGTAGATGGGAGTGCGTATGTACGTGTCTCGTGATTCGTCAGTGGTCGGTAAGTCGGTGAGTATTGGAAGTCGCGGCCGGCACTAACGGGCATAATGAGAAAACTTGGCCGTTCGTTGCTGAGGAGTCTGCCGCTCCAATAGTTGCCGAGAGCGTGGCAAAAACCAAGCGGAGCGACTAGCGGTGATTCGATTGAAACTTTACGCTCAGTTCTACTAACAAATGTTACAAGTTTTTCTGCTGTCAAGTGGAAATAATTACTTAAGATCTGTTAGGCTAGCTTTTTTTAGCAATCATGACTAAATTGTTTGTTATAGAGTTTTTAAAATCAATCGTTAAGGGTGTTGTGGCTGTATCACCGCGAGTGTCCGCCTGTAATGTAATAATAAATACCATACAAAACACGTTTACGGATGTAAACATTTACTGATGTAAACGTTTTTTGTATGGTATTTATTATTACATTACAGGTGAGGCAGCCTTACATTAATTATAATAACGATTCAACGCGAATCCATTTATTAAATGCAATGTTCCATAATACATTTGGATTCACATGTGCGAAAACTGAACCTTTAAAATTGCTAACTTTATTAAAAACCTAGTCGAAACCGAAGAAAAATTAAAGACAGTCAGAACTTTTCACTGAACTCGATAAATGGCGCAGCTGCAGAAATTTTAATTAAGTGAACTTCGAAATACGTAAGAAAGTATAATGGGGTATGCGTGTTCGGCTAAGCGTTGATTGTGAACAGATAATTCATTATTCTGAGACGTTGAACTTTTTAGCACTTGTTATTATGGAGCTATTGCCATTGACGGATACGTATGTGTACATATGTGTGTGTGTATTTTGCTATCTAAAGGCCTCTTATGAGTAGGTAAATTGACTCATCGGTAAATAATTCATGTGCATATATTTGTTTATTGTTTTCTCAGAAAAATATTATTAGAAACATTGTACTTGGGCCCCAAATGCGAGATATACTGACATCGTAATTTATTCGTAGATTAAACTTGATTTTTTTCGACACATTTTGTTCCGTATCAAACAGTAGCACTAATAACCATGTCAATTTAAAGCTATCAAAACCTAAGACCTGATTATGCTCAACGAGCTACATGTAGCTAGAGCTAAGCCGTAGACGACGAGATTTATTTCAAAAACTAAAACAACATAATCTTCTAGAATTTGCGAAAAAACCGGATGAAAACGCTTCGTTGAGCATAATCAGGTCTTGGTATTTACCAATGCTTATTTTTTCATACATTTCGAAGTTCGTCTTTCCTCCTTCAAAACTTAGCCAATCTTTACGAAATTTTAGGAACTGAATGGGAAGGAAATGTTCTGCGTCGGACCGTAGTGTTGCAATTTTTGCGGTTATTATTAATATGTGTACTAGGCGTCTGTTTTCGGGCAAAATTCCACCGCAAACGGACGCCTAGTAAACAAATTCTATAATAATTTGTTTAAGGCGACTCCGTACGTGGAATGGTGATTTTTAACGTCCTAAGGCTCGTAATCTAGTCAACGGAAAAATCTGAAAAAAATATATGTTATTTTTGACTATTTCTTCTAAAAAATTATAGTTGGATTTTTTTTTCAAGCAATAATTACTATGGAAAAAATAATGTTGAAATAGGGTCGTTTTCAATTTTCAATTCCCTAAGGCTTCTAAACTACAAGTGATAATTACACGGCTCTTTCGCAAGAACATTGACAATTCATTGATCTTTAATCGTATTGTTTAAAAGTTAGTAAAATGGAAATTCGGTCTAATAAAGCATCAAAAAAACAGAATTTCCGCGAGCGCGGCCGTGCCCGGGCTGCGAGCTCAGTGTAAATCTAACCGTCGAAGGGGAAGGCTGTGTCACTTGCTCTCGCGATCCATCTAGTTACGGAAAATTGTTATAGTACCGGATCCCGCGGAGGTTCGATCTGGCTTCGTGCGTTTGAAGTGTATTTTAAGAGAGTGTAGTTCGTTTTTTTACACGACTACGCTATGCGACATAACAAAAAGCACTCATTTTCATATATTCAACTGTTTTTTTCGTATTTAGGTATTTATTAATTTTAAGTACTTATAAAAAAAAAATTGTCATTGCTTAGCATTCCCGGACACATTTGGATACTTAGATATTCTCAGTCATGGGCCCACACCAGACAGGATTCCCAGAGGTGTGGGTTTTAGGGCCCTTCTCTGTGTAATATTAGAGTACCTTAGGTATTTCGGTTAGTAAAAAAAATCTGATAATACAGATATTTAAATAAGATAACGTCTAATGATCTTTATTAATTCAACCCTAAGAGATATGAATATCGTAATGCAGAACAAGTATTGTTCGTTTGAATACCATTGTAATTATTCGGTAAAACGCTAATTTACGAATACCTACGAATATTTATTGTAAGTATTCACATTCGTTGCATCACTAGTACAGTACATGACATATGATATAAAAATACATTATCAAAAATTACAATAATTTTCTAGTTCAAGAAGGCAAGTGACAATTTTGGCATGAAGGCTTATTTATGTAAATATAGTCAGAATACATATTTGCATCAATAAATTTCCCACTTCATATTTAAATCTAAATGAGCGTTAGTAATTATTGACATATCCGCCGGGCCTAGCTAGACATACCTAGCCTGGCCATAAGTTATGTTCCAATTGTTTACCGTTTATAAAATAAAAACCTGATTTTTATTACATATCGTTTAAAAGCCATATATTAACGATTGGATTACAGTCGAATTAATGAAAAAATATATAACTTTATTTAGATTCATCGTAATGCCCGGACTTGATTTTTAACTAATGCTCAGAATTTTTCTCTCTAAGTTTGCCAGAGGGCAATGAAACGATCTTGGATCAAATTAATCGATCGCGGAAGGAACGCCAAAACCCAAATAGCTTACGTAACTCAGACAACCGCTAAACTAAAGTAGGGCTGATACGTTTGCCGCATGTCAACCGATCTGCAGATCAAGAAATCTACACCCACCCAATAAAATTCGGAACTTCTAAGTTAACGTAAAAAAAAAGATACGGCTCTTTATGCCACAAAAAACGTATCTACGCTGGAAAGGAAAATTATCCAAGAGACACGGAGCTAACTTTACAGGAGATCTAAAAAACTACGAAATTTTTCAAAAAAATAAGAAGTTATTAAATAATGTTATTAAAACTATCGTGAGACATCTTTACGCAAAATGGCCGTCAAAATAGAATTAGGTAAAATTATCTTAACGACACGTTTCCCGAGAAATTAGTCAGGTAAAATAGTATAATCTATTACACAACAATCAACACAGTTAACAAATATATGTGCATGCTCATTTTATAGTCAGGTAAATATATAAATGTGCATAAATCAGCATGAAATAAATCCAGAAAAATTCTCTAATCGCCTTTGTAGGAAATATTTCAGACATAAAAAGCTATTTATCGTACAATAAAACCTCACGATTAATGTTTTAATTAGAGGAAAATATTTATTTTCAAACATTAAAATTAATGAAGTGACATTTAAAGTTCTCTAAGACAAAAACTTATGGTCCAACTACGCAAATACAAAAAAAACTGCTTTAGAAATGTTAAAGATTTATTCATCAGATATCACGTGAAATTTCAATTTTATCAATTTTTATGTGTGATTTGCTGAAAGATTTCCAGTAGTTCTAGACCAATGTATGGTAGCAAACGATAGCTATGACTAATGAGAACATCACAAGAGTTCTCAAGACTGCAGTCACTCGGTACTCATTAAGGAATTTTAAATCACGAACTACGTGAAATTTCATGTTTTACAATTGCAATGAGATAATATCCTATCCTAACAAGAATAACAAAACTACCTACAACTCTGTGTGGTATAAGTGACGTCTCGTAAGACACTGTTTGAGTGAGATGGCGTTTGGGTCCATCAAGCGAGTCCAAAGTTATGCCTTAGCGCCACAGACACAGATTTACACCGCAGATGGGCCTAACGGCCTTTATAAATATATTGAATTACTACTAAATGTGTGATATTTTATAAAACAGAACCGGTAAAGTTGTCTAACTACCAATTTAACGAAAATATTTGTTTTTTAGTACATTCTATGCAACAAATACGACTCAATTGTCATTCAAGCAATTCAAGATAAGCGACAGTAGTCGATCAAAGTCATATCAGGTAAAAAAGGATAAGCGACTATGGTTTCATAGTATCAAAGCAGGTGTAAATTTGGATAAACGCCAATAGTTAAGATACGACAATCAGGTAATTTAATCTATGTTATTTTTTTTATAGAATCTTATATCGATTCTGTTTAATAATGTGGAACTACCACATTTTTACTTTTTGGCTAATGCGCATAAGCATTTTAAACACACATGACACAGAGGGCGCTCCAGTAGCGAAGAATTATGGAATCAAAGATTTAGTGTGATTGACGTAACGATATGATAGCTCAGTTGGTAGAGCACTACGCCGGAAACTTAGGGTCGCAGGTTCGAGTCCTGCTTACATTGCAGTGGATCACATTCAATTTTTCTTTCATAATTTACCTTTATGTTAATTTTATCATAAAGACATAGGTAAAATGCCTCAAACGACATTAAAATATATTTAACGATCAGGTAAAAACAGTTAACCAACAAGTGCAAGGTTAGTTGCAATACTTGCAATAAAGAAAAATTATCCAAGTTGTTTGATCTGTTTTGACAAATAAGTAAAAAAGCTCTAAGGTTCATTATTATGCAAAAAACTTTTTTATGTAATCTCCATTTTGCTAAAAAAAACTCAAAAATCAAGTCGTTTAGTAGAAAAAAAAGTAGAGATTCTCTAAATCACCGACGGGACCGACGGGATAAGCGACACAAAAGTCGTCAGACAGATGTATACGAGACCCAACCCATTCGATGCAGAAAAATCTGCCGATCCCAATAGTGTGTATAGCTCAATATCCCCAAAAATGTCGCTTAGATAAGTTCTCCTTTCCAGCATCGGCATATTTTGACACTCAAGTAAATTAACATTTATAGGGTATCCCTGGACCTTGACCTGGGTACCTTGAACATTGAAATTAGGCAAAAAATTCGTCTAGTAAAATATCGTCAATATCAACAAGTATAGGGGAAAATCTGAGAACATTACTAATGTATTTAAATAAAACAATTTAAACGGATTATATCGCGTATATTAATTATTTGAGCCTCCCTGACGTTGTTTTATTTAAATGTGTGACAGTCGCGGAAACCGAAGAAAATATTATATTACTAATGTAGTCATAAAAAACTATCACTGTTTATAAGTAGGTAAAGGACGTTAATCCGTTTTCCATCGGTAAAGTTGAGTTTGTCGCTCTATTATTTATAGTTTATCTTTTCATTAGAGCAGCATGACCCGGGGGATAAAGCTGTGCCTCCACTACTATGTTAAAATATCGGTTCATCCGCTGGGTCACGATATGATTTATTTATTAAAAAACGATATTTTTTATTTCTGCATGATTTTACACGTATAATCAAGAATCTTGTCGGCATTTTAACTATTTTTGGTAGGTACCTACACATACAAAAGAAACTAAAAAGTATTTTTCGATGCGAGACTTCCAAATGGCCAATTTCACTTATTTTTCAATGCCTTTAAATATTATAAGGTTTGTTGATCTTCAACTCTCGCTCGGACTATGCGAGTGTATGAAGCTGCTTGGACGCCACTCAACGAGATTATGAACGAAGTAATGTTCCGGGGGCGCACGGTCGGCGGGGGGAATAACGTTAGGCTCCGCCCAGATCCTCAAGGACGTTGGGATTAGGAGTCGCCTTAAATCTAAACGGTCCGATACAGCATCTATTATTAATCAGTTTCCACAATTATATTGCAATTGGTTAAGTTTTGAAGGAAACATACACTACTAGCGACCCGCCCCGGCTTCGCACGGGTGCAATGCTAAATTATGCAAATATGCATGTATTATACATATAAACCTTCCTCTTGAAGCAGTCTATCTATTAAAAAAACAACAAATCCGTTGCGTAGTTTTAAAGATAAACCTATGTAGGTACGCTATGGACAGACAGACAGACAGCAGGAAGCGACTATGTTTTATACTTAAGTTAAGTTTGGACCTCATTAGTATCCGACACTTTAGTTACAAGGTGTAAACTGAACCTTTTCCTATTATTAATAAATAATACAGTGTTTGCAATCCATAACAGTTTGCATAACAGATTGTAAGTATGGGGAAATGAGCAGTGATATGGCCACTTAATATCACGGGGAAAAGCAGCCCATAGTTGCGCAGGTATCGATTTTGCAATCACAGCCAGATTAGAGCGAAGCGTGATTATTATACGGAGATTTAATTACCGAACACTTCGTATGTGAGCAAATAGATCAATAATAGATACACACCAGCCAGGCGCGCGCGTTAAACAAAAACTCAGGATAAACCGGATTAGATTTCGCTTAATTTTTCTTCAGTGGCAATAAATAGATAAGTGCTAAATTGTCTTGAAGTGGGCAGGTCGGTGGGAAATGGGTTGTATGAACGCCACGCCACACATTTATAAATCAGAAGATCTTCCTTTTGTGCTGCATATTGAGTAAAAAGTATTCCATGTCCGTCCTGCATATAGTTAGTAAAAAGTATTCCATGCCCGTCCTTCCAGCCTACGCAACAGTGCACACCTGAATGGTCGGCTGCGCCTTCCAGTTTTCGACGGAAATCAGCTTCAAATCGTGAAAATCGGCGCGCGTCGTAGCCAGACGTATCACCAGAGAGATAGGTCACGCCAATGGACCAATAAAATATATTTCACAGCAGGCTTTTGGGAAGGTCAAAAGAGAGGACCGTCTGTAGTATTTTTCCGTGACGCCGTTTGAGGATTTTTTTTCTAACAGCAGCTATAGACAATAAAGGCTTCAAATGATGTAAAGGCTACGAGCTACGTTAGCTCCCTATATTTTTTAGTTTGGTGAGATCAAAAGTCAACACGAAACGGATGATAGTTTTCCGATGTTGAAAATCGATTTATTGTTTGCGATAGGGTTTCCGAAATGGAATTCCATGTCGAGTCATCCTGCAAAGCCAATGTTTGCCCAACGCTCACAGTTTATTTACTTTTACGACCTGAAAACGTTTTTATCACATGGCCTGATGCATGAATAAGACACATTTGCATTTTCTGTAATCCGAACGGCAGTCATAAATTAGCCTGGAGCTAAATGTTAATTCGGGATAACGTTTCATTGTATTTACATATGTTAAAGAGAGGCGTGAGTTACTGATTAGCCGGGTTGGGTACAAGTCATAATACAAGCTGCTTTAGTAATTTATTATGCGTTAAGAAACGCTGACACAGTTAAGAAACGAATGTTAGCAATAACATTTTAAATTACCATACTTAGAAATATATATCATACGCTAAATCGATCTCACGGTTTTGCAATTGTAACAAGAACCAGTTACGTGCCCTCGTTACTTAAACGCAAAGGTAGATATAGTAGACAAGACGTCGCATCGTTACGTTCACAATACAGACTGTTGCCACAAAATATCACCCAAGCAGAGTTTACAGCGGATGAAATAAAAAACAAGCGAACAAAGCGTCTACACAATACCATTTTCTCTTTCAGAGCAAGAGCGGGTCTAGTGAATCAAGCTTCTCTATGGGCGCCTTTATAAACGCAATAATGAGGAGTGCCAAGGCGGCATTCAGCCGTGCGCCCTAACGAGAAGCGCCGATGAATCGGCCATGAGGCGAGCACAAAACTTGCCACTTGGCGGCGTAATAGCAAGCCGGCCCTGCCGCTAAGTCACAGCACGCGCGCCGCCGGCCGCCTCCTGGCAGGCTAAAGGGCTTTTAGCGAAAACCAACTTGCTTTCGCTTTGACTTTCATCGCCGACCGAGGATTGGGCGCCGCAGCCCGATTGGATGCGGCCTACGGCTGAATAGTCAATGAATTAATTCAGGCCAAAGCAGCGCACAAATTTAAAGCAAGTTCAGTTTACGACTTGCTAACGTTCTAATAGATAGGCGTGCTGAATGCATAGCTTTAAACGGTCATTGAATGCGATAGCGCTTTATTTCATCTATCAGGATGCATTTAATATATCGCCGTCAACCTAATACCTTTAAGTCAACCCAGAGCATTACTTTACACTTTACGAGTCTAATCGTTACGAGTTGTATTTTGATAATTAATAAAATAATTGTAATAAACAATTTCATTTACATAAACTAGTTAAAACTCTTTCACACATGACATGAGATATTATGTACAAGTTTGTTGTAGCTTTATTTTTACGGCGGACACTCTCAGAAGTCATTCCGTTTGCGCCTTGTGCCGCACGCAGCGTACGGTCTTCAATGCTTACACATTTCCAAACTTCCGATTGTAACTCGAGGAAAAAACGAACGACTGCCATGAATTGTTTGGCTGTTATTAAAACTTTTCCTTTGAGAAATGGAGTCGGTAACAAAATTAAAAAGTTACCGTTTGCATAATCATAACTTTAAGTTCGGGTGGATGGTAAGAGGCTGACTGTTCAAGGGTGGTGGGAGTAGCAAATGACGTGCTTACGTTGGTGATATCGAGCGGATCGCGCGCTAAGCCCGCAAAATGGGCTCGGCCCAAATGAAGACGCGCAGAGCTCGTCTTAGGGAATACCTACTGCAAAATTAGTCAATCCTATCGCTGCCATCTCTAGCAAAGTCGGTGAGGCTGAATAATGAAATAGCTCGTTGAGGCGGTGGATAGGCCAACTCCATTAGGCGTCTGATTGCGATATGTGAGAATTATGCCGATCGACATGGTCTTAGGTACAATGCCAGTAAGAGCGAGATGGTCGTGTTTAAGGCCCGTAAATATAATCCACAAAGCGTACCTGAGGTAATGTTGAGCGGCGTGGCTCTCAAAGTGGTTAAAAAATTCAAATATTTGGGTCATATAGTCACGGATAACCTTGACGATGACCTTGATATAGAACGGGAAAGAAGGTCCTTGGCAGTGCGGGGCAACATGCTCATTCGTAGATTTGCACGGTGTACAAAGGATGTTAAGCTGACACTATTTAAGGCTTTTTGTACATCCTTCTACTCGTGCAGTCTATGGGTGAAACATACGAAGCGCATATATAATACGTTGCGTGTCCAGTACAACAACATATTCAGGATGCTGTTTAAGCTCCCTCGCCACTGTAGTGCATCCGGCATGTTTGCGGAGGCACAGACTGACGGCTTTCACGCTATTCGTCGAAAAAGAGTCGCCTCGATGCTAAGACGCGTGAGGAATAGCAGTAACGGCATCCTGAGCATGCTGGCTGGACGTCTTGATTGCCCTATGTTGATGTACTGGGTGGGCATCTGTACCGGGCGGTTAAAATAATTAATTTAAATTTTAGATATAGTAAACACTAACAACTGAGTAGTTTTGTAAGTCCTAGCTTTTTATATTTTTTTTTTGTTTTATAAATTTTTAATTTGATTTGTTACTAACACGATATGGATCTCGCATCTGAAATAAATGATTTTTATTTTTTATTTTTTATTTATAGGCGCTATCGACACTCGGGGCCATTGGAACGCGATCGCGAGACCGAGCCGGGGCGAAAATCCCACGGATTCCGTATGAGGTATCTGCCGGCTCTTTTAGGGTTATTAAATGGAGTGGGTTTTAGGGAAATGAGCTGGGAAATATATCGGCTCTTTTTGGCCGAAGAAATCCGTGTTTTCGGTAAATAAAGAGCGCCTATAAGATAAATTAGGGAAGTTCACACTTTATCTTCATTGCGGGCGGGTGGAGTTCTCGTCCACGCGCTCATATGGCGGTTTGCCAATAAGGAGTCTGAAACTGGAATAGTTTTCAACGATTTCAGTCTGTTGTATTTGTTTATAGGAACGGAAATGGAACAATGGTAATGCAGCTTTTGAATAAAAAGCCTTTGCGGATTTTGAGATTGACTCGAATCTGTAATAAATATACAAATAAATATTGATCTAGTCCCGCGGTAAGCTCTATTAGGCTTGTTTTATGTACCATAGTACATACTAGGCGACGACAAACATACTTATATGATTATATACTAAAACTGTATACGTGGAAGTACACAGTTAAAACATATTTCCAAGAGTGCTCCCACAGCGCGAGCTGTAATGTAACAAAAACAAATGTGATTTCCATATAATTTTTGAGGGAGAGCACCCTCACATTGCTTGCCATTCCGATGTTCCATTCAATTAACAAGAAAGTTTAAGTCTGTTCAAGAATCGGTACGACCATAATAACGTCTCATTAATGAAATGGAATCTGAAAAATCAATTTGACGATTTTAATGACTTTGCAGATAATAGCGAACGCCATAACAATTTGAGGCAAAGATTGAACTTCCCCCAGATTGTTTCACCGCTCTTCTTAATGCATGCTCAATATAATTACAAAGTTTCTCTCTAATCTCGTTATACGCTCTCGAACTTTAATACGCGCTCTGATTTTAATACGCGTAACTCACGTGAAAAATATGAATACATGGAGCTACTAAATTTCCTCGCACGTTCTCTTCAAACTGACATATTCATTTCTGAGTTTTATAACAGGCGAATACAAAACGGCTTCATGCCTAGTCTTGGCTGATACAAAGCTAAAGCACACTCACACGAGACTAAGCCCGCCGCACTCCGTGAGCGTAACTTGCAACAAAATCCTACGTTTCAGTTTCCATCGGGAGGTGCAACGCGCGAGGGATTCCCGGTAACGTATTCTGCGTCCGAGACGGGGTTGGGTGCGGCAACGGTAATGCGTTTTATGAATGAATGAACGAATGAATGGGAGGATTTCACTTCCAACTAACCCTTGGTTTGAGCTGAGCGGCCAGCGCAACGAAACAGAACATTATTTTCTATTTCAAATTTGCGGTTCTATTTTCCGTTGGTGTGAAATTTGATATATTAGATGCAAATTGTGGAAAATTCTTGTTGATAATACGAGAAAGTTTTACGATGCCGATGCAGTATTACGATGCGTATAAAATTTAGTACTGAGCTAGATACGTTTATGATACTTAACTGGAAAATAGGGCAATAGTATTTACGCTACCTGGTTTATAAGACGATCATGCTTTAGTTATTCTATGTTATTGAGCATGCCACATATATATTGCTTTTAAAAAATATCGCTCTTCTTCACATAATCGTGAGCTATAGCATAAACCTTTATATATTCAGCTACGGCATCGATGAATGAAGAGAGAAGGCACGAAACAAGGTTTTCAAAGTTACAAAAAGATACTCCATAATAAACAACATTTATAAAGACCCAAATTGAAATTTTTAGCAACAACATAATTAAAGAAATGGAATAGAACGGCAGCTTTATGTCTTAATGCCTAAGTAATGAATGCCTCTCAAAGGCCAGGGCCTTTAACTCAATTTGCTCGGACTGAGCGTTTGATTACGAAGGCTTGTACTGTTGCCTCGGCAAATAATCAAGAACACGTAACAAGGAAGTCCCAGTCTACGTGCTAATCTCAACGCTTTGGCGAACGTGTTCTGAAAGGCTGTTTAATTTCGCACATGGTATTTATTGTGCTTTGTACAGGGTTGTCGGCGCGACATTCAATTAGTTAATGCCCATCTGTGCGTCCCTCGCTTTAAGGCTTACCTCGTTCTGGGGCTAAATTGTATATGACAATTTAGCCCCAGAAGCCAGAAGGCTACTTTGACGATGTTCTACTTGGCAATGTCAACTTAATGTAGATCAAATAGCATTAAACCGAGAGGGATATTAGGGTCAATCGAATTGTCTCTTCCTTTTACATCCCAATAAATGAGTTTAATTTAATGGCCGTTATGAAACGATTTAAAGTGAAGCAATGAAAGTACTGGATGTTATTCAAGTTAAGTCCAAGAAAGCGTACTTCACTCCTTGTCAATACCGACTAATTCACCCATAGTGTAGATTGTGTGTGTTTCGTATGATTAATGATTATACATACATAAATGACCCTTCTGAGTCAGCTTTTATGAGTCAACCAGATTACACTATGATTTAGATTCTAGCGGTTCAAATCAGCCACTCACCCTTGCGCTCTTAAGACTGATTAAGAAAAGATATAACTAACTGTTAATTAAGATACTTACAAAAACCGGCCAAGTGCGAGTCGGACTCGCGCACCGAGGGATCCGTACAAACACTTTCCATCCCTAAGTGGTTAAGTTAAGTTTGCACCTGGTATGTATAGCGCCCCATATAAATTAGGTGCAAAGTTAGGTATTAATAGGTATTAAAAAAAAACTACTTACTCGATCTCGTTCAAAACAATTTTCGTTGGTAGTTTTTATAGTAATGTACATCATATGTTTTTTTAGATTTTTCATTCTCTTATTTTAGAAGTTAGAGGGGGGGGACCAACTTTTTTCCACTTTGGAAGCGTCTGTCACGGAAACTATTCGGTTTAGAAAAAATATATTTTTGAAACCTCGATATCATTTTTGAAGACCTATCTACAGATACCCCACACGTATGTGTTTGATGAAAAAAAAATTTTTGAGTTTCAGTTCTATGTATGGGGAGCCCCTAATATTTATTATTATTTTTTTATTTTTGCATCAAAATCTTAATGCGGTTCACAGAATACATCTACCTACCAAGTTTCAACACTATAGCTCTTATAGTTTCGGAAAAAAATGGCTGTGACATACGGACGGACAGACGGACAGACAGACAGACAGACAGACATGACGAATCTATAAGGGTTCCGTTTTTTGCCATTTGGCTACGGAACCCTAAAAAGACACATATTGAACACAATCAATGTTGATTCTATTTTTATGTGGTGATACCACATTTCTGAATTATATCTAAATACAAAGGACAAATAAGAAGCCAATTTTTTACGCAATCCACTAAGTGCAAGTGGAGATCCCGCGACCTCTGCTTGACCGGAGCAGTGCTCTGATTTATTGAAAATATTTTCTATTTCAGCGCCAAATGGGTCAAAATCTTATGCGCTTATATAATAAAATTATTGATTAAAATCCACTGACTAGACCACGACGGTTCTCATAAAAACAAGTGATCTATACTCAACTTGAGACCTTTCTCTGAATTAAATAAATTCAAAACTTAGTTTTCTATTACAATTTTGACAGCAGCTAAAAAAGTATTCGCAAACAGACTGAGAGGAAGCAGCTGTCAAACGGACGAGTTGTAACTTCGCGCTTACGGTACCTGCGCCGGCGCAAGCCGCTTTTTATCTCAGGGGAGGTGCACCAATGGAATTCGTCTTACAAATTATGTGAGAAGAAAAACGATTTGTGGCAGGAGACATTATTTACGCCAATTCGAATGTTAAATGAGGGTGACGCCCGACGACAAGTCTTCGCTAGTTTAGAAGGCTTTGAATTATTCTTAGTACTTAATGACATTAATACTTAGGTAAATAATGTAAGTATGTTTTAAGCCAGAACTTAGTCTGAGAATCTTAAAAATCCAATAAACGTGGTTAAACTACATATTAAATCAGTGAGTTTTTGCTTTGCTTTATCAGTAAGTTAGAAATATCAAAGAATATTCTCAAACTTTCGCATTTAGAATAGGTACAATTAAGGTTTCATTATGACAAGATAATATTTTCTCCTCATATTTAAACGTTATACAACGCCAACAATGCACTTTGAATTGTAGTAATTACTTACGCGATCGTGTTTCAAATTGTCATGAGAAAAATACGGAATCAAAACAACACCATCATAAAAACCATTAATCTTAAAGAAACGCCAAAGAAATTAGCACGAAATTGTTAAAAACTTGTAAACAACGCCGCTTGTTAAAGCTGTACTATTCAAAATATTTTCTCACATCGAATCAGACTCGCTTTGTTACGTGACTACTGCTAGTAAAACTTTAATATCTCCAAACCAATATAATTACCATGGTATAAATTCGAGTACAGAATACGTCAATAGTTTCCCACGAACGCCTAATTCGGGGGCCATATTCCGTTATCCAATGATCTGAATCTTTGATACTATAATGATACCATACGGAGTAGGTATTAGTTACAGAAAGTTACCGAAACTTTGTGGCGGCAAATATCGGGTGTCCGATTGTCGTCTGTGCATTCAGATGGTACAAAACCGTCTCCTCTCGACCGAAAACCACAGCGATCAAACTCTATCACCAATGAAGTAAGATAAAAGAACGCCGCTGCCGAATAAATTTTAATCACAATTTAAAGAAACATATTGGTTGTAAAACTGTTCATAGATCAATCCGATTTAGAAACGCGGTACATAGTTAGTGGGAGATTTATTTACATTCCTATACTCTAGTTAGATGTTTTATAGTAGCAGGTACCGAAATAACGACTTGTATTAATACGTTTTTATGGATTGAGATGTAAGTACATTTATTACTCTTGACTTGAACAAGAAGCCACTGTAAATATTGTTGATGTTAAATAAAGGTTCAAACCGCAGCTGGTAAACAAGTGGATTACCAAGCACTTCGTGATAAAAAATATAATAAGAGCACACTAAATGTTGCGGTCTCAAACCGCCGAGTTCCGTTCAATATCAAATTCAGGCTAAACCAAATTCAAAACGTTCTCACCGCCTCGCTCCGCCGCGCACGAGATAACCTCCTTCCATAAAGCTTTAATTATTTTTCTTGTGAACCAATACAATCATTTTAATTACGGCCGTGATTGATACTCCACATCTCAGCATTCGTCATGGAACTAGATGATATTACGCTATTATTAGGAGTAGTAAAAACTATTGTGAATGCTTCATAACAGATCAAAATATTCGGCTCGCACGTTTCGTTGATGGTAAACAAAATCTAAAATCTCTGGGCATTGATAGCTGCCATAGATTAATTTGGAACCGGTTTAAATAGCTCTGAGCATGGACGTTACATTTATTATTGCTTAAAGCGATGATTAATGATAGTATTATTAGCAGAAGCAAGAGCTTCTAATTTATTAACGGTATGTTGAGTTTCACTGTATCACACTTCAAACGGACCCAGCTACTCAGGGATCCCATATTATATTCATTGGATATCGTAGCTAAATAGAGACATAACAATATAACAAAGAAACTATATCCTGTGTGAGACTGGGCTACAAATACCCCGCCCTATTCGAATTCACGTCAAGTCGACGTATTTGTAATTCAACACGGAGTCTCCGCTAGGGCTGCCTCGCCTCGCGGTTAGACCTCGCCAGTCCGCAGGGACCAGCTACTTCCATCCACGGCTGTTGATAAAGTGACACTACGTACTCCTCGTTTACCTACAAGCTTTATAAAATGAAGACTTCTTTCAACTTTAAATAGAGATTGTACGAGGATTAATTTAAATAATGAGCCAAGTCAGAATATTAATGCAGTAGCAGTAGACAGCTGTCTTAGCATAATTTAACGAAATATTCCTCGTAACTCTAAAATACTATTGGTAATAAGTATACTTAGTAAAGCTAAAGTGTTAATTTCTTACTACAAAGAAGTTATAAAAATAAGATCTATGGGTCATCAATTCATCTCCCATCAATGGGTCTCTTTTGCTCAAAGGTTAACTGGAAGGAATCCCTGATGGGGTTAATTTAGCCTTTGTATTCATCTATCGTTATTATGTTTTGTCAATATTGTTTTGATGTGCAATAATGTGTTTACATACATACATTCAATCTAGTCGCATAAAACGAAGAGTGACGAAGATGCCTTTTAAAAAGAAAATATGAAACTATAAGTAAGCAATTTTATATTTATTTGTTTAGTTGGCAACCCTAAGTTTTGAGACTCGTGAACGTATTGTTTCACCTACGGCGCAGAGCACACATGTACAATTGTACAGCCAAGAAAGTTACAGTTAATAAAACGGTTCTGAAATGCATCGCAAGATCTACCGGAGTTCCCTTTGAAGTATTTAATTCCAACTTCTTCCAAAATTATTATTATAAAATATAATCACAACTAAAAACTGCTCAGATACGTAAATCAACAATTTACGTATATGAGCAGTTTTTAGGGGGCTCTCATATCATTCGCCTGAAATGTAACAAAAAACAAATTAGATTTTCATATATTCTTGTGTTACATTACAAGCATATGCTCGCGGTGAGAGACCACCCTTATATATCACTGCCCGTCTAGCACAACTATGCTTCGCTGTCACTCTCTCACAGTATTGCACAGAAAGAGAAAGATAAATATCTCGCGCGAGAAAGAAGCACGTATCACAGCTGTTCTAGGGGTGTTGGAAATTGTGACTATTGTCAGTATAGAACCACATATGACTTACTGACAAAGCGTTCACTAGCGCAGCATTATGTTATTATTATTAAGCTCTGGTGGCTATATACGGGTGTTGATTGTAACAGGAATAATCAATTGAAATATAGATTCTATGCGACTTAATCGCACTCAAATAGTATTTTATGCAATCGTTGCATAATGAAGGTTCTTAAAGTCGAGTACCGCGTTTAGGTCACGAGGCTTGCCGAGTGGCCTAAGTAAGGTACGAGATTTTGAGACCTAATTGTGTAACTATTGCATACCATACTTTTTGTACGAGCAAAACACAGAAAAACATGTTTTACATTAATCGTCATTCCCCAACTAAAACTGACCTATGAAAAAAAACATGATCGCGATGGTCATGGCGGCTGCCTCGTGATTGGTTAAATTTTTTGACAAGTAATTTCAACCAATCAGTGAAC
Source organism: Apotomis capreana (assembly GCA_947623375.1). NCBI lineage: Eukaryota > Metazoa > Arthropoda > Insecta > Lepidoptera > Tortricidae > Apotomis > Apotomis capreana. The sequence goes on from OX392501.1 coordinate 22,204,162, forward strand.
AGTAGCGTGCTTTTTTTTAAATCAAATATGCTGATGTTCTCTTTTTGAAATTATTTGAGTTGAGTAGAGAGACGTCTTATGAATATTAAAGTTCTGTGGCGGATACCATAGAGTATAGAATTTTGGCACAGGATTAAAAAGTGCGTTATTGTGATTTTGTCTGAGAAATTATAATTGACAGATTAAATTCAAATTCAAATTCAAATTCAAATTCAAATTCAAATTCAAATTATTTATTGCTCAAATTGTGGTACATAAAGGTCATGCATAAAAAGTGTCAGAACAGCACCATTTGCCCACATGTGGCATGCAAAAAATGTGTGAATCAGGTAGGCTAGATTCATATTCCATATTACATTATTTTATTATTGTTTATAATTATCATTATAAATATTAACATGTTCCTTTGACTTCCAAATTATTATTCTACTTAATTAAACATCATTTTATACAATTATACTATAAGTAACAATTATCAGGTCGCAAATATTAATCGGTAATGTCATTAAAATATTCCTCAATAGTATAGTAAGCTTTACTGATTAAGAAGTTCTTTAATAGTATTTTATGCAACCGTTGTATAAGAGGGGACAAAAAACGCGAGTGGCATGGGTTACGATGTGAGCGTAGCGATAGTTAAAAATATGAACTTATACATAAAGGTATACGTTCACTATACTAAAAATCTGTCAAAAAAATTAAACTTATACATAAAGGTATACGTTCACTATACTAAACATCCATGCACTGAAGATAAAACATTTTTCTTTTAAGTTGGCAGCAATGCCTTAGTACAATAAGTTTTTTTTTAATTTGCAAATTGTGTGGATGCAGCTGTTCATCTTGTATATCTGTGGTACTAAGTGATGCTTTTTTGGCGACATTATAACATTGGTTAGCAGTGTGTTTTTGGGCAGTAGAGTATAGACTTTTACAGACTTTCATAATTTATGTCTTTATATTAGAGTTAGTAACTATATAAATGACAGAAAAAAGTACTGGAGTAGAAAAACATTTTTTAAATTCAACTGTGATATTTAGCTCCGTAACAGCTTAGGTACATACACGTAAAGTACGCGAGTATTAAAGGTGTTTATCTAATAAGACTTTTCGGACGTGATGTTACGTCCATGCTCTCGTAGTGACTGAAAAGGAAGTGATCAAAAATACTATTTGATTTGTTTGAAATATTGAACACCTAAAAACTGTATTTTTTAAAGTTGCTGAACAAATGTTGTTCCGTTTGATGAGTAGAATCTTCGTTTTAATGTAGGTATTGCTCCTATTACAGGCCACACTCGGTATAATTCAACATGTTATCCACCATACTGGCATATAAGTAATTACTGGTAAGATAATAAGTAGCAGACAAAGAAAATCGTTTATGCAAAATAACTAGTTAACATTACATGAATAAATAGAAAGCAACGTTCAATTATGGTTATTTTCCTTGGGGATAGTTATATCCATTATCTACTTTATCATCGTTATTCCATTACACTACCGCATAACCAAATGAAGTTATACCTAATTAATGCAACCATGCAACGGGGCAACAAAGCCCCAAAATTCATTATGGCCAAAGCGTTGCAGTATAAGCAATTTGGCTCGTCTCTAATTTCGTCCACCTACCAGCCACGTAACCGCTGTTGAGACGAATTCACGTCCGAGGATCTACTCTTCATTAAGTGAACTGGGAAGGTCGATGGCTTTATGGCACGATTTGCATTTACACGAGCCTTGGCAGGGATTACACGGACACTTATCCGGCTGCCGAAATGAGGCAGCCACCGGCAAGCCTTTGTTTATAAACAACGAATTTTTCACCCCCATTCGTTTCTGGTTATACCAATAGGTTTTCACGACGAAAATGCTTTACGACGCGTATTGTGCGAGCACTTCGGATTTCTCGCCGGCCCTTTTTGGCTGATTAGTTATCTATTTTGGCCGGAGGGCTGGCGTTTTTTGGCCGGTCATTTGTAGGCTGTTCTTTTCAACTATTTTATACAGTTCACTCTGAATACTTGACTAAAGAAGTCTAGAGTAATTCGGTCTCATATAAATGGGCTACGTATAAGCTATCAATACAAATGTTTGGCCATAAGCCATAAGTGTATGTCTAACTAAGCACTAAACAGTTTTGAAACATGAGCCATATGAAAAAGATAAAAATATACTTCTCTATAAAAATTCTGTAAGCTCAAAATGACTAACGTTAGTCAAACAAACAAATAAATCTTGTGAAATATAGATCACTCAATCCCAATTAGATCACTTACTATAAAACTGCAACACTGTTCAATGTAAATTCCAAAACACTTGACCCGTTCTATTTCCCTTTCACATAAAAACGAAATAGACCATTCGACTTTACGCAAATTACGGATATCGCATCCTGTAGCGTCCTTTGTTCACATTCCTGTACCGACTGCAGCACATAACCGTTAACTTTTAACAAAGCGGACATATCACCTACTCAAAATAGTTGTCCGAAACCTAAACACGAGAACAAAGGGGTACTGGAGTCTGCATGTATAACAGAACGTTCAGAAATCCCCGCTGACCCACTTTCGTATAACCACCTTTGAATCGCCCTGACAAAAGCACGTCGATAGAGGAACATAATGTCTGTCCAGCCGTCGAAGCCTCAATTTAGAGCCCGCATGAGCCTATCGGGACATCAGGTCGTAGTACAACGAGTCTACGGCGTGTAGCCAATCGCCCGCAGGCGTTATGGGACATAACCATTGGCCCTTACAACGGACCGAGCATTCTTTGCGAGACCCAGTCTCGACAGAAAATCATGTGACAAAATAATGAATAACATACACTCAACGTAAGCTTTATCTTTATTATTTCAGAAGTAATCATACGGAAACATAAATAAATTAAATTCGCTTAAAATATCAGGTAAATTTCTACCAAAAATCTAGCGAGCCACTTAATTGAATGCATTAATTTTTAAACGAAGCTCAGAAGCTGTCTAAACGGGCACGGATAGGAAGCTTTTGTTTATCCAACCGAGATTCGTACACCACACCGAAATTGTTAGCAAATTGTGTATAGGTATACTTAAATAAAGGTAGCTATTCACGGGGCACAATCGCCCTATTTGCCGGGCTGTCGCCGCACACACCGATACCCTTAATCAGGGAAATTGCTTAGTAATAGAGCCCAACTAAAATTTGTATGATAATGAAACTGTGCGCCGCAGCCGAGCTACCGTGGTGATTTTCTGTCGTTAACGTCCGCGAAGCAAACCATTACGTAAGGCCGACGTAATGGCTTGCTTCGCGGAAAAAATAACGACACTCCGTAACTTTTTAACGTTTAATGTGGTTAATTGGTTAATTATAATACGTTGCTTTTATGTGTCACATCCTTTACTGGCTTTGAATATGCATAGCTGGTTTAGTCATGTATATGTGGCTAAGTATGTAGATATTATATAGAGACGAGTTGATTCTGTAGCTCAATGGCATTATGTTAATACAATTAACGGTAATACTGGCACTTAAACGGCCAGTTTAGATTAATCCCCGTACCGGTAGCAAGATATCTCGAATTACCAAGAATTTTGATTAATAAAGATAACTTCTGTAACGATAAACGTAAAAGTGTTACGAAATCTTACAAACATTTCTATGAACAGACTAATGAAAATTATATCAATGCTTGTATCATGTTTCTTGAATTCTTTATATTTGATCAGAGAGTATTGAATCAATATTACATTACAATCTAAGTAAACATAATATGAGGAATAGAAATAATATATTGTATTATTGTAATAATACATTTGCTATGAGCCGTCAGTGATTGATAAAAAGGAGAGAAATTACAGCAACTTGAAGACATTATTCAGAAATATAACCTCCTTATATTTCCCAAGTATTCTCAAGTTAAGTATAAGTATGACTAAAAATAGCGTTGAAAATCAGTAGATGTATAATGAGATATTCGTCCTTCTGCTCAATAAAAGCGAAGTCATCCATAAAATCCGTCACTGTCGAAATCACTTCGATGACACAAAGTGTCAATTAAGCATTATTCGATTCGCTCACCCTTAAAAATGTCGACTGACTTCGACGCGTCAATCGCATGTAAGCCGTGCATGATCATTTGGCATCCTATGATTGACGCATTGGGTATACCCATCACTCACGACAACCGCTTTAAATCTGTCATATGTGTCCGAAGGGGTGTCATTGAAAAATGATTGGTCATATTTCAGCGCGCGGTCGCGAGTACCGACTGTCAACTGTTTTATTAGATTTAGGGTCCGGGCTTATCGGAGTAAAGCTAATTGGAATTTGCTCTGAGCACTTTAAAAGTCTTGCATGTCGTTCAGTTAAAATTTAATTTTAATTAGTCTGTAGGTATATGGTTGGTATCGAATTAGAATTCATATAATTGAATAAAGGAAATAAGTGGATCTTAGTCGTTTTTTTTTCAATTCTTTTTGCATATCGTGTCAACGAAAATAGTAATACTTATTACATGTCTGCTTAAGGACAATAAAATTTAATTAGTAAACATATTGAGAACGAACTCAATTTATCGCAAGTAACTGCAACTCAACGAGATAAATAGGTACGCCTATTTCAATTTCAAATTGGCGACAACAATGTCACACTTTCCGTCCCGGTAAAACTTTGTTTCCGCATGCAGTAAACCTCCCGTTTCAGGTGATATATTAGGAGCAGTGAATCCAACAAACTGTTGCAGTCGGTATACGAAACAGTTTTTCAATCTCACTACAAATGGGCCAACATTTACAAAGCTTAGCTTAGAATCGTGGAACAAATCGTGCGGGTACAGGTGTTGGTTTATTGAAAAAAGATACAAATGACCCCTTTCTTTGGGATGATGGGGGTTGATCCCTGTTAGGTGAGCTGAGTCAGGTTTCATAAACCCTTTGTAGAGAATGTTTGTATTCTGACTAGATCTGAAGATCTTATTTGTAATCCTAATGTCGTATAAGACTTATTGGAAAAATGATGACATTGACATTTTGGTCTGAGTACCTACATTTTATTTTCTCTTATCATTACTTTTTGGTTCATGCAAAGCACTCGGGGTCTATAAATAGATGTATACCGTGTTACTTTATCTGAATACTGATAAAAAAAAATCAAAGATTAAAATTAACATGTTAACGTCTTGAGAAAAAATTAACAAAATATTTTACCCCCCATACTTTTGCTCTGCCATGGTTGGTTAAACAGGTGTATTGCATTCTCATCGCAGCAACCCGTTTAAAAAATAAAAAAACAAGAATCTTGACATACCTAAGTGTAGGCAGCTCAGCTTGTTGTTATGACGCTCCGTTACGTCGAATCATGAGTGCGAGACGAGAGTAGACCTTCTCCAGCGCATATCCTAAAACAATAAAAAAAAACTAAGGTAAATAAAAAAGGCGAATATCACAGCGTCACACGTTATACAAGACAATCAACTGAAACCGCAAGATAACGGCTTTTTAGACACAAAAACCGCATATCAATGAATGAAATATAATTCCTTTACATTTGCAACACATTAAACTGACAAACTTTATTATCTCTTCGGGTAACAGTTACTACCATTATAAAGCATCGATAAAGGAGATTCTCCCTTAGGGCCCTATAAAAGCAGACCTTCATAAACAAGCAATATCTCCTTTTATACATTCTCGTAATTCGTTTTCGTTCTCATTTCCTCGCAAGTATGATAGACAAACACAGAAAAAAAACATTTATTGCAAACGCAAAGTTTTAAAATAACACAATTTTAGAATATAAAATTGTCTAGGAAGCGAATAAAATTGTGATTCCTGCTGTTTCCGTTTCCGTGAGCGGGCTCGGTGCGGCACCCGCATAGCTCGAATCTAACGATAAAACTTCTCCGGTAAACGTCCCGAAACAAAACGTGCAGAAAAGTCAGGTCACAGACGGCAGGTGTGCGCAACTAGCGCCCTCTAATCAAGCGGAAACTTGGACCCCGCGCAACTGACCGTCGCAACCCACCACATCAAAATGCTGCCAACCTGCACGATAACCTAAATCGACTCAATTGTTAATAATAAAATATTCACTCAATTGTTACGAAACCTATTTGACGTGTTTATAAAATGTAAAAACCGCATCAAAAGGCAAGAGTTTATCGCTGCATAGATAAACGAAAAAAAAAGCGATATCGCGGGGAATAAACCGAGTATAAACACTCTTACAATCAATTTAACAATGCCACGGGGTTACATCACAGGCTCAAATTAATGTAGTGTTTCAAACAAAGAGCCTGAGCACTCGGCTTATCTAAGAGAACGCGGCGGACCGAGAGCCGCGTCCGCGCAAAACGCGCGTCGATGTCCGGATAACAGAGTGGGCATTCTTTTGTTTTCATTATGGATAACCGCGCCTCGTTACCGCGAAGATCATCGTAAACCTTTTGACATTTCGCTAAAAGGTTCATTTCGGCTGATTAATGTTGTAATTCCTCCGGTTGCTACAAAAAAAGACACTCGAAGCATTAATACGGCGACGGCTCGTGAGCGCGAGAAAAATGGAGGGAATTTATCTAAAGCCGTGTATCGTAGCGGAGCGGCCGACGGGCATCTATTTTAATACGGGCGCTATAGTTGAAAGGGGCACGTCGGACCTGTGTACAAAACTAAAAAGTGGATAGGCCAATTTCGCTTCGCTGCGTTTGAGTATGATACATGTAAATGGCGACTGTCTGTTAGGCTGTAGTTCCACCGGTTATAGGTGTTTCCAGTAAAGGCTCCATTTGTTTCGAAAGGGTGATCTATTGCCAGAACGGTATATTTAGATGGAGCCCTCAGATCGGATACGCCTGTCGACCGTTTCCCCACATTAACAAAGGTTTAAATTTCAGCGGCCACCCCCATACGTTACACGTTTAATTGCATTAGGATAATGTGCGGCGGTTGTAACAACTGTAGCATCGATCGACGTTAGATAAGCGCTTGTTTGGGGTACCAGCACCCGCGCCGTGGGGCCTTAAATGTATCTTTTATGTTTTTATTGCTCAATAACAGTCGTATCCCTAAACTGGGGGATGTAATATGTATTATTTAACAAACGATACTCTTACTTCAATGTTCGTTAAATGTTTAATTTGAATATAAATAGTTACCGCACTATTCAGGAAATTATAATTAGTTTTGCACCTAATTTGAGGTAAGTTGTAATAAGCGGAGTTTTGGCTACAGATTTAGTTCGGAACTTTATACCAATTATCGCTTTCGCGGAATTGTCGCAACTCTTGTCCGGTATTTGTTACCAATTTTTATTCATGACGGCGCAAGGAAAACTTGTTATATCCGGAAATTCTCGTACTTTTAATATTAATGAAGTTCGCAGCGCGAAGCTAAACAGAAACACCTGCCACAAAGGCCGCGCCGGGCGCTAGCTAACAATCTAGCTCATTAGTACTGAAATTTTGCTTTGCATAACTGGAAAAAAATCCATCGCAGATTAATTCCAGTTAAACTTGTGTAATTTTTACTGCGCTCGTAACGAGGTAACTCGCCGTGCCTAACAAAGTTGTGTTGCACCGAGTTTGGACGAGCGCTTTTAGAATCCACACCGGCGCGGAAGGTTTCTTAATTTTCTTTGAAACTCTTTAAATTTTGCATCGCTTTTAACTTTTTAGGAATCAGGAATGCTTAAGGAAAACTATAAGGAGTTGGAAGCGGGAAGTGCATTTTAATGTTTGAATTCGTTGTGACCCGTTACATTCGTCAAAGAAACTATAGGAATGTCGCGACGCCAACTTTGTAAAATCCATTATACTTTTTTATATAAATGCTCAGCTACTTATCCCTCTCTGGGATGGGTTCCTCATGTCTGAGGATCGTGGTCAGCTTCAGGGTTGCATCTGGCGCAGATGATCTGCATCCACCAGTTTCTGTCCAGCGCGTCTCTTTCAACCGAGTAGAATTTATAGGTCGATTTCGAGGCTTATTATTATCTTGTATATCTTCTTTTTTCGACGGAATACCAGACGATGACGATTACCACTTGTTTTCATATTAATCATCAAGTACAAAAGCACTTATGTCTACAAAATGTAAGCCTTTTCTCACCTTAAATGGTTTGTCATTCTGTGACACTGATATTGTGACAAATTCCCCATTCTGCACAAATTGTATTACCAATATTCAAAATATAGGCTATTCAAACTAAATATACTCCAACCAAACCATTCATTTCTAAACACTTTAGCGTAAATACCAACTTAATCTCTGAAGTTTCGGTCATAAAGTCATGATTATGAATGTCACCGTAACAAAAGCCTTCGACCGCTCCATTATTACGGTGAATAGCAACGTCTCAATGAACGGAACTGATATTCTAGCTATGCGCAATCATTCTACTGAACGCTATACACATAAAGATGTAGGCATGTAAGTAATAGCCAAGTGGGCGGTATACCCATTCACGTGGTTTACTATCAGAACTCCGAATGCAGAGCATTTCCTTCATTGAACAGGCAGTTTTTCATAGATTTTATCGAGGCGACCCGCAGTTTAGTGGTCAGAAATAAATGGAAAGACGGGTGATATCTTTAAGTAATATTTATTTAATGTTGGTAAACTTTAATCTATTCTAATATCTTAATCCTATAGTCGTAACATTTTATTTAACTTGTTATGGAGTAACACAGTCATAAATAAGGCGCTTTGCCTAGTAATTCAAATGTGAGCAGAAGCAATTAGACTAATTTACCAGACGCCTTCACAACAAACATTGGAATGGACTGGTTATAATTATTAACTTACCCGATGGGCTTCTACAAAATTTGATTAGTAATTTTAACAAGATACCTATTGCTGTATGTAATTAATATCTAGTTGTTTTGTAACCAAATAACTAATATTATATCGTGCCTAAAACCTCTCTATTTAATATATCTAAGTATTAATAATTATTATTTAGTAAAGTGATAGTTTCCTAAAGGCTGAAACTACGGTGTCATAAATAAAATAAATCCACAGTTAATTAATAATTTAAATTCTGAACCAATTTTAAAGTAAGTTAGTTTAAAGTTAACAACTCGGTAAATATTTAGATAACTGGAACTTCAACCCAAACAAATGTTATCAAATAAAACACCAAGTCTCGAATTAAAGCTTGAAATAGCAAATTGGAGTATTTGTTTAGCGAAAGTGTAATCTCGGGGCTTCGGAGTGCGGTATCAGAATCGTATTCCAAAGTTACAAGAACACTTGGCGACCAACTTGAGGGTCATTCCACTCTGCCGACCTTCAATAACTTTATATTAGAACCGACAGAGTTGGAGCAAGCCTCCTTTCGTCTATTGGCTCGAATGGAATCTTCACGTGGTTTGCAACTTCAGTTTGTCTCAACTTGCAGACCCAAAGTAAACATAAATCCGTTGGCACTCCAATTGATGGACGGACTCATTGATAAAATATACTGTTGGTTATAAGTGTAATACCAGATTCGATTCCTGATAGGGCCAAATATTTCGTTAAAGACGTATGGTGGATATACGAGTATAAATGTTTATTTTTTTCGGGTTTAAGAACCTTTATTTCCCAAGATATTAACAACTTCTTTTAAATGAGAAATTATTACTTAAAATATTGTACATACCTATAAATATAGATATTAACAACTTCTTTTAAATGAGAAATTATTACTAAAAATATTGTATATACCTAAATATTAGTAAACTACTAAATGATCGCCACTCGGCCGCGCTGCTGTGCTAAAGGCTTGTTCGGACTAGGCTAGTATTTTAGTCTAGTAGCGAGTAATGTAGAAGCTAAACTATTCGCTACTGCCTAAAAATCGTTCGCTTTACTGTCGAGTAGGTAAAGTTCACAAGTCAGTGGTATTCTGCGATTTTAAAGTGGTTTCCTCGCTTCAGCGAAACGACATTTTCACGCCAACTAATGAACTCAACTAAATTGACAGGTTCGGCCTTGTTTAGCCGGCGGCCGAGTAAGCACGGACGCATGGTGGGGGGTGCTACTCACTACTAAACTACTAAAAAAAATAGAATAAAATGGATTGACTCGACTAAATTACTTACTAAACTACTCGACTAATTTGTTGGTGTCCAGACACGTTTAGCTACTAAATTACTCGCTAATAGACTAAAATACTAGCCTAGTCCGAACAAGGCTTAAGGTAAAAGGCGACCTTTTGCTATGGAGCTCCATACAAAAAGGTAGCCTTTTAGCTTAGCACTGCAGCGCGGCTGTGCAACGCTAAGCTCAGAACTATGTATAATAGCAAATGTTTTTGCTAAGTTAACTCAGTATCGAGATCACAGTGTATTTTGAGTTTGATAATATAACAGTGTAACGTAAATAAATAGAGAATCACAAAGAGAAAATTAGTAAAATTGTTAGTATTCGCTAGTTGAAAACAAACGACAAAAAAATGTTATTCTGTAGCTTCGGTTCTTTAATGGCCAATGTTGTAAATAAAATATATTTACTTGCTTAAAGCAAACGTAGAATTTAACGATGATTTTAGCAGTCAATTATTCAAAGCAAATTATATAAATGCGAATTATTTATTCAATGCATGACTATCACAAAACATGTTCAATCAATGTGTTTGCTTTGTTCATTTTGAATCAAGTATTATTTTGCTAATGCATTATTATTTACCTTTAAACTTCTATAGAACCCGCCAGGAGAACTTTTCTCATTTATTACCAAATGAACAGGAATGAATATACGTAATTTAACGTTGGATATAAATTATTAATGCATTTCTATCGCGGAGTTGTGATTTATTTGCATGCAATTACAAAATGGACGGGCACAAAACCCCCATCCTCTCATTTTGTGCCAGTAGATGGACACTGTCAAAATTCCAGTTAGTTTAACGTTTTATTGGTACAAAAAAGAAAAAATATACTTAGATTCTTAGTAGTTATTTACAAAACTGATACCGAAGCAAAAGAGTAGTAAGGGTGTAAGTAAATAATATATGAAATATTTTGAATAATCATAGAAACAAAACAACCATATACATCATCTTGAATTATAAGGAAGGAATCTTATACTTTGAATTATAGACTAAATATTTGTGACACTCGATCCTAAATACTTAAGCTTAATGTTTGCCTGTTAATAGTTCCAAGTAATATTTATTTTCTTTGTGTAGGTCCCTGATAGTACTTTTATATCACTTAACCTTTCAGCAATATACGGAATAAAGCCGACCTTTGGCATCCTTAAATGCGAGCTCTAATAATTCGCAGATGCACAGGTCACATTTGAGGGAGAAGTAATTATAAACCGTCATCTCAGGGTTGCCATAAAAAGGTAAGGGATGCGCGTTAACCTTTACTACCCTACGCAACATGTAGCGGCGGTAATAACGTAGTAATGTGATGTAGACAAGTGATATAACGTCCCCACCCTCGCAGGTAGCACGCGACGTGACAAGTACCGTCGGGCGCATAAGTGCTACGATACAAGCACATTACGTTATTTCATTTCCGTGTGCACTTAAAAGTGTAGCTCAAGTTTTAGTTGCCAATTTTAGTGTTGCTGTTTTTATATTTGATACATGCAGGGGTAATAGTTGCCGGAAAAAAAGGAATTGACTGGATTTATTTAACGACAATCGGTAATGCAGGTAAACTTTCGCCAAGCAAAATAAGACTACCTACACTATTTTTTTTTTAATTTAAAAAACTGAATACGTCATTTAAAATTATGTATTAATTTACTTTAATACAATTTTTATCAAACTATATACGAAACGTAGATATTAAGTATATATTTTTAGGTAATTGTGAAAAAAATATTCAGTAGGTACCTATAATTACATTAATTATAAAAAGAAATAAACATATTTTTCTTTTATTTTTTATTTCGGACTATCAGAGATCCATATGAGTTAGATGTTCACTTAAACTCTATGTTAGTCTTTATATGTATTATAATTAAAACAGTTTTGTTCCCAACATTCCACAACACAGGTATTTTAGATAATTATTAATTATAACGCGCGACTGCCAGCGCGCGGGGGTCGTGGGGGTGAAAAAATGCAAAATATACATTTAATTTCAACCCTCTGGTGGTGAGGGGGAGCCCTACTAATTAATTAGACCACCTGCCTAGCAAAACACCCTGTGTAAAATTGTGGTGGTGCGTACTGAGTTGAAATAAAACTTTTTCACTCACTTCGTTAATTATGAAATTATAGACTCGGCCATGCACGTCACGACTGTCTGGTCATATGATGTCATAATAAAAGGGCTAGCAGTGTTAGTAAAAACGCGTTTTTTTATTCAAATTCGTAATAGTGACTTGAAGCTTTCAGTGTTTGCAAATAATTTGCATTTGTGCCAAAATAATGCACTCCAGCCTCATTCTAAAACAGCCGCGACCCAGTCACGTCACTAGCCATCAATTTGCACTTCAAGTTGAATTCCCTTTAAAAAATTGCTCTCATCGCATGGTATAGGCAAATTTGTAAGTAATATTTATGAGAAAGCGGGGTAGAATAATGATATGTATATTATTTGGGCCTCTGAGCACCCCGGGAGCCGAAAGCATTTGTCAATGCCTCCAACGCAGGTGGGCGGTAGCTATGATCCTTGTTATTACTTTATTTTTTGGCTCATTTCAATAATCTTTCTGGCTACTAACGTATGCACGTCTGGAGACCGGGTTGTTTATTTTCCGACCTGAACACGCTATTAGGTTTATGTGGGGTCCCGTTTATAACCATATATTCGGGTGAAGAACGCTTATTACAAAACTGTTATGCTGGCTATAGTCTCAAGTCTCTAATTTACCCGTATTCTGCATACATAAAACAAAAGCGAGCGAATTTAGTACGGCGCAAGCAGTAATTAAAGCAGGTATATAATCAACGACGGCACCTGCCTGGCAATGGTTCGACAATTTAATAAATACCAGATATAAGTGAGTTTTAATCCTCAGTCATTGACCGGATCATAACCGAAAATCTTCAGTAAGTCAGTGAGCGTAGTCACGGAGCGCAACGTGAAAAACGACGTCCATTAAGGAAGTGAATACATTTAAAATAATCGGCTTAGTCGTCCGACGTTGACGTATATTCGTACTTATACTTATCTCACGAAGATACCGGCACAGATATCCCAACTAATCCCTTACACAAACATCTGAAAAAGTCTCGGTACTCCTTGTAAGGCTGAGCCGAGTAATTGAATGGCTCCAGTCAGCTCTTTCACTTGAACAAAAGTGCCCAATAATTTATGCCTATAATCTGACGCGCGCCGCGCACTCAGCTCTTATTCGTTTTTGGAATCGGAACTATATTCTCGGCGGTTCGAATATTAACAGTACAATGCCGGCGACAGTCACAATATTACCCGCATGCGTTTTCTTTATCCAATTCTTTACTGGCTGTCACGCCCGCGGTGTGATATTTATACGCTCCCGGATTAACACTATATTTACCACAATTTATGTCCTTTGCTTAAAGAAGAAATACAAAGTCACTAAGCAGATAAAACCCGTAAACTTGTCTATAGTCCCGAAAATAGAAGTGTCCTGAACATAACGCATACCACGGATCTTTAAAGTAATCAGGATGTCTCCATTAATTTTTAAGGGCTTCCTTTGAGACGGAACGCTGTGTTTACTTTGAAAACAAGGAAACTTTTAATGGAGTTACAATTCTCTGACCCTCAAACACGTTTCGTGAACAGTGAGTTGCGACATTATTTATAAAGTTCCTTCAAACTGTGAATATACTATAGAATCAAAAAGAATTCAAACACAATCAAAATGAAACGTATTGTTGTTATTCTCAATCACATCTATTATGTAAAATGAGTATAAATCGGAAACCGCCGACAAGCAAAGAGCCTCGTTGAGTATTCCAATGACGTACAATCAAACACGACTTACCAATTGCGAGCTGAAACTGTAAACGTGTCTCCAATTAAAGGTTACAACCAACTATGTACGAGAACATGGCTTTTAACTTCACAACGCTCTGGTATGTATATTTTTAGTTGACTAGTGTTATAAAAGTGCTAAGGTGAGTCTTAATGACACTTAGCAACGTGGTGAAGAGGCTTCCACATCGGCGGAGCGTGGCGGGATATGAATTATTACGAGAGGGGCTTGACAGTCTGTATCTAAATTTGAAGTAGTGTTTTGACACGAACATCTCTCACCGCACTCGAGCCCGCGTCACTGTGGATGTGTACAAATAATTATGAGGACAGTTCTCACCGGAACGACTGAAGCACCCTTCGAGATGAAAAGCGGAGGCGGGACTACAGAATTTCAAACTCCAAATTAATAAAGTGTCACTTGATTCACGTGGACAATGTAAAAATCCAAGTCAGCCTGTGTAAAACCAAACGTCGAATAAATATACTGTCACATTAAAGCGCTGCTAGCTATAAAGTCTTGATGTATCGTTCGATGGCAGTTTGATGAATTGTGATCGCGTTTAGCAGTCGATTAAGAGGGATTCTAAAGAAGTTGCCGGTAGGCACAAATCGCTCAGCGGGAGCACTTTGCGTCGCGTCGAGAGTGACGTCTCCATCCTCGAGACGCTCGCGCATTAACTGTAACATTTCCTCGGCGCCTGCGCACATGTAGCGACATTTAAAAACCCTCTTCCCGTGCCGTCGCCTCTGACGAATTAAGTTATTAACGCTTCGAGACAGCTGCTCTAAACAAATCAATGTGCTCGAGCACTCCTAGCGCACGCTCTCCGCTCACCAGTTTTATGGCCATTTTATGAACCCCTTTCATATTCAACTTTCAGTACTTAAGTCGAGGGTAGCACGGCTAGCAGCATAAAATAAATGAATGCGGGTAATTTGTAAATCCTACGGTGCCCGTCGATTGTTCTTTGAAGTACTCGTCTTATTAACTATACGTATGACTTCGAACTACCTTTGATGTTTTCGATAGTGGTGAATATTACATCGCAGGTAGGTATTAATATCATAAATCAAATGCTTGACAAGTGAGGCGTTAGTTGGTTTAACGCTTTTGGCGGAATATGTTTGCCCCAATAGTGAAGCTTTGAAGTGCCTGCGTGGCGAAATTACTAAACCCATAACGAGATGTGCTTTGACTGCTTCGTCAGCAATAATTCTACTTAACGGCGGTATATTTTGCAGGAGCATCTTCGCGTTATCTCCCGGCGTGTCATCGTGTTGGAGCCGTAAAGAGGGTGGTTATAAATTATTTACCGTTTCCGTGTAGATTCCGTGTATTTGTCACCGCGGGCCAAGGCATGTATTAAGATATTGCTTCGTATTCCCGCGGGTCTCATTACAAGCGGGGCGGGCAGCGACACCTCTAATACCTCATCTTTAAAAAGGGCACAAAAAAAAGCGCTGCTCCTTAACAGCAAGAACAAGAATCTTACAGGAGCTCTCTCATTTTCATAAAACGTCCACCGCGACGCTCTTCAGTGCGTTTTTTGTCGGATAATATATTTGCTTTTAATTTCATTAGGAGCAAACGTTCCGTGGGAAAGAGCGGCAAAGCGATTCGCTAAAAAGGTTGTTTTGATGGTAGTTACATTAAGGTAATTGGTGTACGGCTGCGAAACACCTTTATAGCCCATAGCAGCGGTCGTTTGGGGCTTCGCTAGCCCAATCATTGTCAGTCTTCGCCGCTGGCCAAATTTAATACGGGATACGATGTTAATGGAACGAATTTAAGTATCCTACGGATAAATTGGCTCTCAAGATTTATAGAACAGCAAACTCTCCAATGTACATACATTCAAATTAAGTGCGTTCCGAAACCTTCGATCTTTTCGAGGGGATTTTGTTTCCGTGTATTTTTATGTACCGAGCGAAAGGTCAATCACGATAACATTTTATAACTAACAAAGAGCCCTTTAGAGTTTTATAAAGTTAATAAAGACATGAAGCGGAACATTGACAGTATTATGACGGAGATATTGTGGCCTTATCAAAAATTGTTTCAACACACGCCATTGATTAAGGGAAGCCTAACGCTAACGTCATCAAGAAGGGCTCACGGATCAATTTACTCATTCAAACTCATTCACTGCCGGATAGAGTAATAATTCCATATGAGTATGAAAGAAATTCTATGTCGATGCTATCTCGAGCGTGAGTCGCGTGTGCGAGAGGAAACTGGAGGCGACGTTATTAAAAAAACACATGTGCCTGAGATGCGTATCGCAGCGTCTGTTAATTACTTTTGACACGCAGCATATGATTCAATTATCATTATGATTTATTCGGAAAGAACGGTCGGATAGACGCGGGGTGAGGGGACCACCAGTTTATTTAAGCGTTAACTATCGCATTAATTTCAACGGATCGCCTTTCCACCAGATGGCAAGCCAATTCTCACAGGACGGTAGCAGGTTTTTTGCTGAGAAACGTCTTGTTAACACGCTACCGATTTGTGTGGGCCTCGACCTCAGTGGCATCCGAACGACGCTAAATATTTCTAGAGAACTGACTTCAACTTGATTGAATTGAACACATGTGGAATCTTAAAACTTTATATCCATTTGATTGCGGCATTCAAATGATTTGATTATACAAATCTTCATCAGGAGCGTATTAAAACTATAAATTGTATGATTATCGCGTGCCTCATCTAAGGAGTTAGTGTTAAACACATAAAAAACGGCTTTAATTGCTTAACTCTAGCGTCCCGTAACCACATAATTCACGTTAAGCTCGCTTTCACACGAAAGATCGCCCAGACTTCTTTATAAGCCCCGAGCGTAGAAAAACCTGTTGGTAATAAATACTAATTACATGTAAAATAACATGATAGCATCGCAAACGAAATGTGAATCGACATTCTTAGAACTACAAGCTACAATGATGTGCGTTGAAAAAAAAATTGTCGTTGCCATACATTGTAAATCTCGTGTGACACGTAATGGTTTTAAGAGCTTATTTATCGTTGTCGGTCGCTTCTAGTGATCCATTTAATATATATTATCACACTTTAAGTCGTCTACAAACGTGAGAAGATAGCCGTTGACCCGGTTCGTGATATTTGTCTCATTTCGAGGATTATAAGTGATCGCTACGAACGGCAATGTCTTCCGTTTGTTGAATCTGCCTTTACAGTAAATAACGTAGTTGGTTTAAGGCTCTTGGTCCCGTACGAGTAGGCAGAGTATATTTAGTCCCGGTTTAAAATGGCTTTGCTTTTCGAGTGTTCTTGAATGACAAAAGAGGACTTAGTCCCGGTCTCGTAAAGAATTAAGGGATCTCAGTTAATTCTAAAGACGTTTCAATGACGCTTTATACTGCATTTGATGGAGCTAATGTTTTCTAAATTCATATCCGGTTCATAAAAACTGTACTCCAAATTTCACGGGTTCTAAGTACAGAGTGGATAATCGATTGGAACGTGGAGCCACCTGGGGAGAACGTTGAATGGCATAAATGAAATAACAAGTAGGTACCTACGTATAGAAATTGTTCAACATACCTACGCAATTAAATGCCACTTCAACTAAATAGCAAAAAACATAGGTACTTTGGCGAAGCCCTATAGAACTCGATTGCCATCAGGTTCGCTTTAAATATCCTGTCCATTTGTATAAAATAAGAAGAATAAATAAGCCACGAGCAATGGAGAGGGCTATGCTCGGGGTGTCTCTACGTGATCGAATCAGAAGCGAGGAAATCCGTAGACGAACTAAAGTGACCGATATAGCTCACCGGATTAGCAAGTTGAAGTGGCAATGGGCAGGCCACATAGCACGCCTCAGACCAGCAAGCGCAGCGTGGGACGTCCACCTACAAGATGGACAGATGACCTTATAAAGGTCGCCGGAAGGCGCTGGATGCAGGTCGCTTCCAACCGGTATATATGGAAGTCCAAAGGAGAGGCCTATGTTCAGCAGTGGACGTCCTATGGCTGAGATGATGATGATGATGATGATGATGATGATGATGATGATGAAATAAGCCAAACCGACGACGCCGCCTTCACTACCGAAATGTTTGACGTTGATAATCTACCCTAAGTAGTAGTACTACTTTAGAAACATAATTATTGCACAAACTATGTCCGATAACCTTCAGTTCGTTACACAGTAACATCACAACAATGTAGTAACCAATTCGTTAGTGGGGCATCGTCTTGGCGGAGTTCCCACATTTGCCACCACATGGCCAGAATTGATACTCGTCTCTCGTATACCAGCCTTCTATAATCCCGGATTATCTCGTTCGTAAAGTTCATCATATTTTTTTATACGGGTATTGTTAAAAACAGAAGTATCATTACGAATTTCAAAACGAGACGGTATTACATACTGGCCACTAGGTTTCTTGATTCAAAACGAATGGGGGATTAAATGTGCAACCGGGATTCAGTCCTAGTTTTTTCTAAGCACAGAGGAAATGCGTGTTATTGCAGCTTATGTTTCTAAGTCGCCCGCTGCGATATTCGAAACACCCGTCTGTTTTTTGTGATAGACCAACTCAGTGCCATAAATAATAGGTAGGGGTTCCAAACCATACGAGCTTTGTAATAAATTCGTTGCTCCTTTTGGTAGCAAAAGAGCGACCCATCCACGATTGAATTATGGTGATGCGTTAAGCCAGCGAACGCCGCTGGATTCCAGCGTTTTTATTTTCTTTTCATTTCGTACTAAGCCTGCTCTTTGCATTTGTATCATTACTTTCATGTGTATTCTTCGAAGTCACGTCTTTGTAGTATCGGGAGCCACTAAGCACCTTTCTTACTCCGCTATCCCTCGAACGAGCCGCGTATTAAGTTACATAGTACTCACGGCCATTTGAAAAAGACAACACGCAGATGGTGCATCCGTATTGGTTTTCTTTTAAAACATGGAATCAAATCACATGGGACCGTCAATATTTCCTTTCCAAGTAAAACAAAGGCATTTGTCCGTGTTCCGTTTTAAAAGGAGCCAGGGACTTGAAAAAGTAAACTTGACGTTTAACGTGGATGTACGAGATTCAATTACATATTATTCTTTTAGGTTTGTGAACAGGACGGGAAAGTACATTTTTAAACGTTGGAGAATTCCTCAAAAGTAAATGTAAATATAGCGTGTTTTAATAGATATTGTTTATGTAAATGTCTTTGAGATATTATTAAATACGTATCTGAAGAGGAAAGTCGTCAGACTGCGCCGCAGGAGGCAGCGTCTCATGATTACACTATCACTATTAACTACACGGCCTCTTATCGATGAGAACTGTTTGCGACACGATGTAGCTATGAAATAATGTTCAGTTGATTTGATACAGGCCCGGGATTGGTTTTGTTTTTATTGCGTGCGACGGCGGCCACTCGGAAGGCAGTTGATGGAAATGCTGTATTCAGTTGCGAATAAATGACACCAAAGTTTGAAACAATTAAATTTCGACTTTGTTCAAACGAATAACGGTCTTGACGCCAAAGTCGACATTGAAGTGTTTATGTTTTCCATAATGTCGAAGTTGGAAAGTTCGGCTTTCGTCAAGGATTTGGATATTTTGGAAAGCTAATGACATTTAAGAGTTGTCACGGCACTTTAAAGTGGTCGGTGGAGTGAGAGCAATCGGTGTAGGGTTACTGAGCGACTCGGGGCTGGAGTGCAGCGGCGGCGGAGCGGAGCTTGACGGGCCGGCAGGTCGCGAGAGCCTCTCAAATTACCCCCGGATAAGTCAATCATTGGGAAACGTCCACGTTTGCCCGAAATAAAACACTGTTCGAATGTTGCGTGTGGCGCTCCCGGCATAATGCGTAGCGACAGCCGACATGTTTTGTGCGAGAAAATAAAATTGATGGCGTAGGGACCGCTCCAGACTTAAATAGCACAGTATTCGTGTTGCAGTTACACTTTTGTCTATTTTATGACTGGCGTCACGGCTCGCTCCGGTTTTCTTTTGTTTTCATTTCTGCGTGTAGCGTTATTAGCGCTCTGACAAGTATTCGTGTCAGCCGGATATTGCTGTCACAAATTGTGGCGCATTAACTAAACGGTGGCCGTGTTTTGTTTAAACGAGTGGGTCTTTTGTCTAGGTGCTTAGATACTAAGCAGCAGCAAAGGAAGTAATTGGACAAGTGTTGGCTACGTTAGCCAAGTAGAAACCGGCGGCGAGGTCCAATTTCCTGCTCGGGCCGCAGTCTTCGACGAGCAAATAGCTCTTTGCAAATCAAACAAGGGACCGTCTGGCGAATCCACATATCAACTTCGCATTGTTTCTCCCATCATTCGGGGCTAACCAGAGGCGTTTTCGATTATCCGCCCTCCGGAGAACAAAGCCTCTGACCGCAGAACCAAGTCAATTACATAGTTCAACAACTCAGCCCTTATAACTTTCATGGGCTGCCACCGGAATACAGAAAAGGGTATCTGTTTTCAATATACAGCGCGCGATGCGATTGACCCTTTCGAGTGTCCGCATTGACTTTTAAATTACTAATCCCGCGGGAGCAAACAGAAACAGTGCCTTAGGGGCGCTTGTTTACACGCTCGAGTACACTCGCATATCTTCATTACCGGCTTGACCCGCTTGCACAGCACTCATGGCTTCCATCAAGGGTCCACCTGGGAAACCTCATTACCATTCTTCTATTCACAACTCGACTCGAATTCCTATTATGATTCTAAATCTCCAAGTTTACGACGAGAATTTATATGAGTTTATTATAATAATATAGGCTACGTAAATAATGCATGGTGGGCACCGGGCGCAACAAATTGACACGTATTTAACTGAACATAAACAGGCGGTCACGCTTAGTGAAAACACAATCATTTACGTTCGGACTTAAAGCAGTGGAATGCTCATCCGGAAACAATTTATTTAACTTAGCGCGCGCTATTTTGGATACTAAGGGATACCGGGGGGACTTATTAATGTTTATCTAAGCATCGGAATAAGAATGCAGCGGACAGGAGTGGCAGTGCCCGCCCGTTGGGAGCAGCCAAGCGCACCCATTTCGACTGATGGCTCTATACCAGGCTTTTTTCTACGTCAGTACAAGCCGTCTACCCTTTCAACTCGAATGAATTACTTAATTTTTGTACGTCGAGTCTGTACCCCTGCAATATTCGATGTCGAAATAAATTAACGTTATCCATTGTGAACCAAAAGCTATTTGGCTTTGGGAATTTGTGGTCTGTTGAATTGTTAGTATGGGGTACAATATTATTTCATCAAATTTTCATGTCAGGTCTATTTTGACAGATCGGTACATAAACCCGGGCCGTTCCCTTCAAACACGTTTGAGCAATTTATAAAACGATAAACGCAATGGATGGAGCCATTTAAAAGAATAGGTATTCGTGTAGGCGCTTTGCCAGTACAAAGAACTTAGTTAAGCTAAAATAATCAAGTCATTCCAAAGCTTCTTTATATAATGTTCGTTCTTAGAATGGATAACCTGATTGAGGCTTTGAATTTAAAACATTCGTATTCGATGTCGAAATAAATTAACGTTATCCATTGTGAACCAAAAGCTATTGGCTTTGGGAATTTGTGGTCTGTTGAATTGTTAGTATGGGGTACAATATTATTTCATCAAATTTTCATGTCAGGTCTATTTTGACAGATCGGTACATAAACCCGGGCCGTTCCCTTCAAACACGTTTGAGCAATTTATAAAACGATAAACGCAATGGATGGAGCCATTTAAAAGAATAGGTATTCGTGTAGGCGCTTTGCCAGTACAAAGAACTTAGTTAAGCTAAAATAATCAAGTCATTCCAAAGCTTCTTTATATAATGTTCGTTCTTAGAATGGATAACCTGATTGAGGCTTTGAATTTAAAACATTCGATAAAAAATGTAGTCCGCTCTTTTTGTTTCAAACGCAGTACAGTTTGAATAGAGAGTTTTTGAATTATAATGAAGATTAATTCAAACGTATGTATACGACTACTGATGCATATAAAGAGAATAAAATAATTAACCATTATTAACGGGCGTTTTGCTATTGAATTAAAGAGGACTCGTGCTCTCACTGCTTCGGTGCGTATTAATGAGGCGAAATCGTCAATAACAATGGATTCAGAAAATAAAAGTACCGATTAAGAGTGTTAAACTACCGTGACCGATTGAAATTCGGCTCGCCAGTTCTGGCCGCTATTGTATTCATAATAATAGATCTGTTTATGTTTAGGTAGCATTTTTTTCACTTTTCTACAAAAAAAAGTTAATAATAACCATCCGTTTACCTGGAACGGTAACCCATCCATCATGCCCCATAACGAGAAATTATAGTCTGCTATTATGATTCTAGGAAACATTGATGGGATAGAAACTTTCTATACGGCTTTATTTGCAAACATTGTAGGGCAATATAATCGATAGCAATAATAAATAAACTACAATTGACTTGTCAACCTTTTGCACAATAGCCTTTTTGATTCAAAACGAGATAATATCTTTAAACGACTGAATAATGTTTAGACATAAATTATAATGCGTATCTTTATTTATAAATGCGCTTTGGTACTGTTTGTAATGAAGATCAACACGGACAAAGAGAGAGACAAGGATCGTCTGCGGCTTAATTATTCTGTGGTTGATACTTATTAACATAATTCATAAAGGGCAGATTTCAATACGATGTTGTTTCGACGGGCGTACATGTTAAGTTGTCGGTACATCTAATATGCAGATTAGAGAACGGATACATTGACCGAGCGATGCGATCCGTCGTTCACTAACGTGTAGAAATTATTTATGGTTCAAAATGTTTCACCGTATAACAAACAAAAACTGCCAATGTTTGCGCCATAAAAAAGTAATATAAGTCTGGACTTGAACCCTAAAAGAAACAAAACTTTCACGCGAACAATAGTAACACAACGAGCAATAACTCATGCACATCATGCATAATGTAAGAATAAATAAATTCAATGTCACAAACAAATTGGCTGTTAAACATTTCTGAGAAAATTTCGAATCGTGTGTACTTAAACCGTGCTACAATAAAAATCTAGATGTCTATGTAATATAAAAATGTAAATCTCAACAGCAAATACACAATGTTTCAAATAAATGTGCATACCATTACACTAACAAGAGATGTCGCGAGCGGGTGTGTGGTCCCAACTGTCTTGATATTCTAACATTTTATTTTTCCTTTATCTTAACTAAAAAACTATTTTATTCCTATCTATTAATGGACTACAAGCGTGTAAGCCATTTTGGTTGCTCGGAACATTACAAGGGAATATTCGAGAGCTTTAATTAATTAACAGCTATTATCCAAATGATAGTTATTACGGACGGTGTCGTAAGAAACTGTGGCTTACCGAGAGAACCTTTTGTATGTCCGGCTCACTTATTATGAAAATTATTAAGGGTTAATTGCAGTAAACGGTCCTAAATTAGAATCTAATTCTGAAAGTCAACGGTAGCTCAACACTTGGTATTTTAAGTGTAAAGAAATTAAAAAAAATAATGTAAACTGTTCGTCACAGGGTATACAATAAAGAACGTGATACATTATGCATCGTAATGACTTGGCAGAAAGAGCGGATCTCTTGCATTATTTAGCTTTTGTTTATTCATACCATTCTTTTTACCCACCTGGCGGCTGACGAACGTTAAATGTTGGTTTAGAATTAATATCATACGACTTTCCTGGAGAAAAAGCAGCGTCATTCTTGACTGAGTCATTTGTAACTGAATATAATGTATACTTATAAGTTCTATTTGATATTGTTAAGATAATCTTAGAAGAAGTTATTAGAACGCTTGTGCATATGCAAATGTATTGTGTAAATGTTGATTGTAATATTGATAGCAATAAATATATTATTATTCAATGGTCATGAAAAATGTTAGTCATCAATAATCAATTCATTCATCGAGATACCATAGTCATTCGTGTATTTGCATTGTTCTCTTATTCACCCGGTACTTAAACCGTTTTTACTCAATTAAAAACAAATTTGTTTTTTGTATGAAAAACCCCATGATTTAATTGGCCATCCAAAAAGCATCTTGGTTCAGAGTATCTACCTCTAAAAGGATTGAACACTTTAAGGTCTAAGCCGAAAAATGCTAATAAGACTATAATGTTCTAGAGAACAATACGGAGGATATAGGTAATAGAATTCCTAAGTAATATCGAGCGGAGTCCATCAATCATCCGAGATATCCGATATGATCTTATCTGAAATGAAACTCATCATTTATAGATCTGTCCGTCGACGCTGGACGAATGTTATTAATAGATTTCTATCTGGTCATCAACTGAATCTGGTAACGGTAATCCCGGTCATTTTGTCGGTTCACTGATATCGGTAACAAATTGTATCTGCCGTCACTCGATTTTGGAATGTGGCGGTGAGTTGAGGCTGGACGGTTCGGTTTATGACGGATTGCCTTTATAAATGAGTTGCTCTATTATTTTATGAACGATATATTTAACTATAATCATGTTTGAAATTGACATATCGATATTCCGTTTTAGTTGTAAGAAATTGCTGTGCACGACTGGGCTCATGTTTTCAACCTGCAGTATGTGCTAATATTTAAGATATTTTATGTACAACATGAATTGCAATCTAATTTGATGATTGCTTCATGAGATGTGGCGATTATAAGACTGCATAGTAATTAAAATATCATAGAATATTCTAAGAGCGAATTCCTGGGCATTTGAAATAAAATCACCTTTAGTGATTTTTTTGTAACGGACAACCTAATGACAGTTAATAACTACAGTTGAAATCGAAATTAGGGATCTATTACTAGTTTTTATGTAGACTATTAAATTAGGTCCATTAGATATGTTTCATAGCCCTAATATAAAAATAGCCGTTTAATAGGTAAACTGAACGTAATTTGAGCTTTAGTCCTTAATGACTCGGTTGTAAACCACTAAAACGTTACGACACAGCATTAACGGCTAATAATTCGTCTGGTGACGATTTCGAAACGCACAGACATTCCGTGAGATGCAAGATTAGTGTTACTGACAGCAACGATAACTTAAAACTTTTTTCTTGTACGGACGATAATCGTGGCGGCACTGCCGTAGATGGAGGACCTCGATAAAAAACTTGTCAATATCGTTATTACGTCTATCAAAAATGGGCTTACTTAACGAGATTGTGGGCTTCTTATCCGGTTAATGATTGTAATATCTAGTTTCATGTTTAACAAGGCTTTTTGTGGGTCATCTGCAACTGAGAGTACACGATACGGGTACTTGTGTAGCAAGGCGGAGTTGTTTAATTACGCGTTCGGTCTGCGCTGCGGTCGGTTGCATGTTTGAAATGTTTTCAATCGTAATTTAGAGCATGCAAACTAGACCTAAACATACACATTAGGGCCTTTCTCAATGCGCTAAGTACACCTTTTTACAAGGGTCGAGTAAGCTAGAGCGGATACAAGCGAATTGGCGTGCGATACAAATACAATGTACTTGTACCTACATAAATATAGATACCTATTTAACTACACCCATATTGTTACATTACTATAACAAGTTCAGATACTACCTATAGGTAAAAACCTACTATGCAGTGTTGACGGCGGGGCATGGATTAGCAAAATCAGTGATATTATTTCATGACAATACGATATAATGATGAAGTTATAACGACTTCGTGCGGGCAGCCGCCGTCTCATTCACTCATCCGCGGTTATTACTGACTGTACTGAGTACTTCATGTCTAAATGTAAGAAAATCTATGATGCAATGATAAATATGTAAGTTTTAGTGTAACTTTATATAATTTGGCCTTGAAACACTCGTGTATTATGAATTAAACCAAGTGTGGTTTAATTCATTAATATACGAGTGTTTTAAGAACTCTCATTATGTAGATAGGTAACATTTGTTATAGTGCACGATCTGTAAACGATGCTTAGAACTAGCAAAATATATGGCAGTGAGTATGAAGAGGCATGTGCTGAACAATTAAATGTGGGTTGCGGGGCAATTTGATTGACTGATAATAGAAGTTAATCCAACCTACCAACCAAGGAACTATCAAAACCGAATCGTCTGTGGGTGGAGTTATTTTAATGAGAACCTCTAAAGTCCCTATAAGTTGTCGCGTTACCAATTTACATAACACATCAACGCATAATACTGGTATGTCCATATTAATAGGTTTACATAGAGGTTTACGTAGTGGAGTGCACTCGGGCAAGCCTCAAACGCGTCTTGTGGACTGACGCTTATACAAATATATTCAGCAGGTGTCCACGTATTTACATACAATTTCCTAAGACATACAGCCGATAACTGCCTCTTAGTATTAAAGCCGGTGTGATCGGTTTCATAAACGATCTGGTCGCTCATTGTACTGTTTATATGGGATTAAGCAATTCACAGTAGTGGCAATGAACTCGGTGGCAAATACAGCGAGGTATTAGTGAATGTTTGATATTTCTCATACATTTTAGGTTAATATCATAATCGCGTTTGCTTTGTATCGGAATATAAATTCTGGGACAAAAGTGTATTATTTTGTGCCATTTGATAAAATATTATCGCCGTAAATCTGCGAGGATAATGGATGTAATGGAATAATATGAAATAATAACGTACCTAATATTTTAGTTAAATAAAATACACAATAGTACACACTGCCTTATCGCGTCCAATCGGCTAAACGATTTAAGCTTTTTTTACAGAGATTTTTGGAAATCTATCGGTGAATATATAAGTTATATATAAGCTTTTTTTTATACGATAATTTTTACCCGATTAAGGCACGCCGGTTACGTGAACATAGGTGAAAGGTATCCTCAGCACTTATACAACCCTTATACAGCTAAATTAAGATGAATAAGGGCTGTACAAGCGCCTATGTAGCTTGTGTGCTATTACTTGGAATGTTACTATTTTTTGTTTCCATCTTCTTTGTAACACTATTGTCAGAGCGGTCGTGGTCATCCTGTGTCATTCTTGCTGTGCGGCTATCGTTGTTCATTTTACGATATCCGTCATTTTCCTCATTTTCACTCTGCTGCACTCATGTACGGGATCGCTTAACGCGAACTTTATTATTTACTTTCTTTATAATTTGATCGCTTCCGTGAAACTACATATAACCAAATGAAAATAAAATACCAAAACTGCAATATAACGTATTCACTCGTAAAACAATATCTTATTCAATAGAAACACTTTACAGAATTAATCTGTCAACTGGATTCTGCGAGCAGGAAACGTTAAGCAAACAAAGCACATTTAGTGAATTGTGGCCACCCCAGTGTGGTGCACTGACGGGCAATAAAAGGTCGTATATTAATATGGATTTCATAGTAAGATACGGCTTTTTACCACGGCACGGCACGTGCACGCCCACGGTGTCGTGACGCGGCCTGCCCTCGCTCGTGTGGTCGCGGTGCAAGAGGGCAGAATTAACGTATATTTTCATATTCATATGCAATTTATTGATAGAATTATTTAACAGATCAATAACGCAGTATAATAATACAGTAATACATGTCAACACCTATTACATGATTAGTTACCATCAACATCATACCAACAAATCACTCCTTGCCTTTTCTTAAGCTTGAATAGTAGAGCACTTTGGGCAGCGATAACGTCTTCAGGAAGGTGATTGTATACCTTGAGACACATAATGAGGACAAATATATATCTATACTTTTATAAAAAAGTAAAAATTAAATGTCTGTACATTAAAAATATATTTCAAAAAAACAAGTAAAATAAAACTTGAGTTCACAGAATCGAACATATTTATTTTTTGTTGATGTGTTTTTGTGCCCTCATTAATTACGCCTAAAGGGCTGGACCGATGCCAACAATTTTTCGGAACACGGGTAGCCTGCTATCCCCAGATAGTTACAGGACATTTTACCTGACTGCGAAGAAACAAAAAGCTCGCTGGCACTTTCTATTAATCTATATTATTAAATCAAAAAAAAAAACCAGAGGAGAAATCAAGAAAAGGGTCATAATTTCAGACTTCATTACTTTTGCCCATTGGTTTTTTTTTACGTAAGTATCAGGCACCATCTATGAACATCTAGAATCAGTTGGACACTACACCAGACCGCAGCAAAACAGCGTTACCGCAGAAAATCCATAATCCTTTATTTAAAAGTTACCAGTTATCTTGGTAATTTTCACGTCAAAGGCCGAAACACAAAAACAATATGTATATTCTCGTAGGGAATAATTGTATATCTCACATGGGACCATTTCATTATTGTTAAACGCAACTGCAATAAATGCTCAGATCAATTTGCTTGCGCAATCTTACAAGATTCCGGCAAGTTCCTTTGAACTGCGGAAAATATCAACATAAAGAAATTCTTTGCCGTCCAATTTCGCAGCAGAACTTAGTTGCGAGCTCGCCGTCACTGGGGACTGACTGATACCCACTCGCTGAAACTCGCGCGACGCGTCGAGAATACCAATAGGAAAGAAATAGATATTCTATAGCGAAGCGTTGATTAAAGATGTGTGCTTCAATTTTAGTATTAACGTGTATTTGGTTCATAATATTAAACAACAACTTGTACTAAGGCACACTTTGACAACTTGTTTTTCAAAGGCGATTCAATTAAATACATTACTCAATATGTGACGTTTTCAGTTAAAAGGTACCACGTTGTCGCTTACCATAAGGATGCGTTGAGAGTTGAGTGGTTTTTGCTATAGAGGTGCATACAAATTCGTTCTCGTGATCAACAATTTTCACAATTACTACTTTTCACTCCTTTATTTGTCGTATACAACCCACAGCATTTTTTTGAAATATTGCTTTTCCCAAGAAAACTTAATAATGGCCCGATTCAAGAGTTTAACCAACGAGTTAGTAATTCGAAGGCTAAAATAAAATACAATGTCGTTCAACTCCTTACGCACAAAAGTTGTGTAAGTACGTAATTGGACAATTAATTAATAATGACACAAAGGTAAATTAAGAAAGAAAAATTGAATGCGATCTACTGCAATCGAAGCGGGATTTGAACCCGCGACCTCTGCGTTTCCGGCGCATTGCTCTTCCAACTGAGCTATCCGACCGCTACGTCAATCGCACGAAATCTTTCATCCCTTAATTCTTTACGCTACTGGAGCGCCCTCTGTGTCATATATGTTTTTTGAAATGCTTATGCGCATTAGCCATACCCTAGGATGTGCGTTTTACACGCACGATCCCCAATCCCCATTGCTTTACAGCAAGTGCGAAGACTGCGAGAGAGATGGCGCTGTTCTAAATATTTGTATAGAATCTTTTTATCGATTCATATTTTTTTTATGTGGTAATACCACATTTTTATTTTTATTAATAATGACACAAAGGTAAATTAAAAAAAATGTGGTATTACCACATAAAAAAAAATATGAATCGATAAAAAGATTCTATACAAATATTTAGAACAGCGCCATCTCTCTCGCAGTCTTCGCACTTGCTGTAAAGCAATGGGGATTGGGGATCGTGCGTGTAAAACGCACATCCTAGGGTATGGCTAATGCGCATAAGCATTTCAAAAAACATATATGACACAGAGGGCGCTCCAGTAGCGTAAAGAATTAAGGGATGAAAGATTTCGTGCGATTGACGTAGCGGTCGGATAGCTCAGTTGGAAGAGCAATGCGCCGGAAACGCAGAGGTCGCGGGTTCAAATCCCGCTTCGATTGCAGTAGATCGCATTCAATTTTTCTTTCTTAATTTACCTTTGTGTCATTATTAATAAAAATAAAAATGTGGTATTACCACATAAAAAAAATATGAATCGATAAAAAGATTCTATACAAATATTTATGGACAATTAATGTTCTCCTATTTCTATTTTGCAGTTCCATAGTCTATGTTTTTGTGAATGTAAACGAAATTATATGTGGGCATGATTATGTGAACTGTGCATTATTGATTTCCCTTCATCTACAACACTCCCCATGTTTAGTTTCAGCTCATTAAATTTGCATACAAATCCACCTCGCATCTTAAATTCTGTTTTAACGCGAATATAGTCAAGTGTATGGTTTGCTCTCTTGTGCGGGAAGTAGGTCAAAATTAGCTTCCGTAGCGTACAAGAAGTAGAGTTACTTACTCGACACAACAAGGTAAATATTTAACACCTAACTTTGCAGGTATCAGTGGGAATTCTCGGGAAACTCCTTTTTTGTTGTAAAATGGTTTCAATGAAATAAGTAAGTAAGAGGATCAAATACAAATGAATATTGATGTACTACCTCATTATTGTAATTTCCCACTACCAGTAATTTATCTTCCAACAGCGTATAAGGGTAAAGTCCAACGAAATTTGCCCCGTCCGTAGTCCACTGTTGAACATAGGCCTCTCTTAAAGATTTCCAAGATCGTGACCGTCACCCGATTTGTATGGGAAATATTCTCGAGAACGTTCTTTCCCCGGCACATCTCTATCCATAGCCACTCGTAGTGGCTCACACGCATCAGTCGCCCACGTACACCAAACCCTACATTCAATAGCGTCTCCCATTTACACAAACAACCAATGTTAAGTACAACTATTATTGAAGAAATAAATGATGTGAAGATTTGATGGGTTCCTTTTGTAATACTTAATTCCATATTTGTACAGTACAATCCTTACTTGTCTAATTTAGTAAACTAGATTTTAACTCAAAATACATAGGTATGTAATGTTCTTTAAAATTGGCATTTTCTGATAAATAATTAACTTCACTTGCCGCTTCGCTTGCTGCACGCGCCTTTTCTCTGCCACGACACATTTTTATGTTTTTTATTTGTTTATTACTTACCTGTTTTACTGTATAAAAAAGTTGTAAGATGTCATATAAGTTGTGGATGTCAATAAAGTGTTTAATTGTGTATTTAAATATCACGCTGCAAATTTAATAACTGTTGATTTACTTGTGTGATAAATAGTTTTGGGCATTAAGGTAAATTATGAACTTACAATCCTGTTTACAATAGGACAAGTACCTATACGAACGACTAGACTGTAAATACAAATATTGTAAGAAAGTGTTACGTTCCGACTTTACAGAAGTACACTGCCGTGTTACGATAAAAGGTTTTATCTTTATACTGATGTCATAGTAAGATACGTCCTTTTGCCGTAGCATGGTAGTACAACAAATAAACGAAAATGTAACTCAACTACGAATATGCAATATGCATCGCTGTAAATGATTGGAATATGCATCGTTGCCCCTTGACCCCAAACGCGATAGGTACAAATTATCAATACGCAGCCGCCATGCGGTTTATCATTTTGTCAGTGCGGGGTATATTCGCTTAATGATTTCCTGTTTGCTATTGTATTTGGAAAGTATGCCATTGTGTGATACATGGTGACATAATGTGTCGTAATATAAACATCATCATAACAGCCGACAGACGTCCAGTGTCCACTGCTGGACAAAGGCCTCCTCCAAAGTTCTCCACAACGATCGATCCAATTTTTGCGCGATCCTAACCAGGTCATCGGTCTACCCTTGGGGACCTCGCACGATGCGTCTTCCAGTCCGCGGTCGCCACTCAAGAACATTTCTACCCCAACGGCCATCGGTTCTACGAGCAATGTGCCCCGCCCACTGCCACTTAAGTTTGGCGACTGTCTGAATATAATTATGAGTTGTTCTAATGATTCCATTAGCTAATACGGTTAATGATTCTGAGTGGCATATGAGATGCTGAGCAATCTAAGCGTCTAAGTGAATAATATAATAAATAGATGACAATACGGTATATGATGACAACTCAAATTAAGTTACTATTTATGAAATATAAAAAAATTGGGCAAAAGCGAGTCCGACTCGCGCATGAAGGGTTCCGTACCTATATATATGTATATATAGGTATAACAAGTTTGTTGTATGGGAGCCCCCCTTAATTATTTATTTTATTTCTTTTTTAGTATTTGTTGTTATAGCGGCAACAGAAATATATCATCTGTGAAAATTTCAAGTGTCTAGCTATCACCGTTCTTGAGATACAGCCTGGTGACAGACGGACGGACGGACGGACGGACGGACGGACAGCGAAGTCTCAGTAATAGGGTCCCGTTTTTACCCTTTGGGTACGGAACCCTAAAAACGATCTGTTCGTATGAAGTTAAGAGAAGGCATGTGACGTTATTAAACGCGGTAGTCAAAACACGTCATATTATTAGTTTTGTCCATTTAAAGATAATATATGTATAATGTCCAAAAGTTGGTAGTTCATTTA
Organism: Apotomis capreana; assembly: GCA_947623375.1. Taxonomy (NCBI): domain Eukaryota; kingdom Metazoa; phylum Arthropoda; class Insecta; order Lepidoptera; family Tortricidae; genus Apotomis; species Apotomis capreana. The sequence continues at coordinate 22,236,287 of OX392501.1, forward strand.
GTTCCGTGTATTTTTGAATACACGTTCATGTTTAGCGGTTTCTAGGATACAATTTATTTTCACTAAAAGTATTTAAATACCGCATTTTAATGATCATACTACATTATGTTTTTTGCATAGTTCATAATTGATTTTAGCCATTATTTCGATTACTATTTTATGACAGTAGTAAGGTAAACGTCCCTGTGCTCGACACCCTCATGCTCATGCCTAATAGTCGACACCATGCCGTCACCTCATTGCTAATGACATAACATTCAAGGTGGCAACTATTGGGACCGTGCCGAGCACAGGGACGTTTACCTTACTCTTTATATAATAAATCAAAAATAGTTTTCCTGGAAATGCATGGAGTGTATATGTAAATTATGATTATTCGAATCCGGAAAAAACAAGTTAAACATGGCGGGGCGCGTGTTGTGAACAAATATTACAGTTTACTGACACCATACGTGATTCTTAGAAAGACATCTGTCCGAACCAGAGGAGTTGCGATTACCAACATACCATAATAAAAACCGGCCAGGTGCTAGTAGGACTTCCACACCGAGGGTTCCCTACAAATCTTAACTGGCCGAGTTAAGTTTGCACCTGGCACGTATGGCGCCGCATAAAAATGAGGTGCAAAGTTAACGCAACCCATCACGTTCGTTGTATGAGAGCCACATAATGAATATTTATTTTAATCTGTTTTCAGTTTTTTTTTGTTACAGCAGCCACAGAAATACATCATCCGTGAAAATTTTAATTGTCTAGCTATCATTGTTCATGAGATACAACCTGGTGACAGACGGACAGACAAACAGACAGACGAACAGCGGAGTCTTAGTAATAGGGTCCCGATTTTTACCCATTGCGTTCGGAACCCTAAAACATAATCCAACAATGCAATCAACAAATACTACCACGCGACCAGCGTTCCAACTTTCATTATCATTGTTATTAGCTATTCCGGGGACGCCTTTATTGTGCTGTAAATATTTTATTCGACGATAACAGCTATCCACAGATAAAACAAATTGATCGGATACAGGCTGGAGTTTAGGAAGGTTTATGAGAAACGTGGGCGAGGTTAATTGATAGGATGAGATTGTGCGAACGACGCCTTACATATATTAATATTTAACCTCTTAGAACCAACACTAATGCATAATTCTTTAGATAAACCGGCGCAACGTAGGCTATTAGTACAATGAAATGCTTCGATACCGCGTTTTTTATAGCCGGCGCGCATAATCAGAACAGATAAATATGTTTGATGCGTTGTCCAATGGCTTAATTCTTGACCTATTATAGATGTGGTGAGCGAACCTGTTAAAACAATTCACCGAGTTAAGAATAATAGGATTTAAATGACAATTAGAATTAGAGACGGCTTAGCGTCAGAGTCAAATATCAGTCTAGTCGCTACGTAGCAGCTTTGAGGCGCTTTAGGTAGTTTCATGGATAGCAACATGTTTTAGTAGGTTAACGTATTTCATTATCCAATAGTTGTTCGAGTATCAGGTAGCATCCAATGTTGTCTTAAACATAACGCGAGTAAAGCTACAAAATCAATATAATCATCCTTAACTAGCTGAAACGTAATTTCCCTGGATTTGCCATCATTAATCTCATCAAAATCCGGTGCCGCGGGCGTTTACAAAGCAAACGCCGTAAAACATTGAGATGTGTATGTACATTATGAATTCCCCTTTTTGTTAATGTATAAGCTTATTTATATATTTTTATTTGTATTTAATTAAGTGTTAGGCGGAAGCTTAGAACATTAGGCGCGTGCGAGGAGATTACAGCCGAGGAGCCCTCGCTCGCCCCATATTGCACCGTAATGGAAAGGCGTATTAAATGTGCCTTAACCCTAATAGTAGGTTATCGAGCATCTTATGTTTTATTCAGAAGAGATTAGCAGTGGGCCGGGCCGCGTGCCTCGAAGGATTTTTCTTAACTATTCAAAACTGTTCAATATAAGAATGTAGAAATATACGCAACGGGATTCTTGAGTCGGCGCCGGTTTAATGCCGGAATTAGTTTAAAGTTACCATTATAATAAAATGTACTTTTGTTTGAACTTAATTGTGAAAAAAAACAAACGATTTGTGAAATCAACTTGATTGTTATAGAGCTCGAAAAGTTATTTAATCGAAATTATTGACAGAGCTTGTGACATTGAATTACTTGAATTAAGTAAACAGTATTTTGCAATACTGTTACCGAATGAATAAAAAATATAAACTAGGTACGTAGGTACAAAGTACTTCTCTAGGCCTGACTACTGGCCAAAGATAGGACAATTCAATATAACATATAAACATAGCTATCTACATATTAGAATATATTCTATTAAGCTCAGCTAAGTCCTTATGCAATGTAGTGAACAATAAGGGCTCGGTACTTACATAAGCCCACGCCTCGTATCAACCATCTATTGAAATTATTAACTTTCCATGACAAGAAACGAAAATGTAATTGCCGTCATTATAGAGAAAGTAAGGAGCGTTTTTGGTTCGCCAAACCAAAATAGGCTTAATAATAGCTACATAAACAAAGTTATTTAGGCACATTAAATAAAGGTATTTAGAAAAATCGGTCACATCGGTAATTTATTTCTATAGGCTGTCAATGGGAATCTGTGTTTAGCTGCATTCTCGCATAATATATCAGTAAAACGTATTTGTAGACACGCAATGCATGGAATCAAACAAGGTAAAGCGATAACCTTTCGGGTCGCACATAATACAATGTGACTTTCACCTTTTTCGTTTTCACCTTTGGGCCCGGGCCCTTCTGTTATCGTGTGCAGACTATCGCGTTTAAAAACTTTTCATAATATTTAATGGAATTTTTGAGTCTGTTAATACCAGCCATAGTTCTGAAATTACTTTGGAGTGATTTTCATGAATAGAGGTTATATAAGAATTTTCCTTTAAATTTAATATTATTTTACACTGCACTCACTTACGCTTGCAAACAACTTATAAAAGCACTCAGAGTGACGAGTTACTCATAGTTTCGTAGAACTCCGTTAAAACCTCCAGTTAACGTAAAATTAGAACGCATGGTTGATTAAATTAATTTAAAAATCCTTTCACAATTAACCTTTGCCTCTGACGCAGCTTGACCGTCCCTAATTAATAATAATTACTGTGACGTACAATTCGAGATGGAATCCGACTCGAAAAGGACCGAGCGGCCTCGAATCGATGCTCGGATCGGATGGGCAGCTGCAGACTAAAATTATGAGCATTTTTATCCTCTGCCCACACCTGCCCGGCACGGCCACGATTGACACCTACCCCATTATAAAGATACATCGGCCCAACGATGCCTCGGGAGAAAAAAATCCCAACAATAGCCCGATCGCAGCCGCATGAGAACTTATTATTAGCCTTTATAAGCTCAGCCATTCATTTTTACTTCTTCATACAATCCTGGCCATTAACGCAGGCGTGGGCAGTGTGGGCACGGCTAAATAAAACTATTGTTACGCCTAACAAAACGTCCAAGTGAACATCTTCATAAAACTACATCTCACTCGGTCTATTGTTACGAAAGGTTGCGTTCGAAGGGCCGATATTTTGGAAGGGAATTTATTGCCAATTTCGGGGAATGTTTACCGAAAAGTAACTGAATGGGAGGCGAGTGAATTACTTTATTGTAATGATAAAAGAAGTCAGATTGAAAACGTCCGATGAAAGCCGACGTCGGGCGACGGGGACTGTTTGATGATAATGATTTATGGCGACGGGAGCACGACGCGATTTTAGCACGTTAATGCTAAGAAAGATAAATGTGTCAGATGTCTTTGTCGGGGGACGGGAAAAATTACGTCGTCGTTGTGATCACAATACGTGACGATTATAGGCGGGAACAGGCGAGGCGTCTGTTTGAGTAAACATTTTAAGGAAAATGTTGGAAACATAAAGCAAAACGCCCTATTGTTACTACAAGAGACATGCCTCCCAACACACCCAAAACGAACCTGCCTAATCCTTTGGGATAAATTCAGACACATGCACTCTAGCGTTGGAGTGACCAAAAATACAACCGCAAAGTCACAGAGACCATCACTGGGCAGAGGTTCATCTCGTATCTAAATATAGACCGACTGAACTGGATTAGTGACGACGCAAGGTGTCAACCACACGCGCGGCTCTTAATGCATGCTTATTGGAAACATAAACACGTTAGTGCAGTAGGTGGGACTGGTTACATGCAGCTTGTTGACCAGTTCTCGTATTGTTTCTTTGTAAACGTCCAGCCGCCGGGAATTTATAGACGCGCGAAATTGATTTCAGGAATACTTCAAGAATACTACGTAGCGTAGACCAGACTTTCACTGACTTTATATGCTTTTTGGTCGAAAAGGACGACTGTTCTCTATTGCATTCGCGTTCAAAAAGGTGTTTAATTGCCTCGTTTCAGACGGTTTAAATCCCTGGTCACGAATGGAACTCGCCTTAAGAATATAAATTAAAATATAAATTTATGACATTTTTCTTGAACTCACCCACTCAAAGTCCACTTCTTTCTGATCTCGCAACGTTTCCAATCGGCTGATGGCTTATAAATGTAAATAAATCGAACTATAAGTTACTGTTACAACCCAACTTACGAGTTACAACACTCGAATAGAGCTAATAACAATTACCGACGCCCATCACCATTGACCACCACCATAAAAAGTATTTACCGGCACGCACAAAATTAGTACGTTATCTGAAATGTACAGCGATGATCATTAAGTAAGAGTACAAATGAAGCCACCAAAATTGTCTTCTGTTAACGACAGAGCTGCGTTAATGATTGCGGTGTGTCGGGGGCGAAACTGAACCTTCCGGTTATGAGGCGTCTCGGCAGGACGGGGCTACAGTTTGATTATTGAACAGTACCTAAACTGGAATTCACAGAAGGATATATCGCCCCTGATGTAATTAGACACGTGGAAGGATACTGTGATTACAGGTCAAAATCTACTGTTCCAATAAGCAAATAGTCAATTTGTCAGAAAGTTAAGCTGAGATCTGTGATTGCGCTTATTTATGCAATACTTATCTAATGGGGATAACCCGCGAGCCGCCTATTTATTTAAAAAATCTGCTACGGATTCTCACGTGTTAGCATAATAAAGTGGTTAATTAAAACAATTTATACGAATTATACCGCATATATATATTAAAAAAATTGAGCCTCCCTCAAACTCTTAATATACGCTATATAATTCGTTTAAATAGATTTATTTAAATGTGTGACAGTTGCGGAAACCGAACAAAATATAATAAAGCGCTTTTTCAAATACATTGATTTTATTTAATTGAGGCCAAAGTACTGATAATATTGTTATACTGTGTAGGGACTTCGTTAGCCGCCGCTCCTGTAATGACTCGCTTAATTCGAGATAATTACGCTCCCAGTAAACGTGGGCTTGAGAAATTTATCGAGACTCCTCCAGACGGAATGGAACTTGTTTCGCAATATTTTGTCCAACGTCCCACTTACTCACTGCGTTTACGTTGCCTTAATATCCCTATAAATTATAATGAAGCACAATATGACGACTAAATAGCCAGTTTATTCGTTTTTAAATGCACTCCCTAATTTAAATGCACCGACCGTGCCGCGCCCTTCCTATCACGCAGTTTGAATTTCCGCTCATATTTTAATAACCAACATTAACGTACAAAATCACGAATACAACAGTCATCCTGTCAAAAAATCGCTTCTTTTTAATCAGAAGTGAGTCAAGCAAATTCCGAGGAAGGCGCACCACCGCTGAGCCATTTTAATATTCCTCACGTAACAACGCTTCTTTATTCGAAAGTTCTTCTTTTATACTTGTTTTTGTGAGTGTCGCTTAGACATTCTGTCAGTCAGTTAGGAATAATTCACATTAAATAAACCTACCGCACGCGGCCGCCCTCTGCCGGGCCGCGGGGCGCCTACACTCTACTGGAATTGGAAATGAGTGCGGTTGATGTTTTGTTTTAATAAACTCACATATTTGCCTTCAAAGTAAAAGGTTTTATTTGATTTGTTCTCCCGGCCAAACGAGTTTCAGTTATACAACGATTAGGGTTCCAACCCGGTTACAGGCAAAAGGCGAAGTTGAGTTTGAATTTGAAAGTTTCACTCAAACGAAATTGGTCTTGTTGTCCATTGCGTGTTTTCTTAAACGTATTTGTTCAATAAATTGTGCTTATATCTAGTATTTATTGTATAAAAGGTTTCGCTGCGGTCAAGTCGGTTAGAGATTATCTTTGAGAGTTGCGAGATAGCTTTATATTATTGTTTCTATTAGAAATATTACGTCTAGACCGTTGGAACGCGGTAGAAGCAAAACGAATGCAGTGCAGCGGAGATGCGCCGACACAGGCCAGCCTATTGTTAGCGTGTTCTGTGGCGGTAAATTCTCTACCAATCCCATCATAATATCTAGTGGATAATTGTGCCATAAATTCGCTGCGGCACTAACGAATGCTACCAATATTCACACAATTTAATTTTACGTTCGCCGTAATAGCTTACGTTATACATTTCGACGGTTCTTAATTTACAGTTTAGCTTTTTTGCCTAGTTTTCCGCCTTATTTTACGAGGGTTAAATTAGTTATTACTTTATTTTTCGTAGTTCGAATCGCGACGCGCGTGACTACACTAGTTCGTGTGTCACGAGAGATAATATTTTTCTAGTCCGGCAACTCCGGCATGCGTGGCTGAACGGCCATAGCTCCTGTGCCAACATTTTATACCTTTTTTTTGTTTAATTAAAACGAATACTCACTTGTAGGTACCATGTCGCGTTGCACCTGCCCAGTGCATACTTTGATAGACGTGCAAGGATAAAAATAAATCGTGATTAACATGTTGTATTCCAAACTGGTTCTTGCATATGGCTCAGCCATTTGCTTTGTATGTTATCGTGCTCGTTAATCAGAATAATTAGAATGGTTAAAGTCCTCCTATCGAGATCGGGTTGTGCAGTTTACTGCAAATAGGTAATATAACTAGAAGGCATAATACCTAAATCATTGTGCATTTATGATATTAGTACGGATTATAGTTTGATTAAAATTGATAATGAGCAGATTAAGTCTGGAAATGCAATGATGACGCAAGGCTTAAGGAGATAAGTAAATACGATATGTACCGTTAATTTTGGATTGGTAGATACAAACAGCACGCTCCCTTATTGATTTCGTGTTGTGATATCGCGCTGCTGGACTGCGCCTATTAATTCTTCAACAATGCCACGACTGATGCTACGTCATGCTTTTCCATCTTGTTCTCTTTGTTGTTATTTGTAATTGATTTTTTATTTGTACCACCGACTAAAAGGTTAACCGTTCGACCGAGTTCTAATTCTAACTATAACAACGTAGATTTTGTTCCGGCTTGTTCTGATAAAAGAATGTTAAAAAGAGAAAGCGAAATCCAATCTAAACTCACAAGCAAACGCCGCGGATCCTTAAGACAGTAGACAGAAGAAAAACAAAACTCGCTGCGATCAATCCGCCGCCGGGGCGAGGGCAAGTGAAAAATCAAAACTCAAAAGGAACAAAGGAGCCAGAATACCCCAATATATTACACCTGCTTCCATGCAACATAAAGGGAAGATATTGTTTTAAAAATAAGTCCCGGGCGAGTGATTACGACTCCGCAGCTAACCCAGACTTGAAATTCCGATAGTTTTTTCGGCGGTAAAAACTGATATTCCGTTCGGCCGCATTCTGTCCGTACATTGAGTTAATGCGGGTCGTGATTGTGGCTGCGTCCCTGTCAGGTGTGGGGGTTGGAGCGAGACGGAGGCTTGTTTCACGCGAGGTAGGTTGAATCGCATTTTATGGTAAGTTGGCGAGACAGGTGCAGCGCGTACACCTGCGGACGGAGCCGGTGGCGCGGCCGGGCGAGATGCGATCGAAGGACATCGAACCTTCCCAAGCCGGGCACCGGGTACCTATCTCTAGATAATGCCGTCCCCATAACTCTGCGGCGATGGTACATAAATTAGCAGGTGATATGTGAGGAAACGCGGTCGGGATAAGAACATTTCTATAAGACGCTCTACATTCGAGATCGTTTAGATAACGAAATCGCGCGGCACTCAGTCGAGGTTCTCAGTAATCTCGAACACGGGCTGTTAATTACCCGGTTACTTATCGTGTACTGTTAGTTTAATAGTAGAAGACAATCCGAGTTTTTAAGAATGGGCTACATTAAATTAAAACTTTCGTGAGACATATTTAATTATTGTATTAAGGGTAGCCGTCCCTGATGAAGAGCTCCATACGAGCTCTAAATATGTCGGGCCGTTCCTGACAATTTCACGTGAGTTTAAACCGCTTAATACAATAATTAATGGGCTACATTTGGTATACTTTTAGTTAGAATTAAAACAGTTAGTAGCTTGAATGAAACCGTAGTTAAACAACAAAAACGAGGCAACAGCAATTGGAACACTTCTGACGAACTGTGTGTGTTAGTTTGCGGCTAGGTTAACTTTAACATTGTACTGAAAACGTACGCTTATAGCACAGTGCCATTCCTCAACACAAAACTACTTTTTATTACTATTTTAATTTCAAGAAAAGGGTGAAGACCAAAAAGGCAGCAAATTTTTTGGTCTTCACCCAAATAAGAGCTACCTAAATCATCAGTTTATAAAGGAGATTCAAGAGGTTCCGTATCCTCCCATGGGACGAAGACAAAATATGTGAAACGATATGACGAATCATCTTTCAAGCACCATTAGAGTAAACAATGACAGCAACCCCTTGAATGAATGGACAAGCATTTAGTGAAGTGTTATGGCTAAGCCGAGTGCGTGTCAGAGAACTCGTAACATTTTATGAGAGTACGTTCAGCTAAACTTATCTAATGTTTTTCTCGCGCTGTAGTGATAATGTTACCCAGATATAGTGTAATTCGTTAAACCAGGCCGTTTACAAGCAACAAGCTTGCTATTTGTAGGCTGCATCGAATAGACACAAAACACCGTTTTGTTGCAATTGAGAGCGCAAGAAATTTAAAGTGATCTTATTACACGCACTTTAAATGCTAAAGAGATGTTCTGAGAAAAATTTGCCAATAAAGGAAGCTAATCAAGTTATTTAAGAACTATTATTTATGTATAACAGTCATATTTTGCTAAGAAATACATGCTGTTAGTTTGTACAAAACAAGACTTTGTTTGAACTCGACAGTCCGCAAGTCTATATTGTATTTTATACGGAACTGTAAATAGAATTCTCGTGAATGTATTCTTAGGATTTGATTCCTCGAAATTCTGAACTTCGTTTCAGCTAGGTTAAAAATGTTAAAATAATTTTAGATTTTCTTGTTAGTTTATACGAATACCTTTTTTATTTCAAATAAGTTTGTGGTGATATAATTGATACAATAAAAACTAATTAATAAATAAATCCACTAATATTGTGCATTTGACAATATCGTGGTCGTCGATTGTTTTTTGTATTCCGTTGTTTTTGTTTTTTATTTATGATAGCCAAGTTTTTGGCTTCGATTGCACCTGATAAGTGACAATAAGGCCTAAGATCACTTTCTACTTAAAGAGATCCAAATAATATTTTCAGGGCAAATGTGCGCAGGAAGAGAGTTCCACTCTTAGATCCAAAATTATCTTGAGTAAATAATTATGTACTTCACCTTTACATAAAGCTGGAACCATCTGTAGGTATTTAGGTTTTTATATTCTGCAAGATATTGGTAAGCCCAGCAGCCCTGAGAGTGAAAAGTGCGATTATTACCTGAAACAAAATAAAATCTTCACTTAGACGTTTTGAAATCAGATATTTATTAGCGTACATTCATTAATTAACTCGTCCTGCATCTTGTATAACAACTTTTAAGTAATATATTGTCAGATATCAGCCAATATTGTAAAGAATATGCTATGCTCAGTTGTAGCCGCAAAGCGCTTGCATTTTTACCAAGCATAACTTCCAATATGCAGCCGATATTGCTTTTATATTTGCCAAAACACGAGTGGTAAGTTTAACCAAGCAAGTATCGGTAAATCCGGCCTGGTCTGTAGCCGGTATATCCGGACGGAAGAGGCGAATTTCATCCGGATATTGAATATCGATCGTACACCCTTAACCCTGACGTATCGCCGGTCGTTACTGGCCCTCTAGGGACGATAAAAGGATATTTGCCGATTATTCAATTGTGTTGGCAAAAAACACAATAACGATTTTTGATGGGGTAATTGGCTACTGATTGCTTAGAAAGATGGGCTTCGTGTATTAGGGTTATTACTTGATCTTTTTTTTATTACTATTTACGTTGTTACGTAACTTATACATAATTTTGCATGTTTTAAAGTATTGAGTCTATCCCTAGACTCGATAGTATCCAAGTAATATAAATACGAAAGTGTTTATTGGTTTTCACTACTGTACGCAGAGGTGGAGCAAAGAGTTGACATGATATACAAAAACATATTCCAATAGTTTCAATATTTTGTCACTCGCTAAAGTAACCTGGAAAACTGTATTTCATTGGTGTTGTGTGTAAAATACAACGCAATTGGCCGCGAGGCGTGGCTACTGGCCACACGACTGACCGACTCGTGCGCAGAATTGCACACTCCTACGACTGCCCACGAACGCCCATCGATTTGCCCAAACAAATGTGAGAAGCGGAGCTGTATTAGTGCACGCTGCGTAGGCTTTTAGCAAGGCTCGCAGTACGTAGTAAGCCAAGTAGCACATAGGCTGTGAAGGCCCTTCTACAGGTCTTATAGAGCACTTATCCAGGCCTTATAGAGGCCTTATACAACCCTTATACAGGCCTAATACTAAAATTGGAGTTTTAATGGCTGCTTTGCCTCTTATACTACGATTGCTACTCGGGAAGCCCGTCTTGCATAAATATATACTACGCTTCATATACCTGAATACTTATAACCAGAATCGCTTGCAAGCCAGTAGGTCTAGCATGACTATGGTTCGATTGGTTCGTGACTCATGTCGCGCGACATAGCATCACCCGTCACTCTCTCACGATACTGTACAGAATGGGTAGCATATCTCGCGCGACAAAGATTCGCGTGTCAAAGTTGTGCTAGAGGTGCTAGCTTTGTCAGTGACAACACCAAAACCACCAGTAAGCATGAAACATGTCCGCGACTGTAATTTTAGTATTAATTATAACATAATAATGAAAGCGCCTTGTATCCTATGATTATAACGCACTGACATGTTCCTATTTAATACATGGTTCAACAACATGAATTTGCAAGTCTGACGTTAATCATAAACAATCGTTTCCCATATATGTCAGGTAATATATTTAGCTTAGCTATATTTTGGCTTTGGCCCACTTTTCACAGAAAATTGAGTACAGAATCAGTCGGCACCGATATTAACAATACATAATTAAGTAGGTACCTGCCAGAAAGTGAGGTAGGCTATTTCTAGACATCGTCAATCGTGGTAGTAATAGGTTATTGGAGCGGAGCGAGCGAAGCGAGCGAAGCTCCCATGGATCGACTCGAATGGACTTTGTGACAATGCGCAGATCTCAGCGAGTTCTCAACCGATTTTAGAAATTTTTGTTTTAAAATGCAATAATTAAATTTCGCTAGGTCGTGACGAAGAGGAAATTTTGAAAAAAAAAAAACTCCGCTCCAATTTATGGTACAAGCTTAGCCGGTGGCTGACTCTGCATCGACCTAGTTAATTATGTATGTTAAATTTTAATTTTTAACATACCTTTGACGCCTAAAAATATAATTGTGTATTCTCGAAATTATCAAATTAGGAACACGTTGAATACCTACGCCGACAAAGATAAGTTCGGATATTTACGAAATGAGATGAGCATACTATACTCACTATACTCAAGATTTTATCGGTAATGTTCCATCATTTTCGGGGTAAACTAGTTCCCACTGCTTTTATTAGGGAATTTAAATACACATATTATAAATTAATTTGAATTCATACGTCCAATCAGAAGCTAAAAATATTGGTTAGTAAACTGCTGACACTATTTTTTATTAGGGTTCCGTACCCAAAGGGTAAAAACGGGACCCTATTACTGAGACTTCGCTGTCGGTCCGTCCGTCCGTCCGTCCGTCCGTTCGTCCGTCCGTCCGTCCGTCCGTCCGTCCGTCTGTCACCAGGCTGTATCTCAAGAACGGTGATAGCTAGACAGTTGAAATTTTCACAGATGATGTATTTCTATTGCCGCTATAACAACAAATACTAAAAATGAAATAAAATAAATATTTAAGGGGGGCTCCCATACAACAAACGGGTTGGTTGCGTTAACTTTGCACTTCATTTGTATGGGGCGCTATACATACCAGGTGCAAACTTAACTTAACCACTTAAGGATGAAAACTGTTTGTACGGAACCCTCGGTGCGCGATTCTGACTCGCACTTGCCCAATTTTTAACACAGGTAGAGAAGGGTTCGCCCTACAGAATTAGCACAACGTTCACGTTTGCTGAGCTATGGACTTCATGAATATGTCATTTGTGTACTTTGCCATTTTGTCCTGCGCTACACTGCCTACATTCCAATGCCGTACTGCTCAAATTTGTTGGTTCTCACGGGTCAGACTCGTACCTACATCATGTCTTTCTGGATTAACTGTAAAATAATACAATATGATACAACACAAAATTATTTCACACCAAAAACAGGTTACCTACAAATTAAACGAAGATATAGTAACGAAGTAAAATTAATCAGGGCGTTTTCCGAAAATGAACGTAATTTTCTTTTCAGAAGATTTTTGGGCTCCTTTTATTTAGAATCCTGTATAATACACTCGAACCTCACACAATAATACCAAAAATATTGTATGCAAAATATTTTTCCAGTGCGTCACATTCATTGAAACTAATAAAATATGTCATATAAAAACGTGATGATTTGGAATGGAAATTTCGGGACACTTTTTTCTTTTATGAAATTTTCTATGGGGTTTCTCTTTTATTATCAAAAATTGACTTCAATTCAAAGATATCCCATTCCCACATATTGCCAGGAAAGAGACAGACAATGTTTGTCGCGCGACAAAGAAATGCGTGTTGCTGTTGTGCTGGGGGTGCAGTGGTTAATTTCAACGTTTCTAATGACTTTACTACACTTTGCCAATGGCACTGATGCAATTCGAATAGGCGTTATCGAAATATCACGGACCTCAAATGCCGGTTTGTCAGTGTTTTAAACTTGCGTGATCATTCCTGTGTTACCCTGTGACGTGTAACAGCGACCGTAACCGTAACTCACAATCGAGTTATTGTTTACACCGTCGTTCTACCGTCGAGTACGCTATAAAGCCCGCTCCTGGATTAACATTCAGTAACGACTCGCTCTATATTGCCAAGCCGTGGCAAGACATAAACTTTTCGTAGCGAATCGTTTTGTATTCAGTAGTAATCCCTTTATGTCCGCCAGGGCGACACCGTCTTAACGATGATAAAGTACCTACTCTTCAGCCTTTCCGTACGAATGTGCCCGCTATAAAATATTAAGCCGTCAGCGGGAATATTTTCAGTTTTAAGTGTAAAATATCAAGTGTCTCCCGAACCGCGGCGAGAAAAATGTTTATGAATGTAAGAAAGTTCGAGTTCGGGAGCGAACTTTTAACGTCTCTTGGCGGAGCGGGGATTACACGGGAACTGCGTTAGGTCAACCGCTGAGACCGGATAATGGAATAAAATTGTGGACTTTTCACACCGCTGTAATTCAAAACCGAGGCAATTGGAGATGAAAGCGGGTGCGTGCAGACGATACGGAATGATGGGTATATTGTATCGCGGTTGTGTACTTTATCGGCGGCAGAATACTACAGAAAGTCTTCTCTTATGATCTTCGCAAAAGCTACCTAAGAATTCTATTTTATCAGTTGTTTCTGCAAAATACAGCTTAATTTGACGTGTAGCCTGGTGAAGCATTGATACGACTGACTGTTATGGCATGATGCATGAGTAATTTTACAAGTTTAAAAAACAACGTGGACTATAATTATTACTTTTATTGATAATTTGGACAGATCAAGTAGGTAAAAGACTTTGTTTCCCTCAAAGCTTTGCTCAAGCGTTTAGGAACTCGATCGACGGTGGGAACCAGTTGGAGGCAAATCATAATTATGTATATGCAATCAAAACCGCGATACTCATATACCTTTAGTTATACAAATTTAGCCGTAGTTAGCCATACAAAATTATTGGAAAAAGTTCCGTTGTGTGACAAAAATTAACAGTACATTAAAGAACCTTAAGGTACGTTATACAGTGGATAATTCTCGTCGCTCCACGGAAACTTTGATATTAAACTTTGTGGTAAACTTTTTTTCTTCAATATGTTATATACGAATACTATCTATTATTATCCTGAAAAATATTTTATCTACGCACATATCATTAGTGCTCTAAAATGCGTTCAGAAACCGTAGGAAATGACCAGCATTACTACAACCAATTTTACTATGAGAACTTTCTTATCTGTGGCAGTAGGTAAAATTTGTACTGTAATGTTATAACGCTATCAATTTTTGTAAGGTTATGAGTTTAAATTTGGAACAGCTGTCAAAACTGAAGTAGGTCTCTATTCTAGTATCCATAGATATTAATATTGTTATCGATACGAAACGTCAATTCAGTATGTTTTTTTATAAAAACCGCACGACATTTGATCTCGAGTGACATGAGAATATGGATACATTCGTTTGTAGGTATATGATTTAGAAAAAAAAAACATTCGTCTTGACGGAGGTCCGAATTGCCGCCATTATTGTTGTCATTTGTTTGTATAAGTTTATTGTAATTCACATTTTAGTTGAAAATATTGTTTCAATGTAAATGTAAATTACAACTATTACAATAAATAATCTGTTTATGTATTTGTTCAGATTTATTTCTTACTGCATTAGTATATGTCGTTTTTAGATATTTTACAGGTAGCACTAGTGGTGCCGGTCATGTCCTTATGGCTTCTGAACCCATCTTAGAGTACTTATGATATGTGTGTAGATAAAGTAGTGTATACAACTGTACATAATTAGGCCTTAAAACACTCGTGTGATCCTATTATGAAACTCGCTGACGCTCGTTTCATAAAACCACACTCGTGTTTTAATGCCTCTCATTATGTATCAGTTGCATAAACTACTATTATATTGAAATAAAATCTTAAACCATAAACCTATAAGACATTACCCGTTTCATGGATATTTCAAATTGATTGTCCATTGACAATTAATGTAATTGTGGTTGACAAGCGATCTGAGGATCTAGAGGCGCGTGCGCAGCTTAGTTTACAGCTGCATCTAATTGTCTTCCGTCTCGCAACTTTGCATCTGCCTTAATCTTCGGAACGCCTACTAATTTTCCATTCCACCGAGTTGACAGCTGTTTTTGAAAATCATTAGCGGTTTACGTAAATGAAGTTTTTAAACCGTTGAGTTTTATTACTCGTGAATTCGTTGCTAAATTAAAAATTGTATTTGAAGTCAATATCATTATTAGAAAATGTTCATACATTTTTAAACTTGTAGCCGAGCGAACAATAAGTAAGATAAAACGGTTACGCATCTAAAAAGTAAAAAGCAGAGAAGCGACCATTATTCGAAAATAGAACACGAAATACGACTATTTAAAAGATGCTATGCTATTATTTCTGTTGGTTTGTAGTTCGATTGGAAGCGTAAATGGCCGGCGGCCGAAAGAAAAACAAATGAAAGTCTCGCAAGTTTGCGTAAGCATTTAGCCCACCATAATGCTTTATAGGTTCGTAATAACAGACAAAAAGCAAAACCGATCACCGACTCTCCTGACAGGCCATTAAAAATCATAATAATTGGAAACGAAAACAGTTTACCGAAATATATTGCGCTATTTATTTTAACCACCGATATACAGCCTCGAGACAAATGGAGGATTAGCTTCTCGCTACAACAGCCTACACGAGGCTTGTCAGACTATTATATAGCCCAATAACGAACATTGAAATATAGAAGTACTCTGGAGAAGGATCTATAAATATCACGACTGGCACGCCGTTTATAGAGGTATTAATTATGAGGTATTTTTAAAGCATGCGTAAATAATTCCTAGTTGTTAAATTAATATCAGAGCTCTAAACACGTATCGTTTTAATTCTGTATCATAATTATATAAAGTCCACAGTCCGAACACTTCCAAAAAAAGGTTAATGATGATGAAGGCATAAATCTGATATGTTAATTCTACCTCAACCACCAGATTACTTTCGGGCAGTTGGGTAGGATTGATCAAATGAAAGGTGATATACATAGGATGGACTGGCGGGCGGGCACGGGTAAGATCAATTTTCTGTTTACAACCGCCGGCTATCAAAGAAAACCGCCTCAGATCAACTAATTGGTAGTAATAGTACCACGTAAACACAGCCCTCGAGACCCCCCTGCCTGCCTTACTTAGGCTATTCGAGTCGATCAGACAGTAAATCAAACAGAAGTATAGGTTTAGCGGCTATAAAATATGATAATACATAAATCAAGTAAAAATACCTTTTCGAATAGCCACGGGTGCTTGTGGGAATTCGGCAAACTCTCGTCTAATATCCAGTCTAGGCGTTTAGGAAAGTTTAATGTGAAAATTGAAGTTTTGCGTCTGCGAGTGGAGACGTTTCATACAGAAACTGAAGCTATTTGCATCGCAAGTTTGTATAGAAATTGAACAGTGTTTTTAAGGTTTTGTATGCAAACAGAACGCAAAACTGAAGTCCATTTTTGAGATTGTATAACGTTCGATTAAATCTGTTTTAGTAAATATTTATAATCACTTAGATTTTCAAATAAACGATTCAATTGCCAAGTAAAAAGCGAAGTCAAGGGTATAATTTAAGTATAATTTATTTACAAAACTTTTCAATACTGAAAGTTCTAAGCTTTTTAGTGTTTTTAAGCTCCTTTTAGCGCTAAAAGTTAAGTTTCTTAAAGACCTGATTGTTAAATATTTTATGAGCGTGGCGAATAAAAACATAATTGGTCGTCCAAAGCAGGTCCTACGAGTAATCCGGATAAGGAAAGATAGCAACATTGCGAAATCTACTTCAGCGTTAGTAGAAATGGTTTTGCAAAGAGAAATGGCAACTGCATGGAAAAAGTTAGAATTTCGTAATAGGCACCTGCAACTAAGACGGCAAGAACGACGTTGTTTTTGGCAACCATGAATACATTACAGGCTACTTGTTTTTTTATATAATTATAGCTACGTAACGGTGGCGGCGTTTAAAAAAAATACCTGACCTTTTTTTTCATAAAATTTCTCTTTTAGGCTCATCTTACTCAGAATCGGTCGAACCTTATGGAAAAAGTGTCCCAAAATAATGTATGAAAAAAATATTCTTCCTAAAAAAAAAACATTCATACAAAAACGTGACGATCTAGAATGGAAATATTTATTTTTTCGACTTGTTTCTAGGAAATACATATAAACTGTACAATAAATTCCTGACTTAATAATGAATAACTTAATTAAAACTAAATTATAAAAATAACAAGGTTCAAAAAACACCGCTCCCTGTCATTTCTGGTCCAAAGGTGCCCATAACGCTCGCAGCATTTCCACGTTGGATCGCAATGGACACGCTTTGTACCAGAAATGGAAATGTCGAGCAACAATTAAACAAACCATTCTAAGGTGAGCATAAAAATCCCTTCTCTGAAAAAAAAGTTTATGTAGGTAACACTCTTTTTTAAAAGCTCTTTAACGCGCATTATATTTCTTTAGCGGGTAAGTAAGGTACAGTTGTCGTCAATATGTTCAATATATTATCTACACAATATTGTCAATGCAATTACGTAGATTGTAGCGAGTGAAAAAGTAATAATTGAACATATTTCTTTAACACTATCAGTTAAGTTCAATGCTCCAATAAAATCTCCTGTCGACTCGTCAGTTCATTTCATTTTAAGGCCATTCTTGTTTTAGTAGTGTGACCCTCCTTAATCTGTCCGCTGTTCAAATTTGAACAAACTGAACACCACTTAGAGGTTACAGGCCAAGACTTGGTCATGTCGACTAAATTAAATTAACTCTCGACTGATCTCAATTCACATCTGACCTTTAATTATTAGCTCCACCAAAAATGTTACCAGAAAATTTACAATTACTGAAATGTTCGTGTTATTCTTGGAATATTAACAAGTAAATAACGAATTACCGGTTATTACCAGAACACGACTGCTATCTTCTCTAAGGTAAAATTTTAATAAACAAGCCTTGATATTAACTCAGTCACTTTTGCTAATTTTGCGACGGAAGTCGTTATTTCAATGGCAATTAACATTTTATAAACCGGCTAATATAACTTACGACAAGCTTATTTAGAATCTCACAATATTTTATAAATAAAAACCCATGACAAGTTACCTACATCAAAATGCCGGTTAGTTTTAAATTAGGCATGCATCAACGGTGAACTTAATAGAACTTCCTAAGACTTTTTGCTCGAAAAACCCTCGTGAAATTGGGCCGGCCGACGTAGTGGGTAATTTAGAAAACAAGACACGCTGCCCTCCGGAATGTAAGGATAAATTGAACAGGGATCAATGGAATACGCATTTTTAAATATCTAATATAGACATAAGTAGAGTCGCTTACGAAATAAGGTCCGAAACCAAAACAATTCGATATCTGTTTCGATAGAATGCAATTTAAACACGCTGTGACAGCTATACAGATACAGAACATTTCGTAAACTTGCTCATAAGATCCCAATTAGTGAGACATATCTAGAACAGAAAATTAGTTAAGTAATTTGATCGGGAATAATCTGCCGTGCTAAGTTAAAAGGCGACGTTTTTGTATAGAGCTCCATAGCAAAAGGTCGCTTTTTTTTACCTTAGCACGACAGTAATTATGGCAAAGCACCTCAAATTGAAAGGAAACATGTTTTGCATGTATAATTTAGGTGCAATAAAGCTTATTCCAATATTACCCAGTGAAAGAGTTTGGAACTCGGAGCGGCGTTCGCTACCTTTCGGAAAATATCTTGCTATAGTCAAAAGCCGTCTGGAAATTTTACCGAGGTTTCGTTTAGTGGAAATTCTTCGCATGTTTCGACGGACGCCCACAGACCGTCCTTGTATTACATTTAACATTACACATGATCAAGGCACTCAATAAATATCTAAACCGTCACACGATTCGCGATGGATAACGAATACAAATCATAACGCGTGCCACCTTTTTGTTGGAAAATCACAATTCATAACCCTTTTATTTGAATAATAATACGAGCCATAAAAGTATCGCGTTTCGCGGGCGGTCCATTCAAATTTATGTGAACGTCTAACACATGTGGGCAGAATATAATAGTTAAAAACTTATAAGCAAACTCGGTTTAGTTTGAAGTTGAACATAAACATTGAGGGCGAGTAATCTTTCCAAGTAGCCGGAAAGTGATAAGACAAACAAAAAAACTTTAATTGCCTTTTTATCGATCGTATTTCTGACATTTTAACTGTGTTGTTTCATCAACTACTTACTGTTATATTTATTGCCACACGTTTCAGCTTTATCGTTATTATAGTTTTGATAACTTAAGCTATAACTGATTTATTAATATCATTGTCTATCGCATTTTGTTGAAATATTTATCGTTTACTAATTAGAATATAATCACGTTATTAATCAAACATTTCATTAAATGTATAAACAGTTAAACGTAACATACCTTATATCCATGTACAAATGAGTTTTTTTCAATTAACGTCCATGCAATGAAAATACAACTGAAAACTCAATCAACGAAACGACCGTTTTAAAATGGCACAGTCACCAAATCCAGTTCGGGGCACAGAACACACTTGTACTTGTACAAAATTATTTTTGCGTTTATGATAATCGGGATCGCGAAGGTTTGGAAGGAAGACTGGGACGCGTGCGTACCCGACGCGCTCTCGGCGGTGACTGGTTGGGTTGACTACTCGGGACCATCGGTCGTGGATACACAACACCCCAGTTCCCGCGCAACCCTGTGGGCGCAACGTGTTCCATGCAATTTTCCATAAATTTTCGCATAAGCTCCGAAGCCGCGCTGTCAAAAGATGTTTCTGGAGCTGGAACGCTTAGGGTTTACCGCGTAATTGAATTACCTGTAATGCCTATTTTCACTCGCGTTGGGATTGACGGTTTTGATTTATCATTTTTTTCATTGAAAGCAATGAAGGTAAAAAAAATATTTATGAAAGGCTAGAAACAATATTATAATAGGTAAACGAATTTGAATCAAATAATCACAATTTAAATAGCTAAGTGCTGTTTTTGTTTCATTGCTGCTTCACATGTTTTAATCAGTGTTTTTCTTTTTCATATATCAAAATAATTTAATTATTTTTACAGTCTAGTAATAAAGTATAATAAAAGGAAGGTTCTTGAGTGGCGACTGCGGATCGGAAGACGCAGCGTGGGAAGGCCCGCAACAAGGTGCACCGATGACCTGGTTAGGATCGCGGGCAGATATTGGATGAGGGTTGCCTTGGCCAGGAAGTGAGGCCAGGAGTTACGGCCTAGGGTGACGTAAAATATATTACAAAGGGTTCACTCTATTCATTTTCGCAAAAGCTGTCAAAGGATTGTAAGGCAATTTGGGTTAAATGCGCCGCGATTAGTCGTCGTCGACTGGCTACGAACGTGTACTGTTTAGCCCGAACAAAAGCGGAAGGCGGAGTCGAGCACCGTGGTGCACATCCCGTAGCTAACCAATAAATTCAAAATTCAAAACGTTTCTTCTGTAAGTAGGCCACAAGGGCACTTTTATATGCCTCAATCTGACTCTACCGGCATTTCACAAGAGGAGACCGCTGTTGAGAAAAAGCCGAAAGAAACTCAATACAAATAACGTACACGTAAACGAGATATCCCAGCTTGGTTTAAGGATGGATAAAGTATGCTTCTTATGCGAATATCGTGAAACTTTCACGGTGATAGAACTATTTTTAACGCCCACGTAAAATCGAATGAAAAAAGGTTTCAAAGATATTTAATATATCAATAAAATACATTTTTAATCAGTTACCTATTCTTATTTATTACATACAAGCTACCTGCTCCGGCTTCGCAGGGGTCCTTCCTCTTGAGTCACTCTATCTATTAAAAAAAACCGGCCAAGTGCGAGTCGGACTCGCGCACCGAGGGTGCCGTACAATCACTTTCCATCCCTAAGTGGTTAAGTTAAGTTTTCACCTGGTATGTATAGCGCCCCATATAAATTAGGTGCAAAGTTAGGTATTAAAAAAAACTACTTACTAAGATCTCGTTCAAAACAATTTTCGTTGGTAGTTTTTATAGTAATGTACATCATATGTTTTTTTAGATTTTTCATTTGCTTATTTTAGAAGTTAGTTAGTTTGGAAGCGTCTGGCAAACTATTCGGTTTAGAAAAAAAATATTTTAGAAACCTCGATATCATTTTTGAAGACCTATCCATAGATACCCCACACGTATGTGTTTGATAAAAAAACAAATTTTGAGTTTCGGTTCTAAGTACTCGTATGGGGAGCCCCCAATATTTATTATTATTTTTTTTATTTTTGCATCTAAATCTTAACGCGGTTCACAGAATACATCTACCTACCAAGTTTCAACAGTATAGCCATACGTGGACGGACAGACGGACAGACAGACGGACAGACAGAAATGACGAATCTATAAGGGTTCCGTTTTTTGCCATTTGTCTACGGAACCCTAAAAACCGCTTTAAAAACCGTTGCGTATAGTTTTAAAGATTACATAGATTAGAGATTTCGTAGCATACAGGGACAGACAGACAGACAGAGACTTTGTTTTATACTATGTAGTGATATAGAAAGCAAACATAACCTTTAAAGCCAATTTTCAATTTGCTTACAGCTGGTGTTCAATTTTTAATTGAACACCAGCTGTAAGCAAAATTTAAGTAGCTTACAATAATAATTAAGATCTTAGTTGCTGAACTCGAATGTAGATGATGGAGTGTAACAGGAAACTTTTGATGAGACTGAGCGCTTTCATTTTCATTTCAGCTTACTTCCCTAAAAATACTAACTGGATAAGATAATAAGTAAGCCCACCATAATCCAATTTATTTTTCCATGTATTTTCGTAGAAACGAGTATATTATTATTTAAGAGTTTCACTCTTGTCGGTGCAGTTCTCTCCAGTCCGTTTTACTTAACGCCAGTTCTTTGACTTCCCGATACGACCCGACGTCTGCCTTTTTCTTGATCTGGTGCAAATAGTTAATCCTCGGCCTTCCTCTTCCTCTCCTTCCTTCAATTTTCCCCTTCGAGAAACGAGTGCGGAACGCTATTTAGGTAAATAGCTTTCTTGTAAGTAATTCGATTATCTGCCTTCATTACATAGATCATAAAGTGTAGACAACTTCAGTTAGAATCATATTAAACCTTTGATCAAAGCTTAAAGTAAAATTGAAATGAGTTACCTGGTGGAAGAGATCGGGAATCGAACCCGGTACCTCTGGATGGCCGCTTCAATCCGGCTTTCTTTAAGCTTTGATCTTTGTATCAATGGTTTAATATAACAATTGTGGTGTGTACCCACATTATAAAAATGAGACATTAGAGGTTTCATATATTTATAGAAATTCTATCCATACTAATCCATACTAATATTATAAATGCGAAAGTGTGTCTGTCTGTCTGTCTGTCTGTCTGTCTGTTACCTCTTCACGCTTAAACCGCTGAACCGATTTTGATGAAATTTGGCATGGAGATAGTTTAAGATCCGAGGAAGGACATAGGATAGTTTTCATCCTGGAAATTATACCTAAAAAGATTGAAAAGTGAGTGAACATTTCTGTTGGGATGCGGTGACCCTGTAAGAAAAGTAATTATTAGACCAGAAGCACAATTGCTCTTACATTTGCTTAGGCATTTATAATAATCCCTTTTATCAAGTTTCACGCGTACGTAGTCGCGGGCAAAAGCTAGTTAATATATAAAACATGTAATCATTTACAAAAGGTAAGAGGAAAGTTCTTTATTTGAAAGAAAACATATGGATGAATAGAGTCTATAAGCACTGAACGAAACACTACAAAAAGTTCTCTTTGATCTTTACAAAGCTGCTGGCGAACTGAATTTTATTGGTAGTTTCTGTAAAATGTGACGCAACTGGTTGTGGGGTAAGGTGTGCGTACCGCTACGACCGGCTACACTTTCTACGGGCCCGTGGTATGAGCGTGGCGTATAGTGAGCCCAGCCTGTCTTGTGTATGATACCCTCAATACCCTCATGTTTTCAGTTTACCACTTATTCGCACGATGGGATTATTCATCATTTCTAATGCGAACCGTTAAGGAATGGAAGGCCATCGTGTATTTTCAAAAAAAAATTTGGTCTCTTCAAGACAAAAGTGAGTTGCTATCACTTACCATCAGGTGAGATCAATCGCTGGTTAGTTTGTGTAAAACAAATAAGTTTTAAAAGCAGTAAGTAGTAATGACTAAGTACCAGTGGTGTGGCGTCCATACTGTAACTCAATCCCCACCAATATGGAGTGTAAAAGGGGAGGAGCGAAATCTTTCATAGGAGAATATTGTGGTAAGTGAAGTATTGTAAGTATAGTGGTAAGCAATAACTAGTAGGTGACCAGAGTAATTCCTCCTTTAGATTTTTTAAGTATAACAGGTATAGAAAAAAAGAATAATTCAGTTTTATTTAAAAAATAAAAAAAGGTAAAAGGTACTACTTTCAGCCTCAGTAGCGCCATCAATTTAACAACTTTCAGCGAACAGTTTTGGATGTATGAAGATTCTACTCCTCCCTTCTAAACTCCATACCCACCAGCTTACCCACGACTATTAAAATGCATCTGAGCACCCTTTAACATAATTTGAATATTGTAAAACTAAGTTTCACCTGCTTCATTTTGCCTAAGAATATTTTTGACGCGAGGCCTACTGAGAAGTTACTCTACGTCCACATGCACAACCGGCAGGTGTGTAATTTTTTTACTATTTAACCGGAACAAAACTAAATCGGTTCGATCATAAACAAGAACATTAGATTTTTTACGACTACAACAGAACTAACGCCCCAAGATGCGTGGGAATCACAATTTTATTCGATTCACTTGAATACTAAAAACCTACTATGAATTATTTATATAAGCTCGATGACACAATGATGTTCAAAAATACTGAATTTCAACCAAGTGCAGTATTTGATGTAAAATATTAAAATACCGCAAATCATTGCCAAAAACTAGAGCCGATATGACAGTTTTAGTATCGTGATATAATTATTAAGCAAATTTTTGACCTTTTCTTAAAGATCTTCAGTTTTGAAGAGCCACAACCGTAGAAAGTGCTCTAACAAAAGTAAACTTTAAGGCTCAACAACAAGCGTTTCCTCCTCGATTCATCAGTACTGCCGTGCTACGGTAAAAAGCCGTATCTTACTATGAAATCCATACAGAGATACGACCTTTTAACGTAGGACGGCAGAGTAGTTAAATAACCTACAAAATATTGAATGTACATAGGTCTAGATATACATATAATATTTGAGCATTTCTCAAAAAGTTTGTACACAATTAAGACAGAAAATTAAAGTCCAATATAATTTTCCTATTTTGTTACCAATTATTTTAGTAAATAATCTGATATTAATGTATTGGAAATCACAGTAAAAAATTGTAACAAAATAGGAAAATTATATTTGGCATTTTCTGTCTTAATTGTATACAAACTTTTTAAGAAATGCTCATTTTCCCTCATGTCCCTAGAGACCAGAGCTAAAGTTCATGTCATGTACCAACAGCGAGATATTGAAATTAATGTTCCTTTTTTCGAAACGATAGAAATTCCATATTTGAAATTAGTAATTGACCGAGCGAGCGACGCGTCGCTGCTTCTTCGGCTTCGCTGTTTCTTTCGTCTATCCGGGGCTTTCTTTCGGTTCGGTGTCTGTTCGGCTTTGCGGCTGTTCTCCCCTGGAGATCTCATTTCTCAACCGATTCTCATGAAATATTGTGAGTACGCTCATTAAGTATATTATAGAATTTGACAGTCGATTTGTTTTTATTTTTTTTCAAAATGGCGGATTTATGGGGATAGGTGACAAATTTCAGCCATTTCGAAATAAACTCGAGCGAATAGAATAGTTATCAGCCTCTTAAAATAAAAAAAGCGAAATAGTAAATGTAATAGAATAATATCGACTTTTGGCATTCGAGCTACGAGCTAAACAGAGCATACTCGTATATCGCTAAAATAGTCATAAAGTGGCGATTCCTCGGCTCGGTCACGTGTATTAAGAAAAGTTTTTTGACCTCCAAATATTTCATATAGGATAGGTAAAGTTTCTTGAAATCAATCCCAAAATAAATAACTCAGACTAACATATGCAACTAGATATATAACTGCCTTTTTATTAATAAATCACACCGCGTTTTACTTAAATAAGACTCAAATATATGCAAGACCGATTAAATACATCATTGTCGTGTCTATGTCACATGATACAGACATATTTATTAGTAGATCTTAAATGAATAATAGACATATTTCTACATTAGATATGCATAAAATCGGGTTTAAATCGACGTTGTACTCAAGTTTCTTATACATGAAATACAAACGTGTAGAAATAAAAAGTGACAATACTGTAGTGTTGTCCCGTTTTCTTAGATTGATTAGAAAGGGATGATACTACAGTATTGCTACTTTTTAATTTCCACTCTTTTATGTCGTACTGTACATGATGCAACACGAAAACTTATAATCAACAGTCGCATCGGACTAAATTCAAAGCCAAAAGTTACATTCACGATGAAAGAAAACTCTTTTATTGGCCAAGAAATATTAGAGTGGATACATGGAGTGGATTACGCCACCTAACAAGCTGAAGAGGCTCTGAGTGCCCTTCGCGTAACTTCTACCAGACTGGACTGATACCCTTTCCATATTTAGATTTCCTTTCACCGAGTAACAGCTGGCGCCATCTATTGACATTTTCTATAAGCTACAACATTCCACGAGTCCTGCAGGTTTCGTGTTTTGCCGCTAGATGGCAGCTGACGTTGGTAAAACATGTGTTAATTGCCATACAAGGCGCTCACTGTATTCCGTGTCCTAGAAAATGAATTACTTTTATTTAGATTTAGTATTACCTGTTTTCCTCGTAGAAGTTGGAAATATACCATCAAGTTAACAAAAATAGGCGTTGTACCTCCATTTTAGTTTAGATGGTAAATAGTGGCTGTAAAGTTTTAACGTTACTACTTATACTTACCTACTTACAAGTGTCATGTTTATAGCAAGTGTCTAATTGTGAAAAGGAAATCGGTTTAATATGTCTGTAAGTAATCAATATGGCATATATTTTTGAATTACTACAATCAGAAGCTGTTTGGGGCTTGGTCCGATTCATACAGCTTTATTTTAGCAATGTATCCAAACATGTGTCCGTGATAAGGCCGACTTTTGCTACTCAAACAGCATAAGTGAACTTGACAGTTTTTTTATTTAAAGGTAAATTTTAAAGCATGAGGTGATAGTTTGAACACGGGACGATTTCACGAAAAAGGAACGTTTTTATAATAGTGAACCGTGTACTGAAAACCGTGCATTTCCCAGAACATTTATTTTTTCTACTTTAGAGATATGCGTTATTGCTACATTATTTAGTGACATGATAGTCGCGGGTTCAAACCTCAATGAGTAGGTAAAAAAATGCAAAAATACGCGGCCCCGAGGGGGCTTTCTACAGCCGAGGCCGCCTCATTTTTTAGGGTTCCGTACCCATAAAAACGGACCCTATTACTAAGACTCCGCTGTCCGTCTGTCACCAGGCTGTATCTCATTAACCGTGATAGCTAGACAGTTGAAATTTTCACAGATTGTAGAAGCCCCCTTAAATATTTAGCTAATTCTGTTTTTTAGTATTTTTTATTATAGCGGCAACAGAAATACGTTGCCGCTATAGCAACAAATACTGAAAAACAGAATAAAATTAATATTTAAGCGGTCTACCATACAACAAACGTGATCGGTTCCGTTAACATTGCACCTCATTTGTATCCGGCGCCATACATACCAGGTGCAAAATTAACTCAACCCGGCTAGTTAAGATGGGATAAGTAAGTATTTGTACGGAACCCTCGGTGTACGATTCAGACTCGCGCTTGGCCGGTTTTTACAAAATCAACTTGTCAATTCAATGGAGCAAGCTTATATTTTTGGATGGCTTCGTAGGTATGCTTTAAAATTCGAGATATATTTTCGATAACGCCAAAATATAGCCGAGATATTGCTAAATAAAAAAAAAGGTGTTTCGAAACAACGTTTTTTTGTCATGTTTCCCACGCTTTTACAATGTCGCTGTCACCTCCACAACTTAGTGCAATCCCAGTAATTACTTGCACTACGACCTCACGTATAGTTCATGCAAACAATACTACAAATGGTAACGAAGAAAATGAGCTTCGGCGGCAATTAGAAGGGACGCTATAATGTGTGAAGACGTTAGTTGTTCTCACGGGTGTAGTGAGTTTAACCGAGTAAAATGAGTCAGAATGGTCTTGCGAAGTTTCTGCAGACGGTTTTAGGAGAAATGAACCCGACGTACTTTGCAGCAAATGTCCTATTATCCATAAAGCTCTATCAGCCACAGACGTCCACCGCTTAATATATTAAGCGGTGGACGTCTGTGCCTACAGGCCTATAGGCCTCCCCCATGACTCGCCACAAAGTGCAATCCCGAGCAGACCGCATTCATTGATTCACGAGGTCATCCGTTAATCTAGTCGGGGGCTGACCCACGCTGCGCTTTTCTATACGTGGTCGCCACTCTAGGACTTTGCTGCCCCAACGGCCGTCCATTCTCCGGGCTGGCCTGCCCATTGCCACTTCAACCGTGCAATCCTGTGAGCTATGTCGGTTACCTTGTTTCTTCTGCGGATATCCTCATTTCTGATTCTATCGCGCAAAGAAACTTCGAACATAGCCCTTTCCATTGCACGTTGCGTGACTCTTAGCTGCCTTATGAGTCCCATTGTGAACGACCATGTCTCAGTTCCGTAAGTCATCACGGGCAACACGCACTGTTCGAAGACTTTACTCTTCAGGCATTGTGGAATTTCCGACTAAAGATATGACGCAGCTTCCCGAACGCTGCCCAGCCGAGTTGAATTCTTCGATAAAGCTCTAATAGTTTATCTACATCCACTAATATCGTTAAATTACTATTAAAAAATCTGATTCTATTGGTAAAGACCTACACCTACATTACTATACCTTACCTATACAGCCCCGGCAGCGGGGCATGGATGAGTAGGTAAAACCAGTGATGGTATACGATATATGATGATAACATTACGATATATGATGATGTTATGCGCAAGCGCCGCCGCTACCGCCTCATTAATTCTGTGGAAGTTAGGTAGTACAGAGTACTTCATAGCTGCATTAGGTGCATAAAATAAAATCTATGATATGAATTATCATATATAATATTGTGTGTAGAATGAAGTACTATGTATATGCAACTGTACATACCTTTAATAAGAGGTATTAAAACACTCGTGTGATCCTATTATGAGACAAGCCGAAGGCGTGTTTCAAAAAACCACACTCTCCTTTTAAGACCTCATTATGTAACAGTTGCATAAACTACTATTTTATACGATTACGGCAATGCAAAAAGAGGGTCATGCAGACAAAGTTTTGGGCATTCAGTAGTAAAAATGTTAAAGTCTTCACTTTGTGGATTAAGGAACCTCCCTCTAGTTTAAAACTTCGACATAAAAAAATAATAAAGTATTTATTCAATCTCTAGAGCATGAGAGTAAAACAAATATTTTTTTGTGATAACATTATCAATAATTTATTTCACTTTTGTAATCGTCCACTATCGCTTTGCGAAATCGTAAATTTTTGCAAATCTATGATAAACGAATAAAAAAGTCTATTATAATCTCGGAATCATTGCGAACTATGTATTATGTTTCTAATCGACCATGTTCAAACAAACCATTTCCGTCCATAACGTTCGGCATTTGAGCTGTAAATCTATCAAATACGGGGACAGTTCTAATATAATTATCGATAATTATCTGGTAATATCTGTTTAAGTGGCGCTTAATCATCGATATCTGTATCGACGCGATACCGTAGCTTGGAGCTCATTCATCATACCTCACTTCTCCCTGCAACAACCCAGTCAAATATTATTTCGGAGTGCAGTGAATGTTTTTGTTTTTCTTTCACGAGCGTGTTATAATGCATAGAGCCTTCTAGGAATGGTACGTATTTCTCAATCAAATTATACAGATTTTTGAGTATCGTATTTTGTGGTGTAGCTGCAAGAAATGCCCCGCTGTTGTTTTGATAAGAACACCTAAGCAAACAAAACATGTTGCTCTGTCCTTCTTGTTTTTGTACTTTGCCTTATAAAATGATTACTGTTTGTGTTATTGATATCGAACGGTTAACAAAAAGGCCAATTCCATTTGTGATTATTTTGTTGGGAGTAAGCTGGTTTTGTGAGGAGTAATTATAAGTTAGCAAAAGATAACAAACCAAAAGATATAATTTTAGTTAATTTCGGTAAATAAAACCACTTTCTTTTTATTATGCAGGAGTTCAATAGTTTATATACTAGAAATATGTTTTACATTCAGGTGCGTAGACCAAGTTGTTTTAACATCACTGTTAAATATTAGGTAATTATATTTAACTAGCATTAACCCGCGGCTTCGCTCGCGTGCCTATATAATATACATCATCCTACGGGAACAATGCTCTTTTTTTCAGGATTGAAAGTAGGCTTATTTGTTAAGTTGGGGTATAGTCTGCAATCTTCATTTCCCTCATGGATATCCGTCCAGCCGTTTTAGCGTGAAGAAGTAACAAAACATACATAGACTTTCGCTTTTCGAATATTACTGGGAAATGCTTTTTATGTTATCACAACTCCACTTTATCAAATCAAACTGAAAACTCAAGCACTCAAATCAAGCGATCTCAGCTTTTACTGTATCCAAATAAAGTTCACTTCAAAATTCATAACTCGAAGTGAAGCTAAGACACCGGGATATTTGTGCATTTTATTTGTATAAAGCTTTTATAATGTCCCGAGCCTCCGCTTATCGACTTGGGATATTCGAGATTGGTTTAATGATTCTAAGCCATGTTCTAAGTTACGTCATGTTCTATTGTAAGATATTGAGGTTCTCTGCGTTGATGAATGAAAAATGTATTACTCCGAGCCAGATAAACGTAATTCAGAATTCTGAAATGACTTAACATAACTATTGAAAAGCTTGAGTGTATTTATTACGAATGCAGGAAGTTTCCCGATCATAACTCCTCCCGTCCCAATGCGCCGCCCGCCTAGGTACCGATTGACGACGATCGAGATGCCACCAAATACTATTTTTTTAATCTATTAGGATAACGCGGGTCTCTATCCATACCTCAAAAGCAAAAATAGAACCCCCTTATAGGATCACGTGTAGCTGTCTGTCAGTCCGTCTGTTACAACCGATTTGCTGCAAAACTACTGGACCATTTAATCGGTCAAATGCTGCAATTTGGCGCAAATGCTTTCAAGAATTTTCATGTCCACAATATAAAATTTCAAAATCTGTGGCATTTTCGTAATTAACGTCCCAAGAAACCATAAAAATTACACCCATACTCATATTTAGACATTTCAACCCCATTTCACCCCAACAGGGGAGATGTTAATTCAAACCACCACGTTGGATTTTAAAATCGTTGCGGTTTTCGTAATCAGCGATCCGTTAAACCATAAAAGCATTACCAATGTTGATTTTCAGAATTTGTCACCACATTTCTCCCTTTTAGGGGTTGAATTAAAAAAGAAACTGAAACACGTGTTTTTTCATTTATCGTTAAAAATACTCCTGTGAAGTTTCGAATAAAATAGTTTAACTAATCTTGTTTCCCGATACAAACTTTGGACCCCCATTTCACTCCTTTGGGGGGTGAATTTAGAAAAAATCTCTCTTAGTGCACCCCTACACCTTAGGAACCTACGTGCCAAATTTGAACTCTTTAGAACCAGCGATTGAGTATTTAGACATTTCAACCCCATTTCACCCCAACAGGGGAGATGGTAACTCACGTCCGCCTCATTGGATTTTAAAATCTTTGTGGTTTTCGTAATCAGCGATCCGATAAACCATAAAAACTATACCCATGCTGATTTTCAGACTTTGTCACCACATTTCTCCCTTTGAGGGGTTGAATTTTCAAAAAACCTGAAACAAGTGTTTACTCATTTATCGTTAGAAATACTTCTGTGAAGTTTCGAATAAAATGGTCAAACTAATCTTGTTTCCCCATACAAACTTTGGACCCCCATTTCACTCCTTTGGGGGGTGAATTTTGAAAAATTATCTCTTAGTGCACCCCTACACCTTATAAGGCACCTACGTGCCAAATTGGACTCTCTAGAACCAGCGGTTTAGTATTTAGACATTTCAACTCCATTTCCTCCAGTTTAACTAATCTTGTTTCCCCATACAAACTTTGGACCCCCATTTCACCCCTATGGGTGACGACTTTTGAAAAATTCTCTCTTTGTGCACCCCTACACCTTATAAGGAACCTACGTGCCAAATTGGTCTCTCTAGACCAGCGGTTTAGCATTTAGACATTTCAACCCCAACAGGGGAGATTTTAATTCACATCCGCCACGGTGAATTTTAAAATCGTTGCGGTTTTCGTAATCAGCGACCCGATAAACCATAAAAACAATACCCATGTTGATTTTCAGACTTTGTCACCACATTTCTCCCTTATAGGTGTTGAATTTTTTAAAAACCTGAAACACGTATTTACTCATTTATCGTTAGAATTACTCCTGTGAAGTTTCGAATAAAATGGTCAAACTAATCTTGTTTCCCCATACAAACTTTGGAACCCCATTTCACCCCTTCAGGGGGTGAGTTTTGAAAAATACTTTCTTAGTACACCCCTACACCTTATAAGTAACCTACGTGCCAAATTTGAACTCTTTAGAACCAGCGGTTGAGTATTTAGACATTTCAACCCCATTTCACCCCAACAGGGGAGATGGTAACTCACGTCCGCGTCGTTGGATTTTAAAATCATTGTGGTTTTCGTAATCAGCGATCCGATAAACCATAAAAACAATACCCATGCTGATTTTCAGACTTTGTCACCACATTTCTCCATTTTAGGGGTTGAATTTTCAAATAACCTGAAACACGTGTTTACTCATTTATTGTTAGAAATACTCCTGTGAAGTTTCGAATAAAATGGTCTAACTAATCTTGTTTCCCCATACAAACTTTGGAACCCCATTTCACCCCTTTCGGGGGTGAGTTTTGAAAAATCCTTTCTTAGTGCACCCCTACACCTTATAAGGAACCTACGTGCCAAATTTGAACTCTCTAGAACCAGCGGTTTGGGCTGTCAGTCAGTCAGTCAGTCAGTTTCTTCTTTTATATATTTAGAAAACAGTGTTTGGCGCTCTGACCGTGCCGTATAATATGCCGTTTAAATCTTGATATATATCTACAGATTAAACGGTAGTTATCTTTTTACGTGTTCATTCATAGAACAAAGTCGAAAATAATCAGTGACGCTACGGGCCGACCAGATTATTATTTTGCTTTCCTCCTTAGATGAAGTAACCTTTACTACGATTGCGGACCTTGACTGATAAAGGGTATATTTTTGGTTCATTTCGATTTATGACAAACGTATTATGTACGAGTAAAGATACGTACTTGTTTTGGTGTTCGGTGGTGAAAGAGTTTTAAAAAGTTTTCACATCAAAAAAGCATAAGGTCCCTTTTTTATGCCTAGCTATCAGCACCTATACATGCTTCGGTTTGTATCATTATTATCAATACAAAAATTAAATATAACTTATGCTGTATTTGTATCAATTAATGACAATCATGGCAATAATACTAACAGCACTTTAGTTGCAAATGTTGATTTTATAATTAGTCTTGAAGGTGTGGCATGGATGTAACTGTCACACTTTTAAATATAATGTGCAAGTAATTTATCAAGTAATTTACAGCTCACTAGTAGAATTATTTCAATTACAACATCAGTAAAAAATCTAATTAGTATTTTTTTTATGTATGTAGCTACTGGAAAATAAGCAGACGGGAATACTTTTCTCCATTTAGTTGAGATTTACTTTGTCCATATTCCCATGTTGTCACCTTCCTAATCTCTTCTACATTCCCAAGTCACCGACATTCTCAAACCGTCCACATTTCCAATTTCTCCATTTTTCCAATTAGATCACATCTTCACTCGTTGAAAGTATAAATGTTACTCGTATATAAATATACCTAAACGATGAAGTTATCTGTTTCTAAGTGATAGCTAATAAATAAAACATTTATTATGAATCAGTCATCGAGTTTTAGGATAAAGACGAGTTTTGAATATGGCCGAATTGGGAATATCGGCGAACTGGGAATGGTTAGGTAACATGAAAGGGGAAGTGGAAATGTGGGCGCAGTAGAAACTTGAGAAGCAAATTGGCAAAGTTGTCAAGCTAGGATTTTGACATCTGCGATATTTGCTACAATTAATGGTTGCTACAGCAAATCATAGCAGTTTAGCGAGTTTAGTTACATGCTCGCGTAAAGATCAATCTTCTTTTGCAGGACGATAGCTCCATGTCGCGGACGACCGGCTCCGTCGTGCTACAAGTAGGAGCCCTGGAATTACTGGCCAGGTATTCCATGAATAATGGTCGAGCAACGAGTGTGTTGTCGTCGCTACACGAGTTCAGGGTGCACGAGGCCGAACAGGTCGGCGGCAAACAGTGGAACTGGAAATACTTGAGGGTGAGTATTATGTTTGGCACTCTGTTAGTGTTAGTGGTCGTACTGCAGAAACTATTGCTACTTGTAGGAGTCATACAACACAACTCAGATGACAGATATAGAATATCTTGTAGATCGATATATGCGTTTAAGGTATATTTCAAATAGCGCTCATAAGTACAGTAGAAACATCGTGAAGAAGTTTCTTCACGATAACGAAGTTTCGTTATGAATTGAGACCCTAGGCCACGTGGAATTGAGGCCCTAGTGTATGTCCAAACATCTTGCTTGCAGCCAACTGGAAAATAAAGATTTGGAATGACAAATAAAAAGAAACTTGACTTTACTTTTTAAATATATAATAGATTTCTAGAATTTAAAGCACTATTAAAACAGGAAATGTCTACTTATGTTTCTTATCGAATGATGATTATGAACATTGACAAAGATGAAGTGCTTGGCTATGTTACATTGCACATTGTCTCGTATAATACGATTAGTGTTTTAATAAAATATCAACTAGTCGAACTTATTGATAAACAGAAATTGTTTGGAGATATAATCCTATCAAGTGATGAAAATGTATTCAATTATATTGCCTCCAAAAACCACTGAACCACAAAATAGAATACTTGAGATGTTTTGAACATTACTTGAACACGACAGTGAGTCGAATTGTGGGAGCACAAACCTTCTAACAATTTATATATAATTACAAGATGTCTCAGCGGCACAGAAGTGAATGAGCGGGTGAGAATTTAGGAACGCAACGTGTGTGTGCGATAGTATGGATAGGTTTCTTGCTGCGTCAGAGAATGGTTGCACCAGATCAACATGACTTGGGGCATAAGATACAGTGAGAGAGATAAAAACGCGAACTGTAGAGAAGTAAACCTCGCCAGCGGTTTAGGCTGAGTTGTCGTTGGACGAGTTCGCGGTTGCCATGTCTTGAGTTACCTACTTTCGTGATCATACGGGCTTTTTATATACTTTGATTAGCGTCATGCGACTCATGCGAATCGGATTGGTTTCTTACACCAAGCTTAGTGTTGAAAAATCCACACTCATCTGTACCCTGAAAGCTTGTGGTCAATACAGATCCAGAAACTGTATGTCCATGAACTGTTTTTATTTCCTTTTGGCTCATTAGATCCATTCCAGATATACAGCAAATTTTACGCGACTCCAACTATCGTCTTTTCTGATAGTAAAAAAATCGATAAAACAGCAACATCTGACATGCGATTTATATTGAAAGAATTGTATCAACCTGAGGATAATTTTACTAATGGGTACCTACAAAACGAATTGTATCTATAAAATGTTTGTTGTTTAGTTATAAGAAGGTCATTGAATGTATAACTTCAAATTTCTTCAATGTAATCTTACACATTAAGTGTATGTTTATATCTCCTTACGTTCTTGTAGATGACCAATATAGGGAACTGAAGTACCTATTTATTTTTGAGAATATTATATAATATATAATTTGTTTTATATAAGTATATAAATGCATTCATATCCGCTGTGTTAGGGACCTCTGCCAATTAAGTATTCACGTTATTTTTCCTTGTTCCAGGATCAATTCGATCAAAAAGACTTGGAAGGTCTTTACAGAAAATACGACGATAAATTAAGAGAATCACTCATCTTTATTTATATATCGTTGTTAGTATTTTTTTCAACGATTCACATTTGTTTAGTTATTGTCAGTACGTATACAGAGGTAAGTGACCACTCACATTTGTAGTGATTGAATATTAATTGAGGTTTATATTCATAAGAACAACGACTGGAGTTTCTGAGGCAATATGTAATAGAGATAATCTGAAGTGCCTAGCGCGAGCGGTACTTTCCCTTTTAGAAACAATTGTTATCAGTTTTCCTTAAACTTCTTCCTTAGGTAAATTAATGTCTATGTTATTTCAAACATTGTAAAAGCATATGCTATTTCTGTTCGATTCTTTAAACTGTGCTCTGAGAATTGATAACATAATCAATAAATATAGAAGCGAAATACATAAAATTTATGCTTTGAGCGAGATTTGAACCCGCGGCTTTCCGGACCAGACGGGTGCATTACCAATTACCTATGCTATCGAAGCCCCTAGTCAAAGAATCGTTTTTTTTTAAACAGTTGCTTCATTTCTACATGCCTTAGGGGGGCGGCATCGTAGCGTCATCTACCGTAAAGATTATGTCTTTATGTTCGGCACCATCGTCTCAAATTATGTTGAGAAATCGATAGTAACAATGTGCCCAAACCCAAACTAATATTTTTTTATTAAAGCAGTAACGTTGCTAGTGTTTCAATATTTTGCTTCTTTACGCTAGCATACGTTACCGCTTTAATAAAAAGTAACATAATTAATGTTGATCAGAAATCAAGTATTTTATTATTAGTATACATTTATTTGTTTAGCAGATATTATGGAAATCGACATACTTATCATTCGCAATGTACTTATTAAGAATTGCGATACCGATGCTGTTCCTGTGTAAATGTTTCTACAATCCATTGAAGCAGAGATGTTTCTGGATACCCATTTTTGTGACATTCGTCATCACACTGGACCTCGTCTTCACAGGTAAGGAATGTGATTAATTGAAGTAATTTATAAAGAACTTTAAATCTTTGTTGCTTTCGAAGTAAAAATATGCATGAGTCACTTTTTGTGGCGCTCTTTCATTCACTGATAACTAGGCATCGGACTTTCGATAGGACTTTAGAGAGCTATAAGTAGAGCTAATTAAAATACAATTGATACTCATACTCATACTTATAATATATTTCATTCGCAATTTTAATTTTATAGTCAAGGATTAAGTCAAAAGAATATACAAAGACCTGATTTGAGTAAGCATTGTTTTTTACGTCATCAAAAAATATGTAAATATTTTGCGACTTTTTGTTTTCTGGAGTAAATTGGGTTCTATATTGATCAAACATCGATATTGTTAATTGACAATATCGATGTTCGATCAATATAGTTAAATCTAGGATTTTGTAATATTGTACAAATTTAATTTAATTTTATAACATTTAATGCTTGAGAATGTTAACCACAATAACCATTAAGGTAGTTTGGAATGAAATCAATGAGTATGTGTTTTTTTTTATACTACGACGGTGGCAAACAAGCATGCGGCTCGCCTGATGTTAAGCAGTGAGAGTATGAATTGTATTATTTTAATATTAATATCGACTCCATAGCTCTCTTAAGTCCTACTGTGCTAACGAAAATCCGATCCCTACTGATACTGATAACAAGTAATCGTTCACGGAACAAAAACACGAATTCCGAAGAGTGGAAAATTTATTTTCATTTCACTTAGATATGAAACAGAACTCATCAAAAAATGTATTAATCTTAGAGCTCGGCAGTTGTGAGAAAAACTAAAGATGGTGCTTATTTGAGCCGTTCCCAATAACATAAAACCATTAATCATAGAGACGCACCCTCCCTAGGTCTCATATATTCTGTGGAAATACAAAACTCTTTTGTTTTCCTTTTCACGCTTAAGGTATTTGTTGCGTTGCGATATATTTGTAGTGTTAGGTATTTATGGCATAGGCATCATAGCTACTTTATTAAAGCATAGTAGAAATAAGTTTCTGTCAAAAATGACATTTTCGTGACATGCTTTTATAGCCGACTGTACTTTTCTTTGGATATCCATCAAATGCTCACTGAGACGATTCTAAAGAGCCCAAACTCGGTAGAATTTTGCTTTTTCTATTGTAGATTTCCTATGGTCACCTTCCGGCTCCATCATCAGATCAGCCCCATGGTACCATATTATTGTATTGTCATCAAAGTTAAGTAAGTATGCAAAATTACAGCTCAATCGGTTGACGATATCTGCTTCAAAATTGAGTTGCATGATTCCACCCGAACAAACATACTTACATACTTACATACATACATACATAAATACATACATACAATGCAAGTTAAATAAAATCTTGTAAAATAGTATGATGTGCGAATGGTCATTAAGAGTTTTTCTCTTCTGTAGATACTTAAGCCTAAAGTTTAGTTCATGGAATGGACAAATGGAATTAACAAAAAACGCTTCTTTATGACCATTCGGACATATTAGTTATTTTTTAAGTATAATATGTACAATTAATATTTGTGGAAAATATACATAAATAAAAAGAAAAGGAATACACAATAATTAAATGCATACAATAAGTCATAAAAGCGTGTTAAAATAAAGCTATTAAATTTTTCAGATATTGCGGTGCCGATTTTCAGTTACTACGAAGGCATGTCGTTACGACCAGCCTACTCAACCATGGCACTACTCTCGATATACATCTTCCTACCCATGAGGAACAATTTCTTAGCAATCCTTCTCGGTTTTCTGGTCAGCGTTATATACGTTCTTATTTTCGCATTTGTCACTTACATCGAAGACCCACGGATAGCTGTAGTGGTAAGTGCATTATCGCTATGATTTTACAATATCACTTTTTGTTTATTGTCTTTTTAATGTTAACAAATCTATAATATAAATTTATGAAACATGTAATGTCTCATTTTTTTAATGTGGGTACACCACAATTTTTATTTAAACCATGAATACAAAGATCAAAGCTTAAAGAAAAATTGAAAAAGGAGCTACCTCACATAGAGGTCGGTTCACATAGAGGTCGCTAAGGTGTAAAAACCTTTCAAATAAACAATGCAAAGATCGACACACAAAGCACAAGGAAAAATTCGTCAGGTCTACGTGGAGCGAGGGTATTGAAGTAGCTAACGCGCTGAACCGGTAATCCAGAGGTACCGGGTTCGATTCCCGGTCCCTTCCACCAGGTAGCTCCTTTTTCAATTTTTCTTTAAGCTTTGATCTTTGTATTCATGGTTTAAATCTATAATATTATTGAAACAATCGTGAG
Organism: Apotomis capreana; assembly: GCA_947623375.1. Classification (NCBI taxonomy): domain Eukaryota; kingdom Metazoa; phylum Arthropoda; class Insecta; order Lepidoptera; family Tortricidae; genus Apotomis; species Apotomis capreana. Next base: position 22,275,004 of record OX392501.1, read on the forward strand.
ATATCTTTGATTATTATAAAAACGGTTTAAACCCTTGTGAGTATTATATTCCTGGGTTTAAACTCACGTCAAAATTATCACGAACGGCCCGACATGTTTTGAACTCATATATGAAGCTCTTCATCAGGGACAGACTTTTACGTGAGAGGGAAATTCCATAAGTGTTAAACATTTACATGACAATTACTCTACTAACTTACTACTTCCTCTACTATCATACTTTTTGCTCCTATACCTTGCCCAATGAGATAATAGGTACTCAAATTTCTTAGGTCATCGCAACAGCGTGACTTAATTATTTACTTTACTAATTAAGTACAATTCCTCATCAATTTTACTCTCGTACTAGTCTAAAGAAGAAGATTTATTAACTAATCAGTCTTAACAAGCTTATGTCATTTAATATATTATATATATGCTAAACGGTGTTCTTCCTTTACGCCAGAAACGAAACATTCAACAAAAAATAATTTGGCAAAAAGACAGAGAACCATGCCAGACGCACAAATATCTAGACACGCGGCAGCGTGTCCAGCCAAGTTCACCGCAGGAACTGGCGAGCAGCAGCCGTGTGTTATATTACACGAACCGTTTGGAGCCACTTTTGACCCCTCAATAACTCCAAATCTATTCAACAGAAAAAAATGAAATTTGGCTTATGTATTTAGGTCCCTGAGAACAACTAGAACCACAAATTTCATAAATGTAGATGAAATAGTTATTGAGATATTGACGTCCAAAAAACGGCATTTTTATCACTGACTGACTGACTCACTAGTAATCAAAAACCTAACCCACTTCCAGGTGACCTAGAAAGATGAAATTTGGCATTCAGCTTGGTAATTGTGTGTGTACACATATAAAAATCAAAAACAGTGATATTTTTTAGTTTTATTATTATTATTATTTATGCTTGTTGCCTCAGAACTCCGTCATTTACTAACCGATTTGGAAAATTCTTTCTTTGTTTGTAAGATGGCACTCTCTCTCTCACACACACACCACACACACACACACACACACACACACACACACACACACACACACAACACAGACAGAGAAGGTTAATAAATTGCCGTGGCGCGGGGACGGATAGCGAAGCGCGGGAGCGCGGCGTGGCGAGGAGCGGTCCGGCCCCTCCCTCTACCCCGCGTCACTCTAGTCAAGACAGGTGGGGCGTCAATTCAAATTTCTGTACAAAAAGTAATGATATCCCATCAAAAACATAAATGTTAAATTAGAGCCAAGTTCTCGCATGCAACGTTGTCGACTTCGCCGACAAAAGAATTGAGATCTATATGGGCGCCAAGTTCTTTGCCCTAAATTTTTTAGATACAAGGACATGCGACATACTCAATGCATTTATTTTACTTGGGGTGTAATTCAATATCAAGATTTGACTTGGCTAGTTTTCACAAACTGACTTAATTTTATCAAAGTAACATAGTATTATTATCAAGCTAACAGTATAAGTAACAGGACGTACACTAACTTGCGTACATACCTTTACGAAAATAGGTTAATGATTAGACAAATGTAATATACATTTATATGTAAAAACTAGCCAAGTCCAGTCTTGATATTGAATTACACCCCAAGTAAAATAAATGCATTGAGTATGTCGCATGTCCTTGTATCTAAAAAATTTAGGGCAAAGAACTTGGCGCCCATATAGATCTCAATTCTTTTGTCGGCGAAGTCGACAACGTTGCATGCGAGAACTTGGCTCTAATTTAACATTTATGTTTTTGATGGGATTTGTATTACACAGTTGAACGGTACGTCTAGACGCAAGTTATATACATTTCTCTTATCGCTATTCGTAACAAAAATAACCTATAAAAAGGTTCATATCATAGGTCTGCTGAATATACTATTTTTTAATGCTCAAGAGTTGAAGTGGAGCATGCCTCCTTGACTAAACTTAGTAATCACGAAAATGGTTCACTATTATCTTGTAGAAACTTTTTTTACATATATTTGTTTTGCATAACGATGCTTGGCAGAAGTAACGTTTGGCAGAAACAGCTTACGCAGAGTATGCTTTGGCATAAATCATTTCGCAGATTTTTATAATACCGAATCTTATATTGGCATAATGTTGATGAGCATAACAGTCTTCTAAACGAATAGTACTTTCGCAGATATTTTTTTTGCATAATATTTTAGGCGGCATAAAGTTGTCAAGCCGAATACCATTTGATTCCAAGATAGACTTCACTGTCTTATCTTGTTGTACAGGACATATGCGGAATACCTAACCTAATCCAAGTCGGACCTGCCCTAAGGTGCAATCAGTACCTAATTTATGCATTACAAATTGTTGTGATTACACATTTTGTCCATGGAGTGGTATGGTAGCCGGCCGATGCCGCGCGGCTCGCTCGCTCGTTAGGGTCTCAGTTCAACCTAACACTCCTCCTCGCTTCGCTCGTCGTCGTACCTAACCTAATCCAAGTCGGACCTGCCCTAAGTTGGAATCAGGACCTAATTTATGCATTACAATTGTTGTGATTAAAAATTTAGTGGCAGTTGCCCCGCGGCGGCAAGATACCTAACACTGCTCCTCGAACCGCTCGTCGTCGTACCTAACGGTACTTACATTCTGCTACGTAAAGTTTACTTAACGCACTTTTCTGCTAGTATAAAATAATTATGCTATTGTAATCGTATGCTATAGGATTATTATGGTACATACAATTATGCTAAACCAAAGTCGGCCAAAGAGATATTCTACAAAACAATGTGCTGCAAAATGTGTCGTATGCGAGGTAGTAATAATGCCAACTATACTATACCTTTATGCCATCTTACCATTCGACCGAAAGTGTTTCTGCGAAACGTGTTATGCGAAGTGTATTTCTGACCAATATTATTCTGCCAGATGAGGGTAACCCCACGAAAATGAATGTAGGGTGTAGGGAATGTAGGGTACACCACATTTTTTTATATAGAACCATAAAGATCAAAGAACGAAGAAAAATTTAAAATTTTAATGCGTAACCTGGCGAAAGAAACCGGGAATCGAACCCGATACCTCTGGATTACCGGTCCAGCTTAGAGAGGTGAACACGCTGGAACGGTAATCCAGAGAGGTATGATTAGTAATCACGGTAGAATTCCACAGAGTGCCTCAGATGATCTAAAAGAGACAAAGAACACGTTTTAGTTTAACTTTTCTCTTCTGGTTATTCTAAGCGGAATCCACCTGATATTTTTCTAGATCCACTCTCGTCTCGGCTTTGCTAAAGTATCGGCATGCTTGGAATTGCTCGTAAGTTTGTGTTTTTACATTCGTGCTGTATTTCCATGTTATTCGTTGTAAAAAATAATATTAAAGAAATCGCAGATTTATGTAATTTATAGGATAAAGCGATTAAATTTGGATGTCTGGTACAAAGATTTAATTTTACTTAAATCACGATCGATCATGAAATCAACGCTCACGTCAAAAGCAAGACATTCTTATTGATAAAAATCGTTTACAACAATCATGTGACTTAAAAATAAATAATTACTGCGATTAATTTAATCCCCTAAAATCCAGTTAATGTTTTGAGAACATCGTTACTCATTATTATTGTCTTTTGGCACTTTTGGGTAACACTTTAATAGCAGGGCAACAATAATAAAAAACATTGTAAGGAAACATGAAAAACACGAACTGCTTTACACTTATATATAAATACATACATAATAGTATCAAATGAAATATTACTTCGAACCTAATAATGAATAAAGAGTCAGTGAAATGACGATCCCATACACGTGCCAAATTAGATGTGAAATATTTTAGTGAAATACATATAATTATTATTTGTCTACGTCTAACACAAATATTATTCATCGTTCGCTATTCGTATGTATATTGTTATTCATATTTTATTTTATATTTTGTGTCTATTCTAATTCTAATTTTAAAATATGGCTTCCATCAAAGTTAATGATGATTTCGCCAATTTCGAGTTTGCTCGTAGAGCATGCCGTTGTTCGGTGAGGTTTTGCTTTTTGTAAAGTGATAGCGATTTACAAAAAACCACGCGGACTATCGGGCCTTGATCCAAGAAGGGCTATGAACGCTTCAAGTTGAATTCTTCATTAGCTATTCACTCATACGTTAGATCACTGCACAATACGCTATCAATACTACACATTGAATAACAAAAATGAATAAATAACGAACAACAAAACTTAAACGCATGCGGCCATCTGAAGTCACGAACCGGAAGTCTATTTTGTGTCTAATAAGTACAATAACACTCATGGGCATGCCAAATGTTAAATTTTTAGCAAAATGTTCATTTCTTCCTTGTGTAGTAAATGAAAAATATCCTTAGTAAATTGATTCATTACACGATTTCAAACACTTTACTAACGCATACGCATTTCTTGCTCACTAAACAATAATCATAAAATTCAACTCCACGATCGATATATTGATATCGATAACTCTCTTTAATGAGCGATGTTTTTGTTACGAGTACCTATAGATAACCTTCTAATGGAATGGAAATCCACAGATATGAGTATTTAGCTGGAATTTCCGATTTTTCAGGTAGCTTCTGACACGTTGTACCTTATCGGGGTGAATCTAATGGGTGTCTACTTCAGGCTCATGAACGAGATAGTGACGAGGCGGTCGTTCCTGGACCGGCGAGCCTGCGTCGAGAGTACGCTGAGGCTCAAGTTCGTTAAGGATCAAGAAGTGAGTACTATACCTCATCGGGGTGAATCTGATGGGTGTCTCCTTCAGGCTCATGAACAACATAGTGACGGGGCGATCGTTCCTCGACCGACGGGCCTTCGTCGAGAGTACGCTGAGGCTCAAGTTCGTTAAGGATCAAGAAGTGAGTACTATACCTCATCGGGGTGAATCTGATGTACGGTCAGGGTGGTACGAGATGGTGACGAGGTGGTCGTTCTTGTGGCCTGCGTTGAGACTCGAATTGGCTTAGGTTCAAGTTCGTTAAGGATCAAGATGATTGATACTATTAATATTTGTTTTATTAATAGTGCCTGTGTAAACCAAACATATTCATACATATTGAAACGAAAATTTAAAATCTCGCTTAAGTCAGTATTTTTTTCTGTACTATTTGCTTAGTACGATTTAACAGTCTTTAGTCGAGTTAGCAAAATTTTGATAGGTAGAGTCAGCCAAGATAGAGGTCCACACTTTAGAAGCTTAATATTCATGAAATAGAGTCAAAAAATTATAGTATTTTTTTTTTCTGACTTTAATTAACTGAATCATTTCTAAAACTAGAAAATTCTGTGATACTTCTTTGATAACGCGGTTGGCGCAGTTTGTAGTGCACCTTCCTACTGAGCCGGTGGTCCTGGGTTCGAATCCCTGCCAGGGCAAATATTTGTGTTATCTATGTATTATGTATATCGATGTCGTCGTCTAGTACCCATAGTACAAGCTTTAGTTAGTTTGGGACTAGGGGCTCAATTCGACCAATTTTTGAGATCTCTCTTTTATCTTGCCATCTGTTACTTTTGACGTGCCGAGTTGCGATATCCAAAGGATATTCGCCAACCCGATCGCATAAAGTGTGCGTTTCCTTTGTATGTGACGGTATAGATATCAAGCGCATACTTAACTTGACCGGGTAGTACGTGAAATTAGACAGTATTATAATACATATTTATATATTTCCAGGAACGCCTCATGTTGAGCATCATCCCTGAGCACATCGTATCGAGAGTTCGACAAGACATCCGAGCTATGTTCCTTGGTATCCAGTCTCATACTCTTAGCTACACTATGAGATCGTTCAAGTAAGATTTAAATAAGTGCAACTAATTATAAACATAACTAGGCATTCAATAAATAGTAATAGTATATTACATACCTAGGGCGGACAATTCGTGAATGTCCCAAATCGCAAGTGTTTGTCGCCCATAAATATGCGATCTGGGACTTCATGAATTACCTCGCATGTTTTGTCTAAACCGCGTCTTGCTTTGTCCCGGCAGTGAGGCTTTCTCCCCGCGTAGCGGTCAGAAGATCCCACTTACTGCCTAGGGTGATGTAATAGTACATTACTTTACAAGGGTGGTAGACGAGGAATTACAAACGAGTGTCTATTAGAATCCCGAAGCCGAAGGCGAGGGCTTTAATGACACGAGTTCGGAGTTACTTTACCACCAGAGTCACGTAAGACGTTTTTCATCACTTTGGAGGAAAAAAAACAAAAGTAATAAAAGTAGTCGATAACAAAATTACTTACCGCCCTAGGGCGTAATACATGACTTACCGCCCATTTTTCTAGCATGTAAACTCTTAAAGTGTGATAAAAAAGACTTACCGCCCTAGGGCGTAATTTACAACCTACCGCCCGCTAATCTAGCATGTGAACCGTTGTTTACGAGCAAGTGTGATGAAAATGTAATTACCAGCGCCTGTTCTAGCTGTTGATCAGGGTAGAGCCAGATTGATGATGACGCTCTTTAGAAGTGCTTCACACATGAATTCACCAAATCTTCATTTCTTTATTTATCTACTTATTTTGGAGCCGATCTGCTGGCGCTTAGAGTGACCACTTTGCTAGCCAATCCAATAGATATTTACCAAATAAACCTAATTCTCGAATAGAAAAAAAACACTAAAAATACTTAACCACTAAAGATGCTTTCATAATATGCCTTTAAGGTAGAAAGTTAAGAGGATGGAGGATTGTATTATGGTAAATTGCATTGGATAAAGAAATAAAATAAAATAAATCCTATGGGTATGATTATATAGTAATCCTCAGAATCACATACTGCACCAGCACCATTGAAGTTGGTAATTTTAGCTAGAATTATTGCTAAAACGGTATACCTATGACTTTATACATAAATTGATATCGCATTAACCACAAAAGATAATAGCATGCCTATTGATACCGGGGTTCCCCTAACCGTTTTTTAATGATCGTCCTTCCTTTAATCTCTTACAAGGTAAACAAACACGTCTGAACGTTTCGCTATAACTATAAATATAATCCTTTATTATGCAAAGATATCCAAATCAACGGCGAATTTCATGACTCACAGACACAGATAATAGTCTAAGTCCGTACTTTGACTGTCCAGAAATTAAGGTTCAGTGCTCCAGCAATGGCCTACATTACTGTAGATATGTATTATCATAATTTAACGCTTTCAGCCAATTATACGTAGAAGAGCACGATAATGTGAGCATCCTGTACGCAGACGTCGTGAATTACACGAAGATATCGACCACATTATCTCCAATGCGAATGATAGAACTTCTGAATGAGTTATTCGGCAGATTTGATGAAGCCTCGGAGGTAAAACAAACCTTTTTGTTTTGTAGGTAATTTATATTGCGCAGGAAGATCGACAATTCTCATTTATATTGTTGGTATATGTGTATTTTGATAGACTGACTATTGTTTACTATCTGGCTGTTGTCTACGATTTTAAACACATCATTGATAGATTTAGGTGTTAATTCCATATTAAACTAACTGTAGACTCGCGATATTGTTTTGAAATGGCAGAAATTTGCAATTTATTATCTTTTCAAACCCATATCTCCGCCCTGTTGAAAAGTTTCGAAAAACTGACTTGACAAGAAAATGTATACAGTGTGTTACCGCCAAGTAGGCTTTTCTTAAAATAGAGTAAAGTAACATAGATCTTTAACGTATCCTATGACCTTAATTTAATTAATTAACTTAAATTCAGGCTTTATTAAATTTCTAACAAAATTTTAATTGCCAGTAATGTACAGTAAAGTAAATTGACAAGTGAGTGTTAAATGACAGCGTGATATGAGTAACGACAATTACGCTGTTCACCCACTATATTGAATGTGCGGATTTAAGAGATTTAATTGTGCAGTTAATTTACATAATTATGATTAGCTAATACGAGTACATGCAAACAATTACTAATGGATCATAATTAATATCATATCATATCATAATCTCAGGAAACACCAAAAACAAACAACCGATTCGCCTCTCATTCTTGATATTCCACCTGAATCGAAAAATGAGACTGTGTCTGACCACGACATTTCTAACACTACTTTTGGGGACGACACATGCCGGAGTTTACCCAATATGTCACCAATAAATCAAACCCACCTAGGAATAATTGCCGAGCTTCAAATTGAGTTACAGAGCGCCCATCAAGAAATCGTAGAACTTAATTTACAAGTCACCAAAATGAAGAATACCATCGAAGAACAACAAAAACAATTAGATTTCTTTAAAAAAATTGCTACGGAAAAAACACCAATAAAATACACACCACTAAAATCAAAGACTAAATCACGAAAATCAACGTCCATCATCAATAACTCACTGCGGGAAAGCCAGCAAATACCCGGAAGGCAGGATTTGACACAGAACTGCAAGGAGAAAGTGGAAGAACAGAAGTTGCCTGACCCCACTCTTCCCAACACATCAACGCACCAAGCCGTGGAGGTAAATCATCCAGTCAATAATAATAAGACAGTTAAAATTGCATATGCCAAACCAGGCCTTCCACATGAGTTGGGCCCGGTAAATAGTCCCAGTCTCAAGTCTACCAGTGTGTCCACTGTACAAGACTTAAAGCACAATAAAATAATAATAATTGGAGACCAAGCATCTAAAAATCTGGCAGCATCGCTCATAAAAGAGAGATCTAGTAGTACCCACAACTTCAAGGAGTACCAAATATCGGGCTTCAGCTACGACAGTGCACCTAGTGATTTTATAATACAGAATTCTGGAATACTTAACTACCACCTTACTAGTGAAGACTGGATTATCCTATGTTTAGGTTCGAATGATTGTAACCCTAATAAGTTGCTTTCGGAACTTTCAGTACTCATGAGATTACATTGTAAACCGAGCGTAATTATTACAAGTGTATTATGCAATAAATACCTAAACGAAACCAAACTTAACTCTACAATCCAGACATGGTGTAAGCTTTTTTTCTAACTGTATATATATAAACCTAAATAAAAAGTACAATAGTGGTTTGAGGCGTAGCTACGCGAATTTAATAAATTGTGAAATAAATTACCGGGACTATAAAAGTACACTTAAAACGATAAAAGGAAAAGCGAGTTCATTATTCGAATCTCGACGCTCCGGAGAGAAAATAGTCCGTAAAAAAATTACCGATTATTATAAAACCATTAATCCGTCTAAAAGTGTATCAGTATCTAAAAAAATAGGACAAAAGGCTATAGAACATAAAATAACAGATTATTTCAAACCAGCGGCGAAACCACGGCAAACAGGCCGGACTAGCACTATAGGCTCTGAGGATAACAGTATACAACTGAACAAAAAAGAAACATTTTTTCGTGCCTAACATGCATAAAACCACTCAACGTGTAAAAACTTCAAAATACAATGTCAATTTGCGTAACAAAAAAAAACAGATTAGTGATAAAGTTGAAGTACAGGAATTAGGGGTACTCTATCAAAACATGCGAAGCGTCAAAAATAAACTCCACTTACCTACTTGAATTCGTTACAGAGGAAGACCCTAATTTGAATGTATTATGTTTATCGGAGACCTGGATTACGGAGGAAAAGTTGGATCTTCTGCGAGTGTCTGGCTTTAATCTTGTCTCTACTTTTTGCCGCCAGAGTACTGAAGGAGGTGGAGTCTGTATTTTAGTTGGAGAGGAGATGGAATTTGTTGAGATAGAGGAAATTGTCAAATTGTCGGTAGAATCTATATTTGAAGTGTGTGCAATTGAATCGCAAAAACTAAATTTAGTTTTAATTAACATATATTGGCCAAATAGTACCCGAGAGCCTGATATATTTTATAAATCATTAACAGATTTACTCCAGTATCTACAAAAAAAAGCAACACGAAAAAATGTAGTGATAGGCGGGGATTTTAATGTAAACGTGTTAGAGAGCACATCCTCTACTAGCGCTCTACTGAATATTATGAAAAGATATAACTACCATCAGCATGTAGATAAGCCTACTAGAATCACCTCCACTAGCTCCACGTGCCTAGATCTTATTTTTACTAACTTCAAAAACGACAAGTTCGTTCTAGAAATAAAGGACCATGGTTTCTCAGACCATAAGGGTGTGGATCTACGAATCCAAATTAGCGAAGTAAACGAGCGTAGAATCTGGAAAACTGAAAAAACCGGCCAAGTGCGAGTCGGACTCGCGCACCGAGGGTTCCGTACAAACACTTTCCATCCCTAAGTGGTTAAGTTAAGTTTGCACCTGGTATGTATAGCGCCCCATATAAATTAGGTGCAAAGTTAGGTATTAATAGGTATTAAAAAAAACTACTTACTAGATCTCGTTCAAAACAATTTTCGTTGGTAGTTTTTATAGTAATGTACATCATATGTTTTTTTTAGATTTTTCATTTTCTTATTTTAGAAGTTAGAGGGGGGGGGACCAACTTTTTTCCACTTTGGAAGCGTCTGTCACGCAAACTATTCGGTTTAAAAAAAAATTTTTTTAGAAACCTCTATATCATTTTTGAAGACCTATCCATAGATACCCCACACGTATGTGTTTGATGAAAAAAAAAAATTTGAGTTTCAGTTCTAAGTATGGGGAGCCCCCAATATTTATTATTATTTTTTTATTTTTGCATCAAAATCTTAATGCGGTTCACAGAATACATCTACCTACCAAGTTTCAACAGTATAGCTCTTATAGTTTCGGAAAAAAATGGCTGTGACATACGGACGGACAGACAGACGGACAGACGGACAGACGGACAGACAGACATGACGAATCTATAAGGGTTCCGTTTTTTGCCATTTGGCTACGGAACCCTAAAAACGAATATTTAATGAGAAAAACATGCTCTTTTTCAAATCTGAGCTGAGCAAGCTAGACTTTATGGGCGTATTCGGTCAACATGGAAATGTAAACGAAACCTTCAATAGTTTTAGTAATTTGCTAGTCAATTTATTAGATTCATGTATACCGAAACGCAAGATTAAAATAAAAAACAATAATCAAAAGGCGTGGCTTACGACAGGAATAAAAGTATCCTGCAGAAATAAAAGGCTCTTAAAACGGTTCGTTTCGCAAACAAATAACCCAAGCAGCACATTAGTGAATTTTGCAGCTTATCTTATAGCTTTAAGTTCTAAATGAGTGGTTTAACAGTGTTTGATACAACTTATAGCTTTAAACACAACTCAAAACTGTATATGAGTTCATCCTATCACTTGTAGTTGCATAGGAGCGTTTTTTGTTTCTACTTTATTACTTATGGTGGGATAAAGTCGATTTTGCTACTTAAAGTTGCATGCAGGTTCAAATTGTCACTCAATAAGAAGCAATAGTGCTATATAAGGCCTTAAAATCACTTATAAGCAACTTTTACATATAAGTGGGAACATACCCTTATTTGGAACTAAAAGTTCCAAATGACTAGTACAATAGCGAATTATATCACCAATAGTGGCTAAAGGGATAATTTTACGGCTCTTTTGGAACCAAAAAATATTGCAACTTTAAGGCCTAAGAAGTACCTTATTGACACTACAACGCATAAATAGGTCTCAGTAGGAGGTTCTTGGAACCAAAAGCAGTTATTTTCACTTATTTCAAACCACTAACGAACTAAAAGTTCTATTATTGTTCCTATTTGCGCCTTGTCAAAATATATTTAATAGTCTTGCTTGTTTAATAGTCTACAAAAGAGCAAATAATTACAATTGGTAATATCATTCACTGCTTTGCCACTCGCAAGATACAAATAAGTGATTATTAGGCTTGATAGTTCCAAATAAGGAACAAATAAGTGAAAATAAACACTGTAGGATCTTTTTTGTTTCGCCATGTTTACAAATGGAAGCCTATGAAAATTGATTATTTTAACCAGAATTTTATCACACTCACGCATAATCACAGACTTTTGATAGTTGTGACGATGTTACTTTAACATTGTACGTAACCTACAATCATTAGGTCAGGTTTTTAACAGTTTTATTTCTTATCAGTATCTATTCCTTATTTAATTTAGCACTCTCTTTTTTAATATTCCTGATCAAATGAAGGGCGCGTCGAAATTTACAAAGAAAACATACTATAGTTTCACAGTAAAAAAAAATTCGCAAGAATTTCGTGCTTATTTCAATGCTTGTATAACGTAAAGTTTTAATCACAATCAAACAGACATATAAATCCAAAATGAATATGGCAGATCACGTATTACTTTTAATAAAACACAATTTGACAGTTGCCTCGCCACTCAAAGATAATTTTGGCGACTCATTTATCACTCATTGACCGAACTGAAATGTTTTCATTCGTTCACTGCGCATAACTTTCACCCATAGTTCTAATTACCACTTAAGGTAATTGTGAGATCTCTTATGGATTCTATTTAGCACCAAAAATAGGCTGCAATTTTTCTCCTTTTGGTTCTATACTGGTGGCATAAGGGTTCTTGCCACCTATATAGCACTTAGTCATGGTGGTAAATTTCACTTAAGCATCTAATTAGATATGATATACGAGCTATTTAGACCCAGTTATGCTACTTGGGAACCCTCTCTTGAATGCAGAATATAAACAATATGAAAAAATGTTAAAGAAAGCTGTTTCTACATCCAAAAAGATTGTAAATATTAAGAAAATTAGAACCTCTGATAATATAGTCAAATCTATGTGGAACGTGGTAAAGGAGCATACGAATAAGGTACCCAAAAGGAACACTAACAGCATCAAGTTGAAATTAGGAAACACAATAATAGAGGATGCCAGTCAGGTTGCAAACGAATTCAACAAGTACTTTACAACAGTTAGCGACGACAATTGTAGTCCTTCGACACGTCCGAGAGGCCGTCCGGTTCACTCACCCTTGGAAAATTCCATGTTCTTGCAACCCGTCACATCCAAAGAAGTTTTCCATATACTAAAAAATCTAAAAAGTAAACGTAGTTTTGGCCATGACGAAATGCCACCTATACTATTTAAAAAATGCGCTGAGGAATTGGCTCTACCCCTATCTAAACTAATTAACCAATCGTTTGTTGAGGCTACTGTTCCTGATGCTCTAAAATTGGCCATAGTTAAGCCCCTGCATAAAAAGGGCGATAAAATGGATAGTAATAACTATCGCCCAATTGCTCTTTTGCCAACTCTAGCCAAAATATATGAGACTGCTATGTCCACTAGATTATATGCATTCTGTGAAAAATTTAAAGTTTTCAGTGATGCTCAAAACGGATTCAGGAAAAATCGGTCAACTACACTCGCAGTTTTCAAATATGTCCACGAGACTCTAAATATTATAAAAAATAAGAAGCACGCCATCGGTATCTTGCTTGATATGAGCAAAGCCTATGACAGGGTTCTGTTTGACATACTACTAAATAAACTGTACGGCATCGGAATCCGTGGACGGGCATATGACTGGTTCACCTCTTACTTGACTAACAAATTGTGGAAATAGATTTCAGAGATCAGTCGTCAGGATACATAAAAAAGGTCAAGTCAGAGGAAATTGCTGTAACCAGTTCCATTCCACAAGGTAGCGTTCTAGGTTGCATCTTGTTCTTAATCTATATAAACGATTTACCTACAGTCATAACCCAGCCGTGTAGTCTCTTTGCTGATGACGTTTCAGTTGTATTATCATGTCAAGATGAGGACGAACTACAGATCATGTTGGATGATACAATTGCATCAATAGTTTCCTGGCTAATGGACCATAATTTGAAACTTAATTTAAAAAAAACAAATCTCATTCAGTTCAGGCCATATCAACGAAAAAGCCTTCAACTCAGCTATAGGGGAAAGTAGTACGAGTTGATCCCTCGGGGTAAGATGATCATTTGCGATTGTGTGAAAACTGCTAACGCCATCTAGTACGTTTATATGCCAAACTGTAGCTCCAAACACCCCCCCCGCCTCAGTCAAAGTGTAATAGCGGTGCGTGAGACACAGCGTCTTTTACGTAAAAAAATGAAAATTGTGTATGCTTAATCTAAGGTAAGGCTGACTTTGAGCTTATGTTACTTTTATTGTATGCTGTTAATTGCAATGACTGTTATGTTTGTGGCTTACTAATACGCCTAATTTTGGTTTTTACGCAACGGAAACAGCCTCGTGCTTGGAGGTTATGTTTGGTGACATTGTATAAAAAAAGTTTGATTTGGGGCGAGATGATCCCATTCTATGTGTACAAGATGATCCCCGGGGATCATCTTGTACATATGGAATAGATGATCTTTACAATATGAACGAAACTTTTTTTTAAATATATAATAAAAAATGTTTTTATTATTCTATTAGTACTATCTGTCTGTTTGCTTGTCTGTATGTGTTTCTATCTTCAAATTGGTTATGGGAATTAAATATTTCTATTGCAGATAAATGCCGTCTGAATCTATGAAGGCCGCTCTTGAGGCTGTGAAAAATGGCACGGCCTATAAAAAGGCGAGTAAAGAATTTTCGGTGCCCATCATGACATTAAAACGGAGAGCCAAAGAAAAAAATGAAGTTGCAGTGGACGCAGTCAAATATTTAGGAGGAAAAAAACAGTTTTTACTGAGGCACAAGAAAACGAAAGATAGACATATCGATAGTCTAGATCCTTTAATTATTTTCAATAAATACGTTCTATGATTTCTGCGTAATTTTATTTTTCAACACCTTTTAATTCTCAAAAACAGTTGTTAATTCTCAATAGGGGGTAAGATGATCATAGGGATCATCTTACCCTTACCATGGGAATCATCTTGTACACCGGGGTGTACAAGATGATTACTTCGTAAGGTTTTGGAAAAACGACAATATTTCCATTAAACCTAAACTAATTTATTATTTTGAGTATGAGGAAAGTTAGATCGATAAATTGGCTAGTAATTAGTGCCAACATTTTTGGATTGCATGGAAAACTGTAGATTTTATGGTCATTCCCGCTTAAGGGGATCATCTCGTACTACTTTCCCCTACGTACAATGGTAGTGAACTAGAATACGTAGAAGTCCATACACTTCTAGGTTTAAATATTGATTCGAAATTAAATTGGAACGATCATGTAGAGAAAATAACGAAAAAATTAAGTTCATTTACATATGCCCTGCCCTGAATCAACTAAAAAAATGTACTGACTTTGGTACTGCTATCTGCGCATATTATGCCTACGCCAATGCCTGGCTTTCTTACGGAGTAGTGTTATGGGGAAATAGTTCTCACGCCATTAAACTATTTAGGCTTCAAAAGCGATGTATCAGAGTACTGGTGAACATTCAGGAAACAGAAAGTTGTAAAGAGCATTTCAGCCAGCATAAGATTCTTACGCTACCTTCCATTTACATCTTAGAAGTAGGTACGTTCGTAAAGAAAAACTACAACCTTTTCCCACAGTACTCTCGTGCACCTACTTTGCGCCCCCATAATGCATTAGCCCGGCCGCTCTCAAAGTTAAAAATGTTCGACTCAGGTCCTTTTGCTATGTGTGTGAAAATTTATAACAAATTACCACAAGTCATTAGAGAAGAAAGCAACTTATTACGTTTTAAAAGTTTATTAAAAAAATATTTAATTCAAAAATGTTTTTATTCAGTAAATGATTATTTAACTGCATGTAATGAATAGATATGTATGACAGTATATGACATAAATTTAATGAATATGTATAATGAAATGATACAGAATGGTCATAAAGATATTGTAAACTAGCTTTAGGTTATTTAGTTTTAAGATATTGCTGTGCCCTTGCAGGGTTCATGACCGCTACTGTAAACCTTCTATAACATCTACTTGTACCATGAATGCAATAAAGTACTTTGACTTTGACTTTGACTTTGAATATCAGTTTTAATAAATGCCCGCATGCCGATAACAGACTGTATACTTATCGAACCTACTCACAAAATTTCATGAGAATCGGTTAAGAAATGTGGTCTGAAGGCGAGAACAGCCGGAAATCCAAACATCCAGACACACGTAAGAAATCTCGGAGAAGCTGAAATGGACACGTTTCGGATAGTAAATTACTGGATGTAGTTTGTTTTGCTCGTCCGAGTAACATCTTGGGTGATTGTGATCATAACATCGTCATAAATTGAAGATTCAACCTCTTGTCGGTGCAGCTAATAAAGTATGTAGTTTTCTCCATCTACTCTATCCATAGCCACTTCCTTAACTCCCTATACGACATGACAACTACCATCTCTTTTATTTGTTTAGTGTAACTTATTCTTGGCCTCTTCCTCGCTTCCCCTCAACCTTTCCGATCATAACAATTAATCGTTTAATGCCACACTTATAAATTACAAATACAAAATTCTGGACCAGTTAGAGATGTGTCCCTTTTGTTAAGCTACCATTTGGAGGTCCTAACCAAGCAATTATTATTATCAAATATCCGTCCGTGTTTTGTTCTTTTGCAAAATGTGTCCAATACTTACCCTATCCACTTTTACTACCATATCATTACTTTTGGACTGTTTTCAGGAGTTCGACGTCCTTCGAATAAAGTTCCTGGGTGATTGTTATTACTGCGTCAGTGGCATCCCGAAACCTACAAAAATGCATGCAAAAAACTGCGTTGATTTAGGCCTTGACATGATTCATATCATTAAGGACGTACGGTATGTATGCCAATTCTCAATGTTAAACATTACCTAAACTCCAGTGAGATTCAGACATGATACATTTGCTTGATTGATTACGACTCTGTACGAGTGAGAAAACATGTTGATTCATCATTGACATTAAACATCTTATTATTAAGCCCTTTCTCATAATTTTAATGAAGTAATGACATTCAAATGAGCCTTTGGTACCACTATGGTATCTTTATTTATTATATGATTATATTTTGTAGAATTGTAACAAATAGTCTGTTTGTTACTTACACCCAAATACCTACACTGAACTGAAAACATGACTCCAGAAACACTAATTTTAAATTATGAAAGATTCATAGTTAGCTATTTACCATGTACCTACCGACATAAGTATTTGTATCTAGGAATAAATCAATTTGAAGCTTCGTCTTTGATATAAAATGATTTGCATATCATATTATTAATAAAGTATTATCCCTTCGCCGTGTAACGAAGTAGGTATAATGAATTAACGATTAATCATGCGACGTTGCTAATGCTAACTCAGTACCTAACAATAAACGGCCTCATGCATAAACAATTCTGTGAAATTAAGGAATCCCCTAAAACTCGATAATCGAACATGATAATTGTGTTTTCATTTATTAATTTCACACTTCTATTAATGATAAGAATCCTATTTACCTATAGCGAATGAGGTTGTTTATCAAAAGTTAACAACAAAACGGTAGAAGAAATCTAGGGCTGAGCAGTTAGACCCGATAAGCTGAGCAAATGGGTGTTTGAAATTAGATCTAATTTATATTTATTATGTTTAGGGCCGCCATATATTACGCTCGGAATTTCATTTTGGTTTCCGTATGGAATGACGTCAGCAAGTGAGACATCGCCATTCGCCATATGACAGACAGAGACATAGACACTTTCTGGCCAAAAAAAATATTAAGCATCATTTTATTTCAGAGAGAAGCGGTCATTGAACATCGACATGAGAATTGGCGTTCATTCTGGTCGCATTCTGAGTGGATTGATAGGAATGCGGAAGTGGCAGTTCGATATCTGGTCGAAAGATGCTACCATAGCTAATAAGATGGAATCTACGGGAAAAGCGGGGTAAGAAAAAATCTTTTTTTTCTGCAAAGCTAGTCTGAGTACCTACTAATATAATGTAACTTCTGACCAAAAAGTACTAATACAAAACCAAAAAGTACTAAAAAAACCCGCTAACCTAACATATTTAAGTGGTTCACTAATATGTTGCATAAAATTGATACTCATATTTTCATTTTGCATAACAACCTTTGACAGAATCATCATTTCTCTGAATTTTATTTTGCATATTTTTTTTCTCATTTTGTGATGTTGCATAAAATTGATACTCATATTTTCATTTTGCATAACAACCTTTGACAGAATCATCATTTCTCCGAATTTTATTTTGCATATTTTTTTCTCATTGTGATGTCACATAATTTTTTTATCAGAACATTCATATGGTAGAATATGAATAAGCATAATATTTACATGTCCCATTAAGTTCAAAAAATAAAAAAATAAAGTAAAAAATAAAAACTAACCTAACCTAACCCGTTAAGTTCGGTTCTAACCTAACCTACTTTACTGGCAGCAGTTCGGTTCTGTTGTGGTCATAGTTCTAACCTAACCTAACCGATTTTACTGGTATCAGTTTAGTTAATAATCGCCTAATCTAACCTAAAACCTAAACTAGTTTCCTAGCACTCGTCTGTTCCGTAAACTATGTCTTTATGCCATAATAAATTCGGCGATATCAATGTTCTGCCATATAAAATTATGAGAAATGAATAGTATGCCAACTGACAATTATGATACTAAATGATTATGCTAAAGAATCATTCGGCTAAAAAAAAATCGGTGATAGCTGTTATGCGAAATGAAATTCGGAGAATCGATATTATGCAAGATAAAGCGAACCCTATTTAACCACTAGATTGCTTTTGGTAACTACGGCTACCTGTCACCGCTCTTATTTTATTATATAAATAGAGTCCAACATTGTAAGTACATTGTCCATAATTTAATACCGTGAGAAAAGATTGAAATTATTGAAGCATAAGCTTTTTTTAACGTAGGAATTAAAATACCATCATCATAATGAATTCTCTAACTCCTGTCGATGTAACTGACGAAGTACGTGCTGTCTCCATCACGATTAACTGCAAATTTTGACAGTCCATGAGTTTTCTGATTGTAGGAGCGGGTTTGGGTGAAAACTGAGAAGTTCCTATCTGGATCGCGTAAGAGCGAGCGAGACAAGTATAAAACGCAAATCGCATTCTGACGGCTTTTTATTTATAACCAACAAAAACGTACATGAAGTACAAATTTTAATAAATACTTTCCAAACTATAGTAACGTGTAATAGCGAGAGTTTAATGGCTCACGCACTGTACTTAGTTCAAGATAAAGGAGATGAATATTTTATCTCTATTTACCTGTTTTAATGATATATTTTGATATTTCAGAAAAGTCCACATAACGAAACAAACCCTGGAGTTATTAATAGATTACGCAAGAGAATACATAATCGAATCTAATTTTGAATCTCAATATCATCCGTTTATCTTAGAAAATAAATTAGAAACATTTTTACTATCCAGGCCGGAAAGAGTAAGTACTAAGTACCACAACCATAATCTGCTAGTCGTATTATTTTTTTGCAACTATATATACTGTTGCAGAAATATATGTTAAATCATTTTTTCTCAAACATGCAATGAAATATTGTCTTTACGTTCCTTATAATAGGCTCGGAAGTATCGTTTTTTGGGCGCAACAACTCGAGAGGACTGTAAAGGGATTTCATACTGCTTTTCAGGCCTAGGCCTGCAAAGTAACTTTTTTTTGGTTTCAACAACAAGGTCATTCACACAGCTGGCTGGTTTGACAAAAAGCAGGTTTTGTTTTTAAAGGTTGGTTGTTAGACTAAAATGTCCTATTTGTCAATTAATAAAATGTTGTTCTTTGAAATATATTTTTTTATTTCATTGTATGTTTGAGAAAAGCACTATACATGCCTCGTCGTGAAAACGGATTCCCGGCCTTGTATCACTATCCGGCGGTATATACCTACTTGGCCGGAAATCCTCATTTTCCCGGCCTCTGATGTAATGTACTATTGTTGTTGCGTATTTATATTTGAAAATTTCCTTCATTGATTTTGTAATATAACATCCAGAACAATATCCCTGCAATTTTGATATTTTACCGTATAGTCACATCAATTTTGATGGTTTTTTTTTTTAGTAACCTCTGATAATAAATCATTCATAATATTTGCAGGCAATTACAGAATACAAACCATACCGAAGAGCATCTGTCGGATTCAACAAAATTATTAAGAATAAGAGAGTAAGTCACCATAAATTTATACTAATTATAATGTTCTGAATGTCCTATGTAAGTTTTCTCCCCAACCCAAATCATCGATTAGCGCGTATACTTCCCATAAACCAAATTTGTCAAGTAGTTTTTTGCATCTTTATCAGCCTGTCTGTATTTTTTTATTTCCGATTTGCTCTTTTCTGTAAAAACAGTTATATCCTTTTCAACTTTTAAGACAAATGATCAACTCATTAACTATCTTACCATTTGCAAAATAACTCCATACTTACTGTTTTTCCAGTAGCGATCGGAAAATAAAAATCAATCAAATTATCGGAGAACCACAACTTTCATGGACGAAAATCTGGTAGAATATCAACAAATGTTGAAAGCAGCTGACGCTCAAATGGCTAAGGAAATTGAAGACATGACCAGCGGCAAGTGAGTATTAACATCAAAAAATGTTATAAAAATAAGCTTTTGTTATATACCTTGTCACTATAACAATTTGCTTCTCATTTTAGGGAGCACTTCAAAAAAGAATCAAAGTTAAACCGATTCACATTGATGTTCAAAAACCGTAAACTTGAAAAAACTTTCCTGTTACTGCCGGACCCTCTTTTCAAGTATTACATCACTTGCTGTCTTGTGATATCTTTACTTATAGCATTTGTTAATGCTTTGACAACCGACTGGTAAGTGATGATGATTCAGTGATGAATTAGAGTATAATAAATTGTAGCAGTTCTAAAATTATAGCTCTTGAAAATGTTTCAGGTATTGCTGTTTTTTGTGGTACACATTCGTAGCCATCTTTTTCCTCGTGGTGAGCCTTATAATCATGCAGCCGTTAACATGGTTTCAATTCTTCTGGAACAAATACAAAGGACTCGATCAACCCCGTAACCGCTTCTTAAGGATCGTTTATGACATATCAGAGACTATCACTAAGTCGGCTAAAGTAAGAACAGCGATATACTTGTTCATCAGTTTTGCACTAGCCGCGACTTCAATGATTAGTGTGATGGAATGTATAGAAGTCGAAACCAACGATCCTGATGTTCATACAGACACCGTTTTATCGAACTGTTTTTCTTCGTGGGTAAACATAATTGTTATTTATTTCTATAATTATTTTATTTTTATTGTTAAAACGCATACCTTATTTTACTGTTTACCTTTCAGCACGTAACACAATGTTGGGGTTTAGCTTTGCTACTAAACTTTCTTTTTAGCAGAGTATTTTTCATATTCAAATGGATCGTAGCTGGACTAATGACCATGTTTTATTTGTGGGTAGTCTGGGAAATCAAAACCGCATTTTTTGCAGAAGACGCTACTTTTAATGTCGGGTTGGATCCCCGCTTATCCCATACCCTCTCCGTAGTCTTCATAACAATCACGTTGTATTTCATTGATCGAACAACTGAGTACAGAAACAGATTAGATCATTTGTGGCAGTTGCAGCTTACAGAAGAGCAACAGGAAGCTGAAACTATGTTAAAGGTTAACAACATGCTTCTAGAGAACATATTGCCTGCCCACGTAGGTTAGTATTAAATACGTTTGTTGTAAATACTATTTGAAGTGGTTACTAGATTTCGGATTAAAACTGATGATAAATCTTTACATTTCTTTCAGTTCAGGTATACCTAGATTTGAACCGATCAATAGATGAGCTATATTACGAAAAATATGACAACGTGGCTGTAATGTTTGCGTCTCTGACAGACTACAAACTAGGAGTCGAAGATAACTCAGATGACAAATTTATGTTAAGTATACTTGACGAAGTCATATCGGATTTTGATAGACTCCTTCTGACGGGCACATCGGTGTATAAAGTGGAAAAAATTAAAATGGCTGGATGGACGTATATGGCTGCTTGTGGCCTGGATCCTAACCGAAGAGAGTCAATGGATTCTGACTCTCAAAATGATCGGCGGCAAAACAGTCCTTACAACCGTGCAATAGTTGTTACGATGGTCGAATTTGCTGCTGCTATGATGATGCAACTACATAACTTTAATCGCGGATCGTTCCAAGTCTTTGAGGGCTTGAATTTACGCATCGGTAAGCAACTCTGTTTCAAACCACTAGTGCTTGGTTAATAGTTTATATCTACTATCCGTAATTGATGACTACGTACTTGATGATTCTTGTAGGTATCTCAAACGGAGAAGTCGCAGCTGGTGTGGTTGGTTCCATTAAACCACTATACGATATCTGGGGACATGCAGTCAACATGGCATCACGAATGGATTCTACTGGAACAACTGGCAAAATTCAAGTAAGCACTTTAATTTATATTAGAACTCTTCTTAGTAACGTAGCATAACACAAAATGTGTACGTTTATTTTGTTTTATTTTAGGTGACAGAAAACACAGCAAAGATTTTGGATGAATGTGGGATCCTAACTGTGAATCGAGGCGAGACTTTCGTCAAAGGAGCTGGCTACACCAAAACCTACTTTGTACCCCTTGATGAAAATTACGATTTAGTTAAACGAGATGTCTGCCCTTTGAACAGAACCCGCCACTACAGCACACGTAACATCACTTCGTCGGAGTCTGATTATGAACCTGATCTTCCCATTTATGGTGCTAGACCACTTTCATTAAATAGCGATTGTAATGTTGACGTATCATCATTCATAGAAGATGTGGAAGAAGAAAATTATACCGAAGAACTAACGACAGTGACTTCTAGTGACTCAATTAGTGATGATGTTTTATCAACGGTTTCAACAGCACGCGATGACACTTCATCAGACTTAGAACCAGAATATATGGAAACTCGTTGCTGATATTTTTATAGTAATCTCGGGAATGCATTATGTCAATAATGCTGCAATCCAATAGGGTCTACCTTATGAAGATACGGGTCTTGAATCATAGAAAATTTTAGACTGTCTCTTGTCACCAGTAACTACTGTAGTAGTGCCATTAGAATGTAGGTGTAAAGTATAGCATAAGTAGTTATTAAAGGAAAAACTAATGGAAATAAGTTAGTAGCTATTAAAGGAAAACTAATGGAAATAAAGTATTTATTAAATCAATAATTGACGATGAAATCATTAACTTACTCATAAGTTTCCAATCTCTTTCTGATATTCTTAAAGTAGTACCCGGTGTTAGTAATCAGACTAAGCGGAAAAAATCTTAAATGGTTACTCGCACATTGCTTTTGTCTTCTAAGCACCTTGAAACATTGTACAATACGTCGATACGATCCTTCCCAGGTTCCTTGTTGCATTCTTCTAGAGCTTTTCTAATTACTGATTTATGTTGTTTCGGTATAAACTTCAGCACTTCCTCTTCTATGTAATATCCATTTTTCTTCACAACTTTAAGGTCGTCAAGGATGCAGTAGAGGAATTTGAAAAATTTCTCATCTTTAGGTCTCTCTTTGCTTCTTAGTCTTTCCAGTGCTTCTAGATTGAATCCGTGTTTACCAGTGCATTTGAGCGCGCTCTCAATTACTTTGGCAGTTTTATCTGGTTCTAGTTGTATTACCTGAAAACGTAAACAACAACTTTTTCAACACTTTATAGCACGATGTTAAATCTGTATGGGCGCCATATAGCGCCATCTGTTGGTAAAAATGTATGTGTCCGCTCATAACGCCGAAATAGCTAGACGGATTTTAACTAATTTTGTTACATTGATATTTTGTAGCTGGACAGCCAAAGATGTTTATATGATACTATTTACCCGATATGATAAAAAAAGTTTTACGCTGACTAATATGTCACCTAGTTATTAAAAAACACTTAACTGTTAGCAGAACAGCAGTCGAATAATGTTGTGTAAGTGTGTAATTGACTACTATTCCTATAATAGACATTATATCGGGTATAATTTGAGTATACACAATGTGTATTACACATTCCACTAGTAGTACACATACGAGTAGTTTGAGAAAATTTTATTTGATTTTATTTTAAGTAACACTACATGCATTCCTTTGCTACACGCATCTACTAAATCCAAAGTAAAACATATCATAATAGTTATACACTGCGTGAATTCCTAATACGTATATACACTACTTAACAAAAGTTATCTGACTGACAAATCAAATTGACGCAATTTCTCAGAATATATGAGAAAATTATTAATAATGAGATCGCATGACTCAATTGTGCATGTGGAATCAATCAAAGTCCTATAGTTGCACCTAATTATTTTTGCACAACAGATTAAGACGTCTTTTCCGTAAACAATTTAAGATGCTAAAAGAATAAGCATCTAACAAGGAATCGCTATTAAATAGTCGTTAATAAAACATGATGTGATAATAGCTAAGTCTTTGAAATCCGGGACGTATTTTTTTTGCCCAGAGGTAATTAGGGCAATTAGGTAGGCACAAGGCGAGGCTGCCCACTTGAGCTGATTTGTGTAAAATGAACTAACTAATCATATTCCTAAGATTAAAGTAGGTACACTTTATACAGTTGTCTTTTGGGTTTCACAAAGACACATCCTAGTTGGTTCATTTTCTCTTCGCTTCAGTGGTCAGGCAACAACAGTCAGATATTGAACATAGGAATGAAAAAGTGAATCGGCATCCTTAAACTTTTGACCGCCAAAGACGGCAAATCGCGTCAACGGAAAGCTGCCCCAGGCGCCATGACGTCATTTGCCGCTATTCAATGCCATACTATTTGCTGTCAGCTTGGCGTGGGACACAGTTTTCCGTCAACGAGCAACGCGCGGTCATGAGGTTAAATAGTTATTTGTGCAACAAGAGAGCAAAGTTGTTTTTTGTTACGAGTGCTGATTTTGAGTCCCGAGCAAGCGAAGGATTCTACGTTTGAATCACGAGCGTAGCGAGTGATTCTATGTTAGAATCCTGAGTGTAGCGAGGGACTCAACAGCACGAGATGCAAAAAACTTTGCTCTCGTGTAGCACACACAACTTTTCACCTCATCAGCGAGGACATTTTCGACATTTTGTGCTTTTTCTTCCAACGTATGTTTATAGTCTTTGTTGCTGATTTCAATAATATTATTAATCAGAAAATAGATAAGTGCTGCTTAACAAGGATTAACAATATAATTTAATTGAAATTATAATCAACCAACCAACACGGTTATTGTCATTATTTGATCAAATTGGAAGATTTAGCAGATACTTGACGTGTTTATTTATAAATATTAAATACATATTATATTACGAGATTTTGTTTATAAATTGATTAATATTTTTACTCCTAAAACACCAAACAAAATAAATGCAAAAGAAAATAACAATTACAATATGAACTCGATATTTTTAAAGTAGGTACGTTTCGAATATGCATCTATGATAAATGGTGAAATAATAAATTATTATTATATTTACAATTAGTAATAAGTTGAAAAATCTTATTTTATTTGAGCAATGATCTATTGTTTGATATAAAAGGCACAATAATTTTAATATTCGGTCTTTAAATAAAAATATAATAATGAAAAAATATACGTTGCAATTAAAACTTTTTCGGGTGTTTTTAATGAATGTTTTGGTATATCGCGTATCCGAACTGTTCTCAATCGAGGTCGGATTCGAAAATCGAATTTCAAATTGATAAGTTTCTATCCCTCTCTATTATATACATATGAAAGAAACAGAGTGCATCGAGATTCAAATGATTAGAATTTTATAACTAACCTTTGGCTGAAGAATGACAATTCGTGGTCAGATATTGAAAAAATTAAAAAGCTACTTTCTACTCACGCTCGAAACAAAATCGCATTTTGTTCACTGTTATCTGACAGCAAAATCGCCATGTTTGAGCTGGTGAGGTGAAAATGTTTTTTGCACCTTATTAACAGCACAAAATATGCAGCTGTGGCTGCGAGAAAATGTAGCAAAATGCGAAGTTGATTCGAGTCATTTTTCAATTGTTCGCTTTTTCAGTGGCTCGGAACACAAACAATGTGTGACACTGATATCTATTTAAGATTTCGTCAAAATTCCTATTAATATTATAGCAATATGCGCTATTCTACCGTTACCGTAATTACATTTTGAATAGGTATAGATAAATATGAATTACTATTTTACCAGTCCTTATATGGCGAGTCATATAGTGTGATTTGTTGAGCGCCCACGTTTGACATCCATATGTGAGTACGGGTAGTACACATGTGTTGAACAGTTTCCGCTTTATGCTCATGCTCATTTCTTTATTTTTGAACACCTCCTTCAGG
This sequence comes from Apotomis capreana, assembly GCA_947623375.1. Lineage (NCBI taxonomy): Eukaryota > Metazoa > Arthropoda > Insecta > Lepidoptera > Tortricidae > Apotomis > Apotomis capreana. The sequence goes on from OX392501.1 coordinate 22,301,112, forward strand.
CTCCAGTACTGTTTCCAGGCGTTTGCTATGCGCTTATCAATTTCTTTTGAAGTTACATCTGTAGTGGAGATTATTTGGCCCAAATAGACATATTCATTTACATATTCGATTTGGTTGTTGTTTACATATATAGGTTCTTGCTCCCCATTTGTAATGGCCTTGGTCTTTTCCGTGTTCATGCTAAGTCCTACCTTGCGGCTCTCTCTTTCTAGGTCATTTAACATTGTTTGAACTACCCGTACTCACATATGGATGCCAAACATGGGCGCTCAACAAATCACACTATATGAAACTCGAGACCTGTCAAAACGCCATGCTGAGAAGTATGATGGGGAAAAGACTAAAAGACAAAATAAGAACTACAACAATTAGGAAAACTACAAGAACCAAAGATGTCACGCTAACAATCAAAAAGCTCAAGTGGAAATGGGCAGGTCATACTATTAGAGGAGTGGACAAGTGGTCGAAATTGGTGATGAACTGGTACACAGGCAACAGGAAAAGGAAACGAGGCAGACCACTTAGGCGATGGGTTGACGAAATTAAGCAAGTGGCGGGCCGTACTTGGACGTCACTAGCTAGAGAAAGAGAAAAGTGGAGTCAGTTGGAGGAGGCCTTTGCTATAACAAAGCACACAGATATTGCAACCAACGAAACAACTAAAGAACCTTAACAATTGTGAAATATCTGTCAGAAGGCTTATAATAATAATAATATATGGCGAGTCATCATATCGCTAAAATACAAATAACAGAATCGAGTTATGTCTAATTTTACTATATTTCTTTTATTGTGAACTTGTGTGTCTTAATCCAGATCAGATATAGCAATGCTCAGTCGAATTCGTGCCCTGTTTCGCGTATTTTAAGTAAAACATAAAAACAAAGACTTTTCCTGCTATACTATCACAATTCCGAAACATTGTTACCCATATTATGAACAGTTGAAGTACGAAACAGGAAAACAAAAATTCGGACTTACGATACCTAGGTCAACCACTTTTCCTACTTACAACATTCAAATTGAGTGGTTACTCTCTCAAGGTTTGCCCGCGGCCCGCGGTCAGTCTAACTCTAAACTCGATTAACTTTTAGGAAAATGTTATTATAGTACAAATTTTCTAAGCTAAGCTTATCCCCTTAATAACTGAATACCATTGAGTGGTAAACCACAAATTAAGATAACGAGCTCGTAGTAAAAGCAGATTGTAACCACCTTGGAAAGTTATAATATAGATTATCGACTCTATTTCCTTGGACATCAAACTACAAAATACACTAACAGAATAATGGTAATCATAACTTTTTTGTAATTTTACAACCGTCCGACTCTCCACAAGAACGTATTGTCTTGAAAAAGGACTATGAACTCTCTCATCATCAACCATTTTAAACCTATTCAACAAGGAATAAGGTTGAAAATTCAATATCCACGCAATGTAGTTCTAACCTTTTTTTGTAAGTAACTGGTTGGTGCTTACGAGAACAAAAGCAGATAGGATTGTATTAGACACAATGCCATTGTGAATGCAGGTAAGTGGATGAGCTTAGTTTAAAAAAATTGTACTATATATGGCTTGACGGAGTTTAGACGCATGCAAACTATGTGCAAGTACGTCCTAAACCTGGTGAACATCGTTTTAGACATTTTACAGAGGGACCTTATATCTTCTTCCCCCTTAACCTTGTGTGTCTGGGTGGTTCTCCTTCTCTCATGCCTCCATCTTGACCTGCATTGTGCAGTTTGGGCCTCTAGATTCCTTTCTTTCAGATCTTTTGTGACCATTCTTAGCCAAGCGGCTAGAGGTTTCCTACGCTCGCTTGATTGAGGTGCCTAAGAGATCTATACATATAATAAAGCTGAAGAGGGTCGAAAGTCTGTACATGGAAGATATTCGAAAAAAGTTGGCAGGGGATAATTAGAATCGATAACAGAACACATTCCAACAGTTTTTAGAATGTTTATCTGTTTGTCTGTTTATTTGACCGCGCATCGCGTGAAAACGGCTGAACGGACTTTGATGAAAACTTCATTTATCTATCGAGAAAATCCCCGACCATATTATAGGCTATAAAAAATTTACCAATAAAGGGGGGTGGCCACTACACTCGATTGAGTTTGCACCTGAATCTTATCGCGCTGCTTAGGAATGAGGTGCAAACTTTTTTCAAACATGTGCGACGACTATCGAGTACTATGATAAACAAATATGAAGGCGCTGAAATTAAAATAATTTTTTTTAGAAGAGGAGGTACGGATATCAACAAATTTAATTGAATAATCGCTGCTACGTTGCTGTTTGGTGGCAAAACGGCTCGCACAACTTTTGAAGATCCCAATAGATTTGGGCAGCACGGAAAGTCCTGTCTGCGGGATATCAAGAAACTGTGATAAAGCAAAACTGACACAGGCCGATTTCCACGCGTGCGTAGCCGAGGGTACAGCTAGTAACATAATAATTTCACCACACATACTCTTTCTTCACTTTCACACCGCCTTTCCCGATCTTGTTCTAGTCTGACCCGCAATTTTCCTGCTAACTTTCAAATATCATCTGATTAGCGAGCTGGTGACTATCATGACCTACGAGTACCTAATGATATCTGGTGTACTGTTGGGCACTACTGAAAATTATCTCATATCTCTTGTTTATTAAGTACAAGTTGTAACAGTGTAATTCGTTTACACAAATTGTAAATTTTATAGTGAAATTAAGGGATAAAATGATAAGGTCAATGCCATTAGTGCCTTTAAAAGGTCAGTAGGCAACCAACCAATCATTCTAAGCCGCAGCTGCTGTCAGCGTTGAATAATCCAACCACGTTTTAGGGTCAATTAAATTCAAGCGACGAATTAATGTTCGGTATTGCCATTTTACAGAAGGACAGAAGCTAAATTGGAAAACTTCGTAGCTGGAGCGAATTAGAAAATTTACAAATAAAAATGAAGCCGAGATAGAAATAAGCGAGTAGAATCCTAATTTGACGAGGCACAGACACAAATATTTGCCCTGGCCGGGATTCGAACCCGGGACCGCCGGCTCAGAATGCAGGTGCAATACAAACTGCGCCAACCGCGTCGTAAAAAAAACAAAAGAATGGTGTTAGCCCTAAGATGAAATATTATAATTATGATTGTAAGATGTCGATCAAATATCATCACGTCACACTCACAATCACATCAGTACGAATATTTTTTCAATTGACAACATTTATCTAATATTTGTGAAAATTAATATATAGGGATCGAGAGTACTTTGCGTCGTGCACACCTTAAAAAATATTTGAATATTATTCAAATATTTATTAATAAATAATTATTATTAGTAAAGATATATAAGGAAATACATAAAATAACCGAAATCTACGACAACATGCCTGCATAGTCTGCATTGTAGTCTTCGACCTATCGGCGAAATAAAATCGGCTGTCAATAATATCGAGCTCAATGTCATTCTTTTTTTTTAATTCGACACCAGACTAAATTAACCTTTCCATTGTGTCATAGTTTTGGAGTTACTACATTTTAGAATGAGTAAAAATTTATTCATAAATAATTTAATAGGATTTAATCTCAGGAAGAATATGATAACAGTGATTACGTTTTTCCTCTTTCTAACTACGAGGAATATAGAAAAATAATTAAATCGTAGTACCTAAGTATGAAAAATATGAAATGTTGTCAATTCTGAATAGATTTTTCAAGTTTGAATAACCGTTCCAAATTAACGATTATCGGCGTGCATAATAAAATTAATTAAGAAACATAACACCAACACCTTGTCCAAATGATGCTCATCAGTTTTGGTAAGTGCAACGACGCTAAGTAATTACTTACCACTTCACACATACACTCCAAGGCAAACATTAAGAAAATTAAAGTTATGTAACGCATTTTAGATACACTAAGTAAGTCGCTTTATGGAAATACAAGGTTTGTTGATCCAGCGCCCTTTAAAACCTGACTGCGCATGTTTCTATTCAAATCGTTTTTATATACCCCAGATAGATGAGGATAAGTTTAGTATAAACAGCTCGCTGAGAACCGACACAGACATACTGCATTTGAATTTGAACTGCATCATTGCTACAAAATTGAAGTTTTGTTGTGGTTCTAGTATAATATGTTTTGTGCCTGGACGCCAGTTGCAAATTGACTACACCGCTGGTTTGCAGCTCTAATGCAGTTACGTCAACAGCGCTAGAACTGCATCCAAACTGAATCTATGCAGCCGGAATGCAGCTAAAGTACTAGAGTTAGTTGAAGATTAAATCAGAAACGGCAATTATAAGTAATGGAAATATATTTTTATTTACAAACATCATTAAATAACAAATAACGATAAACAACAACAAAGAGACAAATGGTCTTAAGTAATAATGGTACAAAACAACCGGAATACTTCATCAGTAAAGGAGAAGTTTTAACAGGAAATTAACAGGAAGTTTAATTAGGGTAAGTAGGACTCTGAACTTGATTCAGGAATAGGTTTCTGGATACGAATAAGCGGCTCAACGTATTATGGCATCGCAGCTCGGGAATGCCTTAGCTGGTCTACGAACTGGCTTAAATGCGATAGGTTCGTGTCTTTGATGAAATTCAAGAAAAAGAGGTGACAATCGATGATATCGGCTGTTGACCTTAAAACACGACATGGGTAGGTGTGGCGCGATGGTAGCACTTGAAAACTTCAAAGGCCGTATCGGCAGCGTCCCTCCCTTTTTTTGTCCTGCATTCCTCCAAAGCCTTTTTGACTCCCGCCTTATCTGCACCTTGCGGCAACTTGGACAAAGCCACGTCAACCTCCAGCCTTCCATCGCGGTTCATAATTCCAGTCTTTTGGAAGAAGCACAGCATGAACTTCTTCAATGCCTCGTCATCTTTGAAGTTCTGCTTCTTTGCCTCGGCCAGGACTTCAGGCTTGACCCCAGATTGCTTCATGCATTCAACGGTATATTGTTGAACCTTGTCTTTTTGTGATTTGGATAAATGCACATTCTGTGAAAGAAAAACCGAATGAAATATCCCACTAAATTAAATTACACAAAAAGTCATTTCTGATTTTATTTAGACTGTTTACTTATTATAGCCATACTATCTCATTAAGGATACAATTTAAATAAAAAAAAAACCTCTCAGAAATGGCAGGAAAAATCTGAATATTACATGATTTAAGCGTTAACAAGTTAACTTTTACAATCCCGGTCACGGCACCATAGTTCGTTTAGTCCATAACAGGGGCCTATTCCAGCAGTGGTCGTGTCGTGTTTAACTGATGGCGGTGATGAAGAAGAAACTGCAGGTAAACATAGCATTTGTCTAGACGATTATGACCTACTTGAAATTTTCAGTAGTATGTCGTCATTAACTTAAGTTTTAATTAAGGGGAAACTCAAGAAAACTACTTTTACTTAGTATAGGAGTTCTTTGACGTCTTGCATAGCAATTACATTTTGCGTTTTATAAGTACTTTGTATGGAATAATGGCTGGAAGTTTATAACTATATTGGTCCACAGGTCTGAGGGCCGGAATAAGTTAACGTTTATACCTAAAGTGATATAAAAATATGCTTTTAAAATACGTGTATACATTAAAATACTCACATTAGCGCAGACTACTGCAACAAAGGCGGCAAAAACGAAAAGAGTCTTCATCGTGGTGTATGAAAGTGATCTCCCAAAGCAGGTGATACAGTTACTGAATGAACTGACCACATAATACCAGCTTTTATATAGATCATGAAGGAAATCGAGTCAGACTATACATAGGTGCGAGGAAATACATATTATGGAAATCGTTATTCTGCTATGTCAGGGTTGACATCTTTCCCGAGGTTCTATAAAATGGTTCTACAAGTCAATATAGGTCATGTTCTTGCTTGCAGTATCAGTAGATCTTGTTTTCACAACTCGTCGCTCTTTCTTGAAGTACCACATTACGGAAGTATTTAAATGCATACCAAATTTGATATCTATCGGACCACGGATAATGTGTATATTTAAAATATATATATATTGTCTCAAAGAAGCACAAAGAGAAATTGAACTGCGTTACCTGGCAGAAAATACGCAAAACATAAGGTAAAATTCGAAAGGTCTCTTGGCTGGTAACTGACTGGTAATCCAAAGGTAGCGGGTTCGGTTCCCGGTCTATATCGACTTTGACCAAGTTACACAATTAAATTTTTCTTTGTGCATTGATCTTTGCATCAATGGCTCAATTTAAAAATGTTGTGTTTCCATATTATCGAATAATAAAACATAACATTGTTTCAAATATTCAACATACCATATTAAACATAGCCAAAAAAACAGACTACAGCGGAATTAAATAAAAACTTATAAGTATGAAACATTAAACTAGCAAACAAAAACAGCATTGAAAACGCGCACTGAAATTGACCTACACAAACTAATCCAGTTATTAAATTATGTAACAAGTTCGATTCCAGTATAAATTAACAATTTCTTGCAAAGGCGGTCGGTCGCCAGTTGGCAGTGACACGTCAAAAGTCAACTTCTAGACTTCATCGCCACCGGCCACTTAGTCGAACCAGTACTATACATATAAATAGGTACAAAGGATAAATAAATAAGAAGCCAACATTTTTATGTGATCCAATGCGATCCTTTGTACCTATCTACATATATACCTACCTACAAAATAAGAAATGTGATATCTCGACAAAAATAGGATCAACATTCATTCTATTCAATATCGAACCATCAACAATGCTTTAATATACTTCAAAAGTAAGGGATTATCAATTTGACCGATGCGTACCGATGTATCTAGATATTAATCATAATTATAGTTAGAATTGCGCCATTTTCACATGACTATGTCCCTCTCTGTGGAAGTGGAAGGCCCACTTAAGCTATTCAGAAGTGTATGTATGTTCGTCCGAGTATGCTGGGCTGAATGACACAGGACCGCGAGCGTGCGCGGCAACATGGCTTTTTACGATGTCGATAGCATCAGGTAGGATGAATCACAAAACATTTCGCGGTCCGCTATTTTTGAAAACGAACATCTCCTAGTAGCCTGCTCTACCAGAATTATTTGACCGAGCTATCGAAGCCTTTCCGTTCCAGCTTGGCCCAAAATGATTTCGTATGTCCGGATGTTTGGAAAGATTTACCTTTTCTGAAAATTTCCGAAAACTTTCCGCATTTTGTGCGGAAGATAAGGAAATTTTCGGGAACTGCACATCTCTACTCTCGCCTAGAGATCGCGTTTAGTGTGATCCGTTCGCAAAAAATCTCGTTGGTAAAGGTACTTAAAAAAATCTACTTTTTTAGAAATTAAACAGACTTCAAAACCATTGATACAAAGATCAAAGTTTAAAGAAAAATTGGAAAATGAGTTACCTGGTGGAAGAGACCGGGATTCGAACCCGGTACCACTGGATTGCCGGTCCAGCGCTTTAACCACTTCGCTACCCTAACTCCCAAGCAACCTAACGAATTTTTCCTTATGCTTGGTGTGTCGATCCTTGCATTGTTTATTTGAAAGGTTTTACACCTTACCTCAATGGCTTAAATAAAAATTGTGATGTGTATGTGTACTGTAGGGATGTAGGCCGGTAATAAAGAAGTATTTGGTTTAAATAAAGATTTCGTCACTGTTGTTATAGTATCTGTTATATTAAGTATCTATAGTTAGTGAGTATCTGTAAGCAAGTGATATCTGTATCTTCATTATCTGTAGAAAAGCTATGTAAGAGTGCAGTTCATTGTTGCATTGAAATAAATCTTCAATTGATTATAAATATCTTTTATTAAAACATGGCGCAGTCGGAATACAACTAAATTTAAAGTTGTGCATTAGTGCTTTTGCGAAGATTACTTGCCAAGTTTATGGTAAATGCATATTGCACGCGGACAACATGGAGGCAAATCCCGTAAAGTTACCACCAAATTTTGATATACGGGGGCAATCGGCAGCTGCAGAGGAAAATAAGAGCAGTATCGGCTAAAGTACAAAAAAATAGTCAACAAAGCAGTGATTCAGAAGACTCCATTTATTGCGGACATGTGAAAGGAACCACAGTTGCTAACAAACAAGATTGTGTAGAAGATATAATAATAGAGAAGAAACCAATTAAGTGCCGTATTGACTCTGGAGCTGATGTTAGTGTCATGCCGATCAAAGTATTTGAAAAATTAGGAACCAGTTTACAGCTGAAACCCTGCAATAAGAACCTGGAATCATTTCAGGGCTCTAAAGTTAATCCAGTGGGAATGGTGAATCTTCATTGCAGGTACAAGGATCTTGAATGCTACGAGAACTTTATGGTAGTGGACTGTAATTCCATGTTATTAGGTCTACCAGCCAGTGTTTCTTTGAATTTGATAAAACGAGTGCATTCGGTCAAAGTTGAAGAGGAAACAGGTAAAGAGAAATTTATTAATGATAATATAGATGTTTTTGAAGGACATGGTAGATTTCCAAAAAAATGTTCAATACCTACAGTCCCACACGCACAAATATGTCATCCTGCACCAAAGATACCGTACAGCTTGCATGAACCATTGCGACTAGAGTTAGATAGATTAGTTAAGAGGGGTGCAATTGTAAAAGTGGAGGATATAGAGTCCACAGCTTGTATCAATAGAGTGGTGATAGTGGAAAAACCAAATAAAAAAATTAGACTGCCGTGACCCCTCCGATCTTAACAAAAGCATTGTAAGGAAACCTAAAACATTGTTGACTCTTGATGAAATTGCTGAAAGGTTGCAAGGAAAACAATTATTTTCTGTATTTGATTTATCAGAGGCATTCCACTGTATACCACTCACCGATGAATCCTCTTGGAAATGCTGTTTCTCAACTCCATTTGGAGTATATAGGTACTTAGTGTTACCGTATGGATTGTCTAACTCCCCTGATCTGTTTCAGGATCAAATTGAAGGATACTTCGGTGACATCCCAAATGTAATAACATGGTTCGATGATATTCTTATTATGGGTAATACAGGGCAGGAACATGATGAAACAGTAAGTAAAGTTTTAAAAAGAGCTCGAGAAATAAGTGCCACATTCAATAAAGATAAGTTACAATATAAACAAAAAGAGGTTAAGTATGTAGGTCAAATTTTTTGCGGCAAGGGCATGAGTAGGTATTGACAAAGTCAGAGTAGAATCTCTATTGAAATTGCAGGTGCCTAGTAATAAAGAACAGTTACAGAAAATGATTGGCTCATTTAATTATGTGCGAAGATATGTACCGGAAATGGCTGAGCTGATGTCACCACTATGCAAGCTCCTTAAAAAAGATGTAGAATTTCAATGGTTGCCACTACACGATAAAGTCTTCAGTGAGCTAAAACAAAGAGTATCATCTGCTCCTGCCCTGTGCTCGTTTAATCCTCGGAAACAAATTATATTGCAGTGTGATGCTTCTCAAAATGGACTAGTAGGATGTTGTTTATTTCAGAATAATGAAAACAATGTGCTCCAACTAGTAGCCTGTGTATCTAGAACTATGAATGATTGTGAATTAAATTATAGTCAAACAGAAAAAGAACTCTTGTCAATCTATTTTGGAACACAAAAATTTCATAAATATGTATATGGCTCAAATGTTGTAGTGCAAACTGATCATAAGCCGTTATTGGCCATAATGTCAAAACCTGTAAGTAAGGTGGGGTCGCCATGACTACGACGTCTTTGCTTAAAATTGTTGAATTACAGCCTAGAATTAAAGTATGTTCCTGGCAAAGACATACACTTTGCAGATATGTTATCTAGGAATAGTCTCAAGATAACTGAATCAGACCCCCAGATGCTAGAAATGGTTCACTCAGTGTCATCATACTTGCCGATGAGTGATGAAAGGAAAAAACAATTCAGACTCGAAACCAATCGAGATAAAACCCTAGTAGAAATAAGTAAATACTATTATAATGGTTGGCCCGAAGAAAATAAAATTTTTAAAAATTGCTTGCCATTTTATAAGCTTAAAAATGAGATATATCTGGAGTCTGGATTAGTTTTTCTCGGTGACAAAATAATAGTGCCTGAATGTTTAAAACAATATGTACTAAAATTAATACATGAGGGCCACTGTGGTATAAGTAAATGCATAAAAAGAGCTAGGCAATTGTTTTATTGGCCAAGACTAAATGAAGATATTCAAAACTTTATAGCACAGTGTCGCACATGTGAAAAATATAGTCCGTCTAAGTCACATGAACCTCTGTCACCCCATAATATTCCAAAAGGGAGATATTTAAAAATTGGATCTGATATACTAGAACTAGCTGGAAAGTCATATCTTGTAATTGTGGATTATTTCTCACATTGGTTAGAGATTAGACCATTATTAAATAAAACATCAAAATGTGTAATTGATGCCATGCAGGAAGTATTCACAAGATTTGGCTACCCCTTGGAAATTGTGGCAGATAATAATCCATTTAAATCCAAAGAATGTATTGATTATTATAAGTCAAAAGATATTGAAATAGTCACTAGTAGTCCACATTATCCTAGAAGCAATGGTATGGCCGAAAAAGCAGTTGGTATTAGTAAAAATTTGATGAAAAAAGCAGCTGAGGATCAGGTGGACTACCGGGATTATTTAATGAATTACAACAATACTCCTTTGTCAGGTTTACTGGTGTCACCATCTCAAATTTTAAATAGCAGACGAGTAAGAACTAAAGTTCCTACCAACTTAAAAGCATTAGAACCAAAAGTAGAAAAGGATATTTATAAATTGTTACAGCTTAAACAGCTACAAACAAAAGAGGTTCATGATAGACGTGTTAATAGGAAAGAAGCTGTTTTTAAAGAAGGAGATGAGATTGTGTTTAAAACTAATAGAGATGATTATTGGAAGAAAGGAGTGATTGTAAAAAAATGTAAAGAGCCTAGATCATATTGGGTTAGAAATTATAATTGTGATAGACCCTTCAGGCGTAATACAAGCCATTTAAAAAAATCAATGACTAAGATTGAACCGATTAACAGAGGTATTGATAATAGTTTCATAGATGTAGAATTAAGAAATAATGATAAAGAGAAAACAGGTCTGATTGACCCATATAACAATTTAGTTGATTGTAATGTAGAAGAGCCATCTGCTCCACCACCTCAGTACTACTGCACTAGGAGTGGTCGTTCTGTAAGACCTAGACAGGTCTTAGACTTGTAGGAGGAGGTGTTATAGTATCTGTTATATTAAGTATCTATAGTTAGTGAGTATCTGTAAGCAAGTGATATCTGTATCTTCATTATCTGTAGAAAAGCTATGTAAGAGTGCAGTTCATTGTTGCATTGAAATAAATCTTCAATTGATTATAAATATCTGTTATTAAAACAACTGTCAAGTAAACGACATATTAAAAATATTAGATTATTCCTCTACGAGACGCCACCAATCAACCATATTAATTATTGTATTTCGGTCTAAAATATATTCCAAATTAACAAGTAAAGTGTTTCCCTGAGCACCACCCCACAGTGCATTAAATAAAACCGGCCAAGTGCGAGTCGGACTCGCGCACCGAGGGTTCCGTACAAACACTGTCCATCCCTAAGTGGTTAAGTTAAGTTTGCACCTGGTATGTATAGCGCCCCATATAAATTAGGTGCAAAGTTAGGTATTAAAATATAAAAAAAAAAAATACTTACTAGATCTCGTTCAAAACAATTTTCGTTGGTAGTTTTTATAGTAATGTACATCATATGTTTTTTTTGGATTTTTCATTTTCTTATTTTAGAAGTCAGAGGGGGGGGGACCAACTTTTTTCCACTTTGGAAGCGTCTGTCACGCAAACTATTCGGTTTAGAAAAATTGGTTGCCTGTAAAGTCGGTATACGGGCGAAAGTTTTACGTGACAACGACTTTGAGTGGTAAAATAATTTTAATGTGAATATTCATTCGTATAGTAGGAAGAAGGATGAAATAATAGTAACAATTTAAAACATTTATTTATACACACTAAGCGCCTAAGCGAAATAGAAGCGCAAGACATGAACCGGTGTGTATGCCTATCTCTCTCACTCTCTCCCTCTCACTCGCTCTCATTGTGAGCGCATAACGTGAGCGGAGCGTAACGCAGTTTCTTGAAGTGTCACCCGGCAAACCAATTTATAAGACGTTGTCACGTCAAAAAAATATTTTAGAAACCTCGATATCATTTTTGAAGACCTATCCATAGATACCCTACACGTATGTGTTTGATGAAAAAAAAATGTTTGAGTTTCAGTTCTAAGTATGGGGAGCCCCCAATATTTATTATTATTTTTTTATTTTTGCATCAAAATCTTAATGCGGTTCACAGAATACATCTACCTACCAAGTTTCAACAGTATAGCTCTTATAGTTTCGGAAAAAAATGGCTGTGACATACGGACGGACAGACGGACAGACAGACATGACGAATCTATAAGGGTTCCGTTTTTTGCCATTTGGCTACGGAACCCTAAAAATGAGACATTACATGTTTCATTTTATGGACTTCAAAACATGAAATAATAAGGGGCAAATAATAAGTTTTAATCTTATAATTTATGGAACAATGTATAGGTTATTGGTTTGTTAGAATTCGAAGTGGGTGCGGTGTCTAGAATTAAGATGTATAAAAATTGGTAAGGGGTACCCAAAACCTATGATGATAGTATAGGTATGTCCATGATATTATAATAGTGTACCTACTAAAGAAGGTACTACTACAGAGTTAGTTGGAGATGAAATTAAAACCTGAAAAAGGAATCGCAGATAATGGTACAGTATCTTTAATTTACTAACATACTAATACTGGTAATATACAAGAAACTAATAACGTTAAACAATAAAAAGGTCGTAAATACTCGTATGCTATGATACTAAGGATGGTGCAAAACTACCGCGGAAAAGGTGATTATATAAAATATTTTTTTATAATTTAAAATTCCGCTTGTTGTCCTCAGGCTCAATCCATTTCATGGGCACGACGGAGGCACTTGAAAAGTTCAAAGGCTGTATCAGCAGCGTTTCTCCCTTTCTTGCATTCGACTAGAATCTTCTTGAGTCCCGCTTTATCAGCACGCTGTGACATGGACAAAGCCACACCGACATTCAACCTTCCGTCGTGGTTCATTACCCCAGTTTTTTGGAAGAAGCAAAGCATAAACTTCTTTAGTTGTTCATCTTCCACGAAGTTCGCCGCTTTAGCCAGGACATCGGGCGTGATGGAGGTTTGTTTCACGCATTCAAAGAAGTATTTGCGAGCATTGTCTTGCACAATCTATAAAGCAAAGAAAATAAATCTGACTGCTAGTAGAGAATAGCATGAGAATAAGTGCCTGGCCACGAGCATAGCTCAGAAGCATCCATAATCCAACCTGTACAACATATCCATAACACCAAGTCTATGACTTTCGGGTAACTATTGATACCAAGGGTAAACAATTACTTTGGGGATAGATGCCTTAGAAAACGCATCCCGTAAATTATTGATTAATGTCATGTTTATATCGCATTTTGTATCTGAATCTCCAAGTATCTTATTCCAGTTTGCTTGAATACAGCCTAAAACTATTTAATTTTAGTAAGGCTACTTAGCTAACGATTTTAGTGAGTGGAAAAGCCTTGAAGTATTTACTCGTAAATAGAGATAGATATTCTCGTTTTCATTTACTAAGTATAACTTATTTAAGGTAAATGCACTGGTAACTTGTACGATCAGCCTTCATACACAGGATTAGCGGGAACAGATAGGCTATCGATGTCGTTTATATGAGTATGTTGGTTTATTATTTAAATTCTATTTTGTAATAAGTATATGGGTATAATGTTAGCTTTCTTACAATTTATTATTAATGCTTATATTTCAAACAAAACGTACATTGTTTTATGAATAAATAACTAATGTCAATTGTTGAAATTAGGATGCCAAGCATTGGGACATTTACCATAATTATTTAGGTAAATAAACCACATACACAATACTTACATTAGCACAGGTCACTGTTACAAATGCAGTCAAAATCAAAACGGTTTTCATGTTGGTGTATGCAAATGATGATCGAAGGCAACTGATTGAGTTACTAAATAAGCTGACCACAAAATACCACCTTTTATACTACAAAGAAAATGGAGTCACGAAGGTACCTATGTCGGTGCAATAATATTATGGAAATAGTTATTTGTTATGCAAGGCTGCAAAGTTGTTATTTGGCGCGAGCGTTGAAATTGAAAGCTGAGCGTAGCGAGGCGTTCAAGACACGAGAAGCTAAATAATTTTGCAGCCATGCGGAACACACAACTTTTCACCTCACTACAGCGAGGAAAATGCAAGATTCAAGAAAAACAACTAAAACATAAAAATAATCATATTTTATTTTGCCTTCTATTTAACACATCAAATTTAAAACATAACACACTCAAATCCAAACCAAATAGGTAAATACGAGAGAAGCACACATATTAAAAATTAAAAGTAATATGGCCGTAATTTGTATTATCGTCGTGTATATTTTATCGTTGAGTTTTTCTTAAGCACTGTTATTATATTTGTATTTGAAACTACTTGACACATTCGTTGTGAATGTGGGAGAATGGCATTCTGGGAAGGATTAGTTGGCCACTCGGAAGTATTTTCCATAACACTTGCTTTGAAAGTTATTGGACGATGGGATCCGAACAAGATTATTTCGGCTTTATCGTCTTTAAAAACGCCAATAGTTTCGGTAAATTACTAATGGTCTTCAAATATTTATAACAAATCCTTTTTCGTTTGAATGCATGGCTTTTAGCATTTAATAATTAACTCTCTTGTTCTCGATATTTCTATAAAGTAAGACAACAGTATGTATTCTCCACAGAATAAATTTACGTTGTTTACGTGAATTGTGAAAACATCCAACTTTTTATTTTTTTCTCGGGTCCGTTCAGAAATTACACTCTTATGTTCCAACTTTTATAACAAATAAATATTAAAATTTGTGTTGTATTTAATATATTTAGTAGTCAAAATATGTAAATGAAACTGAAATACATTAAAACCTATAAACATAAAATAAAGTGTAGGTTATTCGAAGATTTATCGACTGATGAAATGAGGCATGCATTGAAGGAGTCTTAAATATAAAAAAGTTACATGCACCACAGATAATCAAAATCGTCGTGTTCCAAATTCAAATGACTTTTGCACGTTAGTGGATAAAATAGACTTTTGCACGCAGATTTCGCCCTATAAACGGAGCTTTTCCAAGCGAGTGAGGTGAAAAAATATTTTTGCTAGGGTTGACATCTTTCTCGAGATTTATGAAAGTGACACAATCACTCGAAAAATAGTTATTTGTTATACAAGGGGGGAAAGTTGTATTTTACCCGCGAGTGTTTATTTGAAACACGAGCTAGCGAAAGGATCCTATGATTGACCACGAGCGAAGCGAGTGGTTCAAAATAGAATCCTGAGCGTAGCGAGTGTTTCAATACACGAGACGTAAAATAACTTTTCGCCCGTGTATAACACAAAACTTTTCACCTCACTACAGCGAGGAAAAAAGAATAAGGGTTTGTACTATATCTTTGAAAAATATCTGCAATAATCAACCAATTTGCCATTTATTAAAACTAAGGTCTAATTAGCTTTCATGTAGGTATTTTAAACGGGATTTTTCAGAAAATAAGCTCATGTCAAATTTTACTTTAGCTGCGTTGAAACGTCAAAACTCTTTCTCCACATGTGGATAAAAAGCGATTTTCTCAATAGATATCAAACCAACAAACTGGCCTTTCCGAGCTAGTGAGGTGAAAAATATATGGCACATCTGTTTGAGCATTCAAATATTTTGTTCAACGCTATAAAAGAGCATAAGTAGACAACGCACTCTAAAATTACCAACGAATCTAGTCAATCATCCACGTAACAAACTTGCAGTATCAATCAACAATTTATTGATTTAAGAGGCCTTATTCCTTTTAAAAAATTTTTTTTGATATTACGACAAATGTATTGATAATTTTAACCAACTTTTTGAAGTGAATAATACTTTTCCCCTTGTTCTAGGTAGTAACATAGCTATTTCATGCTTTCATAGCGTGTAGTCGAAAATAAGTTGAAAAAACTAATTTTCCGCGTGAATTTTGTCAATTTCGAGTAGTTTTTGAAACAAAAATTATCAATGAAAATTTCAAACTGTAGGTTGCAAATATATACCTACCAATAAATCCCCATAACCCTGTTTTAGGTAGTAACATCAATGATATGTTAAAAAAACATGTTTGATCATAGAGAAAAATGTCTAAACAATCAGCATTTTAAAAGGAATAAGGCCTCTTTAATTTACAAGATGTTCACACATTATAAATAACAAAAGGAGATTAATCGCGTGCATGGTGTCGAAAGGACTGAAGTGGCGGGTTCAGTCACCACGAGACCATGAACGTTAAATCACGTTCGAAACGTCGAGGTAATTAAATAGGGTAGGTGGAGCGGCTGCTGCGGCAGAGACAGCCAAGCGCCGCAATAAGTACGCAACTCTCGGTGATAACTAGCTACGTATTTGCGGCGTTTGCCGTGGACACCCTAGGACCGTGGGGACCGGAAGCAACTAAGCTTTTCAAATAGCTGAGTTATTTGCTTATCCGGTCCTCCGGTGATCGTAGGGCTGGCTCGTTCCTCGCCCAACGCATTGGCATTACCATCCAGCGAGGTAACGCGGTAACCAATGCATAGTAGCGACCTAGGGGATAAATGTACGTATAGTTTAGGTCCCAATAGTTTAAGTTAGGTTTAATTAGATCTTAAGTTTCTTAAGGTTTAGTTTTTTTTGTTTTGGGTTGTTTTTTTTCTCTTATTACATAAACACTTTGAACGTGATTAAGTCCCGTTTTGTTATAGTAAATCAACAATTTCTTGCAAAGCAAGGTGGCCAGTTTCCAGTTGGCAGTGACACGCTAAGAGTCAAGTTCTACATTTAATCGCAACTGGACAACTAGGTCACAACGATTACACCGTTTTTACGCATAAGTAATTTAAATACGTCCATTTTCCTCTATAAAAACACACATAGTCAAAACTAAATGCTGGCCCGATTTTTACGTAAAAATTAACGATTCGTCATAGATTAAAATAACCTATTACTATTGAGTGGTACGGTGAATCCTTATAAAGGACAGAGTGGAACAACAATTGGTTCAAACCGCATCATTACATGAATACTATTCAAAGACCACTAATAATAGGACAATGCCTAATAACGAAGTTTAAAGTACCGCATTGTTGACTACATAATTAAACTCTCCGACCGCATCAGTAAATCTCTAAGAGGTAACGTAATCGAAACGTCTAGGCACTAGATAGGTCGCCGATACTTAGCTATTGGGACGGAGAGATTTATGAGTAGCCCTACTACGGGCCTATAATGTTTGCTTTTATTACGCGATAAATAAGTGGCAAAGCATCCGTCACGTTTTGACAAAATGCGAGTGTCAGTGACAAATGCTTTGTCACTTATTTATCACGTGATAAACGCAACCATGATACGCCCCCAGATATAACCTGATAATGACCCAAGAAATAGTTAAGAAAACTGGAGAGCACGATGCAGGCACGATGGGACAAAGTAAGACCTCAGCACTGAAAACTTTCCAGCTGAATATGTATATGGCAGGGGAAGACTGATGAGTAGTACGAGTTTGGTTTACTACCAGCCGCTGCTTGTTTGTTGCGCGATGCCACTCCATTGTACCTAAGTAACATTGTTTTGGAGAATTTTGCATCTTTTACATGTACCAAGGTAATTAGTTATAACATAAATTTAATCGAAAAAATAATCTTTATTAAGCGACAAACAATAACCAACTTAACCTATAACTAAGAGAACCAAACTAAAACTGATGTCCCCAAAATCACGGCCCGGCGGCAGGGTACCCATTATGCCGGCAACATAACTGCTGAATAGCCATGCTAATCCTAACAATGTCGAATGTTAAATGTAAATTGTTTTAAGTATGATTTACGAAAAAAATACTTACTGTTGAGTCTTAAACATGGTGAATAACTGACCAAAAAGGTTTTTCCTCGCTGGAAGAAAACCCAACGGATTAAACTCATATGGCTTCGGTAGCATCAGTGTCAGTAGCGGCAGTGTCCGCCCACAACGATAATAGGCCTACGAAGACAAGACGGACATTGTAAATCGCTAGTGTTAAGTAACTGAGTATCAGCTCAAGACGAAATTCTGAAAAAGTTCCTGTATTGGTGAGTACAGTGTTTAAAGTTTAATTATCTACCGAATAAACACATGTTATGGAAGGCTGTGGGTACCGATATAAATAAATAAATAATAAATAAATAAATAGATTAATATAAAAATTGTGGTGTGTACCCACATAAAAAAAATCAGACATTAGGTACTATCCTAATATCTTGTTAATGCACGGAATGGACAGTCATCGAATTTAATCTAATTACTTCGCTACGTCACAAAATTAATAGCTTTAATCAAATTGATTAGATGCAACACATATTATTGGGTCAATCCACGTAAAGCGGGCAGTGTTTTGAATTTGTACGTAGAAGAATCAGGATAGGAGACGGAGATTTTGTTTTGTGTCGCTATTTATGAACAAGTTGAGCATTTTAATAGGGTACAATTGTAAAAAAAGCTTCAAATACTTAACGATTTTCGTAAAACTTAACGCCTACCAGTATTTAAGTAGGTACTTGTTCGGAATGTTTTTCTAAACACGAAAAGTGCGGTTATTACCTACTTGGTGGGGCTTGGTGAGAGCGGGAGGTATGACATTATCAATTTCTGGTATTCGATTTTGAAACTTTTGTTCTATAAATACTAATAATTATGTGCTGGAATGTAAATAAATTATGTAGACACAACCGACCAAGCTAGGTTGTTAGTGGTCAGGCAAAATCACTTAAATACTGCCTTTTATCTTTTATCAACTCACGAGAACCCGTGACCAAGCTAATAGAAGGAAACCTAACAGCAATATTCTTTCTAGACATCAAACTATGGCAGATGATTCAGCTCCCCCAGAACCCTCCTGCCAACTCCGCCGACGTCGATCCTCGGGCAACCCGAATTTAGGCCTGAACCTCGAGGTGGGGTACCATGTGAACGAAGGGGGCCCAAGTCAAGGCACCCCGTCTCCTGGATGCATCAAGTTCGCCAGCTCAAGGGATCATCCTTCGTCATCTTCAGCCCTTTTAGAGTTCAGGAAGAAGCA
This sequence comes from Apotomis capreana, assembly GCA_947623375.1. Lineage (NCBI taxonomy): Eukaryota > Metazoa > Arthropoda > Insecta > Lepidoptera > Tortricidae > Apotomis > Apotomis capreana. The sequence goes on from OX392501.1 coordinate 22,320,302, forward strand.
GCAGTCTTTTGATATACAGGTAAGATTTACAAACGGATAAAACGATGATTTCCAGAAAAAACTCAACTAGACAATATAGAAACTAATTAACTAAGTTAGGTATACATTTATAGATGTTCGAAGGTATCATCAATCTTTAAGATGCCAACTGCTATGAATTACTAGTGATTCCGCAATTAAACAGTCAACGCGGTTTTGGGGGGCAAAACCTATCACACAAGCTACGTGTTGATAAAAAATAATAGTTACTTATAAATAAACAGCCTGCAGGGGTCTAAAAATACGAGTGGCCTTGGAGAGACAGGAGAAGGTGCCAAAACCATTTTTAACCTAGTTATACAACGTTGCATAGTGCATTATTCAAAAAGTAAAGAAGAAAGGTAAAGTTGTAAAAAGAAAAAGTTAACATGTAAACAAAAGTAAAAACACATAAATAACTGTGGTACACATCAGTTACTTAACAGAGCTAATGATGTTATAATGTCCCCAAAAAAGCATCCAGTACTTTTTTTGCATATGGCTGTAGACTTTTACAAAGTCTACGAAATAAATGTTTAGGTAGTATATAAGATTTGGTAAATAATAGAAAACAGAAAAAAACTAGAGCATAGATAAAAGATAGTACAGTCGAGAACTAAAATGTGGTCGCATTGGACCCTCACCAACCTATCTGCTACCTAAATCCACATGCCTTGTCTGCTAAAATCCACGTCGATTTATCTACAGATTGAAGAGTGCGAAGAGGAAGAAATACTAATAGAGAGCGATGAAGAAACTGAACCTGGTACTCCTGCACCGAGGGCCGACCGAGCCGTGACGCCCACGCCAATTCAGGATTTTGGTGCCAACGTAGTTTACACTGAAGGTATTTTTTTAAACTCCATGATTAATTTTGACGACGCGGTTGGCGCAGTTTGTAGTGCACCTGCCTACTGAGCCGGCGGTCCTGGGTTCGAATCCCGGCCAGGGCAAATATTTGTATGATATGATGAATTCGAATATTTGTGCCTGGGTATTTATATATGTAGGTATGTATTTGTATAAATTATGTATATTGTGACGACAATATACATAATTTATACAAATACATACTAAAAATAATAAAATGTAATCTGTACTTGAACGGGTTATTTTTGGCTTTTTAGTTTTACTGAAGTCGGTTCTATTTTTTGTATTTTTTTTTTTTTTATATTTATTTATTTAATTTATAACGATAAGATGCTACATAGGTGACTCACGCATTGAAAAGAGCAGGCTCTAGAGGAACCTACAGTTACTGTTCACCAGGCGTTTTAAATGGTAGGTACCTACAGGACCCATCTTGGACGAGTGCGTGATATAGTGAGGTTAAAAAAAACCGAACATGTTATAGGGTAGGTACATACTATTATACAATGCAAAATTGTATTGAAAATCAGTCATCTATGGAGAAGGGTCGTTATTATTTATGAAAAATCTTAACAGCACGATGCAGGAATTGTATCGGCGTACATAGCCATAGTTGATTTTTCTTTCTTTGTCCGCTTAATCGCACCGAAACTAACCGAGGCGCCTTCTATCAATTAATATACTAAGGCTCCCGTGTCGTGTAGTGCGCGCATGGCATTCAAACCCGCGTATAATATAATAATTAAGTGAATAAAGGATTTTGACCTTACAAACGGTCCAGTAGTTTTGAATTTTTGATATGTTGTATAGGATGGTTAGTCAGTTTTAAAATGCAAAATGCACAATTCCCCCCCCTCCGCGCCCGCCGCCATATTGAAAAAACCGGCACTCTCTTCATATTTTTGCTCATATCTTCCTTTAGGAGCATTTTAGCTAGAAGAAAGCTTCGACAATGTTATAGAGAGTTAAATTTACTACATTTTCCATTTTATATTTTGTTTTTAGGACAGATAGTTACGGAGATATGCACATTTAAAAAAACTTAAGAAATTGCAATTTCCAACTCAAAAACAAACTTCTGGATTATATCTTCGTTTAGGAGCATTTTAGCTAGAACAGTGCTTGGGCAATTTTGTAGAGAATTAAATTTACTATAATTGACATTTCAAATTTTGTTGCTAGGATAGATAATTACGGAGATATGTAAAAAATAAAGTCACATTTTCCGAAAATGTATGTAAAAATGGACATGAGTTTTATAAGCAATTATATTTCCTACATGTTTTCATTTGTCCTAGACTAGTCCCTAACTGAATGACAGCGTTCTAAACCAAGAATTTTGAGATATTTTCGGAAAATTCTGTTTTTCCTGTTTTTTAAATGTGCATAACTATCTCCGTAACTAACCGTCCTTGAAACAAAATTTGAAATGTAAATTATAGTAAATTTAATTCTCTACAACAATGCCCAAGCTATGTTGTAGCTAAAATGCTCCTAAACGAAGATATAATCCAGAAGTTTGTTTTTCAGTAGGAAATTGCGATTTTTTACGTTTTTTTAAATGTGGATATCTCCGTAACTATCTGTCCTAGGAAAAAAAATATAGAATAGAGAATGTAGTAAATTTAACTCTCTATAATATTGTCGAAACTTTCTTCTAGCTAAAATGCTCCTAAAGGAAGATATGAGCAAAAATATGAAGAAACTGCCGGTTTTTTCAATATGGCTGCGGGCGCGGAGGGGGGGGAATTGTGCATTTTGCATTTTAAGCACTGACTAACCATCCTAGACAACATATCAAAAATTCAAAACTACCGGACCGTTTGTAAGGTCACACATAGTACTTTAGTCTCTATTCACCGTATTATAACCTGCTCACTGCCAAAGTTACCTCGAGCAGCACTCGGAAATCTCTGTGCCAACGCCTGCATACAAAAACAATTGAATTAAGATAGTCAGTTTTTTGTCTATGAAAGGTTTCGAACGCGAATGCTAGAGCTAATAGTTTTACACCTTGCCTGTGTAACTAATACCTACCTACGAAATTATGTTAAGACGGTGTTAAGGTCAGAGGCACAGCTTATCGTTAAACGTGACTGCAACCGATTCTTATTTTCGGATTTCACTTACACCATTTTCTTTGTGGTGCATCTAAAGACGCTCTCAGGCTCTCAGAACGATTAAATTTCTACTGTGCACCCATTTGAAGATCTGTTTTGGACATATGGTCGACTGGTAGAGAATACCGTTTGTACTGACTTCTATTTTGTGTCAAGTTTAAATAAATAAGCTATTTCCACTTCGTTCGGTTTTCGGAATTTCGGCTTTCTTCAGGGCTCTTTCGCCATAGGCAAATCCCTTCATGTTAGCATGAGAGGTGGTGAGATTTGTTAAAGGATAGTACTTGATCTGATTAAGAAGACATAAAAAAAGAAATGGCACTTTTTTCGCATTACCCGACGTCTTAATTAAGCTACGTCCTGTCGTATAGACTTATAGTTAAAATGACCAGTATATTGGTCCCTACTGAAAGTTCACGTTTTTTACAGGTCCTCAAATATCGGACTTCTTGAAAGTGAAGACTCTAGAACAGGACTGCCTCACAGATGTGTCGGATGCCGATTCGGAGGCTGAGGGTCAAGAGTAAGCGTAAAGCTTACTAAATCCTATATTATTCTTCTACGTGTATATGAATATTATAATTATGTATGTTGATATTATCGCAATAAATAATATGAGCTGTTGATACTTTACCGTTATTTTATTCTACCTAGCTAGGTAGGTTAGGTATGGTATATGCGGAAGTATCTGAAGATGCGTAGACATCACACTAAAATCCGAATTCACTGAACTTGGTTCGGTATATCGAACTAAGTCTGGCGCGATCTGTAATCCTATAACCATCGATATCCCTAGGAGTGCAAAAAGCTATTGAAATCCAATCTGCCATTTTCCAAGATTACAAGACAATTCCTTGTCCCATGCAATATGCAAAAATACCGGGAATCATATTAATCATAACCCCGCAGAATATTATGGCAAGAGTGAATACTATGACTTAACCCTTTGACCGCCAAAGACGGCAAATCACGTCATCGGGAATTCGTGCCACTGACGCCAACGCCGTCTATTGACGTCAAACATTTCAGTGGTCAAAAACATGCGAACTCAATCCACTATCTGTGTTTTTCAACCTCTGTTGATTTTGGAGCACTTTTTTTTTTGGTTTGGCGTCAGTGGCACGGTGAATTGCTTTGCCGCTCGGCGCTCAAAGGGTTAAACCCTGTACCTATTGACAGTGTAAATAATCAGGTGACGTTTTACACTAGAAGGCTTAGGGTGCGTCTGCAGTGAAGCGGAGCGGAGCTTAGACGTGCGGAATCGACTAATCACAAGAGTGAAGCGATTACAGATTTCAACTCAGGTGATTGGTGTATTCCGCGTCTCCGCACCGCCTCGCTTCAATGGAGACGCACCCTAAGCCTTCTAGTGTGAAACGTCACCTGATTATTTGCACTCTCAACGTACAAAATGCCTCGAAGAGAATGTGATAGGTATTGGTACAAGTACCTAATCATAATCTATCATCTACGAAAAGACGGCTACTCACATACTTTTAGAGGCATTTTGTACATTCGTGCACGTTGAAAGCGTGCTTTGGCTTAATCGCGCTCTTGATTAACCTATTGAGCGCTAAAGACGTCAAATCACGTCGACGGAATGGTAACCATTATAATGGCGGGACCAGGTCCCGAATTCTGTCAATTCATATTGCAGTGTTTAGTACTGAATTGGTACTATTTGCTACCTTTTGTAAACACTACTAAACACTGCAATATGAATTGACAGAATTCAGGACCTGGTCCCGCCATTATAATGGTTACGACGGAAAGCTGTGCCCCAGGCGCCACGACGTCATTTGCCGCTATCCCCTGTCAGCTTGGCGTCTAGGATACAGTTCTCCGTCAACGAGCTGGGCGAACAAGAGATGTCCTCGGAATGAATCGAAAGATTCGAAACAAATTCAATATAAAGTACGATTGCGATCCGGGTTTGGGTGAAAACCGAGAGGTTCTTATCTGGATCGCATCAGAGCGAACGAGACAGGTATAAAACACGAATCGCACTCTGCCAGCTCACGCACTGATAGTTTACTGCAACCCCACGGTCAACTTTGATGAGCACTATGGTAAAATCACATAAGTCCAGTGATGAATAGGTTCAATCAAATCAAAGAATATGGTCATAATTTTAGATATTTTATTGCACTTTTATCAAGTAACAATCTCTCTATATTAGGTCTATGAATACAATATGTATAAGCTCAATTGCTAAACGTCCATCAAAATTAACGCCGTGATTGCCTTGAATATCTTGGAGTAAGAAAATGACAACATTTATAACAATTATGGCTATAACCTTAATGACCGTTTGTGCAAGTGAGTGATAGCAATGTGTACAGACTTTTTTATGTACAATATTTGGACCGAATTTTTAATAATAAATCCAGTAAGTATACAATATAAGGATTCAGAAAACGTATATAAAAATAGTTTAATGATAATGTCAATAATTGTGATAGCGTTTAACGTACTATGAGCTGCAGAATTGCATGGCCCTGCATTATATGAATACGTTACTCCTGTGAGATTTAAAAATATACCAATATGTTCAGTAAAAACATGACTAGCTGACACTTATTTCACTTTACTTGTATGTAATACGATATACGTCATATGTATCGCATTAGACCAATTTATGAGTCGCAACGGAAACAATGTACGCTGTGAATGGCATGAAAAATATAAGAGATATCCAATTAAAACTGTACAGAATATTCAGGAACCTTACCGTTGAGTTAGCAAGCAACAGAAAACGGTCCAGTATAAGAAAATAAGGTATGACACTCGGGCTAGTGAGACTTTCTGCGTCACTGAATAGTTGCCACTTTATGGTACTTAACAAAATAATTATAAGCCGCCATACAGTCCGGCCAAAAAGAGTAGAAATTAAAAAGTGGCAATACTATAGTGTCCTCCTTTTCTAAACAATATAAGAAAACGGGGAACACTACAGTATTGCCACTTTTTAATTTCTACTCTTTTTGGTCGGACTGTAGTTGCCGCCAGTCTTACAAAAAAAAATTATAATTATGCATTTATGCATTACGATTTCATGTTCTTTGACTTCGTTTAATTTTGTCATAATAATTGATTTAAAGCACTCACTATTTCATGAGATTCATACAAGTAACAAGGGAAAAATAATCGGGGAGTTAATACTGATTAGGCATCGGAAAAACAGACGCTTTTATACCTAAACTTTGGCGGCGGCTTTGTTGTTCAGTTGTAGGTATAGGCGGCTTTGGTTGAGGTATGAGTGAGATAGCAATAGAATTTTGTCAAATTTAGGTAAACATCCACCTGAATTTCCGATCCCTAATTTATGATACACCACTGGACCAACCAACCACTCATAGTGTGCTGACGTGACCTTTGATGTCGTCTGTCACTCCGGATCGGCATACCTTATTTTCTTATACCATGGATTATACTTTGTGCAATACAAAGTACTCAGTCGGACGCAAATATCCAAATCTATACAGTGTGTTACCGCCAAGCAGGCTTTTCTTAAAGTGGAGTAAAGTAACATAGATCTTTAACGTATCCATGACCTTAATTTAATTAATGAACTTAAATTCAGGCTTTATTAACTTTTTTTAATTGCCAGTTATGTACAGTGAGTAAATTGACAAGTGAGTGTTAAATGACAGCGAGATATGAGTAACGACGCTGTACACCCACTACATTGAATGTGCGGATTTAAGAAATTTAATTGTGCAGTTAATTTACATAATTATGATTAGCTAATACATGCAAACAATTACTAATGGATCATATTATTATCAGTTTTAATAAATGCCTGCATGCCGGTAACAGGCTGTATAGTATAGTTGAATAGGTGAATAATTCAAATGAGTCCTCGGTGCTGTAAGGCGGCGGTGGTAGTGACAACTTTCATCGTGTCGTTCTGCTCAAACAGAGAGTCAAGACGGGCTCACTACGGCTCCGCCTTCCAGCTTTTTTCATGCAAAATCAGCCGGTGTTCGGGGCCACTCCTAGGTACGCAGTGTCGACCACTTTACAGAAACAACCAATAAAATCCATACTTATGCGAAGATTAAGAAAGCACCTTCTACTGTTTTGTTCAGTGTGTATTTAAAAGCTAGCCTATTGCCCGAAGTCGAAAGCGCGTATTTTGTCAATCTAACTCGGCGTCTCTTTCTTACACAAACCGAACGAGGACAAAGTTAAATGATCGCGATATAATATTGCAAGGTGTGATCAATATTTACACAAGTTTGATGATGGGAAAATGTCTATGTACAGTGAAGTCGAATTCCGGCGGCGTCGTCGAATCCCGTTTGTGGCCACCGGCTAATAATTTTAATACTACGAAATTTGTTTTGGATACTTTTAGGAGATCCGTTATCTGAAAGAATAGAAATAAACTTTAGGGATCTGTAAAAATTGTTAGACAAGGATTATTCATTTATGAAATTTATTCATCTACTGCACAAACTGTAAAAAGAGCAAGACCAACATTTGCTCAAGTCCATTTTTAAATAAATATCTGAAAGAGTGGATGTAAATACAAAGAAGATCTTAAAATAAATCATGAAAAACACCAACGTACGAGTAGATAACATAGATCTTACTTAAGTTATCGTATTAAATGTTGTTATTTGCATTTTCTTTCTGTCTCGTCTGTTCTACGGAAAATATGATTATACTTACCTCTTGGTCTGGCGTTGTGATAGTTTCTAATAGAGATCTGGCTTGCTGAAAGTGTTTGCAGCCCCCTAAATATAGTATCACAGGATTTTCGTGTCTGCAACAAAAGGAAACGAAAATATGTCAATACACTACCATTGTCTTCTTTGTTGACTTTGAATTATATTGTTACGCCGGTAGGTTAGGTCAAAAACTTTGAATGTCAATTTCAGTGCTTTAGAGGCGTTTTCAGCAGGCTGAAAAGCCATTTCAGGCCGTTTCAGAAGTTGCTCTATCACATATCTAAAGATCGGAATTTCACCCAAGTTGCCGTCGTTTTCAGGCGCCTGAAACATGTTTTCAGTCCGTTTCAGGGCACTCTCTATCAGATGACGCCATAACCTGAAAACCCGTTTTCAGGCGTTTTCAGGACCCCTTATGGGCCTCTGAAGCACAAATCATTATATGGCGAAATTTCCAGTAGGAGTGACAGAGATAGCACTAGTAGAAAGAGATAGCTATGCTCAGAACATTCGAGAAGTGTGTAACAGAGATAGAACTACTAGAGAGAGATAGCTATACTCGGAACATTCGAGAAGGGAGTGACAGAGAGTGCACCATTAGAGAGAGACATCTATAGCCTAGAATGTTCTCGGCGCTCACACTGGACCTTACTGGAATATTCGCGCTTTATGTGGACAACGCATCGAGAAAGCGGTTCCGCGGGATATAAAAAGGCGCCGACGGCCGGCGCAAGTTAGTTACATCTTAACTGCGAAACAGTGCGAGTACAAGGATAATCGAAGAGAAAGACTCAAGTGATTAGTGCGCTTACAGTACAGTTCGTGTGAATAGTGAGTGCGTAATTTGTGTAATAGTGTGTTTGTGTTAATTAGAGGATTTTAAGTACAGTTCGTGTGAATTGTAAGTGGGTTATTTTGGTAATAAAGTGTGTGTTTTTATTTGTGGATTAATTTGTGCTTTTCTATCAAATACGAACCCCACGCTCGTAACATTTGGTGTCAGAAGTGGGATAGAAAATGCCGTTAATGCCACGAGAAACCGAGCCGAAAGGAGTGACGACGCGAAGCCAAACTTCTGGATCTGGAGACTCGACGCCTGGTACGTCAGAATCACCTTCTCCAACTGCACAAGGTGTGGATCTCAACGCCATATTCGTCCTCCTAAAGGAACAGTCCCGAATCCTTCGGGAACAAAAGGAACAACAGGACGAACAGGCGAGGAAACAGGACGAACAGGCGAGGAAACAGGAGGAACAGTCCCGTATGCTTCGTGAGGTGCACGAATCCACGACTGAGTGGAAGAATGAAATGCTTGAGGTACAGGAAAAACTGGCCGACATGGACATAAAGTTGGATAGTCGAATCCATGAGGTGAACAGGGAAATAGAGGGCTTCAAAGAAAAGGTGCGAACTGTCAAGGAGGATGTTGAAACCTATAAAAACCGCCTCCAAAAACTAGAGATTAAGGTGGCGAATGGTACGAGTACCTGTGTACCCGACGCATCGGTGGCCGGAGGCGGCAGGTTCAAGGTGCCCCCCTTTGATGGTAGCTCATCATGGACAGCCTACAAGCTACAGTTCGAGTCTGTTTCCCAGGCTAATGGCTGGACTAAAGAGCAAGCCAGGACAGCACTGACGTTGGCGCTGCGCGACGAAGCCCTTACCATACTGGAAGCTCTGGGAAACGACCGGACGTACGACCGCCTTCTAGAAGCCTTGGAGGCCCGATACGGTGACAGTCACCTGGAGCACGTATACCGAGCTCAGTTGAAGGACAGGGCGCAAGGACGTAACGAGTCCTTACAACAGTGGGCCCTGGAAATAGAAAAGTTGGTCCGGAAGGCCTATCAACGCACGTCAGCATCCTTTGTGGACAGTATGCTGGTGCAGGCCTTCATCGATGGGATCCGGGATCTGGAAGTGAGGGCAGCCGTGAGATTGGGTCACCATGGGAGCCTGAAAGAGGCAGTAGCCCACGCTCTCGAAGTAGAGGCGGTACGGCACGACTCATTTAGGCTTCAAAGGGTACGAGAGGTGTCGGCTGGGAAACCGGTAGATCCCCGCCGTGAATTCGGGCCACGTTGTTACCAATGTGGAGAATGTGGGCACATACAGTCAGGCTGCCCGAAAAGGAATAGGCGAGGAATGTTGACTGGGAAGTCGGTATCTCCTCAGCGCGAATTTGGACCACGTTGTTATCAATGTGGAGAACGTGGACATATACAGTTAAGCTGTCCGAGAAGGAATAGACGAGGCGTGTTGACTAGGAAGCCGGTAGCTCCTCGCGGCGAATCCGGACCACGTTGTTACCAATGTGGAGAACGTGGACACATGCAGTCAAGTTGTCCGAATAGGAATAGGAGGAACAGGGATCCAGCTTCAATAGTAAGGGCAATGGGCCCCTTTGGGTCAGTACCACAACGGGTAAATGCTGACGCTGTATCACGAAGACCTTGTGTGGATAACGATGAACATTGCTTAAGACGAGATGACAAGGAATGTGTTCGAATCCGAATGTTAAGAACTGTTACCGGCAGCGATGAGTGGAGTGATGAAATAATGCAGCAAGCGCAACAAGAGGATCCCGGCGTGAGACCCATTTTCAATTGGATTAGTACGGGTGCGCCTAAGCCAAGATGGTGTGACGTAGCTCCGATGAGTGCGGTAACAAAAAGTTACTGGGTACAATGGGATAGCTTGGTTATGCATAATGGTGTGCTGTGCCGGTTGTGGGAATCAGCAAATGGGAAGGATGTTCATTTGCAAATCGTTGTCCCAAGGAAAAGAGTGAGAGATGTTTTAAGATCCTTCCACAACGGAGCGTCTGGTGGACACCTAGGAGTCAAGAGGACCCTAATGATAATTCGACAACGTTTCTATTGGATGAACTACCGAGAAGATGTAGAAAACTGGTGCAGAAGATGCACTAGGTGTGCATAAGACGATTTACTGTCATTAAGTACAAATGGAAAATCGTCCACTTGAATTGACCATATGGAATTTTGACCAAACTACATTTCGGCCGAAAAGTAATTATGACCGAATATCTTTTCGTTAAAAAATAATTAAGTCTGAATTGAATTTTGTCCATTATAAAAAATGTGCAAAATTTTATGCGTACAAAGTGAATAATGTCTACTATCAATTTGGACCAAAATGTAAATTTTAGCCCAAAACGAATTATGTCCAAAATTATTTTTGTCCACATATAATTTCGTTGAGGATGAATATAGTACTTATATGCCATCTAGTGTGGAATAGCAAAACTCGTTTGTGACATTTTTCTAGACAGTTTTTTCTTGAAGTGGTGAGTAGCGGAACTAATTACATGTCAATTATGCTATGTCCATACCGTCGCTGGTACACGCTTAGATATACCAAAAAAGTAAATATAGGTCAAAAGGAAAATTTAAGGCCAGTTTGTACTCGTGTATAATTTTATCTCTTGCTTATACTTTATGGGTAAGAGCGAAAAGTAAATGTTAGGTTGATATCCTTATTTTGTATTTTTATTTCTAATATTTTTTTTGCCCACTTTGTGTACGTTAACGATTAAATTATCATTCTATTCTACTCTATTCTATATCCAATTTGATGCGACGTGTATTAATTTACATTGCACCAAATAAATGCATTTTTCATAGAAAACTATCGTTAGTCTCAGACATATTAAAATACTTAAACGGGTTTACTCACGTCGTAGAAGTCGAATAACGCTCGACATGTTTCGAATCGGTACGCGATTCATCATCAGGAGAGACGATCAGTCGCGGCGGCGGCCAAACGAACACTGAGTAAACCCGTTTAAGTATTTTAATAAATGCATTTTTATTATTTCTCATGTATAGTTCAGTGAGGAAAAAGTATTTTTAGAAATGCACCACTCATAATGATCAGTGCGTATCTTTATGAGAATGTATCACTAATCAATTACCATTTACAGCATTTTTAAGGAGTTCATTTGGCGATAATTTACATGTAAAGTAAGCAAGCATTTTACCTGATTTTAAAATAAAACCATAAGACATTACTTGCAATTTTTTTTACTTTAGGCGCTTAAATTAAGATGGCGTCACAACTTCGTATATTCAAAATATAATTAGAAACTGAGGGTGCTAGGTTAATATAGAATTTCCATACATTTTTTTAGATACCATACGTATGCGTATTTTATGAGTAGTTATCGAAATATCACGGCGATGCTCCCCAGCAGGACCACCTTGCAATCACATTTACGTCGAAACTATTGATATAGTTTTTTTTTTGTACTGGCACTAGAATTTTAAAAAAAATATATAGAATTTTTTCTATATGTTTAAATTCATCAAAGCCAAGGAGAGCATGACGTAATCTAATGGCTCATGGACAACATGCCGTCACTCCGCTAACGCCGAGTGGACTCAATTTATTTTTGACAACCTTATTTCCTATCCGTAAGTTACATACTTAGCTATTAATGGGCAAGTATAGTATAATAACTAACTTTGGGAAGGCCTTTGTCCAGCAGTGGACGTCTATAGGCTGATATGATTCCTAATACCGGTAACGATCCCTGCTCTGACAAGGTTGTGAAGGTTGTGAAGGTTGTGACAAGGTTCTATAGTGGCCTAGAAATCAAATTTTTTGACTGTACGTATATCGTCGTCTAGTCAGGGACCGGAACCCCTTACCCATAACCCGGGTTACCTTAGGGTTTTGAACGGGTTTCTTATAAAGCTGATTATTCTAAACCCCTACACTTAGGTAAGCGTTGAAACGGCTTACCGCTTAACACAATTAATCTCTTCGATCAGGTTAATTCGGATTAGCGCTTACCGACATTAAAAACCTCTGAAACGCTTACCGCTTCATGCGCTGATTGTATATGTGCAAGTTTTTTCAGACATTACGTAAAGCACGTGTAGATTATTATGGAACACACTAATATTCAAACAAAAAACTAAAATGACTCTCACGTGCTTCAATAGGTGGCATTTGTAAAAATATCTAAACCTTTGTACATGAAGCCATTCTAAATGGAGATGGAGCATAACAAAATATAATGTGTAAAATTGTAAACTAGTAAGATCTTATTTTATTTTTGTAATACTTGTTTACATTTATGTATAATTAAAAAAAAAATACGAAAACGATGTTTAACTCCCATGTGGCACCCACTCCATTTAAAGTTGGAGACTGCGCTTGAAATTGTAGACGCCAAATATATATCTCTTGGACAAACGATCCAGTTGGGTAGGTCGAATTTCGAAAAAGAGGTCACTCATCGAATCCAACTCGGATGGGCAGCGTTCGGGAAGCTGCGAAATATCTTCTCGGCCCATAGAGCGCAGTGTCTTAAGATGAAGGTTTTTTAACCAAGGTGTGTTGCCAATTGCCATTGATGACATACGGTACTGAAAGGTGGTCGCTTTCAATGAATGGGCCTCATAAGAAGGCTCAAGGTTACTCAAAGGGCAATGGAGCGAGCTATGCTCGGACTTTCCTTGCGGGATCGAGTCCGAAATGATGAGATACGCTAAAGAACCAAGGTTGTAGATATAGCTCAGACAGTCGCCAAACTTAAGAGGCCTTATTCCTTTTAAAAAAATTTTTTTTCATATTATGACAAATATATTGATAATTTCAACCAACTTTTTGAAGTGAATAATACTTTTCCCCGTGTTCTAGGTAGTAATACAGCTATTTCATGATTTCATTGCGTGCAGTCAAAAATAAGTTGAAAAAACTAATTTTCCGCGTGAATTTTGTCAATTTCGAGTAGTTTATGAAACAAAAATTATCAATCAAAAATTCAAATTGTAGGTTTTAAATATATACCTATAAATCCCAATAGCCCTGTTCTAGGTCGCTCGTTCCCTAAATATCAGAATGGCAAAATACTAGATTGCACAATTTACCGGATTTCTGAAATACCAGATTTCTACAACACCAGATTTTCTGGTTACCGTGTTTCTCTTATATCGGGTTGCAAAAACAACTTATTCTCAATACACTGTATTTTATTTAAAACCTAATTCCCATAATACCAGATAATGAAAACACCAGGCTCGTAAAGCACGATGTACTTGAAACACCTAGTTTCTTAATCTACCACTTACTCAATATACCAGATTGCCAGTTTATTTAATTCCCAACACACAAGATGCTAATTATACTTGATTCCCGAAAGCTTAAATTCCTAAAACACCAGATTTATACTTTAGTCGATTACATAAGTACTGATAGAAAAAAAAACTATTATAAACAACAACATTTTATTGTAAAATTTATTTACTAATTTAAAGTTGGCAAATACTACTAGTTTTCTATAAAAGAAAATAAGTTAACCCTTAAATTGGCACACCATGATAGAACATGTTTTTATTTATTTATTTAGGGTTCAGTTTAATGTTGATTTTGGGATATTTAGAGGATAAGTACCTAAAACAATTTTTAGACTGCGACAAGTTAAGGTATAATAACCTAAGTGAAGTGAAAATCCCCAGGGGATTAAATGAGGTATTCCATGTTATTGAGGATGGCAATGAAGAAAAACTGATAATTTTTTGCTCTAATTACGTCAAAGACATTGTGACAATTGCAACGAGTGGTTCTTACTACACAGCCATTTTATCAATTGTATATACTCCACCTTGACTACTATACAGACGAAAAGAGCGTCAATATAATTCCAGTCATTTATGCCTTATTGCCCAATAAGTCCAAAAAAATACATATAAACGATTTTACGAAATTGTTAAAAATAGACTGAATGATAACATTGTGTCATTCAAAAGTGACTACGAAATTTCACAAATGAATGCTGTGAAAGACGTTTTCCCCAATGCCAAAATATCGGGATGCTACTTCCATTTCAGTAGGGCGATCTGGAAAAAAGCAGAACGACTCAAATTATTAACAAACTATAATGGAAGGAACATTGCGAGATTTTGTTAAAATTTCCCTCTATTGCCACCTGAATACATCGACGCCGCATGGCGTGACATTGAGGAGATTGCGAATGACGCAGCTATAATGGCATTTAAGCGTTACTTTGTAACGACCTGGCTCAGCAAAGATTATAATATGATCAGCTGTGCGAATGACAAAAATAGAACAACTAATGCATTAGAAGGATACCACAGAAGATTGAATTCAAAGATGTCGAAGAAACCTGGTTTTTTAAGTTTTGTTTTATTTTAACACAGGAAGCAAAACATTATGACACGATAATACTAAGAAGCTTTTTTCAGCCATTAAAAAAAAAATAGGAAAACTAAAGATATGGCATTTGACAAAAAATATATGAAATTCTTACGAGAATTAACCAGTAATGCTATAACACCAAAACAGTTTTAAAAAAAAAATGTACTAACACGACTATTATTTTAGTTATTTATTCATATATGATATGATACTTACTTGATGATTACTAAGTGAGATGCAGATAGGTATTTTAATTTAATTATGCATTACGTATTGTATTCTCTTATAAAAGAAATAAAAACCCTTAACATTAAAAAATAAAAGATTTTTTTTTACATTATTTATTTTAACAAATAACCAAAGAATTAAGAATATTTATTTTCAGATAATAAAATTCATAAGTTATTAGTGATATTGGTTGGCTTACTCTACGCAGTCCAATCCAATATTAAGTCGGAGATTGTGGATAAATAACTTTAACTATATCATGTTTATTCTTAAAAGCATCCACTATTTTTAAACAATGTCGATATACTGTAGTCCTCATACATGTCGGTACATGTTTTAACTCTTCCATAATGAGCAGTCCGAAATATCCATTTCTCTTGTCGTCTCCACCATCCATAGAAGAGCAGTCAAGGCAGTTCGTTGGCGTTGACATGTTGCCAGAAGGTGATAAGGATGAGTTAACCTTGCTTTTTTTTCGAACTGGTGATGATAAAATGCTCTGAGAATATTTATCACTGTCTGGACTATCTTCTCGTTTATTCATATTTATCTGCTTCAATTGACAGAATACTTTTGACAGAATGTCAAGAGGTTTTTTTTTTAAATGAGAAGTGGCAGACTGTTTTTACTTAAGCGGACATTGTAGAAAACGGGCTTTAGAACACAAATAGTGGGCATTATAGGAAGCATACATCGTAGGCATAGGACATCACAAGGAACGGACATTATAGGAAGCAGATCAATTTTCGAAACGGACATAATAGGAAACGATCATTCTAGGACAGTGGCATGATAGGAAACCATTTGCTGACATTATAGGAAAGGGTCATTTCTTGGAAGAAGACCAGTAAATTATAGGACCAGGGCTATATAAATTCACAAGACTGGTCTATGGATTATCTAATCATCATCATCATCATCTCAGCCATAGGACGTCCACTGCTGAACATAGGCCTCCCCTTTGGACTTCCATATATACCGGTTGGAAGCGACCTGCATCCAGCGCCTTCCGACGACCTTTATAAGGTCATCTGTCCATCTTGTAGGTGGACGTCCTACGCTGCGCTTGCTGGTCCGAGGTCTCCACTCGAACACTTTTCGGCCCCATCGGCCATCTGCTCTGCGTGCTATGTGGCCTGCCCATTGCCACTTCAACTTGCTAATCCGGTGAGCTATATCGGTCACTTTAGTTCGTCTACGGATTTCCTCATTTCTGATTCGATCACGTAGAGACACCCTGAGCATAGCCCTCTCCATTGCTCGTTGAGCGACTTTGAGCTTTGAGATGAGGCCGATAGTGAAAGACCACGTTTCGGTGCCGTAAGTCATCACTGGTAACACACATTGGTTGAAATTTTCGTCTTGAGGCACTGAGGTATGTCGGACGAAAAACAAAATACTTATACTAAATGAACAGCATTTTGTCTTTTATTTCCGACGGGTGCTCACTCAAACCAACTCTACTTTTCTCTCTAACTAACTCTAGTAATCTAACTAACTAAATGTTACTGATTTACGTAGTCCTTGTTTTAGAGATCTAAAATAAAGCACTACGTAAATCAGTAATTTTTTCAATGAAAAAAATGGGGTCTATTTCGTTGTTACGTAAACGATTTAAATATATCTCATACTCTTCATCGAACATTATGTCAGTGAGCCGTCTGTTTTTTTTGAAAGAATGAAATAGACTGTGTTTTACAACACAGTCGAAATGCTTTGATTCCTTTCTCATCACTTCTAAGAACCGAAACAAGTTCGGATGACGGGGAAGTTTACCATTTAGGCGACGGTGCCACCCCTCTACTACATTCGTAGTGCGGTGTTTCGTATCAGAACAACTTAATAGTTTCAAAGGATATTTTTGGAGCCACTGTCTTTCTACGTAACTCTTAAATTGTTGCATTTCGGCACAATCGGGACTACCATTCAAAATTGAGAGCCAAGCATCTCGAATGTAGTTCTCAGGCAAGAGCGGCAAATAAGACGTCATTTTTGTGATCTTCTTCCCATCCGCTATGGATGTAAGCCCAATTTTTTCTGATTTTTTGTTGACTGCCTTTTGGAAGTGATAGAAGCACCCGTATATGTTCGCATTCGGATACACGAATTGGACTGCGTTCATGATTGCAATTTCATAATCACATTTAAAGTTCGAAATATTAACTTGCATTTCTTCCTTTAGCAGTTCAAAAAAGCGCATGTATGTAGTCTCGCATTTATCTGGGAGTAATGCGTAGACTGTTGGGATGGTGTTGATGGTTTTGCTATTTGAACCTACATCCACATGTAAGCTGAATATTTGATAAAAAGGCGGTGGCACAGATTTAAATGTCCCATCTGCAAAATAAAAGCGATCTGTTTCATCTTTGATTGCTTTTAGGTAATCTCTTGTTAAATTAGAACAAAAGATAAGAATCTTTTCGTCTGTTCCGTCGTCGCAAACTAAAAAATTTTCTGCTAAACTCGTCGGAATATAAACATCTGACACCTTTGTGAACTTTAGCTTAGAAGTATTCAGTGCCCTCTTTCTCAATTTTGTGAGTCCACTCTGGACATCTTTAAAACGTGGTCTCGTGTTTAAGTCGCCGATGTTTATATTTTCTACATGATTTTCGAAGGACTCTTGAATTGGTGTCAAGCTATTTTTTATATCTTCTTTGCACTTCGACATGGCTATAAACGCTTCATTTTTCGCAAAACTTTGCTCACACGCGTGACTGCTACGACGCACCACTTTTTTTGGACTTTTGGCAACTACCGATACCGTTGCAGTACAATCGCTTCTGTTAACGCATCTCCACAGTTGCGTACCACTCTTGTTCGGGTTATTATTATTTAGATTATAACGATATCCATTTTCTAGAAGTGTGTCTCGTCCTCTTTGATTTTTCAAGATAATTATTTGTCCCGGTTCGTCCATTCTGACACAATTTACGTTTAAATTTGTTGACGTAAAAGCAGTGAATAACGATTCAGTCTATGACAGAAAGGCACTTCATTTGAATATTAAATAAGTGGCCTGTATGAATAAACACCGAGACCAAAGAAGACATGATTCCTGTTTCTACAGTTGAATAGAAATAATATGTACAAATACAAAATGCTTTATTGCACACCAGAAAAGTTTACAAAATGAAAATAGGAACAATAATTTTAACAACGATAGACAACCTACTGTGCAAATTTCAACTCACAACGTTGATGAGTCAGTTAGTCAGGACACTTGAAAGAAACACACAGGACGAAAGTGTGTCTGTCTGTCTGTCTGTCTGTCTGTCTGTCTGTCTGTCTGTTACCTCTTCACGCTAAAACCGCTGAACCGATTTAGATGAAATTTGGTATATACATAGTTTCAGTCCCGGGGAAGGACATAGGATACTTTTCATCCCGAATAAATGTAGTGTTCCCGTGGGATGAGCGGGTAACACCGCGGGGCACAGCTAGACGCAGTCGTATATATAGATTAAGATCCTTTAGAACAACTTGAGCCCCAAATTTCATAAATATAGGTTAAATAGTTATTGAGATAGTAAAGTCCAAACTGACTGACTGACTGACTGACTGACTGACTAGTAATCAAAAACTTAAAACAAACACAGTCATTCGAAGGCCATGTCTGCGTGAGCGGGTGCCTTAATCGAAGGCCTCGCCACGCGGCGTCTTCCAGCACGCGGTTTCCACTCCAGAACCTTTCTGCCGCATTATGTATTATAAAACTAGCACAGTCATGTGCTAAATCTCCATGAGCAGATGACAAAAATTATGGCCTTCCTCGCTGCGACTTCCGGTACACGGCCCCCGCTCAAGAATATTTCTGTCCCAAGGTTCAGTGAGCGATCTCAGCAGGCGACATTTTTAAATGGGACGCAACTCCGCACCGAACAACGATCACAAACGAAATGAAATGTTCGGCGAAAACGAAATACCAAAATGATCAGGGCGGTGATACGGTGCTACGATACGGATAGCGTCCAAACTACTGCACGCCGAAATCATCGGTGCGGCGATACGCGACGAGGATACGATACGGCAAGTGTGGACGCGTTTCTTCGCGTGACGGCGCAAATGATACGGAGTGCCCGCAGTGAGCGTCCAAACAGGACGATACGCGGTGAGGATACGCGACGGGGATCGGATCGGCAAAATGATACAAGTGTGGACGCAGCCTAACACATACAAAACGACTACTTAATGCATAGACGGTGGCGCCAATATCAATTTACACATTTTATTTAACGGTGAGGGCCAATGTTCCCGATAACTAACAGAAATGAAACATATCTCTATTTTATAGGTCTTAACAACATGATGTTTTTTCACTAAGACAGCATTCGGCTTAAGCATGGTGTTTTCTTGGAAAATCGTATGGAAGTTGGCCTATTGAACGTCCCGTGATAGTTTTCATTTTAAATGTTGCAGTAACTAGTGTAATCTTATTATTACAGTATTGTAGTACTTAAAACTTGATTCATGTGCAGATTTTTTATTTCAGTAAACTTGCATATGCTTAGTATTTAAGATTTACTGTCATTGCATGGAACACATGGGGAGTATTTTTTTTTAACGTCTGTCTAGCCTTAGCATTAAATATATTTAAAAGCGTTGTCTATGGGCAAAAAATTATAAAACAAAAGTCACCTGTCACTTTAAAAAAATGTCAAGTCTTCCAAAAGTTGTAAAATTGAATTCACAGTGAGAAAATGCTGTAAAAATCAAATGTTAACCATAATACCGGTACGTAGATATTTTAAATAACATTTCTTTATAAGGTGTCAACGATTTATGTATTTGCCGATGGACCTAGTAAGATTTCCATTTCAACCGTATTTCTATTCTCGGAGAAATTAAGTATACCAAACAGAACCTTTATAACTGAGGACCGGGTATGGTGGCGCGAACTGGGGAAGGCCTATGTCCAGCAGTGGACGACTCCGGGCTGATGATGATGATGATGATGATGATGATGATGATGATGATGATGATGATGATGATGATGATGATGATGATGATGATGATGAAACAGAACCTTTTGTTGTACAAATCGCCAGGGAGACATAGTTATATAAAACAGTGAAGGTCTTGGGATCGAAATGATGATGATCTGAATTTTAATACTTGTTTGTAGAAAATGCAAGGCGATAATTCATATTACGTTGCCATACAAGTGATCGTCGCTATGAACGGAGCCAAATATCCAAGTGTACGCTGATGCGCAGCGCAGACTAATAGCATGGTTTGCGGCGCGCAATATGTCTGTCTGTCTGTCTGTCTGTCTGTCTGTCTGTCCGTCCGTCCGTCCGTCCGTCCGTCCGTCCGTCCGTCCGTCCGTCCGTCCGTCCGTCCGTCCGTCCGTCCGTCTGTCTGTCTGTCTGTCTGTCTGTCTGTCTGTCTGTCTGTCTGTCTGTCTGTCTGTCTATTTTTCATTTATGTAGTTATGTATGTCTGTCTAACGTTTAATAGCGTTTCTGTAATACACACGAACGACATATTAATTCCACTTAAACCTTATTTTTATTGTTAGCTGCAGTGCAAGTATGGTGATTAGAAGTCTTTTTTTTATCAAGCTAGGCATCCTGGGTTGCGCACTGAGCCCATCTTGACAAGGACACCATCGTCTCGGTTTTCTGTTCAACCAACGTTTTGAACCCCTGACAAAAAAGAGGGGTGTTACAAGTTTAATATGTGTATGTGTAATGTGTGTATCTGTTTATTTGCGTATCTGTGTGTCTGTCTGTGACATCGTAGCTCTCAATCGAATGGACCGATTTGCGTTGTCTGTCGAGATGGTTCATAGATTTGTTTGTTAAAAATAACCGCAGTCGTATCCAAAATATTCACTTTTTAAGTATTACTTTGAATCAAGTCAAAGGATCTCGGTCAATATTAAAGTTAAGATTTCGAATTTTAAGTTTGGGTTTATGGTGCATTTTGAATCTAGGTTATTGTTACTTACGCCATACCTACGTGAGTCTGAGAACAAGAAAATCGATAAAGCTGTATGGAGAGCATCAGGTTTTTTTCCAGAGATGATTATAGTTTTTAAGCGGTAAAGTCTTACAAAAAAACAGCCACCTCAATGAATTTAATAGTTCATACTGGAAGACTTAGCAGCGGATAGTATAGTTGATTTTAAAATCATCAATCATAATTCCTAATATTATAGATCTGAAATACGAGTAACGCTCTATGTCTGTATATCTGTTCACATTTAACAATGTTTTTGTTTTCAGCTCAGAGTCATATTATAAAATATGAAAATAAAACAAATCAGGTAAGTATTTAAGACAGCAGGGTCATTACATAGCCTAAACGTAGTCGGGGGAATATTCCTTTGGAACCGCACCGTACGCGAATATTTAGTCTCCAAGGTATGAGGGCGAACGCCCTGTCGTGAACGAGATGAGAACTGTGAACGAGGATACATCTGATGAATCTGCTAGTGTGCCAAGACAACAGTTAAATTCTCAAGCTTCTACCTATGTATCTATCTATGAGCCACGAACGTCCTATGCTAAACAGGGACAGGGACCCACACGAGGTCATGCGTCTGCTTAGGTGGAGGCCTCCGTACGCTGAGTTTTCCTTTACCTACATCAAGGACGTTGCTGCCCCGGTAGCCATTTGTTCACTCAAGCCTTGCAGGCAATAGAGCAAGCAGAGTGTGAGTCTGTCTGTGGCGTCACAATAAGCATTTTTAGGGTTCCGTAGTCAACTAGGAACCCTTATAGTTTCGCCATGTCCGTCTGTCCGTCTGTCTGTCTGTCTGTCCGTGGCTTAGCTCCGTGATCATTAGTCCTAGAAAGCTGAAATTTGGTATGAGTATGTGTATGTAACACGCCGACAAAACGGTAAAATAATAAGTAAAAAAAAAACAGGTACCTCCCGTACACCTGAAGTGGGGGTGATTTTTTTTTTCGCTCCAACACTAATTTGTAAAATGTCGTTGCATAGGTCTTTTAAAAATAATAGGGGTCTCCGAACAGTTTTTTTTTGATAAAGTCAGCAGTTTTGTAAATACACTCCGAAAATAAAAAAATAGTGTCCCCCCCCCGCTAAGTTTTCAACCACGAGTCAAAAAATATGGAAAAATTCATGAAGATGGGCCTTATAAGTACTTGCAATGAAAACCACATTGAATAAAATCGGTCGAGCCGTTTTTAGGGTTCCGTACCCAAAGGGTAAAAACGGGACCCTATTACTGAGACTTCGCTGTCCGTCCGTCCGTCTATCACCAGGCTGTGTCTCAAGAACGGTGATAGCTGGACAGTTGAAATTTTCACAGATGATCCTTAATAAAACTAATAGACTTAAAAACGGTTGTTTTTATCTAGAGCATTGAGTTCCAAAGAAAATCTATACAGCTGTGTGGAGAGCATGAGGTCCTTACTATACCGCCAAAAATTTGCAGTAAAAGCTTCACTCTGCAATAAATCTAACTTTTGTCATACTTTAAGATATTTAAGATATCTACTAGCTCAGCTTAGAAATTCGTTTTTTTTTTTCACCTTAACAGAATGTTTTTATTTCAGCACAGAGTCATACTATTATAAAATACCTATGAAAATGAAACAAATCAAGTAAGTATTAAGGCAATATTGAAATAAGTTTTTTATTTTTATTACGGAGATGACAAACAAACGTATGGCCTGCCTGATGGTAAGCGGTTACAGCAACCTATGAGCGCTTGCAACTCCAGTGGATCAGCCACGGACGTCCACTCCGTACAGGGCTCCCCTTCTAGGACGCTACAGAAAAAGACCCAGCGCACAGTGCAACCACGACTCCCTGCAAGGTCATCCGTCCGTTTTACACTGAGTTTTCTTACACGTAGTCGCTACTCCAGGACTTCTCTGCCCCAGTACTAGTTTGCTCACTCAAGGATGTCATAATATTACCTTATGTATTGTACCTATGCGTGTCTGTGTATCTGTAAGTCTGTCTGTGGCGTCACAATAACCATTCTTTAGGTACAGCAGTTTGGATTTTGAACCATAAAATGACTACAAAAGAGAACTGCTTTAACGCCTGCATAAATGGATTAAAGTCTGTCCGTCTATTTTTCAAGTTTGTATGTCTGTCTAACGTTTACTAACGTTTCTGTATTACAATTCAACGGTATGTTGATGTGTCATAGGTACTATAATTTATAATATTATTCCACTTAAACCTTAATTGGTGAGATCAAAGCCGTGTAAACGGAACGATGTTTTTGGCTCGCTACAAGTATGGTGATTATTTACAAGTTTTTTTTTAACAAGCTAGGGATTCTGGGTTCGATTCCTGGAGCACGGTTCTCCCGTGGCTGCTTAGCGGTTGCGGCTATGAGGTGACGATATTCCTTCGACCTCATTTCTTTACAAAACTGAACAGTTGGACTGTTTTTGTATTGTACACTAACCTCCATAACATAGAATGACATTTATTTGTTACGTATCATATTAAGTTCTTATTCCACCACCTATATTTCCTGTTTAGTTTTGTTTTCTACGCTACCCAAAATTGTCTGGAAGAGATCGCTCTTTAGCCATAAGACCGCCTATTGTTTACCATTGTTTAATTTAAGATTTCTCTTGTAATATTTTTCTTGATAGTGTGCAACAGTATTATTGTATTGTATATGTAGAATGCATGGGCACTCACTACGAACCGTTCGTTATGGAAGTCTTTAGGGAGACATCTGTTAAATAATGGACGTCTCGGAGTCAAAATGATGATGAACTGTATTTTATTGGTTGTTTGTCTTGTGGTGAGATGAGCTACCGACGCGTGTCCACCGCTACGTCTTGCCGCTGTATCCTCGGCGGATACTCTGTCATATCCCGCAGTCCTGTTCTATACGTATATTATGTATGCACATATTATGTGAACGTAATTTCTTTCGTCTTCTACTTTGAAAATCCATCAATTATTCACCTAGACGTTTCTAAAGAGCACAAATTCGGTAGGATTATGTTATTGTTTACTGAGTTCAATCGGTGACCTGCAACGTCTCGCATAACTTTGACACGCGGCTCTTTCTCGCGCGAGATATACTACCTGTCTCTTTCTGTACAGTGCTATAAGATAGTGACGGATGATGCTATGTCGCGCGACTTAGTCGTGGGTCGAAGTTATGCTATACGTATTGAAAATGCTTCAATTTCTCTTGCTTGATATATCCAAACCATACATACATAGAAGCAAGTAAATTAAAAGCGTGTAAAAATAATTGCTAAATCTGTTTCAGAATAAAACAAGAGATAACAACTCAGCGTGGACTGACAAGGAGCGCTTTTTAGCGAAATGGGCATCGGCTACGTGAGAGAGCTCATGACACCGGTTCTGGGTCAATCTTGGGGCAAAGGCTGTCCATCGTGATTCATCGTGATTTCGGGGCCTTTTGCGCCTGTAAAGATTAGAGGCGGGCAATTTATTGGATACCTAGTCTATTTTACTTCTTTGGACACGTGTCTCGGCGAGACGGAACGTCCATAGAACGCCTCGTTGTTCAAGGGAGAGTGGAAGGTGTCAGAGCTAGAGGAAGATCGCCGATGAGATGGACCGACCACATCAAAGCCAGTGTGTCGGCTACCGTCAATGAATGCTCTCGGAAAGCGGCCCTACGGGACGAATGGCGACGTGTCGTCAAACGGGTCACTCAGAACTCCACAAATGCATAATGGCCACGACCACTCTGTAAAGAGTGTAACGAAAAAGAAGAGAGAAGAGTCTATTTTACTATTATTATTGTTTAGTATCAAATAAACTTTTTATTACTTAACACGTTCACTGTCCCAGTTTGACATGTGAACCTTATGCCTCTGTAATAGAGGCTTGCCGTGACCCCACATATGGGACACGGACAATGAACGTGTTAACATCATAGAAGATTTAGGCCACTGGAAAATATTGAAAATGAATGCGAAAAAGACGAAAGCCATGGTATTTCAAAAAGGAAATATTATAAAAATAGTATGTCTACGGTTGCGAATGATGCAGGTGAGATATTAGAACACGTGAATTAGGATGTTCACTAGAGACAGTCGAGCCGTTTGCCGAGCTGCCCAGGCATTAAATCTAAGATAAGGCGTCATTGGATGCGCATAGAAGTGTATTGGTCCCAACATTTGTGTACGGAAGTGAAAGTTGGATGTAGCAGATGAGGCAAGAAATTAAAATAAATGTAATTTGTAAACTTAACGGTGTGAATGATTATTTAGTAGCTCGAATTGAGAAAGGGATGCTAAGATAGTTTGGGTATGTAAAAGAGGATGCATAGAAGGAGATTTAGCTGATAAACCTACAAAGTAAATGTAAATGGAAATGTTGGAATTAGAAGACATAGACGAACGATTCTCGATTACATTTAACACGCTCTAAAAAAGGCCAGGTCAAAAGTACTCTAAACCGACGATCATGCAGGCGAGATAAATTAGTGTATAAGTGCACCTGCATGCCAGGACCGTAGCAAGAGTATGAACGTAGGGTACTCTGTCTTCGCCGTTGGGAAAAAGGCCTGATTATATATATCAAGTCACAAATATACTTACTAGATCCTTACTTTAAAACAATGGATCTGGGTGGAAAATGAACGCTGAATGCTGAAAGTTGAATGGATCTTAAGAGAATGATCCGCATATTTAAGGTAACTAATCAGGTAACTTTTAACCCGATGCAGCGTAATTTCCATATTGTCATAACGGTTATGGTTGAATGGCAGTCACTTAAGGGTGAGCGTCAGGAGGGCACTGGACCACTCGATGTTGTGTGGTTCGCAGATTTAGTACCTACTATTTAGGACCTCTATATAATAATAATTTAAATATTTGGGTATATAACCCAGTGGGTTACCGAGGACCTGAAGGATAACCTTGACATTGATAGGGAACGTAGATCGCTAGCTGTCCGTTGTACTATGCTGGCTTGCAGATTTGCACGCTGTACTACACAAGTTAAATTAACGTTATTTAAAGCATATTGTCAGTCTATGTACACGAGTTGTCTGTGGGTCTCATATATGTAGCGGTCATATAGCGACCTACATTTCCAGTACAATAACGCATTCAAGGTACTGATGGGGCTGCCGTGGCGATGTAGCGCGTCGGGCACATACAGACGGTTTCCCGGCCATCATGAGACGGTGTGCATCTGCATTAAAGCGCTTACGCGAAAGCTCCAACAGCATTTACTCTCCACTCCTGCGGAGGTGGATTCAGGTCCACACTGTGTGATTAGTTTTACTTTATTATGTCCAATAATACTACTAATACTATAGGTATTAAGTTATTGTTACTAACAAATGGATTTTAAATCTGAAATAAAGTATGAATTGATTTGAATGATATTGTGTACCTTGTTTAAAAGAGAAAAACCGGCCAAGTGCCAGTCTTAACCCACGCACCGAGGGTTCCGTATCTTAACTGGTCGGACGGAACTTTGCATCTGGTATGTATGGCGCCGGATACAAATGACGTGCAAAGTTATCGCAACCGATCACTTTTGTTGTTTGGGAGTCCCCTTAAATATTCTTTATTCTTTCTTTTACTATTTGTCGTTATAGCGGCAATAGAAATACATCGTCTTTGAAAATTTGTAAGTAAGTATCTATCGTGATTCAAGAGATACAGCCTGGTGACAGACGGACAGAAAGACAGACACACGATAGATAATAAGGTATATATGGCACTGTGAAGTGCCATTCATCAAGTAAATATATATATATCGTATATATATATATATCGTCCTCCTTGACGTATCCGTCAATGGCGAAACCTGGAGACATGACCTTCACGAGCATCGGTCATGTGCACGAATGTGGCTTGCAAAACCGAATTTGGTTTTGAAGGATCTGTTACAAGGCGCACAGTACAACTCACCTTTATCATTATACGTGTAGGTATAGGAAGGCTTTGGACGGGTCTTTCTGTTTAGGCGTTTTGCGTCGAGGTCTTGCAAGCGACGCTCCTCAAAATCAGTGACGGCCTCATGAACAGAGCTGCGCCATACTCCTCTCTGTTGTGCAAGCTCTTCCCAACCCTCGCATGGGATGTTGCACGCGGTAAAATGACGCTTGATGACGTCTCTAAACCGCAGAAACTGACCTCCTGGCTTGCGCTTTCCATCTCGCAACTGCGAATAGAAGACAGCCTTTGGTAGTCTGGTGTCATCCATGCGTACGAGTAAATAGTATCTCGCTGATAGAGGGGGAAAATACTTGGAAGAAATGGTGGTTGGGAGATAATGACCGAACTAAGAGATCCCAAGGGTTATAGTCGGATACCACTCCAGGTGAGTGATAGTAAGCTTTAGTTACATCAAAAATCTTGCGATCCTGAGGATCACGGTCAAAAGGTATAAAAATAATTAAGCTTGTCAAAACTGCCGTCGGAATCAAAGTGAGGAACAAAAAAAACTTTAGGGAATCATCATCCTCCTAGCCTTTGTCCCATTTTTTGAGAATGAATTCTCAATCGGGGTCGGCTACCTAAATCCCAACATGTGGCGTAGGCACTAGTTTTTGCGCAAGCGACTGCCATCTGACCTTCCAACCCAGAGGGGAAACTAGACCTTATTGGGCTTAGGTGGTTTCCTCACGATGTTTTCCTTCAAATGACACTCCGTACATAAGTTCCGAAAAACTCATTGGTACGGGCCGGGTTCGAACCCGCGACCTCCGGATTGAAAGTCGCATGCCCTAACCACTAGGCTACCACCGCTTCAAAAAACTTTAGGGAATAATCCACCTTTTTCTTCGATGGGGGAAGTGGTGGTACGGATAGATTGAATCGGGGGTATGATGATGATTAATGATTAATTTTCTGTTAATAGCCACATGTTATACGAAATGATACCTACTTTATACTAAGGTGATGGATGCAGGTCTCAATCGTAACATCCAACTTCTCATTTCTACTGATAAGCGCTAATAAAGTACGGAGATATTGACACAGGTAAGGCGTTTGTGTTTAACTCCGAGGAGTTTTTTTACCCATCATAATCAGACATGGTATAATACTTAACACGTTCACTGTCCGAGTTTGACATGTGAACCTTATGTCTCAGTAATATAGAGGCTCTGGGACACAGACAGTGAACGTGTTGTTCTTTCCATAATAATGCGATGCGGCCTGGTAGACATCTGGTAGAGCAGTCCCAGAGTGCCACATTTTTGAAGTCCAGGAAGAGAGGGATAACTTACTTATTTCAGTGAAAGTGCACAAGTGAAAGTATTTTGGAAAAGTATATAAGGCTAGGTGCGCACTGGTGATTTTTTGCCACTGTGGCAGTACATTTTTTGTCTCTGATACTTTCAAGGTGAGAAAAATCATTATTTCACGTTTAGGGCAAAATAGTATCTCTGAAACTCTGGACACTCACTACCTGCTGTAGTAGATGTATGATAGATACCTTCTTGGCCATCAGGTACCTACCTACTTTACATACCTACTTTCGGTACCAGTTAATCTTGTACAGTGCGTGAGCTGACGATATGATTCGAGTTTAATACCTATCTCACTCGCACATATGTGATCGAGATAAGAACTTCTCCCATTTCACCCAAATCCGAATCCCAATCTTAAAGCTTACGTATATTGTGAACGTACCTGTATATTGTGAGACAGGCTAAATACCCGGACGCACCTTACGGAATGCTCGAAATGTCTTAAACACCAGTAGTAATAATAAATAATCAAGACGCATATCAAATTGCAGGAATTATTGTATCATCGTCCCGCTCTAATCCATATAGCATGAGTAAAATAAAATGTACATTTATATATTGTGAATTTTCGTTCCGTACCTATACATACTTCTACGTATTACATATTGTCTTTGGCGCGCGGCGTGTATAAACGATTATATGGATCTAGCATTATAATTGACGTTTATAATTAGTTCGGCTACTCAGCACGTTTAGTATACTGTGAAGAATAATGTCAGAGTCAGTTCTCCTATTCCTCACTAGATGGCCAGTGGTTTCAAAAAAATTGCATTTTATCGCAATATAAACATTTATGACTGCACGTTAAGCATATTTATTTAATAATATAATTATATCTCTCTCTCTCTCTCTCTCTCTCCGAGAACTTTGGGGGAGGCCTTTGTCCAGCAGTGGACGTCTATAGGCTGATATGATGATGATGATGATGATGATAATTATATCATTCAATTCCGACCATTTTTAGGGTTCCGTACCCGAAGGGTAAAAACGGGACCCTATTACTGTTAAAGTTGTCAAGCTATATATTAATATACTGGCGCTACGATCTATGTACAAGCTCGAAAAATATATGAGATAATTAGTACCAACTTCCGTACCTGTACCTAGTTATATTTCCTACAAAGAGGTACCTAGTTATTTAGGACGATTATGGCATGTAAATTTTTCACGTGGAACGTATTTGCAAATGGTAAAATATTTCCGAGTTGACGTAAATACAAATGGACATACTTTCTATTTGCACGTATTTACAAACGGTAATACTTCCTAGTGGACATAAATACAAATGGTTATTATTCCTTTCGGTCTATGTCAATTTTGACAACTTTACCAGAGGACATGATTCTATTTTGGACAATATTCCGGATGGACGATTTTCCTTATAGGTATATTTCAAATTGGCATTTTTTCCGATTTGACGTATAATTCCCTGTGGACGAATTTCTTTTTGTACTTAATGACAGTAAATCCATAAGACAAGGGATCGCATACCCGTCGCAGCAGAGAAGCACTCAATTTGCGCAACGTTGGAGCACCATGGGAAGGGACGGCATTGGCACGGAAATTAGGCGACGCAGGATCGTTTCCAAAATCTGACTCTGGAAACAAGTGCGATCGTGTTCACAAAACTCGACATGAATGGAAGCCTTTCCAAGAGGGTTTTAAGGAAGCATCGTTGGTGAGGGTACATAACCCTATGCGACGAGTAGGAAAGTCGCGGAAACTGTCTCCGAATCGGGAGTGGCCTTACAAGGTAGCCACTAAAATAAACGACGTCACGTATCGAATCCAGCGGAATCCTCGTAGTCCGAGCAAGATTGTTCATGTTGACCGGCTGGCCAGATACCACGGAAATAATGATGCTCGGGACGAGCATGTCTTAGGAGGGGGCAGTGTTACGCCGGTAGGTTAGGTCAAAAACTTTGAATGTCAATTTCAGTGCTTTAGAGGCGTTTTCAGCAGGCTGAAAAGCCATTTCAGGCCGTTTCAGAAGTTGCTCTATCACATATCTAAAGATCGGAATTTCACCCAAGTTGCCGTCGTTTTCAGGCGCCTGAAACATGTTTTCAGTCCGTTTCAGGGCACTCTCTATCAGATGACGCCATAACCTGAAAACCCGTTTTCAGGCGTTTTCAGGACCCCTTATGGGCCTCTGAAGCACAAATCATTATATGGCGAAATTTCCAGTAGGAGTGACAGAGATAGCACTAGTAGAAAGAGATAGCTATGCTCAGAACATTCGAGAAGTGTGTAACAGAGATAGAACTACTAGAGAGAGATAGCTATACTCGGAACATTCGAGAAGGGAGTGACAGAGAGTGCACCATTAGAGAGAGACATCTATAGCCTAGAATGTTCTCGGCGCTCACACTGGACCTTACTGGAATATTCGCGCTTTATGTGGACAACGCATCGAGAAAGCGGTTCCGCGGGATATAAAAAGGCGCCGACGGCCGGCGCAAGTTAGTTACATCTTAACTGCGAAACAGTGCGAGTACAAGGATAATCGAAGAGAAAGACTCAAGTGATTAGTGCGCTTACAGTACAGTTCGTGTGAATAGTGAGTGCGTAATTTGTGTAATAGTGTGTTTGTGTTAATTAGAGGATTTTAAGTACAGTTCGTGTGAATTGTAAGTGGGTTATTTTGGTAATAAAGTGTGTGTTTTTATTTGTGGATTAATTTGTGCTTTTCTATCAAATACGAACCCCACGCTCGTAACAATATTTTCGAATTATAACTGTAAAACAGTGTTTTTCTGGCAAGTTTGCAGCTAAGAAAAATATATTATTTTTTTATAGTGACAAGTTCTTTGGCTGCATTTTAGACCAACATAAATCGTCGAACATGCAGTTTAGATTCAAAGTTGATCTCGCCCTGCTGTTAATATGACTAGTGCGTGTTAATACTGAATAAATGGATATGGATATAGTGTCTATAGTTGAGCGCTGGTGGGTAAATGACTACATTTCCCGATTAAATACTTTGGGGCAGATTAGGTATTAATCCACGTGCTCAGAAGAATGCTCAGCGCTACTGGTGATGTTGATTGCCTCAGACTCTATAGTTGTCAAGCTGAGACTGCTGACGGATCTCGCTACAGTTTGTACGTGGACTCACTGGGCGGGCTGCGTCATCTCCGTGAACTCGTGGTAGTGCACCTGCGGCGGCGTCAGCACGGACAGCGGCGCGAAGCGGTGCTTGTAGCGCACGGCCTCGTTGTCAAGCTGAGACTGCTGACGGATCTCGCTACAGTTTGTACGTGGACTCACTGGGCGGGCTGCGTCATCTCCGTGAACTCGTGGTAGTGCACCTGCGGCGGCGTCAGCACGGACAGCGGCGCGAAGCGGTGCTTGTAGCGCACGGCCTCGTTGTCAAGCTGAGACTGCTGACGGATCTCGCTACAGTTTGTACGTGGACTCACTGGGCGGGCTGCGTCATCTCCGTGAACTCGTGGTAGTGCACCTGCGGCGGCGTCAGCACGGACAGCGGCGCGAAGCGGTGCTTGTAGCGCACGGCCTCGTTGTCGAACTCGGATTGCGGTTGTCGAAGCTTGCCTTGGAGTTTGAATGCTACTAATGCCTGTCGGGAAAAATCATTAAATAATAATAAAATAAATAAATATTAAGGGACAATCATTTCGATAAATTAAGAAATATTCCTATAATCCGACGCGTTAGGCTCGGTTTGTAGACACCTGCCTACTGAGTCGGCGGTCCCGGGTTCGAATCCCGGCCAGGGCAAATATTTGTGTGATGAAGTCGAATATTTGTGCTTGGGTCATGGTTGTTCTATGTATTTATCTATATAAGTACGTATATCGTCGTCTAGTATCTACCCATAACACAAGCCTTCTTGAGCTTAATTTGGGACTAGATCGATTTGTGTGAGGTTGTCCGATATTTATTATTTATTGTCCATTTGTGTTATTCTAATTAAGATGAATCAGTTCAAAGATTGGAAAGGCTGATCTTCTATATGGGTCAGTCGTGATTAAGAGGTTGGCGAATATAGCTGGTTAGACAGTGCACGCAGTTGTATGGGAACCTTGCATTTTTTGACTATACGCTGAAACTTGGCACAGTTGATCCTTAGGTGGTCTTGAGTAAATTCAGACCAGGAGCCATCGAGAGCCACCGCGCATTTAGTGGGGTGGGAGAAGTTCAACGCTGCCGCGCTTTAATCCATACTAATATTATAAATGCGAAAGTGTGTCTGTCTGTCTGTTACCTCTTCACGCTTAAACCGCTGAACCGACTTAGATGAAATTGGGTATGGAGATAGTTTGAGACCCGGGAAAGGAGATAGGATACTTTTCATCCCGAATAAATTTAGTGTTTCCATGGGATGAGCGGGTAACACCGCGGGGCACAGCTAGTAGCCTATAATCCTACATGTCCATCTGTGTTATTCTAATTAAGATGAATCAGTACAAAGATCAGAATAATCTCCGAACTTACGACATTTGAACCAGTATCTCTTACTTTGCGCTTGACTTCTTTTTGAATAAGTCGTGATAAGGTTGGCGAATATTGTCGTATATCGTATAACTTCCATTTGTTGTTGTCTACTTTGCTCGTTTATTATCGCTGTAGATTACAACCGCCACTTAAAGCCTGACCAGAAATATATGAGGATGCGCCATATTGCGGAATTTCACTGGAACTAATTTCTTACACTGGCAATGATTTTATGATGGTTTGTCAACAATGCCAATGTCATTCGTGGTGATTTATTTAAAAGACAAATATTTAAAATTATTCAAAGAAAATGCCAAAAATCATTCACAGTCGTGAACGTAAGATTATAAATAAGGTGTACATGTGTTTACTACACGAAAAACAGTCAGTAAAAGAGTGCATTCCATTAAATGATATCACGAAGTTGACATAGTGGGACTGACAGGTATTTAAAACTAATGTCATTATAGTTTGCGATTGGTTGCAAAATTGTTGCCATACAAATGACAATCCTCATATATTTCTGGTCAGGCTTTACCTTATAATACCCCCCGCACATATTCTGCATGACTTGGCACATGAGCGCCTCCCGCGCATAAGGTCTGGTGCGTTTCTTCTGTTTCCGCGCACCGCTCTTCTTAGCATCGGCGCGTCGCGCGACTTCTCCCGCGAGCCCTTCCGCGCGGCCGAGCGCAGAAACCAGCCAACCGTATAGGAACTCGTATAGGTACCTGAAAAGAGGAGTTAACGTCTTTCATTGATCACCATCCAACACTAGATATAGCCAGTGAAAATAAACAAAGGACAAACCGGTCATAGAATGTTCGCTTGCTATATGTTGGCTCACTTTTAACAAATTGAATAAAATAATGTCATAGACCGAAGCAAAAAAGCGGTGGTAGCCTAATGGTTAGGGCATGCCACCAACCATGTATGCTTTCTGGACTACGCTATGGCGGCAATGGATCGTCGTCACCAGGTGGATGTAGCATATTTTGATTTCAGGAAAGCCTTTGACCTGGTAGACAATGATGTGCTGCTGCAAAAATTCGCGAAACTGGGGTTTACGCCTAAGCTTCTTCACTTCATTGCCGATTACATGTCCAATCGGTGCCAATACGTAAGGCTTGCAGGATTCCAGTCAGATACTTACTACACCAGGTCAGGAGTTAGTCAGGGTAGTACATTAGGACCGACTCTGTTCCTGGTCATGATAAATGATTTGCCCAAAGTTGTAAGGGCAGCTCGGTGCCTTATGTACGCGGACGACCTGAAACTTTGCCTTGAAGTAGAACAAAGTGATGACTGTGGTAGTCTACAGCGTGACATTGACGCCGTAGCTAATTGGGCTGATACCAACAAGCTGCACTTTAACAACTCAAAATGCAAAGTCATTACTTTTTCCAGATCTAGGGTACCTATTCAGGCGTCGTACGACCTTCAAGGTACCGAGCTAGAACGTGTGCTCGAGATCCGTGATTTAGGGCTAACTTTGGATACACATCTCAATTTCCACCAGCATGTTATTAATATCTGCAAAAGCGCCTCGAAGACACTAGGATTTATTATTAGAATGACGTCCCAATTTAAAAGTGTAAAGGTGGCTGTGTTGCTATACAACGCCTATGTACGCAGCAAACTTGAATTTGGAGCCATAATATGGGACCCTTATGAATCCAAATATATCGATCTTATCGAAAAATTACAAAAAAAGTTCTCAAGATTCCTGTATAATAAGTCGTTCGGGTACTACCCATATTTGTATCCCTCTCGCTTCGTCTCGGGAATGACAGGGCTAGACTCACTAGAACTGAGGCGTAAACTATTGCTGTTGATACACTATTACCAATTATTACGCAATACAGTAACTAACCCTACAGTGCTCTCGCAAATGAGCTTACATGTGCCCATCTTGCGCCCTCTGCCTGAGGGGATGGTAGCTCTGCCTCCACGGCGCCGTCCTCGCCTGTTCGCAGCGCCGCGCGCGCGCACCCGCCAGGCTAGCAACGCACCCACGGCCAGGGCCCTAGCTCTTCTCAATGACATGGCAATTGAAAGGCATGACATTGATGTATTCGCGGACAGTATTGGTGGATTTTGTAGAAATTGCATTGAATTTTTAAATGTTGTTCTAAATGTAAATGTATAGTTTTATTTTTATTTGGAAATTTGACATTTGTTATTTGACTTTTTTATATTATTATTATTGGATTATTTATTGGGTTTTTTTAATTTTTTTATCAATGAATTATTTATTTGAGTTTGTATTGTTTTTTAATTTATTAATGAATTTATATGTGATTTTTTTTTATGAATTGGCAACCATTTATTTCTAAGAGGAACATGAAGATATGATCAATGTTTTACCTGTGTTCCTTTGTTGTGTTTTATGTGTTGTTGTTTTAATTATTATTATTTTTGCTTTGTATAATGTTAAATTTTAATTACAAGTAAGCGATTTGGTGTATACTGTAAGCTTATTTTGACTTGAATAAATAAATAAAATAAATAAAATAAAATGTGACTTTCAATCCGGAGGTCGCGGGTTCGAACCCGACCCGTACCAATGAGTTTTTCGGAACTTATGTACGGAATGTCATTTGATATTTACCACTCGTTTTTCGGTGAAGGAAAACATCGTGAGGAAACCACCTAAGCCCAATAAGGCCTAGTTTCCCCTCAGGGTTGGAAGGTCAGATGGCAGTCGCTTGCGTAAAAACTAGTGCCTACGCCACATCTTGGGATTTAGGTAGCCGACCCCGATTGAGAATTCATTCTCCACAAAGATATGGGACAAAGGCTAGGAGGATGATAGACCGAAGCATAATCTAAATAAACCAAGAACCCTGTGATATTCAGCTAGTAGTTTGTTTACGGCCATGATTGGTGAGATTCTATTGAGCTCTCCAAAATATGCAACAGTACTCGTGAACGCTGTATGGTTCCAACTCCAATCCAGACAAGCAGGCGATGCTGCGAAGTACATGGTACAGAAGACGTGTTAATAAGCAAGCTCCTAGCCACGAGGTTTACTACTGCATCAACGCTCTCTGCCTGTATGTAGTATCACTAGACTCACCAGAATATGTAATGGTACTCGTGGACGCTGTACAGCTCTAACTCGAGCCCGGACAGCAGGTAGGCGATCATGACGCGCAGCACGTGGTAGAGCAGCCACGTCCCGAAGCAGGCGCGAGGCGCCGTGCCGGCCGCGCCGCTTACTACCGCGTCTACGCTCTCTGCCTGCAAACATGAACCATTTTATCAAAGCCTAAAGATGGCCCAGCCTCGATATTATGCGACTAAGGCAAGAGACAGACCAGACGGGTTTGAAAGGATAATTATCAACGATAATTATCGCGATAATAACAGGTGGATAATTATCAATTGATAATAACAAAAAATTGCGCCCGTGAAATAGAACTATATTCTAAGTACCCAAACGTGTATTTCCGCACTTGTTGCGTCTATCCGACTGAAGCTATAGCAGCAACAATGCCAATGGAAATAGAATCATCATCGGATGAAGATATTCCTTTGGCTTCTTTGGTCAAGTAATTTATTTTCAAATCTGTCAAATCTGACGAACACCGATTTTCACTGAATCTACCTTTAATTAATGACATTAATGTTGATTTGTATTGTATTAAAATTAAACATATTATTTTTTGTTTTGAAACAATAAACCATCGATATTTCTTATGAAACAATTTAACAAATGATCTTTTAATACTGGTGATAATTATCCGATAATTATCACGGCTCGTTATTATCTTAATAATTTCGAACCCTGAGACCAGAGCAATGAAGAGATATGGCTGACATTCGTGTCACTCATGGGTGTGGACACAGACCATAAGAATACTATAGACTGGGTATTGGGCGGGGCACGCGTAACCGAGCTTATGCCCAAATACCCAAAGATATGTCAACGTGATGTCAACAGTCACTTAGTTACCGTACGAACGTGCTTGAGTAATTATGTGCCAAAAAAATAGAAATATGCCGAATTGTGCCATTATAATCGTCACAGGCGAGATCTGCATACTCAAAAAGATACCTGATACCGTTTAATTTCACTGGAAAGTAATAAAATTCGGTATTTTGTAATATTTCGTAAAATATTGCAGTGCATTATGACAATTATACATTACTAGCTTGACATGGCCACTATTCACGCAACATCTTTAGGAGCACGCAATGTATACGTCCGTCTGACAATTTAGTGCGGGGGAACAAGTCTAAACCATAAATTGTCGATATTCTGTATGGAGGTTTTAATGTGAGCCGCTCGTTTTTCATACTAACTTGTCCAATTTAATAATATAATTTACACTTTATCACCTTAT
Organism: Apotomis capreana; assembly: GCA_947623375.1. NCBI lineage: Eukaryota > Metazoa > Arthropoda > Insecta > Lepidoptera > Tortricidae > Apotomis > Apotomis capreana. The sequence continues at coordinate 22,357,407 of OX392501.1, forward strand.
TTTTTAGGGTTCCATACCTCTATCGGAAAAACGGAAATCTTATGGGATCACTTTGTTTTCCGTCCGTCCGTCTGTCTGTCTGTCTGTCAAGACCCTTTATCTCGAGAACGCGTGGAGGTGTCGAGTTGAAATTAACACTATATGTATATATACTCAGGTCTAGGGTACCTTAAAGCTGTGAAAAAAAAAACAAGCTTCTACGTTAACGTGAAAAAACATACGGCCGTTTCTGTCGCCAAAAACGCACATTTCGTCACTCAAGGGAATCAAAGTGATAGAGTACTTCCCGATGACCTAGAACTCTGAAATTTGGCAAGTACTACAAATACTTATAAAAATCTGAAATCGCCACATACGAGGGGCGTCTGAAAAGTTCTAAGCCTAAGGTATTTCGAGGTTATATATGCGTTTATGATACTGGCCACTAGAAAGGCCATTTAAAAACAAATTATTAAAAAATAACATGTCACGTTTTTATTATTCTGTTTCGAGATATTCAACGGAAAAGTACATCATGTGTGAATTACCAACGAATATTACGAAAATTGAGCACCGTGCTGTAATTAAATTCCTTACAAAAAGTGACAAATCACCGCAGTGTATTTTTGAGGAAATGGCTATTATTTACGGTGATTCTGGGCCTTCTTATGCCACAGTCAAAAAGTGGAGTCGCTTATTTAAACTCGGACGGGAATCGATCGAAGACGACCCCCGCTCAGGGCGGCCAATATCGGTAGTGACCGAAGAAAACGTAGCAAAAGTCAAAAAGCTGGTATTAGAAGATAGAAGAATTAAGGTTTGGCAAATAGCTGAGGTCTTAGGTATTAGTAAAGAAAGAGTCGGAGAAATTTTAAATGAACATTTGTACGAGGGGCGTCTGAAAAGTTCTAAGCCTAAGATAGAAAAAAACAATTTACACAAATGAACTCGTGTTTATTTTTCAATATAGTCTCCTCCTAAATCAATGCATTTTTTACATTTTTTATACAGTGCTTTTAGGCCATTAAAAAAATAATCTTCATTTTGCCCTTCAAAATGCTCCTGTACAGCCGCCTTCATCTCTTCGTCACTCCTAAATCGCTTTCCCCTCAACTCTTTCTTCAAATTATTGAATAGAAAATAATCGCTTGGGGCTAGATCTGGGCTGTAGGGTGGGTGGTCAATTTCGTCAAAACCAACTTCCTTCAGAGCACGCCTCGCAACATTAGCGGTGTGAACGGGTGCGTTGTCTTGCAAAAACAAAATGCCTTTCCTTAGTTTACCCCGCCTTTTCTCAACTATGGCTTGTCGCACCTGTCTTATTAGATTTGCATAATAAGTTCCGTTTATCGTAGAGCCTTTTTCTAAATAATCGATTAAAAGAATGCCATCACAATCCCAAAATACCGTAGCCATTAACTTAGAGGCCGACTTTAGCACTTTAAATTTCTTCGGCGGCCTTTCACCCTTTTCAATCCACTGCATCGACTCAGACTTACACTCCGGATCATACTGTCTGATCCATGTTTCATCAACAGTTACTATTCGGGAACAAACTTCATCTAAATCATCTTCGCACAATTCTAAAAACGCCCGAGAAGTTTCCACACGACGTACTTTATCGAAGGCCGTTAGCATTTTCGGTACCCAACGAGCACTGACTTTACTCATGTACAAATTTTCATGTAAAATTTCTCCGACTCTTTCTTTACTAATACCTAAGACCTCAGCTATTTGCCAAACCTTAATTCTTCTATCTTCTAATACCAGCTTTTTGACTTTTGCTACGTTTTCTTCGGTCACTACCGATATTGGCCGCCCTGAGCGGAGGTCGTCTTCGATCGATTCCCGTCCGAGTTTAAATAAGCGACTCCACTTTTTGACTGTGGCATAAGAAGGCCCAGAATCACCGTAAATAATAGCCATTTCCTCAAAATACACTGCGGTGATTTGTCACTTTTTGTAAGGAATTTAATTACAGCACGGTGCTCAATTTTCGTAATATTCGTTGGTAATTCACACATGATGTACTTTTCCGTTGAATATCTCGAAACAGAATAATAAAAACGTGACATGTTATTTTTTAATAATTTGTTTTTAAATGGCCTTCCTAGTGGCCAGTATCATAAACGCATATATAACCTCGAAATACCTTAGGCTTAGAACTTTTCAGACGCCCCTCGTACATGAGTAAAGTCAGTGCTCGTTGGGTACCGAAAATGCTAACGGCCTTCGATAAAGTACGTCGTTTGGAAACTTCTCGGGCGTTTTTAGAATTGTGCGAAGATGATTTAGATGAAGTTTGTTCCCGAATAGTAACTGTTGATGAAACATGGATCAGACAGTATGATCCGGAGTGTAAGTCTGAGTCGATGCAGTGGATTGAAAAGGGTGAAAGGCCGCCGAAGAAATTTAAAGTGCAAAAGTCGGCCTCTAAGTTAATGGCTACGGTATTTTGGGATTGTGATGGCATTCTTTAAATCGATTATTTAGAAAAAGGCTCTACGATAAACGGAACTTATTATGCAAATCTAATAAGACAGGTGCGACAAGCCATAGTTGAGAAAAGGCGGGGTAAACTAAGGAAAGGCATTTTGTTTTTGCAAGACAACGCACCCGTTCACACCGCTAATGTTGCGAGGCGTGCTCTGAAGGAAGTTGGTTTTGACGAAATTGACCACCCACCCTACAGCCCAGATCTAGCCCCAAGCGATTATTTTCTATTCAATAATTTGAAGAAAGAGTTGAGGGGAAAGCGATTTAGAAGTGACGAAGAGATGAAGGCGGCTGTACAGGAGCATTTTGAAGGGCAAAATGAAGATTATTTTTTTAATGGCCTAAAAGCACTGTATAAAAAATGTAAAAAATGCATTGATTTAGGAGGAGACTATATTGAAAAATAAACACGAGTTCATTTGTGTAAATTGTTTTTTTCTATCTTAGGCTTAGAACTTTTCAGACGCCCCTCGTACTTACTACAAATACTAATAAAAATCTTAAAAAATATAGTCCTTTTCAAACATCAAGTCCACCTTTTGTACGATACGTTTTCTTTTGTGAAATAAAGATTAATTAAATAAATAAATAGGTAAATCATATTTGGAGAACTTGGTTGCGTTAAGTTTGATTCAAATTCAAATTCAAATTCGTTTATTGCAAGAACATAGTAATAAATTAGGTGATACAGGTATATACAGTGTTGCTTATGTTCTACCAAAAAGGCATGCAAACAAAATAAAACAATATTCAAATACTTAATTGTTACATATTTCAATTTGTTACTTATGTCAAAAATAATTACTAAAACTCAGAATTTGCAGATTAAATTACATTAATTATTACATTATTTTTATAAGTATTTGCACCTCGTTTGTATGCGGCGCCATACATTTCAGATATAAACTTAACTCAACCAGGCCAATTAAGATGGGATAAGTGAAAGTTTGTACGGAACCCTCGGTGCGCGAGTCAGAATCGCACCTGGCCGGTTTTTTTTTTAATTCAGACAAGTAATTTTATTACAGCGAAATCAATAAAAGTGGGTGACAAAATCATTAGATTAAAACAGTATTATTGTTTTGCTAATCCACAATGTAATACATGCTAGTCGTTTTAATTTTAATGCACCTGCCTACTGAGCCGGCGGTCCTGGGTTCGAACCTCGGCAAGGGCAAATATTTGTGTGATGAACTCGAATATTTGTTCCTGGGCCATGGATGTTATCTATATATATTGTTTATATCGTCGTCTACTATTGGTTAGTATAAGGCCAGGTCGAGTTGTGTACGATTGTCCCTTAATTATTTTGTTTACATTTTATATGATGAAATAAATAAATCTACTCCGTTTATAATTTACCTACTACCTGTTCCAAATGTTGTAAGGCTTTGAGTATTTAATGACAGGAGATGCCATGGACGGGCGACCCCCTCCGGCAAAATAACTGGTCAACTGGTCAAGCACGCTATATAAAACTACTTGAAGTCGCTTCACCGCCATTTTGCATTGATCTGTGTCGCGTGACACTTCTCTCTAAAAATGGTGAATTGTGCAGATATTTTCTTGTAAAAGGCGATCTGACAGCTCAAATACGTAACAAGATCGCGTTTCCTATCACAGGTAAGTATTTTTACGAAGTGTTAAATGTGTATTAAAGTATAATCTCCATTTAAAGAAAAAAACCGTTGCGATACGTAAACGACAGAAAAATGTAACCATAAAACGGTGGTACAGGGGCGAGGGATGTGACAAAGTCAAAACCGCGACTCAACATTTGAATGAATCATTCATTCATTCGATCACTGCAGTTCGTTTAATAGTTAGTGTATTATTAGATACTTGCGACCCTCCCGGCTTCGCACGGGTGCAGAACTGATAAATTATGAATGCATTATACATATTATAAACCTTCCACTTGAATCACTCTATCTATTAAGAAAAACTGCATCAAAATCCGTTGCGTAGTTCTAAAGATCTAAGCAAACATAGGGACAGACAGACAAACAGGCAGACAGCAAAAAGCGACTTTGTTCTATACTATGTAGTGATTAAATTTAATATGAAAATGAAAATAATTGTTTGCTAAAAGTATATCTAGGTAAAAGGAACATTTAATGCTGGGCTATGAGTATATGCGTTATACATATACTATTATTTATAGACTTTATTTCATATTCTTTCCATCTTCACTGCTGCCTCCTTATTTCCGTATTCTTCTTTTCTTTTATAGAATGAGAAATGAGGATATGCCGCAGAAGAACCAAGGTAACCGGCATAGCTCACAGGACTGCACGATTGAAGTGGCAATGAGCAAGCCATGTAGTCCGGAGAATCGATGGCCGTTAGGTCAGCAAAGTGCTAGAGTGGCGACCACGTATAGGAAAGCGCAGCGTAGCGAGCGTTGTGATGATTCTTGGGGAGGCCTATGTTCAGCAGTGGACGTCTGTGGCTGATAGATAGATGAATATATTTACTTAATTATAACTTTTTTTATTTTATTTCATATGTGGCAATTCTAATTAAATTAATAACAATTTGTTTTATTGTTTTCTCTTTACTTTACTTATATCTTTAAATCACTTTATATGTGGTGTCATATAATCACCTTAATTTTTAGAGGGGCGTACGTTCTTTTCCTGAAGGTTATATTCACTGACCTCTAAACTACAAACACGTTGGACTAAATATTCCATAGGGAATGACAGTTGTTTTCAGTGCCCATTCAAAGCATCCTGCGTGAACGTCTACTAAAATTTACATTTCAGGCAAACGGTTCTTTGATCTGTGACGATCTGTGAATCTCTAATATTAGATCCATGGACGCTCACACAACTTGCACATAGCTATCGGCTCCAAAATGGCGAAAATTAAGTGGTTTCATTTTAGCAACAACAATATGAAGTCGAGTGTACTTGTTTTAGAAGTCCGTGATTGTTTAAGCCCGAAACAACCGCGGGCGACAGTTTTATTTCGCAGTTTAGTTATGCGAGAGTGATAAGTACACAATAAATATAGACAGATAATTATACATAGAAACAAATATATTTATTGGATAACATCTTCAATATACAGAATTTACAGTTTTCAAATTTCACAATAAATAGTACCTATAAGACAATTCAGTTCATTCATTAAAATGATTTGACTCATTCTTCATATGTGTCCCATCACTATGTTTTTCTTATGTATGCTGCACAGTTACGTGAAAACAGTATCTGTGTGCATGTCATTTTTGATGTGTTGAATTTTGCTGTAGTGTGCGTTTATCGCAACAGCAAAATTTGTGTCTGTTGAGTTATTCGTCTTTTGGTGGTGTGCTGTACGTGTGTACCTCGCCCCCCGCTAAAATTGGCGAAAAAATTTGTTCGAAGAGTTTACGTTATGACATCTCCATTTGTCTATGCTCTAAGTTGTAAGGTGATGTTTTTACTATTCATATATCACTACATGTAAAGTAAACATTCTGAACGATAGAAAGATTGAGATGGACGCTTCCATTTGAATTCGTCGCCAGAAATTAAAAAGTCTGATAATTATTTACGACGTTTACGACCATACAAAATAAATATTTTCAACATGCATTATACATTATACATATTATAAGCCTATGATATTATTATTTTATCGATATCGACTATTTTGATTTGGTCACGCCCTTAACCTTTAGAATCATTAGATGCATACCGCTGGCAGAGCTTACATTACATTTTCTGGGTCGTTAAAATTAGACCCCATGTTACAAGGATAGGGTTCAATTTTAAATGTTTTAAAATTGCAACATAAAACCTTGCGATATTTAGCCAGCGTTAATATCAAAAGTGACACTACTGAATTGACGGAAGTAGAAATCAATTTCTTGTCAATTCGAGGCTTTTTGTACTGAATCACAAAGTCTCATTTGCCTTTTATTTTATTTCTATTTAAGTTATAATAAAAATAAAGACATTGTCTGATATGCATATAAGGACTAAAATTCTCGATACATTGATCGTAGTACTCGTAGTGTATAACCACGTAATACGCACACATTAGCTCAGCCAATGTCAACTCACTTCTGTTTGTTGTAAAACCTTATTTTTATACGAATATAATTGTGTGCGTGTAAAAGTCGGCTACAGCGGTGCTAGAACAAACTGCGCTGAATGCCATCTCCATATACTCCGTGGGTGTGGAGGAAATTGATGACAACTCAAAATGGACTAACCTCTTCCTGGAGGGCGGCGAACTCGTCCAGCAGCAAAGCCAGCTTATCCCGCTGCCGCGCGCGATTATGGCCACACACTTGCAACAGAACAGCGAACGGACGCACGCAGCGAGCGAGAAAGTTTTCTACGAATTCACGGGCCTGTCAAGAAAGACATGTATTCAAACATCGTATTCAAACGACAGGTTCGTGGACAAGCAGAAAATTATAAACTCCATATTTGCCATTGGGCCAATGTAAAGCAACAAAACTTTGAGTCCGCAGGAGTCTAAGCCATTCAGAAATTTCAATCAGAAAATGCTCCTAGGTTGTTCAGGAGCGCGTGAATAGCGGTCCAAGTCATACCGTTGCTATAGGCTAGTTAACCCAGTTTTGAAATATATTTGAAATGGTTTATAATGATCTTACTAGCTCTAAAAAAGAATGTCTTATATTTTTGTGAAAGCTAGAAAGCTAAATTTTATCAATTGAAAATTAGAAATTTCATGAACAGTCAAAAACGCTGTCCGGCATTTTTGCCTTTTGCTAATCTGTGGCGTGACGTAGAATCACGTGTAAATATTCGAAATTCGACCGTCGTATAGTGCCATTCCGCTCACTCCAATAGACTTTGACAGGAGATCGAGAGGGACGGCACTATTCGAAGTCGTCAAAGTAGACTTTCAGTTTTCTTTACAGGACCGATGACGTCACTATCATACGCGAAAATGGCGGACAGCGTTTTAGGCCGTTCAAAATACAGATTAAAAACCATATTTTCAAATTCAATTTTTTCAGCTATTTTCACTTTTATGAATTGAAACATATATATTTAGGTTTCCTTTCATAAATACCATACGGCATAAACATTAGTTTATGACAATTTGACATGAGTCAACTAGCCAATTGATAGGTAATGTGTTACCTGTGGCGTTGCTAGCATGGGTGACTTCGGAGTCAGGGCCGGAGGGTTGACGAAGCTCCTGACAGACTCCCTCAGTATCTCGAGGAACGCGTGTGGCGGGCGGGGCTGGCCGGGCGGCGCGTTCATAGCGCTCTGAGTCATACCGTTGCTGTTGATAGGTAATGTGTTACCTGTGGCGTTGCTAGCATGGGTGACTTCGGAGTCAGGGCCGGAGGGTTGACGAAGCTCCTGACAGACTCCCTCAGTATCTCGAGGAACGCGTGCGGCGGGCGGGGCTGGCCGGGCGGCGCGTTCATAGCGCTCTGAGTCATACCGTTGCTGTTGATAGGTAATGTGTTACCTGTGGCGTTGCTAGCATGGGTGACTTCGGAGTCAGGGCCGGAGGGTTGACGAAGCTCCTGACAGACTCCCTCAGTATCTCGAGGAACGCGTGCGGCGGGCGGGGCTGGCCGGGCGGCGCGTTCATAGCGCTCTGAGTCATACCGTTGCTGTTGATAGGTAATGTGTTACCTGTGGCGTTGCTAGCATGGGTGACTTCGGAGTCAGGGCCGGAGGGTTGACGAAGCTCCTGACAGACTCCCTCAGTATCTCGAGGAACGCGTGCGGCGGGCGGGGCTGGCCGGGCGGCGCGTTCATAGCGCTCTGAGTCATACCGTTGCTGTTGATAGGTAATGTGTTACCTGTGGCGTTGCTAGCATGGGTGACTTCGGAGTCAGGGCCGGAGGGTTGACGAAGCTCCTGACAGACTCCCTCAGTATCTCGAGGAACGCGTGCGGCGGGCGGGGCTGGCCGGGCGGCGCGTTCATAGCGCTCTGAGTCATACCGTTGCTGTTGATAGGTAATGTGTTACCTGTGGCGTTGCTAGCATGGGTGACTTCGGAGTCAGGGCCAGAGGGTTGACGAAGCTCCTGACAGACTCCCTCAGTATCTCGAGGAACGCGTGCGGCGGGCGGGGCTGGCCGGGCGGCGCGTTCATAGCGCTCTGAGTCATACCGTTGCTGTTGATAGGTAATGTGTTACCTGTGGCGTTGCTAGCATGGGTGACTTCGGAGTCAGGGCCGGAGGGTTGACGAAGCTCCTGACAGACTCCCTCAGTATCTCGAGGAACGCGTGCGGCGGGCGGGGCTGGCCGGGCGGCGCGTTCATAGCGCTCTGAGTCATACCGTTGCTGTTGATAGGTAATGTGTTACCTGTGGCGTTGCTAGCATGGGTGACTTCGGAGCCAGGGCCGGAGGGTTGACGAAGCTCCTGACAGACTCCCTCAGTATCTCGAGGAACGCGTGCGGCGGGCGGGGCTGGCCGGGCGGCGCGTTCATAGCGCTCTGAGTCATACCGTTGCTGTTGATAGGTAATGTGTTACCTGTGGCGTTGCTAGCATGGGTGACTTCGGAGTCAGGGCCGGAGGGTTGACGAAGCTCCTGACAGACTCCCTCAGTATCTCGAGGAACGCGTGCGGCGGGCGGGGCTGGCCGGGCGGCGCGTTCATAGCGCTCTGAGTCATACCGTTGCTGTTGATAGGTAATGTGTTACCTGTGGCGTTGCTAGCATGGGTGACTTCGGAGTCAGGGCCGGAGGGTTGACGAAGCTCCTGACAGACTCCCTCAGTATCTCGAGGAACGCGTGCGGCGGGCGGGGCTGGCCGGGCGGCGCCATGGAGGCCGTCGTGGCGGGCGACGGGCTGAGGTAGAGCAGCTGCAGCGCCGAGCGGGACAGGATGCAGGCACGCTGTCGGCTGAACTCCATGAAAAAGTCCTGAAAAGATGAAGAACATAGAAAACATTTTGGAGTAGTAGGGCCTCGTGCAGGGTCCGTCCGGATTGTTACTACCGTCTTGCCTGCTAACCCACCGCCAAACAGCAATGTTCGCATTGTTGTGTTCCGGTGTGGGGGTAAGATAGCCGGTGAAATTACTAGCATAGAGGCATTCTATCTTCGTCCTCCGGGTAGGCAAGCACTTGTGACTCCTCTGGTGTTGCAGGTGTTTATGGGCGAGGGTTATCGCTTTCCATCAGGCGATACGTTTGCTCGTTTGCCCCCCCATGACATAAAAAATGTTAAACGAATGCCTTCTTTTACATTGCATTTCAATGACGAGAAAGAGCCAAATAGATGAAGACTTTTAACAGAATGGTATTTTAAGCTAAAACGAAACAGAAGCAGATTCAAAGGGTATTTTCCAGAGGCTAGTCATTAAGAAGCCTTATTCCTTTTTAAATGCTGATTGTTTAGACATTTTTCTCTATGATGAAACATGTTTCTCAACATATTATTGATGTTACTACCTAGAAGAGGGCTATTGGGATTTATTGGTATATATTTGAAACCTACAGTTTGAGTTTTTCATTGATAATTTTTGTTTCAAAAACTACTCGAAATTGACAAAATTCTATTTTCGACTGCACGCAATTAAAGCATGAAATAGCTATGTTACTACCCAGAACTCAAGGAAAAGTATTATTCACTTAAAAAAGTTGGTTGAAATATATATTAGTCATAATATGAAAAAATAAATTTTAAATGGAATAGGGCCTCTTAAGTACACTGTGCCTATCCTACCGACTGTGCCATGTTTAAAAAAAATATATGAATAATAAATAAATATCGGACAACCTCACACAAACCGATCCAGTCCCAAATTAAGCTAGATAAATATATACTTAAATGACCAAAGCACGGATATTCGAGTTCATCACACAAATATTTGCCCTGGCCGGGATTCGAACCCGGGACCGCCGGCTCAGTAGGCAGCCTCTACCAATTACGCCAAACGCGTCGACAGAATGTTTTATATGTATTATGTAATAATTCCGGACTGACTCTCGTACCAGTGCCGTGTGGAAGTTGGTGCAGGAGGTGATCTTCCACGCGCGCCGCAGCCTCGACACCAGCTCGTCGCAGTAAGCCAGCGCCTCGGCCCGCGGCTTGATGCGGGTGTAGCGAGGGAACGTGGGCGGCAACAGACGCTGGTTTATCATCGGCTCGAACCCCATTGGGTTCGGAGAATCAGCTGCAAGGATACAATCAGTTCATAGAAATTGCTGAGAACAAAACTGGGACTTTGGCGCTGTTTACGTCAATTTGGATCCCCTGTGCAATCCACCTTTGATGCATCTACCACTCGTTTAACTATCTCTTGAAATTCTGATGATGAAACTTAAGTACTTCTCCTAGTATAGACGCCATCAGATATATCGCAGCATATTTGGCGTTTATAAATATCTGAACATTTAGTGTAACGCCCAGTCAATAAGAGTCGTGTTCAGATATTTATGAACGCCTTAAATGCTGCGATATATCTGATGGCAACTATACCTTTGATTCTGATTAGCCATTCTCATTTTGATCAAACAGTCCGGTTAATGTGACAGTAATACGTATAACTTGCTGGAAAAATTAACGAGGCGTACGAACAACTCCAAAAATGGTTTACATCTAATGGCCTGCTACTTAATGTATCTAAGTCTAATGTTATTATATTTTCTGGCCGAAAGACCACACTGCCGTCGTGCATTGCTAGCGGCCCAATACCGTTAACCAGTGAGTGCAAGTTCCTCGGTTTTGTGCTGGATTCAAACTTAAACTGGAAGTGCCATGTAGACCGGCTCTGTGACAGGTTGGGTAGTGCAGTCTTCGCATTGAAAAAATTAAAACCATTGATGTCCAAAAATGCGCTAAAATCCGTCTATTTTTCTCATTTCCATTCATTGATGTCATACGGAATAATCATTTGGGGTAATTCTACTGATGCCCAACGAGTCCTCATTCTCCAGAAGCGCGCACTGAGAATACTGGCTGGAGTAAAACCCAGATATTCTTGTAGGGATTTATTCGAAACATACCAGATCATGACGCACTACTCACTTTACATATTTGAAATTTTAATGTTCGTAAGAAAGAGTTTTCTAACTTTTGCACGTGTCGAAGTGTCGGGCAAACAGATTCGATCGTCAGGTAGACTCAGAACAGTCCCGCGTCGCATGGCACTTGCAGGTAAAAACCCGCGCGTCATCGGCCCGACCTACTACGAGCGTCTACCCGCCGAAATACGTACTGAACCATCTGACGAAACATTTCGACGAAAATTGAGAAACTTTTTATTGAAAAATCCATTTTATTCTGTTAGTGAGTACATGGACATGAAATTATAAAATGACATTTGTTTATTTAGTTATTTAATGTTTTTCTGACGATCCCATTGGAGATATGTATATCTATTATAAGTTGTGTAAACTAGTTTTTTACTCATAGTGACATATATTTCTGTTCTATCTGACATTGCATTTTATGTTTCTATTATTATTTTGACTTAATTGAATGATTATTATCTTATTATATGTTTTTATTGACGATCATAATATCAAGATTCATGTAAATTAACTTAGGATAGGTAATTTATAATGTAATTTGTTATTATGAAATAAATAAATAAAGAAAAAAAATCTGCATTTAAGTTACATAGCCTCAGACGGCTTGGTATAAATTTTACCGTCCTAGGTTATCAACGAAAGACATCAGCTCAAAAACTTTAAGAGAATATTTCGAGATTAGCTAGCACCAGCAGCCGTTGATAATGATAAATTATGCATTTGCAAGGCTGATCGCCAGCTTCCGCTAGAAGGCGGTACTAAAAGAAGAATATGGTTAACTTACAATTTTCCACAGGCTGCGTCCCTTTTCCCGCAGTCTTGATGATGACTTTCATCATCTCAGAGCAACCATTGAGAAGAGCCACACAGTCGGCCCCTGACTGCGGATCCTTCTTAGTGATCAGGAGAAGGGCTTGGTAGAACATCCTGGTGAACCTAATCCTGGCGGCTAGCCCTGTCCATAGGTTGTCCTGAAAATTATGGGACTCAACTTTTTTTTCCAACCTGGGACCTTACTAAGCTTTATCATGCTCTTACCATGACCTGCAACAGTACTCGTACAACGACACTGTGACATGAGTATCCAAAGCGTTTTAAGCCAATAACTACAATAATTCTGTGATGTTGTATCAGTTTAAGCATGGTGAAACTTGCAATAGGAAAAACATTGAATAGATTTTATAACCATTTATTTCTTTGAATAATAACTATGTTGACCCAAAGTGAATGTTGTCCTCATACTCACATCTTACCTACCTTGCCTTTAGCAGGGTAAGAAAAATTATGTGGATGTTCTAGAATAAAATATAAAAACCTCACCTCATCACCAGAAGCCCTGGCCTTCTTATTGAGTTCCTCCTCCTGTTCCCGAAGCATGGCAATACATTTCTGCTCTGGCACTTCTAGGTTGGGGTCAAAAGTGTTGCCAGTCTGTGGGTTCGAGCCCAGACGATAGCCATAGCCCATTGGTTGGAAGTCCTCTTCTTCAAATACTTGGGCTCTGGAAATATTTATAGATGACTATAAATATTGAATGAAAGATTGTTATAGATCAATGAAATAATACTTTTATTATGGTACTAATAATATTATAAAAACATTTACACAGGTCACATTAAACCCTCGTATGCTTAGGCACGGATCCGTGCGGGACATTTGAACCTTACGTTAAAATATCAGTTAGTTTATTTTTGACATGGAATATAAGGGGTAATAAAGCTAAATAATGTAACACTTCCTCGTAAGTATTATTAAAGTTTAGGGAAACTAAATAAAATTTTTGATGTCATCTATTACTCATACGAATATGATCCTTTAACACGGTTAGCAGTACTAAGTTAGTTTTTCGGCAGTATGGTTTCAGCGGCACAGTATCATATTCCAATGAGTTCTGATATTGCAATTTCAACCTTCAGACTTAGTGAAATTTGCGTTTCTTGTTTCCATTTGTTGCAAATTGAGCTTCTCTACACAATTGACACAATGGAATTGTGCCACAATGTTTACAATCTCTAAACAATTGGTAAACATACAGCTTAAAAATTGCAACTAAATGTCTTTCTATAGACGTCCATAGCTGAATGAAATTTTCCCCAACACTTTGTTGAACAGTTTGCACTTTGTACAACCCTGGATGATCCTCACATCTTTGTGACGTAAGTGGAATTTTCTGGTAGAAAATCTCACTTCCAGCCTGTCTAGCACAACTATGCTTCGCGAATCTTGTCGCGCGGCATAGCGTCACCCGTCACTCTCTCACAGTACTGCACAGAAAGAGATAGATAAACATCTCGCGCGAGAAAGAGTCACGTTTCATTGATGTGCTAGAGGTGCTGGCCAAGGCGAGACGTAAAAATTTAGACAAACATTCACAAAATTCACCGCCCTAGGTATGTAATGTTCTATTCATTCGTAAATTAACATCTTACAATACTCACTTATTGATGCAGTCTCTTATGCAATCCAGCAGCTTATACACGGCGATACAATAAGCCTTCAAAGTCTTGTTGTTTATTGAGTGAGGCTGATGTAGGTAAAGGTTTGTGAACACCGTTTGAGCTAGAGAGTGGCCCTCTAACCAAGATACTATGCAAGCCATTGTAGCATCTATTATTCCAATCAATTCACTCGGCTCTAGGTGATCAATTTTGAGCTTTCCAGCCTGTAATGAACAATATTATATTATTAACATGAAAAAATAGGACTTTTCAAACTTTTGAAAAAAAAAAACCCTTAGTTATGTTAAAAATAGGATGCATCAGGTTAACTTGCATTTGGGATATACCTAAAAACTAAAGCCCCTTTTATTTAAAGTTGTAAAGGCCAATTTAAGATAATAATTTCATCATAGCCGTAGCCCTGATAGCCACTAAACTTAAGTGGGACTGGGTTGGACACGTTTACCAAATGATAAACAAACTGTGGGCTAAGAATACCACCTACTGGATCCCACCTAATAGAGTTCGGCGTCGCGGTAGACAACGACAGAGATGGCGGAATGACCTAGGATCACATTCCGAAGGATTGGGCTGTTGCGGTAAATTTAATAGGAGCAACTGGAAGAAAGTGAGGGAGCCTTTTGCCCAGCAGTGGGGCTACACAGGCTAAAAATAAATAAATAAATTTCATGTGTTTGCCACTCAGACTTGTATAATTGCTTCTTTCCTTAGTATTTTGAGGTGATAGCACTATTGTTATTAGTAAAGTGATGAAACAGGTATGTTTAATAATTTTTTACTGCTATTGAGTGTAGTTACCTGGACAGCCTGTTGGAAGTTGAGTGGCTTAGGATTGCCACGGTTACAAAGCATCCCCGCATCCATCTTTGGGTCCATCATCTCAATGGCAGACATGGCCTCAAACAAGCCAAACAAATGCCCATCATGTAACAGTTCACCAAGTTGAAGATCTGAAATTATAGCATTTAATTAAATACTATGAGGAAACCGGTAATTTTGCTCACCAATATTTAACTGTGACGATTGAATGCAGGTAAGGTGGCTAAATTAAATTATTATGAGAACTCATAGCTATTCTAGTCAATACATGGTTTAATTTATTGTTTTGAATGTTTTTGATGCGTAATTGTGGCCGGAAGTGAAGAAGAAGAATAAAAATTGCTTTTTGTTACTGTTTGTTTCTATTTTTATCACCGATTACAAATTAAAAAAAAAACAATATTTTATTGCACACTAACAACAAAAATATTACATAAGAAGTCTTAAATTTAACTATGGTAGACAACAGACAGGGTCTTATCGCTAAAGAGTGAAAAGTGATTATACAAAAGTTATTAAGTTATTAATTACGATCATGATCATCCTAAGGCAGTAAGGCAACTGGATTTCATAATGGTATGGTTTTGGTATATAAGAACATTACCTTGTATGTTTTTAAAGAAATCTGTGGTGACATCAACCCAGTTGTAGGTGACTTCAGGTGAGCCAGGCATCGACTCCATGGTCCTATAAAATATACAAAATACACATTGCAATTAAACATACTCAAAAGATCGTATTAGTGAATAATGAGATGTAGTAGCTTACCTGCAAAAAGACCTGATGTAAATTATAGGCAATGGTATGAACAAATAATAAATATTTGACTAAGTCACACAATTTGATCTAGTCCCACAGTAAGCTTACATTATGGGCATTAAACTAGAACATACATACTTTATAGAAAAATATACTACATAAATGCATATACTATACATTATATTAGAACATCCGTGATTGAGGGACAAATATTTGAGTTCATTACATTTGCCCTTGCTGGGATTTGATCCCAGGACCACCAGGTCAGTAAGCAGATGCACTACCACTGCACCCATGGCGTCGTCATGAATGTCATAACAAACAATTTCTTCTTCTTGAGCCCCAAAGTAAGGTAAGCTCTGAAATATAGCACCACACATGACATACTAATAGAAGCTTAAAAGTGAAGAATGATAATAGAATGGAATGAAATAATTTACAAAAATGTAGATAAATATTTAGTTTTCAACTCAACAAGTACAAACCTGATGAAAGGAAGTTTTATGAGAATGTTATCAATGAATGTTACGGGTTAGTTGAATGAAAAATATAACTATGTGAACACACACCGATGAGTTATCGACTAAAACAACATAAATACTAATCCAGCTCACATCAAACTAACAAGAATAAAAGAACACTGCACATGCATTTCTTACTAACCCAACACCATCGAAATAATCGTCATTGTCCCCCATTTTATGACCAATTCACAAATTAAACAATGCTGAAGTTAATTTACCATCAATTTGTACAAGGCTGGATGGGAAAATCAATACAATACACTTTTCCGAGCCGAAATAAGATTTTTACCGACGGGGAGCTCAATGAATGGAAATTGGAATACACAGGCCATAGATTACAAATATAGTAATTGTCATAGTTGTCATTCAAATGTCACTGTGGAACCATAGACTAAGTAATAAAGTAGTTTCCAAACGGTACAATGTGATGCACTCTTGGTGCACTTCACAATGCTACTTGAAGCGGCGCGGCCAAATGTTTTTGTATAATAATTATATTTCATTTGCTGAGTCACGTAGTTGACGTAGTGCTGCTGCAGCGTAGTGCGTTATATCTTATATAATTTCATGCAAAGAATATTTGACATAAAAGAAAAAAAAGTGTTAATTTCAGCATAATTACCACGACACGGAATAGAAAAAACAGTTTTTTTCTGTTATGTGTATCACGATGTAATGTGCAGTAAATTATAATAATATTATAATTTACTTTTCCAATATAATATATTATATTATATTGGAAAAGTGCGATCTGATCAGGTTGGCCTACATTTTTAATAATCGGATCACATTGCACCACAGACAAATTGCACCCATGAATTTCGAGCCCAATCCGTTGGCGGATGAAATTGGTCTCGTTTGTAACGGGCTGTAAATTTATAATGTCTCCAAGTTGGCTATCATGACATTGATTATACCTGATTGGTGGGATTTTATTTGTACCATGGACCTATGAGTACCATAGTATACCTGGACTGTTCATTCATTGCTACGATACAACGATCCAAGTGAGAAAGCCACCAAGGAGAAAGTTTGTCCCACTCTGCTGGGTTAACCAAATATTAAGCAATAAAGAGGAACTCATCCTTACTCCGTTTTATTATAAGTCCAAAAATGTGTATGGGCTGGCGCTGTAGCTAGAATTTAGTTTATACATGGTTATATTCATAAATAAATGTGACGTTTTCAATCAAAAGGGCCCACTTCGTCGCTCACTATAAGGACGTATTGACAGGTTATTGGGATACTGGAACTTTATTAGAAGTAAGAGAGCTAACGGAGATAAACGAAAATTGGTAAGTGAGGGTCGGGTCCTTTCAGATTCGGAATGTGCGAAAGAGTTTGCTACATTCTTTCATTCGGTTTATAATCCAGTACCAGCTCGATTAGACGTAAAAGTGGCAGACGCTTCTTCGAGGACAGGTAGCCCCAGGGTACACGTTGCAAGCCTGGAACTAGCGGAGGTACAGAATGCACTAGCGAGACTTCCGCCGAAACGGTCTTCCGGCCCGGACGGGATACCACCTTATATATTTAAAGACTGTCGCAATGTTTTAGCAGAGCCATTACGTCACGTATTCAATGTGTGTCTAAAGTCAGCAGTCTTTCCTGAAATTTGGAAATTAACACGAGTGGTTCCAGTGCCAAAAGGAAAGGGGGGACCACAAGTCAGCGACTACCGGCCGGTGGCAGTATTTTGTACTCCTGCGAAGGTTTTCGAGTCCGCAATATACAAATCGGTAGAGCCACTGGTGAGTAGCTGCCTGTCTGATGCACAACACGGGTTCCGAAGCGCACGCAGTACCACTGGTAACTTACTACATCTAATGATGAATGTTATTCCTGCAGTAGATGCTGGAGACCAAGTTGACGTCGCGTATTTCGACTTTCGTAAGGCGTTTGATACTGTCGATAATGACGTCCTATTGGTCAAATTGGCGGACGCGGGATTCAGTCCACATACTTTAGCTTTCTTTGCGAGCCATATGCGAGACAGGCGCCAGTATGTGGATTGCGCCGGTCACCTATCGGAGCAATATTTCACGAGATCTGGGGTCAGTCAAGGCAGCAATTTGGGACCTTTGGAGTTTATTTTGATGATAAATGACCTTCCCCTGGTCATTAAGGACTCTATCTGCCTACTCTTTGCTGATGATGTGAAACTCGTCCGGAGAATTAACGACGGTTCAGATTGTTTAAAGTTGCAGGAGGATATCAACAGAGTAGTGTCCTGGAGTCAAACGAACAAACTAGCGTTTAATGCATCAAAATGTTCCGTTATCACTTTTAGTAGAGCTCGAAATCCACAGCACTATGTATACACGCTAGAAGGAACTCCGATGCAGCGTGTCGACAAAGTGAAAGACTTGGGAGTGCTTTTGAAGGCTGACTTGACGTTTCGCGACCATGTTATCCAAGTCTGTAAAAAAGCCTTCCGGAATTTAGGATTTATAATGAGGCAGTCGCGAACATTCAGGAACAGTCATGCAATACGCGTTTTGTACGAGGCGATAGTCCGAAGTCACCTGGAGAGTAATGCAGCCATCTGGACCCCACATGAGGGTAAATATAGGCTTATGCTGGAGCGAATACAAAATAAATTTGTAAGATTCTTATACCTTAAACTATATGGTGTATACCCTTTTTACCCTTTAATGTATCCTACATTGTTTGTGTTGGGGATGGTAGGATACAATGAACTAGAAGTCAGAAGGGAATTGGGATTAGCCTTGTACATTTTTAAATTGTTGCGAGGTAAACTATTCAATTCTGAAGTTCTGGCGCAGGTGGGCTTCAGAGTCCCAAATCGGTACGTGTGGCGCCGGCTGCGGCCAAGCCTGTTCGCGGAGCCCCGCGCCAGGACACAGTTGTTGAGCCGAGCACCCTTTGTCAGGGCACT
Organism: Apotomis capreana; assembly: GCA_947623375.1. Classification (NCBI taxonomy): domain Eukaryota; kingdom Metazoa; phylum Arthropoda; class Insecta; order Lepidoptera; family Tortricidae; genus Apotomis; species Apotomis capreana. The sequence continues at coordinate 22,376,319 of OX392501.1, forward strand.
TCGTACGCTTAACCGGGTAGCAATGGTAATCGATTTATTTCACTGTGCTCTGAGCGAATTCACAAAAGCAACCCTTTATGTTTTATGCTATACTTAGTAGGATAATTTTAATGTTATTTTAGTCGTGTTTTTAATATAATGGGAATTGTAATAAAAATGTATATGTATATATGTGTAATCGTAAGTGCCTAAATATATCATCTAGTTTTAAATTTCCACACTATCGTATTAGGTTAAGACCTGTAAAGATAGCTGTATGTTGTTTAAATAAAAATAAAAAAAATAAATAAATAAATAAAGATGCAAACAAATTTCGACTCTTAAACAAGCGACAAAGTGGGCCCTTTTGGTTGAAAACGTCACAAATCTAGTGAATGTTAGCTACTATGCCAGCACAAGCACACTTTTAGCCCCCGTTCTTTTAACAAAACGCAGCAAACTCGTAGGTAATTGTTAACTTGATTTTATAATTAAAATTGAAACAGTAATTTTATTTGAAAACTACTAATCACTACTATTTTTTGTGACTGGCAAATATAAAAAGGGAAAATCAATGAATTATATGATGAAATGATGTACGTTGAACGTACACGTACGTATCATGTTTTTGGCTGTACCTGTACCAGGGAATGAAATAATGGACATTGTTTGTGGCGCCGCTGGGGAGCATACTTTACAGCGGCGCTACTAACAATTCATATATAGAAATTAGTTACATTAGCTATTATTTTCTTATGAAAATTGATGTACTACTGTTATTTATTGTGTACGTACTGAAAATTGACATTATTCATTCGTGATTTCATTAAATTTAATTAATTCCACTTGGCTGTTCGTGATATTTTCCTTGGTCCCTGCTGTTTAATAAAAATCAAACGTCAGAAAGTTTAACAGTTAGAACGCGGAATCAATAAAAAATAATCAAATCGCTTATTGATAATGATTTTTCACAATACGTACCTACACAATAAATAGCACTAGTACCTACATCAGTTTCCATAAGAAAATAATAGCTAATGTAATTTCTATATATGAATTCTCATTTGCAGAATATGCTCCCCAGCGGCGCCACAAACAATGTCCATTATTTGGTTTCCTGGTACAGGTACAGCCAAAAACATGATACGTACATGGTGTACGTTCAACGTACATCATTTCACCATTATAACTAATTTATTTTCATTATGGTGGCGCCGCCACAGAGCAGCACACGACAAACAGACACCGTGCGTGCGGTCTCTGTCGGATTATGGCCCCTTCAATTTCATTGTAAAAAATATGTTTTATGTACCTACATTAAGGTTTAATTTTGGATGCACACTTATTCTCAGTCCTGTTGTCTTACATAATAGCTCCATGATTTATACCATTCATTATTATTTACTGGTGTTAGACAACGCTGAAACCAAAATTCTTGAAAAAATACATATTCCAAAACTTACCTAAAGTTGTATCCATACTTCTATACTTATATTATAAATGCGAAAGTGTGTCTGTCTGTTACCTCTTCAAGCTTAAACCGCTGAACCGCCTTAGATGAAATTTGGTATGGAGATAGTTTGAGACCCGGGAAAGGACATAGGATACTTTTCATCCCGAATAATTTTAGTGTTCCCGTGGGATGAGCGGGTAACACCGCAGGGCACAGCTAGTTTTTAATAAGCCAGAGTGATTTGACAGATATCGTAATTTATATTTTTGTTACCTACTTAGATTATTCGGAAATGATTTCTTTAAACAAAGAATGAGAATACTCTTAATTACCTACTGATGTTAATATTAACTTTTATGGATAAAAAGTGATATGTTGAAACCAATTTAAAGTTAATCAAATTGCGCTCGTAAAAACTGCGTCACTTTACTCCAGCTAAATTAAAAATCCGACTTTACGCTATTTTTCTTGCCAGTATTTAAAATAAAACATATCGTGGAGAATTTAACATTTCATACTTTGAATAACTTTGGATTGTATTTGTGCCAAAAAAAAGCTTTCAATTAATAAAACCGAAACTAAATTTAAGAAGGTAAGCCTAAAACAATTTTTAATCTCATGTTGAAAAGATCTATGCTGAAAACATATCTTATTACGGATGTGAAACTACTTTTGTTTATACTTAAAACAAAAAGTAAAACGCATCAGCTTAATACATTTTCTCTCGTGTGTTTACTGCATTTTCCGCCCATTCTACCAATTCTATCGTTAAAGTTAAACTCTTCGATACATTCAAACTCCATAAAACGGTAAATAAAATAACATTAAATAATCTTATATATATTTCACAAAGTTAGCAACGGGGGCTCCAGTCGTCGGTGAGCTCTCGGTCACGTTGTCAAACACATCGCTATCGACCTGTTCTGGTTCAGCAGTAGTGGAGTTTGCTCCGTCGGAGGCCACCGGCTTGACTGTGGTGGCACTGCCTGGTTTAGATAACGATACGCCTTTCAATCCCATGTCCATGCAGTCGAAGTGGAGAATCTAGAGAATAAAATAACATAAAATTAAATGTTTATAAGTATAGAAGCGAAAAATGTTATGCTCTGAGCGGGATTTGAACCGACGTCCCGAAGGCTTTCCGAAACAGACGGGTGCGGGACGGGCCCGGAAACCCGTGGAGACAAGGGAATTTTTCGCTTTCATTTACATTTAGTTTACCTACCTACGCTAGCAGACGTTACTGCCTTAATAAAACTTGAACATACAATTTATTTATATTTATAAACTTTACCTACACGCTTTTCACACATTATTATAACTAAACGGGTCTTAATCGCGTTCAAATTGTATTAATATTTTATAATTAATATTATATATTATATTATTAATTAATTTTTTTGAGTGATGAAATCAGCTGCTGACGACGCGTATCTTTAAGGAAATTTTGTGAAAGCGCAGGGCTTCTCGAACTTTTTCAGTTAGCAGCGCACTTGTAGGTTTACAGTCTTACCTCACCGCCATTCAAAATAGTCTAATTACCAGAGAGGAATGAACCGGCAGCTCACGGCGACCCTTTGCGCTCTACTCTACGGCACATCATGACGACATAGCGCGATTTGGTGACCCCTGAAGTCTAGAACAAAAAAGCTTTTCGACTGTACAGATTAACGGAGATACCACGACTTTGCGCGACCAGCGGCACGGCGAGCGGTTGAGCGAGAGATCCAAGCGCTCCAGCAGCCATACGAGTGAGCGAGGCACACCACCGCTCGCTGCTAAGACGATCGACGACGACGAGATAGTTTAATAAAAAAAAAGGTTATATTATGTGTGTTTACTTACCAATACAGGGGCTTTATCTATACGAGTGTCTATATCCATACAGAGGTGCACTCCTTGATCAATGAGGGTGATGTCGAAAAGGCGGATACACATATCAACGAGCCCGGGCGGCAAATACGGTACGGGGACGGGGAGACAGAATGGCGGTGCATTTGCAGCTGAAACATGAATGAAAAATTAATTAAATTAACATTAATGAACAACCATACACAATCGACCTAGTCCTATTTAGTCCCAAATAAACTCTAAGCAGGTTTGTGTTATGGGTACTAGACGACGATTATAGCATAAATACCTACTCATCGATAGAGTGATTTTTGGGGCATCATGATGCTAAAAATCATCACCTTGTTATCACATCCAGTAAATTATTCTTAGCTACATATAATCATCTCACACAACTTTGGTTTACGAAATCAATTAATTTAATTTACCCACCCGAAAATGAAGTCTTATAAACAGTGGCGTTATTCATTTGCACATCCATTTCGATCATGGAGTCCGCGGGATCGAAGGTCAAAACCGCACAAGCTGTAAAAAACAGACATAAAATTCGCATATTTAAAAACTCCTCAATCATAAATTCAAAACACTTGTGAGTGGACTCCCAGTTGCATTAATCTATTCGATTTTAGAACAAAAAAATCATGTGTTTCGTCTCTTTCGTTTCTACTTAAGTATAACATGTTATTAAAAGATCCCTCGCTGTAAAGAAACCATTGAAATAGTTATTGTATCTTTAAGACTGATTAAGCACCGTTTAATAGTTTTTAAAGAGATAGCGCGTGGTAATAGACTGGGTTTTAACTTACCAACAGGGATCCAAATCTTAGGTTACCCTAGTAGCAGCCTTTATACAGCTTAAATTAGAGTTTAATGGTTGTATAAGCTTTATACAGTCTACTATTTGCTACCTAGGTTTGAACGATTGTTGTTCATAATCAACAATCTTAGCACTAATCACTTACTTTTCCTATCGAAGTTGATGGCCTGTATCCTAATACCAGTGCAGCATGTGCATTTTAGATCTACGCATGAACAGGGTCCTCCCGTAAAAGGAAGGCGCAGCAACCAGCCAGGGCGGTACCAGGGCCGAGGCATCATTCTCGTTATTGTCTGAAAATATTTGGGATGCATGTAATAATTTTCCATTTTGAATGGGGTGAAAAATTCCAGGGGCCACTACTGCATATACTTTGAGGTGTCATTGTCATCAAAACGACCTTACCTACCGCTTAAAAACCGTAGTAAATAAAGAAACTGTACCTACTAGTGAATGCGGCAATTGAAAATGGAACATATATTAAAAGCCTCGAATCAATATATATATATATTAAACAAAACACGCACTGTTAAACAGTAATACACGAATTCTATGTATTAAAACTGGTATGCTTGTAATTACCTTGTTCGTCTGTAAATCATAATATACTGAGAAATCCGTTACGTCCATAACGTCATTCGAAAAAAGATGTTTTCCAACTTTCTTCTGCTTCCATGATGACGCTTAAACAACAAAAAATATATTAGTAACAGTGGAAGGTTTTGCGTATTACATCATCATGATGAATGCAGCTGCATACATTTTATCCAAAGGTGACTAAAGGAAAGGATAACGTATCAAGATTAGAATCGATGGCCCGATCGCACGAAAGATTTGAATCCAAATAAACATATGTTACTTAGATACCTATTTATTTCGGGACAGCGATAACCCAGGTCGATCTACGGCCAAAAAAACAAACATCAATTACGTTGTTATGTTAAAGAAGGATACGTCAAATTAAATAATTAAAAATAGACAGTGCTGTTAGTATTGAATATGTGCCCCAAATTGCAACAGAAATGGGCTAACAAGAAATAAACAACACGGTTGGACAATACCTAGTAACCAACTGTCAATATTTACAAACTTTGCTACCGTACTTTGTATTTTCAACAAGTTAAAATAAATAAAAAATACTCACCCGCTGAAAAACTCACACACCCCACCAACACGAAAATCGCAATCGTTTTCATTTTACTAAAACTGGCATAAGTTAATACCGCCTCAAGGGACACCATTCAAATAACTAGACACACGTGTAATATATCGACTAGGGTTCGATTTGCGTTTAGTATGCACGAGATGCGCGTACGCAACTGTCTTGCGGTACTTTCTAGTGAAAACGTCCGGCGTGCAACGTAAAGAGCTGTCTTTAACTGCACGCCGATTCTCTCTTGTTAAAATCAGTGATCATGTATTCCTTGTAGAAGAACACTATGGAATAATGATATTGGCACCAGCGTCTTAAACAGAAATTTATAAAAATACTGCGATTTAGTAACAATTGAGCGCAACGTTATTTACGATATCATGTTAGTTTTATATAACTTTCTTTGGTGGCTGAAGAGACCTCGGACCATAACATGAGACTCGCAGACTGTTGTGGTTGTCCGAGTTATGTTTAACTGAATATTTTATTTTTTGCCTCAAATTTTATTTTTTTTGAAAGAAAAAGGAGAATTTGCAATACACTTCAGTCAGCCTGTTTTAAAAAGTTCCCAATGTATAATAACTGTGACTGATAGGCAGACAGAGTCACACCGGAACCCGGTACGGATATTAGTATTTTATTGTTAGAAATGTAAGATTTCTCTTAAATAAAATGAAAGCTTTCTCTTACATAATATATTTATTACCACCTATATAATACATAACATTCTTAAAGTCAGTACCCCTCTTTGTTAAACTATACAAAACAGGCAACTAATATTTATACATGAAATTATTTTCTATCAAAGAAGTCAAACAATGACTTCACGTTGTTTTCGTCGTATTCTTCAATATCGTCGTCTCCGGAATCCACGACGGCGTCGACTCCTCCTCCTGGGTTAGGTATCGGGAGTCCACCATTTTCTTCGGGCTTCACCATCGCTAGACCATTGGTACCCATTCTGAAACACAGGTACTTGCATGTATGAAATAATAAAATATTAATATAATTAAAATATCATTATTTAATTATATTTTTATCATTTCATTATTTTATTATTTCATAATTTTATTATTTTCATTATACTATTTACTTAGATGCACTTAGAGCTCGCACAGTCGCACATTAGATATTATTGCCTCAGATCTACTTATTTTTGTTATTTTTAAGCCTAGAAGCAGTGTCTCCGTAGGCATAGGTACGCTGGACGCGGTTCCTTAACGCCATTATTTAAATTTATTAAAATACACCTATTGAAAACGTAATTAGGTACTTATATCGCGCCATCGCAAGCCTTTGTTTTAGTTACACAATAAGGTGCTCCAGTTTTGTTTTACATGGATAATTCCTAGTTTATTTTGTATCGCAAACTTACCTTAAACAGTCAAAGGCCATGTTGAAGAGTTCAAAGTTCCGCCATTGACCCGTCATTGCCAAGCAGAAGTGAAAGTTTCTTCCAGGGAAAAATATATTGTAGAATTTGGCGCACACTTTCAAATTTCTTATTCTTGGTGGACTGATGCATACTGGCTTAGGGTTCTTTCCTGTAATAAATTATATTTGTATCCGAAAGATAACTTGAAATTTGTCAAAAATATATCTTTAAATAATTGAATGACCTACGTGAGAAGGTTTGCTTTTCAGAATGCATTACTTTTCAACCCACTTGACAAAAGGACTTTTTGTATGTTTGTTACGCGATCATTATTTTTTGTTTTGGTAGATCATACCATACTACAGAGGTGGTACCATATACATTTTATCTATAATGATATTAATGATTTAGTACTTTTCGAGAAAATCTACAAAAAACAAAACATATACCTAATAAGAGCATTGAAGCCGGGTATTTTTTTGTTAAAAAGAGATTTCTATTAAAATTTACTGACTCAATTTTCCAATAAGTACGTTGCATTGCAAAATCATAGAAAGTTATTTCATATTGCACAAAGATAATCCTATAATCAAGTATATCTTTTTTATAGTAAAAAGTATTCATTTACCTGACATAGAGCTCTCATAAAGCACCCTATCGTTCATAGACATGGCGACGTCAAAAGCAAAATCTCCAGGATGATAAGTGACCTGCATACAAGCCTTCTGGTTGAAGAAGTCCATCACTAATCCAGTACAGCACTTGCAGACACCAAAGGAGCACGTGCATCTCCTTGGCTCGTCATCATCTTCTTCCTCGCTGGTAGATGTTGTGTTCTGAGCAGTCGGGGCTGTCGGACTCTGTCTGGCTTGTTGCGATAAGTGTGCGGTTTGTTTTTCTTTTAATCGCTCCAGAAATATCAAGGCGCTGTCAGGAACTTCCAGGTCATCAAATTCTTCGAAATATAAGACCGTTCGTGTATGGTTTGCATTTTCTTCCACTGTAGCTGGCATAAAAGAGCAACGCATTAAATTTAAGAATATTTTTCACGCAAGTATGAAGAATTAAATCGTTAAGGACTTGACGAAACAGCAAGCTCAGTAAGAAGTCCATTGTATTGAGAGGAAATTCGAAAGTGAAACATTTATAAAAATATTTTTGTAATGTAGATTTTAACGACAGAATATTAGATTTTTGTACCATACTTAGACGACCAAGTTATCGGCCAATTTATTGAGCCAAAATTTAGTTTAAACAAATAAAATAATGCCATAACAAATTCACTATAGGAGCTATCGCTATAAGATAGGAGATCTAATTCGAGGATTTTCTATGTGATTCAAATAAAATAATAAAAATTATAATTACCATTTCCGTACACTTCTGTTAGAAAAAAAGCAACTGACACTAAAAACACTATAATGTTCTCCATGACAAAGCTTTTGCGACGCCAGGCGGCGCGGACGACGGGCGAGATAATAGTATGCACGCTACAATTCGCGAGCCGATTTGAACCGGTTAGTGGCGAGAAAATATCTCCTGTATCTTGAATGAGTACTTTAAGTTACTTAATATGTACATTAATCTAAATGTACTAGCTACTTTCCAACTGGATAATGTACTTTCAAACACTAAATCGATTACTTTTGGCTACATTTCTATCTATCTGCACTGAATTTTCACCAGATTTAATTTATCAAGAGGAAAAGAAAACACTTTCACTAGTATTTTGCAGATTTATTTATTGATTTTTAAATTTATATTTGAGACTACAATTTTAAATGCATTTGCATGGCTTATAAAATCTAGAATAAATACTTAAGTATATAATTAATTCGTTTTAATACTGATATACTTTATTCAACTTTCTTCCATCAAAGAAATCGCCAACGGCATCCCCAATGTCATCCAGCGGTCCGCCGTCGTCATCGTCAGAACCCCCACCAAAGAGGCCCCCACCACCACCGAACAGGCCTCCTTCTCCACCGCTATTCCCTCCTCCGAAGATTCCTCCAGCAACATTGGAGAGGAAGCCTCCTCTGTTGTCGTCATCGTCGTTGTTGTTACCAAAGAGACTGACCGGAGCTGGGCCTGATGATATTGGTTTTGGTTTCAATCCTGCTTGAACTCCTTTTGTCCCTAATCTGTTAAAATAAAATATAACACTAAGATATCGCAATCTGAGACGACAAAAGATAAAATTTGTTAAAAGGTAATTTCGAAAAATAAATATCACCTATTAGGTTACTGGTAATAAAGATTTACGCTTTATTGCTTAATTTCATTGACATAGCTCATTTTATTGAATGTATTTTTCTCTAAAACCGTAAAATACTTGGGATTGTAAACCTAACTTAACCTAACCAATAGGATGATATTGACAAAAATTATGAAATATTTATGTGTGATCACTGAACCTGAACGTATTGTCACAAAAAACTGTCGATGAAATTAAGATTCGATGAAATGAAACATTCGATGAAACGTAGGTCGTATCGAGAAAGAAATAACGAAAATTGGCTGAAATTTTTCTTGCGGGAAAAAACGTGTTAAATGAACAAATTACCCGAAACATCTGAAGGAAGCCGAGTATATTTGGAACCCGGCAATATCCGCAGTGATATCCAAGCAAGCGAATGCATTGCGATTCCGTATCCGAATGTTTGAAATCTCTGCGCAGATACGCACGAAAGGCGCTCGGCCTGGATTGAAACAAATTGGAGGCGGGTTGTCAGCTGAAAATAATCAAACAAACACATTCAACTTTTTTTAGCATATGGCTCATGATGTCTCTCGCAGGCGACCTAACTACGTAAAGACGAAAGCCATTACATAATCCTTGAGGGTTCTCGTCCTTGTGGCAGACCAATGACGCGATAACTAGACGTCATGAAGGCCGATATGCGTGAATACATGCTCATAATCATAACAGAGGACGTCCAAAGTGCCCAGGTTCGTGCAAAGTGAAAGAAAGCCAGTAAGAAAGCGGACCCTGCCAAGGCAGGAATAACGCTAGGAGAGGATATGGCTTAAATGACAAAATACTTATAAACATTGGTACCTGAAACTCTGCGTCGAAGAACTGTCCTATTATTAATGCTCATTCTGACGTCAAAAACAAAATCTTCGGGTACAAAGGTCATATTTCCACAAGCCTTCATATTAAATCTTTCCATAATCGTTCCAGTACAACATCCACATTGCCCACTCACACATGAACACGGGAACCTAAAAACGGAACCATTTACTGGTGCAACTGTGGAAGTTTCTTCATCAAGTAGAGGCGCTTCTGTTATATTAGATACTATTGCAGTACTTGGATTGACAAGTTCATCTTGAACTACTGGTTCTACGACCGGTGAAACTTCTGCTGCATTTATTTCTGTTACTCCTATATCTTCGTCATCTTCAACTTCATCATCCGTTACATGTATCGGTAATACGACAGTTGCTTGTTGTCTTAATACAGGCGTGGGATTTAACGCCTGCTTCCAAATAGTTTTTGGAATTTGAAAATGTATTACCTCGTAGTTTCTATCATTGGTGAACATTATTTCACCTGAAATTGCCGAAAGATTGATAAAAAATAATGTTTCCATATCATATATAAAATATCAATCTACTACTTACATAGTCCTGTTTGATGTAGACTGGTATATATATATAGAAGAATGACCCAATTTAATTTTGTCATGGTTTTTCTCTACGACGTCTTGCCGATTTCACTTTCTATAAATGAGTGTCCTGGATGGCTTGCGGTCTTATATTGTATGTGAAGTGAGACACCACGAAGTATTTAAGTGATGTGTGTGACTAAGAACCAATACTCATTTTACATGCATGTCTACGAGCACGAGAACAAGTTTTAAATATTTAATGCCGGAACAGGAGAAAGTTCGATGTTATAAGAACATACATTATAGTAGATACTTGAGAATTCGATGTTTTAGAGAATCGCTCATGGGTTTTCCTCTGTTATGCTGGTTGACTGGAGATTAAAAGGCGGAGTCGCTTGTATTCACTTTTATAGTGAAATTATGCTTATGTGCTTCTTTAAAACTACGAGTATCATAGAACAAACTTTTAATAATTTAATAGCTTTGCCTGACAGTCCTAGCCCTTAATCAAAATTACTACATAAGTACTTGCGGAATTTTATTTTATATTCTGGCAAAACTACAATTTGCCTTTAATCTTCAAGTTTAATACTCAACAAGCAGTGCTGAATAATATAAGACTGGATATTGATTTGTTATTTTACATCAATGTAATTATTAAGGTTAATTGTTGTAAATAAGTTCTATGTTTGCGTTTAAGATTATCGAATGATGTTTAAATCTTTGCAAAGTATGCCATTCTCAAAGGGTTATTATTTATGAACGTTTTATCAAGTGTGCTATAGTATTCCTGGGCATTATCTTGGTATAATAAATTATTTACTTTACGAATATAAGATAGGATTTAAATTCACGAAGTTGACATTTAACTGTGTCCAATCAATTTGGTATTTTTTTATTCGTTATTAATGATTCAGTTTTGTAATTAACACGTTGAAATGCTAATTGCTCCAGCCTAAGTTATAGAATATATTTATTTTAGTTTAATAAGGTTAAAATCTACAAAATAAGATTCTGCTCATTATTACTTAATTCTTTATTTTCAAATCAGTCAAAATAAATAACCACTTACATATTATACTGCTATTTACAGCGACATTTAATAAGTTAAGAAAAATAAATAATTCTTATAAAATAGGTCCTTAGATCTAGTTGTCTTTAACGTCATACTTGATCCCAATCGCCACGCATCATTTTGTTTTGTCTACCTCTGGGTTTTTTCTTCTTTTGATTATTATTTCCGGAGAATCCCAATGTGTCGCTCAATGCATCTAATCCAAGGATGTCCTCATAGTCCTTATTACCTTTCTTGCCATCTTTTACCTTCTTATTGTTGTTGTCCTTATTATCACGATTATGTTTCTTATTTTTGCCGAATAAACCAATCTCTTTTCCAACAGTTTCTCCAATTTCGGAAAGCCCGATAACGTCTAAGTCTTTGTAGTCAAAATCGTTACCTTTCTTTTTTGGTAACCTCAATCCTGAATAGAAATCATTTGTTACGACTTCACCGTTTTGAGATCGACTTTCGTCAGCAGATTGACCAGGTTTTTCTGAAATATTTTCTTCTGAATGAGAATCCAGATCTTGGACTATTTGCACCATATCATCACTAACATTTTCCTCGGAGGAGGGAGATAAGGCAACAGTGGATGAAGTTTTAGGTGTTATGGTCTCAATTTTCTCGTAATTCGTTTGTTCCCTATTAGTGGTCATCATGCTTGGCGATACTTTAGCACTGGTGGGCAAAATAGGAGTTACAGGCATTACCGATAGTTGTCCCGTTAGCTGAGCTAATGACATCTCAAGACCAGGATCTTCAAACTGCGTTTCATCTTTACCAGATGTGTCAGCTAATGTTGTCATGGGTTTTTGTGTCACTATTAACACAGGTTCATACGTCTGTTCTTTCTCGGGGCTCACAATTGGGAGGTTTTCTGTTGACTGAATTGCGCCAGTAGTGATTTTAATGGTTGGTGTCATGACTGTGGAAGAAATGGTTGAAGACGTTTCAGTTACTGGTACGACTTCTACGGTGGTTGAGGAAGGTGGACGTCTCGATGGGCGGGGAGGTTTGTTTTCAGGACGCCTTGTCGGTCGACGAGTAGGCCTCCTGTTTACAGGTCGAACTCTGACTGTTGTAGTTCTGGGGGTTGATGTGGGTCTAGGTGTGGTAGATCTTGCAGGTCTTCTGGTTGGGCGCCGAGATGGCCGAGGCCGCCTAGTTGTAGTTGTGGTAGTAGTGGTTGTTGAGGTGGGAGCTTGTTTTTTAATCTTATTCTTGTTTTTTGTCTTTTTGCTAGATGAACCGCCAAACAGATCGCCCAATAAGTCGTCGCCCAAAAGACTGAAGCCCGTATAGTCAGCACCGTCTACGTCGTTGACCGCATCAAGGCCATCTGTAAGTAAAAGTAATATTGAGTTTATTAGTTTTACATAAGTACTATATACTATAGTCATCTAGAATATAAAGAGTATTTTAATGACTTATTTTTATGGACTTATGCTTCGATTAATTGTTGGTCAACTTAAATTTTAACTTTTAGTTTTTGTTTACTTTTTTATACCAGTCTAAAAATGGGGTTTGAAACGCTTCTTTCCTTAATTTATTTCTAGGTTTACGTAAGGGCAAGATGACTAAAATAATATGTACCTACATATTTTGATTTTGAAGTTCATTACAATGATTTAACATTAACCATTTTCATCATTATAGTTGTCTGTTACAAATTACTATTGCAAACGGCCTTACCGTCGTCATCGTCGTCGTCATCATCATCGTCATCGTCATCCCCAACAAGACCGAAAGCGTCGTCATCATCGTCATCGTCATCATCGTCGTCGTCATTATCTATCTTTTCATCCTGAGGAACCAGCGGCAGTGGGTCTGCCGGCTCTGACGTTACCCCTCTAGGGCCGAATTTGAAGCAAGACACTCTCACAGCTGCTTCTACAACGCTCTTCGATTGAAGTTCCAGACCCATACAGGCCCTGAATTCTTCACCAGCGCGGGCAATATTATAAACTCTTCCACAGAATTTTGAAATGCCGCCTGGTAATGGCATGCATACTGGCGTTGGCTTGCGACCTGTTAATCAACAAAGTTTTAATTACAAACGGTTACTAGTCTTATTGTCTAATTTATAACTATGGTATGGAGTACTTAATTTATTTCTGTAACGCCAAGTGACAGTAACAAAGAACAGAACTTTCTTAAAACATGTCTTTAACTGAAACTAGATTTTAAATTCAACCTACCGACTACAGATGTTTTAATCAATTTACGTGATTTAATTATTATGGATAGGAAGCTCAGAGGAATCCTGTCTTTAGATTTTGTATCTAATGAATGAGTATTCTGTGCAGTGTACACGTAGACTGGCTCGCCGTATGAGGTAAAAGCAGTTACTTACTAGAAAGAGTCCGGTTGGTGATGACCTTATTTCCGAACCTCAATGAAACCGATAATTTATCGCCGTTTAGATACATCAGAGATGCGCAGCCTGTAATGAAATAACATTATGAATTAAAAAGTACTTGTTGAATCTTTTAAACATATAAGTTGACGAAAATGAAGAAGTTCAATGGACGAAATACTTGAATGAAAATTGTTGTCTGTTTTGTATTTTTTTTATATACTACGACGGTGACAAACAAGCATGCGGCCCGCCCGATGTTAAGCAGTTACCGCCGCCTATGGACGCTTGCAACGCCAGGAGCATCACACGCGCGCTGCGACCCTTAAAATTCCATTATTATGGGTATTCCCTGTTTAATACATGAGCAAAAATAAGAGGTATTATTCCACTGCTGTTCGAAATTATTACATTTTTACAACTTCCTTTAGTCTAGTAGCAATTTGTGTATGATCAGGCCGTCTCATATGCCAATCCAACTTGGAATGGAGATGGCTCGATAATTTCCGTAAACTTTCCTCATTTTGCATGGCAAATGTTCACGAGAACATACTTTCTCCATACAAATTTGGAAACGTTATCAAGAACGGTACATCTCAAAAGGTAAGCTTGGAATTCCCAAGTTATCCTTCTAACGATGCTTATCTTGTGACAATGGGAGCAATTTCCCCCTCCTGAATAAAATGATATTGAATTATTGACCAAAGGATTTGACTTTCACGATGTTCATAATATCTCCTTCGTAAAATCAACTTCAAAAAACCACATCCCAACCTGGTGGCCAGCACAACTAATTAATCCAGTCAATGTCAGTCATGCGTGTCTCATAACGTGTGGTAGTCTAGATCCCATTAAATACGATTTTTATACTCTTGTTGCTACATGAAGACATGAAGGATGCAAATGTCACATGACAACCCAAGAGACAACCCAGGAGACAGCGTCTTGGTGAAGAAAGACTAGCAGAGCCGACCCCAAATGATGGGATAAGGTTAGGTAGAGCGAGATAAGAGTGACACTCTCGTTGCTACATCTAAACTATCCTTAGATTATAAAGGTATGTATATTCGCGTGTGATAGTATAAAAAAACACGTAAGTCTCACCTGGTCCATCTAAATTGACTACAGGCAACTGGAAGTCCCTGCAGCAATTACAGTACGCCTCAGAGCACTTGCAGTATTTGTTGATGCTGTTGTTGGTTTCGTCCTGTTTCTGGTCACTGCTATTGCGGATACTCTTCTTATTATTATTCTTCTGCTTTTCTGTAAAGTAAACAATATATAAATATGTTAGAATATCGAAAACGTGTAAATAAACATGTAAATATTTTCTCTTAAGCTAACCATGGATCTGTACTAATTTTATAAATCCGAAAGTTAGATACGCTTTCGGGTTTATAGTATTAGTACAGTTGGTTAGCTGAACACGCTTAAACCGCTGAACCAATTTAGATGGAATATACAAGTATGTTTCAGTCTCTGGGAAGGACATAGGATAGTTTTATCCCGGTAAAGTGTGGTAAAAGTTTGGATAGGGAATTACTAATTCTACGCAGATGAAGTTGCCAGTAGAACAAATACTATAATTCCGGCTTATAGTTACTACGAAATGTCTTTTACGGCATTTAAAATGTTTACTACAAATATTTATGAGGTTTTTAGACTAGCATGAATTTTACGTGTCAATAGACCGTAACAACAGTTTATTGACACGTTAAATTCATGCTAGTCGTGACGTGTGTGTGACGTTATACTAAAACACCAACATAAATATGCTACGTTATTAAACTAGTTGCATGACTACATGTAACTTGGACGAAGAGTTAATTAATAATGCATATCCACTTGAAGTGCAACATGCTCGATGACTACAAAGCCTAAGCATTAAAGTGATTGCAGACAACATCCGATCCGACAAAAGAATACAAAATATACATCATGATTTAAACGGAATTTTATAAGAACTAATAAGTTCAGGATCAAACTTGTCTCTCGCTTGGACTACTACCTCAAAAGAAGTAAGGTTGTCCAATATGACACTGAAACGGTTTAAGCGTTTTAACCGTCTTATTACTCTGTCCCTAAGGGCCAAAACACAATTACAAGACACGACATCGTATCGTCGTACGACGCGACATCGTGCCACGATGCGATGACGTCGTGTCGTGGAAATGCATAAATCCAAAATGAACTTTATATTCATGTGACAAAATGCAAAATTAAAATTCATTTTACACTCACGACGTCGCGTCGCGGCGTACCACGATACGATTTCGTATCTTGTATAATTGTGTTTGGCCCTAATACCTAATCACGAACTCCATATGAATTGTGACGCCATTTTCAGTTTTTAGGTCGGGGCATTTTACTTCCAAAATTATTTTGATTGCTAATATTGTAAGTAGAAATATTTGACAAATATCAAGATACGGTTATGTTTTATAGTCAAATGTGTCATCGGATTTTCATTTCATCGAAAGCATTTTTTTTCTGAAACTATAAAATATTATGGAATGTTATAACACAAACCTAACCATTGATTGAAATTTCCAAGACTTCTGATAAAGGTATGAGGTGCGAGAATAAAAATTGTCTTTAAAATGAAAATTCTATGATGTGAGACCTTCGGTGCAGTGATTTTCTTTAAAAGAAAAGGACACCGAGGGTGATCACAATTGGCCTCCAGAAAAGATTTTTAGACAAAGTTAATGCTACAATAAGATCTTTCCTTAGAACACCCCGTCTATGGCCTGTATCACACTGTGGTCTCACAATTGGAAATGCTATGTCTAAAATTCAGGTTAAGTAGTACGTACCTTAATTGGTACTATTTACTACTGTGTTTTATCGATTTGCAAACAGTGCATAAGTATCATTTACTAAAACGTGCAATTAACGCGTTAGCACGACACTAAAACAATTTGTGGAATTCCTTTTAGCTATTTTGTCGATGGATTGATGAATAGTGGCCAATTACGGTAAGATTTAGTAGACAGCTATATAAACGATTTCCCCGTTTTTTTTTAAATGTAATACTTACTTATACTCTTCGACGCGGCGAAAGCCAAGAGCACAAAAATGAGGAGAAGCTCGAATACCAGGGAGAGCCTCATCTTGAAGACTCAGTCCCCGTCTGAAAAAAAAAACAACATCTCGATTAGTTCGGCGACATTTTTCCAAATCTACGCTATAGTAGATACAGTAGCAGTTCAAAAAGTATGGCGACATTTTTATATTTTGTATGAATTTCAATACAAGTATAAATACAAAATTATATGCAGTTCTCTACATTGCAGGTGGGGATCGAACCCACGAGCTTTACTTATACGGAGTAAATCTCTAAATGCTGAGCTACCGCGATGTTACGCACGTCGCTTGAAATAAGGCATTATAATATTCTGCCAGAACTTTTTAGGGTTCCGTACCCAAAGGGTAAAATCGGGACCCTATTACTGAGACTTCACTGTCCGTCCGTCCGTCTGTTACTAGGCTGTATCTCAAGAACGGTGATAGCTAGACAGTTGAAATTTTCACAGATGATGTACATATTATATTTCTATTGGCGCTATAACAACAAATACTAAAAATAAAATAAAATAAATATTTAAGGGGGGCTCCTATACAACAAACGGGAATGCAATGGTTGCGTTAACTTTGCACCTCATTTGTATGGGGCTCTATACATACCAGGTGCAAACTTTACAACCTTAAGGATGGAAAGTGTTTGTACGGAACCCTCGGTGCGCGAGTCCGACTCGCACTTGACCGGTTTTTTGACGCGAGTTCATGCAACATCGGCAGGAGCCCTATGTTTATAATCCAAATCTTCTAATAGACACTCGTTTGCAATTCCTCGTTTACCACCCTTGTTACGTATTACCCCTATTCCACCTATTAGAAATATGAAATATTGTCAATTATTGCTACAACTTCACAAAATGTCATAAAAGGACTTTCAAAACTTCTGTAAAGGACGCTCTCAAATTAACAAATTGTGTATGTATTCAAGAGAGCTTTTCAATTCAGTTTTGGCTCCCGTCCCGATTGCGGTTTACCCAAGCTAACGAGTCATTTCAGAAATGTGCTGCAAAATGAATCTCTTTGAATATGTAGGTACAATTGTTTAATCAACGAAGCAAAAATATGAAATGTGCCATATGTAAAAACATAAGTACCTAGTTAATGAGCTATAAATAGTGTATTGGATATGTAGGTACGTATACGTAGGGTTAAGGGTCTTAACCCCAATGGACCCTGGCGACATGGGGAACAGCGCCCATTCGCCCAGTCTTCAAGGACTTCTCTAAAGAACTGGTTGAGTTGACCCGAGAGTAGAAGGCTGGATCATAATCTGGTACAACGGGTCGGTATTATCACCCAACGTTGTATAATGCTGCCAGCCTTTCGGGCTCACGAAATTGCTTATAATATTTTTTATGATTATGATTAGTAAGTAAGTAAACACTTTATTGTACACAAAAACAGTTACAAAATACATCCATTACAAATAACATATAGGTACAAAGGCGAACATATCCCTATAAGGGATCTCTTCCAGTTAACCTTTGAGCAATTGAGTGAGTACGAGAAGAAGATAGACAAACTAACACCGTGTACAAAAAGGTATTAAAAATAATAAGACTACTAATAATTACACATATAAACTATGAATACATACACATACACATACATACATACACATATATATATATAATGTAATACAAATATACACATAAATATAAATACATTGTAGATCCAATTCACAAGTCATTGGAAAGCCATAACTTCTTAAGATTCGTCTTGAGCGATGCTACAGATGGAGACTTCCTAAGGGACAGTGGCAATTCGTTCCACAACTTCACAGCGCTCACTGTGAAAGATTTAGCGTACGTACGCGTCTTGTTTGTTGTACAGCCAGAGTGAGATTGGCAGACGACCGCAAGCGGTGACCACTCCCATCGGCCATAACCTTTCACTGAGGTAAGGAGGTGAAGCAGGGTTGTAGAGAACATTAAAAAGCAATGACAGGACATGCAGGTCTCTACGCTGACGTATTGGCAGCCAACCCAGCTGCGCTCTAAAGGCGGACACGTGATCGTATTTGCGCAGTCCGAAAACATATTTTATGCACACATTTTGTAAGCGCTCGAGCTTGTCAAGTTCCTCTTTGAGATTCGTCATAGCAATGTCACCATAATCCAGAAGGGGCAGCAAGAGTGATCTGGCAAGAGTAAGCTTGGTGGACATTGGAAGGAAGTTCTGCAGGCG
Organism: Apotomis capreana; assembly: GCA_947623375.1. Lineage (NCBI taxonomy): Eukaryota > Metazoa > Arthropoda > Insecta > Lepidoptera > Tortricidae > Apotomis > Apotomis capreana. The sequence continues at coordinate 22,395,248 of OX392501.1, forward strand.
CCTAAGTGAGTGAAGAGATGCGAAGAGCTTCCGGCTGACCTCCGAGATATGCGGAGACCAAGACAATGTCTGGTCCATGGTGATACCTAAATTCCTAACAGTAGAGGAAAAAGGGATAGGAATCCCACCAAAAAGAATATCAGGCACCACCATTTCCGCCAGCTTGTTCATTAGACTTCCTTAGTTTTTATTTCAGAACGATGTCGACTGGCTATTGTTTCTTTTAATCAATTTTGGAACAACGATGACGGGAGGGACTTCTTAAGATGGTTATAGAATACTTTGACTTGACTACGGTAAAAAAAGAGAAATACGCGGACTAAGTTGTGGGTATTCTTTGGTAATAATCTTTTTTTACATGCTCAAATGCATAATCATATTTCTGCCGTAAATTATCACACATATCTAATAACGCGATCATCCCACGAAACGCATATGTTTCTTTTTTATTAAAAATAAAATTGATAAATTATATGCCTCGGGCAGTAAAGAGATTTTTTTATGTTTTACCATTGCGTTGCGCTAACAATTATGTCCATTGGTTACGTCGCGTTAAAATCATGATAGTTTAACGATATACTACTTATCACTTTAAGTGATCACAATTAAAATACAGAGCACAGATATCAAGTAAAATAACAAGGGGTACACAGCGAGAGATTTTATAAATAGATAAAAAGACATCTATCTCCTTCACGCAACTTTTGGGAATTATTGATTTCTGTAGGTATCTAAAATAAGAACGTTATGACGAAATGTTGCTGCTTAGTGGCCTCTAGTAAATGCTCTAGGGAATATATAATTACAATTGGAATGACGATTGATGTTTAATTCTACAGCATACTATAGTTATATAAATAAAATTAGCTCAATATGTCATGAAACAAAGCAAAAAAATATATGTCACTTCAAAAGCACGTAAATTTTATGATTTTTTAATCCAAATCTTGAAATTGTTTTCAGAATCCTAATAATTTAACAAAACAATAATTGCAGGACAACTATGAATTTAAACGTGCACTTTTTCACGGTGATAATGGCAAATTACTTATTGTGTCCTGCATTCAAAAAAACCATACCATATAATGACGTCACGATTAGGTGGTCATTTGTAAGGAACGTTCTAGCGCTCCATAAGAATGTTGACGGTCATATCTGACTTTTAGAGCAGTCTAAGCGTAGTTGACAATCCTTAAAATTTGTCGACATGCCTATTTATTTTATAATACTTGTCTATCAGTTAATACATTCAGGTATATTCAGAACACGATTAGTCAATTACTCTTTATGACGCACCTCACAAAACAAACACAATTTTTTTAATTTAATTTTATTCTGAGAATTACGTGATTAATTTTATATGTGTAAAAATGCATGCTCCATCATGACTCAAAATATTTGTATGCCTTATGGCAAAACATAGTGATATACCTACATATAAGTTCAATGTAACATCTTCAACCTATGTTTACTCATAAATTATTTGACTTTGACTTTGAAATACCTAGGCAGTAATATAGGTAAGAAAATTGATGGTTTTAAGTTCGACTACAGGCGTTCTAATCACCTAAGACTACGATCTCTTTCAGACAACATTTGTGTAATCTCAGTTAACTCATGCAACAGCTGTAAATGGCACAAAACCCAATAGGTAAGTCATTATTATCAGAATCTGATGCAACCAAAGTAACTTCTGAGTCGCGACCCGGATCGAACTTTCACGGAACTTTTCGGTCATTAATAAGGTAATTTCTCGAATTTTCTTTTTTTTATGCGACTATGCTATATAAAATTTATTGCTTTATATAAAAGTACGGTCAGCTTCAAAGGTAGTTGACCATTTCACTACTGGCTTATGACCAGTTGCATATTAAAATCGTGAGCTACTTGTACTGTCTACATACGCAAAATAAATTATATATGTAGTTATGTTTCTTTTGTAAAAACAAAAACAACCAATATATTTCTTTACCAAACAAGTATTTCACGAATAGGAATTATAGATAATGTATTTCAACATTCAAAGTTGTATGTATAATTAAATAAAGTTTTGAAAAATCGGATCCAAAGAGTCCACTTCGCGCGTTAAACTCTTTCATACGGCATAGTAAAACGAAGCAAAAAATAATACGTAAACTACACTTAGCGTTATAATATAAAAGGTAAAATAAAATAAATATTAAAAGAAAATATTGATTTGAAATTGTGTTCATTAAAATTTAAAAAACATTCAAACCACACGCGTTCTACAATTTCAAAACAAACGTAAAACTGAAAAACCAAAACTCACCTTGATTAATCACAACTCGAGTTAAAGTTCAAATATTCAAGTCCAATTATTAAAACCGCCTTCCCACTATCGTCCACAAAATCGAATAATATCGATATCACAATACAGTTCTAAAACGCAGAAGACAGCGGCCTTACACCAGCACTGATTTGATATAACCGCCTCCAAGTCGCACCCGGAGAAATGTGCACTGACGTATAACACTCGGCGAGAAAGGAAAACTGGCGTTCGTGCGTCCCTTTCGCTCGCCAAGTGATTTAATGAGATAGCTGATAATGAAGACTCAGTTGGTTGCTTATGTAGAATTTAGTGTCAAGTCGATGTTATTAACGTGATTGAATGCAGGAAAGAGCTCTTCGCACATATGTGATGGCAGTGCTGTTACTAGGGCGACGGCCAGGCACAGGGCGCATACCCTGGCTTTTTCAATCAACGCAATAATAAGACTGATAATTTTACTCCCAAGTAATAAACTCGCATAGATATTTTAAGCGTTGTGATCTGACCTGGTGCTTAATAAAATCGTTTAAGTAGTAAAATATGCAACTGGTATTAATCGCCACTAGGAAAAACGATTTTTGAAAAGTACTGTACACACTTCTAATATATGTGATATACTCGTATGTACGTCAACTTTAGCTAAGTGCTCTATTTACCTTTAAATGTGAATGCAAGGCGATATGTCCATGTTATGGTCAATCAAATGGATGTACGTGGGTATGTATCATTGTCAATTGGACGAATTGGACCATTTATACCAATTGCGTACAGGTAAAAGTTCAAAATTATATATTTTGCTGACTTTATCTTCAGAAGCGATAGCGAATGGTGCTCAATCGTCGTAAAGTAGGCAAGCCGGTGGAAATTGAATTGTATAGATGTCACGCCACTAATTAATGGTCATACTTAAAATATCTTCTAAAAATGCGTAGTCAGAGATGTCGGTGTCTGTATACGTTTATCCCTAGCAGCATAGGCGACACATTAAATTTATTGCCATCATTCAAAAAACCTAATATATTGGTACCAAAGAAACCTGTAGTACTTTTTCAGTAAACCATAAGGAAACGGAACTATTTACGCTGAACGATACACGCAACGGTATACCGACAGCTGCCGCACATTGGCTACGCACAAAAACGGTTAATTTGTAATCAACACTTTGTTGCAACTTCAGTGATTATGGCTGCCTAACATCGCTAAAGAATCGCACTGTTATGCTCTAAGTTAGTTAGTTTTAGCTGAGCATTTTCCACAAGGCGACATCAAGAAAGAGGACAGAAGAAGGGATAGCGCTACTCTAACCACCCCCCAACTCATCCACGAAACCTAGTATGTAACTCCTTGATATTGCTTGTAGCTTTGTGTAGGGTGTTTGGAGACCATTAGTACTTCGTCTATACCTGTTTACAGTCTAGTAAAAAAAGTTAAGGGGGGTTGTCACGCTCTTATATAGTAGATATAATATGCGGGTTTTCCTACATTTCCACCCTCAAAGATATTGCTACTTGGCGTTCATACCTTCTTAGCACAAACCACTTGATCCATTGTATTTATCTTGTGAATAGCCAAGCTGGCTAATTCCCCGCTTGCGTCACTTAATAATTCTGACTTATTACAACCGAAAAACTTAATAGTAAAGTTGTAGTAGACTAGAGTATAGGCACCCTCTGGGTGCTCAAGGTCCAGATCAAAACTATTTATTACTAAGGCAATAGCCATGATTATATTCAAGAGTATATAAAAAATTTAAGATAAAAAGAAACCATCTATCACAGACCGTCCTTTTCTTGCTGCCTTGCAATGTGTTTATAGCCATTGCGCTAATTTCTACATAAATCTAGATTTTGTCTGTAAGTAGATACTAATAAATAATGTGATATGATTAACAAAATTACTAGTTCTTACAGAAATTACTAATAAAAAACACTTAGATTTTTTTTATCGAAAGGAAGAATGCAGACGAGGCTAACGCCTAAAACACCTAAAATCTATTCCTTCTTACTGTCTAATGTAGTAAACAAGAACCTAACCTCAAAATTTACTTTTAAACCCAGCTGCTTTTTGTAGGCCTGCAAGCTATTTTATTTATAAAATTGGCAGCATGATATCCTAAAAAGACGACTCATATTACTTCAATTAAGAATGCGGAAATGGCAGTTTTTCACAAAAAAGTCATCCTCGTAGATTAGATTCTTGTTTACTAAATATAAGACAAGTAAGAACGAATATACTTTAAATTAGCACCTTAATGCTACCTGCCTGTATGTTTGTTTTTGTTTACTTGTTTGATCTATAAAAAGACTGTTTAACCTACCTGACATTTATTATGAAATAGTCATGAACATACATGCACTTACACTAGGTATAATTTTCACATTGTGTAACTGACCAAAAAAAACTGCACTAATACCAGCTGACTGACTAAAGCATTCATGTAAACCCAATATATTAATGATGATTAATGCGCATTTTTTGTTATTGATGCTGAAAAAAAACATTGCATCGATGAAGTTTGTAACGCTTTGGCAGGTTTATAGTATTTCACCGCGTGAGGAAATAAACAAAGTAATATGTACCTTCTTTAAAGTCGAAGTTGTACATTCATTTTCAACTAATGGTTTAGGAATTCCGTGCAATCAACTTATTTCTAAATACTGATATGAATAAATGAAAATTTATTCGTTAACATACACAAAAATCAAAATGGACAAGACATATTAAAAATAAAATAAAACAAAATAAAATCGTTGTTGTGTATGCCACGAAAAGGTCGCACCTCAGCATAAATGATGGCCCCGGAACCAGCGCTGGTCTTCCGCTGAAACCTATATATTTTAAAAACATACTAAGGAGATATGTACTCGAATAATTTATAATGACAAAGTTAGGTACTCAAAAAAGTGATTGACAACGAAACTAAATAATGTAACTAAAATAAGGGAAATAGGTAACCCTATTTTGTACAAAATACCTAATGGAAAAGACTAGTACAATTTTATATATTATAACATACTTGCCTATTATTCCAATTTATGTGTTATATTAATTTTTTTTTTTTGACGAAGTTAAAATAATATTTATAGTCCTATTTAGAGCGATACTTTGTGCCACCCTTATATGAAGGAATGATATACTTACAAACCTGTAAAAGGTTTTACAAATATTTTTCTAACCCACATCCTAACCGAGCCACACAAGCGTTTCTGGTAATTTCTAGAAGCATGAAAGTCAAAAAGTAGCTATCTGTACCTACTTACCTAAGAGTTTGTACAAACAGTGATGTTGAAAGTTCAATGGTGCTGTTATATTGGATTGGTACCTCAAAATAACTATCATTTATTATTGTTTACTCAGATTGGTATTTTAACTATTAAAAAAAACATAGTGTACGAAATTTGAAATTGTTTTAACACGATGTATTCACTAATGAAAGTTGCATTACATATTTACGAAAAGGTACCCTATCTCAACTCCGAAACATTGTTTGCCATCTGTAACGTTCGGTCAAATTTTCATGTGTCCGAAAGTATTTTATTTCCTTTGAAAGTAATATTTTCAGGATTTTATAAACATTATTTTAAAGAACCCATTAGGTTAGGGTAGGTTTAATTTAAATTCTGAAAAATTAACAGTTGAAAAAATGAACTTTCGGGCAAATAAAAATTTAGCGAAACGTTAAAGGTGGAAAACAAAATTAGCGTTACGTTACAGGTAACCTTGCGAAAAAAGTAAGATGTTAAAAAAAAATTCACGTACGTTATTAGAAAGGTCAACAATAACAATTTTACACAACAATAACATGACCCCCATCCGGATCTTATTATATAAAGTTTACCACAACCATGTCGAAACATGACGCGTATGGGACGGCGCCCAGAGCACCGACTCGGTCACTTTCTCAAGAGAAAGTAGTCAGGATCGGCCGAGACTTGTTTTTATTTGTTCTACCAATTCTACATTGGAGAAATTGTGAGCATACAATGCTAACTATTATAGTACTGCAAATGATATCGTTCATAATAACTTTTAGTAATATTGTGAAAATTAGGGATGGGATGAACTTGACATTCAGTTTTGTTTTATATTAAGCCGCGAAGTTTTGGTTTAAGGACTACAATTTGACACAAAGGTGTGTGTCAATATTTAAAAATAAAAGTGTGCTGTATCCAGAAGTTTAGTTACAGAAGAAATAAAAAAGACTAAAGACAATTACAATTAATATTATCACATTTTCCAGTGTTGCAGCGTTCCAGAAAAAAGCAGTTATGTGCCGGTATTATTTTCAATAAATGCTTCCATGTATTTCGATTAATATTTTGTTGAGAAATAAGTAATGAAAAGTCCATAACCGCGGTAAATATTCATAGGTATTAAGTACGTAGTTATTTTCTACATTTAATTTGTTCGATGACTGCGTAAAATCGGTCGTCAGCCTAGCTTTCAAATGAATTATCTATTATTAAAATAACAACTCACTGTTATTACCTACTATACTTATACTATAATGATCATAAAAGCTCAATCATCGCCAATAAACTTTAACAAAAGATCCTCAAACTTAACAATATCAATAATTCAGTTAACGATACGTCTACACATTACTTTCTATTGTAATAAAGTTGCGGTAAAGTTGTTACACATACTTGATACATCAGACACTAATGTCTTGGACCACTATCTGAAAGAAGTAGGTATATGACAGGTGTCTATACTATTTATGTATGTGTGGCCGTGGCCAGTGATCATAGGTCATTGACCTCAATGTGGGCCAGTGGGCCGTATTGCATTGGACGTGCAGCGTGCAGCTACAACCATCCAAGCTAAGTTTGCACCTCGTTAGTATGTGCCCTCATACTTCCTAGGTGCATACTTAACTCAGCCGGGCTGCTAGTAAACAATCGGGTCCATACTTCAACCTAATAGCTACTACGTGTTTAATTAAGGGGCTAAGAGAAAGCTGGGAGGAATTTATTAAGAGAACCATTGATGAGAAAAGATACTACGAAGTTTGATCACAGATTTGGTTACAACCGACATATTAGGTTGGGTAATTACCAATTTATTAGAACTTACCTTTAACTGAGCTCTACTTTGCACCTAATGTTTAGTATCTACGTTAGACCTGTTTTTACAAAAAAAGAAACAACCGGGATAATAGCTTTTAAAGGAAATCGCAACCTAAACTAAATCTGTCTCGTTCAAAAGTTATATACATTCTTAAAAATATTTTCCTCTTTAACATCCCTAAATCTGTGTCACAGAGTGCTGTAGCAAAGTACCTTATAGTTATTAGTTACGCAACCCTAAAGTACTCGTGGGCAACCGACCCAAACATTTACGTAAACGAAGCATAATCCGCTTTCTCGATGCATCTCACCAGTGCATGTCTTTATATATTGCTTTATGCTTTATTTAAATTTCACCTTCTATTGTGAGGTGAAACGAGTTGGAGCGAGATCGGAGGAAAGCAGTGTTGGCCCGGCGTCGGCGACGGTCGCCTCCTCCGATCCTAGCGCGCTGAGTACTTGTGAGACTAAAAAAATACTTATAATTAATTCCTAGTATTCGATATGTCGGTCAAAGTTACTCTTGCGGTGCTGCTAGCCGTGGCCGCAGTGACACACTCTGCGAGCATTTTAGGTGAGTGTTTGATTAGTAAGTACTCTGCGTACGAGTCACGTCGGTGGAATCGATTCGAGCTAAATAGATGCTTAATGAGAAAGCGTGAAGTGAGATTAGGTATGCACATTGTTAAGTGGAGTTTGTACTATTGAATAATAGTTTGATGACTTCGATTTCTTTGTGTTGTTTCAATATAAACTTTTTGTGGGCGTGTAAACTTACACGAGGAAATAGGAAAACGAAATTTGTAAATCAACTTGCTTTTTGTTTTCATTAGTTATGTAGTTTTTATATACATGTGTGTGCGAGTTCGACGATAGTTAAAAATTTAATTTATTGCAGTGGAAATGTTTTAGGGATATTTATCGATATGAGTTAGTATTATAAATGATTATTATGATTTATTATTTTTAAATTAGGTAAAATAAATACAGAACACGTGAATGTTAGGTCCTACGACCTACGTATATTTTAAGCATGTAATAAAACCGCCGTTATCGTAATTGTTACATTTGTAATTTTATCAATACAGGTAATTTAATAGAAGAGTATATACCAGGTGGGCCCTGTAACAGGAGCAATAAATTAAAACATAGATTCTACCCCTCAAACTGAACAACATTTATTAAACAACTTTTAAAAATAACTCATTTATGATGTAAACCTGTAAAAGAAGTTTTATTGAAAGAAGCAATGTACTACAAAACATTTGATATTTAGTAAAGTGACAGCTATGTCAATGCTAAAACAGATGTTGTTCAGTTTGACGAGTAAAATGTATGTTTTAATTTTTTGCTCCTGTTACAGGAACCACATGGTATATAATGAATCACCCATTTTTTTATTGTTCCGTTATATAATTCTATGGCGTTATATAAAACAATGTACGTTTAACATAGCCACTGAAAAGTAGCACTTACGTATCTTATCTGAAATAATGATAAATATACAAAGTTTATGCAACGGTTATTTAACACTTAACACGTACTTATTACCATTATTTATATTTAACATTCAAATTACATGATCCGCATAATAACTGTTACAGATGTTACACAACCAACACCATAACGAATAAGTAGCAACATAACAACGTACAAAAACAATGTCCGAACTTTCCTCTACCCGTACCTTCATAATAGGACCGAAACGAAACTCGACGCTAGTGAAAGTAGAAACTGCATGTATGAGAAAGTGACCACTAAATATGCAAGTAATTTTGGACGTGTAAAAACTACGGATTGTTCAAAATTGAGAAAGAGTTTTGCGCATGCGAACTTTGTGTTTACTATTCTAGTACATAATTCATAAGTTTCATTTATGGTTGATGTTTTATTGATACGACAGCTTTAAACAAAAACTTTCTTTTTTACGGATATCATTTAAGAGTTTTAAAATACACGTCCCCGATAATATTACTTTTAGACTAGTTCTAAAGTAACGAAAAAAAGGAAAAAAGATGTAATGAAATAAATATGGCATAAGTTTTTAGATTTTTGTTATATTTATTACAATTTATTAACGTGACATATATCTGACCGTAACGTGACAATATTGTTTTTACTTCTGTCCTATCTCTCGGTTGTGACTTCATTTCGTCTGTAGACAACCAAAACTAGCTAAGTAACAAATACCTATGTATTTGTATAGAATCTTTTTATCGATTCATATTTTTTATGTGGTAATACCACATTTTTATTTTTATAAATAATGACACAAAGGTAAATTAAGAAAGAAAAATTGAATGTGATCTATCCCGCTTCGATTGCAGTAGATCGCATTCAATTTTTCTTTCTTAATTTACCTTTGTGTCATTATTTATAAAAATACCTATGTACTTAAAACGAAGCTCGTATCTTAGTGTCAATCTACTTACTAGATACGAGGTTTCGAAAAGCCAGTGACCAGTGATTTGTACATGCTATGAATTGTATCTTTCACTAAACAGTTTTGATAATTGACAGATTTCATAGACGAAGATGTAGCCAAGAGGCTCATAGACACGCCCGAGCTCCGCAACGACCAGCCGAACCGGAATTGCATGTGCAAAGGCCCTGCCTGCGTGTGCTGCGTCGAGTTCAACATGACGCTCGTCGACTTGGGCGGACCAGGTAATCCTTACTAGCCAGGAGACTGATCGACATGAGCTTCGTAACGAGCAGAACCGGAATTACATGTGTAAGGGTACACCATGTAATTATGGTTCTGCCTGCGTGTGCAGCGTCAACTTCAACATAACGCTCGTCGACTTGGGCGGGCCAGGTAATCCTTACTAGCCTGGATACTGATCGACATGAGCTGCTCAATGAGCCCGCGTGTGCGGAGTCCACTTCCACATGACGCTCGTCGACTTGTGCGGACCAGATAATTCTTACTAGCCAGGAGACTGATCGACATGAGCTGCGTTACGAGCAGAACTGGAATTACATGTGTAAGGGTACACATGTAATTCTGGTTCTGCATGCGTGTGCAGTGTCAACTTCAACATAACGCTCGTCGACTTGGGTGGGCCAGGTGATCTTTACTAGCCTGGATACTGATCGACATGAGCTGCTCAATGAGCCCGCGTGTGCGGAGTCCATTTTAACATGACGCTCGTCGATTGGGCGGACCAGGTAATCCTTACTAGCCAGGAGACTGATCCACATGAGCGGTGCAACGAGCCTACGTGTGTGGCGTCGACTTCAACATGACGCTCGTCGATTTGGGTGGACCAGGTAATTCTGGCTAGCCAGAAACTCATCAACCCGAGCCCTGTAACGAGCAGAACCGGAATTGCATTTGTAAAGGCCCCACCTGTGTGTGCTGCATCGACTTCAAAATGAAGCTCGTCGACTTAGGCGGACCAGGTAAATATTGTTCTAAAATGCACAATCTTCGTTCTCGCGAAGTAGAAAGAAGCCATAATTCCTCACCTTATATTACTTTTTTTTAATACTCCAAGTATGTATGTACTTATGTAACAATGAAATAGCCATGTACCAAATATAGTGTAATTCCTCATAAGTATGATTTGCCTCGTACTCGCATGAGCAATTGATCGCAATGCAAAACCATGCGTCTTTAAGTAAGTATTAGATACGGTTAACCATCTTTACACTTTAATTAGGTACTTCGTCATATGCAGAGTTATGTTTTCGTTTCGAGTATAAATATTAAACCAGAGGCAAATTGACTAAGTGTACGGCATCTAAAGGGCACCCTCTATTTTTAGCCCACATGTTGATCGGGTTAAATATACACTCACCTTAACAAGTTTATGTCTTTACTTAACTAGGTACTTAGATACCTGCGTCTCTCTCTATGCGTGGCTCTCAAATTATTACGTAGGTATATTTTAAGTTAAATTGATGGCAATCAACATCCTCAGATGCTTGGAAATCAGGGCAAACGCTTTTAATATACATGTTCGAAAAGTGGCTGCTATCGTAACAAGCTTTCACTTTAACTTTACACATGTTTTACTACGTTTATTTATGTGCGTTTCTCTATTTATTTCAGGATGTGTCCATATGAAGTACATATCTCCAGAGGAAGGGTTTTCAGTGAATGTCTCGTATGGCAAAAATCTCATCCACAGTTCCAAGATTCAAGGTAAGATACACTTTACAATGCATGTGCTCGAAAAGAGCGTATTCTAGGCATTCAAACTGTGCGGAAAGTACTACTATTCCGCACTAGTGCTTTTTACTTTTCAATTTTTTTTTAATTTATAGCCGTATCTGACAGCCCGACACAGAGGTTTTATTATTTACAAAAAGTTTGATAAATAAGTCAAATACCGATTATTATCACGTATAAAAGGACAATAAAACCAATATTTCATTAATTAATTCATTTAACACGTCATTAATTACATTACCTACATATAAAATTTGATTAATAAACGAACTTTAAATCGTTATTCATTAAATAAATTTGGCTGAATGTACACGCGCTTGTGTCATTTTGACATAAGACGAATATTAAAAAAATACTTTTGCACATGCGCAGTAGTAGATATGTCGAGCGCGGTTTACAAATAACTCCGCCATTTTTTATTGATGTCTAGTTTATTTAGAAGTTGTTTTGTGCAAATCTGCTGAAATAATGGCGAGATAAAGGGATGAATCATGAATTTAAACCCGTGAAATGTTATTGAAGAAGTAAAAATGTGAACGACGGCTTCTTGTTGTTGATAAATGAAATCAAAATACTTTTTTTCCAATATTTTTTTACATTTTAGTCTTTGTGAGTAAGTATTAAAGTATTTTCTATTTTCTCGTACATGCATAGTAAAGTTTTGTACGGAACTCGTGTGTAAGATGATTTCCGACTCGTGTTTGTTTAATCACTCGCTCGTACCTCGCTCGTCACTAAAAATCACACTCGTCTGAAATCACCTACCTTCCACACTTGTATCGTAAAATAACTATTTAAATTGAATAGCGTAATATTATGAAGCTGCGACCGACTAATTTCTATAAACACCAATGTTATAATTTTTAATACCTAAGCATTAAGGAATAGGAATGATAGATTCTGGACTTTTTTTTATCCACTTGCATTATGTATTTGTCATAAGTAATATACAGGGGTAAAGCCGAGCTTAAGAAGGTATTGGACATTTTAAAGGACATTGGAAAATGTTTAAAAGCGATGGAAACCCTGCGAAGCGCTATTATTTATTATATACAATGAATCACAATGATGTAATGACTCCTAGATATCTTTTTTACCTACTTACTCAAGTAGGTACTCAATTATTATTCGTTATTTTGACTAATAATAAATTTCTTCTTCCTCCATAGGAGCCAATCCTGCCCCAATCTGCCTTGAGGTCTTCGGCAAATTTGCCCAAGTATGCGCGAAGTTCAATGACCTGGCCCCAACAGCTGACGGCTTACGAGGCTGCTTGGAGCTGGAGCCTCGTCTTCTTGGAGAGACTCAGCTCGAGTTCCCGATTGGCTGCTTCAAGTCTTCTGCTGGAGGAATGGAAATGGAAGACCCACCGGCTGAGCCTGAAGAGTAAGTGCCCTTGTAATATAGTTCGTACTAGCGACCCGCCCCGACTTCACACGGGTGCAATGCTGACAAATGTATGCACGTATTATACATATAAAACTTCCTCTTGAATCACTCTATCTATTTAAAAGAATCCGCATTAAAATCCGTTGCGTAGTTTTACAGATCTAAGCATACATAGTGACAGACAGACAGCTGGAAGCGACTTTGTTTTATACTATGTAGTACAGGTTCACTAGCTAAGTTCGTAGACTGCAAAGTTGTTAGGAGTTAAATCCCAACGGCCCCTTCTGAAAGGCGTAACTTCACATCGCGGTATTATTTTATTACTTATATATAATTTTGATAGCTCTATATTACACGAAACAATTCACGTGGAAAAACGATTCTTACAACATCCTGTTATATTAAGTTTCAAAATTAAAATGTATTAAATTTTGAAATATTATATCATTATTTTCAGAACAACGGAAGAAAACACCGAAGAAAATACTGAAGAAACCGGCGGCTTTGACGCTGAAACATTCCTACTCGGCGTATATCAGACCGCCGAGCAAGGCGTGGCCTTCCTGAGCAGCATCCTCGACCTTCCCAACAAACTGAACGCGACCAGGCCCATCACGACGACCACCACCATCAAACCAGAGGAGACCAGCCCCGCTGAGGCTGCTCAGAGACGGGCCCCTAAAAACCTAAAGCATCCCAATCAACTGTGATAAGATGACGATTTACCGTCAAACGCGGGGACGAGTATTAACCCTTCATCTTTGGAGCGGTCTCGGGGGATCTTCCAGACCCAAGTTTGAAAAGCAAAGGCCCATAGAAGCATTTTGATCATTCCACGAGCAACCGGTTTTGTACTCTTTTTTACTTTAAGATAAAATTTATCTATAACATTCTTAAGTGATGCATATCGCCAATCCATGTCCTAATTTAATATTAAGTACAAAAGAGCATTTTTAGATATTCGCTTTTCGCACTAAAGGAGAAAGGCTGACGAACTAAGCGAGTTTTCCTATTTATTTTTATTTTTAATTAAGTATTATTTAGTTTTGTGGTTTATTAATAATAAAACACTTACGATTTCGTATAAATTATTGTTTATTTATTTTTAAGTTCTTATTCGTCTGTGTTGTTGTTTTCTCTTATCCTTACGAGAAAGGAGAAGCAGCGTTGGTTTCAAGAAGGTAGGTATACACCGGCGAATCTCTAACCAAAATGGTAATTTACTGTCATTACACTCACTTGGTTATCGGGGGGCACGGCAGTGCCCCCGCCAAGTCGAGCGCGAAGCAAACACTGCCGTACCATCCTTTACTGGAACCATTTCGCCGCATTTTCAGGCCCCTATTTGAGCACCTCTGGATAAGACCAGAACGCAGAAGTTTTTGTCATCCAGTAAGCTATAATCACATACTTAAAATCCAAAATTTCAAGTCTGTAGGTCATTTAGTTCCGAAGTTAAGCGAAAGCAAAGTTTCGCATTTACGACACTCACTCACTCATTCACTCACTCACTCATGATCATCAGTAAATAACTAGTACTTCCCATAAATTCAGAGAGCTGAAATTTGGTACAGAGTTAGGGTTTAATGGCCACATAAAGCGAAAACTATAAAAATTGGCCAAGTGCGAGTCCGACTCGCGCATGAAGGGTTCCGTACCATAAAACAAGTTTGTTGTATGGGAGCCCTTAAATATTTATTTTATTTTATTTTTAGTATTTGTTGTTATAGCGGCAATAGAAATAGATCATCTGTGAAAATTTCAACTGTCTAGCTATCACCGTTCGTGATATACAGCCTGGTGACAGACGGACGGACGGTCGGACGGACGGACGGACGGACGGACAGCGAAGTCTCAGTAATAGGGTCTCGTTTTTACCCTTTGGGTACGGAACCCTAAAAACTAGGATAATCGAAGATCTGGAGTACTCTGATTAGAAAACACAAGAGCCCAACCAAACTATTAGAGATCGACATACAACAAGATGAATATTTTTTGTAAAGGCGGTGTTCGGTTGGCCGCCGTCGCGAATGATCATCTCTCCTGATGATGGATCGCGTACCGATTCGAAACATGTCGAGCGTTATTCGACTTCTATGACGTGAGTAAACCCGTTTAAGTATTTTGATATTCAACTTAGTGGGCCGCTTCATTTGATGTCAAAAATCCAAGGTCTGAAGTATTTTGACGACGCGTTTGGCTCGGTTTGTAGACACCTCCCTACTGAGCCGGCGGTCCCGGGTTCGAGTCCCGGCCAGGGCAACTATTTGTGTGATGAACTCGAATATTTGTGCTTGGGTCAAGGTTGTTCTATGTATTTAAGTATATCTTTATCTATATAAGTATGTCTATCGTTAATTAGGTGAATAGAGACTAAAGTACTATGGGTGACCTTACAAACGGTCCGGTAGTTTTGAATTTTTGATATGTTGTCTAGGATGGTTAGTCAGTGTTTAAAATGCAAAATGCACAATTCCCCCCCCTCCGCGCCCGCCGCCATATTGAAAAAACCGGCACTTTCTTCATATTTTTGCTCATATCTTGCTTTAGGAGCATTTTAGTTAGAAAAAAGCTTCACCAATGTTATAGAGTGTTAAATTTACTACATTCTCCATTTTATATTTTGTTTCTAGGACAGACAGTTACGGAGATATCCACATTTAAAAAAAACGTAAAAATCTCTATTTCCTACTGAAAAACAAACTTCTGGATTATATCTTCGTTTAGGAGCATTTTAGCTAGAACAAAGCTTGGGCAATGTTGTAGAGAATTAAATTTACTATAATTTACACTTCAAATTTTGTTTCAAGGACGGTTAGTTACGGAGATATGCACATTGAAAAAACTGGAAAAGTCGAATTTTCCGGAAATTTCTTAAAATTCTTGGTTTAGCACGCTGTCATTCAGTTACGGACTAGTCTAGGACAAATTGAAACATGTAGGAAATATAATTGCTTATAAAACTCATGTCCATTTTTACATACATTTTCGGAAAATGTGACTTAATTTTTTAGATATCTCCATTATTATCTGTCCTAGAAACAAAATTTGAAATGTAAATTATAGTAAATTTAATTCTCTACAACATTGCGCAAGCACTGTTCTAGCTAAAATGCTCCTAAACGAAGATATAATCCCGAAGTTTGTTTTTCAGTAGGAAATAGCGATTTTTTACGTTTTTTTAAATGTGGATATCTCCGTAACTATCTGTCCTAGGAACAAAATATAAAATGAAGAATGTAGTAAATTTAACTCTCTATAACATTGTTGAAGCTTTTTTCTAGCTAAAATGCTCCTAAAGGAAGATATGAGCAAAAATATGAAGAAAGTGCTGGTTTTTTCAATATGGCGGCGGGCGCGGAGGGGGGGGAATTGTGCATTTTGCATTTTAAACACTGACTAACCATCCTAGACAACATATCAAAAATTCAAAATTACCGGACCGTTTGTAAGGTCAAAATCCTTTATTCACTGAATTACGTCGTCTAGTACCCATAACACAAGCCTTTTAGAGCTTAATTTGGGACTAGATCGATTCGTGTGAGGTTGTCCGATATTTATTTATTTATTATTTATTTGATGAAGAACCCTCAGCTGGTCTCAGTTGTATTAGAGATATGGTAATGCTCCCTTCTACTATTGGTACATTAAAAAATCGACTGTCATTGAAAAAATCCAGCGTAGTGGGTACACATCTTCTAATTTAATCTAGCCTATAGCGTCCCACAGCTGGGCGGGTTACGTTTTACAATCCCGAAAGTTCATAATACCTAGTACTTAGTTGAAATACCGATGGTCAAAATACCGAAAGTTCAAAGGCGATATTCGATAAACCGAAGCTCAAATTACTATTTTCAGAAAATCGAAAGTTCAAAATCTCGAAATTTCATAATCCCGAAAGTCAATGAGCACTTTAAAAGTGTCAGGACACTAAACTAATCTGACTTTTCCGTGGAACTGATCTGCTCCGGCGCTGCGGGATGTTCAGCCCCTCCGCCCTAGCGTAAGAAAGTGCGACTGCGGCTCGCTTGATGCCCGCACTTTCTTATGGCGGCCGGGGGCTGCCCTCCCTCCGCGCCTCCGGCCTTTTATATACACTCTAGGGGTAGGGCAGACAAGACCACGTGGAATCGGGGTTGACAGCTTCGGTTCTGTGGCAAGTCGATTAAGAAAAGGAAAGAGTCCGGGAGAGTGGGAAATTATGACACTAAATAGTCGATATTATGATAAAATATTCTGTCATGGACTGCCAACCGAACCGAACTTGTCTGGAACCGAAGCTGTCAACGCTCGCCTCCGCAGCTTCGGCTTTTTGGTCACCTTCGGCGACCAGCCTCAGCTGCTGCGACTCGCTTGATACCCGCACTTTCTAACGCTAGGGCGGAGGGGTTGCACATCCCGCAGCGCCGGAGCAGATCGGTTCCACAGAAGAGTTCACTTATAAATAGTAAGTATAGTAGTAGGCAAGTAGGTTACGTAATTTAGGTTAATATTCTTTGTATAAAATAAACATTAGAATCTGTAAGACTACAGAAATATAATTCTCGACAGTTTAAATAATATTCCGGATTACAACCTTCAGGCAGGATCATAGTCTTCGGGATTATAATCTTCGGAATTACAGTCTTCGGGATTTCATTCTTCGGGATTACAGTCTTCGGGATTATAATATTCGGTATTTCATCCTTTCGATCAAACGTTCATTCGGAATTTTAAACTTTCGGTCAAATAAACATTCGAAATTTTAATTTTCGGTCTTCCGTCCATAGGTCTTATGAAATTCGGTATTTTGAACTTCGGCATTGTAATACGTACCCGCTGGGCGAATGCCTCCCCTTCTGCTTTTAATACGCATATAAATAAAATTAAAGGAAAACTCTGGGTAAGACTAGACTGGCTTTTATACTTATACTTACAAGTTTACAAGAAGAAATAGTCGAACGATTAACTTTATTCTACTCGAACATTACACAAATTAAATAAACAAATTACACCAAAATATTAATTTCGCTCCAAATTTGGTCAAAATATAATGCATTGGACTAAGAGTGGCGGTAATACCCGCCGCACACGTCGCTAGATGGCGCTAACTGTATTTTAAAACGCGCCTACGTTTGTTTTTCCGATAATCTTATATGGCGAAGTGGCAACCGGCCGCGTTACAGTCGTTTACGACATTCTTCTATTGCGCTCGAAAACGTAAAGTCGTACCAAGTCTAAGGTTCCTTACTGCGATTTCTTTATTATTATAGTTAATGTTGTGTGACTTGGCCGTTGAAGAGTACACAAGGGTACAACACCAGGTGCTCCATGACACCATTGCATCAATCTGTCGCCAGAACCGCTACCCATTGACGATGGAACATTGCCACTTGGAAAACGTTGATTCAATAACCAGTCAATTGTAGGCTTGATAAAGCTGCGTATTTCAATAATATTTATGTATAGGCGAGCCTGAAACCAACAGTATAAAAAATATTTCTAGTACAGATGGACCTCTAATCATTGATAGAAGTCCGTCTGTACGTCTATTTTATGTTAGATCGGTGGTCGATTTGACGCTCCAAAAAGAAGAAAGCAGAAGTCAGCATTGTCAATGCTGAATGCATGTGCTGCACAATCAACAACAGCCTAAAATGAGACACTAGCGTCAAATTACCAATACCAGTATGGGCTATTATCTCGCTTAACAAACATAGGTAGTTACAACAGATACAACATTACGTGTAAACAAAATTGACTTGTAGCGGTTCTGGGGACAGATTGGTGCAATGGTGTCATGGAGCACCTGGTGTTGTACCCTTGTGTACTCTTCAACGGCCAAGTCACACAACATTAACTATAATAATAAAGAAATCGCAGTAAGGAACCTTAGACTTGGTACGACTTTGTCTAGATTTCATTACTTTTTAGAGATAATCAAGCAGCTCCATCGAGACTTGGTTAGTTTTTTACAGAATGTTTTTGGTGGGATATACTATACAGCGTGTATTGATATAGCTGCAAACTGTAACCAGACGTAGAATTTTAGTGCTATGAACCGATATTTAAACAAATAGTTAATTTATCAGTGTAATATTTTTTTCGAGCAGCAATGTATTGCGTACACTTATTTGACACATTGATTTTTAATAATAGTAGATGACTTAGTAAGAATAAAAACGAGTTAGATTGCTTGCTGTATTATTTCATAAGGGGAAAAATAGTGTAAATTTTAATTAATTTAAAGATAAACATATTCATTAGGGCCTATGCTTAGAACTTGTAAAGTTTGAGGCTGTATTAAAAATACACGCTGTATAAAAAACACTGAAGTCAGTGTTTCGAACCCAGGAATGGATTCACCGCCGTTGGGATAGAAGTCCACCAAGGCTAAGGGGGACAGAAATCCGTTGACGCCACAGTTGGTATGGATCACTTCAGTGTGGGTAGCATTAGTGTTCTTGGAAACGATCGCTGTGGTTTATCCAGCCGACTAGAGATGGGTCCAAACCTGTGAACATCTTTGTGTTTTACCGCCTGAACGTCAATATGAAATGTACCTTATATTATATGATTGAATATTTGTAAATGAAAACAGAATCTGATTAGGCCACAACAATGGATCGCAAATCCTTATAATAATACGTTTTCTTATGAATCTAACGAATCTCTTAGTTAAGTCATGATCGCATACAATAATTTCAGATGGCCAATTAGAGAGAAATATGTTTCGTACTTAATGAAATGCGTAAATATCATTATTTGTAATTTTGTCATCGTCTATCTCTATTTATTGGCAAGTCATAAAGAAAGTATAGATTTACCAGTAACATAGGCCACGCTTCCGTGCACAGTGCACACTCCTGCCTATAATACCAGCCTGGTCCACCTATCCCGTGCCCGACAATATGGTACTGCACAGCACTAGAGAACGTCTCTGCGTTCAGCCAGTCAATGAATGCTGCCACCGCTCAGCCTGATCGAATAGCATTCTCCACGGAACTAGTGAAGAGCTGGACCCCGCGCTCCAATCCACGACGATGATGTTCACGTCCTCATCAGCTGTAAGGAAAGCTGGAAAACATTGCAAAGTATAAACACTATAAGCAATTATGACCAGTAACTAATCATTATTGTTGACGTTCAAATTCTTCCTAAGTTTTAACAACCTTCAATGTGAGTTACGTCAAGCTCAGAAAGTATCATCGTAGTATACAATGCACATCTGAGACGCCTTGGATTAATTCGTCGTGGGTCCTTACCAACCAATGGATCCTTAGCAACCTACAGGTCAGTGTCTCATTAGAAGAGTTGTTATGCTCTGATTTACTAATTGCAAGGCCGTCTATTATTAACACAGTTTTGGGATAAAAAGTTTATTTGGGACTTGCCTGGGCCAAGATTGGTGACAAAAGCCGACATAAGGCCGCCATCTCTTCAATCGTGAAGCAGAAATATGATTATGCGGCTGCTGCTGAAGTCTGTAGCCGGCAGTAACCCCGGGTTGTTGACTAAAAGGGGCTGACTTACTGTCGGGTTGTTCCTGATAATATAGAAACTCTTAGGTTTGGTAATTCTCCTTCTGCGTTGTTATGAACGGTGCCTTAACACGGTCACGGAAACAAGGCCATTTTGAGAATTGTATGCTGCGACAAGTTCTGGCCAAAAAAGTTCTGGCCAAAAACGGCACAAGGCATTTAACTTTATTTTAACTATGAGAATTATTCGGCTGTCGACGGAGTGACAGTTTGCGAACATAAAAGTCGCTGTCCATAGACGTAGTGCTGGTGTAATTTACGTCTCTCGACGAGCTGTCCCTGTCCGTGAAATTGAAATCGCTAAGGTTGTCTCTTGAAGTAGGCACTTAAGTAGTTATTTCCTTTCCTAGGTAAGTATCGCGTGACAAACGTAGCCATAAGCCCGCTGCTTTTCTCAAGCATGTTCGATATTCTGTCTTCGCCGTTAAGTCATATAAGATCGGGGGCCTTACCGTAGCTTAATAAAAACTATCCAAATGAGCAGTTCAGTTTAGGAACCTTATGTTCATCAGACTGTCGACATCAGTACTGTCGGAGCAAACGATAAACGGACCAGAGACAAATATCGGTCTTTCATTCACTTATATTCGATCGAGAATTGGCTCTGCTTTGTTAATACGGTACCAGATTAAGCGATTTAGTTTAGGTTCCTAAACTACTAACGCCATCTTACTCTTTCCAACAAAGTATAGATGCATGGTTGTAATATGGCATTAGTAAAATAACATCTGTACATTTTGGTATTTCGATATAGTAAATTACGTTATGAGTACCCAATTTCAAAAAGCCTGAAATCTTATAGAAGTTAACACTTGTGTGTATAATAATTATCTGGGATTGTCCATATCGATTACGCAAAGAAAAATATTATAGTTGTTATCAACATCAAACCGGATACACATTAATGAAATATAGCCGCTTAATACACCTAAATGCTCTTAAGTAATGATAACTAAAAACCGTGCGTTATCAGAAATCTATAACAATAAAAAAAAAAGTAGATAAGTATTACAGTTTCAATATGTCAGTTATGTGTTAGGTTAGGAGAGCATCCTATGTTTTGAGTATAATCATCGGCAAAGCTGAAAAAAACTCTACCTAATTATTCTACACCTATTTATTACCTAGTTAAGTTGTTGTATTCAGTCGTAGACTCATATGATCACTAGTCATAATATGATCAGGTGATTAGTAATTTCTTACATTTCATGACCTTTGTAGGTCTATTTTTATCTTACGTCAAAAACCTCGAGGTTCTTAATTGGATTGTATTTTTGTTTGATTGAGTTTCGATATCTTGGACGGCTGTAATCAATGTTAATGATAATCTTAAGGTGTAGCTTCATATTAATGTATACTCACCATGTCAAAATGAACCAAAAGTCTACAAATTTGTATGTTAGTGTGTCAAATAAATAGATTGTTATCACAGTACCTCCGATTACAATAAGAATCTACGGATTATGCGATCGACGACACAAACGCGATTCTACCTATGCGTGATTCTACACAATATGGGTTCAACACAACTGCAGTTTACTACATTCGTGATTCCACACAGCCGCTATTTTAACGCAATCGGGATTCAACCTATTCGTGATTCTACACAATATGGGTTCAACGCAATCGCAGTTTACTACATTCGTAATTCCGCTCATTTTTTTTTTACACAATAATAGCGTTTCATCTACCATTTGGTTTCATCTATAATGGTAAATGCTGTTATTCCTTCTTTACATAAACGACCTTCCGAAAATAGTAGATGAAACTTGCGTACTGTTTGCAGACGATATCTCTCTACTCACAGCATGTCAAAATAACACTAACTTAAACGCCACACTTCACTCCTTTTTAGATAAAATAACCAACTGGATGAACGACCTCGAGATAAATTACAATAAAACTGAATTAATGACATTTCACTCTCATCAAAAAGCCCCGCTATATATAAACTTCACCTATAACAATATTCTGCTAGAAGTCGTAAATGAGTTCTCCTTACTAGGACTAAGTTATAGATAAGCATATTTATTTATTTATTTATTTATTAGGTTTGCCAACAGGTACAATACTATATAACATACATAAAAAACAAATGCAAGTACGAAACATATCAGAGTATTTACCCAATTACAGGCAAACACAACGTGCGTTATGAACAAAAATTCGCTTACGTTAATACTGACTTTATGTTCAATAGGTAACATAAAAAAAAAAAACACTAAATAGAATTAAATTTACAATGTTACAATATTTAAAAAGCATATCAATTGGAAAGCCCACATAAAAAAAATAAGAGCAAAATTGTCGAGTTTCGCATATTGCGCTACGTGAAATAAAAAAGAACACGAATATACAAACAGCGCTCGCCACATATTATACCTATGCCAACTCATGGCTTACCTACGGTATAATTCTATGGGGAAACAGTACAGAGTTCTCCTCCATGTTTACCCAACAAAAGAAGTTAATAAGAATAATAGTCAATATAGGTAACACAAAAACATGCAAGCCACACTTCCAGCATCATAAAATTCTTACGTTGCCGTGTATCTATATAATAAGTGATAATAAGTATTTTTTTTAATTTTGTTGGTTCCGAGCGAGAACATGTAATTATTATCTTTGTTGTTTATTTGCATTTTATTTATCAAAATGTCGAGTCGTAGAAAAAGTATTGTATGTAACGTTGTATAAGTAGGTCAAAAACGCTCGTGGCATCTTTGTTACGATGTTCGCTACGCTCAAAAAAAAAAAGAAAACGAAAAGTGGACGAAGCAGACCCTTTTCTATAGACGAACTGATGACTGAAATTAAACTTCTGAAGAAGCTAGTGAAAAAACCATTTCAAACGTGTAGATACGATAAACAACTTTTGTCACCGCATGCGGCGGCGCGGCGCCTTAGTATTTAGTATATACATTACTCAGTTGAATTTTATTAAAAAAAAAAAACAACAACAACAGCTAATAAAAAAAAATTGTAAAAATAACAACTGAGCGGAACTACGAATGTAGTAAACTGCGATTGCGTAGAACCCATATTGTGTAGAATCACGAATAGGTTGAATCCCGATTGCGTTAAAATAGCGGCTGTGTGGAATCACGAATGTAGTAAACTGCAGTTGTGTTGAACCCATATTGTGTAGAATCACGCATAGGTAGAATCGCGTTTGTGTCGTCGATCGCATAATCCGAATCTACCTATTTTTCACTTCTGCCATAGTATTAAAAAAAGGAATGAGTACTTATAATTTTATTCGCTTCGCTCCCGCTTTAGCCTGCTCAATATCCAGGCTATTAATTAAAAAATAACCTCGAAGGCCCTTTAGCCTTCTAATCTGGTTCCTCTATCTTCTCGGATAGGCTTGCCCGATTAGCTTCTGCTTTGAATGATTACTCTGAAGTTAATTTTTTTAAGTAAAAGCTGCTCTGATAACAGAAATGTGCAAAACTAACTTCTAATTTCGAACTTTAAAGTACTTACGCCTTTAGCTCTGTTATATTAAAATTAATGTTAAACTTACCTGATATGTACATCTCAATGCTATAGATTAATTAATATGCTTAATAAGTATACTTAATGTTTTTTTATTAAGTGTTACGTCTATTTCAGTTTTATACGCAATCATATTATGCGGATTTATATTATGCCAATTAAGGGGCACTCAGTTTTGAGATAAAACATAAGTAGCCTACGAAAATACAACAAGCATTATGAAAATATTATATGTACGTGGTCATTGCTTATCTTATTTGAACAGGTGCTATTGTGTATTCTTGTCAGTGTCAGCACTCAGTAGTACTCGTAATAATCAGCAAGTGGCTAAGTACGTATTAGATTGCATTATAATACCTACTGTATATCTTACGCCACTGGATAAGACATTCAGAAGTTTTTGTTAATAATATTTTCACAAAGACACATAAAGTTACCTAATTTTCGAGAATTGAAACAATCTTTTGATAGATACCAATCTCAATATTATCTAAGAGTAGCCAAGGCGCAACATAATTACCCGATTATAGTAATTAAACATGTACTTAATATGTTTTTCTTTTAGAATCAATCGATTATAACTTACCTACTTGCAGTTGTTTGAATCCATTATAAATAAGTATCTACATATATTTTCGAAACAAAATAAATGGTTAGGAGTATATTTAAGAAATGTAAATGACCCATCAACGCTATGCAAATATCACTTATATGTGCGTTCTGCCTTTATTATACAACCAATGCTCGCACTATGCAATGTGAGAAAACCTTTGAGATCCTAATTTTATAATAGTATTGTATGCAAGTTGTATGAGAGGGGTCAATAAACGTGCGTGGCACGGCTTCGTAAATAAAGATGCAAACCTTGAAGGCGTGAAAAAAAATTTTGCAGTTGGTAAACTAACCGCGACCTATGTAGATGTATGGGGACAAAAAATGTACATCGGCAAAGTTAAGTTCGATTCGAATTTGACCGGGTTTTTTAAGTTGCCTCGAAATGTGTAATTTTTAGTTTGATACGATAATAATTTAGCTTTAATGCCTGTAAAAATTAACCACAAATGCCTGTAAAAATTAACAGCTCTAAATTTAACGTAAATGCACCCTAAAATAAAAGAAAACCGTTCTAGGAAATTATGATTGCCTACTATAGAGTTGGTGAAACTTATAAAAAAAACCCTCTACACTTTATCGGTCGCCTAAATCCGACAAATAGTTGATATCCTTATCAAAAACAAGTAGCATCGGGAAAATCTGTCCGTTTCCGTTTGTTTTATGGTCGTGAATCAATAATTATCGGTTGGATTATGTATTCTTAGAATAAAATGAATAATCTATGATAAATACTCATTAAAACCAGTGGGTTTTTTGAAGATACAGTTCATTTCGGCTAACCATGTTCATCAAGTGCGTGTTGGTTCTGTGCGCTGCTGCGGCAGGTAGGGACATCTTTATTTATAGTAGATTGGTGAACAAGATGTGAAAAGCGCCCATTTCACTCGAGATATTTAGTTCCAATAGTTCGAGAGTGAAAAGGGTGTCATTTACTCTGAGATGAACATACTACGAGTACTTTTCATTTAGAATATGAGTAAAGAAGTCAAAAGTTGTAGTAGAAAAACACATTTTCAAAAATACTCATTACATTACAGGCGAATACGCGCAACTATGGTTGATGTTTTTTTTTATCTATATTTACCAATCAGGATACCTTCGTATGACATTGGAATAACCATCACTGCGTTTAAAAAAAATGGCTTATTTTAGTTCTCTAAAAGCCTTCTAGGGAATAAGATTCGTTTTAATGCAATATTAGATTTAAGAATTAACATTTTTGAATTTTGAAGCACAGTAGGTAATCAAAAAAAGTAAGACGTCGTATTACTTGTTATTCTTTGAATATTCGAACCACATTCCAATTTATTCTTTACAATAAAATGGTACCTAATATGTTGTTTTTATGCGTTTACTTTATATTATCCACACTATAAAAAAAACTTATGCTTTTTTTTCATGGCTGTACAACTTAGTTTCATTGTCATGAAGCACATTAAAAAAAACCCGCTATATGGATTATGCAATGACCAACTTTCAGAATATGAGAAATGAAACATTAATTATATATATATATGTAAGTACCTATTGTGTGATCGCTGACACTTGAAGAAATGTTCGAAACTTTGCTCTAATGTGACCTTATAATTTATTAAGCCACTTAAACATCAACGGGGGACTTGCTACAAAGGACCATGCTTGGTGTCCATAGTAAACAATTAAGCAGATATGACTACCTATTTAATAAAAACTCCCGTCTCTGTTGGTTCTTGGTCCAGGCTCCATACAAATTGCTCCATGGTCCTTTTCATTCGCATTAAAAATGACCATACTTCCATTCCGTGTTTCATATATTGTGAAGAAATGTAGGACCTATCACGTCTATCGCGCGATTTATATATAACAGTGCATCTGTCACGTTTTGATAAGGGTGAGCGCGCGGAAATGACGTATGCCTCATCGTTTGTCACGTGATATTCGTATCGCCGTGAAATTATGGAATAAATTGTCTCCCGCCCTAAGGCAGACGCAGTCCGTAGCATCGCTCAAGGGGAAGTTAAAGGAATTGTGGCTGTCGAACGAATGATTGGGTTGCTGTTTTTATTATAATTATAATTTTATTTGTGTTGAATATTATTTATATGTATTTATATAGATATTATGTAATATGTATTATATTGACTGTTACCTATCTCTCTCTCTGTTGGTTTTTGCATTTTCATGTGTATTATTGTATAGTTATAGTTACTCCTTCATATTGTACATGTTGCTTGGTTTGTCTACCATTTACATTTGTTTAGCACTCATTTGCTCAAAGGTTAACTGGAAGAGATCCCTTAAAGGGATAAGTTCGCCTTTGTACATGCTTCTTCCTTTGTAATGTGTTTTTCTTGTTTTTATGTACAATAAAGTGTTTACATACATACATACATAATCGGATAGTTTTATTAAGTATAATATAGATATCTTGGTTGTACGCAGTGTAGTTTTCCTATTTTCTTCAAATACCCATTCCTTCAATTGCTCAAAGGTTAACTGGAAGAGATCCCTAATAGGGATAAGTTCGCCTTTGTACATATTTCATTTGTTATCAATGTATTTATAACCAGTTGTTGTGTACAATAAAGTGTTTACATAGGTACATACATACATAATCGGAACCATAGGAAACTGCGCTTATAAGGGTGCGTCTCCACTGGAGCGGACCGGAGCGAAGACATGCGGAATCGACCAATCACAATAGTGAAGCGGAGCTGAGATACAGATTTCAACTCAGGTGATTGGTCTACTCCGTACGTCTTCGCTTCCGTGGTGACGCAACCTAAAGGCACCCATACATGACCAGGTTTACCTTCAGTTCCATCTGATCGGACTTAAATCCGTACCGTGTATGAATGAAACGGCCTTAAGGTCACCACGCTTTTCGGCGGCCGGATGGACTGAAGCGATTCAATCACATCGGCCTGATCAGTTTTGCCTCCCCATGTATGGGGGCCTTAACTGGCACAAATAAGGTTGGAGCATATCACCTGCTTGCGATTGCGGACATCCGGCTTATAACATATCGAACATATAGTCATGGAGTGCCCTCTCACAAGGTTCGAGGTAACAACTCTAATAAAGCGGCTGCGTACTTGAAACGGGCAAAATTTTAGTTATAGTACAACTTAACTACCCAGTGACCTGTAATAATGCCATACGATAAATAAACCGCAACCATCGCATGGTCAACACATATGTATCAGTGGACGAACGGATGCTTTATAATTTATAATAAACTGTAGCAGAACCATCGCTTTCAGAAATACTTTGAGTAAAAGATAATTTGAAAAACAAATCCTGTTTGCTTAATAGCCTTTTATATACTCGCATACTCATAATCATCACATATCAGTTATAATTTCTTAAGCCTGTACCAATATTCTATAAGTTCAGCAATAATTCTCATATTTTTGATAACATCATTAGTACATTTTCGTCACGAGTGTTATATATTCTGGTATATTTTTATCGTCGATAGCGTCAATGCTAAGTCCATTTATCACTTAATCGTATTAGGTATAATTATAATCAATAAGACATTGAAATCATTCGATAGGAGTGGCCAAACGTCATCATTATCTTATAATCCTTCCTCCTGTCATAAACATATCATGCTATCGGAAATAACAATCATTGTCATTGCTAAAGAAAAACCCATTATTCAATGCAATTTGTACCTATTACCCATATAGAATAGATTATCATTCTGTGTTATCATTATTAGGTACATGCATACCTAATGAATGTGATTACAATAATAATAGCAAACCGTATAACAAGAGATAAAAACAAGCGAATCATAATTATCTAGTTCCTACTTAGTTTTGACGACGCGTTTGGCTCGGTTTGTAGACACCTGCCTACTGAGCCGGCGGTCCCGGGTTCGAATCCCGGCCGGGGCAAATATTTGAGTGATGAACTCGAATATTTGTGCTTGGGTCATGGTTGTTCTATGTATTTAAGTATATATTTATCTATATAAGTATGTATATCATCGTCTAGTACCCATAACACAAGCCTTCTTGAGCTTAATTTGGGACTAGATCGATTTGTGTGAGGTTGTCCGGTATTTATTTATTTATCCGGTATTTATTTAGTTCCTGTGGAACAATAGACAAAAATAAATGTTGAGTTGTAAAAAAGTCTCCAGCTACCAATTCTGGGTTGGACTAAAGCAAAGGGGGCGCAGGACTTAAAAAATTGTTGATGGGGTTGGTGTCATTATAACTCCTATTTATTATAGTTTTATCGTAAAGATTACGCTAAAATAAGCATATTTTATAGGAACAACTTTTCTCTAAAATCAAATGTCATAATAACACCTATTTTTTATGATGCTATCATATAGAGGGCGCTGAAATAAGCGTGTTTTGTATGGGCAACTTTTCTCTAAACTTAATAATTACCGAGATATTGAGGTTTTTAAGGTAAAAATGCTTGCAGAAAATATGGTAAGTACATGGGTTGAAAACCGAAAACTGTAGGTTAGGTTAGGTTTGTTTTGTGACCATATATAGCGGAGCGAGCGAAGCGAACGGAGCGTCAAAATGCTTGCTTACATGGACCCTCGTAAATGGTCTACTATTAGGTACCTACATCAAAATATCCCTTGAAAAACATCAATCTTTGAGGGCGAATATCTCGGCCATTTTCGGTTTTAGAGAAAAAGTTTTTTTCTATAAAACATGCTTATTTCAGCATTTTGAATGAAATTCTGCTAAGTATTTTATAATCACTATAAAATTTTCACTTTTGATCAAATTTTTTTAAGTCCTTACTTTGCGCCCCCTTTGCAATGATGAAAATGTAAATTGTACTGGAAAAATATTTTTTCTCAAACATGCAATGAAATATTGTCTTTGCGTTCCTTACAATAGGCTCGGAAGTATCGGTTTTTGGGCGCAACAACTCGAGAGGACTGTAAAGGGATTTCATACTGCTTCTCAGGCCTAGGCCTGCAAAGTAACTTTTTTTTGTTTCAACAACAAGGTCATTCACACAGCTGGCTGGTTTGACAAAAAGCAGGTTTTGTTTTTAAAGGTTGGTTGTTAGACACTTGTGGGAAAAAAAATTCAAGATGGCGACTTTTTTTTTTTCAAAATTTCAAATTGGTGCTAGGCGGCTTAAACTCAGTATCGGGGGGCTCTCGGGGCTCAAAAATATGAATCTGAAATCTTGTCCGAAAATTTGGTCAAATTCGGAAAATATCGAAAAAAAACTTTTTTTTTTTCAAAATTTCACATTGGTGCTAGGCGGCTGAAACTCGGTATCGGGGGGCTCTCGGGGCTCAAAAATATGAATCTGAAATCTTCTCCGAAAATTCGGTCAAATTCGGAAAATATCGAAAAAAAACGATTTGTATGGAGAAAATTTCAAATTGGTCCTAGGAGGCTGAAATTCGGTATCCGGGGGTTTTTGGGGCTCTTGAGTCAGAATCTGAAATCGGATTTTTAAAATTCGGTCAAATTTGGAAAATATCGGACAAACAATATTAAGTGTTATTCTTTGAAGTATATTTTTTTATTTCATTGTATGTTTGAGAAAAGCACTATACATGCCTCGTCGTGAAAACGGATTCCCGGCCTCGTATCACTATCCGGCCTCGCTCGCACGCTCGCTCGGCCGTATATAACTACTTGGCCGGAAATCCTCATTTTCCCGGCCTCTGATGTAATGTACTATTTTCCAGTACAATTTACATTTTCGATCTCAACTACGCATCTATCGTTCGTACAGCCACTCCATGGTAGTGAGGGCTAATAACCACTCTAACCAGCCCTGCTGCAATTCAAGTCATGCTTAAAAAAAAATACCTACGCTCTAGGTCCTATATAAGTTATGTAACTTGACCCAAACAAAGTATTGTATTCATTTATTTTTATGGCTTGATCATATCCAGCACAGCGGATCAGCATGGCCATACAACGTGGCAATGGCAATGCTGCCAGCCTTCTGGGCACGCGGCCAACAGACAGCAATTATTTAGGGGCAAATTTTCTATTTAAATTTAATTTTTAATTCTAGTTTGAATTTTTACTTTAAAGACAACTATTTATAATTGGCTTATGTTTTATGAAGCACCAGATTTAGCAAAATGTAACGGCAAAAAAAAACACTTTTTTGACCAAAATTGATCCCCAAAATAATTTAAAAATGATAACCAAATTTTTGTATTACTGATCACCAGGGAGAGTAAAATTTATTACCAAAAAAAATCACTTTTTACGACCAAAAATTGTAAATGTGCACCAGAACACCAATTTTATGTAAAATTATAACCATAAATATTAAAACTTGTTATCCTACTAAAAGTAAATAACTCCACATTAATCATTTTTTACCCAAAAAAATTTAACGCTCTCCAAAAATTAATCACCATTTTAATATGAAATTACATTCAAATAATACCCAAAAAACCCAAAATATTGATTCAATGATGACCAAATCTTAGCGAGCAAATTAATGCGCCATTTTTACCTAAATAAAGCACTATGATTGCTATAAAATGTATGCATATTACCAAATAAAGTGTAATGATGTCAAACTTAGTGAGCCCCTCCCACTCAACGTGCGCTCAAGTCGCTCAACCAACCCCCCGGACTCCGCACCGCAGGCACAGTATGCTAAAGCAGTATGGAAACTAAGGCCTTTTTTGAAGATAAATACGAGTACCTACGCGCTAGGGTTGTCATCCGCTGCCGACGGCAACCTAGGTTGGGTTTTTTTATAATGTATTTATATTTTGTAATAACTTTATTGTATTTTACTTTTTATATACATTTATTGTAATAAACGTAGCCTAAGATGAAAGATAAATAAAGAAGATAATAATCGAATGAATTGACCAGTTTAAAAACAAAATTATGCAATTAAAAGACTTCAACATTTTAAAACGTCTTTATTCAATAAAGACAAATTTGTACTTATTATAAATTGCTGACTGATAAAATTCTTTCGCCTGCTACGACACGTTCGAAAAGCTTTATTATTAAATTTTGTCGTGTGAAAAATCCGCATCTTAATGAATAACTTTCTAAAACAAATTATCAGAAAGCATTGGCACGGCACCATAACTGATTTTGTCTACTTATTGATAAATTGATGCAGCTACTTTACACATTTAGGTATTCTCTTTGAGAACAACAGCTAAAAGGTTTGAAGAAGCCAAGTTCAAGCAACCGTATACAAAGCAATACACTCGTGGCATCTTTAAAATTTCGCGGACAGCGCACGCAACACGCAATAAAAACAAACAGTCCGCCCGTCGCGACGCGCCACGCGCTACTGACAGCACTGCGAAGTACGCTTAGCCGCCTCGTAAACGCTTGCGTCTGTGTGTGTGCGCTGTTTCGACCGTTTGTTCGTAGTTTCCATACTGCTTTAGCCTATATATACTGTGCCTGCGGTGCGGAGTCCGGGGGGTTGGTTGAGCGCATGTACTGTGCCGCAGGCGCCGCGATCGCTCGACCCGATCCTCAATTCGGCTGTTCGGTTCTGGTGCTTCGCCGACCGCTGCCGCGGTACGCTCGCTTCGCTCGCTCGGCTCGCGCGCTGATGTGGTCGCAGTTCTAGCATAACCTAACCCATTAATCTACTTTACTGGTAGCAGTTCGGTTCTGACGCTTCTCTAAGTTTATATCCGCAGCTCACAACTCATTCGGGAATCACGTCGGGTGCGCCTGGAACGCGCGGTGTGTACTGTGTAGTCCGGAGAAGCGAGAAGAACCCGAGACTTACTTAATTTGGCGTTAATACTTAATACTATATTTTGGTAGTGTGCCTACATTTTATAAGCGATATTATTAAATGCACATCTGTATAATTTTTCAGCACACTAGGTAACTCCACTAATTAACTGAATGCATACCAGAAAAGGATATATAGGAGGAGGTGGGGAAGAAATTTTTCAGACCCCGCCGCAAAGATAGACCCCAAAAACTATCCGATCATACCCTCAACCTCATGGCTGAACGACGCTCAATGACGCTGCAGACTTCTGAAGACGCTGAAGCATACAGGCAGCTCAATAGACGGATCCATAGGTCCATGCGACACGATATTCGTTCCTTTAATACCAATTATATTAAAGAAACGATAGAGCGGAACTCGGGCTCCAAAGTGTTTGCCAGGGACCTATCTATGGGCCAAAGCCAGTTAACGAAGCTGAAGACAGAAGGCGGCAGTGTAGCGTCGACGAAGCCAGAGGTGTTGAGGGAGATCAAAAGGTTCTATGGGCAGTTATATACCTCAGTTGCCAAACCTATTGATAACTTGGCCAAAGACCCGAGAGCCAAGCTGACCCGACACTATACCGAAGATATCCCGGACATCAGCCTGTAAGAGATTAGAATGGCCTTAAAACAGCTCAAGAATAACAAGGCGCCGGGTGATGACGGAATCACTTCAGAGCTTCTGAAAGCGGGTGGAACACCGGTACTTAAGGTCCTTCAGAAGCTCTTCAATTCCGTATTGCTCGAGGGCATCACGCCAGAGGCATGGAACAGGAGTGTGGTGGTGCTTTTCTTTAAGAAAGGTGATAAAACACTGCTCAAGAATTATAGACCCATCTCGCTTCTGAGCCATGTCTACAAGCTCTTTTCTAGGGTCATCACGAATCGTCTCTCAAGCAGGTTCGATGAATTCCAGCCTCCCGAACAAGCCGGGTTTCGAAAAGGCTTCAGTACCATAGACCACATACACACGCTGCGGCAAGTTATACAGAAAACCGAAGAGTATAATCTGCCACTCTGCTTAGCGTTTGTGGACTATGAGAAGGCCTTTGATTCCGTCGAGACATGGGCAGTACTACAGTCCCTCCAGCGATGCCGAATTGACCATCGGTATGTCGAGGTGCTCAGGAGTGTGTACAACAACGCAACTATGTCAGTCCGAGTACAAGACCAGTGTACGGAGGCGATTCCATTGCAGAGAGGTGTGAGACAAGGAGATGTAATATCTCCGAAGCTCTTCACCAACACAATGGAAGACGCCTTCAAGCTCTTGGAATGGCAAGGACTTGGCATCAACATAAATGGCGAGTACATCACGCACCTTCGGTTTGCTGACGATATCGTGGTCATGGCGGAGACGCTGGAGGATCTCGGTATAATGCTGGATGATCTCAACCGAGTATCCCAACAGGTAGGCCTTAAGATGAACATGGACAAGACGAAGATCATGTCGAATGTCCATGTAGCACCCACCCCAGTATTGGTTGGGAACTCGGTCCTCGAAGTTGTTGACGAATACGTCTATCTAGGTCAGACGATCCAATTAGGCAGGTCCAACTTCGAGAAAGAGATCAATCGACGGATTCAACTCGGATGGGCAGCGTTCGGGAAACTGCGAAGTGTCTTCTCGTCCAAGATACCTCAGTGCTTGAAGACAAAAGTCTTCAACCAGTGCGTATTACCGGTGATGACCTACGGAGCCGAGACGTGGTCTCTAACTAAGGGCCTCGGAAGCTCAGAGTCACTCAGCGAGCTATGGAAAGGGCTATGCTCGGGATCTCTCTACGTGATCGAATCAGGAATGATGAGATTCGTAGACGAACTAATGTTACCGACATAGCAAACGGGGTTAGCAAACTGAAGTGGCAATGGGCAGGGCACATAGGTCGAAGAACCGATGGCCGTTGGGGCAGAAAGGTTCTCGAGTGGAGACCACGTACCGGCAAGCGCAGCGTAGGACGGCCACCCGCAAGGTGGTCGGACGACCTGGTCAGGGCTGCGGGGACTCGCTGGATGCGGGTCGCTTCTATCCGGCCCATGTGGAAGTCAATTGAGGAGGCCTGTGTCCAGCAGTGGACGTCCTATGGCTGAAATGATGATGATGATGATGATACCACAAAAACTAATGCTGTGCAAAAAAAACAATTGATTAACTGAACATGTCCTACAAAAAAAACTTAAACATCATACAAAACGAGATGACCTTTTTAACCGAATTCACGTCAAAAATATGGTTCGTACATCGGATATATATTTGAAACTTTCACCTAAAATAGGTACGTCAGTAGTGCAAGTCATTGCACACTAATTATCCTCGCACTGCACACTAAGATCTGACTCGCCCGGGTTAGGTTAGGTTAGTTTTTTTTTTTATATATCCAGTAAAACAGTTTTGCAAATACCTTTAAATAGTATATTTAAATAATTCGCATTATTTAGTGTACATAATTAGTGTGCAAGTCAGTATTTTTGGTGACACTTTCAAATATTTTGATCAAAAAAAGGGAATAAGCAGATATCGATTAAAAAAAATGCCATTTTAAAACAATCATAGGGGTATAATTCAGGTGCTCATATCGAAATAATTTGGTCTTGGTCGTCCAAATTTGGTTTTTGGTTTGGTGCACATTCATTAAATTTGGTGCTCGAATACAATTAGAAGTGCGCAGTCATGTCTAAAATTGGTAGAACCATTGTAATTTTAGGCTCTCATTTTGGTGCAAATATTTTTTTTTTTTGGTATTTCATATGATTTTTAGGGGATACTGGTTTAAGATCCCAAAGTTTTTTTTGGGGGACCAAAATATTTGTTGCCTTTATTATATTTTATAATTTATAATATTTTAAATTTTTCCACTTCCAGTGTCCGGGTTTGACTTGATGCCCACTGATTGTGAATACCATCTCTACACCAGGTTAGTACAATTATGTATTTATTACTAGAATTTAAAACATATTTCGCAAATGTACGAAAAAATAAAAACTCATTTCAATGTATTTTTATTTCTTACGCATACTGCAAGCTGAATTTACTTTTTATTTTATTTATTTTTATTTATGTCACCTGCAAATCACAAGAGCATACTTTTTAAAACCTAGCTACCAAAATTCTATGTAAGTACGTAATCGAAATGTGGTTCAGTTTGGTTTATGGTTTAATTTATTGTTTCTTTTACAGACCACACCCGTTATAAAAATAATAGTTTGCAACTGTTACAATTACATAATGCTAATGTACCTACCTATTTAAGACGAGTGAAATTTTATGAAAAGCTTCTTAATAATATACAACACTTTTTAAAGCTTATGTAATTACTGCCATATTCATAAATATCTAGGGACTCAGTTAACCATCGTATTTTTCAGAGATAATCCTACACTGAGTCAGCCGGTTACCCCTGCAATGAACTCCTTCCTGACGTCTAACTTCGGTCCATCCCGCCACACTTTCCTCACGATCCACAACAATGGAGAGGGCGTGGCCGGCAATTTCAACGCCTTCGTGGTTTCTGGTTAGTACTGATGGCAACTAAAAAAAAAAAGTGAAACTACCAAAATAATAACATGCAGGCAGAAGAAACCACCAGAGATATTCTACTAGATTGCAAACAGGTAGAAGCATACAGGATGAAGTTACCTAGGAACTCCAATTACCGTACACGAAGCCACAAGCAATATAAAGGCCTTGCTGAGATTCGTGGAGGAGTTGCGGGTGGTTGGAGTAGCGATAACCCGCCTTTCACGCAAAATAGGCACGTTGGATGTCGACTTGCGGAAAATGCCCAGAGCAACTAACCAACTAACGTGGCAGCTAAAATACATACAATTACTTGTCATTTAAAAGAATTAACTTGGCAGCTAAAATAACATAGCATCGATGCCCAGAAAGTAGATGCTAACTTATTCATTTAGCTACCTAGTTATAATTTTTGTAGGTTAGCGTTAGGTTAGACTTTAGTTTAGAAGATACAGGCCATTATAATTTAGGAGTACTTATATAAAATTTTAATTTTGATACACTTATACATTAGACGAATGATTGTACCAATTGAATGAGATTTTCATGCAAATCATATGTCCCAATTCCATAGTGATTGTGATTACGATACTAAGAACTTCAGCAATTCGAGACAAAATAAGACGTGTCTACTGAACGTTAATAACGCTCCATAGAAAAAATAGTATTTTATGCAACAGTTGTATAAGAGGGGTCAAAAACGCGAGTGTGAGCGTAGCGACCATCGTAAGAAAAGATGTCACGAGCGTTATTTAACATGTTCCCGCTCAGAACAAACAAAATTAAAAAAAAAATAGTTTCTGATAAACTTTTTTTTTATTGTCGTAAAAATGCGAACTTTTCATTATAATATACATCCATGCACAGAAGATAAAACTTTTTTTAAGGTGGCAGCAATGCCTTATTACAATAAGTTTATTTAAATTTCAAATTGTGTGAATGCAGCTGTTTATGAAGTTGGTAACACGGAGTATTTTAATTAACGCTAGTTCGGAACACATTAAATATAGAATACTTAACTTAATTTTTTTAGGTAATATGTGGTACTTAGGAATGCTTTTTTGGCGATATTATAACATCGTTTAGCAGTGTTTTTTTTGGGCAGTAGAGTATAGACTTTTACAGACTTTCATAATATTATCTCTTTATATTAGAGTTAGTAACTATATAAATAACAGAAAAAAGTAATGGACTAGAAAAATAGTAAAAAACGCTCCATAGACATATATAACGCGCGCATGAGCTACGCGCTGAGCTAGTTCTTAAAATACATCACACATTATTGTGTGAAGAATTTGATAGTATTATTTATTCTTTCAAACCAGTAATGAGGAATATTTACGGAATTATTTCTCCACATCTAAGTATAATGACAGGCAAGATCCCGAAGTTCATATACCAATATTTTATCCAGCTCTGCTCAACGCTGCGGACGTCAACGTGATCGCCGTCGACTGGAGCAAAGCCTCTTTCCTCTACACCCTGGGCCTAGCCAACGCGCCTCAGGCCGGTGAACTGATCGCAGAAATCATCAATGTCCTCATCGTCAACTTCGGATACAGCGCAAGCCAGGTCACCATCGTCGGTGTTGGTCTCGGAGGACATCTTGCTGGTATCACCGCGAGATATATCAGTGGAGAAGTCGCCCATATTGTTGGTAAGAATCACTCCATATCTAAAAAACAAGGCACGGCGAATAACGCTTGACATTGTAGTTTGCACGTTGCATGCAATCTTAATAAAATACCCACTTTTAACAGAAATGATAGCATTGATTCTCTAAATAACTAATGGATGGTCCTCGAACACTATAATAGCTCAAGTCTAGTGGATGGTTAGTTTAGTGGACGCATTCATAAATGAATGTAAAGGCCTGGAATGAACTGTAACAACGTCATATTATAATTGTTCTATTGTTACAATAAAAATTACTCCAAAATTTATCTAGCAAAGCATGATCTTAATGATGATATTTTAAACCTCACTGATTGAATTTTTCTTTGACTAAACGTGTTTTCCAGCCCTCGACCCCTCTCTGCATGGCTGGACCCACCATCCCGACATCCTCCGCCCTAGCGACGCTGGAGTAGTTGAGGTTCTCCACACCACCAGGGGCCACATGGGCTACGACTACCCTCTAGGAACCATCGACTTCTACCCCAACAACGGAGAGTTCCAGAGCGGCTGCGTAACCGATGTGGCTTGCAGCCACATGTACTCATATGTGTTCTACGCGGAGTCCTTGGCCGCTGCGGCCGAAGATGGTCCTCAGTTTGTTGGTACCGCTTGCGAGAGCTACGAGGAAGCCATTGCAATGACATGCACTGGTGAGAGAGATGCTGTCTTTGGCGGCGCTGCAGTGAAATCCAGGTAATATACGGAGTCTGTCTTCTATAAATGTTTTAAGGTCTATCTATACTATCATAACATTCTTTCCTGTTGAAATACAATTTTCTATGAGAATAGGTCATGTCATGATTGTGGAAAAAATCGTGAGCATTTTCTTGTTTCGTATGGAGAATGATTACAACGCCATCTATTAGTTGGAATATCTGGGGCCTCATGACGTCAAAAGTCTAAATTTCAATAAATGGATATTTGGGACAACCAAAAGTAGTTATGGGATACTTTTGCCGGATTGTGGTAAATAATAATGGTAAGGTATTACGAGGACTAAGTTACGGACGCCTACTGTATTAATATTGTTTATATATTATCTGCACGTCTAGCATAACTTTGATACGGGACTCATGTCGCGCGAGATAGCATCATCCGTCACTATGTAATGTAGTACTGTACAGATAGAGACAGGTAGTATATCTCGCGCAAGAAAGAGTTGCGTGTCAAAGTTATGCTAGCCGTGCTGGTTACAATTTATGAAAATAAAAACTGGGGCCCAATTCGAGAATGCCGTTGGAGATATCTCCAAACGTCAAATCTCCATTAGATAACAGTTATATCGCCATTGAACTGTCATTTAAATGCGATGAGCTTAAAAGTGACATATCTCATCTCAATTTTGGAAATACGAAGGCGATAATGATTGTCAAAAATGTTATTCATGTATATAAATTTCTGTTTTGAACGAAACGTAACGGACCAATTTCACGTACTATGCGGTCAATTTAAAGTATGCGCCTGTTATTTATGCCGTCACATACAAAGGAAACGAAAATTTTGCGCGTCCGAGTTGACGAAGTTGCGATATCGCCACTTGTCAAGCAGGCACACGTCAAAAGTGACGGATGGCGATGAAAATGAGAGATCTCCATTATATCTCTAAAATTGGTCGAATACCCCCCCTGATTCGTGGTTTAAATATTACACAGATTAGATGGGTTGATAAGTGATGTTAATTTTTGTTTCAGCGAATCTGGAATCTACGTCTTCAGAACCAACGCAGTTCAGCCGTTTGCCCAGGGATAAAGGCGTATCAACACTCAAAGACCATTATGAGTACTATGTATTAAAAAATATGTAAACAACATCTAAAATTAACTTTTATTTTAATCCTATGTCGTTTTTAGGGTTCCGTAGCCAAATGGCAAAAAACGGAACCCTTATAGATTCGTCATGTCTGTCTGTCCGTCTGTCCGTCCGTATGTCACAGCCATTTTTTTCCGAAACTATAAGAGCTATACTGTTGAAACTTGGTAGGTAGATGTATTCTGTGAACCGCATTAAGATTTTGATGCAAAAATAAAAAAATAATAATAAATATTGGGGGCTCCCCATACTTAGAACTGAAACTCAAAAATTTTTTTTTCATCAAACACATACGTGTGGGGTACCTATGGATAGGTCTTCAAAAATGATATCGAGGTTTCTAAAATATTTTTTTTCTAAACCGAATAGTTTGCGTGACAGACTCTTCCAAAGTGGAAAAAAGTTGGTCCCCCCCCCCCCCTAACTTCTAAAATAAGAAAATGAAAAATCTAAAAAAAACATATGATGTACATTACTATAAAAACTACCAACGAAAATTGTTTTGAACGAGATCTAGTAAGTAGTTTTTTTTTAATACCTAACTTTGCACCTAATTTATATGGGGCGCTATACATACCAGGTGCAAACTTAACTTAACCACTTAGGGATGGAAAGTGTTTGTACGGAACCCTCGGTGCGCGAGTCCGACTCGCACTTGGCCGGTTTTTTA
This sequence comes from Apotomis capreana, assembly GCA_947623375.1. Taxonomy (NCBI): domain Eukaryota; kingdom Metazoa; phylum Arthropoda; class Insecta; order Lepidoptera; family Tortricidae; genus Apotomis; species Apotomis capreana. The sequence continues at coordinate 22,435,191 of OX392501.1, forward strand.
ACATCCAACTTCTACGAATACATAATAACTACTATGCAGATCTAAATAAAAACCGGCCAAGAGCATGTCGGGCCACGCTCAGTGTGTTGTTCGTTGTTCCGTTTGCCCATCTTTCACAATAGATGGGCTTAAAACAGCGGTTTTAAGCCCGAGGTTTAAATTACGAGAAAGATATCAAGTTCCATAAAAAAAGGTCGTAAACGCCAAAGTGACTGTAATTACTTATTACCTTCTGGAAGTTATCGATTATAGGGGAACCTGGGGATAGTTGATCCCCATTTTGATTTTGGACTCTATTTTTTTTTTTTTTTACAGTATTGGAGATCTTTTCAAGCCAAAATATTCAAAATTTATCTATTCATTGATAGTTTGAATGAAAACAAGATTATGCTACAATTTAACTCAATATTAAATGAAATACAATATTGTAGACTTTTACCATGTATCCCCCATGTAAGGGAGATTTGTTTACCCCTAATTGGGAGCCTTTTTAACTTTGTCGTAGTCGGGCGAAAAATAATATATCATCGACATCTCTATGAATCCTAGCATAGATAAGACTTGATGCCTCACGGGGACACATGATTCCGTCATCATGTCACCTCCAAAACAAAAGTTCTCAAGTCTCCCCATACATAGTGTCGTTATAAAACATGCGCTACTCAAAACTATTTATCACGTATTTGAACGTATTCAATGACAATCTTACACTTGAATAAACGACTAAAACAACAAACACACTAAAACAATAGCATTTATTTCACTTTTCATTAAATAAATCAAGTTAAAACTTACCGAAAATTAAGTTCGACGCGACACAATTATTTCAACGGCCACCATGTGCAAAATACTGACGTGAGTCACAACGTGGCACGAAACAACGTGAAGTTAGGCATAAATGAATGAGTGTTGCTACTAGCGTAAGAAAACGTATCGCGTTTGGTTGAATTTTAAATTAACTTTAACAAGTCTCCCAAGGGATCTAGTCTCCTTAGGTTCCCCTACGCGCCAGATTGAGCGGAATGTTATAATGCAGTATGGCACTTAACTAATATGTGTAACGTTCAAAGTATAAGGACACTGCGCCGCACTTACTTAATTATGAAATTTTGCGATAAATCAAAAACGGCTCAACCGATTTTATTCAATATAGTTTTCATTATAAGAATAAGAATAAGAATCATTTATTTCTCAGAATATGGTGCTTGAGTGATGTTACAATTCTATTTCCCGTACCTTCATATTCTACCAGTAAGTACTGGCGTAGAAACACAATAAAATAAAATAAAATGACTAAATTGACATGCATGAGATACACATAAAATCATAATAAAATCAAAATTCATTTGCAATAACATTGTAAAATTGGTAGCCTAAAATGTTAAATAATAATAAAATGTCACTAAAATAATATTAACAATCATGTCGCAACAGCATAAGAATGTAAGTTGAATAATAAAATTCATATAAATGTCTTTCTTCCTTATAATTTAAATATTCATCAACTTTATAAAAACATTTATCAAGTAACCAGTTAGTTAGGGCTCTTTTAAATTTCAAAACCGGTAATTCCTTAAAGCTCGATGGTAACTTATTATATATTATTATGCACATACAGAATACATTTCTCTTACAGTAATTCAAACGATAGCATGGCAGAGAGAGTTTGTGTTGGTATCTTGTTGGCCTGTTTGCCACGTCTGTCTGGAGACTCTGGAGTCTAAATAGTGAGGGATTTAATTTTACAAATAGACATACTTCCTTTATGTACATGCAGGCTACAGGCAGTATATGCAGAGTTTTGAATAGTGGCTTACAAGATTCGAGGACCGGTGCGCCACAGATGGCTCGTATGCATTTCTTTTGTGCTTTAAGAGCATCATCTAAATCTACCGAGTTACCCCATATTATTAGTCCATAGTTGAGGACTGAATGCACATAGCCATAATAGGCAGTGACAGCTGCTTTTTGTGAGACTATTTGCCTAAGTCGTCTTAAAGCATATACAAAACGATCTAGTTTGTCACACACGTATTTAATGTGCGGTTTCCAATTTAAAAATGAATCTATTTTTATACTCAGGAAAGTTGTTTCCTCAACTTGGTCAACGTTTTCGTTCTTGAAAGTTACATTAAGTGGTGCTGGATTAGCTTTGTGCGTTTTGTATTGTATAACTTTGGTTTTGTTTACGTTAATTTTTAGACCATTTTGCGATAGCCATTCATTAATTTTTGTTAATGAAGTTTCTATTTTGAGCTTCGGGGAAACTCCTTGATCCGCTTCAATGACTACTGTTGTATCATCTGCAAACAGTATCAGCTTGTCGTCGGTGACTTTGGGCAGGTCGTTTATGTACAATAGGAATAAAAGCGGTCCAAGGATGCTGCCCTGAGGAACCCCATTCTTGTTAATTCTGAATTCAGACGTAAACGTATATTTAATTGGTTTTTTCTGGTTGAGGTCAATATTTGAGATTTCGACACATTGTTTACGATCAGTGATATCATCATTGAAAGTACTTATAAGGCCTCATTTTCATGAATTTTCCATAATTTTTTGACGCGAGGTTGAAAAGTTAGAGTGGGCGGGGACGCTATTTTTTTATTTTCGAAGCGAATATTTCCAAAACTGCTGACTTTACCAAAAAATAATGCTTAAAGACCCCTATTATTTTTAAAATACCTATTCAACGACACCCCACACACTAGTTTTGAAGCGAAAGAAAATTCACCCCCACTTTAGGTATTCGAGACCTACCCGAAAAATATTTTTTTTTTCTGTTTTTATTTTACCGTTTTGTCGGCGTGATACATACACATACTCATACCACATTTCAGCTTCCGAGTATTAATGATCACGGAGCTAAGTCGCGGACGGACGGACAGACGGACAACTATAAGGGTTCTTAGTTGACTACGGAACCCTAAAAACAAAAATAGCAGATTATGCCACGAATGAAACTAGGCCACTCAGTATGTATAAGATTTATCTTATACATATTTAGTGGCCTATTTTCGTTCGTATTTAATAAACTCCTACAGTGCGTGAGCTGTCAGAATGCCATTCGCGTTGTAAACCTGTCTCGGTCGCTCTGACGCAATCCAGATAAGGACCTCTCAGTTTTCACCTGAACCCGTATACCAATCTAAGAGTACGACGTCTGTCCGTGATATTGCCACTATATGACTATTGCCTACATTATAAATGATTTTATGTATACATATAAATGTCAAATTGCCAAAGTCACTTACCTAATGCAGCTCGACGCTCGAATAGCAAAAATCAAAATGTATCTACCACATCACTACGAATAGGTACTAATATCACCTTAACACCGCTAAAATTGTTATAACGTCAATCAATGCCAATACAATCGTTTTTTACACAAATCGACCTAGTCCCAAACTAAGCAATGCTTGTACTATGGGTACTAGACCACAGATTAATATAATATGACTAGACGATATGCATAATATATATATACTAGCTGTTGCCCGCGACTTCGTCCGCGTGGAACCTTTATCTTGAAAAATTTTACATCTTTATTATTTTCAGGTCTAAGTAATGTTGAAATTGCTAAACGTGCTTTTTTTTGCAATTGTTTACGAAATAGTAACGAACCCTTCGTACGCGAGTCCAACTCGCTCTTGGCCTTTTTTACTTTTTTTTCGGCTAATTTGCTATAATTACGCGGTATCCTTAGAAAATCAGGTACATCTACGAAATATAGCTTTACTAAATTCGATGAGTTTAAGAACGACGTTTATAAATTCTTTGATTCGAATAATAATGCCTTTACACAAAGTTTCAAGTACCGCACTCAAAAAAATGTTTGATCTACATACAAATTTTCAACCCCTTTTTCATCACCTTCGGGGCTGAATTTTCTAAAACGCTAAAACAACTTTTCTTGTATTTTAATAATATGCTTTTATATAAAGTTTCAAGTCCCGCACTCAAACAAATTTTTGATCTTCATACAAACTTTCAACCCCTTTTTAACCCCCTTAGAATGAATGGTTGAATTTTTAATAACGATCAATTAATGTTATGTTTTTATTTCTTATATATGCCTTTATAAGAAGTTTTAAAGAATTTGTAATGTATTTAAACTTTCAACCCCTTTTTAACCCTTTTAGGGAATGAATTTTTGAAAACGCTGAGAAAAGTATTTTTTCTTGTATTCTAATAATATGCTTTTATACAAAGATTCAACTCCCGCACTCAAAAAAATATTTGATCTCCATACAAACTTTCAACCCCTGTTTTACCACCTTAGGGGATGAATTTTCAAAAACGCTGAAATCAGTTTGATTCTATTTTATTTTAATATATTTTTACGAAGTTTCAAGTTCCTAACATAAAAAAAACTTGTACCCTATACAACCTTTCATCCCCTTTTTAACCCCCTTAGGGGTTGAATTTTTCAAAATCGCTTCTTATCTCTTGTACACTTTATAAATGCAACCTAGTGTGCAAATTTCAACTCTCTAGCATTTGTAGTTTCGGCTCTGCGTTGATGAGTCAGTCAGTCAGGACACTTGCATTTATATATATAGATTATATATAACATCCAAGACCTAGTAACAGATATTCGAGTTCATCACGCTAATATTTGTGCTTACCGGGATTCGAACCCAGGACCGCCGGCTTAAGTAGACAGGTGCAAAACAAACTGTGCCAACCGCGTTCGTCTTGATATAACTCCCATGACGAACAAGCTTTCAACTTCGTGCATATTATTATTGTATATTTTATAAATATACTAGACTTTCCCCGCGGTTTCGCTTGCGCGGATGGGAGGAAATAATAAAGTAGTAGGACTGGGAGCTAGCGTATAGCTTTGAAATAGCGGAGAAGGGATCATTGGTGGGATTATGGTGATCGGGTTTTTTTATACTAATTTATCTGTTTCTGAACCTGTAAACGAGAACAGCTGGAATTCTGGACCTTCCGTTCGAACATCCAGAATTCGGACATATGAAAAAGTTTTTGATTAAGCTGAAACGGACACTTCGCTCTCGCTCGTTCAATAAAATACAGTACCTTTACCATGAGTTTACAGTGACCGTACTCGATAGCGACTTCGTAAACGATTTGTATGGAGAATTTTAGTTCTACAAAGTGACCGCTTGGGGCGCTGAACTATTTTCCATAGAAATTGTTTACGCTGTCGATCTCGATAGCGAGTACGGTCACGTTAACTCATGGTAAGGCTACAATAAAGTTGTAAGGCGGCTTTTGTGAATGTATTAATTTAATGTTTAAACTCACACGATTTTCACACATCATTACTTTCACACTTCAATAAAACGGGACTAAATCACGTTCAAAAATTCTATCGTGTATTCGTGTAGCACCCGTTCAAACGGTGATCGGTAAAAAAAAACTGAATGTTGGACATTTTTTGTAGTATCTTATACTAGCTGCACCGCGCCCGCATATCCAACGGGAACACTACATTTTTTAGGGATAAAAAGTTGCATTAATCCGGGGTATCAGCTACTTTCATACCAAAATTTATTCAAATTGGTCCAGCCATTTGAGCGGGAAGAAGTAACAAACATACAAATAAACACACTCACAAACTTTCGCCTTTATAATATTCGTGTGATACCTATATGCAATTTTTGGCATTATATTAATATATCTATTATAACAAAAAGTCCGTGCGTATACGGAACCTCTCGTCTTGTTATGACTTTTAATGAATGATGAGCCATAACTACAATTTATTAATTGATTGTATTATCATTATCACACGGCTGACGCCCCAAAATTAAGTGGACGGTATCTTGATCACAGATTATTTCGCTGAAATGGCGTGATTGTTACCTTGAGTTAACGTGAACGTACAACTTGCTAGCGACACCGTAAACGATTGGTATGGAGAAAAGTTCAGTGCCCCTATCGGTTACTTTGTAGAACTACATTTTCTCCATACAAATTTCATACAAAAACTTCATACAAACGCTAGCGAGTACGGCCCCTGTAAACTCATGGTAAGGGTACAATCACGGAATTTCCCCGAATTTATCGGTGATCGAGATACCGTCTACTTAATTTTTGGGTGTCAACGGTGTGATAATGATAATGCAATCAGTTAACAAATTAAAGAAATTGCAGTTATAATTTATTCATCAAACGTCACAACAATACGAGAGGTTCCGTATACGCACGAATTTTTGGAATAATAGATAATGATAATGCCCAAAATTACATGAAGATGGGAGATGGGGTGGAATTTTTATTTAAGTATTATATATAAATGCAAATTAATTACTAAATGTGTTGCTAAGCGCGAAAGTCGAGAACGGGTGGACCAGTGGGCTCTGTAACAAGAGCAAAAAAGAAAAAAGACTCAATAATTTCCACATGCGCTGCCTCCGGAATATTTTAAACATCAGTTGGCGAGACAGGGTCACTAATGAGAGAGTGCTGAAACCTGCGCAGCTTCCCAGCATTACCGCAATTCTTAAACAGGCTGGGGCATGTGCACCGTATGGATGCCACTCGCTTGCCAAGACGCACCCTGTTGAGCGAAGTTGCTTTTGCTAAGAGAAGAGTGGGGAGGCCCATGTTACGTTTTGAGGACTGCACAAAGCGCGACCTGCTTACGTTTGGCATCAGCACTGCTAATTGGGAAACTTTGGCTAACAAGCGTAGCAAATGGAGAGCGTCTCTTGCCGAAGGTTGTAAAGCTCATCACGGAAGTTGGTTTCAGGCTCTGGCTGCGAAACGTGAGAGGAGACACCAAAATGAGAGGAGGGTCACTTCACCAACTCAATCATCAAACGACCCCCTAATGAAATGTCAATATTGCGGACGTCACTGTCGCTCCCGCATCGGACTGTATAGTCATTTCAAACACTGCCACAACAACGCTGCATAAAATCATCTGATAAAGATGTAAAGGCCTATGATGATAATGATGCCCTATTAGATAAAGGTAAATTTTAGCAGGAATACGCAATCCATAAAAAAATATGTTAATTAAATTTTTACAACTATCGTGTCAATCGTCTACATGCTGGGTTTTTTGGAAAAAATATGATGCTCTTTAGGTGACGTTTGTTAATTAATGTATCAATTTTTAAGTGCTGGCGATTGCGTAGATTTCAGTGGTAATATCTATTTATATTTTTCGTCGTATGACAACAATTTTGTTTGTTTCAGAAATGGACTATTTAGTTTGACCACCGGCGCTAACTGGCCTTACTAAATGGACTTCGAATTCATGCACAGATTAAAGAATAAATCTCACGTTCAATTACTGTGTTTTATTGGTAATTACTGAGCGTTTTCTTCATTATAAGTTTAGTGTAGGTACCTACATAAACATTTTTTTTTTCCGGTAGTGATTTTGAATGCTCATATTTATCTTTTATGACTTTCGAATTACATACGTACACTCAGTAAGATGAGCAGAAAAAATAAATAAAAAAAGTTGTGTACACTTTTATAAAAAATGTTAGTAATAATAATAATCATAGGTCCCTCCATTAACTTTATTGTTTTGCAAAGAAAAACAAATTTAATTCAGTGTTTTAACCGACTTCAAAAAAGAAGGAGGTTCTCAATTCGAACTAATTTTTTTTTGTATGTATGTTACTGGATATCTCCGAGAACCGTGAACCGATGTTAATTTTTTTTGTTTATCGAAAGGGTATAACTCCGAGTTGGTCCCGTTGGCACTAAATCGGGATCTGATGATGGAATCTTGGAGAAATCGAGGGAACTCTTCAAATGTTATAGGGACATGTACGGCGCTTTCGGTAATTTATTGATAAAGTCAAGAATTTACATTCAGTAAATAGGATTCGGTGTAAGGAAACTGATGATGAACACCACAGATGGCCACTAGAACTTTTATATGAATCACTAAAAAGCAAAAAAAAAAAACAATTTTTAACAAAAAAAAAACCGGCCAAGTGCGAGTCGGACTCGCGCACCGAGGGTTCCGTACAAACACTTTCCATCCCTAAGTGGTTAAGTTAAGTTTGCACCTGGTATGTATAGCGCCCCATATAAATTAGGTGCAAAGTTAGGTATTAAAAAAAAAAATTATGGTTTTCGTAATTATTCCTTTATCTATGCTATAAGACGTTGCTTCGTACCAAATTTCAAGATTCTGAGTTCACGGGAAGCACCCTGTAGGTTTTGATTCCCTTGCAAGTGTCGAAAATTTGCGGCATAAACGGCTGTATCTTTTGATTGCGTTGGCTTAGAAGTTTGATTTTTTCACAGCTTCAAGGGACAGTAGACCTGAGTAATTGATATAAATTTCAGCTTCATACCTCCACGCGTTCCTGAGAAAAAGGGTCTTGACAGACGGACGGACGGACAGACGGACAACAAAGTGATCCTATAAGGGTTCCGTTTTTTCCTTTTTTGGTACGGAACCCTAAAAAGAACCGACTTCAGTAAAACTAAAAAGCCAACAATAACCCGTTCAAGTACAGATTACGTTTGACTCACCCTTCGAAGTCGGTGCCAAACCTCGCGTAAACTGTAATATATAAATATAAATTAAACTGAGTGGTTCCCAAGAAGAATCCCAAGTTATAAGAAGGAGGAAACACATGAGCCGGCAAGGAGTTCCATACTTTAATAGTTCGGCAGATGAAGGAATTGCCAAACTTCTTGGGGAGACCGGGTATGGAAGTCACATTTTATTTCTTTTGCATTTTTAGTACTATTGTTTTTAGTTGGGGATGATAAAAGATAATTTAACGGATAGTGTATTTATTTGAGTTTATAAATATATCAATACTTTTTCACTAACATTATGTACGGAGGAAATATTTTTATTTTTATGAAAAAAGAAAAATGTGACTTTTAACCCCGTGTCAGGGATGGTTGTCACAGGTGCTGGGGTACGTAATCACATAGTAAAATAAGAGGGATATACAATAATACACACATTTATATCAAACGAACTTTTTTCTTTTTGAAGATAAAAATGTTTTATGTAAGTTACTGTAACGGAAAATAACGAAATATTCGTAATTAATAAAAAAAATCTCAAAAACATTTTTTTTTCAGCTAGTAACTTATATTAACATAAATGATGTATGTTAGTCACTGTGACCAGGAAAGTAACGAAATACGTATTCATAATTAATAAAAACACCCAAAAACTAAATTCGCTTTCAGCTAATAAGGTAGTCACACGTGACTACCAGCCCCCGTCGACCTGAGACAACCTGCCCCAAAACACGTTTTAGAAAATAATCTTACAATATAAATTCAAATGAATGTTTCCACTAAAAACCTTATAACAATATGATTATACACAAGTTCAACTTGAACAATACACGAAGAAGCATATTAATATCCAAAAAATAAAAGTGTACCTACGAGATTTAACACAGATGCACAAAAAAATACTTTTACTGACGGAAAAAAGTAAACGAATGTGGCTCCGTCACAACATACCGGAGCCGACTGAGGTAAAGTACGGAGGGGGGTTTAGCTCTCGCGATCCTTGGACACCGGTCGGTAAACTGATTCGTGCCTTTAGTTGTCAGTTATGGCCGCTGTGACAACCACCCCGTGTGACTTCTATACCCGGTCTCCCCTACGTGTGGGAATATTCTCCACGTTCAAAAAATCTATCGTGCAGCACCCGTTCAAACGGTGATCGGTAAAAAAAAAACTGAAGGTTTGATTTTTTTTTGTAGTATCTTATACTAGCTGCGCCGCGCCCGCACATCCCACGGGAACACTACATTTTTTCGGGATAAAAAGTTGAAATAAACCAGGGCCCTGTTTCATATACGTGACAAGTCGACAATTTGTCAGTTTTTGACAAAATTGTCGAATTGTAGCTACAAATTCTGTTTCATAAACGTGACAAATATGTCCGATTGCGACAGGTAAATAGTTGTCAAAATTGTCAGTGTCAATCGCGTTTCATAGAGGTCTACAATTGTCAGTTTTAAAATGTCAGTATTTAAGAAAATTGTCAAGACTTTTTTGTCATGGTAATCGACATAATTGTCGTAAATTGCGACAAATATGTCACAGCATACATTTTTGTTAAAATAATATAGCAGTATGAGAGCAGGAATAAAAATGTTTGTCTTAGATTATAATTATTTTGACTAGCATTCTAGGATTTGTTCGGTAATTTGCAACAAGTACGTAACTGGACGGAAAAGGCGCAGGATAGATCTGACTGGCTCACTCTGGAGGAGGCCTTCACCTGAGGGAGGGTTCTTGCTTTATCCAAAATTGTATTAATAATTGACATAATAAAAATAATAAACGAACATAGAACCGGTTAATACAAATGATATTATATTATAATTTATAGAGACATTCTTATATTAGACGAATTATTTAAATTAAATGTAAAAATATATATATAAAATTGAAACTATAATAATTGACTATTGACATTGTACTGTATTGGCAAGAAATAAAAGGCTTTTTTATTTTTATTTTTTTTATTTTTATTTTTATTTTTATTTTATTTTATTTTTACGTAAGATGGACACGAAAATAATAATTTTGGGCCTTATACAAGACAACCGAGAAATATGTATTGTTTGGCCAATTTAGTGAACATTTAACGCACGAAAAAAAAATGGATGGAAATCGCAGAGCAATTGAAGGGAATTGGGTATATTTAGCAAATATTGGCCCTGTTAAATCATTGAATTCGTTTGTAATACGCATAAAACTTGCTGAGTGGGAGTTAGTGCCAAATTTTTCGTTGTTGAGTGTTGTAATTCTTGTCCTATTCTAGTTATTAAGTATTCGACGGTAGTTTTACAAACTCGAAATCCATACTAATATTATAAATGCGAAAGTGCGTATGTCTGTCTGTTACCTCTTCACGCTTAAACCGCTGAATCGATTTTAATGAAATTTGGCATAGAGATAGTTTAAGATACGAGGAAGGACATAGGATAGTTTTCATTCTGGAAATTATACCTAAAAAGATTGAAAAGTGAGTGAATATTTCTATTGGAGTGCGGTGACCCTGTAGGAAATGTAATTATTAGACCAAAAGCACAATTGCTCTTACATTTGCTTAGGCGCTTTTAATAATCCCTTTTATCAAGTTCCACGCGTTCGTAGTCTCGGGCAAAAGCTATTTTTTCTATAAATGTGGGGTCAACCAAGTCAAAAGTAAAGTTTGCCCTTGTCCTAAATGCTCGACGACGCCGTATTGGTTGAACTAAATATTCTTCATCGCTGTTGCTACTAATGAGTCGATGTTAGCACCATTTCACTGGTAATAAGTAATTAGTTAGTGAGAAGTAGCCGCTGACATTGGGTGAGGTCGCCTGTCAGAAATCTTCGACAAGTCTACAAATTTGTCAACTTGTAATTACAATTTTGTGTTTCATAAAACAAATATGTCAAGTTTTTCGCGACAAATTGTCACCTGTCGCCTGTCAAGGGAAAATGTTTATGAAACAGAAATATGTCAAAATGTCGCGACAATTTGACATAATTGTAATTTTTCCACCACGACTTACCTATTTGTCATAGGTAATGTTTATGAAACGAAAAATTGTCAAAATGTTGAATTGTCACCTGTCACCTGTCGCCTGTCATTGTCACGTATATGAAACAGGGCCCAGGGTATCAGCTACCTTCATACAAAAATTTATTCAAATTGGTCCAGCCATTTGAGCGGGAAGAAGTAACAAACATACTTACACATAAACACAAACACACTCACAAACTTTCGCCGTTATAATATTAGTGTGATATAACTATGCAATTCTTGGCATTATAATAATACCTACTAGCTTTTGCCCGCGACTACGTACGCGTGGAACTTAATAAAAGGGATTATTAAAAGCGCCTAAGCAAATGTAAGAGCAATTGTGCTTTTGGTATAATAATTACATTTCCTACAGGGTCACCGCACCCCAACAGAAATGTTCACTCACTTTTCAATCTTTTTAATTCTTTGTCTAATTTCCAGGATGAAAACTATCCTATGTCCTTCCTCGGATCTTCGGATCTTAAACTATATCTATGCCAAATTTCATCAATTCAGCGGTTTAAGCATGAAGAGGTAACATACAGACCGACACACTTTCGCATTTATAATATTACTAGCTGTGCCCCGCGGTGTTACCCGCTCATCCCACGGGAACACTAAATTTATTCGGGATGAAAAGTATCCTATGTCCTTCCCCGGGACTGAAACTATCTATATACCAAATGTCATCTAAATCGGTTCAGCGGTTTAAGCGTGAAGAGGTAACAGACAGACAGACACACTTTCGCATTTATAATATTAGTATGGATTAGTATGGATATCTACCTATTATAATACGTATTGTTATGACTGTTCTCAAGGTTAAGGGTACAATCACGCCATTTCAGCGAAATAATCTGCGATCAAGATACCGTCCACTTAATTTTCGGGTGTCAGCAGTATAATGATAATACAATCAATTAATAAATTAAATAAATTGCAGTTATGGCTCATCATTCATTAAAAGTCATAATAATACGAGAGGCTCCGTATACGCACGGACTTTTTGTTATAATAGATACCTATATATATTATTATACTGCCAAAAATGGCATATATGACACTAATATTATCCCACTTTTTACTATCGTTCTTTTAAAAGGTCGTCAACAACCTGAAATTCTCACAAACAATGGGGGTACTTATTAAGCTTTTGGTCATACACATTAGAAACGTTTGAAGTATTGGAAGTGGACACCTAGTTGATTGTGCATCACAGACCACCCCCACTAGACGGAGCATGTAAGGCGACCCGCGCGCACCAACGATATGGTACGGCAAAACATTAAAGTATCAACACAGCGGCCACCGTTTAGTTGCGTCCATGTTTATGAGGTCTCTCTACACCACTTAACACTACAATTTACCATGTTATTTATTTAATTTCTTTTTTCGTTGACGTACGCATGGATCATAAACAAGGACGCAACTAAACGGTGGCCGCCGTGTTGATACTTTAATGTTCTGCCGTACCATATCGCTGGTGCGCGCGGGTCGCCTTACATGCTCCGTCTAGTGGGGGTTGTCTGTGTTGTGCATAGTCTGTAGCCTTAAACTCAACATGGAAGCTGGCAAGGGCGTGTACTTGTGATTAAATCAAAAAGTTATAACAATATCTTATCGTTATCACAAATTAATTGATAAATTCAGAATAAATAGTAGTTTTGACACCATAAAGACGAAGTTGCCTACTATCCACTGTAACTATGAAGCTATTGGTGGTGCTGGCTGCTCTCGTGGCGTGTCAGTATTTATTTACAACAGTTTTTTTTTTGTTGAATAACGCCCTGGTTATCCTTATTTGATAATACTACACTGATTTTTTTATATATTTCCCAAAACGTCCCCCGTGAACCCCTTACTTACAACAAGAAATAAAAGACTCCGTGTGTGGTTTAACAAAACCATTTGGAAAAAAATATTATATTTTTTTAGTAGTTTACTGGTTTTTTACACTACCGTGGTGATTAAAGGCACGGTTTATCTGATAGAAACCACAGGCAGCACGGGTTTGTAATCCAAAAACTGTCTTTCACGCCAATCATTTACAGGTTCTTAAAGTCTTCACGTCATGTCTTAAAGAATTTCTGACTCTAGCTGAATTGTGTTATACTTTGTAATTCATTAAAATGTTTCCATCTGTTTAGTGTGCGCTGGAAGTGCAATTCCTCTGGTACCAGGGGATAACAGCCACTATGTTGAAGGAGAGAGCCGATACATCTGGATGCCTGATGGTGAAGGCACCCCCCACCTAGTCGACCTGCAAGAACCTGCAGATGAACAGATCTTTAGAAGCGCTAGAAACGGTGCCAACAATGCTTACTGGCTCTACACCAGGTCAATGATTCATTTCTGACTTTAATTTGTGGATGTATTTCATGCTTTCCTCCGCGATGATTCTCCATTACTATAAAAATTAACTATGTATGGCATCCAGACTGTTTAGAGAAAAACTTAGCTTTCAACAATTATTTTTTGTGTCGCAATGCTTCCCTGTAGCTAAATTGCAAGTAAAGCTAAAAACGGTATTTTATATTCATTGCATACTGTTGTTTTCAGGTGGAACCCTACCAACCCGCAAGTAATTGTTCATGGCAACGCTAACACTGTTTGGGCTTCCAACTACGTTGCCAGTCGCCAATTGAAAGTTATTGTCCACGGCTGGAATAGTAATGGAAACAGCGAGATTAACCCTATGATCAGAGATGCCTTCTTGAACGTTCTCGACTGCAACGTCATTGTTGTGGACTGGCGTGCCCTCGCCAACGCAAACTACGTCACAGCCGCCAACGGCGTTCCCAGTGTTGGAAACTATCTTGGAAATTTCCTGATCTGGCTCATCAACACTGCTGGGGGAAACTGGAACAACGTTCACTTGGTCGGCTTCAGTTTGGGAGCTCACATTGTCGGCAATGCCGGTCGCACCGCTAGCGGACGCCCTATACGAGTTACTGGTACGAATAAATTAATATATGGTCATTTCTTACCTTAAAACGTTTCAAATCCTGTGTAATACATTAGATGCCACGATCAACTGTTACGTAACGGCTTTCAAAGTTTCCCCTATCCATTGCTTACGTTCTATGATTCATTTACGTTATATATTATAGAATGTAAAATAGAAATTCCACATGATTATTTATCCAAATCCTTTTTTCACGCAGGTTTGGACCCCGCCGGTCCCCTGTGGGGTGGAAACGGCAACGCCTTGAACGGCAATGCTGGTGCCTACGTCGAGTGCATCCACACTGACGGTGGTCTCCTTGGTATCTTCGACCCTATCGGCAACGCTGACTTCTACCCCAACGGCGGCAGAAATTCACAGCCCGGTTGCTGGATCAGCACTTGCTCCCACAGCCGTGCCTACCAGCTCTTCGCTGCCACCGTCTACCACAACCATCTTGCCGGTCGTCAGTGCAGCAACCTCAACCAGGCCCAGAACAACCAGTGCACCGGAGGCACCTTGCAGATGGGCAACCACCATCTCAACAAGTGGGGGTAAGTTCTACCTTCAGTTAGGCTACAGCTTAGTTTTAGCATTCTCCAATGTAAACTATTGACAGATAATCATCTAGTTAGTCAGCCATTAATTCTTAATGCATGGTGAATGTAGACCTAAATGTATGTAGATTACTAATGTGTAGAATAAATACTCAATCCATCAAAAAATATCTTAATTACATTTTTACTACTATCGTGTCAATCATCTACATGCTGGGTTTTTTTGCAAAAGATATGATGCCCTTTTGATGACGTTTGTAAATTAATGATTCGCTGATTTCAGTGGTAATAAGTACCTATTTTTCGTCATATTACAATGATTTTGTTATTTTTCAGAAATGGACTATTCGGTTTGACCACCGGCGCTAACTGGCCTTACTAAATGGATTTCGGATGTATTCATAGATTAAAGTATAAATCTCACTCAATTACTGTTTTTTTTTATATAAAAAAGTCTTGTACATTTTTATATGAGTTGTTAGTAATCATAGGTCCTTACATTGACTTTATTATTTAAAAACAGTACTGAACAATATTCCACCAGCCACCACAAAAGTATCGGCAATTAATGATCAATTATTTCCTTATTATAATTTACAACATTTTATTTATATACTCCTACTTTCCAATTTTAACCTGAATTATCTTTTTCACTTCTCATGCTCTAAAAGCTCGACTTTATGCTGTACGTAGGCGACATAAAGTTGCTTTTTATGCTCTAGAGCATAAAGTAAAATCGTCGTCAAAGACCAAGGCGATCGGTCCAACAGCCACACGAACAACTTAAAACTTCATAGAATAAACTCTTCACTTTATTTCGTTTCGTTAGTATTCTAAGACCAAGGCAAAAATACGAATAGCCAAAGTACACAATAAAACTTCTTGAAATAAACTTGTAATTTTTATTTACTATCATTTATTGATTTTTAAATTTATTTTTATTTTAGTTAATCAATATACTATATATTTAAACTACTTAGGTATAATAATTATTTATCATAGATATAAAAACAGTACATTTAAATTTTAATTAATTTTGTTTTTAAATATAATATTTACATGATGCAATTTCATTTCCTCGCAATCGAAGTGAAAAGTAGAGTGTACAACTCGTCCATAAAACGCATTTTATGCACTTGTCGTACAATCTACTATTATTTTGTAAAGTGCTTGTAAATTAAAGTCATGCTTCGTAATGTTTCCAATCTTAATATATAATTAAAATTATCCTGCAATGTGAAAGGGGTCGCGTCATGGACTGCGAGTGTAGTATTTTATACTTTGGTCAAACGAAGCATAGCTTAGCTACGAGTATCAAGGGTTGAGGAGCATGTAGCCAATGTCAAACATCATCGTTGCAACAGGTCTGTAGACCCAGGTGTCTGCGAGCGTATCATGGACAAACCAAACCATTAATTTAAGTTCGATAGTACTTCAATCCTTGCAAAGAAAAAGTATTTTTCCTTAGAAAGATGCGCGAGACCGAGGAATTGGAATAAAAAAGATAATATCCCAATTTCAAAAAACCGGCCAAGAGCATGTCGGGCCACGCTCAGTGTAGGGTTCCGTAGTTGCCCATCCTTCACAATTGACGGACTTAAAATAGCGGTTTTAAGCCCGTGGTTTAAATTACGAGAAAGATTTCAAACTCTATAAAAAGGTCGTAAACGCCAAAGTAACTGTAATTACTTGTTACCTTCTGGAAGTTATACGCACCAGATTGAGCGAAATGTTTTAATACAGTATTGCACTTAACTAATATGTGTAACGTTCGAAGTATAAGGAAACCGCGCGGCACTTACGTCATTTGAATGAAAATTATGAATTTTAGCGATAACTCAAAAACAGCTCGACCGATTTTATTCAATATAGTTTTCATCGAAAGTGCTTATAAGGCCTCAATTGTATGAATTTTCCCATAATTTTTGACCCGTGGTTGAAAAGTTGATGGGGGGGCGCTATTTTTTTGATTTCTGAAGCGAATTTACAAAACTGCTGTTTTTATCAAAAAGTGATGTTTGAAGACCCCTATTTTTAGGGTTCCGTAGCCAAATGGCAAAAAACGGAACCCTTATAGATTCGTCATGTCTGTCTGTCCGTCTGTCCGTCTGTCCGTCTGTCCGTCCGTATGTCACAGCCATTTTTTTCCGAAACTATAAAAGCTATACTGTTGAAACTTGGTAGGTAGATGTATTCTGTGAACCGCATTAAGATTTTGATGCAAAAATAAAAAAATAATAATAAATACTGGGGGCTCCCCATACTTAGAACTGAAACTCAAATTTTTTTTTCATCAAACACATACGTGTGGGGTATCTATGGATAGGTCTTCAAAAATGATATCGAGGTTTCTAAAATATTTTTTTTCTAAACCGAATAGTTTGCGTGACAGACGCTTCCAAAGTGGAAAAAAGTTGGTCCCCCCCCTCTAACTTCTAAAATATGAAAATTAAAAAACTAAAAAAATCATATGATGTACATTACTATAAAAACTACCAACGAAAATTGTTTTGAACGAGATCTAGTAAGTAGTTTTTTTAAAACCTAACTTTGCACCTAATTTATATGGGGCGCTATACATACCAGGTGCAAACTTAACTTAACCACTTAGGGATGGAGTGTTTGTACGGAACCCTCGGTGCACGAGTCCGACTCGCACTTGGCCATTTTTTTAAAGACCTATTCAACGAAACCACACACACCAGTTTTAGGAACGAAAAAAAATCACCCCATTTTAGGTGGGAGGTTTTATTTTTATTTTATTTTTTACTGTTTTGTAGGCGTGATAGATACATATACTCATACCAAATTTCAGCGTTCTAGTACTAATGATCACGGAGCTAAGCCGCGGACGGACAGACAGACAGACAGACGGACAAACGGACATGGCGAAACTATAAGGGTTTCTAGTTGACTACGGAACCCTAAAAAAGAAGTCGGTCAGTGACCATAGCCAGTTTTGGCTTCGAACGGTGTAAATAAAATTGTTAAGGCGACGGGTAATGCGAAACTAGCGCCACTTTCAACTTTTTTCTTATAACTTCATAATCTGATATTTTTTTATAAATTGCTGAAGTCTAGGAGCTAGCAAAACACCTTTAATATTTATTAAATCACTATATACGCACAACCTAACAACACAATATAACATAGGTAAGTTACGCCGACGATATGGTGCTGCTGTGCCCATCAGTCAATGCCCTACAGAAGTTGATAAACATTTGTGAGAAATATGCCGTGTCACATGGACTCAGGTATAATCAAGCAAAAAGTGAGCTCTTGGTGTTTAAGGCTGGGAATAAAATTTACCCTAGAGTTCCACAAGTCACACTCAATCCCAAGCCGCTTTTAAGAGTTAAAAAGTTTAAATACCTGGGTCACGGATGATCTCACAGATGATTTGGATATGGAGAGGGAGCGGAGAGCCCTGGCTGTGCGCTGCAATATGCTGGCACGCAGGTTCGCAAGGTGTACTACGGCCGTAAAAATTACATTGTTTAAGTCTTACTGTCAGTCATTGCAAGTGCACCTTGTGGACCAGATATAAGCAGAAGTCATACCGGGCTCTCAGAGTCCAATATAACAATGCCTTCAGGGTGCTGATGGGGTTGAGGAAACATTGCAGTGCGTCAGGGATGTTTGCGGAGGGTCGGACGGATTGTTTTTATACCATAATTCGTAAACGAGTCGCTTCCCTGATGCACAGAGTGTGGAACAGCGCCAACGGCCTCCTGGAGGCCATTGCCGAGAGATGGGACAACCCTATCCTTACTTTCTGGGTGAAAACACATACTTGTTATTCTAGTGGTTTCACCCGGAAAATATTACTATAGGTTGGCTTTGTAGTTTATACTTCTGGATAAAATTGTTTACTAACCAATGTAACCTGTGCACCTACTAACAAAAATATGGATTGATTTTTTTTAATCTGAAATTAATATTATTCATTCATTCATATATACAATTTGTTCAGTGTAGTTCACCCTACAAAACTTGTTCACGTCAAAAGCGGCCACAATAGTTTTGGGCAAGTTTTTAAAGACAACTAAAGAACAAGAAATTGTGTATAATAATTTAATAAATACTATAGGTGTTTTTCCAGTTCCTCAAATATTGAAATTATTACTGGAAATTGATCTGGTTTAGAAGATATAATAAAAATTTGTAAGTGGCGCTAGTTTCGCATACCCGTCGCCTTAAAATATAGTCTGGCAGTTTTGTTTCAGCGGTTTTTTCTCTTCAGCAGGCCTTATACCGAACCGCTGGTTCTGACACATGTGACATGAGTAACTATTTATACACAATAATCCCATCTGGCATGCGTATGTAAGTTTTAATTTAGATTTTTTGATATGGGTACTTTACAAAAATGTAGCTTTGTCAGGGAAAATCATGTTTTTCTCTCTTTAAATTCAGAATTAGAACTTTATTCCGCAAACTCGCCACTAGGGTAAGCACCCTCACATCACAATCATCACACGTAGAAATCTGTTTTATTTCTGAAAAAAAAAACTATCAACTTTCGTAGGAACTCTTAAAGGTGATGTAGGTATATTCTCCAAATCATTATTATGTTATGTAAGTAATACAAAGAAAAATTACGGAAATTTTCCTTTTATTTAAAAATTCCCATTTTCCTATCGGTCTGATTTTCCTTAAATACATTTCTAATTACAACGGCTATTGACGTTAACCGTTAATGATATTGTTCGACTAGTTTCACTCAATTCCAGAGACACTAATTCCACATTTAGCAATCAAGTTGTATGTACAGTTGCCAACAATACTCGAGCACTCAATCCACCTAGATAATTTCAGTACCTACGTTCCAAAAGTAGGTACAGAGATTACCAAGTGTTAATTACTTTAATCCACTATGCTTATCAACTGAACTGATTGTTTCGATAAAAATTTAATAAATACTGTTACAGTAACATCTACATTTTAATTTGGAGTCGATATGAAGCTTCTAGTGGTTTTCGCTGTTATTGTAGCATGTTAGTGGTAATCAACATTTTATTGTGATAATAACAGTACCTATTAATTTAATCAGTTGAATAGAACCCTCCATCCCAACAAATTAATATTCGTTCTCGTGTTGTCCTGTGCGCAGTATGTCAAACTATCGTTATAATGATGCAGTGCGCATAAATAAATATAAATATAAATAAATAAAAATATACTTAAGCGGTGCTCGTAAATCACCAAACGAAATCACGTAACGTAGAGCATGTAGTGTATGTATGTACCTACTGTATATGAAGAGTGTTTATTTCGTACAATTGATGACTGGTTACGTAATGTTGGTCATATTTTTTCGTTAATCATAACTTTGTTTTTCTTAACAGTAAACAGTAAATTTATCAGAAATCTCATAAATTAAAACGAACCTAATATATTCCACTGAGTGAGTTTTTCGAAATGATTCCTGTTTGGTTGATGGTTCTAGAATTATCATTATCACTGATGATTAATTACAAATATTTCTTTAAAAATCTATAAGTATAAAATTATGGAACACAAGGGGATCCGCTTGTCTATGGAACCCGTAGTATAAATATGGGACATTTCCTGGGTTTAACTTGTTGGGTATTTAAGGGGCACTGGTCATGTAATTGATTCACTGTCAGAAATTTCAATTCCACCATCATCCTCCTAGCCTTTGTCCCATTTTTTGAGAATGAATTCTCAATCGGGGTCGGCTACCTAAATCCCAAGATGTGGCGTAGGCACTAGTTTTTACGCAAGCGACTGCCATCTGACCTTTTCAATCCCACCGATCCTTTAAAAACCCCTGTAACTTACACCCTGTTAAAGAACTCAAGACTGTAACTGACTAGTGATATTTTGTATAGTTTATCCGAAATTCCGAGACCAAATTATGTCAAGTTTGCATACGTTACATAAACGACTGACGACGGACACATACCGACACATACACATCTTAGATTCCAGATAGACTATAAATATATATTTTTTTTCTTTTATTAGGGGTCGCTGGAAATGCTATACCCTTGATACCAGGGGATAACAGCCACTATGTCGAGGGTGAGAGCAGTAGTAGGGATTCGCCGATACTACGATACGGGGCGGACGGGCCTGATGGGCGGCATCCAGGGCGGATTGGCGGACCACCAAACCTAAAAAAAAAAAAAAAAAAAAAAAAAAAAAAAAAAAAAAAAAAAAAAAAAAAACAAATAGCCCCCTACTTAGAGCGTTTGGAATAGGTCCCAGGACGCTCAGACAGCTCTGTCAAGACTTACAGAACGCCCTACGCTAACAATGCAACACCTTCCCCGACCCATCGACCCTTTTCTATTGTCTATCCGAGCTCGGGTTTTATTGCCCTCTCGGACGCCGAGCTCACTTTTATTACGGTCTACTATTGTTTCCCTCTTTTATATTTCTCTTTGGCTACAACTGTCTACAACTTCCTTTGCAAACGGTATACATCTTTTAAGAACATTCTTTAGGTAAAGCTGGACAAATACCTAAACATCTCATACCTAAACTATCAGACTAGGTCCGTCACCTTGGTTCTTATTGGAATCGCTGTTTCAACGCAGCCTGTCTCACATCGTGTCTTTACTCCAGGTTTCTTACTACGTGATATGTGCTACGGTGTACGTATCACTAATCTAAGCTAACCTATGCTAGATCACAATTCTAACCTAACCTAACCTAAGCTACAGGACTACGCCCAGATAACGCAGGATACGTTACTTGACTACTTAACTTCAGGTAGCCTTACTTCAAAGTATGTCTCTTGTTACTCACTACATATGCTGCATTTGGAACGTTGTTCTATTTATATATTTTATCTTGTTCAACTTAACATTACTTCTAACTTAACTATCACTTAACTTCAAAAACTAATTTTGAAGAACTGCTTTATATACTTACCTACTTAAAACCAGCTACGAGCACAGCACAGTTGTTTTGGTCTTAAGAACGCTGTTCTAACCTAACCTAACCTTGCATAAATTTGACTACGTACTCAATGTTACTTTCATTTCTTTTTTGTAATAACCGACTTCAAAAAGGAGGAAGTTCTATGTAAAAATATTGCATGTAGCATAAGGATAATACGAATCTAATCTTACAATAGTAATGCGGTATTTTATACAGTAATAACTGCTTCAAAACTATACTAACTTATTTAAGCTGTAAGTTAAAAATACGAGTTCTAGTTTTGCATATTTATTTATTTCGTCAAATATTATGTTCTTGAATAGATGCTTAAGAAAATACCTGAATAAACTTTGTAACTTGTACTAACGTGTATTTGTAGTGGGCTGAACTAAACTCGTTGATTTTTTAATTTGTTTGTTGGGTCCATATTGTTTGTAAAGATTTATGACAGGTTTCTTCTCCGAATCATCAAAAGATTCGAAAGTCTATTATAAATTTTATTACTGTTTGTTGGTGGCTGTTGGGCGCGGTACAAACTAGTCGAAACGTGATTTTAACGGTAATCTATTGTCACATCCTTATAAAAGCCGATGGACAGTGACGATCTATAAGTATTCAGAACCGAGTCGTGCTTGTTACCAGAGCTCTCTCAGTGTACAGTGACATAGTGTTGAATCGTGCTACAGTGCTTATAAAAAATGGCAAATGTAAGTATGTACTATTTTTTATAAAATATGTATGTAGTATTTTTATGTACTATTTGTTTAACAGTGTTTTTTTTTTCTGTAACTTGTGTTCATCGTGTTACTTGTTAAGTGTGTTAATCGGATGTATAACTTATTGTTGAATATTGTTACAGTTCACGGAAAACACTTTCAAGAATTTTTATTACCCTGAACCTGAACATGATGATTCAGGGAGTGATGAAGAAGGCACACTCGGTTTTAAAGTGAAACAAGCCATAGCGAAGAAACGTCCTGCAAATAGTATCGAGAGTTTCTTTGAAAAACCGCAGAAAAAAGTGAAACCAGTGAAGAGATCTTCCAGTGTGTCGCAAAGTTCCCATACCGGTGTTGCTTACCTATCTTCGGGTAAAGACGATGCTGCGTATGCATCACACCTTATTAAGATAGAAATATACGATCTTGAAAAAGTTAGGAACATCGCACCAGAAGAGCACTGGAAGCACGCCGATGTGAGATTAAAATCTTACATCTCAACTGAGCAAGATCCACAGCTTGAGACTGTCCGTGATGTGATATACAACATAACGAAAGACATAGCTTCAAAGGACACTTGCGTGAAATATTTTATAAACAATACGAAAAAGTAAACTAAGTGTTTGTGTAGTTTTAATACTAGGTTAAAACTGTATTTATTATATAAGACATAAGATAATATTTTATAACATACCCTTGTGTACTACTAGTATTATATATTTCTTACTGCTTAAACAACAACTTTTTGTTATTCAAAATTGTTAAGACTCGTTTTATAACCACATGTTGTAATTTGTTTTGTAGCCTAATCATATTGATCTATTTCCCTTTGCAAATGTATAAAAGTCTCCACCCTTTAATATAAAATCACTAAGCTACGTTTGTTATTTTAAGGAAAAAATTTGTTGTAATGTAATCACTATTTTCTTAGACACATCTCACGATGGACTGTTTAAGCTGTGATGTTTACGATTCCGAGCTCGTCAGGCTATGCGAAGAAATTGAAAGTGATCAAGAAATGTATGAGATCGGGGAATTACTAAGCCAGCTGCATAGTCAAGGGTGAGTACTCTTGTTCCAACCTGTTATATTGTTTATTGATATTGTACTTGTATATTTAGACATGCAATTTAAACAGTTTATTCTTGTTCAAACTTGTACAAAACCATTGACCAGTGTCATTGAGTTGTTGCCTTTTTATGGCTCAGTTTCATTGTTCTCTGTTGGGTGGGGATCCTGGAAGGTTCTTTATAAGCGACGTCTCTGGTGTAGAAATCATTCATTATTCCAGTTACTGTGTTTGTGCTAGTACTGTGTCTGTGTATTGTACAAAATACTGTTTTAAAAATGGTGCTTGGATACTTTCATATGGGAACTAGTTTAACCCACGACAAAATTGCAGTTTTAAGCAAAGGATTCATTTTAAAAGTATTTCATAGAAACATAAGATTGTGGTATATTGACAATCAATTACCTCAGGCGCTTTTGGAAGATGAAGATATTATACCCTATTACACACCATGTGATGGGCATATCAATAAGTCGATGCATAACTTGTCATCAGATGTCATTGATGGTGTTTTAACAATGCAGGCATATTGCCAGCAATGTCGAAAAAACTTAAGTTAGTATAATGATAATAATTTAATCATTGTTTTGAAGTTTTAAATCTTGTATTAAATACTAACGTTTCACTTTTTCTATTACAGATCTAACCAAGTAGGACGGGGGAGAAAAAGGACAGCTACAAGTACGGGTGCAGAAGTACCAGTGAAGAGAAACTACCCTTCCAACAGTCGTGATATGTCTACATCCTCAAGCGAAGAACCATTATCCGATGTCAATGTAAGTACAAAAAATAATTCTGAAATTGAATGTTCGGTGTGTAAAAAGTTCGTGTCAAAAAGATATTTTGGTAACCATTTAAATAGTAATATTCACAAAAATAATGTGTTGAGATCCGATAGTGAATATGTTAATGTCCAATTAATTGAAAATGCATTCAAAAACAGAGTCGCTACTTACAGAATATTATTTAATGAAATGGATCACCAACCTCTTGATCCCGAAACTATTTTACAAAAACACAAGGATAAGATCTTTACATTATTAGATCGTTCACTTAACAAACATCACGCTTTAAAAGTAAATTTTATTCTTAATGCAAATTTTACACAAGATACCAAACAATTAAATAATACATTTGATTTCCAATTAAGTAATAGTATTGTTGATATCAGCACTGATAAAGCTGCTGTTTTTACGTCCCTAGTAAATGAAATTGTGATAAGGTTGTCAAACTTTGAAAGAAAAGATAGTGGGTGGAGTTTAGTAACATTTAATCATATCGATCTCAATATTAACAAATATAATCCATTACGCGGCTCTTCTTTTATCGAATTACCTCGTGATATAAAAAATAAAAAAGCGGTTATTAATGTAAAAAACAATGACCATGAGTGTTTTCGATGGGCTGTATTGTCTGGTTTATACGAACCCAAAAGTCATTCAAATATGGTCAGTTCATACATATTACATAAGAATAAATTGAACTTTGAAAATTTAACTTTTCCATTTAAATTGGGAGATATCCATAAATTTGAAAAAAATAATGATATTAGCATTAATGTATTTGGTCTCGAGTACAACTCTCAAAACAAGAAACACGATGTTATAGGCCCACTACATTTAACTAAATTAAAAAAGTCTAATCACTTAAACTTGTTGTACATAACTAAAGATAACCAAGGACATTATTGTTTTATCAAAAATTTATCGAGGTTAGTGTCTAAGCAATTGTCAAATGCACAACATGCTGTTCATATTTGCGATGGTTGCTTAATTAAATTTACATCACACGAGAGACTAAACCAACATCAAAAAAACGACTGCTTCCACGTATGCACAAACTTACCATCCGAAAAAGAAGACACAAGAAATTGGTTTAACGAATATGTTCCATCGAATCAAGTTACTTTTAATAATTATGAACGACAATTAAGAGTACCTTTTGTTGTATACGCTGATTTTGAGGCATTTTTAAATCCAATTCAATCCTGTTCTAACAACCCCAGTACATCTTCTACTACCAATATTCAAAAACATGAAGTTTATAGCTTCGGTTACTATATTAAGTGTTCTTATAATGACAAGTTATCTGTGTACAGAACATATACAGGTGAAGACTGTGCAAAAACATTTATGAAAGTCATAAAAGAAGATTTAGAAACTATTTGTAAAAGTAATGCGTTTGCTAAAACTTCTTTCCCTCTAACAGATGCTAATAAGGTAGACATTATGCAAAGCCATGCTTGTTATATTTGTGATAGAAATTTGAATGATGACTCAACCGTTTCTTATAATTATCATACTGGACTTTACGAAGGCGTTGCACATAAATTTTGTTCTGAAAAATACAAACCACCCAATTTTGTACCTGTATTTTTCCATAATTTGAGCAATTACGATAGTCATTTTATTGTACATGGACTTGGTCTTGAAGATGGTGACATAGAACTAATCCCACAAAATAAAGAAAAGTATATTTCGTTTTCTAAGTCTTTACAAGTGAATAATCGTGTTGTAAAATTGAGATTTGTCGATTCTCTTAAATTTATGTCGAGTAGCTTGGATAAATTAGCTAAAAACTTGACTACTGACCAATTTTACGAATTGAAATTGAACTTTCCTCGTGAAGAAGACTTTAAACGTCTAATACGGAAGGGTGTCTATCCATATGAGTACATGACTTCGTATGATTCACTGAAATTAACTTCGCTTCCTACACAGGATCAATTCTATAGTTCTCTTACTGACAGTCACATTTCCGAAAACGATTTCCTACATGCTCAAGATATTTGGTCTCATTTCCAATGCAAAAATATGGGGGATTATTCCAATCTTTATCTGAAAACAGATGTTTTATTACTAACTGACATATTTGAAAATTTTAGAAATGTGTGTCTTAAGACATATGGTTTAGATCCCGCCCATTATTATACCGCGCCTGGAATTTCCTTTGATTCGATGTTGAGGACTACCAAAATAAGTTTAGAACTTTTAACAGATGTCGACAAAATAGCTTTTATAGCGAAAAACATTCGAGGAGGGATTTCCCAATGTAGCAACAGACATGCAAAAGCAAATAATACATTTATGGAAGATTATGATCCAAATATTCCTTCATCTTTTCTCATGTACTTAGACGCAAATAATCTCTATGGGTGGGCTATGTCACAATGTCTTCCGTCTGGCAAATTTGAATGGGTAAATAAAGATACCGATTTCAATGTTTCAGACGATGCTGAATATGGGTTTATATTAGAAGTTGATCTAGAGTACCCCAAGGAATTACATGACTCTCATTCAGATTTGCCGTTCTGTCCAGAAAATGTATGTCTAGGTGATTCTAAAGAAAAAAAATTGATTCCCAATTTAAACAATAAATATAATTATGTATTACATTACAGAAATCTTAAACAATGTTTAAAAAATGGGTTGCGTTTAGTGAAAATCCATCGTGTGTTGAAGTTCAAACAATCTACTTGGTTAAAAAGTTACATAGATTTGAATACCCGAATGCGTTCGCTGGCGACATCTGATTTTGAAAAAGATTTCTTTAAACTTATGAATAATTCTGTTTTTGGTAAAACAATGGAAAATGTCACGAAACGTGTGAATGTTAAATTATTAAGTCACTGGGAAAATCGCGGAAAATCCCAAGGGGTACAGTCCTTAATATCTAAACCTGAATTTCATAGTTTATCAATATTTTCTGAGAATTTAGCTGCTGTGCAATTGAAAAAAACAAAAATCTTTTATAACAAACCAATTTACCTTGGATTCTGCATTTTAGATCTATCGAAAACTTTAATGTACGAATTCCACTACAATTATATGAAATACAAATATACGGAAAATCTCAAGCTCCTTTACACGGATACTGATAGCTTAATATATGAAATAAACACTGCTAACTTTTATGAGGACATTAAATCTGACCTGAACTTGTATTATGATACATCTGATTACCCACCCAACAATGCATATGGTTTACCATTACTAAATAAAAAGAGGTTAGGTTTTTTTAAAGACGAAAATAATGGCAAAATTTTGAAAGAGTTTGTTGGTCTTAGATCAAAAATGTATGCCTTAGATGTTCAAAATAGTGGTATTATATCCAAAGCTAAAGGAATAAACAAGTGTGTTACCAAAAAATTAACCCTTAACGACTATAAAAGTTGTTTATTTGATAGAAATATACAACATGCTCAAATGTTACGATTCCGATCAATAAAGCATGTTTTATTTACGCAAAATGTCAATAAAATATCATTATCTTACAACGACACAAAACGATATTTATTGAAAAACACTTCGGATACTCTTGCGTGGGGTCATTATAAAATACCTCATAATTCTTAAAAAAAAAAAAAAAAAAAAAAAAATACACGGAACATTCAATTTTCATATTTATTTTTTGTACATAATATTGTATTTTAGGATGTTTTTTTTTTATTTTTTAAGTTTTGGCAATAAAATGATTGGCTTTTTATGTGATTTATCTAGAATAATATAAATATTAAAAAATAATTAGCAAAATTTTTGTTTTTTTTTTTTATTTGTTACCCCATTTTTTTTACCAAATTTATTTAAAAAGCTATGGTCTAGAAATTTTCTCATTTGAAGTCAATCCGTTAACATATGAACACACATATTTAAAAATTTATAATGATTCATTTTAACCACCCTTTCACTACAATAGTAGCGGGTCCAAGTGGGTGTGGTAAAACTCAGTTTGTTACCAATTTTTTAAACAATGCAAAAGAAGTATGTAATGTTGAATTTGATGAAATTATTTGGTGTTATGATGAAATGCAACCTTTGTACAATCTGGAAAATGTAAATTATAGCCAAGGAATACCAGATTTTTCTTTATTTGATGGAAAAAAGCCCAAGCTTCTCATAATTGATGACTTGATGAGAGAATCGGATGGACGAATCGTTGATATTTTTACAAAAGGAAGTCACCATAGAAACTTAAGTGTTTTTTATATTACTCAAAACATATTTCATCAAGGCAAAGGACAACGTGATATTTCATTGAATACCAGCTATATTGTATACTTCAAAAACCCGAGGGATAAAACACAAATTCGCTACTTGTCACGACAAGTTTATCCGGAGAACCCAAAATTTGTAGATGAAGCCTACAAAGATGCCACTAAAGATGCTCATGGTTACCTTATGATTGATCTGAAGCAAAATACCGATGACATATGCCGTTTTAAAACTAAAATATTTCCTTTTGATGGGCATTGTACCGTATATGTTCCCAAGAAAGGGTTTAAATACGACAAGAATCAACACGTTTTAATCAGTTCCAAATAATGCATCCAAGAGTACACACATATAAACATTTACTTGAAGCACTGCAGTTACTTAAACCAAAGTATCGCACAGCGTTGCTAAAATCTTGTGAAGATGAAGAAATTAATATTATTTGTGAGTGTATTTATAACGTTTTAAAAGGGAAAATACCACTGGAATCAAAAGATAAATCAAAACTAAACAAATATAAAGACACATTACGAAAACTAGTTTCGAAAGGGAAACACAAATTGAGGAAAACTGTTATTATTCAAAAAGGAGGTGCATTTCTACCTATTATATTAGGTGCAGTTTTAAGTGCCTTAGTAAGCTCCGTAACATAAAATAAAATGGAAAACACAAAAAAAATGTTGTTAGTTGAACCAGACTTTATTGAAAGACTCAAACGAAATGATAGCCAACCCGAAAATGTATCATCTCGCCTAGACGGAGAGATGCAAAAAATCCTGAAGAGTAAAATTAATGATCGTGAAAAGTGGGCATTATATTCTCAAGCACTACAACGATTTTTGCACTTTATTGAATCAGATCGAAAACCATTTAAAATACCAATAGTGATGGAGGGGTTTGATCAACTCAACGATGAAAGTAAGGATTTAAACTTAAAAGTAAACAAAAAGGAGGAGGATGAAAATTATGAATCAGTTGCAAATAAAACACTACCAGATGGTGATGTTTCTGCAGTTACTGCAGCTACACCGTCTGGTACAAAAAATCCAGAAACTGTACTATTCAGTCCATCTCGTATTATAGATAATTTACCAAAATCATATGAGAAAAAAACCAGAACATTATTGACTTGTATTGTGTCAAGCAGACCAAAAATATGGTGGAAAACAAATGGTGAAGTTGTAATAAACAATCGAACTATTCCAAACAGCAATATTCTCGATCTGGTAAGCGATACGGTTAGATCTCTTAAACGCCCTAAGCCAACAGGATGGGAAGAGTTTGCTTTATTTTTAAGAGATATAAAAGTTCCTACGTCTTGTATAGGTAATCCTACTAATCTAGAATTTATAAATAAACCTCAATCGAGTGAACCTCACGCATCATCTGCTCCATCAAGTGCTCGATCGTCATCGTCATTTAAAGACACAAGCGCCAGTACACCTCTTTCAAGTGTACTGCTCAAGGCAAACAAAAAGAAACTAGATTGGGAAAGATGGAGCCCTTATTAGACATTCATGCAATATACTACGATGTATCTAATCCAGCAGGCTACAGTAGTTTAAATAAATTAAGTAAACAAATGAAAGGACGAATGAACAAAGACGAAGTAAAGAACTGGTTACAATCTCAAGAAACGTACACACTGCATAAACCGGTTCAAAGGCGATTCACAAGAAATAAATACGTCTTATCTAACTTTAATGAACTCTGGCAAGCTGATCTGAGTGATATGGGTACTTACAGTCAATATAATGATGGATACAAATATATTCTGTGTGTTATTGATGTGTTCAGTAAATATGCTTTTGCGAGAGCTATGAAAAAGAAAGATGCCACAACCGTTATAAATTGTTTTGAAAGCATATTTACTGAAGCCAATTCTACTCCTCGTCACATCCAATCTGATAAAGGCACCGAATTTGTTTCAAAGGCAGCAAGGGATTACTTTAGGAGCAAAAACATTAACTACTATACTACTAACAATCCTGACATTAAAGCAAGTATAGTAGAAAGGTTTCAAAGAACTCTTAAAATGAAAATGTGGCGTTACTTTACTCATAAGAATACATACAAATATATAGATATTTTGCAAGAACTTCTTTATTCTTATAATCACAGTTATCATTCTAGTATTAAAATGCGCCCTATCGATGTAAATTTTGATAATATCATGACTGTTTGGTGTAATTTGTATAACAGAAAAAAGGATAGACAACTTACTTTGGAAATCACAAAACTAAATGTTGGTGATCATGTTAGAATTACTAAATATAAACATATATTTCAAAAGGGTTACGAAACTAATTGGAGTGACGAAATATTTAGAATTGATTCAATAATAAACCGCTTTCCACGAGTTGTGTATACGTTAAGAGATTTAGAAGGTGAGCCTATCGTTGGTACATTTTATTCTAAGGAATTACAAAAAGTGACTTATCTCCCCTCCATTGATTATAAAATTGATAAAATAATACGCTCACGTGGGGTTGGTGCCAGAAAAGAAGTACTAGTGAAGTGGCGAGGTTATCCTAACAAATTTAATTCTTGGATACTCGCTTCAAGCTTAAAAAAAATATGAGTGAAAACAGCTTTTATATTACATTGTTAAGTAACAGTTCCTCGGACTACTATACCGATAATACGACTGCACACTTCTTAACCAAATTACCCAGGAGTATAAAGTTGGAAGGAGAATGGGTAGTTGGCTTAGTAGAATTTCAATACCCTTGTTCAATGTACAATGTTCAAGATCATGAAAATATGATTTATTTAAAAAAGAAAGTAGTGTCACCCACTGACAAGATAGCCAAAATTGTAGATATAAAAACTCATATACCAGCAACTACATATGACAACGTTGACCATTTTATTCAAGCTTTTAATGACAACCCACAACTGAAAAATAATGTAAAGTTTAGATATGATAATCTAACCAAAATGGTTGGGGTAGCAACAATTAATAACGATATAACTTCTCTTATAACAACCCCAATACTAAGTCTACAGTTAGGTTTTAAACCGAAAACAAATTTACGGCAAGTTTCATTTGGTAAAAATCCTGTTAATTTGTATTTGGGCTTACCATCACAATTATTTGTTTATACAGACATCATACAACCACAGGTAGTTGGTGATGTTATAACTACGTTGCTTAGAATAATACCATTAGATCCAACAGAATTCCATTATGGAGCATATAAAACACACATTTTCTCACCCGCTCATTATGTACCTGTTTTACGTAGAGAATTTGATACTATGGAAATAGATATAAGAACAACTACCGGTGCAAGAGTGCCATTTCAATTCGGAATTTCCTGCGTGAAACTACACTTTCAACGGCTAAGATGAATTATAAAAGATCATCTCACTCTTGTCCCTACGATCATTATTATACCCATCAAGCTGGTTCTGGTATAGGAATTGTCTATAAAGGTGTTCCGTTTCAGCGAGGGCATGGGATTGGAAGTTTTTTGGGGGGACTGTTTAGGTCAGTAATTCCTTTGTTGTCTAGTGGTTTTAAAACTGTTGGAAAAGAAGCGTTAGATGCGGGGGTTGGTTTGTTATCTGATATGGTAAATTCACACCCTATAGATAGTTCAGTTAGGTCTCGATTTAAAGAAGCTAGTGCTAACTTAAAAAGAAAAGCTGATGAAAAGATCGATTCTCTGATGTCGGGATCTGGGTATAAAATGTCAACTAAGAGACGGGAACCTCTCATTACCTTGAAAGCATCGCGCCGAAGAGGAGCTAAGAGAAATAAATATAGTGACGATATATTTTCAAAGTAAATCATGTCATTCCTACACAATCATTCGTGTGAATGTGCAAAATCTGAGTTAGATATATTTGCCCTGCCTTCGACACAGACAAGTATTGAGAGTGGACAGTGGGTTCATTATAAACCAATCTCATCTTTAAGTGATGATGGTCCTATTGAGTTTCAAGTCCCCGGTTCAGGTGATGACTACATTGACTTATCACATACATTATTACATATAAACGCCAAAATATTAAACCAGGATGGTACAAAGTTAAAGCCTGATACTCAAGTTGCCCCCGTTAATAATTGGTTGCACTCCCTTTTTAATCAACTTGACGTATATTTAAATCAAAAACTAATCTCGCCACCAAACAACACATATGCTTACCGTGCTTACATGGAAAATCTACTTAACTATGGACCAGCCGCTAAAAAAACTCACCTTACTTGTGGGTTATGGTATGAAGATACAGCACATTATATGGACACCGTTGACGCAAATAACAAAGGATTTCACAAAAGGATGGAATTTGTTACAGATAGTAAACAAGTTGAAATGATTGGACATTTACATGGTGATATGTTTAACCAAGAGAAGTTTCTAGTGAATGGTGTAGAAATGCGTGTTAAGTTAGTGCGATCAAAAGAATCGTTTAATCTTATTTGTCACCAAGATAAGAAATTTAAGGTACAAATAATGGACGCTAGTCTCATAATAAGAAGAGCTAGAATCAGTCCAAGTGTTTTGTTAGCTCATCAGAAAGTGCTAGCATCAACAACTGCAAAATACCCTATCACAAGAGCAGAAGTAAAGGTACTTACAATACCGTCAGGAATACAGGGTAAAACTTTAGATAACATATTTCTTGGACAGGTACCTAAAAGATGTATAATTGGTTTTGTATCAAATTCATCGTTTAATGGTAATTTTGCATTGAACCCTTTCAATTTTCAAAATTATAATATGAACTCTTTTAGTTTATTTGTAGATGGTCATGAAATTCCTTCTAGAACATTACAACCATCATTTAGTTCTGGTTTAATAGCATCAACATATCATACTCTATTTTCTGGGACTGGTATTCACTTCCACAATGAAGGTAATGCAATAAGCAGAACCGATTACGGGGAAGGTTACTGTTTGTTATGTTTCGATTTGACGCCTGACCTGTCAGCCAGTTCTACCTCACACTGGAACCTTGTAAGACACGGAAGTGTTCGGATAGAAGTTCGTTTTGATAATGCCTTGAGCACTACTATTAACTGTATTGTGTACGCTGAATTTGATAATGTTATTGAAATAAACAAAAATCGTGATGTATCTGTAGATTACAACAGTTAAAATAAATATAAATACAGTGAAATTAACAATTAATCTCATTTCTTCTTAATCTGTGTTTGTAACATCATCGATGAATGTATACATATTTTATTTATTATGGATACTAATGAAATTCAATATTGTATGAAAAAAATTAACCCTAGATTTAAATCAAATGTTTTTGCTGCTAACCGAATCCCTATTTGGGTTGCTCGTCCAGTTTTTATTGTAAGCAATTTGGACCCTGATTCGAAACCAGGTTCCCATTGGGTTGCAATGCATATTGATGCTAAAGGTGTAGGGGAATACTTTGACTCATTTGGTCGGAAACCTACTGGTTATCATAAGTTATTTTTGAATAGAAATGCAAAACGGTGGTTTTATAACCAAAGACCACTTCAAAATCATTTTACTTCAGTTTGTGGCGAATATTGTTTAGTTTATTTATATTTTAAGTATCAAGGAAAAACTATGAGCGATTTATTGAGTTTGTTTTCTGAGAATTCTCTTTGTAACGATTTAATTTTAAGAAATATGTTTAAGTCAATTTTTGTGAAATAAAACAATATATATATACTAAACTGATTTTTTTTTATTTATAAATAATACCTTAATTATACCTTATTTACCTAAAAATAGTGTTTACATTACAACAAATTTTTTCCTTAAAATAACAAACGTAGCTTAGTGATTTTATATTAAAGGGTGGAGACTTTTATACATTTGCAAAGGGAAATAGATCAATATGATTAGGCTACAAAACAAATTACAACATGTGGTTATAAAACGAGTCTTAACAATTTTGAATAACAAAAAGTTGTTGTTTAAGCAGTAAGAAATATATAATACTAGTAGTACACAAGGGTATGTTATAAAATATTATCTTATGTCTTATATAATAAATACAGTTTTAACCTAGTATTAAAACTACACAAACACTTAGTTTACTTTTTCGTATTGTTTATAAAATATTTCACGCAAGTGTCCTTTGAAGCTATGTCTTTCGTTATGTTGTATATCACATCACGGACAGTCTCAAGCTGTGGATCTTGCTCAGTTGAGATGTAAGATTTTAATCTCACATCGGCGTGCTTCCAGTGCTCTTCTGGTGCGATGTTCCTAACTTTTTCAAGATCGTATATTTCTATCTTAATAAGGTGTGATGCATACGCAGCATCGTCTTTACCCGAAGATAGGTAAGCAACACCGGTATGGGAACTTTGCGACACACTGGAAGATCTCTTCACTGGTTTCACTTTTTTCTGCGGTTTTTCAAAGAAACTCTCGATACTATTTGCAGGACGTTTCTTCGCTATGGCTTGTTTCACTTTAAAACCGAGTGTGCCTTCTTCATCACTCCCTGAATCATCATGTTCAGGTTCAGGGTAATAAAAATTCTTGAAAGTGTTTTCCGTGAACTGTAACAATATTCAACAATAAGTTATACATCCGATTAACACACTTAACAAGTAACACGATGAACACAAGTTACAGAAAAAAAAAACACTGTTAAACAAATAGTACATAAAAATACTACATACATATTTTATAAAAAATAGTACATACTTACATTTGCCATTTTTTATAAGCACTGTAGCACGATTCAACACTATGTCACTGTACACTGAGAGAGCTCTGGTAACAAGCACGACTCGGTTCTGAATACTTATAGATCGTCACTGTCCATCGGCTTTTATAAGGATGTGACAATAGATTACCGTTAAAATCACGTTTCGACTAGTTTGTACCGCGCCCAACAGCCACCAACAAACAGTAATAAAATTTATAATAGACTTTCGAATCTTTTGATGATTCGGAGAAGAAACCTGTCATAAATCTTTACAAACAATATGGACCCAACAAACAAATTAAAAAATCAACGAGTTTAGTTCAGCCCACTACAAATACACGTTAGTACAAGTTACAAAGTTTATTCAGGTATTTTCTTAAGCATCTATTCAAGAACATAATATTTGACGAAATAAATAAATATGCAAAACTAGAACTCGTATTTTTAACTTACAGCTTAAATAAGTTAGTATAGTTTTGAAGCAGTTATTACTGTATAAAATACCGCATTACTATTGTAAGATTAGATTCGTATTATCCTTATGCTACATGCAATATTTTTACATAGAACTTCCTCCTTTTTGAAGTCGGTTATTACAAAAAAGAAATGAAAGTAACATTGAGTACGTAGTCAAATTTATGCAAGGTTAGGTTAGGTTAGAACAGCGTTCTTAAGACCAAAACAACTGTGCTGTGCTCGTAGCTGGTTTTAAGTAGGTAAGTATATAAAGCAGTTCTTCAAAATTAGTTTTTGAAGTTAAGTGATAGTTAAGTTAGAAGTAATGTTAAGTTGAACAAGATAAAATATATAAATAGAACAACGTTCCAAATGCAGCATATGTAGTGAGTAACAAGAGACATACTTTGAAGTAAGGCTACCTGAAGTTAAGTAGTCAAGTAACGTATCCTGCGTTATCTGGGCGTAGTCCTGTAGCTTAGGTTAGGTTAGGTTAGAATTGTGATCTAGCATAGGTTAGCTTAGATTAGTGATACGTACACCGTAGCACATATCACGTAGTAAGAAACCTGGAGTAAAGACACGATGTGAGACAGGCTGCGTTGAAACAGCGATTCCAATAAGAACCAAGGTGACGGACCTAGTCTGATAGTTTAGGTATGAGATGTTTAGGTATTTGTCCAGCTTTACCTAAAGAATGTTCTTAAAAGATGTATACCGTTTGCAAAGGAAGTTGTAGACAGTTGTAGCCAAAGAGAAATATAAAAGAGGGAAACAATAGTAGACCGTAATAAAAGTGAGCTCGGCGTCCGAGAGGGCAATAAAACCCGAGCTCGGATAGACAATAGAAAAGGGTCGATGGGTCGGGGAAGGTGTTGCATTGTTAGCGTAGGGCGTTCTGTAAGTCTTGACAGAGCTGTCTGAGCGTCCTGGGACCTATTCCAAACGCTCTAAGTAGGGGGCTATTTGTTTTTTTTTTTTTTTTTTTTTTTTTTTTTTTTTTTTTTTTTTTTTTTTTTTAGGTTTGGTGGTCCGCCAATCCGCCCTGGATGCCGCCCATCAGGCCCGTCCGCCCCGTATCGTAGTATCGGCGAATCCCTACTACTGAGAGCCGCTATATTTGGATGCCTGACGGTGACGGAAACAATCATCTAGTAGATTTACAAGAGCCCGTCGATCGTGCGCTGTTGAATTCAAGGAATGGAGCGAACAACGCGTATTGGCTGTTTACTAGGTAAAATTTGATTGTGATTGTTTCCTATTTATTCCTAGAACAGCTTGTTATTTGCGCTAATTATTGCGTTTGTAATCGTACAAACCGCGGAGATAATCGAAATTAACAACTGCATAAGAGCGCTAAAAAAAGAAGATTGGAACAAAACGGTAATATAACACGTAAATATAGCGACTTATTTTACCTTGATAGCCCGTATATAC
The DNA here is from genome assembly GCA_947623375.1 of Apotomis capreana. Lineage (NCBI taxonomy): Eukaryota > Metazoa > Arthropoda > Insecta > Lepidoptera > Tortricidae > Apotomis > Apotomis capreana. Next base: position 22,472,439 of record OX392501.1, read on the forward strand.
GGTCAATCTGGTTAAGACAAATCAAGCCACTGACGACCTTTTTTAATTTGTATTTAATAATGTAGTCTTGTACGATTAAATACATATTAATACAATATCTGACTTATACAATAAATAGATCCATGTATAACGTATTGCCAATGCATGGCAACTTGCCATATTATTATAATACTAGTTAACGTGGATATGGAGGGAAGGCCACATTTCGCAGATTATTCATATCTAAGAAGAGTATTGAGACTTCATCATAGAAAATATTTTTTTCTGTTTTTCTATTAGGTACTTCGTCACAGAAAGTGACTCGTAATATTTATTTAATCAAAACGCGACAATACCTATTATTTTCAGACAGAATCCTAACAACCCGCAAGTCATTATCAACGGTAACGCGAACACCATCTGGAACTCCAACTACGTAGCCAACCGTCCCTTGAAGATCATCGTCCACGGTTGGAACGGCAGCGGCAACTCTGGTTTGAACGCTGCCATCACATCTGCATTCCTCGCCGTCGATGACTGCAACGTCATTGTTGTAGATTGGCGATCCCTCGCGGGCTCCAACTACGTCACCGCTGTGGCTGGAGTTCCCAGCGTTGGCCAGTTCCTTGGAAATTTTGTTGTTTGGCTCAGAAATACAGCTGGTGGTGTGTGGACCAACGTGCACTTCGTTGGCTTCAGCTTGGGAGCTCACATTGTTGGTGTTGCCGGTCGTCAAGCCGGCGGTCGACCTGCCAGAGTAACTGGTGAGTAAAACTACCTACGGCGTAGGAGTTTACTGGTCTACGAATTAATAAAATCGTAAATTTATCTATTAGATAACTTCGTTGTATTACCATTGATACATTCTACTAGCCAGGCTAACTGGTTAGTTTAATTACACATGCGGAGTTGGCTTGTTTGCTATGTCTTATAAGAGGAAATTTTACTTAATAGGATAACTTTATCAATTATCATGTCAGCAACAAAATCATTATTTTATGTATAATAACATCGTAAAAGTTTTCCTTCATATTTCTAGGGTTGGATCCCGCCGGTCCCCTGTGGCAAACAAACTCCAACGCCATTAATCGCAATTCCGGCGTCTACGTAGAAGGCATTCACACCGATGGCTACCTCCTCGGCATCTTCAACCCCATCGGTGACGTTGACTTCTATCCTAACGGTGGCAGGAACCAACAGCCTGGATGCCCCGACAGCTCTTGTTCTCACGAGCGAGCCCATGACCTCTTTGCGTCGAGCGTTCGGTTCAACCATTTTGTTGGCCGACAGTGTAGCAATATTAACCAGGCTCAAAACAATCAGTGCACTGGTGGACAACTCAACATGGGGAACAGCAATGTGAATAAGCGCGGGTAGATACAACTTACCTATTTGTCTAAATTACGAGAGAATGAAATATTCCAACCTTCTATTTTTCAAAGAATTCTCTTCATAACAATTTTTTTTTTCAGGAGCGGTATGTTTGGTCTGTCGACTGGTGCATCGTGGCCTTATTGAGATCATCAATTTCATCACCGACATTTCCACGCCCATTTACGGAGATTAATTTGTTGGAGGAAATAAACTATACGTACTATATTCACACCTGCATTGTATTTCTCATCTCTGATTTCTATGTAGAGGCTCAAAAAGATGTGCTTTAGTTATTTATTTAGTTACGTTCGTCTTGAAAATATTTTGAAGAAATCTAATACAGTAATGTATGTAGGTTACCACGCACCACCACGAAAGGACAATCAATGAATAACTTCAGAAATTAAATAAACTCGGGCTCGAGCATCGAGGGTTCCGCACCACTCCCACTTCAACACAACAGATATATATCTTTCGAATATCGTAAATAAGGAAGTTAGTGCAGATGTTTGGATGTTCGGGTGTACTCACTTACTCAGGTCACGTAAAATATGATAACGGGTTTAAATGATAACGAATTTAATTTATATTTTGTATAGAGATAGCTTGAGTCCCGGAAAAGTAATTAATAATTAAATTAATTAGGTATAATTAGCATTTTCTATGCTTAGATCTGTCCGAGGCTTTTGATACGGTCTCGGTGACTATTTTACTGAACAAGATGCAAGTGTGGATTAGAGGGTTAGTGTAGGATATTTTCAAAAGTTATCTGTCTGGAGGACGCAAACTATTAAGATTAATAAGACTAAAAGTAACGAACTACCAATAAATTATGAAGTACCTCAAGGTAGCGTGTTAGGGCCTGCCTTGTTCCTAATCTATATTAACAATCTGTGCTCCCTTCAACTGGACTATATTGTCAATACATCACATATGTTGATGACATCGCGTTGATTGTAAATGATCAGGACTGGGAGAGTGCTAAATCTACTGCTGGAAATGCACTTCAACATATCGAATCCTGGCTGACGGAAAATTTACTGACCTGATTTTATGCAGCGAAATCCAAATTTGTTACTTTCTCTCCCAACTCGACCAAACTTTGGGGCAATGGAAATTCCACAAATGCACAACCACGCCTGAAATGACTTATCCCTGCCTTTAACTCGTATTTACGCTTGCAACGGCATCTTCATATCGAATGCCTAAATACAAAAATTAGAAAACGATAGATACACGCAAAACTATATATTTTGCTCTAACGCAACCTTTGTTAAGCTATTGTGTTTGTGTTTGGGGTGGAGCGCAGGTAAAACTCTATTATTGAAAATGAAGGGCGCAACGAGCTGTATTAAAAGTTATGACTAAAACCCTTTTTATATCCTACTGTTGAATTTTGTCGGGACTGCAAAATATTAACAGTTATAAATATTTTATTTAAATAGGCGTCGTACGGGCTATGTCTGTGAGGTCCACAGTTTCCAACAACGTACGTAGTCTCTCACAAATGGTATCATAAACAATTTAATTTAGTTTGTAAAATTATCCTTTGTGAGGTGAAAATAAATATATATATATTATATTTTATTATTATTTTTATTGCGTAAAGGGATAAAAATAAGTTCAATCTAATTTGTATAAGTGTGATCACTTGATCAGCTATTAATTTACGAGTAACAATAATGTACAGGGATCGTAAAATGCGAGCAAAATCGTTTGAAATGACGAATGACAACTAGTGACGGCCCTAAGTAGCAATGAATTTTACTCGCATTTTAGGAACCCTGATACCTGACCTATGCTCTAATTGGATACTTCTCACTCAATTTTATATTGTAGGCGTTTAATTCATCCCTCATGGCGATTAATAAAATGGCATACACAGACGAGGGCACTGACAATAAGGAATGAATATAAGGATATATATATCGCCATACGATAAAAAAAAAATAAGGATAAAATACTAAAATACAATAATGTTAAAAATCAATTAATGTGTATTTTTATTTTATTTCGCTGAATTCATTGAATAGGTAGGTACTATTATTTTACAAATTAATCTTGCTAAATTTTCAGCCATAATCAGAAGCCCTCTCGCAAACTTGTACCTTCAACAGAATAGGTATAATGACACATAATTATGGAATTTTCCAACATAGAGTATTTTTATACCGATAATCGTAAAATAATGAAGAAACAGAAATTAAAAATACCGGCCAAGTGCGAGTCTAACTCGCGCACCGAGGGTTCCGTACAAACGTTCACTTATCCCATCTTAATTGGCCTGGTTAACGCAACCGAGTTCTCCAAATATGATGTTTGAAAAGGACTACTTATATTTTTATGATTTTATTACAAATGTATAGTTTTCAGATTTTTATAAGTATTTGTAGTTTAAAGATAAAGATAAATTTATTGTGTTAAACATAGGTAAGTAACATGGTAAATATTACATGATTGTTGTATCACTATGTTTTACCCGTAGGCTTACAATTTTTTTAATCATAATTATAATCATTTACATATTTATTCTACACGACTTACTTTAACATAATTCCAATTATGAGTCGTATCAGTTAAATAATTAACATTTAAAATATATAATTATGTCTAATTGAGAACATTATTTGTCATTATTTTGAAATAATTCTTATTCGTAGGTATACATTGGCAAACAATCTAGTAATATAATAATAAACTTTGAGTCCTATCATTGTCTTAGATTTACATCATTGAGATAATCTTTGACGGAATAATAACATTTCTCCAACAATAATCCGGTGAGTTCACTTTTAAACATAGGCATTCTTAAGCATTTAATGTCATTCGGTATCTTAGTTATTAAAAATTATAGGTGCCATACCAATAAAGCTTTTCCGATAAAAAGCCGTTTTGCTCGACTTTACGCGTAGTTTGTGTTGGTAGCCTGACCTAATTGGCCTTGTTCGATCAAATTGACAATATTCTGTGAACAGGTGTGGATTCGTCTTTACAAATACTGACAATTCTAAAATGTACAAAGATGGCTGTTACGGACACAAGCCGAAAACTGTTAGTTGTAAGCGAAATTTAATGTATACTCCATTTCAAATACCATGGCCCGATGCACTTGAGACGGTCATTAGGCATTAACAATAGGATTAGTGATAACAAAAGATACCTGGCCGGACCCAGTACCAACGCGTGCCATTTTGAAGTGCTCCTAATTAGATAACAAAAGACAAACATTATGAGCCCTATTGTTAAGTTTCAACAGCATCGGGCCTTCGTATTTGAAATGGAGTATACATAACGTTAATTTATTTAATTTATTTTATTGCGCATAAAAGACGCTATAAGTCGAGTTATTATGTACCAAATGTATATAACAGTCCATAAAAGAGACATATATATGTAACTGGTCTAATCCCAAACCAATCCCGATCCGAAAATCACAATTCGATAGCGATGAATATTACATAAGATATTCACGTGGTGCCGAACCACGTGGCAATGTTATGATAATATTACATCACCTGTTATCGCTTCCGCAATAGTGCCAAGCGATAGCAACGGATAATCCCATCAGGAATCCGTTTTTATTATGTTTCGAAAGTAATTAGGTCAGCCGCAATTCACGTTAACGTAAAATTAACGTGAATTATGAACCGTCCAATTAGAGCCCATTTTCAGTACGAAATCGTATCGGAATTTCGTTTTAACAATTCAAATTAACTTCACTATGACCTAATCACTTGGAATACACTTAGAAATGCATCTGGACTCATTGCACTTACCTTTTATAGCCTTCCGCGACTTGCCAGCACAACGTAAATTTAACTTTATCGATCGATCCGACTTAATAGCTAACGAACCGTAACTCTTATCTTATAAAACGTAAGGCCATTTAATGCAGTGCAATGAAAGCTACAGAATGAGACATCTCACGTAGATATCGAACCGTAAACGTAGACACGACCCTCCCCGAACCGCTCATCCCGTAGACCAGAAAAGCCGTTAGGGCTGAAAAATGGGAAAATGAACGGCCAATCACGTAGCCAGTTCACTTTTTCATACAACGATCCTTAGAAAAGACGCACTTGACGAAAGGGGCGTGCCGGCCGTAGAATGTACGGTTCGACGCCTCCTATTGGCCTGCGAGCCAGTAATTTGCTTACGAGTCCCGAGTCGAATTAGATCTTAAGGAAATAGCTTATAAGGAATTATTGTTTTCGATTATTTACCATACTGCCGAAGAAAATTAAAGAACGAACAAGTCAACCAGTGTTTTTATAACTCGTACTCGAACCTGCATCGAACCTGCGTCGACCTGCTGCCGTAACCAAGTTCGTCTGAGGTCCCATTCGTTTGGTTGATCTCCGAACTTCGGTCTACGTGCCCTACGTGATATCTACGTGACATTCACGTCGTGCAGCTACGCATCAGATCCGGAGCTACGAAACCGAACCCGAACTACGAGCTACGAGCTACGAGCTACGAACGAACGATTGCTACGTGTTACGCAGCATCTACGTGGCGACTACGTGCCGCGTCTGAACCGCCGTGCCTACGACTGGGTTAGCCACGGCGACCGAACTGGAGCCACGAATTCCGAGAGCCGATAATACAGTCCACTGTGCTCACTCGTGAGCTACCGAAGAGGCAGTGTTGAGCGATTATCCTCAACATTTTGGTCATTCGAGAGCCGGATTAGAAGAACCGCCGAACCAACCGACAACGATGGTCCACACGAGACGCCAGGCATCACGAGACGGCCGAGCCCCCAGCGAACCGAACCGAGGGGAATCCACGTCGGCGAAGATGCACGAAGCGCATCGACGACTGTCGGACACCAGGGAGCCACAACACGCCGCCCTGGACGAACCGAGCCGCAGATCGAACCCGGAATCGCCGCCCACGGACACGACCCAATGGCGGCAGAAACTGGAGGAGCACCTGCGACGAGCCAGCCTACGGGGGCAACGCGACGACCCCGCAGCCGGCTTTTCGACACCGACGACTCACCTGCCGGCGCACCCCGAAGCACGAGCGCCCGGCCACAACCGCGACCGCGAGGGCCCCGAGGCTTTCGCGTTTTCCGCGCACCACGCGTTTAATGCGCCCCTCGCCGCGCATGCGCAGATCGAATCACCCGCGGCCCGCGCGCCTGCGACTCAAGCCGCGACCCGCACCGCCGATCGTTCCCGAGAACGAGCCGATCGCGAACGTGCTTTCGACCAAGTACGTTTCAACATCGGCAACACCCGCGCGCCTACGGTCACGTCCGCGACGAGCAGCACCACCGAGGCCCGCAGGAAGCAAGCCGAACTCGCCGCAGCCGAAAGCATCGCAGAGCTGCGCCGCCAACAACTCCGCGTCGAAGAGGACCTCGTAAGGAAGCGACTCGAGTCCGAGCTGCAACAGATCGAGGCGGAGGGGTCCCAGGCTGGCGGCTCACAGGCGGGTCGACGGACGCCGACCGACCAAGAAACCACGCAGCGTATCGATGCGTGGTTTCAACGAACCGAGGTGAGTGACGGAGCTAAGATCGTGCCTGCTAAACCGACGCCGATGAGGCAGCGCACGGTCACGCCTGAACGAGGCGAACTCTTACGTCCGAGCCGAAGCCGAACCGCGAGCCGCAACGAGGACATCGACCGACTTGCCGATCGCATCGAGAGTATAACTCGTCCGCCGCCGAAACAGGTATACGAACTCCCGATCTATACCGAACTGCCGAACGAGTGGTTGACATTTTACCACTCGTACACCGAGAGCACGCAGCGGTATAAGTTCTCGAATTTCGAGAACATGGCTCGACTCCGCGCGGCGCTGAAAGGTGAGGCGCGAGAATGCGTCCAACACATGCTGGCGTCGGGATCGAGTCCGGACTTAATCATCCGAATATTAAAAAAGAATTTCGGTAGGACCGACATTCTCGTCGACAGGGCGCTGGAGGACCTGAAACGATTGCCCGCCCTCGGACCGAGCGCGACTGACCTCAACACTTTTTCCATAAAAGTAATGAACATCGTCGCGACGCTCATGGACTTAGATAAGTCACACTACGCAGGTAATCCATTATTGATCCGAGAGATTACCGACCGCCTGAGCCCGCACCTGAGATCGAGATGGTGCACACACGCACGTGAACACATGCGAACAGGTGAGTGCGAGATCGTAATGCTAGCGGAATTCCTACTCGACGAATCCGACGCCGAATTACAATTCTCGCACGCACGAGCCCCGGCGTCGCGACGCCCAGCCGCTACGAACGTGAATCACCAGCCGCTGCCGTCCCGACGCCCGAACCCTGTGAACAGCGGAGCTGCGATACGACGCCCCGCACCCGTAAGAGCCCAGACATACGCCACAGAACGAGTGGACGCCTGTCTGTGTTGCGGCAACACACACCGAACCACGGACTGCCGCAAGTTATTAGGTATGACGATAGGAGCGAGATGGGAGTGGGCTCGAGACGCACGCATCTGCTACAAGTGTCTCGACAAAAGACACCGCCGCGAGAACTGCACGGCGAAAGGTTGCGGCGTGCCCAACTGCCCACACTCGCACCACAAATTGCTACACGATACGACGCCGCCTACGAGTAAGGCGCCGCCCCACGTAGCGCCCCACGTAGCACCCGACGTAGCACTCGACCGCCCAGCCCGCCCGACGCGTAGCACAGCGCAAGCGGCGCCCGGCCCCGCGCGTAGAGACGAGACGCCCGTGCAGAGCGAGCACGCGCACACTACGGCGGAGCTTACTGCCAATACCGTCGACGCAAACACGAAGGTAATGCTTAAAATAATGCCTATCGTTGTGAGCGGACCATGCGGAAGCATCGAAACATTCTGTATGGTCGATGAGGGGAGCACGATATCTCTCATCGATCAGGGACTGGCGGATCAACTAGGAGCAACGGGACCTGAAAAACCTCTCGTCATACAAGGCGTAGGCTCGATATGCCTAACGCAACCGAGTCAGCGCGTAGAGGTAAGCGTCCGAGCTACGAATGGAGGCCCGTCACACTCGCTTACGCTGCGCACTGTACCGCAACTTGGACTACGCGAGCAGTACATGCCGCGTAGGGCGGTACTCAACTTCGAACATTTAGCCGACTTGAACGAAGCCTGCTACGAACATGCCGCGCCTAAAATACTATTGGGCGCGGACCACTGGCACCTGACGCTGCCGCTAGAGACGAGAACGGGAAGGCAGTGCGACCCGGTGGCGATCCGTTCGAAAATCGGATGGACGATATACGGTATGGCCCCACGCTACTTACGAAACCAGAGCGATCGAGAGGTGGTCATGCACGCTTTCTCGGATGAAGACCGAGAAATAAACATGGCGTTGAAAAGGTACTTCGACGTCGAAGCGCTAGGCGTTTAGGCAGGATCAACGCGCTATCGACATATTTAACGCGACAGTTAAACGCATCGACGGCCCGCGCTACGAGGTTGGACAACTGTGGCGCGACGACGAACCCTGCTTGCCGCCCAGTTATACAATGGCGTATAATAGGTTGCGCGGCATCGAACGACGCATGGATAAGGATCCGACATTTGCAGCGGAATACACCGCGCAAATAGATAACTTGCTGACCAAGGAGTACGCCGTGCGACACATAGGCGATTACGACGGTCATAAAACCTGGTTTTTGCCGCACTTTGCTGTACGCAACATAAAAAAGGGCAATAAAATCAGGTTAGTATTCGATTCCAGGGCGACCTCGCAGAACGTCAGTCTGAACGACAAGCTGCTGGAGGGCCCGGATTTACTGCAGTCACTCCCGGGTATTCTGTGCAGATTCCGCGAAGGTGAGTTAGCGCCGACATACAGGAGATGTTTCTACGAATCCAGATGAGACCCGACGATCAAATGGCGCAGCTATTCCTGTGGAGGGGAATGAACCGGGAGCGACCGCCGCGAGTATATCGTATGAAATCGATGATATTCGGGAATACGTCTTCTCCATATTTAGCACATAGCGTGCGAAACAGGAACGCCCAGGACAACGCCGAGCTGTATCCGGACGCCGTTTACGATATTCAGACGAATCATTATATGGATGATTTCTTGGCGGGATACGAAACGGAGCAGCAGGCGATCGACGCCGCTAAGCAAGTAGCAGCCTCACACGCTATGGGAGGTTTCGTCCTGCAAAGCTGGGCCTCGAATTCGACGAGGTTAATGGAGCAGATCCCGCCCGAGCAACGAGCCGCCGACGATCTCACAAGCTTAGGCAATAAAGAGCAAAAGGTATTGGGATTATATTGGAACGCTCGGACCGACGAGTTGAGCTTCAATACATCGCTGATTCGCGTGCCGCCCGAGGTACGAGAACTACAGCGGGGCCCCACGAAGCGCGAAGCCCTCAGCGCTTTGATGAGCCTGTTCGACCCGCTCGGGTACTTAGCGCAGTACACCGTGACGGGAAAGGTCCTGCTACAGAACGTGTGGGCCCTGAGAACGAGCTGGGACTCGCCGCTGCCAGGCGAGTTAAACAACGCTTTCGTTACGTGGCTGGAGCATATAAAACACGTAGCCGAGCTGCGATTACCGCGACGCTGTATCCAGCTAGGTACAGGCGTGCGGCATCAACTGCACGTGTTTGTGGACGCGTCAGAGCAAGCGTTCGCCGCCACCGCGTACTGGAGGACGGAAGGGGAGACGGGCGAAAACGAGCCGCGAGTACACTTAGCCGCAGCGAAATCTAAGGTAACTCCCGTTCGTCGCTTGTCCATACCGCGAGCCGAACTTCAAGCCGCTTTAATAGGAGCCCGATTAGCGCAGACATTACAGAACGAGCATCGCGTGAAACCCGTGCAGATCGTCTACTGGACCGACAGCCGAACCGTACTGCACTGGGTACGCGAGAACGCGCGCCGATACAGCGCGTTCGTGAGCCACCGCTTAGGCGAGATAGCGGAGCTCACCGAACCCGAACAATGGCGTTGGGTCCCTACAAAACTGAACCCGGCCGACGACGGTACTCGACCGGACCCCTATCGCGTGGTAAGGAGCACCGATAGATGGTACGTGGGTCCTGATTTCCTGCGACAACCCGAACCCGAATGGCCGCAAGAAACTCGAGCGCCGCAAGCAGAGCCGTCGATCGAAATAACCGAGCAGGTACCGACAGAACGGTGTTACGTGACGAATCACGTAGACCCGCCGCTGCCGAAAATCGAGCGTTTCAGCAACTACGATCGCTTGATCGGCGCGACGGCCCGAGCACTTCTTTTCATAGAGCGACTGAAAAAGAAAACACAGGTACCGTTAGAAACACGTCACTATTTAATAGCTGAAAACCTGTGGATGCAGTGGGCCCAGCGGCGGGATTTTCCCGAGGAACTCCGAGCTCTCTCACGGGGGGAGGCCATTGCCCGTAGCAGCCGGCTGTACAAGCTAGACCCGCAGCTGCAAGACGACGGCCTCATACATATGCGCGGGCGTATCGACGCCGCGCCCACGACTACAAACAAGCAACCCGTCATATTGGACGGGCGGAATCCATTAACGAAACTTTTAATTTTGCGCGCTCATAAGCGAGCGCATCATTGTTCTAACGAAACAGTTGTGAATGATTTAAGGCAACAACTGTGGATCCTGCACCTGCGACCAACCGTTCGCAGTGTGGCCCGAGCGTGCATGCATTGCGTGCTCCGCCGCACGCGCCCACGCGTGCCGCCCTTAGGCGATCTGCCCTCTGATCGCTTGTAGCCGCACGCACGGCCCTTCACTTACTGTGCGGTGGACCTGTTCAGCCCGCTCACAGTCACTGTGGGCCGCCGGCACGAGAAGCGCTGGGTAGCGCTTTACACGTGCCTCACGACCCGAGCTGTACACATGGAGCTCGTGTACTCCCTGTCTACGAGCAGCGCCGTCATGTCACTACGCCGCCTTGCCGCCCGCAGAGGATGGCCCGCCGTTATGTGGAGTGATAACGGCACGAACCTGAGGGGCGCGGATGCTGAGCTACGCGCCGCCTACCACGACTGGATACCGGCGCTACAAGAACACGGCGTGCAACACCGAATGAGTTGGCGTTTCATCGCACCCGGCGCACCGAACATGGGCGGCGCCTGGGAGCGCCTCATACGAAGCGTCAAGACTGCACTCGCCGCTACACTAAACACACGAAGCCCGAAGGAAGAAATCCTAATAACGCTTCTAGCCGAAGTTGAATATTCGGTCAATTCACGTCCCCTAACACACGTGAGCGTTGATCCGAACGAGAGCGAAGCGATAACGCCCAATCACTTTTTATTGGGCGGCCCGGCGGGGGTCCCACTAACCGGCCCCTGCGACGAGGCAGATCGCAAATCATGGAAAGCAAGTCAAGCTCTCGCCGACCACTGGTGGAACCGATGGATCCGAGAATACCTGCCGACCTTAGCCCCACGACAATCCTCAATGTCACGGGAGCCTACGGTCGCCGTTGGTGACTACGTGCTCATCACGGACTCCAGCGCGCCCCGCAACGTGTGGCCGCGCGGCATCGTGGAGGCGACCTACCCCGGCCCTGACGGCGCAGTACGGAACGTGGACGTCAGGACAAGAGGAGGAGTCTTCAGGCGGGCGACGAGCCGGCTTGTGGTCCTGCCCATCACCGAGGGATCGACTCTGCGATCGGGGGGAGAATTGTTACGGACACAAGCCGAAAACTGTTAGTTGTAAGCGAAATTTAATGTACATAACGTTAATTTATTTAATTTATTTTATTGCGCATAAAAGACGCTATAAGTCGAGTTATTATGTACCAAATGTATATAACAGTCCATAAAAGAGACATATATATGTAACTGGTCTAATCCCAAACCAATCCCGATCCGAAAATCACAATTCGATAGCGATGAATATTACATAAGATATTCACGTGGTGCCGAACCACGTGGCAATGTTATGATAATATTACATCACCTGTTATCGCTTCCGCAATAGTGCCAAGCGATAGCAACGGATAATCCCATCAGGAATCCGTTTTTATTATGTTTCGAAAGTAATTAGGTCAGCCGCAATTCACGTTAACGTAAAATTAACGTGAATTATGAACCGTCCAATTAGAGCCCATTTTCAGTACGAAATCGTATCGGAATTTCGTTTTAACAATTCAAATTAACTTCACTATGACCTAATCACTTGGAATACACTTAGAAATGCATCTGGACTCATTGCACTTACCTTTTATAGCCTTCCGCGACTTGCCAGCACAACGTAAATTTAACTTTATCGATCGATCCGACTTAATAGCTAACGAACCGTAACTCTTATCTTATAAAACGTAAGGCCATTTAATGCAGTGCAATGAAAGCTACAGAATGAGACATCTCACGTAGATATCGAACCGTAAACGTAGACACGACCCTCCCCGAACCGCTCATCCCGTAGACCAGAAAAGCCGTTAGGGCTGAAAAATGGGAAAATGAACGGCCAATCACGTAGCCAGTTCACTTTTTCATACAACGATCCTTAGAAAAGACGCACTTGACGAAAGGGGCGTGCCGGCCGTAGAATGTACGGTTCGACGCCTCCTATTGGCCTGCGAGCCAGTAATTTGCTTACGAGTCCCGAGTCGAATTAGATCTTAAGGAAATAGCTTATAAGGAATTATTGTTTTCGATTATTTACCATACTGCCGAAGAAAATTAAAGAACGAACAAGTCAACCAGTGTTTTTATAACTCGTACTCGAACCTGCATCGAACCTGCGTCGACCTGCTGCCGTAACCAAGTTCGTCTGAGGTCCCATTCGTTTGGTTGATCTCCGAACTTCGGTCTACGTGCCCTACGTGATATCTACGTGACATTCACGTCGTGCAGCTACGCATCAGATCCGGAGCTACGAAACCGAACCCGAACTACGAGCTACGAGCTACGAGCTACGAACGAACGATTGCTACGTGTTACGCAGCATCTACGTGGCGACTACGTGCCGCGTCTGAACCGCCGTGCCTACGACTGGGTTAGCCACGGCGACCGAACTGGAGCCACGAATTCCGAGAGCCGATAATACAGTCCACTGTGCTCACTCGTGAGCTACCGAAGAGGCAGTGTTGAGCGATTATCCTCAACAGATGGCAGAGTTAATATTTTAAGTGATTTGAAAGCAGGCACACAGCTCTCACTTGTATTCAGGCCACACATAGCACGAATACATCTCTTCTGGGATCTAAATATCATTTCCCTATCAGTACAATTTCCCCAAAAGATAATGCCATACCTAAGTTTCGATGCTACTAAGCCGTGGTAGGCAGTCAATAGAGCTTCGCGATTTACAACCCTTGACAAGATACGGAGAGCATATGCTGACTTATTAATATTTTTGCATATGTCATTACTTTGGTATTTCCAATTCAAGTTCTTATCTATTTTGATTCATAAAAATATTGTGTCTTCGACTTCCATTATGGGTGCTCCATTATATTGTATATTGATCGCGTTTGAATTATGTCCGTGACAAAAATGCATTATGTGCGTTTTATTTAAATTTATTTTTAGGTTATTTTTATTAAGCCACGATATTATTTCATTAAGAACTTCATTAATGTCATTTTGGTATGCATTTATGTCAACATCGCGGCGCTGTATTATAGCTGTACTATCGTCCGCGAATAGAACCATAGGATGATGAACTTATGTGACGATATTACTTGCCATATTTCATAGTTCTAGGACATCGGGAAGTACCCTATAATTTTGATTCCCTTGAGAGTGTCGAAATGTACGTTTTTATTGGAGTTTATGGCGGCTCGAAGCTTGTGCCAGTATCAGTTTTTTTGGTTTATAACCAATGCATGACTTCCGTGTTAAAAAAAACTGAAATGAACATGAACAAAGATGGCCGATGAATCCATGTACGTTTTTTGCGACGGATCAAAACTAGATGACAATTTTATAATGCAATTTGACATAAGCCAGTAGTGAAGTTGTCAGCTATTTTTAATGCTAACTGTACGTACAGATGTAGTGCAAAATGATTTTTCTCAAACATGCAATGAAATATTGTCTTTACGTTCCTTATAATAGGCTCGGAAGTATCGCTTTTTGGGCGCAACAACTCGAGAGGACTGTAAAGGGATTTCATACTGCTTTTCAGGCTAGGCCTGCAAAGTAACTTTTTTTTTGGTTTCAACAACAAGGTCATTCACACAGCTGGCTGGTTTGACAAAAAGCAGGTTTTGTTTTTAAAGGTTGGTTGTTCGACTAAAATGTCCTATTTGTCAATTAATAAAATGTTGTTCTTTGAAGTATATTTTTTTATTTCATTGTATGTTTGAGAAAAGCACTATACATGCCTCGTCGTGAAAACGGATTCCCGGCCTCGTATCACTATCCGGCCTCGCTCGCTTGGCCGGAAATCCTCATTTTCCCGGCCTCTGATGTAATGTACTATTCCGTCGTACTTTAACGGAAAAGTTCGTATTTATCGTGCTCTCTCAATTAGCTTCAGTACCTATCCATTACAGCCGTAGGGGTAAGTTGCATCAGCAGACCAATATATATAGAGTGGCTAACACACAATTCAAATATTCGCCATAAGTTTGATTATATTTACAGTTTAGGACTTATAAAAAGGTTGTATTACCATGCCGAAACCAGAAAAACGGTTAAAAAATCCAATCCAAGGAATTATATTTAATATATATATATATATACCTGTACTTCATATTATCAGAAAATAGCAATAACTCAGTCTTTTGGCAAAGTTCAATGGTGAATTTCGGACGCAACGGACATATCTAAACCAACAATAAGAAAATTTTTGAAACAGGAAGAAGAATACAGAAAAAATAAAATAACCAACACAAAATATATTAGGCGGGGTAGACCACGCAAGAAATTCTATCTAGATCTTGATGATTTTGATTACGCAGTGATACGACGAATGGTTTATAATTTTCATCTGATTTATAAATACAATAAGAGCACTAAAGTTCAAATTAATAGAAACGATGAATTTCAAAGGGTGTGATTTTACACTAAGAAAGATACTACGCCAAATGGGTTACCTATTCAAGAAAATTACTAACAATAGAAAAATGCTGATGGAAAAAGATGACGTTAGACTTAAAAGAGTAAAGTACCTGGACTTAATAAGGAAGTACAGATCTGAAGGCAGAGATATATACGGACGAAACTTATGTTCATACATCCCATTTAACAGGGAAGTGCTGGATCGATTCTACGGATAAAGGAGTGAAACAGTTAGTCTCATAAGGTCATTACGCCTTATTATAGTACATGCAGGTAGTGCCAAATAGGGTTTCTGGTTTCTCGCCTCATTTTTTTTCTCGAGTTTTGAGAATTCTTGACTCTAATTTCTCGCTGTCTCGACTCTCGAGTCGTTGGTAAGAAATTGTAACATCTCAAGATTAGGAGTACGTTTTCCCGTAGACTCATATTAAATTAAACTTCTTCCTAATTAAACTTTTTATGACTTGGTGTGAATCATGTTTAGCTGTAATCATATCTACTTTATTTATAGTTTTTTTTTAATAGTGACTCAAAACTGCTGGTGCCTTTGTTTTTTCCAATTCTTTCACGTCAGGTTGGCTGCTTTGACAATCGGCGGTTGAGGTTGTTGTTGACTTGCTCGGAAAAAGTCTGTTATAAACCTTCCGTGAAGTTTATTGAAACAGTTTTACTGCAATTCCTGTCACTAGATTATGCTTCAGGATCGTGCAGGTACCTATTTGATTAAGGAAATCAAATTAACATTTCGCCTGCCTCCAATTTTTTTTTATTAAGATTTTTTAAAAATCGTATACCTAAGTCAATGTCCATAGAATCTAGCTTCTCAGTCAGCTCGTATAATGTGACTTCAGATGTCAAGATCGATGCGTCTCTTTTTGACAAAGCTTCGATAGATAATTTTATTGGATTTCTTTCGACTAAGTGGTTGGGTGCGGCGGCGGGGAGTTACAAATACAAAGCGTGCGAGTGAGAAGTCCACTGCACATCTTTATAGTGCGCGGGCGGCGTTATTATTGTTAAAAGCGGCAAAATGGCGAGCCTGACTTAGCCTTTATTTTGTGTTCGCCGGAACTCGAGAGTCTCGAGAGTCGGCTTTTTGTTTCTCGTCTCGAATAGAGGCGAAAATCTCGAGTTGTCTCGAGTTCGAGAAGTCTCCAGCAGAAACCCTAGTGCCAAAGAATTTGTACTGGGTGCTTAACTGATGTACAAGTCTACTGATAAGACCGGTGATTATCACGACGCCATGAATAATGTCAATTATGAAAAATGGTTAAATACAAAATTTGGAGACAAGTTGGGAATAAGTTGATTCTGTAACTTATTCCCAACTTGTCTCCAAATTTTGTAATAGTAGTAGACAATGCTGCTTATCATATCACAATAAATATGTGGAACGCCCACCCAACTCTAATACCGCAAAGCCGCTTATAATAAACTGGTTACAAAAATACAATATTCCCCATGATTCATTATTAACCAAAATACAACTATACATACGAAATTAATTGTCGACATAAAGAAGACTGTAGAATATTCCATTGACAAAATTTTACATCAACATGGACACGAAGTGTTAAGGTTACCGCCATACCATCCCGACTTCAACCCTATTGAAAATATATGGTCACAGATAAAAGGTTACGTATCAAAAAGGAACATAGACATGAATATGGGTACAGTAAAAAGAAATATTGAAGAAAAAATAAATATGATTGGCCCGGATGAATGAAAGAAAGTTTGTGATCATGCCATCAAATGTGAAAATGAATATGGGTCACAGGAACACTCGATGGATGATCACATTGATATTGATACTTATAATTAATGTAAATGAAAGCACTGACGAATCTGACATGATATGTCTGACTGTTACTCAGATTGTGAAATGGAAAATGTTGAAAATATCGACCCAAATATGCAGTAGGTAAAATATTAATGTTAAGTACAGTCACCGGCATATATAAGTTATCATTAGTAACCTTGTCACTTTATCATCGTGTTTGAAATGTCATACGAAATTGTCAAACGATTAAAAGCGACAAGGTACAGAAATCATCTCTTATTTATGACGGTGACTGTACCTAGAAGTATACTAACGGGCCTAGTATGAAAGCCTTCATGACGTTTGCATCCCTCTCACACGCGGGTTATTTACTTAGGTGCGATAGGGACGCCAATGACATAAAAAAATGTCATATTAGCCCTGTAAGTAGATGCTGTTTTTAAGTAGGCAGGTATTGAGTTTTGTTCTTGTAAATATTTCCCAATAAGCTTTATTTTCTTGTACTTTATGTTTATGTTTTAAAGTGAAGATAATGTTTTGTTTACAAATGACAAAAAAACGGAGTATTTTCAAAGTTACTGAAGGTGGTTGTAACATCTGTATAATATACAATAACAT
This sequence comes from Apotomis capreana, assembly GCA_947623375.1. Taxonomy (NCBI): domain Eukaryota; kingdom Metazoa; phylum Arthropoda; class Insecta; order Lepidoptera; family Tortricidae; genus Apotomis; species Apotomis capreana. The sequence goes on from OX392501.1 coordinate 22,490,154, forward strand.
TTTTCACTTTGGCAATTGACACTAAACAATAAAGTTCCATAATAATGGATATGAAACCGTCACTCATTTAATACAATCATTGATTGACATTTCGGGTGCCATCGTATTCCGATTGAGATCCGAGTTTTCCCGAAGGAAAATCATTTTGCAATACACCGGTAGCAGACAGTGATTAGATTAATTCTTAGAAAATTACAGATTTTTCTGTTTTTGTGAAGTTTACAACTTATTTAATGTCCGGTATGGATTTTGGAAACGTATTGTTACATAAAGAGGCCCTATTATTAAATTTTTTTTTTTTTTTCATATTATGACAAATAACTATATTGATAATTTCAACTAACCTTTTAAATTGAATAATACCTTTCAGCGTGCAGTCGAAAATAATTGAAAAAACTAAATCATCCGCGTGAATTTTGTCAATTTCGAGTAGTTTTTGAAACAAAAATTATCAATGAAAAATTCAAACTGTAGGTTTCAAATATATATCAATAAATCCCAATCGCCCTGTAATATGTTAAGAAACATGTTTGATCATAGAGAAAAATGACTAAAACAATCAGCATTGTACGAGGATGCAACTGTATGTCAATGTCAGTTTGTCAAAGCGAGTGCCGAGAGAGTGAAAACACCGTAAATGCGGATAAGATGTTTATTTTACCACGCTCAATCTAACACTGAATATTATAAAAACTTATAGTTAAAATCATACGTCGCTAATTGCTGCGCGTGCGGGGTTATTGACATTATTTTAGAGTAAGTAACAAAGTACAAGCGCAGCGTTGCAGAAAAGATGTGCAATCATTGTACATATTGCCATCTCGAGAAACAACGAGAAAATAACAACGTTAAAAGTTTAAACGTTAAGGTGCAATATAATGAAAATGTAAAGTGCATTAATACGCTAGGTAAATCTAAACGTTAAGATTACATGAAATATAAAAAAGTCTACTTAAAATCCTTAAAAGTCTGTACTAGTGTCAAAAACCACTTGATTCGCAGAGGTGGTAGTATTTCGCGCACTGGGCACTGGCACTTGCACTAACTCACTTGCACTCGCGATTGGTTCATGATTTATGCGGTCGCGCACTTCGTCCGCGTTCTGCTGTTGTTGTCCCAGGTTCCATCTTCCTGTTCGGTATTTGCAGTACAAATAAACTCCCAAGACGAGTAGAATAATGCTGATGGTCAGGGATGTGCCAATGGTTACGTATCGATATCGGTCGTGGGACGATATTCCATCAATGTGGGATTGGGTTTTTAGTAGTTGTACATCTCGGTGAATATTGGAGAATAATTCTTCGTGGGTTTCGTTGCTAAATGTCATGTGGTGCAATGACGTATTCAACATGCTGTTGAGTGCTGATATGTCAGGAACGGTTTCTGTATCTAATGTTATTATCGATTCTCCGACGTAATTCCTGTTAGCGTATAGCATAAAGGTGTCACCTTTCAAAACACAACCTTGACCGAGCGTCATCAGGCCGTTGTTCCGTAGTACCTGTGACGCCACTCCGTCTGGGCATAAGATACGAACTAAGCATTCTTTGCAACAAGCGTATATCCATGTGTTTTGTTTATGTAATTTTATCCAGCGGTCGGTGCAGGGTTTTGTTACCGTGTGACAATACGAGTCATGATTTTCTCGATGAGTTAATATTTCTGTATTGCAAATAGATTTACTTTGTTTAATGTCATAAATAGGATGATTTAAATGGCATAATAGCTTTTTCTCATTCATTCTGAGGCAGGCGTTCAAGTCAGATTGCTCCATGGGTACGAAGGTATCTTGATTAATGTTGAAAGCAATTAATTCGTAGATCGTATTTTGTTTGGAAATGTGCTGGCATTAGCATACGCTAATTAGTTTGTCAAGTTCAAATTGTTCATCACTTAGTAGTGGGATTTTGGCTTCCATTATGAGATACTGGTTTGTAATACGAGCATGAATTCGGAGGAGTTTGTATAAGTTGCGTACGTTATCTTGAGTGTCCGGCAGAGTAAGTTGGCTGGTTACATGTCGAGCAATACGGTTCAATTCGATTTGTAGTTGTTTTGGAGATAGTAGGTGTACATCGACTTGTCCGTGGTACATGTTAGTTAATGTATTTAGGACGGTTTGTTGTATAGTTTTCAAATGTTGTAACATGCTGTTTGCTGCCATGGTTGATGTCATGATGTAAAATGCATTTTCGTTGTCCTTTTGCATCTGTAAGTTTTTATCGGCTAGGGCGTTTATATGCTCAGTTACTATTTGAAACTGCTTGTTCATAATGAGCTCGTTACGTTTTAGTATGTTATCTTCCGCTTCGATGATGCTTGTTTGGTTTTTTATCAGCTGAAGTAAATGCTGTTCGTTGTGTCGGGTCAATCGTATGTCATCTTCGTACTTTTCAGCAAAGCGTTCGTCCAGTACTCCGAAAAGTGTGTTTGCTAGATAACCGACGCCATCCACTAGTCCTCATCTAAATCGTGCTGTTTCTAGGGGATGATATTTGAGAAGGTTATTGTAGTATTGCAGCTCTTGCATGTCTTGATCCAATTGGTTGATAATAAGCTGGAACTGAGTTATCCATGTAGGGCGGCCATACTCTCTAATGTGCGTCACGTAGCGATCCAATGCGTCAACATTTTGCCAATAGTTTGTCATATTAAAGTAGATCACGATTTTCCAGTCATCTTTAATTTCCTGCATGTCAGCTATTCTGTCAAAATATAGGGTCTGATCAGAGTTCAATTGCGATAGAGCAAAATTTGGGGAGGATTGTGCCGTCGGAGTTGCTAATGTCACGAGCAGTAGAAGCGAATGGCATAGCAGTGTCATCAATGAAATTTTACTAGTTCGTCGGGGTGATCTGGTATTCGGCGGCGCGGGTGATGCAGGTTTTTTCGGGGCTTCGTCAGTTTTCTTGTCATCTCCTTGTGTCACAAGTGGAACCAATTGAGTAATCGGCCTCTTCATGGTGCCATTTTGAGTTTTTAGCGTCACAACTCGTGTATGGCCATCTTTTCCGGGGTGTGTGTCAATGATGCGCCCTAATGCCCATAGTCCAATAGGCTGATTTCCCCGGATGCATACGATGTCATTTATCTGCAAGTCTTTAGTTGGTTTTTGCCATTTATTTCTTTCTTGTAAATGCTGTAAATATTCATTTGACCATTGATGCCAAAAGTCGTTTGATAATTTTTGTACCAGTTGCCATCTATTTCTAAGATCTGCGTGGGAACTCGTGGCTTCAGGAACTGTCAGACGAGATCCCACATTAAGGAGTTGTCCTGGGGTTATGCATTTGAGGTCCTCAATGTTCTCTGTCACCGGACATAATGGTCGCGAGTTTAGGCAAGCTTCGATCTGACATAGGAGGGTATAAAATTCTTCATATGTCAGTTTTTGCTCTCCTAGTACTCGTTTCAGGTGATATTTTGCGCTCTTGACTGCAGCCTCCATAAGTCCAGATCCTTTCGGCCATGCTGGTGCATTGAAGTGCCAAGTGGTGCCTTCTTGAGCAACGCGTGTAAAAGTGGTGTCATCCATGCTGTTCAGTATCTCTTTTCGTTCCTGTACCAGTTGGCGATTGGCTCCAAGGAAGTTGGTCCCACAATCACTAACCATGTGTAATGGTGCTCCACGTCTGGCTGTGAAGCGTAGAAATGCTGCTATGAATGCGTTGCTGCTGAGGTCCGACACGAGTTCCAGGTGTACGGCTTTCGTTGCAAAACAGACGAACACTGCAATGTATGCTTTTAAGGTCTTGATACCTCTTCCTTTATTTGCTTTTATGTCAACAAAGCCAGTGAAGTCTACTCCCGCATGCAAGAAGGAGCGTGATGGTGTCACGCGTGGCGATGGTAGGTCTGCCATAATTTGCTGTGGCTGTTTTGCGTTAAATCTGCGACAAATCACACAACGGTGGATGTATGTTTTCACTGCTTGATATCCTCCAATGATCCAGTACCTTTTTCGTAAATGGGTTAATGTCAGTTTTGAACCTCCGTGAAGCATCTGTAGATGCGCTCGGTGCACCAATAATTCTGTCAATCTGCTGTGTTTTGATATAAGCGCGGGGTTTTTGGTGTATTCGGTTAAAGATGAATTGTTTAATCTTCCTCCCACACGTAAGATGTCGTTCTCGTCTAAGAAGGGATTGAGTTTTAAGATGTTGCTTTTGTTGCTGACGGTTTTATTTGCTCGCAATCTGTTAATGTCATCTGTAAATTCGTAGTGTTGCATATGCTTGATTATAAGATTTTCTGCACTTATTAACTCGGCCACAGTTAAGTAGAGCAGCTTAAATTGCAGTTTCAATTGTGGCATTTTGACTATTGCAATAAAGCGTAAAATCCATGCTAAAACTCGCGTGATATGAGTCATGTTGCTATGTCGACTTAATAATTCCATTATGATAGACGGTGGCTCGGATTGCACAATATATGTTTGTTTTGTCTTTGTTTCACAATTTATAGGTGTAATAGTTTTCTTAACGATTGAAGTTTTGTCAAAATTTTGTAGCCATGCAGGACCATGCCACCACAGGGAATGGTTTTGCAGCTGAGTCACGGTTAACCCTCTAGTTGCGCAATCGGAGGCGTTGTCTTCAGATTTTACGTGATTCCAGTGTGCGCTGGGTATGACGTCATGTATTTGTTTGACTCTGTTGCTGACGAAAGTTTTCCACTTGTCCGGGTTGCCTTGTAGCCATCCCAAAACGATCATGGAGTCCGTCCAGGCGTATGTGTTGTCATGAAGGTTTTCCCATTTGAATGCTTGTATAACTTTTTTCATTAGACGTGCAAGTAATAGTGATACACATAGTTCTAGCCGCGGAAGTGTTTGCTTTTGGCTTTTGCTAATGGGGGCTAATCGCGTTTTTGCGGCGATAAGCCTCACAAGGGGTACGTTGTGTTCGTCGAGTGTACGAACGTAGATGACGCATGAGTATGCTTTTTCGGACGAGTCGCAGAATCCATGTATCTCGAAGACCCTTGTCATGTCACCCAACCATCTTGGTATTTCAATGTTTTCAATGTTGCGTATGTCCGATGAAAAATCACGCCAGTCTTTTTGTACCGTTTCCGTTACAATGTCATCCCAGTCACAGTTTGACTGCCATATGCTTTGAAATAATATTTTTGCTTTTATTGTCAGTGGGATAAGGAACCCTAAGGGGTCAAATATCTTAGAAATCTCAGAAAGTAGTACGCGTTTTGTAAGCTTTTCTGTGGACTTGTCATTTAGTGTATTCTTGAACGTAAATGTGTCACGTGCAGGATTCCATTGTAATCCGAGCGTCTTAGTCGTATGTGCATTATTGAAGTCTATTACTGTGGGACTTATGTTGTCAGGATGTATATTTTTCAGCAAGGTTGGATTGTTGCTAGTCCACTTCCTTATGTTGAATCCTGCTCCTTGCAACATGCTGATTAGTTGCTGTTGAATTTCTAAGGCTTGATTCATGTCATTGGTTCCGGTTAGTACGTCATCCACGTACATTTCATTACTGAGGACGTTTGCTGCTAGTGGGTACTTGTCACTGTCATCTTGTGCTAATTGTTTGAGGGTTCTAAGGGCCAAGTAAGGCGCGGGTTTTTGTCCATACGTCACGGTAGTGAGCGCATATTGTTTTAAAGGCTGATTAGGGGTGTCTCGCCATACGATTTTCTGGAGAAACTGGTCGTCTTCATGGACCAAGATCATTCTGTACATTTTTTCGCAATCACTGCTGATTACGAATCTGTAGCTTCTCCATTGAATAAGAAGAGCTTGTAGATCTTGATGTAATTTTGGTCCACACTCCATTAAATCATTTAGGCTGTGTCCAGACGATGTTTTTTGGGACGCGTTGAAAACAACCCTTAATCGTGTTGTCAAAGAGTCGGGCTTCTGTATTCCGTGATGGGGAAGGTAGCAGTGAGGATCCGTGTCAATTAAGCTTTCTTTCATGTGACCCATTTTAATGTATTCCTGGATAAATTCTTTATAACTTGCAGATAGTTGTTCATCCTTCTGTAACCTTCTCTCAAGTTGGTGGTATTGTGCTATTGCTGTCGCCTTTGATTCTCCCAAGAATTGTGTAAAATTCTCCTTCATAGGCAGGCGAACCTCGTAACGCCCATTTTCTAATCGGCGAGTAGTATTGACGAATAACTTTTCGCAGTACTCATCCTGTGATGTCATTGGGCGGCTGTTGTCAGTAATATCTTCAACCTCCCAGTATTTTGCTAAATCTTCAGTGTCATTAATGACAACGTGACAGTTGTATGTTTTTACGGCTCCTGATAAGATATACCCTAGTTTTGTTTGCTGTGCCATTGGCAAGTTTGGAAGTTTGACCAATCCATTCATCATAATTCGTGTATAAACGTCAACGTCCAGGAGAATGTCAATAGGGCTGGATATGTTGTACTTTGGATCAGCTAGTACAATATTGTCAAATTGTTCCCAGGGGCTCCCTTCAAATGAAGCGCTGGGCAAATTGCTGACTACTCGCGTCATAATTAATGCATCGGTGCTAAATTCGAAGTCGTTATGCAGCGACTTGCAATGTAATGTCACTTTTCCCTTGCTTTTGTTAGATAGCGTTCCCACTCCGGATACGTTAGCTCGGAGTTGTGTCCTCTTCAACCCTAAACGTTGAGCAGCGTTTTCCGTAATTAGAGTGATCTGCGATCCCTGGTCGATCAATGCTCTGAGTATGACGTCATTGCCATGATTATCGGTTACTAGTAGTAATGCAGTAGGTAACAAAATTTCATCATCGCTGCCGGCAACAAAATTATTTTGCATTGGTTTTTTCGTTGATGTTGGTGCTGTTGACTGGGGTATTGAGGTCGTCGGTTGCTTTTGCGCCGGCTGAGCAGAAATCGCTCTATGTAGCACGGTATTGTGCGATTCGTTGCACTCCTTACACCGTTTCTCTGATTTGCAATAATTCTGTGTATGAACGTATTTATAAACAATTTTTGCAGATGTTGGATTTCGTAACATAATTAATTTGCTCGATTGCTGACATGCTTAGGAATCGTTTGCATTGGAATAATGCGTGATCATCATTGCATAAAGGACATATGATTTTCTTCGAATATGCATGATAGTTATAATTATAATGAGGGTTCATTGCACTTCTTGTAGGTTGCTGGAAGGGTTTTGAATTCCCGTTTAAGGGTTGAGACTGCCTGTTGAAGGTTTGTGGCTGTCTGTATGAGTAGCTCTGAGACGGCTTAGGGAGGTTTGTATCGGATTTTCGTTTTGCCAATGGTTCAAATGCCGTAAATTTCGCTTCAATGAAACCCATGAACTCGTCAAGTGTTGGTAGTTCGCGAGGATGGGCCCTCATTTCCATGTAATCCGAATATGTGTCAGTATCCAGTTTTTCACATAGTACGTGAACAAACATTGGATCCCAGGATGTAGTATCCACGCCCAGGTTGTGGATCGCGTGAATAGCCTCCATGCTCGTGTCATACATCCTTTTTAGCTCTAAGGATGACTGCTTTTGAATGCTCGGCTGTCTCAGACATGTTTGGAACTGTTTAGTGAAGAGTAATTGTTTGTTATTATATCTGTGGGTAAGTAAGTCCCAACAGACGTCATAATTTTCGGCAGTAATTTGTAAGTGTTGCACAAGCTTTTCAGCTTCCCCTCTAAGTTTCCCCTTCAAATGCTGCATTTTCTGTGTTTTTGTTAGTGCCGGGCTGTTATGAATAGCTTCGGTATAGAGTTCTTTAAAAGTAGGCCATTGTGTATAATTCCCGAAAAATTGTGGAATTTCTAGTTTCGGTAACGCTTGCTGCTGGTGAATAGAAGATGAAAGCTTGTTATTTAAACTCCTCTTAGTTCGTTCATATTTCAATTCATATAGCATGTAGTTGTCATAGTAATCGATGTCAGTTCCACTGGTAATGCTGTCAATTTGTAGATTTAAGTTCTCAACGGCATTCCATCGGGTTTGCAATATTTTCAGCTTATCTTCTATTTCCCACTTTTCTACCAGGCTGTCAATTTGAACGTTCTCCACATACCTTTTCAATGCTCTGAAGTTTGCATTCCGAAGCTGCTTGAGTTCTGCAAGCTTGAGGTCCTCACCGAGAAACTTGCTGGTGTCAAATATCACATTCGACGAAGTCCCCTCTTCGCCATTAGGGATCACCTTTTCCCCGCTGGTTCCCGCGGTCGGCTCGGTAGACGCAGGGATGTTGGTGGCCAGTAAGAGCTTGCGTGTCCCCGTGTACCAACTAGATATTACCTCGAAGATATTCCCGGTGAAGTACTGATGACTCTTGTCCTCCGCTTTTTGTAACCCGTCGTTGTTTTGGCGACATTCCTGCCATAGCTTTTCTAGATTCTCTAACCTGTCTGAAATATACTGAGGCGTCTTCCTGCTTGCTGAATCTTTCTTGAAGTTACTTTGTATTTTCTTGATCTCCTCCAAAATCGTAGCCTGACGCGCTATCAATTCAGAGGCCATGGTAACGATTCAAATGGTAAGATAGTAAAATACGGAAAGATCTTACTTGAAATTCTGCTACTTATATGGTGATGCTGGGTGCTGTATGCTGGATGCTGATTCTGGATGCTGATGCTGAATGCTGAATGCTGGATGCTGCTGCAGTTGCACACACTCGAAAGTTTTTGTCAAAATTTGTTATTGTCACTGATTGTCAATCCTCGACCTCAGGCACTATTCTCGCGACGACGGCGCTTAAATCGAACCGAAGGTCAACTTTTCGAAGGACCAAAAATATGTACGAGGATGCAACTGTATGTCAATGTCAGTTTGTCAAAGCGAGTGCCGAGAGAGTGAAAACACCGTAAATGCGGATAAGATGTTTATTTTACCACGCTCAATCTAACACTGAATATTATAAAAACTTATAGTTAAAATCATACGTCGCTAATTGCTGCGCGTGCGGGGTTATTGACATTATTTTAGAGTAAGTAACAAAGTACAAGCGCAGCGTTGCAGAAAAGATGTGCAATCATTGTACAAGCATTTTAAAAGGAATAATGCCTCTTAAATCGTTTCTTCAACATACATTTATTTTATTATCTAGTTGAAGTATAGAATTATCTAATTTTAATGTATTACAAAACAACAAATGCCGAGAAAACCATAATCTGATAAAATCATAGAAGTTTGTTGTCGGACTTCTAAAATTCTTATCTAATTGCATTAAATTCACAAGCCGATTAAATGTAGGTAATCAAGGCTTATTTTCAACGGACGCCAAAAAAATATTGATAAAATAAGGATTTACTTGTACTTTAATGATAACCTTAGAATAAATAGCCATCCCGCCTCATAATTATTGCCATAACAATGAAGTCGCTGGTGGTCTTGGTTGCATTGATTGCGTGTAAGTTTTTACTACTTATATCTAGGTATACAGATACTTACATATTCATTAGAGCTTAAGGTATTAAAAAGTAATAAACGCGATAGGATAGGAGCATTTGAAAGCGACAATCTATCAAAGACGATATTTCCACTCGATTATCACTCAGGGTGTGGATCTGTGGGGCACAGCTGCCGATCGCGATGGACTCTTTAGAATCCAGAAACGCGCTCTGCGGATAATCGACAGAAAACCATCGACACAAAATCCTGACGTTGTCATGTATTTACATTTTAAATTGTACTTATGTATGTCAGGAGAAACCTCCATCCCACCAAAAACATTTCATGTAAAATTGACGGCCAAGACTCACATTCTCATAACGCTTTCGCTGTAAAAAAGTTATCAGATCCCAGGAAAAGCCAAGCCCCTAAGCCCCGACTTTACTAACCCCACCACCTTGGTTTAAAAAGTATGGCATCAACTGGCTTCAAGCCCCTAAACCAGGAGTTTACTAACCCTACACCTTTGTTTCAAAAGTATGGCTTGGCCGTTTCATAGAGTACCGTAAATAAGTCCAACGGACCGTCTGGCCCATATGGTATCAAGAAACTAAGTTTATGCCTTTGATAATATATACTTATAAACTTAATTCCTTACGATATAGGCCGGACAGTCCGCTAGACTTATTTACGGTAGTCTATGAAACGGCCAAGCCATACTTTTGAAACAAAGGTGTAGGGTTAGTAAACTCCTGGTTTAGGGGCTTGAAGCCAGTTGATGCCATACTTTTTAAACCAAGGTGGTGGGGTTAGTAAAGTCGGGGCTTAGGGGCTTGGCTTTTCCTGGGATCTGATAACTTTTTTTACAGCGAAAGCGTTATGAGAATGTGAGTCTTGGCCGTCAATTTTACATGAAATGTTTTTGGTGGGATCTCATTTCTTTTTGTAAGGTGCTTTAGTTTTTTTATTTTTTTTGGGCTGTAGGGTTTCTTGAGCGTCAACTGAAGTAGACAATTGTGTATTTAAGAAATACTTAAGTTTAGCCCCATGTATATATACACTTTTATCCCCTATTATGGGAAACCCATACAAACTTCCATCCCCTTATTTAAAGGGTGGGGGGTGATTTTTTAAAAGTCCTACAATATGTATTTGATTTATAACAATGAGTCCCTATAGGTTTCAATTTTCAGACCTCTAGTATCAAAATTTGCGGAAGTTTCATACAAACTTCCATCCCCTAGTTTAAGGGGTTGGGGGATAAAAGTTCCAAGTTTTAGAATTATTTTGTTGTTTGTGTACTAATACTAGCTTACATACCAAATTTCAGCTTTCTAGGTCATCGGGAAGTACCCCAGAGGTTTTGATACGTCAGTGAGTGAGTGGCAAAATCGGCGTATTTTAGGTACCTATAAAACCTAAAGTATAAAAGCTAGATCAATTAAATTTTGTACATTTTATATGTTTGCTAACTGCATCTTAACCTGAGAATTTGGGCGCTCTAGTGTTAACTGGGACCAAACTATGAGGGTTTGAATATGAGACGAAACGATTCGAGAAAAGGTAGGTAGTGCCCCCTTCTTTTTTGTTCGTCTTGGCGGGGGCACTACCGTGCCCCCAGATATGTAACACAAGTAGAGCGAAAGCCCGCTCGCACGCGGGCCGCCGTCGGCCTGTCCTGCCCGTCTAGCACTTCTAGTCGCGCGACATAGTATCGCCCGTCACTCTCTCACAGTACAGCGAAAAAAGAGATAGGTGATATTTCTTGCGCGAAAAAGAGTCACATGTCACGATAGTGCTAGAGGCGCCGCGACGCCGGCTCGCCAATTCCAGAAGGTCACTCAGCGGCATGAGAGTAACTCTGTACAACTCAGTGCCAACTGATATAATCGATTCGACAAGTGATGAGATCCTCAAAAACAAGCTTAAACTGTTACTTACTGAACACGCGTACTTATATTGTAGATGAGTTTATTAAAAAGTCGAGGGAGCACTAACCCAAAACGATTTTTTTAATGATAATAAATTACAATGTACTTAATAGTACGATATACTTCTTACAAACCAATCTTTTACCTGTATTATACTCAATGCAATACAAATAGAGAATGTATATATTTTATCATGCTATCATAAATATAATCATAATCGATTGTATTACAGTTTTAAGATTGATTGTAGTAATAATGGATTGAATATATTTTGTACTAACGCACAGATATTTTAAATTTGTTGTTGTGTCATTTAGGGTGTTCCGCGAATGCCGTGCCGACGGTACCGGGGGACAATAGCCACTATGTAGAGGGCGAGAGCCGATACATCTGGATGCCAGACGGCGAAGGCAAACCCGTCCTCGTCGACCTACAAGAGCCCGTGGATGAAGAAGTCCTGAGAACTAGAAATGGAGCGAATAACGCATACTGGCTGTACAGCAGGTAAAAATTAGATATCTTATCTATACGTGTCACAGAAAATCAAACAACACCACAATATTTTTGGAGTTTACTCCTTAAGAATCGATTTTCATATATAAGCCCGGGGTATGAAAAATATAGGGTGTAAAATCGAACGTATCTGCCGTGCTAATTTAAAAGTCGTATCTCAGTATACGATCGGGGTAAAAATACGACTTCGTAATTTAGCAGGTTATGCGTTAAGCGTTATAGGCTAAGATCCCGATATAAAATAACCTTCACCGAGATGTTTATTTGATGAAATGTATTTTATATTTAATTTAATATGTCAATAATTATATTGCATATGGGTTGCCTAACAAATTTTAGTCCAGGGTATGTTTAATTAATAATAAAAAAAAATTGTTTTAAACATTTCACCGGTTTGATTAATATTAGATAAATTCTATACCAATCGAAAGTAAGAAGCCCATAGATTATGCAAACGTTAGGTTGCCTATTCTTTTCCCGTCACAACTATTGGGTAGCCAGGTATAAACAGGTAAATCTATACCTACTAGCATTTTGCAAAGGTCTGATTGTTGAATTGAAATTAAATAACGTTAAAGATTATTTAATTATGAATTTATCTAATAATCAAATCGCTGAAATGTAAAAAAAAAAAAAATAATTTTAAACTAAACATACCCTGGACTAAAATTTATTAGGCAACCCATATGCAATATATTTATTGACTAAATATAAAATACATTTAATCAAATAAACATCTCTGTGAAGGTCATTTTACATCGGGAGCTTAGTCTATAACGCTTAACGCATAACCTGCTAAATTAAGAAGTCGTATTTTTACCCCGATCGTATACTGAGATACGACTTTTTAAATTAGCACGGCAGATACGTTCCAAAAATATAAGTATTGCGAGGATTGACGTTTGGTTGTCAAAGGCGACGGTTGAACATTTTATCAAATTTTATTTTATTTATAAGTTATTTCAGTTTTAGATTCCTTTTCGCTGTTTTTGCGATGAGTGAGTCAAGTCGAGGTGTCGTGAGTGATACGTCACTTTTAGAATGTGGGCAGGTTACATTGTAGTCTTTGGTGGGCAGCGGGCAGCTCCGTCGTGGCTATCTGAAGTGGAGTTTGATAATAAGGCAGGGCCGAGTCAATCGGATATTGTATCGAACGCTGAGTCCATGTCGGATGTGCGGCATATAACGGTGAAGCGTGCTTGTGGTCTGAGCGACGAAAGCTGTGGTTGTAGTGATAGTTTTATCACAATAGGCAGGAAACCTAAACGCTTGCGGGTTTTAGCAACCGCCAAAACGCAGCTGGAGCCGGACGGTGTGCCTGACAAGCTATTTGAAGTTTATATAGTGTCAAAAGAAGATTTACCGAAACAGATTGGTTTGGCAAAGTTGCTGCAATTTAAGGGTATAAAACATTGAGGTATTATTTATAATAGAGCCACAGACCCGAACAAAATTGTCGAAAAAAGTGGCACTGCTGTCATGTTCAAGTAGATGCCAATAACGCTTATTTATAATTTACAACAACATAATTACTTCGTACAAAATAACTCTTTACTCAAACGTTTAAGTGTCAAATTGGCTTACGTACTTATCACCACAAATATTTTTCGTGTAAATTAACTTTTTTAGCGTATTCTGACTCATGTCTCTTGTCAAACTTGGAACATGGCACGAATGGAGCAGATTTTAATAGTATTACATACTAAAAATATTTTCATTATTATTTTATTTAGGTATTAAAATATATTTGTTGTTTGAACTAAATAATCTCGTAAATTGTTAATAACAAATTAAGTTACGTTTTTATTTAACAACTGCATAAAAGGGTCCTGACACTGCATAGAAGGGATCAGTAATAATGACATTATGATTTCTCAACTCATCTTGTTCTAGTATGTGAAATGAGAGTAAGGCAAGTGCAAAATATTAACATTTTTAACCCTTTAAAGTTTGATGGCGTGGCGTGAAAGTCGGTGGCGTAGTATGCACGGCAGCACACATTGTCTTTAGGTGTTCTTGGCGTTCAAAGGTTTAAACTGACAGGTGTCTAGACTCTGAGACAAAATAAAACAATGACAACAGAGCAATTTTTTTATTAATTTATTAATGTAACCTGTAGGATCTGCCTGTAAAAGGCATATGTTCATAACACTGGCTCACTCGCCGCCGCACACATAGCAATGTCATGCGTCCACTCTCGCCCTAAACTCGCGTGTAACTAAACGCAGTATTATATGTGACGTGCGCCTGAGACAGTGTATATCTATTTATGTATAGATAGCTACTACCACAAACACTACATAACCATTTTACGCTTCTTTTGTATACATTGACATTTTTTTACGTTTTTATTGAGATATTAAAGCTGTGTTGAGTGAAAGACTTTTACGCTTCTTTTGATTAAACATAAAAAAATATGTATAGGATTATGCCGAACGAACACACGAGAGACGAATTATTTGGCTGAAATTATTCTTGACGTCTGTCTCTTACTAAACGTGACCTCAATTTTTCACGTTGTTTAAGATCGCGTGGGAATTTTAATAAAAAAAAATAGGATAATTATTTATTGCACTCCTTTATTAATGAATAAAATATATAACTATAGCGACTCCTTAGATTTTTGTTCTGTGATGAGGTGCATTTTGTAGGGACAAAGTTAATAATTCTAATCTAAAATGTGCTATGATTTTACATAGGATTCGTTAATTAATCAATAGAATCTGCGTAAAAAGAATATTCCGACCTTTTTCTTCATTTTATAGCTGTTATTTCTGCAATTTTTCACTGAAAATTAAGTCATTTTTGAGACCCGTCACGTGTCATGGTCTAAACGAGACTGATCGCCCAACTAATGCGATTTGTGATTTTGCATTAGTTGGGAGGGTGCCATTTTTTCCGTCGGATTGTGTGTCCATGTAATTAATACGTCAATGGTATAAAAGGAATTTTATCCGTCAAGTTTATGGGTCCACGTAAAGTTCGCATACAGTTTAACTCTAAGGATGATGCGGAGAAGCTTCCGGCTGCTCAGGAGTTTAACAATGAGACGAGACGTTCTTATTGGTCTAATATGGCATGCTGCACTTATGGAATTATAAGGCAGGTTGAGTTGGAGGTTGAGGAAGACGAATTTTTAAAGAATATTGAAGGGTCTGAAGACATTTTGTCAATATGTAGACTGAACCGTTTGGATCATGATGGGCGTTGGGTTAAGGCTGAAGCTATTCGTCTGTGTTTTAAGGGAACTTCTTTACCGCCATATGTTTATGCCTACGGTTGCCGATTTAAGGTAAATCAGTACACTTTCCCGGTTACCCAATGTTCAAGATGTTGGAAGTTCGGTCATCTGAGCAGGTTTTGTCCTGCTACTAAAGTTACTTGTCCAAAATGCGGCGGGGAGCATGCCAATTGCGAAACGACTATTATTAGATGCATTAATTGTAAAGGCAGCCATATGGCCTTAGATAAGTCGTGCCCGGTTTTTGTGAAGGAGTAAGAAATTCGCAGGATTATGTCTGCTGAGGGATGTATATATAAACGGGCTTTTTGGTTGTATATGCAAAATAAGGAAAAAAAGGATACGGATGTTTGTAGTCAGGATGCGCCATCTGTTTTTGAGAATGACTTAAGTTTTGGAAAGTCATATAGAGATGCTGTTTTGTCGAAGCCGTTACAATCTAAAGAGTCTGAAGATTCTGTCTGTCAGGCTGAGGGCCAGCGATCAGTAAGTCAGTACAGATTAGAGAGTGAGCCACAACAAGAGGTTCGTAAGCCGCGGAAGTCAAAAAGAGTAACAGATGTGAAGAGGTCCGAGTATCTATTGGTCAATCAGCCTACTATTGAGCGGGCTGATATGGAAGATCAAAGACAAAATAAGGACAAGAAGAAGAGACGTATTACTTTTGAAAGGCTGGTTGAGAAGACGAAGGATATTTTGTTTTCTACCGAAAGTTGGGAGGAGAAGTTCAAAACGCTGTTTGGAGTTGTTGTTAAGGAGATTTTGGATTTATTTAAGGATTTTTTTAAGGAAGGTGATTTTGTACGTTTGTTTTTGTCTAATGTAAATGGCTAGGTCTAATACCAGATCTTTCTTGAATGTAATGTTCAATTCAATATTGGCGGAACCCTTATCGGAATCGGCTAAATTTGTATATACAGTTTTTTTTATGTAAATAGTGTAAGTATACAAATTTAGTTGTTTTCGTGTACATGTTATTTTTAAGTTTATACGGTTTATGTTTTTATTTATCTATGTCTTTTAGATGAATGATGTTGTGTATTAGGCCTGCTGGAGCTGGCATGTTCATAAAAATGATCAAAGCTCCTTAATTAAAAGATTAAAAAAAAATGCACTGCAGACTGTAGTAACTAAACTAGCCGCTCGAGGGCGCTTTACATCACGCTTCCTTATTTAGTTACTACTCATGATCTCTCCAATTTGTTAAAAATGAATCGGACGTAAATTTTCCTTGTAAAATATTGTAATTTTGCTGTATATTATACTCGTATATTAATATTATGTAAGTGCCTACCTTCTCGTTCTTGTTTGCAGCACCCAACAGGGTACATAATGTGATACTTAAACTATTTACTAATCATTATGTGCACTAAACGTATTGAGTATTGAGTATATATTTTATAATCGTTCTTAAGGCCAGGCGCGCACCACGATTTTAGTCGCGCGATAATTTTGTCGCATAAATGCAAGATATGGGTTTATATGAGAGTGCGCGCACCACGATTTTCATAAACCCAGAAATACGCTTATTTCTGCGACAAAATTATCGCGCGACTAAAAAAAAATCGTGGTGCGCGCCTGGCCTGAAGAGTAAACTCCAGTCGTGCGTCGGAGCTGACACACACATTTTTTTTTTCTAGAAACAACCCTAACAACCCTCAGGTGATTGTGCATGGTAACGCTAACACAATCTGGAGCTCCAACTACAACGGCGCTCTTCCCCTGAAGGTCATCGTGCATGGCTGGAACAACAACGGCTGGACCGAAATGAACCCTGACATCACTGGCTCCTTCTTGGCTGTCACTAACTGCATCGTCATTGTAGTCGACTGGAGTGCTCTCGCTAACCAAGGGTACAACACGGCTGCTTCAGGAGTACCAAACGTCGGCCAGCATCTTGGCAATTTTTTGCTTTGGCTGAGGAGCACTGGTGGGGGCGGCTGGCACGATGTTCACTTGATTGGATTCAGTTTGGGAGCGCATGTCGTCGGAAATGCTGGACGCCAGGCACATGGGTGGCCATCGAGAGTAACAGGTAAAGATGTAATCTAACCAAAATGAAAATTTTGCTCCTTACGCTTAACCTTTTTGCAGAATTGGCAAAACAATTTATTATTATTTACATATGTAATCGTTATCTTCTATATGACTTAACATTTTCAGGTTTGGATCCCGCTGGTCCTACGTGGGGCGGCAACGGTAACGCTCTGAACCGCAACGCTGGCGCTTACGTGGAGGCGATCCATACCGACGGTGGTCTTCTCGGCATCATGAATTCTATTGGCGACAGCGACTTTTACCCAAATGGTGGCAGAAATCCTCAACCAGGTTGCTGGATCAGTACCTGTTCACATGGACGCGCTACCAACCTATTTTCAGCTACGGTACGCCATAACCACCTGCTTGGTCGCCGTTGTAATAACATCTGGGAAGCCGAGTTGAGTACTTGCAATGGTGCTAATTTCCACATGGGCAATGGAGACTGGAATAAGCGAGGGTAAGATTATACTAAAAGCAAGCTTATATTATATTTTTGGTAATAATGCCTTTAAAAACTCTTGTATGCTCAGAACAAATTTTACAAAATTAAAATAACTTTCTTGGACTGTGTACGTTCTGCTGCATCCCGACTATTCTTTTCGCTTAAAGACGTTGGAATAGATGTTAGGTTAAATTAGAAAAGGAATGCTTTTTGTTACTTATAAAAGTTAAAAAATATTATCTATAATACAGTATTAACTAAAATAGTAATTTGCTTGTTGTGGTGCTCCCACCACATTGTGGTGGGAGGGTGCGACTACTGCAACTATAAATGCATGTATGCATGAAAAATACGCAAATAAGTAATAACGGGTTAATTAACTCGTAAATTAACTGGCACGTTATTATATCGCGGATTAGCAAAGCAATATTACTATTTTAGTTAACATGTATTTCCGCAAAGTAACGCCTTATTCATTTAATTATAATACAGTATTCCCAAAATTGTATAACTTCAATAGTATTGAAAAATATTATACTTTCTAATTTGACCACCACACGTGACTATTAGCATCTCCATAAGGTCATTATTAATTTTTAAACTCAATATTTCCGTGGAATTGCCGGTGGCACCACTTTTTTATATATATTATATTAGAAAGTGTTGATAATTCCGGTAGATATGACATTGGATGAATTATTAATAATTCGCGATATCACTCGAAAAGACCTAAATTGTTTGGTTTTTAGGGTTCAGTAAAACGGGACCATATTACTAAGACTCCACTTTCCATCTGTCTGCCTGTCTGTCGCCAGGCTTTATCTCATGAACCGGAATAACCAGACAATTGAAATGTTTACAGATGATGCATTTCTGTCGCCGCTATAACAATTAATATTAAAAACAGAATAAAATAAATACTTAAATGAGGCTCCCATACTACAAACCTGATCGGTTAACTTAGCATCTCATTTGTATCCGGCGCCATACATTTCATACATACTAGGTGCAAACAACCCTGCCAGTTATTTTATTTGATGGTACGAACCCCTTCGTGCACGAGTCTGACCCGCATTTGGTCCGTTTTTAGGGTTCCGTACCCAAAGGGTAAAAACGGGACCCTATTACTGAGACTTCGCTGTCCGTCCGTCCGTCCATCCGTCCGTCCGTCCGTCCGTCTGTCCCCAGGCTGTATCTCAACAACGGTGATAGCTAGACAGTTGAAATTTTCACAGATGATGTATTTCTATTGCCGCTATAACAACAAATACTAAAAATAAAATAAAACAAATATTTAAGGGGGGCTCCCATACAACAAACGGGATTGGTTGCGTTAACTTTGCAGGTGCAAATGAGGTCATTTGTATGGGGCGCTATACATACCAGGTGCAAACTTAACTTAACCACTTAAGGATGGAAAGTTTTTATACGGAACCCTCGGTGCGCGAGTCTGACTCGCACTTGACCGGTTTTTGTTTATTTGATGGATGTTGAGATAACCATCGTATACACTACAAAATGTTAATTCGTGTAACACATTTACTTACCTCATATTATTTTGTTTCAGAAGCGGAATTTACGGTCTACTCACGGGTAACAGCTGGCCCTATTGATCTTTCTGCAAGAATTAAAACATAAAATCTAATTAAAATGTGTGTTTTTTTGTTAATTATGCCTCCGCCCGCGTGTTAAACGAATTTTGCTTAATCCCTGACGAATCATGCACTATCAAAGGTATATTTCAATATCAATGATCTCTGGGGGTGGGGACTTAGGATGGTTGCATTTATCACGCGATAAATAAGTGACAAAGCATCGGTCACTCACACTTGCATAATTATTGTCAAAACGTGACGGATGCTTATCATTATCACTTATTTATCACGTTATAAAAGCAACTATCATAGGCCCCCAGATTGTCCTAGAAGTTAATTTTTAACACGTTTAGGCCGATTGTTCAATCAGCAGATAAATTTATCTGCCAGTTAAAATTATTGCTAGGTATATCCTTTTCTCCCGTCATATAAAAGAAAAGTGACAGCCAAAATTTATCTGACAGATATGTTTTATCTGGTGATGGAACAATTAGCCCTTAGTCTGCTATTGTATTGATATTTAGGTCAGACATTTTTTTGTAGGTACCTATTCGATATTAACTTTCTACCAACCCCTTTTTATGTTTTCTTCTCAACTTTTTCGCCGAAGTTGATACTTTAATAGACGAAAACTGGAAAAACATTATGCACTACGTCTGTAGGTACTTTGAATGAAACGCCGAAATAAATTAGTAAGAAAAAATCTTACTGTAAGAGAAACAAGAACTACATTTAACTTCACCGACCTGTAAGGTCTAGTTGCTACCTTTTATTTGGTAATTGTTTCTTATTCTTTCTTATTAAATCATGATTTTTCTTACTTTCGACGTTATAACTATTCATAAATATTATTTCTAAAATTTTTATTTATTGTATTTATCAACGATAATTCTAACAAACATTACATAATGATAATCAATTTTCTGGCAGCCAATAGACAACTGTTCCGTCTATATACATTAATCACCATTCATAATTGCATTAATTGCTAATGATACAATTTAATGAGTGGTTGCTATTGAGCGATTATAATACTTTATGCAACTGTTATGTTACATAATATAACAGTTGCATAAACTAAATAATTATGATGTCTTAAAACACGAGTGTGATTTTATAAAACGAGCCTAAGGTTCATAATACGATCAACGAGCCAAATTATGTACATTTATACACACTACCTACTGTATATTAATAAATCAATATTTATTAGGAGGCAAGAAACCAGTCACGAAAATGTTAAAAATATTAAAATTAAAATACAATGAAGAAATAAAACATATACCTACTCTAAATCATAGAAATAAAACCGCCACAAATATAAAGTTGCAATTACAACTGTGCGCTCTCAGAGCGGTGTCTCAAAGCATTATTATTGAAACTCGTCACTGTAGTCATTGGGTATCAAGACAAGAGAAGCCAGTTGATCGTGACATCGGAGCAGGACAGCTTCAACGCAAGTGGTAGCACTTCGAGGAGATCTCCTGAGTCTCGCTCGAATGACCCCATTACTACGTCCATAACCGCTGCCAGCTTGCCTACACAAAACCTGCACGTTGATGTGACCTACTACAGAATAGGAAGTAGTAAAATCCATCCGATAACTAATGAACGGTGTTTAGTATTAACCTTTATACTGATTCATTTATAAATGGCGGGGACACTGGCCGCTTTGCTGCTCTCTGTATAAAAAATGTAACTAGACTTCAGTGTCAAAATTAGTGTCTGCGAAAACAACAAGAATTACAGCTAAACATTATTTATTTAAACCGTGTGATCAAAAAGGAAGCTGACGGAGGCCTCCGAAACAGAACGGGCACATCAGCAACGGTAAGTCCTTGATATTTATTTTTGGATCAGTATAGAGTATTTTTCCTGACTCCACACCAAGATCCTCCCTTCATTACCTACAGTCCGCTAACGGCTTTACGCCACATTTTCTGGTCTTCGAACCGCATTTTAAAAATTTTGAACCTACCTATTTTTGTTTAATTCCCCAAATTAAAATCTATATAATATAACCGTTGCTTCCGTCGCGAATCGTATTCGCTATAAAGCTATTCTCTGTTCTCACAGATTTCCAAAAATATAATTCAACCAATTCGTCATATTTTTGTCCGTGACAAAAATGGCGGAAGGCGAGGTGCAATCTTTATTGCAAATTAGCACTTTGACAATTAAAAAAGAATATTTGTTCAATAAATTACAAAAGGCGTATGATGTATCCAAAACTGTTAAATTGGATAGTCTAGACTCGGTACAGAATTACATGGTACAGTTTTCAGAACTTGATGACGCTCGTAGCGATTTCGAAAAAATTGTCATGGAAATTATCATGCTTGAAATGCAGTCAAACCCCAAGGCTAAACCTTCAACAAGCGCGTTAGAAAGCTTCGACGAATTATATTATGTTTGCAAAAAGGTAGCTTTGAACTGCACGCGTATAGTCCAGGAGCCAACCGAAAAATATTCAACTGTAACCAAGGATGATTGTCTAGCTAGGCCGGTCTTACCGAAGCTAACGTTATTTGAATTTGACGGGCAGGTAGAGAACTGGGCTACATTCCATGATACCTTCGTGTCTTTGGTTCACAATCGCAAGTTCGAGAACATAGATAAATTTCATTATCTCCTATCTTGCGTCAAAGGTCCAGCACTGAGCATTGTCAGAAGTCTTCCGATCACGTCATTCAATTACCCACTTGTTTGGCAAAGCTTACTTGATAAATACCAAGACGTTAGGGCGTTGACCGGCAGATATCTGGACAAAATGCTGAACTTTTCGCCTTTGACAAAAGACAGCGTAGCGAATTTAACCTCGTTCGTGGAGACTTTTGATCATTCGTTGAAAGCGATTCACGCCTTGCAGATTGAGAATTTGGACGACTATCTATTTTGTCATTTGGCATTACGTGGGTTAGACAGTCATACTCGGAAATTGTTTGAAGAAAGCCGCGATCAAAATAAATTACCGATTTTCGCGGATTTAATAAATTTCGTCAACAAACAAATTAAAGTTTTGGAACATACATTTCCTAGTGCCGGCTCCCGGACTATAAACAATCAACAAGTCAAAGTGAAGTCATCTGTCAACTTCGCACAACCGAGTCATAAACCGGCCAATTTCAAATATTCGAACGCAACTTCGTCTTCACAAAAGGTTGGATTAGCTGTTTCGCGCTTTGATACTCAAAATAATTCGAACCAAAACAAACTGACTTGCGTGCATTGCAACTCAAATCATCTGATTTATCGTTGCGAACAGTTTCGTAAACTGTTAGTTCAAGACAGGATTGACCGTGTCAATGCCTTGAAACTATGCACCAACTGTTTAAAAAGTGGTCATGAAACGTCAAGTTGTAAGAGTAACATGACTTGTGGAGTTTGCTCTCGGCCTCACCACTATTTACTACATCGGGATGCAAGTGTTCTGCAGGCAACGGCCGTGCCGACGCCGCAGACGCCCCGTGCTGCCGTGCATGCAGCGGGGCCTTCACTACCGCGCTCCGTGAGTGTGGCTGTGACACCCGATCCAACCGTTACTGAGAATCTCCATTCCGTGACTGAAAATTCCAGTTCTTACGGTATAGTACTGGGGACTACGAGGACTCTAGTCGTTGACATCACTGGTCAATATCAGAACTGCCGTGCCGTTCTTGATTCTGGAGCTCAAAGCTCAGTCATTACTTTGAACTGTGCTCAACGTTTGGGTCTACCTCGCAACAAATGCCCTTACACGGTATCAGGGCTAGGAGGTGAACTAGTCAAAAACTTTGGCATGGTGACATGAGACTTAAAGCCGTGTAAATCGGACGTTCCGAGTTTCCGGCTAGAACTGGTCGTAGTAGAGAAAGTTTCATCCGAAATGCCAAATGTTTCGTTTCCACCGGAAGTCGTGGAAGAATACAAGAATTTCGATTTGGCTGACCCATTGTTCTACGAAAAGTCATCGGTAGATATTCTGTTGGACAACGGAGTCGTGTCTGATTTGATGTTGGACAAGCCGACTAATGTCAAGCCGAACATACCCAAGGTGATTGAGACGGTTTTCGGTTATGTCGTAAGTGGAAGATTATACAACGAAAGCAATCAACTGTCATTAAATTTACATCTGTCGATTTCTGAAGAGAAGACTTTGGACAAAACGCTGCGTGACTTCTGGGAAGTAGAGGAATTGCCGTGCAAACCTGTACTCAGCCCTCAAGATCAGCTGGCTGAAGATATATTCGTGCGTGATCACTCCCGTGATGAGGGGGGGAGATACATCGTGCCGCTGCCTTTTGTGACTGATACGCCGACACTTGGAGACTCTCGAGTTGCCGCCGAAAGACGATTGCTGGCAACAGAGCGCAAACTTGCGCGTTCACCAGTGCTGCAGCAAGCATACAACGACTTCATGCTCGAGTATGAGAAACTTGACCACATGGAATTGTACACTGTTAGCGAGTCAAGCAAGTATCTGATTCCACATCACAGCATTTTAAGGCCGAGCAGTACGTCAACACCCTTGCGCGTCGTATTCGATGCTAGTGCGAAAACGTCTACAAACATCTCTCTCAACGATACTCAGTTGACAGGACCAAACCTGTACCGTGATATAGGTTCCATTATAACCAATTTTCGATTATTCGAATACTGTTTCGCAAGTGATATTTGCAAGATGTATCGTGCAATCCTTGTGCGTGAATGTGATAGAAAATATCAACACATATTATATCGGTCGTCCGTAGACGAGCCGATAAAAGTCTATGAATTAAAAACGATTACATACGGCGTAAGTTCGAGTCCATTTCTGGCCATTCGTACTTTGCTACAATTAGCCAATGATGAAGGTGAACGTTTCCCTTCAGCGGCTAATGTCGTGCGACAAGGTATCTATATGGATGACATTCTATGGTCATGCGCAACCTTCTCCCAAGCCTGTGCATTGCAGGACGAGTTAATTAATATGCTACAGTGCGGAGGACTTGTGCTAAAGAAGTGGTCTAGCAACTGTGAAGAATTATTCGAGCGCGTTCCAGTTGAACATCGTGAAACTACTGTCACTTTTCAAAAGGATCGGGATGACGTTTCGATTAAGCTTCTGGGCTTGAAATGGTCTCCGGTGTTTGACGCGTTCAGCTTCTCTTTGAACAAGCAAGATACCGTCAATACCAAGAGATCTGTACTAAAGACTCTAGCATCTATTTATGATCCCGTTGGATATATTTCTCCTTGCACATTTGTTGCAAAGTGCATCCTTCAGGATCTTTGGAAGGTGGGTCTCGGTTGGGATGATCCTCTGCCTCAAGAAGTGTGTGAGCAGTGGTTGACATTCATCACCGAACTACCTCGCCTATCTGAGTTGCAAATCCAACGGCACATATTGCTTCCAGATGTAACAGAATGCGAGCTGGTTGGATTTAGTGATGCATCATCTCGTGGGTACGCTGCCTGCATTTACGTCATATCACAAAGTCATGTGAATGTGAAGTGCAGATTGCTAATGGCGAAATCGAAGGTCGCACCTGTCAAGGCTCAGACGATCCCTAGAATGGAACTTATGGCCGCGGCTCTTCTTGGAAAACTTATGAAGTACGCATGCGAATGCATAACTCGAGTTGATGTGACTAGAATCACAGCGTTAACAGATTCGTCTATAGTTTTGGCGTGGCTGCAAACTGACGCCTATAAATTAAAGACATTTGTGTGTAACCGTGTTACACAAATAATAGAGTCAATACCACCCCATGCGTGGCGTCATGTTAAAAGCGAGTACAATATGGCAGACGTAGCTTCCCGAGGTGTATCTCCGTCGCAATTCATGCTTGATAGCTCTCAGTGGTTTGAGGGTCCTACCTGGATGTACGAGGATCGTGAAACTTGGCCTGTATCAACGTACACAAATAAAAGTGAAACTCAAATTCTTGAGATGAAATCAAACTCGAATACGTTCAGTTTGATAGCTCGAAAGACTGAAGAAGAAGATAAACTAGAGTTTGTTGAGCGAGTCTGTAACCGGTTCTCTTCTTTTTCAAGAATGCAAAGAAGCATCGCCTGGATTTTACGTTTACTTCGACGATCCCGCGATGACGTTTCAATTCGCCACCAAGTCTTAACGACTGAAGACTTGAACGCAGCCCACGATAGTCTTATAAAGCTAGTGCAAGCTGCATATTTTAAAGAGCAAATTGAAACACTGAAGAGGGGCGAGACGTACATTCCTTCGTTAAGGAAACTTGCACCCTTTCTTGATGCTCGTGGCTTCCTCAGGGTGGGGGGTCGTATCCCGCACTCTGATTTGCCATACAATGCAAAGCATCCCTTATTGTTGCCGAAGCAGAGTAGGTTTACAAAGCTCTTGGTTGAATATTTTCATAAAAAATATTTGCACACAGGTCCGCAAACCTTGCAAAATATTATCAACCAAAGATATTGGATCTTGTCGGCTCGTAGCCTCATTCGATCAATTCACGGGAAATGTAAGAACTGCTTCAAATGTAAACCGACGCTGCTTCAGCCTAAAATGGGTGATCTTCCCTCAACTCGGCTGTTGCCTAATAAAGTGTTCGAGAATGTAGGTGTAGACCTAGCCGGACCTTTCTACATAAAGGAAAGTTTACGGCGTAATGCAAAGATAGAGAAGGCTTATTTAGCGGTCTTCGTGTGTTTTTCCACAAAAGCCGTGCATTTGGAAACACTTTCTTCTCTATCTGCGGATTGCTTTCTGGCTACCCTTGATAGATTCGTATCCCGTCGTGGTCTCTCGGCATGTTTTTATTCGGACTGCGGAACGAATTTCATAGCAGCCAGTAAACATCTTGCTGATGTTCAGAAATTCATGTTTGATAACAGCACCCGGCAGGATATTTTGAACGGCTGCGCTCAGCGCTTAATTAACTGGCAGTTCAACCCTCCTAGTGCTCCTCATATGGGCGGTTTATGGGAGAGCTGCGTTCGAATTGCGAAATATCATCTTGTGCGTACTGTCGGTGACAAAGCTTTGACTTTTGAGGAACTGCCAACAGTTTTCTGTAAAATAGAAGCCATAATGAATTCAAGGCCATTATGCGCTCTACCGGCTAGTGATAATCCTCATGAGTTTAATGTGTTAACACCAGGACACTTCTTAGTAGGCAAGAGTCTGACAACTGTACCAGAGTATGATTTACAGTCTGTACCCGTAAACCATTTAACACGTTGGCAATATTTACAAAATTGCTCCCAACTGTTTTGGAAGAAATGGAGCCAAGATTATTTAAACACCTTACAGCAAAGGTCAAAATGGTTCACCTCGCCTCCCAATATCAAAGTAGGAGACTTAGTATTGGTGAAGGATGATCGGGTTTCTCCATGCAGTTGGCCACTTGCAATTGCCGAACAGACACATCCCGGTTTGGACGGCATTGTGCGCAAGGTTACCCTGCGTACAAGAGCTAATAACTCTTTATCAAGACCAGTTAACAAACTGTGTCCTCTTCCTTACACTTACTAAATTCCCTTCCTCTTTCTTCAATTATGAAGATTTTATTTTCTAGCGCCTCAGTGAGCGCATTTTTTCGTTTTATTCCTTTTCCCTATATTTTATGAAAGCCACATAGTGCTTTCGGTGGGGGGTGTTTAGTATTAACCTTTATACTGATTCATTTATAAATGGCGGGGACACTGGCCGCTTTGCTGCTCTCTGTATAAAAAATGTAACTAGACTTCAGTGTCAAAATTAGTGTCTGCGAAAACAACAAGAATTACAGCTAAACATTATTTATTTAAACCGTGTGATCAAAAAGGAAGCTGACGGAGGCCTCCGAAACAGAACGGGCACATCAGCAACGGTAAGTCCTTGATATTTATTTTTGGATCAGTATAGAGTATTTTTCCTGACTCCACACCAAGATCCTCCCTTCATTACCTACAGTCCGCTAACGGCTTTACGCCACAAACGGAAAAGCCACAGGAGTGGACCTCATCACAGCGGAAATGCTCAAAGCCGACATCCCCACCGTTGCAAATGCGCTGACGACCCTTTTGAGGATGATGATTTGATGATGATGATTTGGTGTAGGGACGCCCGGCCGGGCTGTCGATCGCTTGATTCCGTTCATTCAGCCCAATTCCCAGTTGGAGCCAACGGTTACTGTCCCGGCAGCGCTCCCATACAGCTTTCTTCCTCGAATCTACTTGTTCTCCTGCAGAAGGAAAGGACATCTTTAAGGTTAATGTCCCTCAGCTCCTCCTCTTCTAGTTTATCTTTCCCGAAGATGCTATAGCGTACTATCGCATACATACCACACTTTGCTATAACATGCCTACTTGTCTCCTCATGGCCACAGTGCGAGCAGCATGGATCACTTACTACACCCATAATGTTTAGGTGCCTGTTAAGGCTATTGTGTTACCATTTTGAGGAACATCTGGTCAGACGAAGATTTGCCCGACGACTGAATGGCGAATGTATATGCAAAGAACAATTTGCCTACGAAGTGGTCTTGGTTTGAATCATGTAACAAGGGGTAATACGCTCGAATATTGTTTCCTATGAAGGTCATGAATGCATTCTGTATGTTCTAACAAAAGCAATGGAATGTTTCTACCAGTTGCTTTGATATGTATACGTTGTTTAGTAATTTTAGCATCAAGTATTTACCCCTTATCGTTACATTCCTTGTGTAAGACTTTCATCTCAATATTTTCCAATGAAATCGCAGCAAAAGTCTAGTTTTAACGTAAAACCAATTAATATCGTTTTATTTGAAATTAGACAGAACTACTCAAAGAATAATCTTATTAACCACGCCTCCGCCATAAAAAGCCTTGAATTTAGTATACTTAATTATTAAGGCTCAAACGTACCATGAGTTCAAATTTTCTAAAAACGAACTCATATCTATTTCTTTTCGCCGGTTTAGCAGTTACAGGTAGGTATTATTTTATTTGTAATTTTATTCGAAATTGTTAAGATTGTACAGTTGAACATAGAACGAGCGAATTATTTCGCTTAAGTACAACAACTGTAACGATGTCAAACACAAAAATTAATAACATTTATTGCACACCAACAATAATACCTGCGTAATTATGATCGAGAACACTTTTCATTCAATCAGCAGAAACAAATTATTTCTTATAATTATAAAATGTCAACTTGTTAAGGTCACTCAATACCAGTAGAATGGCAAAAGATATCTTCTTCTTTTTCTACCTAGCGTTATATATTTCCGATATAGTGCCGTGATAAAGCCAAGATATTCCTAAAATTGAAGATATCGAAATTCGCCGTTGAATCAGAGCCCAGATCAGGTGACGGAGTCGAAAATAGCAAAGGTTTTTTAATAGTGTATTTTTAGTTGTAGCTGGATCTGATAATGAAATCGGCATACATTTGACTTCGAACGTTTGGAAGCAGGACACGAATAGATACTTCGTTTTTCCTGGCGATGACGGTAAAATGCACCTGATTGACTCCAAGGAACCCATTAACGAAACTGTTATCAATAAATGTACGCGAGACCTGTACTGCAATGAATACTGGCTATATACAAGGTATGTCGCTATGGTACATTACATACCTAGGGCGGTTAATTCTTGAAATGTACGTCTTACCTCGACCAAAGAAGTTAGAAATTCTCCCAGCGAACAATAAATCCCACTTAAGAGCCTAGTGTGACATAAAACTAGTTACTACTACAAGAACGAGTGTACCAGTAGTAGACTAAATAAAAAACCCTCGGTATTCGCATCCGTTTCCGCTCTGATGGTAGCATTTTCAACCTAGCCAGATTCAAAGCCCGCACTAAAGTCTCATACGCAGTCATCACAGAGATCTTGTATGCAGATGACCTGTGCTTTGTGTCTGAATCCCCAGATGGCCTGCAACGGCTCATGGTTGCCTTTGATGAAGCATGCCGAAGATTTGGCTTAAAGATCAGTGTCAAGAAGACGGAGGTGATGTCATCGGACACTCACGGTCAAGATGAGACACTGGTCATTAAACTCGGTGATGATCGGTTGAAGCAGGTCGACAAGTTCCGGTACCTGGGGAGCACGATTACAGCTAAGTGCGATCTTGATGCAGAAATCAACAGCAGGATCGGTGCTGCGGCTGCGGCATTTGGCAAACTCGATCCCAAAGTGTTTAGTTCACACGATATAAAACTGAGCACCAAGATAGATGTGTACATGGCAGTCGTGCTTCCCAATATCATATACTCTGCTGAAACCTGGACCATTTACCGCCGTCATATCCGGATGCTGAACCGATTTCACCTCAGATGCCTACGCAAGATACTGAAGATCCGGTGGTATGATCGCATACGGAACACAGAAGTTCTTCGTAGAGCAAACGTGTGTGGCATCGAGGCGTACCTTATGCGACGACAGCTCCGTTGGTGCGGCCACGTTTTACGGATGGAGGAGCAGAGAGTGGCTAAGCGCATCTTTTATTTCGAACTTGAGGATGGTAAGCGGAAACAAGGCGGATAGCTCCTCAGGTACAAAGATGTTCTAAAGAGGCACTTAAAGAAGTGCGGCATACATCCGTCGCGGTGGGAGCAGCAGGCGTCCATGCGGCCAGAATGGAGAGCTGTCGTAAAATCTAAAGTCTATGACTTTGATAACCAACGGCGCATTGAACTGGACACTAAACGTGACCACGGAAAAGCCCGACCACCTGTGGCAGAATTATATAATTATGTCAATGGTGTGCTCACATGTCCGCAGTGTTCACGTAGCTTCATCAATAAGGTAGGCTACGTGAGCCACATGCGTTCTCACCAGCGACAAAATCGGAGTTAACAGCAGTCGTCGTGGCCGAAAGCGGCCGTGAAGAATAGTAGTAGTAGTAGTAATTAAAAGATGACGACATTGGTATGACCTTATGGAAAAAACAACATAGGTACATACATTTTCTACTTATAATAACTTCTACTGCATAAACTATTCATTTCGTCCATGATGAAATACCGAAAAATGTTGGACAATATAGTAGTTAACTTGTGGCTACTATGATCGATCTTCTGACACCTGATATGCAAAATATTCGGTTTCTACGTCTTAGTAGGAGAAAAAAATTGACACCGTAATAAACCGTACCTAATCTAAGATACTAGTAATATTTACTGGTCACTTTTGGGTCACTTAACAATAGGTACTCTACGTCAATATTTCGTGTCAACCTTTAAAATAAAAGCATTACAAAGATACTCACATGTATTAGTCCGTTGATCGTTTCGTTTATTAAAGCTATTATATTATATAGAAGATATTTAAAAGTGTTCCATTTCCTCTATCTGTTTGCCTTACCCCACCTGACCTTACCTATCTTATCCAAATATCTACAGACATATATCATGGCTAAAAGGAGAAAAAAAAGATACACGAATAGTGCACAATGTTTTTTAGTCGTATTTTGACTTGCAAGCTCGTCGCATTAAAACCGGTGAAAAAACATTTTTCATCTCTCCTGTTCGGAAAGTGTCAATTTCATGTGTAGATAGCCGGGTGGAAAATAGCTTTTCCATCCCTAGGGTGGAAAGTAATTTTTTTTTAATTGCCACGGAGTCAAAGACAATTGCCATCTAGATGCACGTCGTGACCAACTTAATTAGGTACAATCTAGTCGGCCGTGGTAAATGGCCATTGAAAGAAGGTCTCCAAAGGATAAATTTAGGCAAGCTTAATTTATCTATAACTAATAATTAAATATAAATATAAATATGCATTATATTCATATTAATACATATATATAGTTCTGTCCCTCATTTATTGATAGAATTGTACATTTATATAAAAAACAAAATTGAAACCATTTGTTTTGTTTTTTTTTTAATTGTTGGCGGTGGTGTTAAAAATAATAATAATGAAAGTTTCCAATATAAAACGCGGGAACACGAGATTAAATATAAATACCGTGTATTTTATTGATTCTTGGTTAAAAATGATATGGACATTCATTTAACTTGTCGGTGTAAGTAGTATTTTATTTTCCTCGCAGTCGAAATGAAAAGTAGAGTGTTTAACTCGGGTGAAATTACCCATTTCACCCTCGAACTATTGGCGCTCTCACTTCGTTCGAGCGCCAGAAATATCTCGGGTGCAATGGGTGACTTTCTACCCTTGGTTAACAATCTACTATTGTACTCAGTATCCACAAACGTAGGTAGGTATAACCTGTATGTCCTCATTTGCTGCGTTCGCCCTATATACACAATTACCATTAATGTGGGACTGGGACTATATTTATTTCGGCCATACTAAAACAAACGTGTTACTGTTACTACTACTGTGTACAATTGTTTTTAGGTCAAATCCCAACTCTAAGCAATCTCTGTTTTTTCGAGACAAAGATAGTGTAAAACGCTCTAATTTCAACTCGAAGAAAATTACAGTCTTCCTGTCTCATGGATGGCTGGGTGACGGACACACCGAAATGAATGTACTATTGACTAAAGGTATGTTTAAAAACTTATATTGAGTGTCACCTGTGGACTGACCAGATAAAATCTGCCCTGGGAAAACCATTGCATGAATGTACCAGAAGTGCTGCGAACCGGACGAGATGGCGGACATCGTTGGGTGGGTGATAGTAGCCCTAACCCTCCCTCATGAAGACCACAACCGCTCTGACAAGAGCGAAACGAAGAAGAAGAGTCTCACCTGTCCAGGTCTCCGTCTATCTGTCTTATGAAAATGTCTCTGTTTCAGTCTTCCTGAAGCATGGCGATGTTAACGTGATAGTTCTTGATTGGAGTAAATTGGCCAAGACAAACTATGTCACCGCCAGACATGCAGTTCCGATGGTTGGCAGAATGCTTGGTCTGTTCATCTCCTGGCTCCAGAGCTTCAGCATGCCCTTAACCAGAGTCCACCTGGTCGGCCACAGTCTAGGAGGGCATCTAGTTGGCAACGCTGGCAAAGCTCTTAAAGGAAGAGCAAAAAGGATCACAGGTATTTTACAGGAAATGATCAGGTAAAAAAAAAACAATTAATTAATCAATTTCAAACGCTTGCCAACATGTTACAGGAAAATGTATTTATATTTGAGGTGCTCAATGGACCCAATCATCTGATTTTGACCAAATTTGTATGGAGCTAATCCTTTTAAATAATACATTTTTATTTTTTAGCACACTTTGAGGTTTTTAATTAGTACATCACAGAAAGTTAGTTCAAAAATATCATGCGAAAACTAAAAAGAGCACGTTTTACACTCGTTTCGATACTAGAAAAAGTTAAATCAACTAAATTAAGCAATAGTAGGTACAAAGTGATCTTTAGCTTTTTAGAAACTCATTTAAATAAAACGGTTGACAACCTTTCACCGGTAACTGAAACGAAACGTCAGGGAGGCTTAAAAAGTTAATTTACGTGATATAATCCATTTAAACCGTTTTAATTAAATGTGTACCAGTCGCGGAAAACTATGAGAATATTTTTAGAAACTGGTTTGAATTTAAGTACCAAGACTAGAATAGGCATCCTCATGGATACATATAAAACTCCTCTAAAACGTCGTCTAAAGAAATATTGTCATGATTTTTTAGACGAGTGTTTTAGAGGAGTTTTCTGGGAAAGTCTACCTAACTACAATTACATATTTTTTTCGTTCAGCCTTAGACCCGGCTGGTCCTCTTTGGTACCTTGATAAGGACTATCGAGTCGCAGACACTGACGCGCGCTACGTGGAAGTTATCCACACGAATGCTTACATGGCCGGATATCCTTACCCTTCCGGCCATTCCGACCACTATCCTAACGGAGGCAGCTTTATGCCCGGCTGTCAGATTTGGGACCTATCTTGTCATCACGCAAGGTCCTGGAAATACATGGCGGCCAGTGTGGAATCGAATAATTTCAACGCTAACAAATGTATGAAGTCGTGGGATTTTATTTTTGATGCGTGCAAAGGGCCACTTGGAAAAATGGCAAATGATGATATAAATAAGAGTCAGTGAGTATTATACATACGTAAATTACATCTTTTTGGACCGGATAATTCGTGTGAAATGAAAACGAATTATGAGTACGTGCTAATAGCCACCTCCTAATCACACCTAATCTTATTGACCGATACCTACTAATTTGTATATATTCGTTATCAGTTAATATATTTTTCTCAAATATGCTATGAAATATTGATCCCACCAAAAACATTTCATGTAAAATTGACGGCCAAGACTCACATTCTCATAACGCTTTCGCTGTAAAAAAGTTATCAGATCCCAGGAAAAGCCAAGCCCCTAAGCCCCGACTTTACTAACCCCACCACCTTGGTTTAAAAAGTATGGCATCAACTGGCTTCAAGCCCCTAAACCAGGAGTTTACTAACCCTACACCTTTGTTTCAAAAGTATGGCTTGGCCGTTTCATAGAGTACCGTAAATAAGTCCAACGGACCGTCTGGCCCATATGGTATCAAGAAACTAAGTTTATGCCTTTGATAATATATACTTATAAACTTAATTCCTTACGATATAGGCCGGACAGTCCGCTAGACTTATTTACGGTAGTCTATGAAACGGCCAAGCCATACTTTTGAAACAAAGGTGTAGGGTTAGTAAACTCCTGGTTTAGGGGCTTGAAGCCAGTTGATGCCATACTTTTTAAACCAAGGTGGTGGGGTTAGTAAAGTCGGGGCTTAGGGGCTTGGCTTTTCCTGGGATCTGATAACTTTTTTACAGCGAAAGCGTTATGAGAATGTGAGTCTTGGCCGTCAATTTTACATGAAATGTTTTTGGTGGGATCTCATTTCTTTTTGTAAGGTGCTTTAGTTTTTTTATTTTTTTTGGGCTGTAGGGTTTCTTGAGCGTCAACTGAAGTAGACAATTGTGTATTTAAGAAATACTTAAGTTTAGCCCCATGTATATATACACTTTTATCCCCTATTATGGGAAACCCATACAAACTTCCATCCCCTTATTTAAAGGGTGGGGGGTGATTTTTTAAAAGTCCTACAATATGTATTTGATTTATAACAATGAGTCCCTATAGGTTTCAATTTTCAGACCTCTAGTATCAAAATTTGCGGAAGTTTCATACAAACTTCCATCCCCTAGTTTAAGGGGTTGGGGGATAAAAGTTCCAAGTTTTAGAATTATTTTGTTGTTTGTGTACTAATACTAGCTTACATACCAAATTTCAGCTTTCTAGGTCATCGGGAAGTACCCCAGAGGTTTTGATACGTCAGTGAGTGAGTGGCAAAATCGGCGTATTTTAGGTACCTATAAAACCTAAAGTATAAAAGCTAGATCAATTAAATTTTGTACATTTTATATGTTTGCTAACTGCATCTTAACCTGAGAATTTGGGCGCTCTAGTGTTAACTGGGACCAAACTATGAGGGTTTGAATATGAGACGAAACGATTCGAGAAAAGGTAGGTAGTGCCCCCTTCTTTTTTGTTCGTCTTGGCGGGGGCACTACCGTGCCCCCAGATACTGTGTTCCTTATGGCGGGATCGGGCATTATAGCGCAGTTGTCAAGAATATTTTCAACCTCGGGAAAATAAACTTCTTATGCTTTATGACATTCTGCCACTTCACGCAGTACACTCCTAATTCTAATTTTAAAATATGGCTTCCATCAAAGTTAATGATGATTTCGCCAATTTCGAGTTTGCTCGTAGAGCATGCCGTTGTTCGGTGAGGTTTTGCTTTTTGTAAAGTGATAGCGATTTACAAAAAACCCACGCGGACTATCGGGCCTTGACCCAGGAAGGGCTATGAACGCTTCAAGTTGAATTCTTCATTAGCTATTCACTCATACGTTAGATCACTGCACAATATGCTATCAATACTACACATTGAATAACAAAAATGAATAAATAACGAACAACAAAACTTAAACGCATGCGGCCATCTTGAGTCACGGACCGGAAGCCGCGCAGTACACTCCAGTTTTTAATTAGGCGAACTAACTTGACAGCTAAAAATGTTGTCAGGAATAGAAAAAAAATAGTGATCGGTTTATGTCGATACAAATATGTCGATATAACCTTAACATGTTGCAATAAGGTTTATATTCGTTTACAAATGTACAGTTATTAGTGTATTCGATAGTACCGTGGAACTGTCAAGAAAACCAAAAGGAGAATAGCGTTCCTAGCGATATCCTAAAATAAAGTTAGTTCGATTTAAGTATTTTAATTCCAAATTAATTCTTTATTTTATTATTGTTACGTGTCATGAAATTATTAGTTTGATTTTAAACATAATAATGTAAAATTTATGAAACATATAGGTAATGTCTACTTTTGTTTTAACGCTGTTTAACTAAAGCTCTGGTATGAACTGTTTTTTTTTTATATCGATATTAACAACACTAGCGAAACTGTGGAAACATTCGTGTGCAATGAACTGTCAAGTTAGTTCGCCTAATAAAATTAAAAACGTGAGTGTAGGTACGCCCTAAAAAAAAACAATAAGCCGTGTTTGCAGTTTTATTTTAGTAATATAAAAAACTACATTCTTACTTTTAATAAACATAACTGTTTGATATAAATGAGTTCTTAACTTTGAAATAATGTTTAGTTCTATTCTGAAAGGCTTTTTTTTCTCTAGCATATACAACTGCTGGGCAAGGGTCTCCCCGCTCTTACTCCACTCGTCTCTATTGGCTGGAAGGCTTTTACAAATATATATCTTTGAATGTCCAGCTATCCGTCATTTTTTTTTAATTAGTCGAGCCGTTTATGTGTGATAAGAGGACAAATAAATTATGACGATCTTGCATCGCGCTGTCCACTTAGGTACCATAGAAAAATTATTTTCAATGGAAACCTAGAATTTTGTAATAGTATAGATAGATATTGACTCAAAGCTTAATTATGAAAAAAAAAACCGGCCAAGAGCATGTCGGGCCACGCTCAGTGTAGGGTTCCGTAGTTGCTCATCCTTCACAAGAAATTGCTGTTTTAAGCCCGAGTTTTAAGTTAAGAAAGATTTTAAGCTCTATAAAAAGGTCGTAAACGCCCTAGAAACTGTAATCACTTATTATCTTCTGGAAGTCAACTTACATCCTTTAAAAGAAAAAATATGAAATTTGGCGATAACTCAAAAACGGCTCGACCGATTTTGTTCAATATAGTTTTCATTGAAAGTACTTATAAGGCCTCATTTACATGAATTTTGCCGTTTTTTTTGACCCGTGGTTGAAAAGGTAGAGGGGGGGGGACACTATTTTTTTTGGTTTTCGGAGCGAATATTTACAAAACAGCTGACTTTATCAAAAAATAATGTTAGGAGACCCCTATTATTTTTACAAGACCTATTCAACGACACACCACACACTAGTTGAAAAGAAAAAAAAAATCACCCCCACTTTAGGTGTTCGAGAAGTACCCGAAAAAAAATTTTTTTTAATTTTTATTTTACCGTTCTGTCGGCGTTATACATACAGTATACACATACTCATACCAAATTTCAGCTTTGTAGTACTAATGATCACGGAGCTAAGCCGCGGACGGACGGACGGACGGACGGACGGACAGACGGACAGACGGACATGGCGAAACTATAAGGGTTCCTAGTTGACTACGGAACCCTAAAAATCGGCGTAGTGCTCGCTCAACTGATCCGTGATCACATTCGTTATGTCAACTAAAAAGTCTTTGATTTCATAATCCTACGCTACTGCTACTAGAGTCAGACCAGACTAACTCTTCCAAGCAAATTAACTGTCAAACCAAACATGGTCGAATCCCGGCCAGGGAAAATATTTTTGTGATGAACTCAAATATTTGTGCTTGGGTCAAGGATGTTCTGTGTATTTAAGTATGTTTATCTATATAACTAAGTACAATACGATTAAAATCGGTTAACGATTCGGCTTTTCTCGGGTATCAAATCATCGCCTCAATCCGGAGACGGAAATGACACGAAATACATTACCGCGATTTCTTTTAGGTAGTATTCAATTTGAAGTATCATAAACGCAATGTATAGCACCTGCCAAGGTGACATTACTAACCGGTAGACCTAAGAAATTTATTATGCAGAAGCGACATGAATTTTAATATTCATTATTTATTAAAGCTATACTTGTAGGTATGTATACAATATATGTATAAAAAAACATATATAAGTCAATATTTTACTGTTTGATGTAAGTAACAGTATTACGTCGGATTAATAATTAATAATAATAACCAAATAAAAAAAATGAAAAACCGATTTCAACCAATTTTTGTTGATATTTCATAAACTGCTTGTAGCTGGGGTGTTAGTGCACGACACCTTGCACTTTGTGACTATGCGCTGAAACTTGGCACAGTTGATCCTTAGGTGGTCTTGAGTGAATTCAGACCGGTAGACGTCGATAGACATCGCACGTTTAGTTTAGTTCGACGCTGCCGCGCTTTAATTAATGTAACATTTCTCTAAAACTATACATAATATGGCATGTGATATATCATTTTCGGATAAATTAAAGATGAGGAATCTATTTTTTGGACAAAAATAATGCACTTTCTTACTAAAAAAATTGAAAAAGTAGAAAAAACTGAGAAACGTTTTATGTGTTTTTTTATATAGTTGCCAATTATTTTAAAACTATAACAGTAATCTCAAAACAAAAAATATAGTCGTAAAGCTAAACCTATGTAGTTTTTAAAAATATATAGTTTATTATATATATCTGTTGATACATGGGAGATAATAAGTATCAAGCGTAAGTCAGGGCGATCTCAATGCATGATCGTCCGTGAAGTAGGGTTTAGGTACTGTGTTAAGCAACATTTCTCTAAAACTATACATAATATGGCATGTGATTTATAATTTTCGGTTAAATGAAGGATGAGAATTCCATTTTTTTAACAAAAATAATGCACTTTTTTAACAAAAAAGGTATTAAAAAGTGGGCTAAACTGAAAAATTACATTTGTGTTTTTTACATAATTTCCAATCATTTTAAAAGTATAACAAAAATCTCAAAACTAAAAATGTAAACATAAAGCTAAACTTATTTAGTTTCTAAAAATATATAGTTTATTATATATATCTGTTGATACATGGGAGATAATAAATAATATCAAGCGTAAGTCAGGGCGATCTCAATGCATGATCGTCCGTGAAATAGGGTTTAGGTACTGTGTTAAGCAACATTTCTCTAACACTATACATAATAGGGATGTGATTTATAATTTTCGGTTAAATGAATGATGATGAATCTATTTTTTTAACAAAAATAATGCACTTTTTTAACAAAAAAGATATTAAAAGTGGGCTATACGGCACTCATTCACTGACGTACGCGAAGCTGATCTGAAATAATAATTATGATATACAATATTCTGGTTTAAGTTTTGAGATCCTATTATATTATTTTCAAAAGCAGAAAAACTGACCTATCATATAATGTTACGACATATTTTTTGATAACAGCTATTACCTCCGCAATACGGCCCTCGATTGCTGACTCGAAACCTACAGTTAGGTCTGGAATATATGTATAAGATAGATAAGATTTTTTTTATTGCACAATTAACAATAAACAAATTACATATTTGTACTATATGAAGGAATCGCAACAAACACGAAGACACAAAAAACCAGCTCGTTCGGGCACTTGTATTCCCCATATTCCTGTACGCCGCAGAAACGTCGACCCTGCAGGAAGTTGAGGAGAAGAAGATAGACGCCCTAGAGATGTGGTGTTGGACGAGAATGCTTGGAGTATTATGGACTGAATTCCGTACCAACGATTCTATACTTCGAAAACTTGGCATCAAGCAGCGTTTATCGTCTTTAGTACAGTATCGTGCCACCTTCTTTGGCCACGTATGCCGCCGGGGGGCGGAGGCTATTGAGCGCTTCTGGTCAACGGAAAGGTTGAGGGTACCAGGCCACGAAGAAGATCACCTATGTTATGGACAAACTAAATAAAAGCTGCAATAAATGCATCATCGTTACTACACGAATGCACGAAGAAGGCGCCTATCAGGTAAGAATGGCGGCGTTTTGTGAAGCCTAATATCACCAATATCTGAAATGATGACCACGATCACTCTGCCGAGAGTGAAACCAACGAAGAAGAAAGAGGTCATGGAGTAAAGGTTTCCCAAGCTTCAAAAGCACTTCTCTTTCCTTTACCATTAAACCAAGATACCGTATCACATCCTGTGAATGCGTGAAAGAGGGTATCTTAATACTCTTGCTCTCTGTGGCCCTGTAAATAAACAAATATGTATAAAACACCTGTATTTTCTTAATTTACTAAAGAGATTTCGAAAGAGAAGTGCTTTTCAAGCATGGAAGCCTTTCCTGACCTACTGTAGGTTTCGAGTTATTGATCAAGCGATGCATTGAGGAGGTAATGGCTTCCATCGAAAAATAGATCTTAACATCATATGATAGGTCAGTTTTTCTGCTTTTAAAACTGATATAATAGAATAATAGGATCTCAAAACTTAAAAAAGAATATTGTATATCATACTTATTATTTCAGATCAGCTTCATGTACTTGAGCCCTTGACATGTGAATGAGCCCCATATACCTATATATTTTTACCAAGATAGACCAGCAGATAGAACACCTCCCACCGACCAAAGCCACTTTGTATCAGCATTTATCAAGAGGTGGGCGTTTGGGTGTCAGTTATCACGCACTTGGGGTAACTACTTGGGGTAACTAACTGGGAGCCTACATGGACAGACTTGCAATAAATTAATTTCAATTGCGTAGTTTCATTTAAAATACTAAGCCACATAAACAATACAATATATGCACTTTTTGTGTGTCTAAAACATTAACTAAACCATACGTCACGGACGATCATGCATTGAGCTGACCTACGCTCAATATTATTTATTATATACATCTGTTGATACATGAGAGATGTATATAATAAACTATATATTTTTAGAAACTAAATAAGTTTAACTTTACGTTTATATTATTTGTTTTGAGATTTCTGTTATAATTTTAAAATAATTGGAAAGTATGTAAAAAACACAAATGTAATTTTTCAGTTTAGCCCACTTTTTAATACCTTTTTTGTTAAAAAAGTGCATTATTTTTGTTAAAAAAATGGAATTCTCATCCTTCATTTAACCGAAAATTATAAATCACATGCCATATTATGTATAGTTTTAGAGAAATGTTGCTTAACACAGTACCTAAACCCTACTTCACGGACGATCATGCATTGAGATCGCCCTGACTTACGCTTGATATTATTTATTGTCTCTCATGTATCAACAGATATATATAATAAACTATATATTTTTAGAAACTACATAGGTTTAGCTTTACGATTATATTTTTTGTTTTGAGATTACTGTTATAGTTTTAAAATAATTGGCAACTATATAAAAAAACACATATAACGTTTTTCAGTTTTTTCTACTTTTTAAATTTTTTTAGTTAGAAAGTGCATTATTTTTGTCCAAAAAATAGATTTCTCATCCTTAATTTATCCGAAAATGATATATCACATGCCATATTATGTATAGTTTTAGAGAAATGTTGCATTAATTAAAGCGCGGCAGCGTCGAACTCCCCCCCCCCCCCCCCACCCCCCCGCCCCTCCACTAAACGCGCGGTGGTTCTCGACGTCTACCGGTCTTAATTCACTCCAGACCACCTAAGGATCAACTGTGCCAAGTTTCAGCGCATAGTCACAAAGTGCAAGGTTCCCATACAACAGCGTGCATTATCAACCCAGCTTGACCAATTTTGATAAAATTTACATGGGACCATCTCGAAAGTATACCCTATCAAATACAAAAAGAATTTTGTAAATCGGTCATATCTGTAAATTGATAACTCTATGTGAGAGATGAGGGATTCACGACAATTACCGAGGTTGGCCGAATCGTTAACTGATTTTAATCGTACATCGTCGTCTTGCACCCATAACACAATTAAGCCTTCTTGAGCTTATTTTGGGACTAGATCGATTTGTGTGAGGTTGTCCGATATTAATTTATACCATGAGTTAGTTTGTATGGTTTGACAGTTCATTTGCTTAGAAGAGCTAGCGTGGTCTGACTCTAGAGCGCCATCTACATCATATGTTCTTAAATGCTTTGCGCACTCGTAGCTTTATAGCAAGTGTAAGGACCGAGAGAAATGGCGCTATTCTCAATATTTTAATAAAATCTTTTTATCGATTCTGTTTTAATGTGGAAAATTCCACATTTTTATTTTGTCATTAGGTACGTCACATTTAATTTTTCTTTCATAATTGTGTCAATATGTAATATTGTATATAACATGTTATATATTTTTACAGAAACGGAATTTACCGAGTAAATACTAAATCGGACTATCCCTTTGTAAAACCGGGAAAGCGGCCGCAAAGATCAGGTTATTAATTAAAATAAATGTTACCTGCGTGTTGGGGTGATCTGGTCACACCGCGCCGCGAGGTAAAAACAAAATGGCTATGTAATATATTTTTGTTTTCTTCGCGGTGAAGAGCACCCTTAATCAAAAGACATAAAAGAGATGCAAAACATTAATTGGAGTTTTTGTTCGCGCATGGTGATATTCCGGTGGAAATATTTGCAATTTAATTACTAAGCTAAGATAATAAAGTTCGATTATGTACGAAAAGTCTGTAATATTTTATTTTCAATACCTACCTTCTGTTTTATACTTAATATTTTCTGTGTATTATTGTGCAACCTAACCTACTAGACTACTGCGACTTTTCCACCTGCCTCAACACCTTCTAGATTATTCAAATTCTGAATTCCAAAGTCGAGGCATTTGGCTTAATACACATAGTTAGGTATGTTAATAACTGAGAAACATTAAGCTGCTGTAGGACCTCAGAATCTGAGCATCTCGACGTCAAGACATTTTAACGTCAACGACACATAAGGCCTAAGTGTACGGCCTGAGTGGACGCTCGAGTCCGGCGTGCAGCGGGGCGGGCGTGCAGCGTGCATGTTAAACAAAGGGTACTCATACGGGTGGCCTGAGTAGACGCTCCACAGAACGAATGACGAGCGGGCAAGTTTGCGGCCAAAGCAGCGTCGAGCGGAGCGTCGCGGGCGGGTTTAAACCTGTTTGAGTTTTGCAGCGGCGAGAAGAGCGTGCCATACGTTTTGTAGTTAATACATAAAATTAAATATTTCGTGACTTAGTGTAAATTAACAGGGAGAGAGTGTTTCGTGTATTAAATTAAAATGTCGTGCGAACAAATAATTATAGAAATTCAAAATAAGCCAGCACTTTGGTTATCATCCCATAATTTATATAAAAATAGACTGTACAAAAATAAAATAATTATCATTAATTTCTTTTTCCTTCTGAAGTCATCTGACATGGTGATTGCTACCGATTCATACGAGCAGTGAGCGTGCACTGAGGCCACTAGCTGGACGCTCGATCTCACGCTAGCCCGCCCCGCTGCACGCCCCGCCGAACGCTCCGCTCCGAGCGTCTACTCAGGCCTTACACTAAAGGATGGGGGACAAAGAGTGGAAACGAAGACCGAGCTTCACTGAGGGTCCAAGACTCCGAGCGTCTTCAAAACGTAGCGAATCCGCAGGGCGAAGGTTCAAAAAGAGCCAAAGGCCGTTCGTCTTCCTAATACTGACCCTTCCCACCCATTCGTTAAAAGCGATATACCAGTCAAGTACAGAATCATTTTTACAAGCTTTTATTTACTTTCACCTGTCCCGTTGTAATAGAATTTTGCATGTTAAATTTGACCCACTTTCCAGTTTCCGATTGAGCTGAAATTTTGCACAAATATGCATCGCGTGATAATGCAACATTATAATGACGTGGAGATGATCTGATGATGGAGCTGGAAGGTGGCCATAGGAACTCCGTAATAAATAAAGCAATCATATCGAGTTTGGGCTCTTTAGAATCGTCTCTGTGAGCAATTGATGGATGTTCAAATAAAAGTACAGTCGGCTATAAAAGCTTGTCACAGAAATGATTTTTTTGACAGAAACTTATTTAAGCTGATAATAATCCGTTCCAACTCAAACTTTTGGACTAGTGTTAAACCATTCCTGCACCAAAAACCCTGGTACATGCTTATTAGTATTAAAGAACACAAATGATTTCGATATACAGGGTGTCCCATTTAGATCGGTCTGTATCGGAAAGTCTGAAACTATAAGACATACGAAGATCTGTTCTTAGGAACCATGTCAAAACAAAAAAACCTTTTTTCAGCTCGGGAATCGAACCCGGACGTTTTGAAAAATAACACTAATTCTACTTACATATCAATATAGCTACTTTTTTTTAAATGTATGAATGCAGTTTTTCTTGTTATTACAATCGATGACAATAACAAGAACAGTTCTTCGTATCTCCTATAGTTTCAGACTTTCCCATACAGACCGATCTAAATGGGCCACCCTGTATATCTTTGTGGGATATGAAATTAATGGGCGAAGGCAAGTTTCTGTAGATATTTTCAGCTAGAGATGTCCCTAAAACATTCAAAAGATCAGTGAAAAAAATGTAGACCGTTTTAGAGTCTTGGGCAAATACAACCTACTAACAGAAGATATAGATATGATATGATAGTTATAACGCTGCCGGTTTATGAAGCTCCTGGTTGAAAATCGATAGCAATTATATTTAAAAGGTTAACAAAAATTTCAATCACTTTTAAATGAATATTTCATTTGAATGGTTACACTAGAAAATCTTTGAAATAGGAAGACTGTCTAAGACAGAGAACGGAGACTACATAAGACAGTCTGTCTTTATGTACATTCGTATGAACAAAAACTTAGTTTTGTTTAAAGTGTTCAAACATGAGTTGTTCAAATAAACCTAATTCTAGTTGCAATCAATAAATCTACAATAATCTTATTAAAACTTTCGTGAGACATATTTAATTATTGTATTAAGCGGTTTACACTCACGTGAAATTGTCAGGAACGGCCCGACATGTTTCGAACTCGTAACATGTCGGGCCTATGAGTGTAAACCGCTTAATACAACAATAAATCAACATACATTTTTGTTTGAAATTTATTCTTGAAGAAAATATTTTTCTTAAACATGAAATGAAATTTCATCATCACGTGTGTCACAGGCTTCGAATGGACCTTAGGACGTGGCCACATGTCCACGACACGGCGTCGTAAACGTAAAACGACACGGTGTCGCGTCGGAGCGCGACACATTATCCACCGTGCGAATATACGTTGCCGCGTCGTGAAAACACACGACACGGCGTCGTAAACGTAAAACGACGCTGTGTCGCGTCGGAGCGCGACACATTATCCACCGTGCGAATATACGTTGCCGCGTCGTGAAAACACATGCTGCACCGGGCACCGCAGGTCGCGCCGCGCGCCGGGCAGATTAACTTTGTTGTGTT
This sequence comes from Apotomis capreana, assembly GCA_947623375.1. Classification (NCBI taxonomy): domain Eukaryota; kingdom Metazoa; phylum Arthropoda; class Insecta; order Lepidoptera; family Tortricidae; genus Apotomis; species Apotomis capreana. Next base: position 22,534,525 of record OX392501.1, read on the forward strand.
GAGTAGATGCACGGTGGGGTGCCACGTTCGATTACGACGCCGCAGCTTCTCGTACATGTTCAAAATATTTTGCGATCAGTTTTCAATTCGACATGGATCCTATCACACGTATTCTGCTCTTGTTGCTTTTAAGAAGAAGCATGAAGAAAAAGCAGAAGAAACGAAAATGTTGCATAAATCCATATATCTTTCTATTATGAACCATGATGGCAGTCATTTCAAAAGGAAGTACGAGGCTTTAAAAGAAAGTGATCACAAGTTTTATGATTATTTTAGAATGTCTGTGTCAAGTTTTGAAGAACTATTATGGAAAATATTGTTACGAGCGTGGGGTTCGTATTTGATAGAAAAGCACAAATTAATCCACAAATAAAAACACACACTTTATTACCAAAATAACCCACTTACAATTCACACGAACTGTACTTAAAATCCTCTAATTAACACAAACACACTATTACACAAATTACGCACTCACTATTCACACGAACTGTACTGTAAGCGCACTAATCACTTGAGTCTTTCTCTTCGATTATCCTTGTACTCGCACTGTTTCGCAGTTAAAATGTAACTAACTCGCGCCGGCCGTCGGCGCCTTTTTATATCCCGCGGAACCGCTTTCTCGATGCGTTGTCCACATAAAGCGCGAATATTCCAGTAAGGTCCAGTGTGAGCGCCGAGAACATTCTAGGCTATAGATGTCTCTCTCTAATGGTGCACTCTCTGTCACTCCCTTCTCGAATGTTCCGAGTATAGCTATCTCTCTCTAGTAGTTCTATCTCTGTTACACACTTCTCGAATGTTCTGAGCATAGCTATCTCTTTCTACTAGTGCTATCTCTGTCACTCCTACTGGAAATTTCGCCATATAATGATTTGTGCTTCAGAGGCCCATAAGGGGTCCTGAAAACGCCTGAAAACGGGTTTTCAGGTTATGGCGTCATCTGATAGAGGGTGCCCTGAAACGGACTGAAAACATGTTTCAGGCGCCTGAAAACGACGGCAACTTGGGTGAAATTCCGATCTTTAGATATGTGATAGAGCAACTTCTGAAACGGCCTGAAATGGCTTTTCAGCCTGCTGAAAACGCCTCTAAAGCACTGAAATTGACATTCAAAGTTTTTGACCTAACCTACCGGCGTAACAATATCGCCTCGTTTTAAAAGGCAAAATGTATTTAGGAAACCAGTTCGACCTCTGGAGATGTTGGGATTGTCGTGTGTTTTCACGACGCGGCAACGTATATTCGCACGGTGGATAATGTGTCGCGCTCCGACGCGACACCGTGTCGTTTTACGTTTACGACGCCGTGTCGTGGACATGTGGCCACGCCCTTAGCCGTGAAACGGGTTAGTTAGCCGGCTTTGTATCACTATCTATATCTACTCTCTCGGCAAACCCTTCTTTCACGGTGTTTGCAGTAATGTACCATTGTTTAATGCTTCTGCAACAAAAATAATACTGTTTTCTCAAATATGCTATGAAATGCTAACATTGTGTTCCATATAATTGGACGTCTAACGTTTCGAGTACGATGACGTTTTAAAAAATAGACTAGAAGATTAGAATTCCGTAATTCGTTTTTTTATTTTTATATCAATGCATGAATATTTGAGAAAAGCACAAAATTACTGGCCTCGTATCGCTCAGCCGGCTATACCTACTCGGTATTTTCCCGGCCTCATTTGTAATGTCACACCTGCAATGTAACAAGAAACAAATGAAATTGTTATGTACAGTCGAGTTCATTTACATCTACACACTTACGAGAACAAAAATATCTGAACACGACTTTATGCCCCTGACAATAGGGTCGTGTTCAGATATTTTTGTTCTCGTAAGTGTGTAGATGTAAATGAACTCGACTGTACATTTTTGTTACATTAAAGCTTACCTATACACAGTTACCTCTACTTATATAAATAGCTCTTTAGGGCACGTGAGGCACGTTTTAAATAAATAATAAGTAGATATCAGACTATCAGATTTTTGGAAGTGACAGGTAGGGAGTTGCTGTATCGATGAACTCACTTATCGACAGTAAGTAAAATAATTCTGAATTACACACTGTATACAAAATTACAAATACGACGATGACTGAAGTTTTAAAGATCATTTTAAAATAAATATTACGTTATCATGTTTCATTTTATATATATTTTATTGAGAGTGAAACAGAACGCAATGGCGTCATGAACTCGTCTTACGATTAAATTCTTATTTACTGTGTTTATCTCGGAAAATCAGTGCTAAACAGTGATAATTGAACAATTTACATCAACAACTTCTCATAAAAATCGAAATCAAGAAATATTTTCGTGTTTATTTAGTGAAAAGTGTAAAGACAAAAAAAATACCGCGAACCTAACCTCAAAATTTAACTTATTTATAATATCGTACTAAAACTCTTTTTGGCATAATGTCTGGCCTTAATTCATTTGATAACGGATAAATACAACAAAAAAAACTGTATCTCACAATGTCTAATAACGCAAAAGACCCAAATTTCTCAAAAACAAAGTGACAGCGTGTCAAAAGACTCAGTTGCCCCAACAGCAAAGAACTTGACGCAACAAGTTTTCCACAAAGGGCTATTTATAAACAGACCACGCTCCGCGTCACTAAGCGAACAATCACGAAACAATAGCCTGGAATCAAACCCAGCTTCCATGGAGCTAAACAACCAACCTCAGATAGATGCCCCGACCCCCGACAGAAACTATACCACAGAACAACACAATTACCCATACATGGCAACGTGCACCAACAGTTAGGAAAAGGAACAGGTCTACAGATCAAATACGTAGAACCCAACCCGAATAAGAAAAAAGTCACCAAAATAACAAAAAAACAAGGTGAACAACAAACACAGAACAGCGTTGCACAACCAATCTTGGACAAAAACCGATCACGACAAGAATGTACTTGTTTCCGGAGTCAGATACTGGGAATGGTCCTGCGACGTCTAATGCAACCCTTTCCCAAGGTGCTCCAACGTTGTACAACTTGAGTGTTCCTCGGCTACGGGTATGCGGTCCCTTGACTGACGCACAGTTAGTGCACCTTTTGCACCAGTTTTCAACATCTTCTCGGCAGTGAATCCAATAAAAGCGTTGCCGAATCTTCATCAGGGTCCTTTTCACTCCAAGGTGTCCACCGGACGCTCCATCGTGAAAGCTTTTCAAAACGTCTCTCACCCTTCTCTTTGGGACAACGACTTGCAGGTGAGCATCCTTCCCATTTGTTGATTCCCATTTTCTACACAGCACGCCATTGTGTATAACCAAGCTATCCCATTGTGCCCAGTAGCTTTTTGTTACCGCACTCATCGGAGCTACATCACACCATCTTGGTTTAGGCACACCCGCACTAATCCATTCAAAAATGGGTCTCACGTCAGGGTCCTCTTGTTGCGCTTGCTGCATTATTTCATCACTCCACTCGTCGCTAACCGTATCAGTTCTTATCATTCGAACACACTCCCTGTCTTCTTGTCTTGAGCAATGTTTACAGTCGTCCGCACAAGGTCTTCGTGATAGGGCGTCAGCATTTCCATGCGATTTCCCACTACGGTGTTCGATGACGAAATCATACTCCTGCAGTTGTTCAATCCATCTTGCCACTTGTCCCTCGGGATTTTTAAATTCTAGCAACCACTTTAAAGCAGCATGGTCCGTTCTGATACGAAACTTCCTTCCCAGCAGGTATTTGCTGAAATGCTGTAACGTCTTGACAACTGCCAGCAATTCCCTCCGAGTGACACAGTAATTCCTCTCTGGTTTCGACAATGACTTACTGAAATATGCAATCACAACTTCGTTATCTCCTTTCTTTTGCGACAAGACACCTCCAATACCAGTGTTGCTAGCATCTGTGTCCACAATGAAATCCACTTCCGGGTCTGGATACCCCAATATTGGCGTTTCACAAAGTCTTCCTTTAAGCTCGTTGAAACTTGACTCACATTGTTCGTTCCAGTCAAATGATCGTTTTTCTTCCGTTAGTTGATGCAAAGGCTTTGCTATATCCGAGAAGTTCTTCACAAAACGTCTGTAGTATGAGCAAAGCCCCAAAAAGGCACGTACTGCAGTCTTGTCTTTTGGCGTCGGCCAATCCTTCACGGCGCTAATCTTCTCAGGATCTGTCTGGATGCCGTCCTTTGAAATCACGTGTCCCAAGTAATTCACTTTACGTTTGAAAAACGAGCATTTCTTCGGACTGAGTTTTAAATTTGCCCCTCGTAGTTTAGCTAGCACCTGCTCCAATTTATTCAAGTGGTCATTGAAATCTCTACCAACGATAATGATGTCATCCAAATAGACCAAGCAAGTTTCTCCTAGAAGTCCAGCTAATATTTGTTCCATTAATCTTTCAAATGTGGCTGGTGCATTACACAGCCCAAATGGCATAACATTGAACTGCCAGAGCCCCTTGCCAGTAGAGAAGGCCGTTTTCTCCTTATCGTTGTCCTTGATTTCGACTTGCCAATAGCCACTTTTCAGATCCAACGTTGAAAACCATTTCATTCCGTTCAACGTGTCTAAGGTGTCGTCGATTCGAGGAAGTGGGTAGCTGTCCTTCTTGGTCACATCATTAAGTCGACGGTAGTCAATACAGAATCTCATGGTGCCGTCCTTCTTCTTTACCAGAACTACGGGGGAACACCACGGGCTTGTTGAAGGTTCAATAACGCCGCTTCTTCGCATTTCCTCAATCATGCTCTCGACTTCCTTTTCCCGAGCTACTGGAACTCTCCGAGGGCGCTGTCGGATAGGCATGGTTTCCCCAGTGTTGATCTCATGCTGGACCACTCCAGTCCTTCCAATATCATCGTCATGCGTAGAAAAGACATTGTGATAACGCAGCAGTAAGCTACGCGCCTTAAGAAATTCCTCCTTGGTAAGGCCCTTCCTGGAGTCGTTCAGTAACTTTTCAACATCCACTGAGGGCTTAACATGCCCAGGTTTGACGCTTACTTCAGGTTCCCAACAGCTTCGCAACCAGGAAATTTCCTCGCATAATCCGACCAGCGTTCCTTTATTGAGGACGCATTCTGTGTCGCTTGGATTAAGGATCCTTACAAATGCTGTAGATGCCGTGGTTACCATTGTACGGGCTGCTATCCACGGTTTATCAGCATCCAACCTCTCCACCACCACACAGCGGTGAGATTGCGGCCTTGTGGAGTTCGGCAATTTCACTGGAACTAAAACCTGCGACCTTGGTTGAAGAATGGTTCTCTTTGTACAGTAGACATTTCCATTTACTCCACCTTGTATAGGAATCTCATCAACTCCAAACTTTAGAACTCCAACCTTTAAGTCGATTTTACAGTCATATCTCCTCATAAAATCCAATCCAATAATACAGTCGTCCACGATGTTAGCAACGATCACTTTATGCCAGTATTCTCTTTCACCTATTTTCACAGCTAACTCTCGCTCTCCTTGGACGGAAATGTACTGGCCGGTAGCGGTCTGCAGCTGGAGATGCCTAGGTTGGACTAGATGATCTCTGGTCAGGTGTTTCAGTAGCCGAGAGCTGATCACAGTCCGAGAAGCTCCGGTGTCTATGGTAAGGAGACATGGCATTCCACAGATTTCTCCATTGACAACCAGACTATTCCCGTCGTTTGCCTGTGAGATCATAATTGGGACATTTCGACCACCAGCCAGCACTCGTCCCATAGTCCTGGCTTTTATTCGTTTCCCTGTTGGGGCTCTGACTCTACAGAGCCTATTGTCCTCGCCATTGGAGCGGGGTCTCTGTCCCTCCTATTCCTTTTCGGACAGCCTGACTGCAGGTGACCACGTTCTCCACAATGGTAGCAACGTGGCCCAAATTCGCGGCGGGAATCTACTGGCTTCGTAGTTGACACTTCTCGCACCCTGAAAGGCCTGGATGAATCCTGTCGTACAGCTTCCACCTCGAGAGCGTGGGCAACTGCATCCTTCAGGCTACCGTGATGTCCCAATCGCACGGCTGCCCTCACTTCGAGATCCCGGATCCCATCGATGAAGGCCTGCACCAGCATACTGTCCACGAAGGATGCTGACGTACGTTGATAGGCCTTCCTAACTAACTTCTCAATTTCCAGGGCCCACTGTTGTAAGGACTCGTTTCGTCCTTGCGTCCTGTCCTTTAATTGAGCTCGGTATACGTGCTCCAGGTGACTGTCACCGTATCGGGCCTCCAAGGCTTCTAGAAGGCGGTCGTACGTCCGGTCGTTTCCCAGAGCTTCCAGTATGGTAAGGGCTTCGTCGCGCAGCGCCAACGTCAGTGCTGTCCTGGCTTGCTCTTTAGTCCAGCCATTAGCCTGGGAAACAGACTCGAACTGTAGCTTGTAGGCTGTCCATGATGAGCTACCATCAAAGGGGGGCACCTTGAACCTGCCGCCTCCGGCCACCGATGCGTCGGGTACACAGGTACTCGTACCATTCGCCACCTTAATCTCTAGTTTTTGGAGGCGGTTTTTATAGGTTTCAACATCCTCCTTGACAGTTCGCACCTTTTCTTTGAAGCCCTCTATTTCCCTGTTCACCTCATGGATTCGACTATCCAACTTTATGTCCATGTCGGCCAGTTTTTCCTGTACCTCAAGCATTTCATTCTTCCATTCAGTCGTGGATTCGTGCACCTCACGAAGAATATGGGACTGTTCCTCCTGTTTCCTCGCCTGTTCGTCCTGTTTCCTCGCCTGTTCGTCCTGTTGTTCCTTTTGTTCCCGAAGGATTCGGGACTGTTCCTTTAGGAGGACGAATATGGCGTTGAGATCCACACCTTGTGCAGTTGGAGAAGGTGATTCTGACGTACCAGGCGTCGAGTCTCCAGATCCAGAAGTTTGGCTTCGCGTCGTCACTCCTTTCGGCTCGGTTTCTCGTGGCATTAACGGCATTTTCTATCCGCACTTCTGACACCAAATGTTACGAGCGTGGGGTTCGTATTTGATAGAAAAGCACAAATTAATCCACAAATAAAAACACACACTTTATTACCAAAATAACCCACTTACAATTCACACGAACTGTACTTAAAATCCTCTAATTAACACAAACACACTATTACACAAATTACGCACTCACTATTCACACGAACTGTACTGTAAGCGCACTAATCACTTGAGTCTTTCTCTTCGATTATCCTTGTACTCGCACTGTTTCGCAGTTAAAATGTAACTAACTCGCGCCGGCCGTCGGCGCCTTTTTATATCCCGCGGAACCGCTTTCTCGATGCGTTGTCCACATAAAGCGCGAATATTCCAGTAAGGTCCAGTGTGAGCGCCGAGAACATTCTAGGCTATAGATGTCTCTCTCTAATGGTGCACTCTCTGTCACTCCCTTCTCGAATGTTCCGAGTATAGCTATCTCTCTCTAGTAGTTCTATCTCTGTTACACACTTCTCGAATGTTCTGAGCATAGCTATCTCTTTCTACTAGTGCTATCTCTGTCACTCCTACTGGAAATTTCGCCATATAATGATTTGTGCTTCAGAGGCCCATAAGGGGTCCTGAAAACGCCTGAAAACGGGTTTTCAGGTTATGGCGTCATCTGATAGAGGGTGCCCTGAAACGGACTGAAAACATGTTTCAGGCGCCTGAAAACGACGGCAACTTGGGTGAAATTCCGATCTTTAGATATGTGATAGAGCAACTTCTGAAACGGCCTGAAATGGCTTTTCAGCCTGCTGAAAACGCCTCTAAAGCACTGAAATTGACATTCAAAGTTTTTGACCTAACCTACCGGCGTAACAATATCGCCTCGTTTTAAAAGGCAAAATGTATTTAGGAAACCAGTTCGACCTCTGGAGATGTTGGGATTGTCGTGTGTTTTCACGACGCGGCAACGTATATTCGCACGGTGGATAATGTGTCGCGCTCCGACGCGACACCGTGTCGTTTTACGTTTACGACGCCGTGTCGTGGACATGTGGCCACGCCCTTAGCCGTGAAACGGGTTAGTTAGCCGGCTTTGTATCACTATCTATATCTACTCTCTCGGCAAACCCTTCTTTCACGGTGTTTGCAGTAATGTACCATTGTTTAATGCTTCTGCAACAAAAATAATACTGTTTTCTCAAATATGCTATGAAATGCTAACATTGTGTTCCATATAATTGGACGTCTAACGTTTCGAGTACGATGACGTTTTAAAAAATAGACTAGAAGATTAGAATTCCGTAATTCGTTTTTTTATTTTTATATCAATGCATGAATATTTGAGAAAAGCACAAAATTACTGGCCTCGTATCGCTCAGCCGGCTATACCTACTCGGTATTTTCCCGGCCTCATTTGTAATGTCACACCTGCAATGTAACAAGAAACAAATGAAATTGTTATGTACAGTCGAGTTCATTTACATCTACACACTTACGAGAACAAAAATATCTGAACACGACTTTATGCCCCTGACAATAGGGTCGTGTTCAGATATTTTTGTTCTCGTAAGTGTGTAGATGTAAATGAACTCGACTGTACATTTTTGTTACATTAAAGCTTACCTATACACAGTTACCTCTACTTATATAAATAGCTCTTTAGGGCACGTGAGGCACGTTTTAAATAAATAATAAGTAGATATCAGACTATCAGATTTTTGGAAGTGACAGGTAGGGAGTTGCTGTATCGATGAACTCACTTATCGACAGTAAGTAAAATAATTCTGAATTACACACTGTATACAAAATTACAAATACGACGATGACTGAAGTTTTAAAGATCATTTTAAAATAAATATTACGTTATCATGTTTCATTTTATATATATTTTATTGAGAGTGAAACGGAACGCAATGGCGTCATGAACTCGTCTTACGATTAAATTCTTATTTACTGTGTTTATCTCGGAAAATCAGTGCTAAACAGTGATAATTGAACAATTTACATCAACAACTTCTCATAAAAATCGAAATCAAGAAATATTTTCGTGTTTATTTAGTGAAAAGTGTAAAGACAAAAAAAATACCGCGAACCTAACCTCAAAATTTAACTTATTTATAATATCGTACTAAAACTCTTTTTGGCATAATGTCTGGCCTTAATTCATTTGATAACGGATAAATACAACAAAAAAAACTGTATCTCACAATGTCTAATAACGCAAAAGACCCAAATTTCTCAAAAACAAAGTGACAGCGTGTCAAAAGACTCAGTTGCCCCAACAGCAAAGAACTTGACGCAACAAGTTTTCCACAAAGGGCTATTTATAAACAGACCACGCTCCGCGTCACTAAGCGAACAATCACGAAACAATAGCCTGGAATCAAACCCAGCTTCCATGGAGCTAAACAACCAACCTCAGATAGATGCCCCGACCCCCGACAGAAACTATACCACAGAACAACACAATTACCCATACATGGCAACGTGCACCAACAGTTAGGAAAAGGAACAGGTCTACAGATCAAATACGTAGAACCCAACCCGAATAAGAAAAAAGTCACCAAAATAACAAAAAAACAAGGTGAACAACAAACACAGAACAGCGTTGCACAACCAATCTTGGACAAAAACCGATTCGCTCCACTAGCTGCAGATGCAGAAGATGCACCAGGTCCATCTAACAACATCCAGTACAGGAAAGAACCTAAACCACCACCAATCATTTTATATGGAATAGAAGACGTTACTAAACTCACAGAACTCCTCGAGCAAGTTACAAACAAGGAAAATTTCTCACTCAAGATCCCCAATAAAATTCACCTTTTTATACTATCAAAGTCAACTGAAGTTTACAAGGTTTTAATCAACCATGTCAGGCAAAATGGACTCATTGGTCACACTTTTACGCCTAAAAACCAGCGGTGCTACAAAATTGTGATAAAACACTTACACCACACAACACCTAAGGAAGCCATAATTGAAGAAATCGAAAAAACAGGCAATAAAGTCAGTGGAGAGATCATCTGTGCACGCAGTAGAACCACGAAGGAGCCACTTAACACCTTTTTTGTTAATTTAGAACCTCATATTAATAACAAAAATGTAAAGAAAATAGAGTATATATATAATGTAAAAGTGCAAATTGAAGATCCTAAGAGAAAGATCACTATAGTCCAGTGTACTACGTGTCAACAATATGGGCACACTAAAAACAACTGCATGAGGCCGCCTAGATGCGTGAAATGTGGAGAGGGACATAAATCTAGTGAATGCCCTAAAAAGGATAAAAATACACCAGCTACTTGTGCCCTGTGCCTAGGAAATCATACTGGAAATTACAAAGGCTGTCCTGTATATAAAGAAATATTAAACAGAAAACGGCAAAGAATTTTATCTAGGAAGCCTCCTCAAATTTTAAATGCTAAAGAGAACAACATAGCCAACATAGCAAGTTACACAGAATATCCTGAACTACGTGCTACTAAGCCCATTCCCACCTACAATAACAGCCAAACTTGGAGTGTACCAAATAGGACGAGCAATGCTGAACCAAATACTACAGTGGAACCCAGGGAACAACCCCAGTCAAACAATACAATTGAAATTCTCCTAGTGAAACAAGCCGAAAAGATAGACATTCTACTTAAAAACATGAGTACCCTAATGAGCTTACTAACGACCCTCATAGCCAAGCTGTAGTATTCACCAGCTACCGTATAGCCACTTGGAATATAAACGGTTTGTCACCGAACGAACAAGAAATAAGATTATTCTTAAATCATAACAAAATAGGTATTCTACTAGTGTCGGAGACACACCTAACTGACAGTAAAACCATTATAATACAAGGATATTCATTGTACTCGACTAACCATCCAGATGGTACAGCACATGGCGGAACAGCGATATTGATTAAAAATAACATCAGACATCACAGTTTGGTGGAATATAAAGAACCCCACATGACCCACATCCAAGCGACGGTAATCTCAGTAAGTGACTGGCAGGGTGACCTGTGCGTGGCAGCCATCAGTCGTCGCCTCGCGAAAACAGGGTTCCATCTGTCAATTTTTAAGAAACCTGTGTTTTTGTATTGAACGAACTTCCTTCACATTACGGGTATTTTGCTATATTTAATTTTCGAATATCAATAATGGGCCATGAGAAATCTAGAGGTATACTAAGTTCTATCTGCAAATGTCGAATTTTCGGAGCATGAAACAAGGTTCTATCTGGAATTCTGTATTGATGATATACCTAATACAGGACGCTTCATTATGTTAATCAGCAATTCGTCATCCACTATCAAAACTTAATGACTGATAATATGACAATCCTAATTTAAATATTAAAATGATCATTCAGACATTAAGATTAAAATGTTTAAATAATGTAATGTTTTAATTTATTGTGCTATATGGAACGAAACATTTTTTGTAGGCGAATCTGGATGTGATTTTGCAAGAGGATTAATTAAAATATTGAAGACAATCCTCACCTGTGGAGTGATTCTCGCGTGCCTCAGAAACGTAATTCGTTGATGTCATTTGCGATATTATTTTGTTTGAAGGAACATGACTACATTGAATCTATAGAGCTAAAATATTCAACCCCCGGACATTCTGCTGTGCAGGAAGTAGATGCTGCTCATTCATGCATTGACAGAACTATGTCTGCTGCTGAATTTTATTCACCGCTTCTTCTTCGCTTGCTAACGAAAGTTGATTTAAAAAAGCACTCCAATGTTAACCAAATGCAGAGGGATGACATTTTTGATTACAGTAACTGCACAAAAGATCTGAATTATGGTACAATTCTCTACAAAAAATTAGTTGCATGGAAGTTCACACAGTGTTATTTCACTGTGTCTTACAAAACCAGTTGGCATGAAACAGAATATGCTAGCATTTTGAAAACTCTTAGTCGCCCTCGCCGACATACATGCACATTCTGATGAGTAAAAAGATTACTATAATCATTACAATATGAAGATGCATTATTTTATTTTATTTTGTTATATGCCTATACTTTTTTTATATTTTCTGAAATTTGTATTAACTCTATTACCTGTAATTTGACGGCTGAAGTCTCAGAGTTCTAATCGCAATGAACATAAGGGTTCCAAGGTTCCAGCTCACATAGCACCTTGTTGTTTTACAAGCCCGCAGCAGTACTTACTAATTTCAGATAGAACCTTATAAATACGAATTTAACAAATAAACTTATTTGTCGTTTGCTACAAACACATTTTTGTATTTTAATCGATAAAGTTGCATATCATTATCTTTCTTCAATCACTGTTGCTAACAAAAAAGTAAAAATAGGTATATATTTAAAATGCAAAATTTAATTTCTCTGTTCGTGAAAACCTGTGTAAGTATCACATGGAACCCTGTTTTCGCGAGGCGACGATCTATTGCCCACCTAGACATCGTATTGAAGAAGGTATGTTCACACATTTCTTTTCTGGTTTGGGTGTGAGAAGCATTGTGGGCGGAGATTGGAATGCGAAACATACAAACTGGGGGTCCAGGTTGATAACAACCAGAGGAAGAGAACTATATAAATGTATACAAAAAAATAAACTAAGCGTACTTTCCACTGGTGAGCCTACATATTGGCCCACAGACCCCAATAAGACCCCAGATTTACTGGACTTCTTCATAATCAAAGGAATCTCTACTCTCTACTCTTCTGTAGAGTCAAACCTGGATGGTTCCTCAGATCACACAGCAATAATAGTGTGGCGATTCACATGATCTCGTCATGTGCCCGCCATCATGTAGTCATATATCATCATCGTGATACTCACATCATCATTATCATCAACGAATTTAAGACATATTAGCATCATACGTCATCAAGCTAATACTAAAATTATCATTTATTAGATATAGGCAATACAAATGCAAAGTAAGAATAACAGTGTGAATGTTTGCGGAAGCAAGTAAAACCATTCTTATAACTAAACATATTACCACTATTTAAAAATAGCAAGTTGATATTCACAAATTGACAACAGAGGAGTTGAGTTTTATTTAGACTAAATAAGAATCAAAATCCCATATACCACGCTTAGAGGGCGGGGGCTAGGTCACGTGACGTGTCGGGAGTGTCCCGAGTGTCCCGAAGCTGTCGAAGCTGTTGAAGCTGTCGAAGCTGTCGAAGCTGTTGAAGCTGTCAAAGCTGTCAAAGCTGTCGAATGTCTCGAGCTATTGGTTATAAATAGGCAAGGGCTTAGTAGAAGGGGATTCTTTTTGTTTGGAACTTCGTCGGAGTAACATTACTTTCTGGCAGTTAAGGTATTAAAAATTAATTCTAAGGGGAATTTCTGTCGGGTTATTGCTTGTTTCTTGAACTATAATTACCTATTGAGATTTAGTGGGGTTTGTTGCTGTAAGGCTATTAAGCCTAGTCACATGCCAGAAATAGTGTTTTGGTACATGGTTGCCAGGTGAAGGATATTTAACCTTGCGGCTGTTAAACGAATATCCTTCAGACTCTTCTAGTTTTACCCGAGCTAGGCGACTCGGGCACTAGCCATATACAAGTGCAGTGAATAGCCTACGAGTGTGGATGGTTTTGTTTGGTGAACGCAAGGACCACACGTGATGGACATGCGGAGTAATCTGCGCTTGCTGAAGCCAAACGGACCTCCAGGCTCGGTCTCATAAACTATATATTTATATATCTGTTATATACACATATCAGGGCGAGCTACTCCATGTTTCCGGCGTCTCTTCAGCCACATGGGGGGGGCTCAAAAACACCGATGATAGTCACCTTTTCGGGCTAATCACCCGAACTTACAGTTCAGTTTAGCTAGGCCCATACACGATTAAATATAAATATGAGACCTAGGTCTCTAGTGTTCTTTGTATTAGCTAGGGAACAGGGATTAGCGATAGGTACACCTTGATAGGAACATTAGGACGGGGATCTTTACCTACCGAGCAATCGGTCAATCGTCACTAACTAGCATAACATTTATCCAAATTATTTTAACCTTGTTAAGTATAGTGGTTAAGAGGTTGAATTATTATTTTCTTAAGTGGTTATGGCCAGGGGAAGTTAGTAGGGGAAAAGCAGAGTCTTGTAGCGGTTTGTAAAGATTGGGAATAGGGAATCTGGTATTTAGGTCATCCAGATATTTAACACCTTTAACTTACCAACATTAATTATAGAAATAATTAATTAAAATTTACCGATTATGTGTTGAAGCAATGTACCTTGATATAGCTTAAGTGATAGAATGGAATCACTGAAGCAGAGTTGAGTCAATTAGCTGTAGATATTCGCTTTTCCAATGAGCAGAAATAATTTAATCTTTAATATAATTTTGATAAGGAAATTGTGGATCGTTGTATAGTATGAAAATACAAAGTATTCCTAAGACTGGATGTGGAGTATCTGAAGTGTAAATTGCTAAGAAAAGCCGGGGACTTATGGATAGCAATAATGAAAGTTATTCGTTCTCGTATTTACATCACAGATCTCAGAACTGAAGTAATTTATATCACAAGGGTTGAGAGTAATTTCCTTTATCAGAATGAGTCAGTCGAGAGTTGAAAGATACTTCGATCGGCACAATAGTCTTCATGTTTTCAAGGGTATACTACATTTATTTTATGAATATGGTCAAACGAAAACCAAGTTCTAGAACTCATTAGAAGGGTTCATACCTACTAGGGAAGAGTAGTGTATTAGACTTCTTACAATTTTTAATTATAACTTCATCATTTGGATATGTCATAATCTTTTCAACCTTTTCATATATTTAGCAAGTTGTAGGTTTAGGCAGGTAGCTTAACCTAGCGTAGGCCTTGTGTAGTTAACTTAAGAAGCCTGCGCCAAAAGGCTTCCCCAAAAGATGGATCCTTGACACTTTGCCGTAGGCTAGGACGTCATGCATAGATGTGATGAGATCCCACAGTGGTTTGATCAGTTATTAGCCAGGCGTGAAGGTCCGTCCATCCCTGTGCTGTATGTCTTAATTAGCTTTGCCAAATAGGATAGATAGCTAAGGCATACAGTATTACTCCTTCACACACTTAGAAGGGTTGGCGATTTTCTAAAAAAAAAAAAAAATATTTTTTTTATACACCTTAAAGTTACCTTCTTCATTCTACTATAGACTAGCCTATGCTAGTCCTTAACTATATCGATTAAACATATTCAGTTTTCCAGAAATTCTAGCTAAATAAAACTTCTTATTCGTCCTTCCTGTAGGAGGAATCTCATTGAGATGTCTTCTCCATTTTACTATAATCTAGTCTTACTAGTTTTTAATTGTGAAGATTAAAACAACTTCCTATTTATTGCTTAGGTCTAGAATCCACTTCAGATTGTTCTACTATAGTTTATTTAAGGGATGTATACCATCTTCTCAGATTAAGGTGTAATGACAAAATTTATTTAATATTGTCAAATATGAAAACTTAAGATTAATTAAATTCATAATAAAATCTCATAGATCCTGTAACTTTCACCTGTTTATAGATTGGTAATGAAGTGTAGTTTCATATTGTACATAGACATATGTTTTCTAGTCATTCTGGAGTAAGAACATGCAATTTTAAGAACTAAATTATCTTTCATTCCAGAATTCTAATAAAATTTGGATAGAATCACATATTGACTTTTATTGTTACATAAGGTAATCTAGTTCGATTATACCTGACTGTGGTCTAAATGAATTCGATACTTCATATAGAATTAAACAACTTTCATAAGAGTATCTGTAATATTCCATATTGATTTTGATATACCTAGGGACTATATAAGTTAGGAATTTAATTAGTACAAAGAACCGAGGTAGCAGTAGGATAGGAGTAGCTTGCACAAAATAAATAATAGAATACACACTTATTTAGTTAATTTAACAAAATACATAGTAATTTTGCACTATTCAGGTACGAGGTATTTCGCGGCACATCACGGCTACATCTCTTAAAAGAAACTGTGTTACTACAACAACGTAGGATCCGACCAATCTAGACGTTCACAACGGTTTTACCGATCACCTTGGCCATTAGTTATAAGAAATGTTCAGCTCAACTGTATAAAGATCCTTTCATATCTAGGTTTGGTTAGTTGTAGGTTCTGGAAGGCTAGGTAGTCGTTGAAGGGTTTCCTAGGGGTTCGTTGTAGGAGTAGAGTCTGGAGGCGAAGGTGAAGGAGGCGTAGGACCTGTATCTTTAGTTAGGCGTAGAGACATTACGATTGGTGGTCCCGTGACTCAGGATATCTTTAGAGTTAAAGTACTTAGCTCGTAGACATTACAATTTGGTGCTCGTTCCCAGGATGTATTTATTTAGCAGATAGGTTTATAGGTGTTACAATTGGTGCCGTTGACCGAGGATTTGTTCAATTGCTGTTCATCGTGTGGTTCCATGTCTTGTTGTCTCCTTGCGTTTTGTAGATCGACAATTGTTATTTGTTTTGGAATTTTAGTGGAGTTGTTAGTGACGGTTTTATTGAAGGGATCTTTGAACACTTGAGCTTTGAATTATGCCCTTTGGGTACAATTGTTGACGTGAGAATGGAAAAGAGATTCGCCGTGATGGGTTGTTAGGTGCATGTCGCCTCGAAATATCTTTTGTTGCATATTTATACATAAACTATAGTAAATAGAGTAGCTTCTTGATATAACACACGATATTTTTCTTATTTCACATAGTAATAGTACCTGAAACAAAAATAAATTATATTAGAACAACGTGATTTTGTTTTCATTAGATATGTTACACAGTAATTAATTGACATTTGACAGGTTATTTAGGCATAATTTTTATCTTATCTGTAGTTCAATAGTGGATTATTTGAGATACAATTAAATTCGTACGTTTGTGTTAACGCTTTACAAAAAGTTATTTTCAATATTGATTAATAATTAAATAGGTGGTTTATTTAAGTTTTAGATAATAATTTACGTTACGTGAAATGATAATATTAAGTAATAATATACTTACTTTAGTTTCAACCTGATACGTAGATAACTTTATTCAATGTGTTCATATTATTAATATAACATAAGATTTAGATATTTAGGGATACATTTAATATTATTTATGCATTATTTACATAATTGGGAAAAATAATAATAGGTAATTCATTTTTTTTTAAATAAAAACATAATCAAGGCTGAGTGCACAAAACGCCTTCTGAGCAGGTTGATTTGACAAGTTGACAAGTGACAGGGTGTTATCTGTTATTATTTATCAGTAATTAATATGATATCGAGATGGAATGATTTAATTTTAATATAGATATAAAGTCGGAATGTTGTAGGAAACTAGTTAAGTGAGGTAGAATAGAGATGTCATTGTACTCGACTACAGGAAATATGAGTTTTGAAGATTTATTTTTACATCAGTTATTAGTTCAAGTTGTGTTGAAAATTAGTTAAGGAACTAAAGATAAGTTATGAGAGTACTAAGGATTTATTATTTGGGGGGGCGAGGGTTTATTTATAGGCTTTAGTTCAATGTAGGAAATGTTTCACAATGAGATCTGATAAACATAACCCTAACAACAATGTTAAACTGTGTATAAGGCCCCTAGCTACAATATTAAGTTATTAATCTTTTAGCTTAATATAAGACTTATTAGAAATATTAAATATAGCAATTATAAGGAAAGCAGGAGTGTTAGTGATTTCATAAGTGGGGGGGCGATCTCTTTTGAGTTTCTTTTAACACATAATGAAACAAATGAAAGGAAAGTAATTTTATTACAATAATTTTGGTACATTTATGGCTTATAGATTATCATTAGAATGACTTACATATATGTTCACATGTAGTATAAGGGTATGATCATAGAACCAGACAAGAAAACCAATTGACATATATTTAATCTGTTTTTGAAGCGAAGTAAATATGTCTGTATTGTTATCATTAGATTTATTAAGGTATTCAGTTCTGTTAAGTATTCTTATAAATAAGTAGATACATCTTCAATCAAGTTCTTATTATGCATTAGCCATGATACTCAGGTTACATTTTAGATTTATAGTAGATTTTGTGTGGAGGTTGCCGTTGAAATCCAAAAACCTGGAAAGTAAAATAAATAATTATTGAAACAAGTTAGAATAAATGTTATTAAACAAGGTTGAAAGGTTATGCAGTACATTTACATACTTTACTTTGAGATATATACATATATAGCAGTAGGAAAATAAATGTAGTTCATTAAGCTGCTCGTCTTCAAATGAAATGAAAATTGTAATCAGGCGATGGAAACAAATTTGAGAGAACAATAGGATGAAGACAAGAAGCGAATTAGCAGTAATAATAGGAAGAAATAAATAAAATATCGAACCTGAAGAAGTACCTACTTTTTTTTTTATCTAAGTAATTTCCATGAACATTATCATAAGGATATTTTTAAACAACTATGTTCTTCGAAATTTGAAACAATAATAGAGTAAGATAAATAATATTACCTTATGAAGAAGTTCCAATAAGCTGCAGCAGTAGTTGTGGGGAGTCCATGCCATCCTTCATTATTTTTGCTTCATTCAAGATTAGTTTGTACTGAGAAGTTATCAAGATTTACGAGCAGAGTCTGGAAATAGAAGACAGAAGATATTAGAATCAAGAAAAGATCATAAATTGGCGTACAGAAGAATCAAGATTTACTTTATAAACAAACGCAGTTAGAACTCTTGTTAACTTACGTTTTGATAGTATGTTTCAGGTGGCGCAGAGGTCGACTTCATTATTCTTATTTCATTATCCGGGGTTCATTATATTTGCATACATTTTGAGATATAACTTATAACCGTTGCGCGGAGGTTAACGTAATTGGTTTGATTCTGTAACAAAAACAAATTTTTATTGTAAACATACAACACGATCTTTCTTTACTCGTTATTTTAGCCAGATCATAGTAAAATGCGTAGAAAATAGTTACCTTAATATTGTAGACTCATTTTATTACAGTTTTCTTCATAACAATCCGTTTTGATGTTCATTATTCTTCTATTCTTAACTTAATTTCTATTTCGTAGAAAGATAGGTTATGGAAAATTTTTGACATTTGACATGTCATAGGACAGTGTTGCCAGACTAAAGAGATAAGATGACATAAATAGTAGACTATTATTAAGGCATAGATTCACTTACCTAGTTCGTAAGATTTACGTAACATTTATAGAAAATAGAAAAGTAAATTTTTTTATATGTATTATTTAACTAAACAGAGTGATAATATTTAAGCAATATGTAGTATTAAATAGGGATATTAAGTTAAGATCGATTAAGGAATCGATTGCAGACGAAAATTTTTTAAAGACAATATTGATGTCATATTATACGTTGTACCGCAGTAAAAGTATTGCAACAGTATAAGAAACGAATGAGTTTGTAGGGAATTTTAACTAGAGGTCGCTAGTAGTATATTGCATCGAATGATTTGCGTAATGGTTCGATTCCATTAATACGTATTTTGAGGTTCCTTTAATAAATTGAAATTCGATATTTTTTATAAAGGGTAGTTAGAGGTGAATTGAACCAGGTGGAAAAAATAATTACGAGTTTTATTAGAGTATAAAAAAAAACGAAATGTGTGAAGTGGATGGTCAATTTTATTTTCTATATTAGAGAAAATTTTTATTTTTTTTATTTTAATGAAACAAGTAAAAGGGAATTTGGGATTTTATAGGAAGGTAAAGTAAAAGTAGTATGGATTTTGAATACATAATGGGTGATGTTCTTCTGACTAAGTCGATGCGGAAAAACGAATGTAGGAGCCTATAGTGCGATGTATGAGAGGGAGAGTGAGTGGACTTTTTGAGTTGGATGTTGTCTGTATGTATTCAAGCTAAGTTCGAAAGTATTCGGATCCGAAAACGGGGGGCCTTCTATCTTTAGAGGTACGAACGGGAGTATTTTCTAAAGACATCAATTGGATTGCACATACTTAGAAGTTAGGCTTAGTAAATCGAAGTTTCGATTTAAGACCGATGTGCGGTAGTTTGTGCAAAACAATACTCTACAGGGCCTACGGGCTAACCTTCTACGAGCACGGGCAGGAACGTGCAGGTTTCACACACACCCATGTCGACGAATAGATAGGCCAACTGTATATTTTTAAAGGAAAAGGAATTGTGGGTAGTTTTGTCCAGGATAAAACTAAATTGG
Source organism: Apotomis capreana (assembly GCA_947623375.1). Lineage (NCBI taxonomy): Eukaryota > Metazoa > Arthropoda > Insecta > Lepidoptera > Tortricidae > Apotomis > Apotomis capreana. The sequence goes on from OX392501.1 coordinate 22,554,546, forward strand.
TATATTTGTAAGAGTTTCTGGTATAATATTGTTTCAGCATAATTTTGAAAAGAAACATTTTTACACAATTCGACTAGTAAGTCTATAGTCTTACAAGAAAAAAAAAAAAACACAATTGTATGATTATAGAGCTGAAATTGGCTTGTTTATTCTTGATATGATACACGCGCCAATAAGGGGAGTCACATGTGATTTTGGAGAAGAATTTGAAATCGGAATCAGTTATTGAATTGAAGTGAAAATGAATATTCAGTATCTATACCAAAGGTCTTGCTATGTTGTCTGAGGAGAGTTTCGTCAATTCATCGAAGAATTCGTACAATGTGAATTCGCAAATGAGGCTGAGCAATGGGCAGGTCAAGTTTGAGGTGTTTAGGCAAAACCGAGCTAATAGGGCTTGTTTGACTCACAACCAAACACTTCTTACGATGTGGTTAAGATTTGGAGAAATATATTCACGATTCAATGATATTATTCTATGGTTCGAATTCTGATTTAATACACAAGTGAGTTCCCAAGTATTGGTTTAAACACACACACAGTTAAGGGTACGAATACTAACGGATTTAGAATATCCAAGGTTATCACAAAATGTTATTTGCTTTAAGAATAATTGTTATATATATATAAATTATATTTTTAATTGTTTTTACAATTCTAAGGGGAATGCGAAGTTCTACGTTATTTGACGATGTCAATCCACTTCAAACTTTCGCAGGGGGGCGATTGTGGCGATTCACATGATCTCGTCATGTGCCCGCCATCATGTAGTCATATATCATCATCGTGATACTCACATCATCATTATCATCAACGAATTTAAGACATATTAGCATCATACGTCATCAAGCTAATACTAAAATTATCATTTATTAGATATAGGCAATACAAATGCAAAGTAAGAATAACAGTGTGAATGTTTGCGGAAGCAAGTAAAACCATTCTTATAACTAAACATATTACCACTATTTAAAAATAGCAAGTTGATATTCACAAATTGACAACAGAGGAGTTGAGTTTTATTTAGACTAAATAAGAATCAAAATCCCATATACCACGCTTAGAGGGCGGGGGCTAGGTCACGTGACGTGTCGGGAGTGTCCCGAGTGTCCCGAAGCTGTCGAAGCTGTTGAAGCTGTCGAAGCTGTCGAAGCTGTTGAAGCTGTCAAAGCTGTCAAAGCTGTCGAATGTCTCGAGCTATTGGTTATAAATAGGCAAGGGCTTAGTAGAAGGGGATTCTTTTTGTTTGGAACTTCGTCGGAGTAACATTACTTTCTGGCAGTTAAGGTATTAAAAATTAATTCTAAGGGGAATTTCTGTCGGGTTATTGCTTGTTTCTTGAACTATAATTACCTATTGAGATTTAGTGGGGTTTGTTGCTGTAAGGCTATTAAGCCTAGTCACATGCCAGAAATAGTGTTTTGGTACATGGTTGCCAGGTGAAGGATATTTAACCTTGCGGCTGTTAAACGAATATCCTTCAGACTCTTCTAGTTTTACCCGAGCTAGGCGACTCGGGCACTAGCCATATACAAGTGCAGTGAATAGCCTACGAGTGTGGATGGTTTTGTTTGGTGAACGCAAGGACCACACGTGATGGACATGCGGAGTAATCTGCGCTTGCTGAAGCCAAACGGACCTCCAGGCTCGGTCTCATAAACTATATATTTATATATCTGTTATATACACATATCAGGGCGAGCTACTCCATGTTTCCGGCGTCTCTTCAGCCACATGGGGGGGGCTCAAAAACACCGATGATAGTCACCTTTTCGGGCTAATCACCCGAACTTACAGTTCAGTTTAGCTAGGCCCATACACGATTAAATATAAATATGAGACCTAGGTCTCTAGTGTTCTTTGTATTAGCTAGGGAACAGGGATTAGCGATAGGTACACCTTGATAGGAACATTAGGACGGGGATCTTTACCTACCGAGCAATCGGTCAATCGTCACTAACTAGCATAACATTTATCCAAATTATTTTAACCTTGTTAAGTATAGTGGTTAAGAGGTTGAATTATTATTTTCTTAAGTGGTTATGGCCAGGGGAAGTTAGTAGGGGAAAAGCAGAGTCTTGTAGCGGTTTGTAAAGATTGGGAATAGGGAATCTGGTATTTAGGTCATCCAGATATTTAACACCTTTAACTTACCAACATTAATTATAGAAATAATTAATTAAAATTTACCGATTATGTGTTGAAGCAATGTACCTTGATATAGCTTAAGTGATAGAATGGAATCACTGAAGCAGAGTTGAGTCAATTAGCTGTAGATATTCGCTTTTCCAATGAGCAGAAATAATTTAATCTTTAATATAATTTTGATAAGGAAATTGTGGATCGTTGTATAGTATGAAAATACAAAGTATTCCTAAGACTGGATGTGGAGTATCTGAAGTGTAAATTGCTAAGAAAAGCCGGGGACTTATGGATAGCAATAATGAAAGTTATTCGTTCTCGTATTTACATCACAGATCTCAGAACTGAAGTAATTTATATCACAAGGGTTGAGAGTAATTTCCTTTATCAGAATGAGTCAGTCGAGAGTTGAAAGATACTTCGATCGGCACAATAGTCTTCATGTTTTCAAGGGTATACTACATTTATTTTATGAATATGGTCAAACGAAAACCAAGTTCTAGAACTCATTAGAAGGGTTCATACCTACTAGGGAAGAGTAGTGTATTAGACTTCTTACAATTTTTAATTATAACTTCATCATTTGGATATGTCATAATCTTTTCAACCTTTTCATATATTTAGCAAGTTGTAGGTTTAGGCAGGTAGCTTAACCTAGCGTAGGCCTTGTGTAGTTAACTTAAGAAGCCTGCGCCAAAAGGCTTCCCCAAAAGATGGATCCTTGACACTTTGCCGTAGGCTAGGACGTCATGCATAGATGTGATGAGATCCCACAGTGGTTTGATCAGTTATTAGCCAGGCGTGAAGGTCCGTCCATCCCTGTGCTGTATGTCTTAATTAGCTTTGCCAAATAGGATAGATAGCTAAGGCATACAGTATTACTCCTTCACACACTTAGAAGGGTTGGCGATTTTCTAAAAAAAAAAAAAAATATTTTTTTTATACACCTTAAAGTTACCTTCTTCATTCTACTATAGACTAGCCTATGCTAGTCCTTAACTATATCGATTAAACATATTCAGTTTTCCAGAAATTCTAGCTAAATAAAACTTCTTATTCGTCCTTCCTGTAGGAGGAATCTCATTGAGATGTCTTCTCCATTTTACTATAATCTAGTCTTACTAGTTTTTAATTGTGAAGATTAAAACAACTTCCTATTTATTGCTTAGGTCTAGAATCCACTTCAGATTGTTCTACTATAGTTTATTTAAGGGATGTATACCATCTTCTCAGATTAAGGTGTAATGACAAAATTTATTTAATATTGTCAAATATGAAAACTTAAGATTAATTAAATTCATAATAAAATCTCATAGATCCTGTAACTTTCACCTGTTTATAGATTGGTAATGAAGTGTAGTTTCATATTGTACATAGACATATGTTTTCTAGTCATTCTGGAGTAAGAACATGCAATTTTAAGAACTAAATTATCTTTCATTCCAGAATTCTAATAAAATTTGGATAGAATCACATATTGACTTTTATTGTTACATAAGGTAATCTAGTTCGATTATACCTGACTGTGGTCTAAATGAATTCGATACTTCATATAGAATTAAACAACTTTCATAAGAGTATCTGTAATATTCCATATTGATTTTGATATACCTAGGGACTATATAAGTTAGGAATTTAATTAGTACAAAGAACCGAGGTAGCAGTAGGATAGGAGTAGCTTGCACAAAATAAATAATAGAATACACACTTATTTAGTTAATTTAACAAAATACATAGTAATTTTGCACTATTCAGGTACGAGGTATTTCGCGGCACATCACGGCTACATCTCTTAAAAGAAACTGTGTTACTACAACAACGTAGGATCCGACCAATCTAGACGTTCACAACGGTTTTACCGATCACCTTGGCCATTAGTTATAAGAAATGTTCAGCTCAACTGTATAAAGATCCTTTCATATCTAGGTTTGGTTAGTTGTAGGTTCTGGAAGGCTAGGTAGTCGTTGAAGGGTTTCCTAGGGGTTCGTTGTAGGAGTAGAGTCTGGAGGCGAAGGTGAAGGAGGCGTAGGACCTGTATCTTTAGTTAGGCGTAGAGACATTACGATTGGTGGTCCCGTGACTCAGGATATCTTTAGAGTTAAAGTACTTAGCTCGTAGACATTACAATTTGGTGCTCGTTCCCAGGATGTATTTATTTAGTAGATAGGTTTATAGGTGTTACAATAGCCACAATAAGTACAGGGGTTATATACAAGGAGCCTAATGAAACATTGTACAACTGCCAAACAGACTGGGAGAGCTTTAGTGACTATATTGACACCAGAGTAAATCTTAATATCCCACTAAAATGTGAAGAGGATGTTGATGAAGATACATTTTACATAACAAATTTAATTCAAGAATCGGCGTGGAAATCAACACCCCCACTTGAGCTTGGATAGAGAGGCGCTAACCTACCTTTAAAAATTAGAGAAATGATAAACCAAAAAAGAAAATTGCGTCGTCGTTGGCAATTAAGTCGAAACCACAATGACAAGACAGCTCTAAATAAGGCAAAGAAAACGTTAAAAGACATGATAGCACAACATGAAAATGACACACTGCAGGACCGACTCCTATCACTATCACCAACAAAATCAAACAAACATTCTCTATGGAAGTTTACCAAGAGCTACCGAAGGCCACAACCAATAAATCACCCTATAAAATTGGCCAATGGGAGTTGGGCCAAAAGCTCTCAAGAGAAAGCCGATGTATTCAGTGAATTCCTCGCTAGAACATTCAAACCAAATAACCCTTGTACTGGCACTGTAGAGGCTGACATTGACGACATCCTACTGCAAGACCATCAAATGTCCCTCCCTATTAAACCTACAACACCCAGGGAAATTTCTAGAGAAATCAGAAACTTAAAAGACAAAAAGCACCAGGATTCGATTTAATCACTGCTGAAGTACTTAAACGTCTACCCAGGAGAGCTATAACATTCTTAACAATCCTCTTTAATAGCATACTCAGACTACAATATTACCCAAAGTTATGGAAAGTCTCGACAATTAGCATGGTACTAAACCTGGTAAACCGGCAAATGAAGTCTCATCTTACCGCCCGATAAGCCTACTACCCGTCTTGTCGAAACTTTTTGAAAAAACTTTATTAAAAAGACTGCACCCAATCCTGGAAGAGAGAAAAACTGTCCCAGACCACCAGTTCGGTTTTCGCTCCTGCCACTCAACCATCGAACAGGTACACAGGGTCGCTCACAAAATAAGAGAAACCTTGGAAAAGAAGGAATATTGCTCTGCAGTATTTTTAGATGTACAGCAAGCATTTGATAAAGTCTGGCACAAGGGACTGAACTGCAAGCTCAAGATAAACCTGCCTCATAATTTCTACACATTATTGAAATCATACCTCGAGAATAGAATTTTCCAAGTGTGCCATGGCAATTGCACGTCTAAACTGTGTACTATAGAAGCTGGTGTACCCCAAGGATCTGTCTTAGGACCAGTTCTTTACTCCATATTTACATCAGATATCCCTCAAAGTGAAGAAACCTTAACAGCGACATATGCAGACGACACTGCAATCCTAGCCAACCATAAGAACCCCATTGAAGCCTCTGTAAAACTACAAAGGCACTTGGATGAAGTCGACAAGTGGTTTAAGAGATGGAGAATTCAAGCAAGCCCGGCAAAGTCAAATCATATCACATTTGCTCTCAGGAAAGGTGACTGCCCTCCGGTAGAAATTGGAAGTGAAACTCTACCCCACAAATCATGCGTCAAATACCTTGGAATGCATTTAGACCGAAGGCTTACCTGGAAAGAACATATCAACTCTAAACGTTGTCGTGTTACCCGGTCCTCCGAGGAGTCGAAGGACAGGATAACAGACGTGAAAGAGAGAAAGATAAGAGGAGAAAAGAAGTAGAAAGAGAAAAACAGTAAATTCAGGGTTAGGGTTCTTTATTTTCACTCAGTCACCAAGGCAGTGGGATAACGGAGTAAAGGGGAGGTTGGAAGTCCTAGGTCCGAGCGGTTGCAGATGAGGCGATGTCCGTGTAGCCTGATATCAGTCCGTAGCCGGTGGGTTGCAGATGAGGCGATGACCGTGTAGCCTGGTATCAGTCCGTAGCAGGTGGTCACACAGGTGGTCGCAGGAAGGCGTATGTGCAGTGACAGCAGGATGGCGTTTACGCAGTGGCAGCACTGGAGGGCGTATACGCAACAACAGCAGGAGGGCGTATACGCAACAGCAGCAGGAGGGCGTATACGCAACAGCAGCAGGAGGGCGTATACTCGGTCGCATACACAGCGGTAGCAGATACGCAGTGGCAGCAGGTTGGCGTATTCGTAGTGACAGCAGATGGACGAAAATGCAGTTGTAGCAGGCAAGGCCTTTCAGCGTCCGAGCGAGTCAGTAGTCTTGTTTGGGGATAGCCAAAGGGAAAAGGGTCTCTCTTGAGTGCAGGGCCAAGCTTTGGCCCTGCACAGACCAATTTCGAGTTCCTCCTTAGTTGAGAGGCACGAGAAGACTGAATTTTGAGCTGATGGCAGCGCTTTTATATTAGGCTCGCAGACAAAATGTTCCAGAATAGATAAAAATATGAATTTTGAATTGTAAGAAGTACTAAGGCACCAGCCAAACGATAAAGTTAATACGACCTAGCTCAAATATATCCAACCTCACCGCTTTGGTAGTAAAATTACGTGAAATGGAGAATTTTATAAGACAAGACGTTGCTATGACATTTTTTCAAACAGAAATGTCATAACAAAGCTAAAATTGTATTAGTGTTTTTATACAATATAACGTTATTATAAAAGAAAAAGGAGGAGGGAAAAATAATGTAAGTAGCAGCCCGCGTCAAATTGATTTTTCAGTAAATTAGGGACTAATGAGTCAACGTTTCAGGCAATATAACGAAGCAAGCAGACTTTTACAAACGATATTAGGCTGATTAAACATGTATGTACGGATGAGTGGTTAGATAGGGCCACTTATGTGAGTGGGTCGGACATGAGCATGAGGTGGCAGCCAGTGGACAGCAAATTAGTAAAAAAAGTAATTATGAGCATGAACGCAAAAAAAGCGCCCGGCAGGGATCTCGTGCGCATGTCTGATCTAAAACTACTGGTTGATAAAGTAAGTCCAATCATCGCTAATTTAATTAATTTGTCAGTTAAAAATAATAAGTTCCCAAATAAATTAAAAGAAGCTATAATTCGTCCAATCCATAAAAAAGGGGATCGCAAAATGTTTTCAAACTATAGGCCTATAGCAATTTTGTCAAGTGTAGAAAAAATAATGGAAAAATGCATTGTAAATCAAATAGGTAATTACCTTCAAAGCAACTCTATACTTAATAAGTGTCAACACGGATTTCAAAAAGGCAAAGGAACACATACTCTATTAGCTAAATTTACAGATGAAATAAATACGCATTTAGAAAATAAACAAATTGTTATTGTCATATTTTATGATTATAAAAAAGCATTTGACACTCTTGAAACGGAAACTCTCTTAAATGGAATGGACGAATGTGGCATAAGGCAGCCTCTGAACGGCTGGTTCCGTGACTACCTGATGTCACGAACTTATCGTGTAAAGGTAGGCGAGGTGCTCAGCGATGAGGCGGCAGTCGATTGTGGGGTTCCGCAGGGGTCAGGGTGTGGTCCAGTGTGCTATCTGATGCACGTTAACAGTATAGGTCGAGTCATATGTCACAGCACACCTTACATGTTCGCTGACGACTTGTGCACTGTGAGTGCCGGGACCAACCTCGGTGAAATGACTCGCTCTATACAACTTGATATAGATGCCATTGTGCAATGGTCCCATGACAACGGTATTATGTTAAACGCGGAGAAAACCAACCTACTTGTATTACACTCGCCATATATGAAAATACCAGATATGACGTTCCACCTAGTTGCCCATTGTTATCACTGCCTGCATAGTAATCTAGTCAATTGCCAATGTAATACAATAGATAAAGTAGACTGTGTAACATATTTAGGAGTAAAAATAGATACTAGTTTTTCCTGGTCTCAACATATAGATTACATCTGTGATAAGTTAAGAGTGTTGTTAGGTAAATTTTACCATCTCAGTTATAGAGTTCCTATTGGCACATTAAAATGTTTATACTTTACGTTGGTAGATTCGGTACTAGGGTATGCTCTTGACTGTTATGGTCTCACATTTAAAACTTACTTAGATAAATTAGAATCCCTGCAATTACGATTTTTAAAATTTCTCGTCCCACAAAAGATTAAAAACAACTGTAAAAATGATTACCGAAAATTGTACAAAATTTGTAAAATACTTCCCGTCACCTTAAAGCCCAAATACCTCCTGGCTACTAACAACTATGACAGTCGTGAGCATAACCTATGCAGAACTACCCACGAACATGGCACGAGGTCGGTGTCCGCGGGTAAGTTTGATGTGCCTAGAGTTAAAAACTATTACGGAGACAGGACACTAAAAAAACGCCTGCCATACATTTTTAACAGCTTACCCGAGGACATCCGTCTCGAACAAAATAAACGGATATTTAAAAGAAAATTGAAAAAGCATTTACTAGATACACTGCCGTAATCTTTAAAAAATTGATACTGATTTTTATAAATTGTACTTTTAGTTAGTTAAGTATTGAAAAGTCTTCCTGTAGACAAACTGTCATAACAGTTTCGCAGGGCTTTAGATTATATGTAATCTTTGTTGTAAAATTAATAAAGAAATAAATAATAATAATAATAAGCGAATTATACCGAACTAACAACGTGCTAGAGAGATAAACAGAGCATTGGATATACGGGAACCCCGAATTTCATCGCTTAAAGGAATTACCAAGGTAAAAGAACACTACATTACCCCAAAAACCCAGAAAAAAAAAAAACTTTTTCGTAGTCTATGTTAGGAAAAGTTTTTTTTTGTGTCAAAGATCTAAAATAAAAGAAAAGTTAATAATAAGTTTAATGAAATGAAATGGTTGGTGAGATGCGAAAATTATTGAAGAACTTCCGGACCTAACATTCATCTCTGTCCTAGTCACGCAGTCATTTATCTCTTACAAAGGAAGGGGATGTGGTTCACGTTCAATGACGCACACTCCTACGGAAGTCCTCCCTATGACCTAAGGCTTCTTTTTTAGGAGTAGTCAGCCGCTCCATTTCATGAGAAAAATTTGACCTAGGGCTTATTTAACGAGTTGTCAGCCGCTCGATGAAAGAATTTACACTATTTACAAGCCTAGTAGATTAGAGAGAGAGGGAAGTTGATTCTAGAGCCAACTTTTAGAGTAAGAGTAGAGGTACTTGTGTTTGGGATAGACCAAGCAAAACACAAGCACAAGTTTAAAGAAAGTTTGTCCATTAGGCTTTTTTTTTTCAGAGTTGGACTACCGCTCTGGTTTAGGGAAAGAGAAGAAGGAAGAACAAGATATAATACAAGTAAACATTATTGGAGTACTGCAAAGCGGGCCACTAGTCTGAAACCGCACACAGTACTACCAAGTAAAAAGAAAAATGGAGATGGCATAGTGAAAGTGAAATGTGATACTATTATATACACAAATATACATATGTACAAGCTACTGTAATAAATATTTTAGTTACTTGAGTAATTCCTTTTAAATTAAGATTTAGATGACGAGAATGAAAAACCAAAGGTTTCGCGACCGAAGACCAGAAATGAGGGGGTAAAGCCAGTAACCACGTTTACCGAGTTATTCATGGCTGACTGTATTAGTGGTAGATGAATGTCCCAAGATCGGTGGTCGTTTTGTTGAGATGGATATATTTGATCGGTCGAGCCATGGTGACTATTGTGGCCAAAGTTAACCGAAAAAAAATGTGCGCTAGTGCAAGCGTTTTTTAGAATTTAGAAAAGTGAGTGAAAATAACCGAGGAGTCGAAGGACAGGATAACAGACGTGAAAGAGAGAAAGATAAGAGGAGAAAAGAAGTAGAAAGAGAAAAACAGTAAATTCAGGGTTAGGGTTCTTTATTTTCACTCAGTCACCAAGGCAGTGGGATAAAGGAGTAAAGGGGAGGTTGGAAGTCCTAGGTCCGAGCGGTTGCAGATGAGGCGATGTCCGTGTAGCCTGATATCAGTCCGTAGCCGGTGGGTTGCAGATGAGGCGATGACCGTGTAGCCTGGTATCAGTCCGTAGCAGGTGGTCACACAGGTGGTCGCAGGAAGGCGTATGTGCAGTGACAGCAGGATGGCGTTTACGCAGTGGCAGCACTGGAGGGCGTATACGCAACAGCAGCAGGAGGGCGTATACGCAACAGCAGCAGGAGGGCGTATACGCAACAGCAGCAGGAGGGCGTATACGCAACAGCAGCAGGAGGGCGTATACTCGGTCGCATACACAGCGGTAGCAGATACGCAGTGGCAGCAGGTTGGCGTATTCGTAGTGACAGCAGATGGACGAAAATGCAGTTGTAGCAGGCAAGGCCTTTCAGCGTCCGAGCGAGTCAGTAGTCTTGTTTGGGGATAGCCAAAGGGAAAAGGGTCTCTCTTGAGTGCAGGGCCAAGCTTTGGCCCTGCACAGACCAATTTCGAGTTCCTCCTTAGTTGAGAGGCACGAGAAGACTGAATTTTGAGCTGATGGCAGCGCTTTTATATTAGGCTCGCAGACAAAATGTTCCAGAATAGATAAAAATATGAATTTTGAATTGTAAGAAGTACTAAGGCACCAGCCAAACGATAAAGTTAATACGACCTAGCTCCACACCAAGGTAAAAGAACACTACAACGTATAGAAGCAAACTTAAAATTCAAAGATATGTACTGGCTAATTGGAAGACAGTCAAAGCTATCCCTAGAAAATAAAACGTTAATTTATAAATCAATCCTGAAACCGATATGGAGCTATGGAATTGAGCTGTGGGGAACAGCAAGTAACTCTAACGTCGAAATTCTACAACGCTTCCAAAACAAAGTCTTGAAAACCATAACTAACTCACCATGGTTCATAAGAAACAATGAAGTACATGAATACCTCGGAATGCAGACTGTCAAAGAGACTATAAGAAAAAGAAGCCTGAAATATAAAGAACGGCTCAATAGACATTTGAATGTGCTGGCACATGATCTCACTGATACCACAAGCAATACTAACCGCCTTAAGAGGGCGCACATCATGAACCTGGACAAAACACAATAAAAGTAAAAAACAAAAAAAAAAGGAACCAATAATGGGCAGTATATCAGTGGATCTACTTCCCTCCATGTAATCATTACACATCCACAGTTCTGATTATGGCCTGTATGGCTGATTACAGAAAGATAACTAATAAAAAAAAAAAATGTTTCATTTTCACATTCAACAAAATTATATTTTTACTTACAAACCAAACTTGGCGCACCTTTGGAGTATAGGGGTAAACCATCGATAAGCGAGTTTATGTTTATCATTCCTACCTGTCACTCTCAATATTCCGATGTCTAATATGTTTTACGTTTTAGGGTCCCCTAAGTGACATATTCTCCCACAAAAACCAAAATTTTACCGACCAATGACCATTCTCCTCATGTGGGATATGTCTTAACGTTGACATTAGCGAAATACCTCTGGCCAAAGGGCTAGAAGTGAAAGCCATAAAAAAAAGAAAAAAAAAGTAAAAGGCGTGCAACCCTGAAATACATGTAAGTAGTTATATAATTTAAAAAAAAACTAGTGCATGTATGCTTTTGAGAATGTGTTGGTAGACGAGGATGATTTATGCATTTCTTACCCTCGATTATTCCAGTCGCCATTGACCATGTGAAGCGTAGAACCATTAAATACTACCAACTCAGCTTCCCAGATGTTACTACAGCGCCTACCAAGAAGGAGGTTGAAGCGTACTGTACCGGAGAATAGATTGGTAGCGCGCGCAAGCGAACACGGGCTACCCGCCGCCGCAATCCAGCAACCGGGCCCTATTTCACCAAGTTGACAGGTGCGACAATTGTCAACGACATATGTCGAATTGTCAGCTGACATATGTCGCCGTTTGGGTGAAAGTCGGCATTAGCTATTGCTAATGCGCGTTTCAGATGCCCGGAAAACCACCGTATTTTTATTATTTATTTACGATACTCAAGCAAAACTTATCAATATGCGAAACAATATTATGATAATCAATTTTCTGCCGGTCAATACAGAGGCGTTCCGTCAAATACATGCATAATTGCTAATGTGTTGTATCATCCAACTTAATGAGTTTTGTTATTGAGCGATTAACTATATTTTTTTCTAATAAATGCTTTTCTGCAGGAAAATGCAGTATTTGTATATTTTAAGCCTAAAAATAGAACGAGGAAGAAAAAAATCGTAAATAGGTAACTATTTATACAATACAATACAACAATACTTTATTGCACACCAATAAAAGTTTACAAAAGGAAACAAGACAAATACAATTTATAAATAACGGTAGACAACAGGCGGTTTTATCACTAAAGATCTAGGCTCCAAAATTCCTTCACTTAAAAATAAAATCAAAATGGTTTTGAAAAATTAAAACAAAAGTTATATGACCCACCCTAATATACAGTCGGATGGTTGTAGTTAAAGATAGGATGAATGTATATAAGGAAATAAAAAGAATATAAAAAAAATCCTGGAATAATGTATATTATGACCAGACTTCGGACTTTTCGTAGCACGGAAGGACGTTAGAGAGCTATGGAGACGACATTAACATTAAAATATAATTCTTACTCATTCGAGCCCGCTTCAGTAACTTGTATATAATCTGTGCCCGCGTCCAACGGCTTTCCGGTTCAACACAAGCGCTCTATCCACTAAGCTACATGCCAATGAAATCGTAGGAAAACTTGTTTCACCTTAAAAGCAATTATCATTGTTATATTTGTAATTAGGCAGAACTACTCAAAGAATAATCTTATTAACCACGCTTCCGCTTTAAAAAGCAATGCGCATTTTAGTATAATTATTAAGAGTCAAACGTAAAATACTCGTATGTTAAAATGTTGTCAAAATGAATTCATTTCTATATTTAATTGTGTTTTTATCAGGTACAGGTAGGTGATATCTTATTTAAGTATTTTTTGAATATATACAGGGTGTCCCTAAAACCAACGCCAAAATGAAGAGGGGTGATAGAACAGCTCATAAGCAACCATATTAAGTCAATTTGACCTTAATAAAAAGTTCATGGTTTTCGAGATATTTGCATTTTTTTTAAACTCGTGACTTTTGATGCCCTGCGTCAGTATGTCGATTGCCACCACTGCAAATTTAGGTATTTTGTAAATCTGTTTTTTGCAGGATGTTACTAAAAACATATCCTATCGAATGTAATTTAAATTTATTATATATCATGATGCTTTGTTGGTAAAAATAATTAAAAAAACGAATTATAGCAATTTATAAAATTTAGCCTGCGGTTTTGATCGATTGTCATTTAAAAAAAGTATTGTAAACTAACATGGCACACAACATAAAAAGATAGACAATTTATTGTAGTTTTCAAAAAGGTACAGCATTTTCTAATTTACGCAGCAGTTTACGAGATATTGATATTTTACACCAAAAGGAGCTCATACTGCAGTTATTACATAGTATGGAACCAGAGCCCCTACTAGGCTCAGAGTTTGAATTTCGAACTAAAAATAGAATCAAAGAATACACAATTTGAAATTGGAACACAATTCGAAATTCGAATTCAAGTCGGCTTTCTGATTAAAGAGTATTTTAGTAATTTTAGTACACTTCGTCAATTCGTTTGATGTGCTTTATTTAGATTGGTTTCTTATTTTCTTAAATAGACTTGCTTTACCAATAACACTCGTGTTGGCCTTGTGATTTGGATTTTTGGTACAATTTAACTTTGCTTTGTGCATCTTGGACTCGAGTTCTGCCTATTGATTTTAACTTCGATTTACTTTGGCTCTGTTAAGATTAATTGTAGTGCGTTTGTTAAAAATATGCCAGAGAATTATACTCCTCAAGAATATGCCAACATGCATTTTGTCTATGGGGAATGTCAAGGTAACTCTTGTGCTGCAGCTAGACTCTATCGAGAAAGATATCCAAATTTAAGGCATCTGGACCATCGAGTATTTCGAAATGTTCATCTCGCACACTCACAAGGCGTTTTGCCTGGCAATCGTGGCGGATTAGGAAGACCTAGAGGAGATTACGATGAAGATGTTTTACAAGAGATTCAAAACAACCCATCGACTTCGACACGGAACATTGAACGTAATTTAGGGATATCAAAATCTGTTGCTAATAGAATATTACGTCGTTATGGATTTCATCCATACCACATACGTGTTCAAGCGTTGCTGCCCCGTGATTACCCACTTCGTGTTCAGTTTTGCCAGAAAATGCTGCAAAAACACAGAGAGGATCCCAATTTCATAAATATGGTTTTATGGTCTGATGAAAGCACTTTTAAGAGAGATGGATTTATGAACATGCACAATTTACACAGTTATGCATTAGAAAATCCTCATTTAATGAGGGAAGATCGGTCGCAGTACCAATTTAAAGTGAACCTTTGGACTGGAATATTAGATGGGAAAATAATTGGCCCATTTAAATTACCAGAAACGCTGAATGGTCCAAGTTATCTGCATTTCTTAGAGAATAAGTTGCCAAATCTTCTCGACGACGTACCTTTAGCCACACGGAGGTCAATGTGGCTGCAGAATGATGGCTGTCCAGCACGTTATGCATGCGAAGTGCGACTACATTTAAACCAAACTTATCCACAGAGATGGATCGGGCGTCTGGGTCCCATTTTGTGGCCTCCTCGATCTCCAGACCTAAATCCTCTGGATTTCTATTACTGGGGTTATATTAAAGAAAAAGTTTACAATGAACCGATTAACAGTATAGCGGAGCTGAGACAACGCATTTACGCAGAGGCCCAGAACGACGTAACAAGAAGTGCACGTCACATCAGTCGAGCATGTTTAAGGAGATGCCGGGTTTGTATTCAAGTCAATGGCGGACAATTTGAACATTTAATTTAGTTACATAAAACAGGTTTCGTATTTTTTTAATGTTTTTAGTTTTTTTATTCACTTAACAGAAAAAATGGCAACCAGTATTATTTTTGCATTATCTCATAAACCGCTAAATAAATAAGTCACTTCAATACCATTTTAAAAAACAACTAAATTTGCCATCTTTTTACGTTATTTGCCAGGTTCGCTATGAATATTTCAATTTTTTTTATTCTAAAATTGAATTGTGTTCCTATTCTAAATAAAGTATTCTTTAAATCGATTTTTTGTTCAAAATTAAAACTCTGAGCCTAGTAGGGGCTCTGGATACCATACTATGGAATAACTGCAGTATGAGCTCCTTTTGGTGTAAAATATCAATATCTCGTAAACTGCTGCGTAAATTAGAAAATGCTGTACCTTTTTGAAAACTACAATAAATTGTCTATCTTTTTATGTTGTGTGCCATGTTAGTTTACAATACTTTTTTTAAATGAAAATCGATCAAAACCGCAGGCAAAATTTTATAAATTGCTATAATTCGTTTTTTTTAATTATTTTTACCAACAAAGCATCATGATATGTAATAAATTTAAATTACATTCGATAGGATATGTTTTTAGTAACATCCTGCAAAAAACAGATTTAGAAAATACATAAATTTGCAGTGGTGGCAATCGACATACTGACGCAGGGTATCAAAAGTCACGAGTTTAAAAAAAATGCAAATATCTCGAAAACCATGAACTTTTTATTAAGGTCAAATTAACTTAATATGGTTGCTTAAGAGCTGTTCTATCACCCCTCTTCATTTTGGCGTTGGGTTTAGGGACACCCATAATAGACATTGCTTTGAATATTCTTTGATGCGAACAATTTCGTCTTTTCATAAAAACGCCACGGAATAGTCAATTCTGTGGGCGCCGCGTACCTACCCATACAAAACAAAAGGCGGTCCTGCATCGCGCTTTAACTTCGATAATGAAGTTTACGTGAGGTTTCACATAGACTTCAAAAGGTGATTCAAATGTAATCTGTGCATAAACGGCTTATTTTTAGCTTTTCAGTTTATTTTGAAGTCGGTTCTTTTTTTTATTAGTGTATTTTTACTTCCAGCTGTAGCTGTCAAGGATATCGACATTTATCTAACGTCGAAACCTTGGAAACATGACTCGAAAAGGTACTTCGTTTTTCCTGGCCGTAGCAGGAAACTACACCTAGTCGACTCCATGGAACCTATTAACGTAACTCTAATCAATAAATGTACGCGAGACCTGGACTGCAATAAGTACTGGCTATATACGAGGTATGTCGCTAAAATAGTTACAACTTCAAAGACGGTGAACGAGCAATATACTTACTAAATAAATTGTGTTTCACGACATTGTTATGATTATGACCAAAACAAAATATAATAATAATAATATCCTTTATTGTGCACCACATGAAAAAGATTAATAACAAAGAAATAAAGCAACGTTAAATAGGGTAAAATATACTTACATTGATTTTTTTACTTATAGTAGCCGGTCTGTTTCTAGTGCATCTATTCATTTCATCTCAAAAAGTGTTAGTATTTTCGTTAATCGTGGCTGGTTGACTATAGTCGGCCGACTGACGATCAAAATGCTAGGTTTCTATATTTTAAACCATAAAAATTTTCGTCAGTAGTGTTCTTTAAGGTGAAGTCATACGAGCGTAATTTCGGTCGCGCCATACCTCATGTCACGTGATTAAGTGACACTAAGTATGGCGCGACCGAAGTTACGCGACTCAAATTACGCTCGTCTGGCTTACTGATTGCCAACCAATTGCCAAGGTGCAGTCAGCATCAAAAGTAGCTGACAGTTTTAGACTACAATTTGACATAAGCTCATTAGTAACATGTACCAACTACCTACCTACATCAATATTTAGTGTCAACTTTAAAGTAAAAACATTTAAATTTAAGTTTGTATGCACAAAAATGGCTTCAGTGGAAATTTGGATTATTAATTTCCAAGAGTCGAAAAGACAATAAACACGCGAAAGAAATTTTATACTTACATGAATTATCGAAAAACACGACTTTCTTTATTTAGGACTTAATACTGCTGCTTAAAATTCAAGTGAAATAACCTGTAGATAAGCTACGACTGTCAAGAGGTTCCTTGAGATAACATCACAGAAGCCTTATTTATAATCATTGACTGTTGATTAAGTTATTAACAGGGTGTAATACGCACCATAGTAGTTTCCCCAATTATCTCTAAAAAATAACATGAATTTTTAAATTATTTATACTTATTAAGTATACTCCCCTGGGAGTGCTCTAAAATATTGATGCTTAACTTGGGAGCACCTTTACCTTATACGTACCTAAGTATTAAAAACTTTGTTTAAAAATGTAGATCTCTGGTATCTTGTAAAATAACTATACTTATATTTTATATCATGACCAAAAGAAGAATCATAAATTTTGTCATTCAAGCTCGGTTTTTATTTCCATCTCAACATTTCTACGAAATTGATAAAGAAGCAAGCTACAGTACAATGAACTTTTATTTATTTATTTAAACTTTATTTCACAAAACAAAAAGGGTACAAATGGCGTACTTAATGCAATAAGGCATTCTCAGAACTTTTCTGGTAGAAAACGATGGAAATACCCATAATTATTTGTAATTGGTACTTGCTGCGTTCACTCTTGCATACACAATTCGTGTTTAGGCCATTGTCAAACAAACAGCTACTGTAACAGGTTCAATCCGAAGTCTAAGCAAGTTCTGAGATTGGGAGACAAAGAAAGTGTAAAACGGTCTTATTTTAACCCGAAGAAAATAACGGTCTTCCTGGCTCATGGGTGGCTGGGTGACGGAGACACCGAAATGAACTTACTACTGACTAAAGGTATGTTTAAAAACTTTCATTTTGTTAACCTATCCCGGTCTCTCCATATCTGTCTTATGCATATCTCTGTTTCAGTGTTTCTTAAGCAAGGTGACGTCAACGTGATAGTTCTCGATTGGAGTAAATTAGCCAAGACATCCTATGTCACTGCCAGAACCGCGGTTCCGATGGTTGGCAGGATGCTTGGTCAGTTCGTCTCCTGGCTCCAGATCTTCGGCATGCCCTTGACCAGAGTCCACCTGGTCGGCCACAGTTTAGGAGGGCATCTAGTTGGCAACACAGGCAAAGCTCTTAAAGGAAAAGCAAAAAGGATTACAGGTATTTTATACGAAATCATCAATTTTTAAAACCAATTAATTAATCGACTTCAAGCGCTTTCATGTTATATAAAAAGTGTTTTTTAATTAATTCGACGTTTCAGACGTGATATTATGTTCATGGTCTCAAAACACAAGAATTTCAACCGGGAGGACGATTTTAAGCTTTCGTCTTTGTGAAATCCAGTGATCAGCAAATGCAAATACATAAAATAGGTCGTTCTCAATATACAGATATCGGTCGAGTGGCAACCCCAGTGAGCAAACTGATAATAAAGATCAAGTGCAGGTAGTTCGAAGTACTCGCGCGACAAGAAAACGTTGATACCCGCCGCTGCAGTCTCTCGAGACCATGAACGTAAGATCACGTTCGAAACGTCGAAGTAATGTAATTGTTATGCAATTAAATCCCGTTTTGTTATAATAATTAATAAATAAATAAATAAATATCGGACAACCTCACACAAATCGATCTAGTCCCAAAATAAGCTCAAGAAGGCTTGTGTTATGGGTACTAGACGACGATATAGGTACTTATATAGATAAATGTATATACTTAAATACATAGAACAACCATAACCCAAGAACAAATAATCGAGTTCATCACACAAATATTTGCCCTGGCCGGGATTCGAACCCGGGACCGCCAGCTCAGTAGCCAGGTGTCTACAAACCGAACCAAACGCGTTGTCAAAATTTAAGTTCGGTTAACTTAATAATGAGTGGAAATCGTGCAAGTTTTTAAACAATATGTCGTTTACGTTGCAAGAAAATTTAATACTATTTCAAGTTTTCCGTCGGGCCATGGATCAGATATTTACGAAATTTGTATGGGGCTAATCTTTTTCAGCAATCCTTTTCTTTTTATAGTTTATTTTCAAATATAGCAGGGCTAGCATATCTTGCCGCGACTTGGCTTGTCACGCGACTCAGTCAGTCAGTCATCGGTATGGAAAGGAAAGTTCCAGGTAGTATTTGTCGCGCGTCAAACATTCGCGTATCACAGTTGTGCTAACATGCAGGTGACATTTAGGAGAATACGCCAAAATCGATTTCTAATATTTTTGATAGAGGAGTGTTTTAGAGAAGTTTTTGGGAAATTATATACTTAGCTAATAACATAATTATATTTTTGTTCAGCCCTAGACCCCGCTGGTCCTCTTTGGTACCTTGATGAGAAGAACCGAGTCGCATCCACGGACGCGTGCTACGTGGAAGTCATCCACACGAACGCTTTCATGGCTGGATACCCTTTCCCTTCGGGCCATTCCGACCACTATCCTAACGGAGGCAGCTTTATGCCCGGCTGTCAGATTTCGGACCTTTCTTGTCATCACGCGAGGTCCTGGAAATACATGGCGGCCAGTGTTGAATTGAATAATTTCCACGCTAACAAATGTATGGAGTCGTGGCATTTTATTTTTGATATGTGCGACGGGCCTCTTGGAAAAATAGGCAACAGCAATATAACTAAGAGTCAGTGAGTACCTATTATGCATATAAACTTTTCCGGAACTTTTTTTTAACTAAATCCAATAAGTCTGATATTTCATGTATACATACATGTGAAAAATAATTATGATGAATAAGCTAACGGTCAATTTTAAAGTCAGAACATATTTATATGCCTACTACCTGTCTTGATGACAGTAAAATGAATGCGGACAACATTTCAACGAGCGAATCATTTTTTTTAAATGAATCGTTATATGAATCTTAATTACCGATACCTTCTCATTTGTATGTCATTGGTGAGTTATATTATAATTTAATACAATATCAGTCATTCAATTGTATAGTTAGTAGGTAAGTTAATTTTTAATTAGCCTATAGGGTTGTTCTTCTCCTGGGCAAAGGCCTCTCACATAGTACAATTAATAGTTAACTATTTATGTATAAGTCATAATGAAACTGACCAATTATGAATTCTGGTAGTCAGGACGCTAGATTTCCTCACATCCCGCTTTCTCCGAGAATTTGTTGAGAAACGCGTCCAGATCGTCCCGCCATATCCGTCTAGTCCACCCCGACTCCACCATCCTTCTTACGGCACCCACTTTGTGGTTACACTAGCCCACCATTTGGGTGCATGCGACAAACATGGCCGGCCAGTCTCGCTTTAGCCTGGCGGTTGTTTTTCCAACATCAGTAAATTTTTGTTTTGAAGCGCAGTGTGGTATTCCAATGGCGATTTGTTCTTTTAGGGTGAAGCCAGACAAAGGTAATTTTAATCGCGTAATTTCGGTCGCGCCGTACATCATGTCACGTGATCACGTCACACTAAGTATGGCGCGACCGAAATTACGCGACTCAAATTACGCTAGTCTGGCATCACCCTTAAGAACTAAAATACTGCGCTCAATAGGCAGACGTTCATTTGTTAGTTAATATAAATATGTAACATATTTTTACAGATACGGAGTTTACCGAGTAAATACTAAAGAGGAGTATCCTTACTTTTACTCGGGTAAGCGACAGCGAAGACCAGGTTATTGATTAAAATGATTAATGCTACCTACAATAGCTAACAAACAAAACATGCAAAACTTTATTCAAGTTAAAATCATTCCGGCGTGGAGATATTCCGGCGCAAATATGTGTACCTACTTTAATTTAAGATAATAAAGTTCGATCATGTATGTAAGAATAGTCAGTCAATAACTGCCTATAGATAATTTTAATTTCAAAATGTTATACATTCCCACAACTAACTTAACTTAATGTACATATAAAATGAAACAAGTAATGTCTCAATATTTTTAATGTGGGTCCACCACATTTTTTTATATGTTCCTTTGATTATTACTATTGCTGGTAAAGCCTTTCAAATAAACAATGCAAAGATCGACACACAAAGCATAAGAAAAAATCGAAAGGTTATTTGGCGTTAGGGTGGTGGAAAGGTTAACAGGTTGGACCGGTAATCCAGAGGTACAGGGCTGGGCTTGATTGCCGGTCTCTACCGCCAGGTTACGCATTTCAATTTTTGCTTTAAGCTTTGTATTTATGGTACAATTTAATGCATATGTTATTAACTGAGGAACAAATCAAGCTGTAGCGCCAGAGGCCGACTTTTCCCGGAGGGCCTAAGAACTTGAGCGTCTCCCCGACCCTTCAAGTAATTTTAACGAAACATAAAGGAAGGGAGGGACCAGGGCCACAGACCCCGAGCGTCTCTTCGATCCCAAGTTTTTTTTTACTACGACGGTAACAAACAAGGTTGTGACCAGCCTGATGTTACACTGTTACTGCCGCCTGTGGACGCTTGCGATGCTAGAAGCATCACACGCTTGTTGCCGACCCTTTAAGAACCTATTGACTCCTCTTTTGAAGAACCGCAGAACTTCTAAACATTTTAGGGAATGCGAAAGGCGAAGGCTTAAAAAAGGGCTAAAGGCCGGACGACTTTTAATAATAAAGAGCCTTCACCTTCCTAGTTGTTTAGCCAGAAAAGGAACTATTTTGTTGAAGGTCAAAAGCCAAATCAGACCCCTCGTACCAACCGAATTAAAATATGATCAAATTATTGAGTTGCTAGCTTGGAGGCTCGAATCATCTCAAGTTTTAAGCCCAGAAAAATATTGCATGGCAACGCCACACACCTCCGTATAGAAATAGAAACCGTACAGTATTGCATAATTTGTCGCCATCCATAATCGATATTAGACGCTTAATCTAGCAACAAATTTTTCTTCTCTAATGCAAAATGACACACAAATTTTATAATTTTGCGTACGAAGCCTGATGAGCACTTAGAATAATAACGCCTAGAAACCCAGTTCACGCGCAACGGTGAGGCCACTAAAAGTAAGCCAGAAATGGCTTAAAGCGCCGATCGGCTTCTCAGTTGCAAGGACGCGTGACAGGTGTAAAGAGCTCCCACATTTTCAATTATTATGACGATTTGTGCAAGGATAGGGTGTCACAATGCATCGGAAAAAATGATAAACATTCTAAGATAACATTTCACTCGTAAATATTATTCTTTAACTCGTATTTTTACGTAAAACAGATCAAAAATTCGTATCTTTTATAAGCGGCATGACCACGTAGTAACGGAATTATTTGCCCATAATTCTGTCCTGATAATATACTGATTACTCAGATTACTTACAAATGTCTTGATGATGAGTTGACGACTGTGCAAATAAAAGTAAAGTCAGTTGTAAAATCATGTCTAATTTTATTTGACACTGTAGTTTTTTGTGTCAGAGTAATTGTGTGGATTTTGGATCAACATCATATTGTTACGCCGGTGGATTAACTTCAAACGTCAATTTCGGTGATTTAGAATCGTTTTCAGCTAGCTGTAAAGTAATTTTTGGCCGTTTCAGGATTTGCTCTATTGCATATTCAGATTTGACTATATCTACATCATAACTGACATTTTAAATTAAAATAATAAATAAAAAACTTTTGGTTAATGCATTTAATGATGTTTGAACTCAGCAACAGGACTAAGATTCAATTAAAATTTTGAAAGTAACCAAACACCACTGGCAAGAGTATTCCGCCAATTTCTGGAGAATTTGATTGCGCTAGGCTAGCAACATTATTGGTGTGTTTGTGTGCGTATCGGCGCGTGTAAATACGAGTTGTTCACAACTACATGAATCCATTTTATGCCTCACGTGTGACGCTTCGGCCGTTTGAAACTATCATTCTAGGCGTTATTATTCTAAGGATGAGCATAATATTGCCTGAGCATGGAATTTCAATCGTTTTAAAAAGCGGTTTACACTCACGTGAAATTGTCAGGAACGGCCCGACATGTTCCTGACAATTTCACGTGAGTGTAAACCCCTTAATACAACAATTAAATATGTCTCACGAAAGTTTTAATAAGATTATTGTTTAAAAAGCCTCAATGATTTATTGATTCGCGCCGGCATACATCACCCTCTAGCATATAGCTATAGCTATCTATACCCTCTCGCCCAGTCATTTTATTGTGCACATTATTTTGTCATATGTTGAAGGTTTCTTGCTTTCTTCTCGATGACAGTCGCAATTGTCACGTGATAGAAAAATGCCAAAGCTTCCGTCACTTTCTAAGTACCCATGCTGAGACACTGCTTGAGCCCCTCCGCTCGCGGTGGCAAGAACAGGACGATCCAGCCCGTCTAACACAACTACGCTTCGCGACTCTTGTCGCGCGACATAACATCGCCCGTCACGCTCTCACAGTATAGCGAAGAAAGAGATAGGTAATAGTGGTGGATGCTTTAACTTAACCTTTCGAAAAACTGAATAGACAAAAAATATCGACCATATGATAAACGCAACCATCCTAAGTCCAGAGGATCCTGTTATAATTAAGGAACCAACGTACCTAATTAGCTATTTGGCTATTATATCCCACATTGTATGTAAGAAAAACAAGTTTTTCCTCGTCAAGATACGTCTATCCGTTGTTCCTTAAAAAACTTATTTAAAAAATATATAAAACATAGCCAAACGGGTGAAGCCGCGTGGAAACGTAAATTCAACTACACCACAATCGTTAATTACCTTTTAAATTAAACGTGAGTGCTCATGAGTTAATCGCATTAACCATCTCATGAAAAGCGCAGCTAAAGCGTTTAGGAACGCTAAGTTAATGGGGCTTTTGAACGGGCCAACTACGGTCACTACTACACTACAGGCAACCATGACGTCCTTCTATGACACCCTACGCTAGAGCAAGATGTTAATAATGGCTGGACTCAAATTGCAGCAAAACATGGCCCGTTTGTCGATGCGGATTGGGCATTGGTAGTTGGTACTGCTGCCCACCACTGAGCCGGCAGTCCTGGAATCGAATCCCGGCGAGAACAAATATTTTATTTATTTATTTATTTAAACTTTATTGCACAAAATACATAAGTAAAAGTACAAATGGCGGACTTAATGCATTTAGGCATTCTCTACCAGTCAACCACTGGGTATATATAATTAATTAATTACCATAAACTTAAACGAATACTTTATATGATATACTTACATACATATATTATGTACCAAAAGTAAAATATTTCGAAGAGAGTAAGGAAGAGAGACTGTCCAAAAGATGCTTGCGCAACATGCGCTTGAAGGAGACCTTGCTCTGAGCTTGCCTGATGTTGAGTGGGAGAGCGTTCCTGAGGTGTATTGCCTGAACCGTGAAAGAATTGGACATGAAACCGGAGCGGTGAAGGGGGACTACTAGCTTAAGTCTACGAGAAGTACGGAGAGTGCATCCAGGGCGAGCAGTTACAAATTGAAACTTGGATTTGAGATAATCGGGAGTGGTTGGATCAAATAAGATCGAAAAGAGAGTGCAGAGAATTCTTTGAGATCTACGTTCACGTACAGGAAGCCAGTTAGGAATATTTGTGTGACGCACTCGAATATTTATTATTAGATCATGGATGTTGCTTAAATATGTATACATATTTTTAAATGTAATGTAATAATGTATATCGTCGTCTAGTACCCAGAGCACGAGTACATAGAGAGTATTTTGTATGCGTGCAGTATACCGGCTGTCGAAACTAAAAAAAGCCGGTCAAGTGCGAGTTGGACTCGCGAACCGAGGGTTCCTGCGAAGTGAAAATTCGGCGGACACAGACATACGAGAAATAAACCACATTCGTATAGTAACCTTACAGCTTTATTGTTTAAGCTTAGTATTATAATAATTATGTACAATTATTATCATCTGAGAACGAATACACAAAATGTTGTTCTTGTGTTGACTAATAAGGATAGTTTCTTCCTGTGTTCACTCGGAAGATGCCAAACCTGCAAAAAAACGTAAATATAATGATAATTATATTAAAGGATTTTATAATTTAACGGTATAACTTCATAAGCGAACAAATGAAAATACTCACTGTTGCTTATTGATATCAGCATTGCCCATCGGGTAGAGGTCGCCAGTGCACCTATCCCTGGAAGCGTCTCTTTGGGTCTCGCATCGGTTGGCGAGAAGATGGTCGTGCTTGACAGTGGAAGCCATGTATTCCCACGCTCTGGAGTGAGAGCAGGTGTTCAACCAACAGCCAGGCATGCCTGAACCGCCGTTGGGGTAGTGGTCGGAGTGGCCGCAGGGATCAGAGTAACCGTAGAGGCCGGTGTTAGTGTGGATGATCTCGACGTAACGACCGTCAGTGGAGACGATGCGGTTACTATCGCTGCCCCATAGAGGACCCGCGGGGTCGAGAGCTAATAAAAAAATATTAGGGTTAAATATGACTTATCTAAACTGTAGTGTAAATACCAGGGGGCCTATGATGGTTGCGTTTAATACGTGATAAATAAGTGACAAAGCATCTGTCTCGCATTTTTTTATCGCGTGATAAAAGCAACCCTCGTTTTGACATGATGCGAGTGTGAATGACAGATGCTTTGTCACTTTTTTATCACGGGATAAACGCAACCATCATAGATCGCCGGGCAGGCAGTGTGGAAAAGATTATTGAATCAATAAACGAATTATATTATATTAAGAGAACAAAACAAAAACATTTTTTAAATAACGGTAGACAATAGGCAGTCTTATCTCAAAAAGCGATTTCTTCCTCACAACCTTTGGGTAGTGAAGTTGATGAAAAATTTAACTAAATATAGAGTAAGTGATGCAGAAAGCGAAGGGAACACATAATAAGATACCAGCAGAAAGCAAAATTACCTGTGATTCTCTTGACTTGTCCCTGCAGTTCCCTGCCCGCGTTTCCCACCAGGTGCCCGCCAAGACTGAAGCCAACCAGATGGACTCGGTCTAATGAGAGTCCCACGCTCTGGCTGAGCCAAGCCACGAACTGGCCGAGACCACGGCCGACCGCGGCGGCTCCACCCTTGGCTGTGGTGTAGCCGCGGTTGGCGAGACGGCTCCAATCCACAACGATTACGTTGACGTCACCGTTTTGAAGAAAAGCTGAAAAAAAGTTAAATAAGTAAATATCAAGGGACCATCTTACACAAATCGACCTAGACCCAAACTAAGCAATGCTTGTCCATGACCCAGGAACAAATTTTCGAGTTCAGACAAATATTTTGCCCTTGCCGGGATTCGAACCCAGGATACATTCTAAAAGTTTACCAATCCTTTAATTTACCTTGCCATCGCCGTTCCAACTATGAGCGAGGAAGGCGGTGTCCTTCCTCATATTGAAATTAGTGTTGAGCACGTTGTTCACATTACCTATCCATGTCACTCGACATACTCTGGGGTTCGCACTTTTAGGATAGAAAAGTGATTAGTTTACCTTCAGTAAGAGCCCTGTTCATGTTGTTGTTGCCATCGCCGTTCCAACCATGAGCGAGGAAAACGGTGTCCTTCCTCACATCGAAATTAGTCTCAAGCACGCTGTTCACGTTGCCTATCGATATCACTTGAGCCACGGTGGGGTTTGCCCTGCGATAGGGATATAGAAGTGATTAGTAAGGAAGGAATCAATTATGCGTCCTTGTAATCAGGGTAGTACACTAAGCTATGTAAACGTGTAAAAATATTACGCTTTTTAAATTCAAAAGTCAATCCATACTAATATTATAAATGCGAAAGTGTGTCTGTCTGTCTGTCTGTCTGTCTGTCTGTTACCTCTTCACGCTTAAACCGCTGAACCGATTTAGATGAAACTTGGTATATAGATAGTTTCAGTCCCGGGGAAGGATATAGGATACTTTTCATCCCGAATAAATGTAGTGTTCCCGTGGGATGAGCGGGTAACACCGCGGGGCCCAGCTAGTTTAGTATATTTTTAATTGATTTATGCTATATATAATTACATAGATAATCCAAAAAAAACGTTTGTATCAAATCACGTATGATTTGGACAATCGGTAGCTGTTATCTAATCAAAATGCCTCGCAGGACAAAGTTATTAATGTAGTCAGAGATTTAATCTGGCTACATAGTAACGGCCACGTGTATGATTTCACAGATTCAATATGAAACAATTAATACGTATAATATCGAATGATCATTATTTTACAAGTACATTGACTGAAATTTTAGCAGTTGGCAGTTTTTAATCCGTTTTCAAGACTATTCGGTACCTAGTTATAGGTGTACTATTAGGTAAGTACCCATTTCCACCATGAGTTAGCGTGACGGTAGTCGCTACCTATAACCCCTCCCTCCCTCCACGCCCAGACATCCTCTACCACGGTGTAGCAATAAAAGTAAAAATGGTCGTTACGGGAACAAAAAAGGGTCGTTATTAGAAATTGAGTTTCATGGTAGGAGGAGTCATTGGTCGCTATTGCCAAGCTACGTGGCGTCGAGTATAGCGACAGCGTAAACGATTTGTATAGAGAATAGTACTTGGTATGAAATGAAATGAAATAATTTATTCAGTAAGAAGACCACAAAGGCACCTTTACAACTCAGATTGTGAATCTACCGGCATTTTCCAAGAGGAGACTGCTGTTAAAAAGAAATCCGAAAGAAATTCAACAGTAAGTCATTTTTTCGTAAATAATACTTAAAACAATAATTTATATTTATGGTATAACTAAATACATTGGTATACGTAAAGGAGAATATATATATAGTCCTCCTTGTCGTATCCGACAACGGCGACTCTTACACTCTCCTTTCATGTGCGCGGATGTGACTTGCAAAGCCAAACTTGGTCTTGAATGTCCGGTCACACTGTGCGCAATAAAGTTGCCCTTGTGTGTCAAAAGTGTAAGCGTAGGCAGGTTTGGGTCGAGTCTTCCGTAAGCGGCGCTTTTGGTCCAGATGCTCGAGTCGATCGGGCACGTAAAGGAGAATACTATGATGTGGAACTACAATTCTCCATACAAATCATTTACGCAGTCGGTAGAGATTACATTACAGTCACTGTAAACTTATGGTAACAGTACTGAATTCAACATATTGTCCAAAATATCACTGCAACTTGCCATACATGTTACTGCTCATCGGAGTCGTCACCTGCGTTGCTCGCACGTAATATTAAAAGGAAAGAGAAGGTGCGTTCGATTCGCCACCGCCGCCGACTGATCAGCGCTTCTGATAATGAATCGGGAACCGATTCGAAACATGTCGAGCGATAAATCGATAATAGACTTACTGTATATTATTTTATAATTTCACAGACAAAATCACAACAACGCACTTTTTAAACCTGTACTAACTACTGAACTTTAATATTCATAAGACATCTCTCTACTCAACTCAAATGAATTTCAAAAAGAGAACATCAGCCTATTTCATAAAAAGCAAAACACGCTACTGTTCCCTGATTGGTTGAAATTACTTGTCAAATAAATTAACAAAACCCGAGACACCCGCCATGACCACAGCGATCATGTTTTTTTTTTGTACTCGGCATCGGCAAGCCTCGTGGCCTAAACGCGGTACTCGACTTTAAGAACCTTAATTGTGCAACGATTGCATAAAATACTATTATATATCTGAGACTCACTGGAGTTTTCTTATATTACCTCGTGAACAGCCAATAAGCGTTGTTATTGGGGTCCCGCGTGTAAGATGCGATAAACGCCTCGTCGACAGACTCCAGCGTATCTACCAGATGCAGCACGCTGTCACCATCGCCGGGGAAAAGGAAGTATCTGTCTCCATCCTGGTAACCCTCAGAGGGGTCTTTGATGACGCTCGCAGACACAGCTGGAAACGGTTTTTTTGTTAAATATAAAATAAAATGTTTCTTAGGACATCGGCGTGAAGTTAGCAGCCTTAAATTGGCAGCCCAAAATAACCCGACCAAATAAAGAAGTCTAATTCGAAATCACTAGAATAATGCAAAAATGTAAAAAACCGGCCAAGTGCGAGTCGGACTCGCGCACCGAGGGTTCCGTACAAACACTTTCCATCCCTAAGTGGTTAAGTTAAGTTTGCACCTGGTATGTATAGCGCCCCATATAAATTAGGTGCAAAGTTAGGTATTAAAAAAAAAATTTTGGTTTTCGTAATTATTCCTTTATCTATGCTATGAGACGTTGCTTCGTACCAAATTTCAAGATTCTGAGTTCACGGGAAGCACCCTGTAGGTTTTAATTCCCTTGCAAGTGTCGAAAATTTGCGGCATAAACGGCTGTATCTTTTGATTGCGTTGGCTTAGAAGTTTGATTTTTTCACAGCTTCAAGGGACAGTAGACCTGAGTAATTGATATAAATTTCAGCTTCATACCTCCACACGTTCCTGAGAAAAAGGGTCTTGACAGACGGACGGACGGACAGACGGACAACAAAGTGATCCTATAAGGGTTCCGTTTTTTCCTTTTGAGGTACGGAACCCTAAAAATGACAAATTCAAAGTGTTTCGTATTGCTTTTTACTTCCTCTCTCTCCAATGTGTATACAAGAAAGCGAAAAAAATAAAATTTCATTATTATTCAAATCTTTATCATTGGTCAGCTAACTTACCACCAACTTTTTGGTCAGTTTTAGTGTTGCACCTTGTTTAGTGTTGCAAATTATTTCTTTTTTTTTATTTTGGTAATTTAATTGGGGAGACATTATGTATGTACTTGTTTGAAAACTTAAGAATGTATAGTTAATCCATAACACTCCTAAATTATTCCCTAAATAAGTAACTATATAAATTTTTGTATAGTGGCCTTAAATAATTATGTCGAAAAACTGAAATAATTTTCTTTACTTTAGGAGTGTAAGGTAAATGTTTACACATGTAACTATTACATATTTGGATAAGGTATATTAAGTATTTGTTTGTTCCAAAGACAACACGTGTAATCACAATATAAATACCTGCTATAGCGACGGATATCAGGACAAGCCACTTCATTTTCACGACTGCCGACAAGAACTATGATTTGTCTATTGCAAACGCATTGTTTTATTGGGACAGTAGGTGGCTAATTAGATTATCTTGTGAGTAATCCCGATATGAGTCGAAGTCATTAGACGTATGTTTTTATTGTTCGAAATGAAGAGGCACTACAGGGCTAGAGCCAAGACCGGCAAATTTTCCTTTGTCTCGAAAGGATTGTTCCTGAAACCGAAACGTAGTTCACAAGTGTATATTTTCAAAAGATCGTTTTAATTGGTGAGATGGTGAGGAAAATTTTAATTTTTCAAATATCTTTACCAATCCTATTGTAATAAGTATTTATAAATAGGTATGTATTATGCTTGTGTGTATTATTATCAGGCACTTGTCAATTTTTTGTCCTTTTTGCACTGCCTAATACCACTATTTATAAAGTTTTTATTATCTGCACTACTTAAGGTTGTCTGCTGGAAGAGATCGCGATTTAGCGATAAGAGCGCATGTTGTTGGCGTCTTATTGTAATTTCTTAAATTATATTTTTCCCGTTTGTTTTTGTGAGGTATGCTATTGCATACTCTACTCTTTATTAAGAGTAGGTACTTTTATTGCATTGTATTGTAAATATCTTATCGTATCGTATCGTAACCTGTCGTGTTGTGTCGTATCATATCTATCGTATTGTATCGTATCGTATCGTATTGTATTGTATTGTAAGGCAATTAAAAATATATAAATATATTCGGTAACGGTCAGTTGGAAAATTCTCTACACCGGTCTTGAAAAATTAAAGAAATGAATCAGTAAAAAGGCTTCCTTTGTACATTGATAGTTTTCTAAAAACTTGGACGTTTGCAATTGAACATATTTAGTTATTGTAGATTATCAGGGTTTTTACGATATTGTTTGGAAGATAAAAGGCATAGGTACATATACTCGTACGTAACAAACATATTATCATGTAAATGGGACTGAAAATTGTTAAATCAGTGGCGTAAATAGTAGATCATAACAAACAATACAAATAATAAGTTCGAGCCTAACTAGTAAAAAAAAACACCGGCCAAGTAGGAGTCGGACTCGCGCACGAAGGGTTCCGTACCAATATTGAACAAAAACACGTTCTTTGTATGGGGTCCTCCTTTAATTTTTACTTATTTTTTATTTTTATTATTTGTTGTTACAGCCGTAACAAAAATATATGAAAATTTCAACTGTCTACCTATAACTGTTCATGAAAAAATGCCCGTTGAACGGAATATCATGCAAAAAGCCCTATTTTTGTATGGGAGCCCCCCTTAATTATTATTGTTTTATCATGAATAGTATTTGTTGCTATAGCGGCAACAGAAATACATCATCTGTGAAAATTTCAACTGTATATAGCTAGCTATCACCGTTCTTGAGATACAGCCTGGTGACAGACGGACGGACCAACGGACGGACAGCGAAGTCTCAGTAACAGGGTCCCGTTTTTACCCTTTGGGTACGGAACCCTAAAAGGGTTGTTATTTCTTGTGGACCGTACACACGGAGAGGTCGGAGAGACAATGATTCATACTTATGGCAACACGACTTAAAAAATACTTAACAGTCGCGGGGT
Source organism: Apotomis capreana (assembly GCA_947623375.1). Classification (NCBI taxonomy): domain Eukaryota; kingdom Metazoa; phylum Arthropoda; class Insecta; order Lepidoptera; family Tortricidae; genus Apotomis; species Apotomis capreana. The sequence goes on from OX392501.1 coordinate 22,586,162, forward strand.
AGACAAATTTGGAAATGCATTCCAGTAGTAGGTACACCTCGAAAACAAATTCGAGACAACAGAATAGTACATACCTAGGGCGGTGGATTCATGAATGTCCCAGATCGCAGGTTAATCTGGCAGGTGATGATGGCAGGCTTTGCGAATTATGGTCCGTGGTTTGTCTAAAGTTTTGCGTCTTGCCTTGGCCAGGGAGTGAGTGCTCTCCGCGTAGCGGGCAGAAAATCCCACTTAGGGCCTAGGTGACGTAAAGTAAATAAATTACTACTTACGATGAAAATGTAAATGCATTCTTATCGCTAGAATGGTTGATTCCAGTCCAACCCTAAACTGCTTAACTCTACAGTTATGAAATGATATATTACGTATATTTACGTACCTTACGTACCTATAGCACAGGGAAAATAGCATATTTTGGAGGCAAAATTATTATGTACATCAAGGAAACTTTGTTTATAACTTTATCTTGGCACTTGAAATAAGAATCTGTCGAGTACTGCCAAAACTTTGGGGCAATACGTAATTTTTTTTAAAGATGAACATTTCCCGTACTATAGGCCAGTGAAGTGTTAATATTGCATGTATTTTTTTGCGCTGATTTGAATGAGACCATGCAAATACTTATAGGGTCAATATTTGGCGATCAATGTTTTAAATTACATGAGGTGATTTTATTTTATTTATTTATTTATTATTATTCAAATAAATTACACAGAATTACAGTAAAAACCAAGGCACTGTGAACTACAATAATACTTATTTTAAACAAACACTTAAAACTAGTAAGACTTAGGTGATATAATGATAGAGCCGTACCTATCGTGGTCATAGGAACTCTGTAATAAAAGTTTGGGCGCTTTAGAATCGTTTTGGTGAGTAGTTGATGGATGTTCAATGAAAAACGCAGTCAGCAAAAAATCTTGTCTAATTTTTTTACAGAAACTTATGTTTTATTTGACCTTATGGTTGACTAGTAGGTTGATAATTTTATAGTGTGCAATAAAGTTTAAATAAGTAATAGTAATTAGTAGTATTCGTGAAAATCACAGATAATCTTTTGCTTATCTGTACGAGTTAATACTATTGGCGACATCGAAATTAATCACACACGTCATTGATCGCACGATGGAAATAATCACGTGAAGACAAGGGGTGCGTCTCATATCTTAGAAAGACCGAACATACGTTTGGTAACAATTTTCAAATTGTATAACAATGTTTCTTAGAATGCTTCTTTTATATATTTTTATTTCATAGATGCACAATTTGTAGAAAGTCATTACTAATAACTAGGCATCGGATAATGGGATGCTTTTATACCTAAACTTTGGCGGCGGCTTTGTTCAGTTGTAGGTATAGGCGGCTTTGTTTGAGGTATGAGTGAGAGTGAGCAATAGGATTTTGTCAACTTTAGGTAAATATCCACCTGAATATCCGATCCCTACTAATAACAATCATTTGATAATCATTTGATCTAGGGCTCTCGTTGGTTAGGATGCGTGCCGACACAGAGCACCCTAGAGTATTTTTTAAAGCCGGTGCTTTGTCACGCAAGCGCGGAAGGGCTGCCCTCGGCGGAGGAAGTAGTTGCGATAGTAATACTTACTACTTACGTAACTTTCTATTAAGATTATATTATTATTCTATTTGTTTATTCTATTAAATTTTCATTACACTAAGTGTTCAGTATACGAAACAAGCAATAACTATTTGCAGTGTTGTTATAAGAAATGGAAATATATGTGAACTGATTTTCTACGAAATGATTATTCTATCAGTTGGTCGATTCTATGCATTAAAATTATATCGTATGTTGTTTGTTAGACACTGTGTTTGTTAGACACACCATTTGTTTTTCTAAGAACTATTACACGCACACACCCATATTGGTTATATTATATAGGTAGTAATCGTATAATGTTTTGTTCATAAAATCGTATATGTTGTTTACTACTAGATCGAGTAGCTTATCTACTGGAATTTTGAGCAAGAAAACAATTCAGTAGAAAGTTTTAACAGTTTTAATTTAAAGCTTATCTTTATTTACATCAAGTTTCATAACTATTTGACATATTTTATGTACTGAAAATCACATTTATCTCTTGTTTAATTCCACGTCTGCGTTGCTTATTTTAATCTGAAAACAGAAAGAAACCCGTTCAAAATTTAATAGAGTCGATAAGTAATACAACATTATAATGTCATATGTTGGAAAAATAAAATCAAGCATATTTGGATTTTTACTCAGAATAGGTGTACCTATAAGATAAGATTGTATTATATAATAAAATTGTGGATGATGTCCTGTGCCACACAAAATCAAAGACAAACATCTAATCACTTTCAATGGAAGTAATTAAACATAACTAAATTTAATATGTATATAATATATGTTAAATAACCCAATAATCAATTAATCGCCAATTGACATGCTTTTCAATCACTGTAGATAATTGTGTTAATCTATTTACCGTTGAATTGATCTTATTTGCAGAGGCATTACATTTAAGTGGCGTTTAACTACCCACTAGTATGTCCAACATAACAACATGACGTGTTAGTGTTTCCAACAGTACCGTTACCATGAGTTAACGTGACTGTACTTTCTATAGCGACAGCGTTAACGATTTGTTCGGACAATAGTCGTCAGACAGCGTCCCTAAGGAACTACAATTCTTTATACTAATCGTTTAGGTACGCAGTCGCTTGCGAGTACGGTCACTATAAACTCATCTTAGGGTACCGATCAATCAAAACATAACCGTCTGTATACCTAATCTCACTTAAGTATATAAGAGTGGTGTCAAACTTTTTACGCAGTAATTATATACTGCGCAAAGACTTTGACACCTCTTTACGTGAGGTTAGATACATAATATAATAATACCGTATAATTGTGACCGCCGTTAGTTTATAAACTAATTAGTAAGATTGTAATAAACTGACGGATAGGTTAGGTAAGTTATTAATAAACTGGCGGTGTTCAAAATTTTAATATACAACACAACACATAAGTGACATATGAACACAGACACCACGTGTTTCATTTATACTAATGATAAAATATTAGGCACACAAAATTATCTAAGAGCTAACAAACAATTAATTGCGCATTTAAAAAGATTGTAAGCCAAATCTCGTTGAATGACTTAAGCTGATATGGATGAACAAACAAAGGTATTTAGACACGTTTTCTATTCCTTCAAATTTTTTAAAATTCTTGGCCTGCTATTTTTCTAACTGTACTAATAGTTCCTATGTTTATCGTTTACATTGGTATACATACCTGGTATTTACGTGCAATCCATTTTCGTAATACAGGAGCGTAGAGTCGCAGCTCGTTGAAGCTTTTCTCCTTTTCTTTCTGTGGCCAGAGGTTAATGAGGCAAGAGACGACAATCGTCACGGTGCATCCGAACGCGGTGTACCAAAAGTAAGATATTCGGTACAAGTATGGCACCTCACTGAAAAATAAATAGGGTTACAACAGATAGAGTATACTTCATATGATAGCCAGACGATGACAAAGGAGACAGCGCCATACATGCCACTGATAAATTACAACGAGTTTTCTCCATTTTCCGAATGTTACCTTTAGGTACTTAGACCTATAGGTACTTATATCCTTATATGACTATGCAATTATCCATACAGTTGCACAGTCATATCAGGATACAAGTACATTGACTCGAGTTTGAGAATGCGCTCGTAAATATCATAAGTAAATTGTTAAGGAAATACGATTTGTCGCAATTCTTCTTACTAAGCTATAAACTTTAATCCCTTGACATGAAAACTGTAATTGTTTATTTTTTTTCTAGGTATTTATTTTAATTTCAGTTGTCCCAATAATAAATACTACTACTACTACATACTTGTCCACCAATTCCTGGATAACTTTGTCCGGGAAAGTGTAAGTGCAGTTGTGCACGAATCTCGGCTTTTCGTCGAACCTCAGAGACCCGTTGGCCTGCGCGAGCTGTGCTTGCGCCGCCAGCCACCACGACGTCAGCAAACCGATCACACCCCCACTCAAGGCACTCTGGGGAATATAGCCACACATGTACGAGTATTAAGAGGGAACTGAAACTTCGCACTTACAAGAAACTTTACGGAGATTTTAGTATGTTTAACTGTCGAACTGATCATGAAACATGGCAAAGGTCGTAATTTACATATGTTGCTATGTATATGTATATATAAAATAGCTAACGTTAGTGAAGCTACAAATTTTTATGCTAGCCATCTAGTTAGGTACAAGCTGGCTGGTGAAAAAGATTTCTCATATGACATTCTTGGGGAAGTACTGTACCCAGTTGAGCTAGAAACTTGTTTTTAAAATAATTAACCAAGCCATTGTGTCCCATATTCATTGAGATCACTCGTTCTTGATAACTGTACTTACTGCTGAATTAATAAACGGTAGAAAGAGACCCATGAGGAATACACCAGTCAAAGGACCCATGGACGCTGAAGATAGGCTCATTGACAACTGCAGGACTGACCCCAGCTTTTCCACGATGAACACAAGTCCTAAAGAAATAGAGGCATGGTTTATTAAATAATAACACCATTGGATTCATTACGTGGAAATTATGTGCAGTGCACAAACAAGTGTACATAAAAACATCCGTCGGTAATGGGCATATTACGTTTGTCCGCCTTTTGCCAGGGTCCGCTTTCCTACTCGTTTTTTCAATAATAGTTTATCACTTACTACTTACTCATTTATTAGGACAAAAAAATATCCAAATACGAACCTACACATACGCATCCAATAACAACAACCACAGCGCGCATTAATATTTGCGTCTCCTTGTGCGAGAGCTCTCTAAAGAATGGCTTCCAAAAGTCCTCAAGTACTACAGCGGACATAGAATTAAGTCCAGTTGAGAGAGAACTGAAACAAATAAAAAATAAAGCATGTATTTTTTTAAACAAAATATACAAAGATCAACGCCTAAAGGAAAATATAATGCGTAACCTGGCGAAAGAGACCGAGTCCCGAATTAAAACGAGGTACACATGTAAAAGATGAGCCACACACTCATCTACCGTTGACAAGTAACAATTCCATATCTGGATTAGGTCGAAGATCATCGGATTTTAGAATTAAGGTACTCCATCCTTAACGCTAATCTTTCTAACCCTAGCTTTTCATACTAAGGCGGTTGTCACACTGCTTCGCATATCGGAGCGGCGTCCAGTGCTGCGGTTTTTAACTTTGTACTGTAGAATCTTGATTTGTATACAGAAACTAAAAATCCGCAGCACCGCTCGTTCGTCCGGATTCCGTCGCAGTGTGACAACCGCCTAATTTATTAATTATAGATAACATGGTAATTTTTTGGGAGCTGTTTACGATTAGAGCAAAAAGAAATTTCACTGACCTGAGCGCTGCACTGAAAACTCCAGCCACAAAGATACCCGGCAACCCGTTCCATTCTCCAAGCACATCCATTACCAGTAGCGGCAGGATCTGGTCCTTAGCCAAAGCCAGCTTGGAATCCAAGGGATCACAGTCATAATATCTGGCGTATGCCACCATTCCGCTGAAGGCACAAATCAACACAATCAGTGCTATCCCGCCCAAGAATCCCCATACTGCCCTGAAAAGGTCGAATATCTTGAACATAACCAAACCTCAGTGACTATTGTGAAATTTGCAGAAAACTAAACTGGTTATTTGAGCGTTTTAACCGTCTCATTAACCTGTCTCCAATATTTACGAACTCAGTATGGATTGTGGCGCCATTTTCGGTTGTTGCGCAAAATTACGTTGATTTTAAGAATTTTATGAATTTTCCGTTAGTATTACGAGCAGAACACCATGATGTAAAATACGCTCAAATAATCACCCTGATAACCTGTTTTTTGTCAAATACCTTTGAATACGTATGTAAGTTATTATCCAACCTTGAGCGCGTTTATATGGTCGCGTAAGTCGCGTGTTTATCACGTGACAAATGATAAATGATAATTCTTACACTCGCAGACTTGTAAGAAAGTGACATTTTATCTAAGTGCTCTAAAGACGACAATCCTAAGCCCAATGTCAGATTATTTAAGTACAAAATATTCACAATAACATACCTTTTTGATGATTTCAAATTAGGTAGAGAGAGAAATCTTTGCATCATGGATTGATTGACTGCTATATTACCAATCCAATAAAACATTGATCCAATTGAGACAGACCAAATCGAATGCCGGTCTGTTAGATCAAGGTGAAATCTGTAACAAAGAAGAATACTTATCATCTATACTATTATATAAATTGTCTCGAGGTTTTTAAGGTATTTTTATATATATAATTGCATTGAAAATCAGTTTTCAATTTAGAGGGGTCACTATATCAAGAAAAGGCTTAAAAGCGCGATACAGCATTTGTATGGGAGCATCACTGCGCCACCAACCGTATAAGTAGCACCATTTGTTAATAAAATTTTATTTGTCACACATCACATCACCTGTGCTAACTCGGGGCACGAGGGGATTTGATATCGATAAAAAGATGTCGATGTATAAATATATTAATACAAGTGATCATTGAATATTCTCGATTACTATAAAAAGTTCGTTCAAAATAATTAAATATAGTAATACTTACGAAGGCATTTCTATTCTCCCAGTATTCCAGTTTCTTTGCCAGACTTCGCCAAGTCCGCCAACAATTATAGTTCCTTTGATGAGCACCAAAAACATAGCGCCAGTCATCACTATGGTTTGTATGACATCCGTCCAGACTACAGCCTTTAAACCACCCTGGAATTTATTAACAAGGATAAGCATAAGCATAGTTGGACGGAAAAAAAGTAAACGAAAATTAACTTTGTTGAACATGATTGAAAATAGGAGAGAGGTCATTGTATAGGTATCACGAATCACGATAACTACATTAAGGTGATAATAGAAGGATAAGTATATAACTAAACATTTAAAAAGGAAGACCATGAAGGTCATAGTTATATGGAGCAAAAAAATCTTCATTCTTCATCATATATGTATAAATAGAGAAGTAAATGAAAAAGAGGAAATTAGAGCTGGAAATTACTCCACCGACAAGATCCCAGCTCTTATTTAAATATATGATGATAATGAAGCATAAGCACTTTATACCTATGCAATTATGCAAGGGCAAGTTGTGCATGTATCTCGTCTACATATTCTATCGCAGGGGTAGTTATTTAGCAGTAATGTACTATTGATTTTGGAGAAGTCATAAGAACAGAAACGGATAATTAAAGTGTATACATATACATAGACAATTAGAGACACTTATTTTTCTTAGTAGAATCGGTCGTATTCTTGATTCTGAAAATAAAGGCGAATATTTAGATTTTTCTTAAATCCCTATAAAAAATATCATACCAGTGATGTGTAGAATATGCAAACAAAGCACACGATGGGTGTTACAATATGTATGTTGACACCGGTTACTAAAAAAAAAAGGTAAATTTACATTAGTTGATAATCATTTTTAAAACCTAGGACGTTGTTTTATTTGATACCTTAAAATTCAGAGTAGATTAACAAATGCATTTAGAATACATGTAGATAAAAAATACTCACCTTGGTTAAACGCTAAAGCTGGCACATATATTACAATTGGTAACCAGGCCATCTGAAAAAAATAACAATCATTTTTGTCCTGAATCATAAAATATTGAAACAAAGCTTGTATGTGAAACAACACACCTGTACAAAGTAGAACTAGGAAAAAACTCACCAAATATACACTAAAGATGATAGAACCGAACAATCTCAGTCGCTTGTCGTAGCGGAGTTCTAAGTACTGAAATAAAACAAGCCAATATTTACTCTTTCACGGACATAAGACCATTTTGAGAAGTGTAATACGGCACAGATATTTTCCTGCCGTGATGAAAAGGTGCCTATTTTCTTAAATTTAAAATCACAACGTCCCTCGACCCTCCGTGAACGTGTTAAGATATACATTTAATGTATTGTATTTCTTTGAACGTAAAATTCGTATCCAATCCAAAGCAACAAGAAATACCCACCTCGTAAGCCGACGTAAGTTGCAACTCGTGTAGAACCGGCATGAAAGTGAATGAGATGACGATCGACATCAGACAAGCCCCAGTCAGGAAGAAGACGTAAGCTGTCCCGTATAGATAGAGCTCCGTGGGTGTGCCCAGTAACGATATGCCTGAAATGAAACTGCAGGAAATCTTTGTATAATGATCGTAGAAATCATATTCTTTTCTCGAAATGAATTTCGAGATAGCGAGAAACCAATTTCGAAAAAAAAAATCTTTTTTAAGAACTCTTATCGAACTTTGGTTTCGTTAGCGGCCGAAGGGGAATCTTTTATTTTTATGTTTGTTTTGTTGCAGGCACATTCAAGAGCAAAAAATCACTTCATGAGGTTTACTTATTATATACCTAGTTTTGTTTCTATAGTATATTTAAAAAATCTGTTACTTAAGAATGGGGGTGTTGCCGTGGCCTTTTTGAAAAAAAGTGTGTGAACTCCTGCAAGTGATACAGCGAAACTTTGGTGCCGGTGACGTCATTATGACGCAAAGTCGCATATAGGATTGTCAATGCATTTTTTTGTGTTAAAGTCGGTAAAGAGGGTTACGATATTTTTCTCCTCCGCAAACGACATGTAGGTACTCGCGTATAACAATATTGAAGCAGATTTTACTGGATATCTACAGCGGCCAGTGGTTAACTACGGTTACATTGTACTACAAATGTCGAAAATCGTAACGTAACACTGTGTTGCTGGTGGAGAGCTATCGCTATATTTTATACCTATTAAGTAAGACAAGATGTAACTAAATTATATGATGCGACCTCTCACAGCGTCCTCCTCTGACTTCTGTAACACAGGCTTTCACCTAGCTCAGAAGTCAGAGACTTCTTCTGATTATTGTACCCTTTTCTCCATAAATTTATCTTTATCTCTAAATACTTGACAGGGAAATGAAAGGTCAAAATTGGCAGTAACAGGGCTTATAGAAATGGGCCACCGATATTCAGTCTGTGAGGAAACGGTTCTTTCCTTCCAGTAAATCAGCCAATTTTCAACACTGAGAGCCGTTTTCCAGTTAATATGGGAAATTGTATTTAACTGTAGGTACCTACTTAATCACTACCTCGGGGTTTTCCTAGGCCGACAGTAGGCGTCAAATCAGTCGTGCACCGAAGACCACGGGGTTAACCCCGGGCTAGTAAAATGTTTAAAGAAAGGCAAACATTATTCATACCTTGCAACCAACGAAAATGTCACTGGAACTATTCCCATATCTCTTCCACCCATCAAATAGTCTTGCACAGACTGTTGTTTCTTCACACATCCAAAATACAATCCGATACCGGAACAAACTCCTAACATTAGAACAAATACGGAATAGTCAGCTGCCGTAAAATGCTGAAATGACTTTCTAACCACTGCCACATCTATCGGATCACTATCCATTTTGATCCCTTTTAAAATATTATTTTGTCTTGTTTTAATACTCTTTTGTTTATTTTGTTACTTCAGTTATTTTTGTACTTTTTAAACTTGTTTTTTCTTGGTAGCTTCACCAAGTTATCTGTTCCACTGTTGTTCACTAGGAGACTACGGCGTATGAATGAATGTTTAAATGTCTTATAACAGCAATCTTTCAATTGCTACCCGCGATTTTTGTGCACTACTCGGATGGACTATTTTAAACGACAAATAACTGATTTCCTGTCTGAAAATAGATCATAAGCAGTGCTGACCCTAGCGTGGGCAGCAAATAGTAGACTGGAATAGTGTCTTGCGAGAACAGACGAGTATTTAATATGAGATCGACTTCCTTTTCATTTAATGTTTCCTGCAGCAACTAGATGATGTAGGTACTTAAAATAGCCTCCCTCTTTTCATTACTTATGAAGAAAAGTAAACAGTCACCATAAGAAGATGTGTATTACCTACAATCTACATAGTACACATTATCATTAAGTTCGTCTTAAGTAAGATATGCTTTGTCATTAATCGCCGACTAAAAGAGGGATAAGCATTAAGCATGTATGTATGTACTATGTATAAATGTTTGTATGTAAACACTGTATTGTACCCAAAACAGGTTATTAATGATAACAAATATTCCATGTACAGAGGCGGCTTACCCCTATTAGGGATCTCTTCCAGATAACCTCTAAGCAACTGCTTAGAGGTTATCTGGAAGAGCCCCTTCGATACTCCACTCAACTGAGTGGAGTATCGAAGGAGATAGGCAAATTATTGCGTACAAACGAGATGTAAGTACTATAAGTTTTTGAGTATCTCCTACATAATTAATTAATTACGTACATACAACAACAGGATAACAGCTGAACTGATTTTAATTTAGTTTTTTTCTATCTGAAAGGTGACTGGACTGAGTGTCCCTAATCTGTTCAGATTTCAGCAGCAGCTGATCCAATAACTTGATAAAGTGGTTAAAATTCTCCACCTTCCGCTTTTATTCTGTTAAATAGGATTGCATTTGTAGCCAGGCGTAGCGGTGCGTACGCACAGTTAGTCGCGTCGCCATGTTCAACGCGCCGTATTTTACACAAACAACGAATAAATACCTATTACCGAGCAGCGCTTTTTGCAAAGATTAAATGAGAAAACCTTCTGTAGTTTTATATTCTGTGCTATGGATCGCTGAACGTCAAATTCATTAAATAGTACAGTCAAGTCCAAAATTATACAGTAAATGAAATAGTAGGTACCAAAACTTTTTATCGTTATTATAAGAGCGATGTGATATTTTTGAGAAAGATGACTCCAGCCAAATTACAAAAAAAAAAACTTGACTGTACTAAAATTATCGTTCTTCATATAGGTATCTAGTGTATCTACTCATAATAACGTAGCAGCTGCTTACTTGCTGAGGCGTAATAAATGTGACAGTAAAACAAAAAATATAGAAATAATTTATTTTATCGAAATCGTAGCTTACAACTTTAATACCACACAATAAATTACGGCTATGACTTTACACCCTGTCTCAGCTCACTTCTTCGCACTCTGAAATCGGCTTCATGTTGATTGCTGGCGTATTCACCTGGCTGGCTTCCTGAAAATAAATGAAAAGTCAAAATATACTTCTACTTGTACCTTATCCTACATCTTTAGCACAACTGTGACATGCGAGTCTTTCTCGCGCGAGATACACTAGGTACCTATCCTTTTCTATGCTATACTGTGCGGGAGTGACGGGTGACGCTATGTCGTGCGACAAGAGTCGCGAATCGTAGTTGTGCTAGACGAGATGGGGCCATATGATGGTAGCTTTAATCTCGCGATAAATAAGTGACAAAGCATCCGTCACGTTTTAGGGTGAAGCCAAGCGTAATTTGAGTCGCGTTTTTTTGGTCGCGCCATACATCATATCACGTGATCACGTTACACTAAGTATGGCGCGACCGCGAATTACGCGTCGAGTAGGTAGCGCTCGTCTGGCTTGACCCTTAACAAAATGCGAGTGTGAGTGACATGCTTTGTCACTTACTTATCGCGTGATAAACGCAACCATCATTGCCACTGGCGGATGTCGGCGATTATTATACGATAATCTTCTCTGTTTCTGGCCACTCTCCTGACAGAGAGAGAGAGAGAGAGAGAGAGAGAGAGAGGGGTATCTATATACAATAGATAGTCGCTGACAACGACAACATACCGAGATTGGTGTACCCACTCATATAGTGTGCAGAAATATGATTCTGTTCATCATAACTTAATCACCTTGCTGTTTCCATAAGCCCTAATATACGGTTCCTCGGACAGAGAGAGAGAGAGAGAGAGAGAGAGAGAGAGAAAGAGAGAGAGAGAGAGAGAGGAATCTATCGCCGACAACGCCAACATACCGAGATTGGTGTACCCACTCATATAGGTAGTGTGCAGAAATATGATTCTGTTCATCATAACTTACTCACCTTGCTGTTTCCATAAGCCCCGTTATATACGGTTCCTCGGAGAGGGAGAGAGAGAGAGAGAGAGAGAGAGAGAGAGAGAAAGAGAGGAATCTATCGTCGTTGTCGGCGACTATCTATTGTATATAGATAGTCGCCGACAACGCCAACATACCGAGATTGGTGTACCCACTCATATAGGTAGTGTGCAGAAATATGATTCTGTTCATCATAACTTACTCACCTTGCTGTTTCCATAAGCCCCGTTATATACGGTTCCTCGGAGAGGGAGAGAGAGAGAGAGAGAGAGAGAGAGAGAGAGAGAGAGAGGGAGAGAGAGAGAGAGAGAGAGAGAAAGAGAGGAATCTATCGTCGTTGTCGGCGACTATCTATTGTATATAGATAGTCGCCGACAACGCCAACATACCGAGATTGGTGTACCCACTCATATAGGTAGTGTGCAGAAATATGATTCTGTTCATCATAACTTACTCACCTTGCTGTTTCCATAAGCCCTAATATACGGTTCCTCGCTCGGATGCGGAGGGTCCTTGTACAGTCTTCGCAACTGCGGTGCCAAAAGCCTCGGCGCTGGAGGCACGTACGCCGCGCCACACGCGCGGTTTACGCGCGATACGGTCGCGCCTACTGCGATTGTGACCACCATGCCGGCGAGGGTGTACCACATGTAGGATACGCGTAGGATCGGGTTCACCTCCTCACTAGGATGAAAAATAAATATTAAAGCGAGAAAGTTCACTTACACCTGCAAGGCTAGCATAGCTTGCCGCGACTTGCATCATCCGTCATGCTCGCACGGTATTGAAAGGAATGTGACAGGTAGTATTTGTCGCGCGACATACAGTCGCGATTGACGCGATTCACAGTTATGCTAGACGTGCAGTTAGCTCAAAACCCGATTATTTCAGAAAAACAACTCTCATAACCTTAATTTATCTCATGTGATCGTTTTCAAATTATACGATTCAATACGAAATTCCTGTTTTACTTCCTACAGGCCAAACTTGTCTGACTTATCTTTTCTTTAATGTAAAAACAAATATGATAAGAAATAATTTCTAGTACAATAACAATTCGTCCCTCGACCTATGAGAACAATAACTAAATTATATTGTGCTTTCAGGGGCGGATCCACCCTTGTAGGCAATGTGGGCATGCCCACAGCCTGAATAGGTTTATCGGCTGATATGCATACATTGAAAATTAACCATAAAATGATCTCTGTAGCCCGGCTCGCACTTAACTGATTTTATTTTGTATGGATGCTACCTTTTTAGAGGTCGGGATCCGGGTCTGTGTGGTGTGGTTCGAAGCTACGTTATAAACTCACGGAATGACCGAAGTTTCAGCGACTGCCTCCACAGTGTAATTATACGTGCATCCCACCGTACTGAGCGGTTTGTGTCCATGCGTTATTGCTCCCCTAGCGATAGCCAGCTGCGCCGTCAAACACCATGTAGCCATCGTCAGTAGCCCGCTGGCGCCGCCTATCAGCGCACCCTAAACACATGGCAATTAATAAATAAATTATAATAAATATACCTATATCGGACAGCCTCACATAAATCCATCTAGTCCCACAGTAAGCTTTAGTAGGCTTATTTGGACACTATATATGTAGACGACGATACTTATATAGATAAATACATCCTTAAATATAAATAACATCCATGCATCGCCCACGCACAAATATTCGAATTCATCACACAAGTTGCCCTTATTAATTAACTCTGTTAAGAAGAAATGCCACTGCTATTTGTTTCCTCCTCCAAAATTTTGGTTGTAACGAAATTTTGGAAACTGAATATGAAGGAAATGCTCTGTGTCGGACTGTTTTGATTTTTACGCTTATTAATATTAATTGTACTAGACTGGGTGTATGTTTGTGGCGAAATGTTGTCCAAAACAGGTTTTTACCGCAGACAAACTTTACTTATTTACATATAATATTAGTAGGTAATAAAAGTAGTAGTTAGAGTGCCACAACAAGTATTGTTGCAATTTTCCTTAATTTTAATATTTATATCTACTGCATAACATATTAATTACTAATTACTTACGTTCGCGTCGACCCACGGCATCAGAATACCCATGGTAAATACACCTAACTGTGGGCCCATCGTCATCGCCTCTAAAGTCATCGTTAACTGTAGTATGGTCCCCATTTTCTCCACAACAAATACTAAGGCTGTAAAACAACAAAATAATGATCAAAATCTACCTATAATGAAATTAATGAAGTATTTTCTTCGTTTTCCGCGACTGTCACACATTTAAATAAAACTATTTAAACGGATTATATCGCAGCGACGAAACTTCAGGGAGGCTCAAATCACACTAATATTATAAATGCGAAAGTTTGTGAGTGTGTTATTATGTGTATGTTTGTTACTTCTTCACGCTCAAACGGCTGGACCAATTTTTATAAATTTTGGTACTAAGGTAGCTGACACCCTGGATGAACACATAGGCAGCTTTTTATCCCGAAAACATGTAGTGTTCCCATGCGATAAGCGGGTAACACCACGCGGCGCAGCTTGTAATGAATATACACGATTTAATCCATGTAAATCGTTTGGTCTTCTGTATATTGGTATAAGTTAATGATAGGGCAGGAAAATAAGTCGTCTCAAACGCGTAAATGTAACGTCTATGCAAGTGCTATCCGATAAAGATCACAATACAAGCAAATACTAACCAAAGGAGCCAACAAACTGTAACCACTTATAGATACAGTTACTATTACTTTTATGAATATTCATAGGTTCATTACAAATTCAAAATTTTACGCGATCCACTACATCGCACGGGAATCCCGAGCAATATTCTGATGCCTGAACATTATATTCCGTCAAAGTATCCTCTGAACTGGTGGTAACCATTCAACATACTTTCTAGGAACTGTTTTTACGCGACAACCCCTCCATAGGGCATTTGCTTTCTTTTTTAATATTAAGGTACAATCTTACACAAATCGACCTAGTCCCAAACTAAGCAAAGCGTGTACTATGGGTACTAGATACAAGAAGACATATATAGATAACATCCATGACCCAGGAACAAATATTCGAGTTCATCACGCAAATATTTGCCCTAGCCGGGATTCGAAACCAGGACCGCCGGCTCAGTAGGCAGGTACATTACAAAATGCGCCAACCGCATCGTCCAGTGTTATAGTGAAAGAGATATACGGCAATATTGTCAATGTTCCATAGAACCATTACTTCAAAATGAGTAGGCATCATAAGCTTTATAAGTACTTAGGATAAGACAGAAAAAACTTCACGTATTACGTATTTCAAATTGTGTCGCAAATCGCAAAGCAAGCATTTGTTATAATTTTCAGTATCGTTTATTTACCTACACACATTACGCCCAGAATTATAACAACTCCCCTCAGCAGCCAGTTGGTTTGTCTGTCAGAGAGTTGTTTCTTGAAGAACGGTTTGTAGAAATCCTCGAGCACAACAGCAGACATTGAGTTTAAACTAGTAGACAACGAGCTGAAAAAGAAAATCGTTGATAATTTAGAGCACATAAGTGACGCGGAGCGCCGGACGGATAAGTTGTAGGCTTGCAAGCACCCCCCGCCCCCGTGCCGTCGGCATGCGCTATTAAAAAGGAGCGTCGATCAAAGAATCAGTGACAAAGTGGCCGCGCCGGTGGACGGGTAGCAGTCCCCGATGAAGAGCTCCATACGAGTTCGAAACATGTCGGGCCGTTCCTGACAATTTCACGTGAGTTTAACCGCTTACTACAATAATCACAAAATGGAATTCTCTGTCAGTAAATTCGTTAATAAGGCTACATCCCATTTCTCCTCTATAAAGTCAAAGAAATTGTTCTACTGTAAGGTAATACCAATAGAGGTACCTTAGTGCTGCACTGAATATGCCGGCCACGAAAACGCCGGGTAATCCTGGGATATCACCGAGAACATCCATAACTAGCAGAGGCAATAGTTGATCCTTCTGTTTTGCGAGCTGGAAACAATCATGATTCATGACTTAAATAAATAAATAATAAATAATGGACAACCCCACACTAACGTAAGGTGGTCGGACGACCTGGTTAGAGTTGCGGGGACTCGCTGGATGCGGGTCCCTGCTATCCGGCCCATGTGGAAATCTATTGAGGAGGCCTGTGTCCAGCAGTGGACGTCCTATGGCTGAAATGATGATGTTGATGATGAACCCCACACTAATCAACCTAGTTTCAAAGTTATCTCTATAAGGCTTGGGTTACGGGTACAAGACGACGATAATACATACTTATATACATTGAAAACATCCATGACCCAGGAATACATATTTAAGCTCATCACATACGTATTTGCCATTTGCCCTTGCTGGGGTTCGATCCAAGGACCTCCGGCTGAGTAGGCAGCCACTACTACTAGTAGCTGCTGAGCTAACCGATTCGTCGACTTAATTACGTCGTTAACCGACTTAGAAGCTCTAATGCCCATAATATGCAAGTAATGCGGCCAGTTCATCTACCCACTTTGGGTAAGTTTTTTAAAGATAACTCTTAAAATTTAAAAGGGTACCTTTGTTGTCAAAGGATCGCAGTCGTGGAATCGGGCGTAGATCAGCAATCCACAGTAAAGGCAGAAGCAGTAGAGAATCGATATTCCGATGCAGAACAAGATGACTGCACTGAAAACAAGTGAAAACACGATTACCGACTTCATCTGTTTGCAAAGATTGCTGGCCTCACGAATGATTCAGTTGCTTCTGCATTTTTGAACCCTCTATAGAAATGTGGGAAACGGTAAGTGTTTTTCTCCCGATGACAGTGACACAAAACACGATTTTCCCTTTCGCGTACGAAGTAAAATTCCTTTTTCCTAGAAACTAATGAAAGCGCAGACCTTCCTAAGTAGCATAAAGGTTACATTAAGCGCTTATACAGACTTAATTCAGCTTAAATTAGTTGTATAAGCGCTCGCTATGCAGCTTGTATGCTACTGGGGTTGTGAGAAAAAAATATGAATATATACCATTGAGCCGCCCGCAAAGTCGGCAACGCCAAATACCGCTGGACCATGGTCTGGTTGACGGAGTTGGCTTGCAGCCAGTAGATCAGCCCGCCAAACACCAGGTTCCAGATCGTGTGCCGAGCTAGGGGGCTGGGATCCCAACTGTGAACACATTAGCTGATTTTATATGATGTAGGCCGGTATGTTTTTATGATGATCTATTGGAGGTGCGCGCGGAAGGAGTATAGGTAATAGAATCAAACCACGCTAATTCGTCCAAGCAAATGAACTGTCAAACCATACAAATGGACTCACTTTGTATGGTTCGATAGTTAGTTTGCTCGGAAGAGTTAGCATGGTTTGACTATAACGTACCTATAGGTAGGTGCCAAACCTAAACGCTCCGTAACGCACTCCGTAGTTATAACACCAAGATTTTGAAGATATAGGACGAGGATGGGAGAGCCACATTAATAAGACTATCTTTCATACAGAAGTTTTGAAGATACGATATTATAAATTTCGTACGGCGCGCCATGCCAGCATCATCAGTCAGACTAATAATACATTGAGAGAATTCATCAAGTGGCGTCACAGCCCCGCCGCGTCTTCTTAATATTTTGGAAAGTATATTCAATACTTTCTTATTTATTGCATTATAAATAAAATCTACCTTTGGTAGGCAAGGCATATACCAGTAGCTAAGGGTTGCTAATAGTAGAGCTATTTGGAGCAATTTTCAAGATCTGATATCATTGCTAAACTGGTAGGTGTTTTCTTTCTATGAAAGTTTATAGACCCGTGTAGGCACGTGTGGGTCGTGCAAAATACGATATGATGATGATTTACTTAACACTAACAGATCATCGTGGGCGGGGATATAAATAAGGTAATAACCGCCAGTCGTTTCATGTGCAATTTCTGCTTCAAATGTAAACTGTTCTCCATGTCCATTGCATTAGTGCAAGTCATATATTTAGTTCGGAATCTTCATCACGTCATGAACCGAAATATAAGTAATTTCTCAAACACGTAATGAAATGTCTTCATAACGTGCGTGTCGTCATAACAGGGTTTGAAGTATCACGTTTTGGGCGGAACAACTCAAATTAACTGTAATGGAATTTTATACAAAATTAAAGGCCTAGGCTGGGAAGTAGGTTTTTTTTTTTTACAGGCGTCTGTGTTCATGAACAGGCTAAACAGCTTAATTATTTGAGAAAAGCATTATTTATACATGCTTTGGCCAGAAATACGCTACCATTACCGATTTGTTCGTAGCTGCATTCAACAATATAAACTTTTGTATTATCCACACTTGCTTATCGCTAACCCAAGGTAAACAACCAGCTAATCACCCTTAACATCACCGTAATCTGGTTCGAGGATGTATATCCACATTGCTTGAAGAACTCGTTGACGAGATGAGAAATGTTAAAGAAACCTTACTTGAGTAACTCTGGCCTCTCCAAATTTATATTTCGCTGCATTGCCGCTCACGTCGAGAGTCTTAACACATCACTTTCTTCATCCGTAGTACTCCTCCCAGATTCCATGATCCGATGCCATGTGTCGCTAATAACCCCTCACATTGAGAGTCCCCTTTATGGCCAACAATGCCATCTCCCCTGCCATGGAAGTGGTCTGAATCACATCAGTCCGTACCACTGCTTGAAGACAACCCTGATGAAATAGTGTGAATGAATCCTTACTTGGGCATCTCGATCCTCCCCGAGTCCATGTTCCGTTGCCACACGACACTAATTCCACCTACGTCCAGGGTCCCCTTTATCGCCACCAGTGCCATCGCCCCTACCATGGCCGTGATCTGGATCACATCTGTCCATACCACTGCTTGGAGACCACCCTGATGAAGAAATCGTTTATTTTTAACCGACTTCAAAAAGGAGGAGGTTCTCAATTCGAACTAATTTTTTTTTTTTTTTTTTTTTTTTTTTTTTTTCTATGTATGTTACTCGATATCTCCGAGAATCGTGAACCGATTTTCAATTTTTTTTTTTTAATCGAAAGGGTATAACTCCGAGTTGGTCCCGTTGGCACTAAGTCGGGATCTGATGATGGAATCTTGGAGAAATCGAGGGAACTCTTCAAATGTTATAGGGACATGTACGGCGCTTTCGGTAATTTATTGATAAAGTCAAGAATTTACATTCAGTAAATAGGATTTGGCCACTAGAACTTTTATATGAATCACTAAAAAGCAAAAAAAAAAAAAATTTTTAACAAAAAAAAGAACCGACTTCAGTAAAACTAAAAAACCAAAAATAACCCGTTCAAGTACAGATTACATTTGACTCACCCTTCGAAGTCGGTGCCAAACCTCGCATAAACTATAATATAAATATAAGAACTGAGTGGTTTGGGATCGACTTCGAAGGGTGAGTCAAATGTAATCTGTACTTGAACGGGTTATTTTTGGTTTTTTAGTTTTACTGAAGTCGGTTCTTTTTTTTCATCAACAAAATTCTTACTTCGCCCACGTGGTTATACTTTTGCCTTAAAGGGATGAATTAATTTACTATAGATATTTTTGACAACATTATATTTAAAAATGAATTTTCGAATATATACTTCTTTTATTCTAATACATACTTACCGCACTAGTGTAAAAGATGCACACCAAACATACTATTGGAGTGATAATGTGTATATCAACCCCAGTAACTGAAAATAAAAACAGTAGGTACATAGAATATAATTTAGGTAACGTAAAATGTTGTTACTTTGCTCGAAATTTAGAAAACTATTCGGGCATTTTTATTTTTAGCTACGTCGCGCTCCTTATCCGTTCAAAAATGCTGATTCTTTTAGACATATTTCTCTATGATCAAACATATTGATGTTACTACCTAGAACAGGGTTAATGCGATTTTTTGGTATATATTTAAATCCAAGTTTGAATTCTTCATTAATAATTTTTGTTTCAAAAACTACTCGAAATTGTCAAAATTTCCCCCATAAAAATAATGACTTGGAGCGAAGTTAGGTCAAACCGCTGAACGGCAGTCATAACAGAAACTAATTTCAGATAAAAAAATAGTAGTATGGGTTTCTTCCTAATTTTCTTGGCGAATGCGTGGAAACGGAGGAGCTAATCCGTGTTTTTTTGGGATTGGAGCACGGTTTACATAAATGGTTGAATGGATTCTTCTGTCATCGCCGATGGAATAGTCGAAGTTGGAGAATCCCCAGAAAATATTTTGTAATTTGACGGTTTTACGTATTACTTTTGTAATAGGTACCTAAGTACTAAAATACTTAAGTCAAAGTCTGTTAAAATTACCTTGATTAAACGCTAGTGCTGGCACGTAAATTACAATCGGCAACCAGCCAATCTGGAAAGATCGAGAAAGTTTCCGTTCAAAAGAAAAAACAATATATCGAATACTAATAAAACTAACAGAAAAGCTAGATCAGTTATTTTGTTAAAATGCCGTTAATCAGAAACTATAATAATTACTCAACTATGTACGCACAAACACATTTTAAGAAAACTTTTTAACCCAAAATATGCGCCAGTTTAACCAATGACCACATTTTCGAATTAGTTTGGCGGGAAAATCAAACTGGAATTTCCACGCTATTCAATAATTATCAAATTGGTTTCCGAAACGCAGCACAGAAATAGTTGCCAGCGCAATAATAGTACATTACTGCAGACGCCGGGAAATAAGGGCTTGCCGGCTGAGTAGGTATAGACGGCCGACCGTAAGGGAGGCCGTCTAGTGATACGAAGCCGGCAAGCCCTTTTCACGGCTAAGGCATGTATAGTGCTTTTCTCAAACATATGCCATGAAATAAAAAAATACACCACTCAAAAAAACATAATTCAGCTGTTCAGCCAGTTTATGAACACAGACGCCATGTTTAAAAAAGTATTTTTAATTTTCCCTCCAATCCCTCTATATTTTTTTCTTTAATAAGTCCACGTGTGGAGTTTGCGAATATTAGGGCCATTATACACAACCTGATAATAAGAATCTTAGTTTCTATAATAAGTAAAATAAAGGCAGAGGATTTTTAATATTGTCTATGGTCTCTGGTCTATGGTATCGTATAGACGATATTTTCAGTTCGTGTGTACTATTAGGCATTAACACAGATATTGTTGGTCCGATGGCTGAATGGGTAGCTACTAGAAAAAAAATATATATCAGCTGTTCATACACACAGACGCCATGTTTACATTAAAATTAAAAACAAATTACTTCCCGGCTTAGGCCTTCAATTTTGTATGAAATTCCTTTACAGTTCTCTCGAATTGTTCCGCCCGAAACTTGACACTTCGAAGCCTGTTCTAACGCACGTTACGACGATATTTCATTGCATGTTTGAGAAAATTATTAAATACCTGCAGGTAAAAATAATAATCGATCTTTTCAATGATTTGTATTTATAATTATAAGTCTTTGAGATTCCAAACAAGTAGGTAACAAAACTGTGAAGGTAGGAAATAGTGGTGCTAAATACAAATTAAAAATACTCACCAAAGTAAATGTGAACAAAATCGATCCAAATAGCCGCACCTTGTTGTCGAATCGCATTGATAAGTACTGAAAAATAAAAAAGATATAATATGTATATAAACTTTGGACACAAGCAAATGAATACAGACTGGATAAATTGCACGGACCAAGATACTGGCAACTAAGCGAAAAATATTCTGGTACATTTAACTTTTGACCAAACCTTTTTTTAAAAATAGATAGGTTCACTCATGGCGGGAACTATATAGTTTGAATGGAGTTATTTTCCAGAATACAGGTGATGATAATGAGTAAAACATACCTCATAGTTTGAGGTGATTTTGAGGTCGTGGAACACGGGTAGATATACTTGAGTCATCACGAAGGACATGAGGAAAATCCCGCCCATTATGAAGGTATACTGTGTCCCGTACATGTATACTTCGGTCGGAGAACCTAGGAGAGTTATCCCTGATACGAAACTGTAAAAATAGAAAATACATTTGTACTTTATTATTTGTGTTGTGTTTCTGCGGCCTGTTGTAGACGATCCACCAGCATCGAGATCTTTAACTCAAATGTCAATATAGAGGAGCTTTTAAACCTGCTTACACTAGCGCCATCTCCATATATCTATATAGAAGCTTTTTCTGACCCTAAATAATACAGCTAACAGCTACCTTAATTAATAACCAATGGTTGAATGTTGTAGTTGCCAAATTATATCAATGGGCTAATTAATTTCATTAAATGTACTTACTGCGAGCACTCGCCTGGGATGTAACGTTACAAATCAGATCATTACATCAGTGACGGAGGAGAAACGAGCATTACAGTTCGCAGCCTGTAATTTTAAAGCTAGCAAGGGCGGCAGTAGTTTAATGTAATGCTCAAAGTTGACTCATAAAATGTTATCGTTAACTGACGGACTGACGGTAAGAGAGCACTTAGGGGGAAGTCCCCTAACGCCGGACGGCACCTAACGCCGGACACTCGAACTATCTCGGCAACTGGTAGCTCGGCAAGTTGCCGAGATAGTTCGAGTGTCCGGCGTTAGGTGCCGTCCGGCGTTAGGGGACTTCCCCCTACCTTTCACTCTTAGTTTAGTTGTCAGGATAATTATTAAGTAAGAAAAGCCGGTATTCAATAATCTAAAAACCAGCCAAGTGCGAGTCTGATTCGCGCACCGAGTGTTCCGTACTAAACATTTATCCCATTATAACTGGTCGGGTATAGTTTAAGTTTGTGCCTGGTATCTATATGGCGCCGCATACAAATGAGGTGTAAAGTTAAAGCAACCGACTACGTTTGTTGTATGGGAGCGCCAGTGAAATATTTATTTTATTTTGTTAATGGTTTTATTTAAATGTGTGACAGTCTCGGAAATCGAAAAAAATATTACTTATTTTATTTTGTGTTTAGTATTTGTTGTTATAGTTAGCGGCAACAGAAATACATCATCTGTAAAAATTTCAACTGGTAGCTATCACGGTCCACGAGATAGCCTGGCAACAGACAGACAGACAGACAGACAGGCAGACAGACAGACAGACGGACGGACAGTGATGGAGTCTTAGTAATAGGGTCCCGTTTTTACCCTTTAGGGAACCCCAATAACGTCTGCGTCTTACAACGTATATACGTGTTACTGGTACAGCAAATTATACGAAGCCTCCTAAACTTTCCATCAATCAGTTAATCCAATTATTAGTGAGAATCAGGATTGAAGATTCCAAAGTAGGTATTTTGAAATCGTGTCCGGATGGACATAGATATATACCTAACAAATTAATTAGTTAGGATAATATAAGAAAACTAAAAACTTATTTTTTTTAAGCTTCTCAATTTACTCACCTAGCTACCAAGGACATGGCGACAGGAACGACCTTCATATTCCTTCCGCCCAGTAAGTAATCACTCTGAGTCGTCTGCTTCTTCATGAAGCCCCAGTAAATCCCAACTAGCGCACTGATCGCCAACATTAGCACAAAAACCACATAATCCACCCACGAAAACCGCTGCATTTGATGCACCATCTCGCTTACGTTACCGTTAAGTTTCCCCATTTTTTATCCCGTTCAGATTTCTGTCGCCCTCGGGAGAAGCTCCTTTCAAACACCAATGTTCCTCTCTCTGCCTTCTGGCAGTAGCAGTCCCCTTAGTAGCCCACCCGTTGTGTTTTGTGTAAATTGTGTATTAACGAATATTATTTCCCGATATCATGGCCTGGTCCACAAGGCGCCCTGAGCTCGAATGGCACAGACCAGCAATCTGGCAATCAAACAATTACGATAACTCGCAATTTAAAAGAGGATGTTGCGAGATCCCCCCACGGTCGAATCGGGAACTGACTAATACTTGAAAACATGTGGGTTACAGTGACCACCGAATTGTCCTGTAACCTTGCTAGTTAATCAGACCTTGGCTTGATCAGGGGCGTGCCAAGGCAAGAATCTGTAATTTACGGTGATACAGTTATATTAAGCGCCTAGTTTCGTATCCTTGGCCTATCTTACGCCTGAGCTCTTTGTACTTACTCGAAGAACTTGCATGAGTATATACGAATTACGAGCGAAGAATCTTAGATGGAAGCGACAGTTCTCTGAGATATATTTCCACATATTTTGTTGCTAACTCGGAAACGAATGTCTCTATGCATCTTTCACTGAATACAGCGTCATTAAACCTTTTAGTTAATTGGTATTTTTGTAAAAAGTTAATTAAACTAATAAGAAATTAGGGGACGCACATAAGCACATATATGTAGGTTTGTCAATAAAGTGGAAAGTTTTGACAGTAATATAAAAATACATTTTTTGTTGCAGCTCACGATTTTTATCTCGCAAAAATACTCTGCTGATGCTATTCGACCAAACCCGGCCTTCACTTTTAGAGATCCATGATCATACTGTTATACAAAAAACGTATGTCTTAATGAGAAAAGGACAGCAAACACTTGTTACGAGACTACATTAGTCTAAACTTATTTGATGTTGATTTAATTTTATGAAGGTGTAGGTAATTCAAGTGGATAAATAATTAAATTTTTGATTTGAAAACTCATCAAGCGTTAAGTCGAGTCGAAAATAGATTTGATAACCAAGTCAAGCCGTATATACCAACTAGTAAGAAGTATGTGTTATATACCTAGTACAAACATTATGTATTTAGTTTTGGAGATAGGTGACCTTATTCGTATTCAGGAAAAGTGAAGGAAACACTGTTGCCAAAAATTACATTTGATGTAAAAGTATGAATTGTTCAGTAACAACCCGCAAAAACGCCAGCTTTATGTATCAAGAGTGCAGTTATATCCGCATTTGTCGTAGTAAATAATAATCCTACTAAATTATTTTCTATGCAGTGACCAGCGAAGCTGCGACCAGGTACTTGGCATATATTATCTAAGTCCTATCAAACATGAAACTGGTGAAACAACGTAGTGTTATGTACACTTCGAAGTTATATAGAATTAATGGTATACACTTCTATAGAATCTTCAGTTTCCGAGATTGTCACACATTTCAATAAAACACTGATTATTATCGCGTATAGGTGCGTAGACAATATAGTGATTAATAGCACTAGGTACCTATATAGTCTCCCTTTGTCAATGATTGAGTCCGCTGCCCACCCTTTGGGATTTTTTTAGTTCCTGACTTCCTGTTTCCAATTACCTAGGTACCTACCTACTTAGTATAATTACGCGATGCGTTTAAATTGTTGTATTTCTAAAAAGTGTCAGAAACCAGATTCAGCTCACACCAAGATTTTTGTTGTTGTTGTTGTTTTTACAAAAAACATATTTTTAAATACTACGACGGTGGCAAACAAGCATGCGGCCTGCCTGATGTTAAGCATTGACCGTGGCCTATGGACGATAGCGACAACTAGTTATTAATCTGTGATTGCGACGCCGAGCATCACACGCGCGGTGCCAACCCCATTTATTTTGTAACTAACATAATAATAGTAGATTGCTAACCAAGGGTAGAAAGTTACCCATTGCACCCGAGATATTTCTGGCGCTCGAACGAAGTGAGAGCGCCAATAGTTCGAGGGTGAAATGGGTAATTTCACCCGAGTTAAACACTCTACTTTTCATTTCGACTGCGAGGAAAATAAAATACTACACTCTCATGTCATGAGTGAGTTAAATTAATGTCCATTTTATTTTTAACCTATAATCAATAAAAGACATGGTATTTATATTTAATCTGCGTCCTGCTTTTTCTATTGCAAACTTTCATTATAATTATTATTAATAGAAAAAAAAAGTTAAAATATACGTACCGCTAATATTAAAAAAAAAAACAAATCCAATGGTTTCAATTTTGTTTTCTATATAAATGTATGATTCTATCAATAAAATGAGGGACAGAATTATATGTCTGTATTATAAATACAATAATACATATTTATATTTAATAATAATTGGATATAAATTAATATATCTAACCATTGGAGATTTTTTTTAATGGCCACTTACCACGGCCGACTAGATTGTACCTAATTGAGTTGGTCACGACGTGCATCTAGATGGCAATTGTCTTTGACTCCATGGCAATTAAAAAAAAAATACTTTCCACCCTAGGGATGGAAAAGTTATTTTCCACCCGGCTATCTACTCATGAAAATGACACTTTCCGAACAGGAGATGAAAAATTTATTATGTTAGTTACAAATTGTCTATGTCGAGGGTAAAATTATTGACCAGAAATTAGATTGTCGGAAAACCGAGTTTTCGAAATTATGTAGTGGTTTCATTTAAGCCTGCCATCTGTTGTCTCTTGTCGAAACTTATACAGTTTAATATCACCTAACTTGTTGTATAGTTAACGCTGTGTTTTAAAAAATATAATAAAAAAAGCACCGCAATACAATACATACTTTTAATCAATTATGTCTGTTGCAATAACATTATTATTTTTTCTTCATTAATCGCTAAAAAAAAGCTAAAAAATGGTGAAGTACTAAGTATTTCGTGCATTTCGTGTTACTGTCACATTCACATGACAGTTCTGTTGACATTGACACTGTCACATTCATGTGTTGTTTATGTTTGCGCTTAAAAACTCATGTTACTTGAAAATCATTTACAAAATACAGTGAATTGAACACTATTTTAACTCAAAAATATTAGATAGATAAAAATGGCTAATCTTCTATTAAGCAACGCAGAGAAAATATTTATACTTCACGGTGTTCAAGTGAGTTTCTAACCTTTCAACATCTTTTAAATTACCTCGATTCACCTCTTGAGTCAATCTTGTGTGCTTCATTGCAGGATGATTATCGTTCAGACGGGCGGTCAAACATCGATTACAGGCCTATGGAGTTAGAAACTGATGTAGTCAGTCATGCAAGTGGATCTGCCAGACTTCGCTTGGCCAATACAGACATTCTAGTGGGTGTGAAAACGGAAATAGATGTACCAAAGCCTGACAAACCCGACTTGGGAAAGATAGAGTTCTTTGTTGATTGGTGAGTGTTTTCGGTTTAGAAGAAATTATCTGAAGGTTCCGTGATGAAACCCAATAAATTGAAATGCATAACCTGGTGGAAGACACCAGGAATAGAATCCAGTACTTCTGTTTTTTTTTATAGATTTTTATTTTTCCAGTTCAGCTAATGCAACACCAGAGTTTGAGGGCCGGGGAGGTGAACAGCTTGCCAACAGTATAGCCAATCTCATGCTACGCTCTTACCAATCTTCTCAAGCGTTTGACCTCAAACAACTCTCTATCCTAGAAGGAAAACAATGCTGGAAGCTTTATATTGATATTTTGGTAAGAATAATAGTTGTTATTTTATGATTCTATTATTTAACTTTTTGAAGACCCAACAATTGACCATAATTGATTGAAAAACAATGATTTTGATCAGTTGGCATCAGTGACACAATTTTCAAATGTTGTGATATAGTACAGTATTACATAGTATCATAGTATTACTCAGAAAGTGATTTAGGCTGGATTCAACCAAACTTTTTTTTTCAATATCCCAAAGTAGTTTTGTTGAATCCAGCCTTAGAAGCATAGATTCTCATAACCCTTAAGGCTGATTTAGACGATGCCAATTTTGAGACGCCTAAATTACGGCGCCAGTGATTACCGCACAGCACACCTCCGACCGTTTAGACAATGACTATGTTCAGCCGCCTAAATCTCGCCGCCAGTCGTGTTTACACAGTGCTTTTTTTCAGTACCAGTCATTAGTGGCAGCGAGAGACGCGGAGGGGGGGTCACTGGCGCCAAAAAATAGGCTCGTGTTCTATTCCGCGCCAGCGCTCATGACTGCTTGCATGCAGCATGCTTCTGCTGTCATGACAATCTAGGCCCTAGAATCTAATGACTAAGTTTTAGTTTAACATACATCAATTGCCTATACCTACAAATTTTACAAATGTGAGCTTAGCTCACTTTGAATTTAGCTCACAGAGCTAGTACAGTCTTGCCCTTCAAGTACATCATAGAGTCAGACAATTCATCATTTGCTTGCCCTTATCCCATTGATTTGGGGTCGGTGCATCATAGAGTCAGACTATTATCATTTTGTAATATCAAATTCATTTTTGGAATTCAGTTGCTTGTATCTGTATTCAAGAATTTACTTTTGTAATTTCAGATTTTGGAAAGTGGTGGCAACTTATGTGATGCTGTATCCTTAGCAGTAAAAGCGGCCTTATTTAACACGAGAATTCCGCTTGTGCAGGCTGCACTTATGGATGGAGGCAATGTGGACCTGCAGCTTTCTGATGATCCGTATGACAGCAAATTTTTGGAAGTTGGAGCCGCACCGCTACTGGTAATATCTTCTTTTTTCTCTTGGCCTTCTCTAAGTGGGGTTGGCTCTCCTATTTTGTGCCATTTCAATCGGTTGCCTTGAGTTAGCGAGTCTTGAAGCAGTTTGATAATTTCAAACGAAAGACTACAGGGACGCACAGACCTGTCACATGGCTCCTAGCAGTCACACCCGCACATGAACCCCTGCCCATCGCACATAGACAATGGGAGTGTCATGAACGAATTTGCCAAGCTATAGTTACTACCATACATTACATGAATAATGGATGTAGGACTCAAGTGGCAGTGAGCAAATCGGCTGACAACTAATGAAGTAGAAGCCTCAGTCAGGCTGCCATAGACCAGCCTGCTCTAAAGCTTGATGGTCCGATGACATTTTATTGAGGCAATAGCTGGATGGACATGGAGAAAAGAAAGATCTAGGAAGGAGTGGAAGATATGAGGGGACACATGTCCAATACCAGACGGAAAAATGCTCAAGATGATGATGAATTAATTAAAAAACATTGTTGCAGGTAACTTTATGCAAAATTGGCGAAAAATGCGTCGTGGACCCGACGGCAGAGGAGGAAAGCTGCAGTGTCATCTCCCTTCTGGTTGGAGTGTCTGGCAACCCTCAACACTATACCACTGAAGCCTTGGACACTGTGCCCGAAGGAAAGTGTACAACTATTGCCATGAACGGGCCTGGCAGTGTCGCGCCTAAGACGCTCAGCAATGCCATCAACCAGGGCATGTAAGTATAGACGCATTATTATCTCCCTTCTGGTTGGAGTGTCTGGCAATCCTCAATAATATACCACATAGGCTGTGGACAAAGTGCATGAAGGGAATGCACCACGATTGCTATGTTTTATATATAGCAATTCAGATAGAAAATAAATGTTTAATTTGTCATAAACATCCGACTCCTCAGACCTGCAATTGTAAATGTTTGGCAACTTTCATAGAAAATACGCCAATATAAAGGCCAATTTTTTTTCCGCTACTCAATATAACACACCCAAGTATATTTAGTTTACCCTTTTGTCCATATCGCCTCGACGGAAAGCTGTGCCCCAAGCACCATCCACCCTTACTCTATGCCGCTGGAAGCGAATGAGGGCATGAATTGGTAGACAAATATGGTGTGTCATAGGAGTAAGAATTATTTAACCCTTTGAACGCCAAGAGCCACTAAAGTGGTCGTGTGCTGTCGTGCCACAGACAACCCCCACTAGACGGAGCATGTAAGGCGACCCGCGCGCACCAACGATATGGTACGGCAGAACATTAAAGTATGAACACGGCGGCCACCGTTTAGTTGCGTCCTTGTTTATGATCCATGCGTACGTCAACGAAAAAATAAATTAAATAAATAACATGGTAAATTGTAGTGTTAAGTGGTGTAGAGACCTCATAAACATGGACGCAACTAAACGGTGGCCGCCGTGTTGAAACTTTAATGTTCTGCCGTACCATATCGTTGGTGAGCGCGGGTCGCCTACGGGTCGCCTTACATGCTCCGTCTAGTGGGGGTGGTCTGTGTGTCGTGCCTACCACGCCAACGACCACTAAAAAATGGGAAAGCGGCTTCTTTTTTCAACTATTGGCGTATAAGCCACCTTTTGACATGGGAGGAAAGGCGTTCAAAAGGTTAAACACATAATGTTACTAGAGACGCGCATGACGTGCGTCGCACATGTTAACGACAACGAGCTGGGCGCTGGGCTGGAGTTAGCATTAAAATTCCAATTTTATTTACAGAATTGCTGCTAAATGTCTGGACGAAGCTTTAGGTCAAGCTCTGTTACGGGAAAGAAAGGAGACTATCGGCATAAAAAAGCACTCGTACGGATTTCTTAAATAAAATCTTTAAAAAAATCTTCATTCTATTTAAAACAAGATTTTCCCATATGCCTTTATTAAGTATAACTTCGGATACATGTTCGTAATCTAGAAATAATAATTATATATTAACCCTTAATAATAACATCACACTGTAGGTATCACATCCTTCCCTATCATGTTTTTTGTAGGCCTCGCCAGTCTCATTCTTTATTATTATCTTTCCCTCAAAAGTAGAGAGACATTTATTATATCAATAGTGCATACATAGTTACTATACTATTAATGCATCAATTAAACATTTCCACATGTAGAGAATATTGCAGAAAATAAAAATTAACTTGGGCAATGTCAAAAAATAAACAAAATTACATACTATTATTATAAATATGATTAAATCATCAGTTTGACAATAAAGAAATATATTCTCTTTTTAATAAAAATATAATAAATCTAATTAAAATCACTTCGTAACATCAAATACAACTCCACTTATGTCATTAACGACAAAACCCTCATCGTATTACGAATATTGTAACGTCTACGATTAGGTTTGCACTAATTGCACAATAGACATTGAATTGAAAGTTTTAAATTGCATAAAATAGTACATCAGTAATGCGTGCAGAGGGAGCGCCCGATCGGATGCTTTATAATATTCGGCATACAAGAACTTGGACGTTGCACATTTCACGGCGTTGTTTAAATTCCCCCTCCACTACTTCAACATCAGTGTTTCCACTCATGCCCGTTAGATGGCGCTGATGGTAACGCCCTCATGTATCATCGTCTACTTCTGCTTGGGGTTGACGGGGGTGAGCAGATCGAGCACGGCAGCGATGTATATTCGGCATACAAGAACTTGGACGTTGCACATTTCACGGCGTTGTTTAAATTCCCCCTCCACTACTTCAACATCAGTGTTTCCACTCATGCCCGTTAGATGGCGCTGATGGTAACGCCCTCATGTATCATCGTCTACTTCTGCTTGGGGCTGACGGGGGTGAGCAGATCGAGCACGGCAGCGATGTATATTCGGCATACAAGAACTTGAACGTTGCACATTTCACGGCGTTGTTTAAATTCCCCTCCGCTACTTCGACATCAGTGTTTCCACTCATGCCCGTTAGATGGCGCTGATGGTAACGCCCTCATGTATCATTGTCTACTTCTGCTTGGGGCTGACGGGGGTGAGCAGATCGAGCACGGCAGCGATGTATATTCGGCATACAAGAACTTGGACGTTGCACATTTCACGGCGTTGTTTAAATTCCCCTCCGCTACTTCGACATCAGTGTTTCCACTCATGCCCGTTAGATGGCGCTGATGGTAACGCCCTCATGTATCATTGTCTACTTCTGCTTGGGGCTGACGGGGGTGAGCAGATCGAGCACGGCAGCGATGTTCCCGTCCTTGCTCTCGAGGAGCTGGGTTAGCCAGCCCCCGTCGTTGGTGAAGCCCATGGACAGCATCTGTTGGATGGCTGACTCGACGTGCGGAGCTGCGGACGAAGGAATAGTACATTACATACCTCTTATCTAAAGTTTTACGTTTTGCCTTGGCCTGGGAGGGAGATTTTCTCCCAAATAATAAAATAAAAATCCAATAAGAAAAAAGGAATCTTCGTTTATTTCTTTTTTTGAAAATCCCACATATCCTAGGGTGATGTAAAAGAAGATAAAATGACTACTGAAATAATCGTGACAGCCAAGGTTCAATTTCACCATGCTCTATTAGTAATTGAGAGCAGATTATGTAAATATCAAACCTAGTATATTATAAATGCGTATCAATAATGAGCGATAATTAATGTATATAATCTAATCCAAACCATGTCAAACTACGGAAATAATTAATGATTCCCTATTTTTAACACTAATTATGATAGTCTTCAAGGAGTAGGTAAGACACATTTTAAATTAATTTTCCTTGTAACAGGAATGTTGTGATAAACTAGTGAAGAACTTCGGAATCGTGAAATTATCGATTGCAAATTAAAAAATTCAGAAATAAAAACAAAACAAAGCGAGATTTAGTCCATACGCTTATCTTATCTATTCAGGGTTGTCCAACAGCACGTTTGTTATTGCGATTCCTATCAGTGAGTCACGCACTCAATGCGTCATTCACGAACAAAATATTAAACATTGATATAAAAAAAACCCTTTCTAGCAGGTGGAAGTAAGAATAAGCGATCATTTATTAAGTTACAACGACTTTTTGTTCAATTATGTGTAAAATCGACATTTTCATAATGACTTTCTTATTTTCGGCACTAATGCGTCACCGTACTAACAATGTGTGCCACACTTATTGGAAGTTTATATGAGTTCTCTGTAAAATATCGGATGATGTAGTACTAATGCAAATTGGCTGCGCCTGTCTGAACTTAATGAACCACGTTTATAGTCGTATTCACTACACTCATGCTTTTTTGTGACGTATATAGAGTAAATTTCACTACATGGCGCAATATCAACTTGCTATTAAACCATGCAGTAAAATAATTTCTCAAATGGCTTCCGACCATAGCCATTGAAGGTAAACTTTACGGTTATGATTCTCAGCGATTAGCAAACAGTGTCATATCATAGTTAACTTGGATGCAAAAGAAATTATTAGCCATGAGATTGGCACTAATGGAATGGGCATTATGCCAATTCCAAATTCGGGTACAATACGATTAAAATCAGTTAACGATTCGGTTTTTCTCGGGTATCATCGCCTCAATCCGGAGACGGAAATGACACGAAATACATTACCGCGATTTCTTTTAGTTAGCATTCAATTTGAAGTATCATAAACGCAATGTATAGCACCTGCCAAGATGACATTACTAACCGGTAGACCTAAGAAATTTATTATGCAGAAGCGACATGAATTTTAACATTCATTATTTATTAAAGCTATACTTGTAGGTATACAATATATAACAAAAACATATATAAGTCAATATTTTACTGTTTGATAGTAACAGTACCTACGATATTACGTCGGATAACTAATTATAATAAATAATAATAATAAAAAGCATTTATTTTCACCACCACAAAGTACATGAACATAAACAATTAGAAGATAACATTCTATAGGTCTCTGTAAACAGACTTGCGTGGTGGAGACTGGTGCCTGAACTAGGGGAAACCTGTGTCAGGTCTTTACTTAATAATCACCAAATAAAAAATTAAAAAACCGATCTCAACAGATTTTTGTTGATATTTCATAAACTGCTTGACCGATTTTGATAAAATTTACATGGAACCATCTCGGAAGTATACCCTATCAAATACAAAAAGAATTTTGTAAATCGGTCATATCTTTAAATTGATAACTCTATGTGAAAGATGAGGGATTCACGACAATTGCCGAGGTTGGCCGAATCGTTAACTGATTTTAATCGTACTGTACTACAGTGAGGGCTATGAGCTTGCGGGGGCATGATATTACCTAGCTTTCTTTCAGGAAATAAGGAGAATAGTAGTGTACTTACTTGTTAAGCGGTGGTAGCCTAGTGGTTAGGGCATGCGACTTTCAATCCGGAGGTCGCGGGTTCGAACCCGGCCCGTACCAATGAGTTTTTCGGAACTTATGTACGGAATGTCATTTGATATTTACCACTCGCTTTTCGGTGAAGGAAAACATCGTGAGGAAACCACCTAATAAGCCCAATAAGGCCTAGTTTCCCCTCTGGGTTGGAAGGTCAGATGGCAGTTGCTTGCGTAAAAACTAGTGCCTACGCCACATCTTGGGATTTAGGTAGCCGACCCCAATTGAGAATTCATTCTCTACAATATGGGACAAAGGCTAGGAGGATGATCAGTAGTGTACTTACTTGGGTGAGGCTGGCGCGGGGGCTGCGGCTTTGGGGCCTGCGCGGCGGCTGCGGGGGCCGTCTGTGCCGGGGGCTGCGGCTTGGGCTGCTCGCCTTTAGTATTCAACACTAGATATTAAAACTGGGTCAATGATATGATCGCTCGCAGACACTCATTGATTAGATGAGAAACCTAAAGTAAATAATAATTCTAGTCTAAATGCTTGACACTCCCAACACAAAATGGACAGAGGCACAATTTCCAAAATAAAAACATCCTCCTTAGTAATAGTCCGACTCTATAATTTTCTGCACTTTGACCAATTCCTGAACGCCTACGCTCTTTTAAAAAGAACTTTTCAAATGAAGTTTTCTATCACAAATTGGGATATTTTCAAAAATGTATTTGTTAATATTGATAAAAACCTAATAAAAAAAATGAAATGTCAATTCAGTTACTTGGTGCTAAGTTTTGATGGCCCGGAATCAGATACGGGCAGACTAAAAACTATAAGTAAAATTTAAACTCGCCAAGAAAAAAACACAAGTGAAAACACTCAATCAATATTTGGGTCATTGTCAGATTTAGGTGCGCGTCTTTCCGGTGGACAATTGCAAAGTTAAGGATTCCAGGTCCTAATTTTCTGATTAAATACCTGGGAGAATAAAGAACGTTCCATGTTCTATGATCCGATGTAATAGCAACATAACCTAGATTCATACAGGCTCTTAACTTTTCACCACCGAAGGGACAAATTTTGTTTTATGAACTGATAATGACCCATTTTTAAGGAATTGGAATGCGTGAAGTTACCTGCTCGTTCCATGTTCTATGATCCGATGTAATAGCGACATAACCTAGATTCATACAGGCTCTTAACTTTTGACCACCGTAGGGACAAATTTTGTTTTATGAACTGACAATGACCCATTTTTAAGGAATTGGAATGCGTGAAGTTACCTGCAGTAGCCATGTTGAGGGGAGGGTACAGGTTGCCCGCGGAGATGTTGACGCGCTGCTGGAACTCTTCGGGGAGGTTGAAGCCGATCGGGGTGCTTGCTTCTGGGGCGGAAGGCTTTGCCACGTAAGCATCCATCAGATCTGCGCGAAATTGGTGTTCATTAGGATCGAAAAGGATTATTGAGGAGTTCAGGAGAATACTTTTATATAATTGCTCCTAAAACTTAAACAACGGAGCAACTGATTGGATCAAAGAAAGAAAGTCAGATTTGGAGATAAGTCAAGAATCGTATTATGGGATAATATGGTTTTCACAAAGTCGAATTATGAAACAATTATGTAGTAATAAAAGTATGTACCTTTGTCCTGGTTGACCATCATCCAATCATCGACCTTATCCAATGAGGCTTCTCTCTTCACTTCACGAGAAGAAGAGGACGCATCGGATTTCACACTGGTCCTATCAGGAGTAGGGCTCCCCTTGACGGATTCCACACTGCGGTTGGCAGGAGTAGAGCTCCCCTTGTCAGACTTCTCACTCGCCTTGTCAGTGGAGTTCTTCCTATCACCTTGCCCCATCTCGGGATGCAGATTTGAGATGTAAGCTTGCAGAAGTTGCTGGATCTTATCAACATCAATTGGGAATAGATTCTCGACAGGCGGCTTGAATGGGCACTCGTTCGGTCTCGGTTTGGGATTCGGGTCCGACTGCTTGGAGGCAGATTCGGTGGGAACAGGTTTGAACGGGCACTGAGAGGTGCTCGGTTGAGACTCGGCGGCTGCAGTATTCGGAGGAGTAGTTGGCTCCTTGGTTTTCTTGGACTGATCGTTAGTTTTATCAAAGTCCTTCATCTCGTTGGAGTCGATGTTGATGTCGCCAGCGAGGTTGGCGAATTCGTTCATGTAGGTGGCGAAGGTCTCGAGCCAGCTAGTGCGATGCCTGCGGTGGTGACCATGAGCGTGGCCGTGGTCGCGTTCGCGCTTCTCTTTCTTCTCGGCGCTGCGGTCGCGGCGATGGCGCTTAGACAAGTCCTCCTCGGTATTGGCGGCTACGGTCTTCAGGAAGTGCCGCGAGCGCTTGAGAGCGGCACGAAGAACCGCGCGCTGCAAGAGAGGATTTGTATTAAAGATTGATAACCGTAGCACAGAAAGCTAGCCGCCAGATAACGTTTCTGATCCTACCGACTGCGCCTTATAATACTCGGTATATTTATAGTAGATTGTTAACCAAGGGTAGAAAGTTACCCATGTTGAATTTGACCTCCTTAAATATACAAAAATTAATCTGTATTCACTATTTATATTTTTACACTGGCAATTCTCTCGCTACCCATCATTCATGTCAAATGGACGTATTGCTTCCTTGTGGTATTAAAACGATTAAATGAAATCGGTTTATTATAAATATCAACTCATTAGTTTAATTTCACAGTCCTCAACTTCCTACAGGTTATGGACCTAGTCACGTTGTGAAATAATTTGTGAATACAGTAAAATCGAATCAGTGAAAAAGTGCCGTTATGAAATCAATTTTTGAATTCCGTTGCTATGGACATCTTCAAGCAAAAACGGAACATTAGGCCATTTGACGGTGAAATATACAGCATATGGAAATTTCGAATATGATTCTTACTGAGTAAGTTAGATGTGTTTAATGCTGTTGACGGCGAAATTCCAGAAAATCGAACTGAGGACTGGGAATACAGTAATCGAGTAGCAAAAAATATATATATTGATAAAAATATATGAAGTATTTGTCTGATTCATATATTGGGTTTGTAAATGACTATGTTACTGCTGAGGAAGTGTTTTGAACGAGCGTAAAAGCATAGCTATGCAATTGGTTTTATAAAAAAAAAATAGGATTATAGCTTAGTTGACATATCTCAAGTCAAACAATTCACCATTCACCATATTTGATGATTTAATCACGGAATTGTCGGCGGCCGGGACAAGACTGGACGAGACATAAGTTTGCGCATTTTTTGCTAACATTACGAGGTATAAATGCCATAAAAGCATTATCTAAAGACAGTTTAATTTTGGTATTTGTCAAGACGCGATTATTGGGTCATGAAGTTAAATTGAAGAATGAGGGTTGTGATTCTAGCACAAAGTCGAAAATAGTTTAGAATCAAATCACAAACGGACATTCTACGATGGATAAATAAACCAAAACTACCCACATAAAATAATAAGAAGTTGAAAAGCAAATCAAAGACAAATTCCATAAAATGCCGTCATTGCTGCTGCAAAGGACACACTAAAAGGGAATGCTACTATTTCAAGAGGACGAATAGTCAGAAAGATAACCCAGAGAGGATGAGAACAATTCAATCTGTTTACCTGAAAGAAGCATCACCGTCTGACGATTTTTCAGACTATGCATTTATGACCGGCGAGTACCAGCAAGAAAATGACAAAATAAACTCGTTTTATTGAATTGCAGAGCATTGGATCATATAATAAACAGGGAAGATCTTTTCTGTAAATATGAAAACATTATTACACTTTCAAATCTCTGTTGCTAAAAATTTAAATTACATTTCAGCTACCAAACGAGTTCACATCAATGTCATCACTTCATCAGCAACACCGGCGTGTTGGAGAACGTGCTGTTCTGCCGCGAGGTGCCATACAAATTGCTGTCGGTTTCTAAGATGCAACAGGCGTGCTTGACGGTCATATTTGATCAGGAAGGAGCTCACGTCATAAGTGAAGGTACAAATATCATGCCAGGTAAATTGTCGCGCAATTTTATTGTTTTAAAAATTGTACTACCCGCAAAAATACGTCAGTCTGTTTCTCAAGTATGTTAAAGCAAAAACATAGATTATGAACTATGGTGTGAACATATAGGCCATATGAGCAAAAGTAAATTCATGCAATAAAAGAGAAATAGCATGATTGCGTTTATACAACAAATTGAGAATGTTGTTTTGAATTATAGCTTATGTGAGGCCTGCATAAAATGGGAAACAGACTCGCCTACTCTTTAATACATCTAAGTATAAAAATGATGTTAAGCAACTGCTACTTATAATGCACTCTGACGTATGTGACCCCATCACACCTACAACAACTGAAAACAGAAACTATTTTGTATTGTTTGTTGATCAGTTTTCACATTATTGTGTTGTGTGTCCACTGACATATAAATCAGATGTATTTTCAATTTTCAAGGTTTTGTCGTAAAAAGTGAAGCTAAATTGAATTTTAAATTAGTAAACTTTATACTGTGTTAACGGTGGATAATATTCATCTACCGACAGGAAGATTACTGCATACAGAAAGGTATCCCGTATCATTTATCAGTACCTAGGTCTCCACAGTTATATAATATATGGTGTATCAAAACGCATGGTGTGAACAATAACTGAAAAGGCTCGTACTATGTTGACTACTAAGTACTAAATTGAATAAATGTCTCTGAGGCGAAGCAGTCCAAACTGCTGTATATTTCAATATAACACCAACAAGAGCTTTAAAACACTTTAAACACCATTTGAAATGTGGCACGACCGAAAAACCTATGTATAAAAACTCTTAAGGTACCTATTTGGTTCAACTGTGTACATATACATACATGATAAAACCTGTAGAACAAAAATCGACAAAAAGTCACGGAAAGGTATATTGGTAGGCTACGAGCCAAATGGTTACAAATAAAGTATGGAACACAGAATGCGAAAAAATAAAGCTGTCAGAGATGTCGTCGTTGATGAGACAAATTTTCTTGAATCCAGGCCTTTATCAAAGCCTGAAGGGAGTAATGTGGAATATTCCCAGGATTAAACTGATACTTAGTGCCTGTGGGCCGAAATCAGTACCTGTAAAGTCTCAATGTTTCGAGTATCCCTAAATCAACGAGTTCATAAGTTGATGTACAAGGCAGTGCAAGTAAAATTCGCAAATAAGATTAAAAGAGTAACGTCCGTGTCACCTGACTCTGAAAAATAATCTGATGTATTATCTGTATGTATTGTAAATAGTGATGATTGTAACAAATCCAACCTAGAGGCACCTAGGAGAAGTGATAGGCTAAAGAGGTCTTAACCTTGTGTATAAGAAATATTATGATGCATTACAGTCGATAACTAAGTCTAGCATACCTAAGTTGTGTGACGAAATTAAAACACTAGCAGAGAGGGCTTAGTGGGAGAAAGCAGTAAGGGATGGATAAACTCTCTTAAAACAATAATACCTACATGGACTCTGATTCTTAGATCTAAAAATAAAAATATCGTATGATTTTAAATACGTATGATTTTTATGATAAAAAAAAATTAGGGGTTTAGAAATCCTTTAATATATACGTATACGTTTATTATTATTAGAAGTTTCAGCCAAGAATATTGTATAAATTATAACTTAACTTTCACACCACTTTTGCGTCGATAGCAAGTTTTCGTTTTATTACTAGTTTTGACAGTCAACATAATTTATTAATCATATGGATGTTAAAACAGCAAAAGAAATATGTATATACAAGTTCCTGATGGTGTTTTAAATTATGTATGCAAATTAAACAAAGCTTAATACGGGCTAAAACAGATTGCAATATGTTACCTTGATGTCTTTGAACGGTCACTAAAAGAAAAATGTTTCCAAAAGTCGTCGATTGGTCAATGTATATTTATTTATATTAGACAAAGGATATATAAGCAAAAATATATACATAGTAGATACTATACTCGTACATTGATGATTTGGTTATTGCAAGCGCTGACATTAAAACAATGAATGATTTTAAAACATATTTAAAAAGTAAATTTGAGATGACAGACCTGAAAGACATGTTATCTTGGTATTTGAATTAGTCTAAATATTGAAACAGTATTAAATAAGTTTAATATGAGAGAACGTAACCCTGCGGCTACCCCCACTGAAGCTAGATAAAACTATGAGGCATTAAATTCGATAACAAGTTATGTTATGATGCGCCATGTCGTAACCTCATAGGATGTTTAATGTGTGTTATTTTGTGTACAAGACCTAAGCGCATCTATTAATATTTTAAGTCGTTATACCAACTACAACACTCAT
Source organism: Apotomis capreana (assembly GCA_947623375.1). NCBI lineage: Eukaryota > Metazoa > Arthropoda > Insecta > Lepidoptera > Tortricidae > Apotomis > Apotomis capreana. Next base: position 22,626,006 of record OX392501.1, read on the forward strand.
GAATTGTAGAAACGTTTAAAGAGAGTAATTCTAAAAGGTACTATGTATTTAAAATTAACCGACAAAGGGGGTAACTATGAAAATCTCCTAAGTAGTTATGCCGATTCTGATTGGGGCGGCCATGATATTTAGTAGTGACAGGAAAAGTACCACTGGTTATCTGTTCAAGCTATTTTACCGATGCACAATCATTTGGTATACAAAGAGGCAAACTTTAGTTGCCGCGCCGCCTAACTGAGGCTCAGGCTTTGTATGAAGCCGTTAAATAAGCATTGTGGTTTAAATCTCTAGCACATATATCATCAATCTAAAATAACTGACCCTATTGTTGTATCTGCGGATAAAAACGGATGCATAAGCATAGCCAATAATTCAAATTGTCATAAAAGGTCAAAGCAAGTTTAGAAAAGCGTAGTAAAGTTAAACTATGTCCCCACAGGCGAACAGCTAGCTGATGTTTTGACCAAGCCGTTGAGAAGCAAGATGGGTCTGAAATAAGTTACGTGCTTCTGTATGATTGCACTAAATGTGTTGATGATTGTAACTAGGTATTTGTATATATCTGAGTTAAATGATCTGATTAGGTTTTTCTGGGTTTTCCCTAATCCTTGCAACGAATGTTGGATCATTATTGTATATCTCCCAGCAAACACTTGGAAGTAATATATTGTCCTTAAAATATCATTATTTTGATGTATAGAGTTGGTGATTAATTTTTGAGGGGGCGTGTTGAATTTGACCTCCTTAAATATACAAAAATTAATCTGTATTCACTATTTATATTTTTACACTGGCAATTCTCTCGCTACCCATCATTCATGTCAAATGGACGTATTGCTTCCTTGTGGTATTAAAACGATTAAATGAAATCGGTTTATTATAAATATCAACTCATTAGTTTAATTTCACAGTCCTCAACTTCCTACAACCCATTGCACCAGAGATATTTCTGGCGCTCGAACGAAGTGAGAGCGCCAATAGTTCGAGGGTGAAATGGGTAATTTCACCCGAGTTAAACACTCTACTTTTCATTTCGACTGCGAGGAAAATAAAATACTACACTCACAATTCACATGTCATGAGTGAGTTAAATTAATGTCCATGTTATTTTTAACCAATAATCAATAAAAGACATGGTATTTATATTTAATCTCGTGTTCCCGCTTTTTCTATTGCAAACTTTCATTATAATTATTTTTAATAGAAAAAAAAGTTAAAATATACGTACCGCCAATATTAAAAAAAAAAAACAAATCTAATGGTTTCAATTTTGTTTTCTATATAAATGTATGATTCTATCAATAAAATGAGGGACAGAATTATATGTATGTATTATAAATATAATAATACATATTTATATTTAATAATAATTGGATTTAAATAAATATATCTAACCTTTGGAGATTTTTTTTTAATGGCCACTTACCACGGCCGACTAGATTGTACCTAATTGAGTTGGTCACGACGTGCATCTAGATGGCAATTGTCTTTGACTCCGTGGCAATTAAAAAAAAATTACTTTCCACCCTAGGGATGGAAAAGCTATTTTCCACCCGGCTATCTACTCATGAAAATGACACTTTCCGAACAGGAGAGATGAAAAATTTATTTGCGAAGTCTTAGCCAGATAGCTTCGTAACAAATATTTAGTTAGAGTACCAGGGTGCCATAGGTATGAAAGAACTTACCGGTGTGGAAGGAGCCGGCACGCGCACCATGCAGTGATCGGGATGAGCGCCCGAGGCCTCGCAGCGCGAGCATAGGTCGTAGTCGGGGCACGCGGTGCATTTGTAGCGGTATCCTGCTACCGGGCCCTCGCAGTTGTCGCAAGTCACGCCAACGTGGTGGGCTGTTCTGGTTCCTGTACAACAATGTGAATATGTGATATAGTCAGTGTTATCATCAAATTGACAACATTTCATATCTATAACAGGTGGAAATGAATATAGAGATCGACAGGGCTTTATGTCGTGTACCTTAAAAAAAAATCTTTGAATTTATTCTTTTGTATTTAAAGAAATATAAGAAAATACATCAAATAACTGCAATCTAAGACAATACGGGCTGAATAGGGTTGTTGTCTAAACCAAAGAGCGAAAAAATATATATTTTTATTATTTGACGTTGACAGATGACAGATGCATACCGAGTTTTATTAAGTTTTTTTTAATAAGAAAACCGACTAAAGTAACCGTTCCATTAAGTTCTGGTTTTGGTGTTGCCACATTTTAAAATGAGTATGTTTTTATAAATTAATAATAAAATAAATAATCATCTCAGAAAATAAATAAAAACAGAGATTACTTCATCTTTTTAAGCAAAATTCAGAAAAGTAATAAAATAATAGTCTTAAAAATATGAAATGTTGTCAATTTTATTGACGTCCACTACTGGACATTGGTGCCTCGAAGTATACGACAGTGACATACCAATATCATCGCTCCATCTAGTCTAAGAACGCAAAAACCGCCGCACGCGCTATGATATAGTTAATGGTAATTTTAATTTAACTCGGTAATCTACTGCTCTGTTACCCGATAGTCACACATTAAACATAATGAATAAAAGGCATGACGGAATAAAGATAACGATTAATTAAGTATAGTGTTGCAACCTTTTACTGGCTCAAGGAAAGAAGTCATTGCTCTGATGATTTCTTCACATAGGTATATGTTAAACTGCGTAATCTGTGTAATGGTAATTGTAACATTCATACTTGAAGGTACAGTCGCCATCAGATATATCGAAGCATATAAGGCGTCCATAAATATCGGAACACGACTCTTATTGACTGGGCGTTACAGTACATGTTCACATATTTATGAACGCCTTATATGCTGCGATATGTCTGATGGCGACTGTACAGTAACGTTATACTTTAATATCTTTGTTTATGTATCGATATTAATGTGTACGATCTACACAAACCAGCCAACTTAACAGTTAAAGCGAAATCACCTCTCTGGAGAATAAATTAACATATTAAAATCGCAATGACGTCAACATCCTCATAAAATTCACCACATCATGCATTCATATGAAACAGAACTCACAATCGAAATTGCCACATCACCTTTCAATGTTAGACATTTTTTTTTATAAATATACTATTCAATTCAATTTATTCATTCAGTAACAATATACATTGTGTTTGAAAAACTTACTAGCTAAGATACATATTACACTTAAATTATTATAGTTTTAACATGTTAACTATTCCCAGTTTTGACAATATATTTTTATCATATCTTATTTAAATAAAAACGATGTGCTTAAATAATGCTAACTACATTTTTATCTTATAAAAACGATACATTAATTATTATCAATTTATGTCACGATGAAAGAATTCTTCTATACTATAAAAGCAGTTTTGCAAAAGAAAATGTCTAATATTATTTTTAAATATATTAGGACTAGAAACACATTTGAGATCTGTTGGCAGCTTGTTAAAAACTTTTACAGCTTGGAAGTCTGCACAGTATTCTGCTAACTTAAGTCTAGGACAGAAAGGAAGGTTGAGGTTTTTAGTCCTTGTGGCAAGCCGTGTATTTCTAGCAGTCTCCGTTTCGTTATTTGCCAGAAATTTTACTAGATCCGTCACCAGTATTAAAATATAAAGACTCGGTACCGTAAGGATCTTAAGGTTGGTAAAATGATCTTTACACGACTCCCACTGTGGGATACGTACCATTATTCTAATAGCCCGCTTTTGGACAGTAAATGCTTTTTTCATGTTGTATTTGTAGGTAGCTCCCCAACATTTTATACTATATCGTAGTTTTGATTCCACTAGGGAATAATATACGGCTTTCAATTGATCTAAGTCGTACTATACTAATATTACTAATATAACATTTTAAACTATATTGAAAATCAGTTTTCTATGGAGGAGATTTTTTATTTGCATTGTATTTCTCCTGTATGTTTTATGAGGTGTGCAATAAAGAGTACTTGTATTGTATTGTAGAATGGGCGCGAGGCACTAGCTGGACCGTGCCATCTGTTAGTAAAAATATGTTTGTCCCCTCAATACGCCGAAACTGCTGAACGGATTTGATCAAAATGACAGTTAATTTCACACATCCATACTAATATTATAAATGCGAAAGTGTGTCTGTCTGTCTGTCTGTTACCTCTTCACGCTTAAACCGCTGAACCGATTTAGATGAAATTTGGTATATAGATAGTTTCAGTCCCGGGGAAGGACATAGGATACTTTTCATCCCGAATAAATTTAGTGTTCACGTGGGATGAGCGGGTAACACCGCGGGGCACAGCTAGTAATGAATAAAAGGCATGATGGAATTAGTTGTGCAAGTCATACATTTGTTGTGCAATAAATAAGTAATTTTATTAAGGGCTAACTCTTACTTTCGTTTCATTATACAAGTAATACGGTATTTTACTATAGCCCTTCATGTGGCGTGGTATGGCAGGGTGAACAAATTCTTTGACCATCTTTTTCCATTTTTTTTCGAACCAGAATTTTTTGCTCTATTTTACCATAACGAGGCTTGAACTAGCGACCTTGTCTCCCGGAGCGGGAATCTGCCACACGAAGGGCTAAGTAGGGAAAATAAATTGTATCTTGAACCCACTACACGCACATGAAAAAAACCGGCCAAGAGCATGTCGGGCCACGCTCAGTGTAGGGTTCCGTAGTTGCCCATCCTTCACAATAGATGTCAAGCTCTATAAAAAGGTCGTAAACGCCAAAGTTACTGTTATTACTTATTACCTTCTGGAAGTTATCGATTACACGCGCCAGATTGAGCGGAATGTTTTAATGCAGTATTGCGCTTAACTTATATGTGTAACGTTCGAATTATAAGGACACCGCGCGGCACTTAAGTTATTTTAAAGAAATTTATGAAATTAAGTAAATTATATTCAATAAGTAATAAATATAGGAAACCTAGATTCAGTCGAACATAGAACCTTCTCCTTTTTAACTACTCGTCATCGACATCATCATCATTGTGAGCCCGTTTTGTCCCACTGCTGGACAAAGGCCTTCCCCTTTTCTTCCAATTTTCCCTATATCGGGCGGCTTCTGGCCATTACTTAAAAAAAGAGTAGTTCATCCCGCCGAAGCCTATGTGGTTTGCTGCGTTTCTGTTTTGAGCTGTTGGGGCTCCAATCTATTTAATTCAGTTAAAAAAATCAAGAAATATAAAAGTATCAATGGTTATAAGGTACTTACCACAAGAGATCTCCGGAAAGGCGGTGAACATGATGCTAACCTCCTTGTCATCTTGGTCTTTGGGTTTCACAAACAGCTTGTAGGGATCGCCCTGCATGCTCGACAGAGCAATCATCATCTCATCATCAGAAGAAAGGGTAACTTCATCACCATCCTCATCTAAATGAAAGTAAAATAAGGTAAAGGTATGGTAAGGCAAAACAACACAAAACCAACACACAATAAATAAGGAAAAAATCGTTTGGTCATCTGACGTTGGCGTGGTGAAGTGGTTGAAATTTCAAACATTACTGTTGTCTATTCAAACAGGTTACAACTACATATTAGTGGCTCTGTAAGCTGTAGACCAAGCGGTTATTTTTCAAAATGGCTGAAATATTACTTTTTTTCGTTTTCAACCCCCATGATATAATACTACCATTTTGAAAGAATTCGAAAAACTGAATCAACAGAAAGATTTGTTATAATTATCGAACCAGCGCACAAAATTTCACGATAATCGGTTGTGAAATACGGTCTGTCGGCGAGCCGGAACCCTGGACAAACAGATACCCAAACATCGAACCATATTAAAGATGATGAGCTTCGCTCGGTTCACGCGCTCGAGCAAAAAGGTACTTGACTAAAGTTTTGTACCTATAACTAAAATTAACACAATGAAACTGTGCCAGCTAATTCATCATAATCATAACAATCCTACTCTAATTAACTTGCACTGCGAGTTTCCCTCAGATGCATTAATGTGGGATTGATACTGGTAGTATAAGGAGCTGGCTGATAGACGATTAATGCAAGTTTGAATAGAATGAAATAAGGGATGTGTTAGATTCGACGTATGACAGAGAGTGTGAGACGGAGACTATAGAATCATTTTGTAGGAGGAAGATAAAGATTTGTACAAAGATGTAATTATGGTGTAAATATGTAAATAAAAGACTAAAGAACATCCAGTGCGTTTTCCCTGCCCCGTCCCCACATTAATAACATTGATAATTTAAATTGTAGATAAAAGCAAGACATATACGCTGAGTACAAGACTATTTAATTGAAGATTTTTAAATGACGATAGTTATGCAGAAAGCGACCAGAGTAGGTACATTTTATTAGTATTGCAAAAAGCAACCAAATTCTTTTGACTTACGACATTTTGACAAAATAATTACTCTAGTCGCTTTCTGCATAACTATGGTCAAATATATTAAGATGAATCATGTAAAAGTATTACAAAAAAAATGTAATGAACAGAATTTAGCTGTATTAGAAGTATTTTACCAATTATTTTGATGGAGTCAATCATTTATACTACATTATAAATCAATCATATCTGCCAATAAACCGCCTTGTGGTTTGGCAAAGGATGAACATTAGCGATAAGGTTTTATATTGAATAAACGTTATTATTATTATTATCAGAAGACAACAAAGAAAATAGCAGGAACAACATGGATGAGAACAGCTAAAGACAGATTGGCTTGGAAAATTTACGGGGAGGCCTATACTGAAAAGCAAGACAGTCAATGACAATTCACAAAGGCTTATAATACGAGGGGCGTTCAATAAAAAGTGAGAATGAGATGCAAACTTTCAATATTAGGAAATTAAATACTGGCCGGTAAAGTTAATCTATCTAGCTGATTGCTATGAAAAAAAAAACTCAACTGCTTTTTGTTTAAAAAAAATACGGCCATTTCTTTGCAATGATATTGAGTACGTTAGCGAAAATGGACAAAAATTGAACTTCGCGCCGTTATGTAATACTTGTGTTTGAAAAATTTTTCTACGGACCAAGTCAATTTAGATTTGCGGGACACTTTAGGGTCTAATGCTCCTCCGTATTCGACAGTCGCACGTTGGTGCGCCGAATTTAGACGTGGAAGATCATCGACCATGGACGACCCCCGCTCCGGACGCCCTACTACAGCAGTAACTGAAGAAATTGTGAAAAAAGTCGAAAACTTAGTTTTGGCGGATCGTCGTGTCACGGTTCGTTTTATTGCTGAAAATGTAAAGATTTCAACGGGAAGCGTGCATAATATTTTACATGAACGCTTGGGTATGAAAAAGGTATCCGCGCGTTGGGTACCAAGAATGCTTACTGACACGCAAAAACAAACTAGAGTTGAGATTTGTCAAGAAGCTTTGGACCTGATACAGCAAGACCGGGAACTTTTTCTGGCGCGATTTATAACAATGGACGAGACATGGCTCCACCATTACGACCCTGAAACGAAACTGCAGTCTATGACATGGAAAAGGCCATCATCTCCAACTCCGAAGAAATTCAAGGTGGGCCCATCTGCCGGTAAGGTCATGGGCTCTGTTTTTTGGGATGATAAAGAGGTAGTAATGATTGAGTATCTCGAGCATGGAGCCACTATTACGGGCACTTTATATGCTAAACAAATAGAAACATTGCGCAATGAGATCCGCGAAAAACGGCGAGATAAACTCTCGAAAGTTGTGCTGTTCCACCAGGACAATGCCCCGGCACTCAAGTCCGCCGTTGCAATGGCTGCAATCCGTAATGCTGGGTTCGATATCCTTGAGCATCCTCCGTATTCACCGGATCTCGCCCCCAGTGATTTCTACCTATTTCCGAGATTGAAAGAATACCTGAGAGGCTAGAAATTTGAAGACGACGACGCGGTAGTCGCTGCAGTACAAGATTTTTTAAGTACTCAAGATGAGGCCTTTTTTAAAAATGGAATTTTAAGTTTAGAAAAAAGATATACTAAGTGTATTATGCTAAAAGGCACAGACCACCCCCACTAGACGGAGCATGTAAGGCGACCCGTAGGCGACCCGCGCGCAGCAACGATATGGTACGGCAGAACATTAAAGTATCAACACGGCGGCCACCGTTTAGTTGCGTCCATGTTTATGAGGTCTCTCTACACCACTTAACACTACAATTTACCATGTTATTTATTTAATTTTTTTTTTCGTTGACGTACGCATGGATCATAAACAAGGACGCAACTAAACGGTGGCCGCCGTGTTGATACTTTAATGTTCTGCCGTACCATATCGTTGGTGCGCGCGGGTCGCCTTACATGCTCCGTCTAGTGGGGGTTGTCTGTGGCTAAAAGGTGACTACGTCGAAAAATAAAATTACATTTAATAAAAGTTGTTTATAACATACTCATTCTCACTTTTTATTAAACGCCCCTCGTAAAGTAATAAATAAATGAGTAGAATAAATGAGCCAGTAGGCTAAGGTAACCAGAGGAAAGGTTAATTAATTAATAGCTGTCTGAGTGGTGCTTGATTTAGACACAAGCAAAGTTTCTAAGAGCTTAAACACTCATCTTTCAATTAATAAGCAAATATAAGTCCCATATTTCAATATTCTTTTAAATTGGCTAAAGACTTTAACCCTTTGAGCGCCAAGGGGCAAAGCAATTCACCGTGCCACTGACGCCAAACAAAAAAAAAAAAAAGTTGCTCCAAAATCAACAGAGATGTAAAAACACTGATAGTGGTTTGAATTAGCATGTTTTTGACCACTGAAATTTTTGACGTCAATAGACGTCGTTGGCGTTTGGCTGTCAAAGGGTTAAAGAAGCATGTTGTTTATTAATCCATTCACTTACCCTTCCACATTACAGTATAGGCCTTCCCCTTGAGCCCCGGGAAGATATCCTGCAACTTAGCACCGAGGTAATGGAAACTGGTCACCACACTCTTCTCAATGCCAAAACGGCGGACCTCTGGCGGACCTTCTGGCGTCCAGTGGGTGTACACCTTGAAATGAACTAGGTCCTCCATCTATGAAACAAATTATTCATTAAAATTACATCAACAGTTCTGAGAATGTGTTAGATCGCTGATTGCAGTTAAAGAAATAATAATAATAAAACTGTTTAGTAATAAAATAAATAAATAAACATCATAACATCATAGGCATTGGAAAATCTGATGCTTTTAAACCTAAAGTTTGGCGGTGGCTTTGTTGGATTTTGTCAACTTTAGGTAAATATCCACCTGAATTTCCGATCCCTAACTTTTACCTTTAAAGAAAATATATGAACCTGAACAGAGGAAAGAAAATTCAAAATGATTGACAATGTTAGTAATCAAATATTCCTAGAGCTTAACTTATTGAACAAAGTTAAGTTACTTTATTAAACATCAATCACAATTAATTAAAGATTACAAAATGAAACTAAAAACCTTACAATAAGGTACTGACGGTAATATAAATTTGTTAATGCGCCTTCTTATAGGTATTTAGATGATGCAATGATGAATAAGAAAACAAAAAAAGAATTGTTTGCAAGTTATGGCAATTAATTTGGTATTCTACGTATTCTACCCTGGATTCAAAAATATACCAAACTATATTTCGGTATGATATACAACAAGTAAAGATATGTTCTGAGTTTTGATATCTCTACTCTGTAAGTCCGAAGCCGCCATTTTGATGTTTTGGTCTCTAAACTAAAATAACTATATTTGTATTTAATTCCAGTCTTACCTTGTATCAACAAAATTCTTCGAGCTTTAATGGGAACAAAGAAACGCAATAAGGAACGAAGAAATACGCGTGCGCAACAGGTATTATTAAAAACAAAAATCGTGTTATCGATTAGAACTCCGGTCTTCGTACGTAGTCAAAATCACAAGAATGAACGACGTGAGTTTCACAGGACGACACAGAGCGAATGTTGTTGCCGCGCGGTGTCCGAGCTTAAATACACCAAGCAAAATATATGATTCATCACATATGGAACGTTGGAGAAGGCAAGGCAAGACGCGAGACAGTCAATAATTGTGCAACAACAATCAACTCAACCCACTGTCAAAACAAACAGTCATGTTTATGTCGCTCCTTTATACGAAAATGTAATAATACTAATAATGTATAATGTTTAAAAAAGTCAATGTTTTCATCAGATATTGTAAGATAATGAACTGATTATAATAAAATTTATAAAAAATAGGCAATACCTACTTAATTTTATCACTATAAAAAAATGTCGTGATTCAAAATTAATATATTCTGTTTTCATTTATCCAACTCTGCGTAAACCAGAATGAGAATGCTTTGAAAAAAATATTGGCCCCTGGGAACTAGAAAATAACGGCAAATTTAAAAAAAAAAAACAGCGTGTTGCAACAACGCGTATAACTCGATAAAACAATATTGATACTTGGTATTTTTTTAGTACATTTATATAGTTACTTGATACTATAACAAGTTCAGATATTATGGCAAAGAAAAAAAGAAGGTTGCAACCATCTAATTATCTAAAAATAATTATTAGAATAGAATTTGTTAGAAGGCCTATGGATTTAACTAATGCGAAGTGCAAGTTTCATTACATAATCCTTCACATTTATTTGTAACCTTTGTAAGGGTAAAGAGGGAAGAAATAAAACTTATTGATTTCATTTTATTTTATACTTAAAAATAATAATTAAAATCACTGCGCTGCTTTCATATTCTAAACCACGTCTCGCTCGTCTCGTTTTTCTTTATATTTTATAATGTTGAAAAGTCACTGACGCGCATTACTTTTAACTTTTAATGGATTTGTTCATGATTCACACGAATGCGTAGAAAATAACCGTAATATTTTTCTCAGTTCAGTTTTTAACTTAATGGCTACTGTCCATTGATTTGAGACAATTGACAACATTTCATATTTCTAAACTTTCTAACAGGTGGAAATGAATATAGAGATCGACAGGGCTTTATGTCGTGTACGCGCAAAAAAAATCTTTGAATTTATTCTTCAGTATTTAAAGAAATATAACAGAAAACATAAAATTACTGCAATCTAAGACAATTAGGCCTGAATAGGGTTATCGTCTTAGACCAAACAGCGAAAAGTAACTTATTGGAGTTTACTCCTTAAGAATCGATTTTCATATATAAGCCCGGGGTATGAAAAATATGGGGTATAAAATCGAACGTATCTGCCGTGCTAATTTAAAAAGTCGTATCTCAGTATACGATCGGGGTAAAAATACGACTTCTTAATTTAGCAGGTTATGCGTTACGTTAAGCGTTATAGACTAAGATCCCTATATAAAATGACCTTCACCGAGATGTTTATTTCATGAAATGTATTTTATATTTAATTTAATACCTATGTCAATAAATACATTGCATATGGGTTGCCTAACAAATTTTAGTCCAGGGTATGTTTAATTAATAATTAAAAAAAATGTTTTAAACATTTCACCGGTTTGATTAATATTAGATAAATACATTTCATCAAATAAACATCTCGGTGAAGGTCGTTTTATATCGGGATCCTATACTATTATGTGCGAGAGAGAGCCCAAGAGTGGTTTCGGGATAGTGGAAGGGAGACAAAACTTAACTCTCCCAGCTCCTCTTCCATTATGTTCACATAAACAAACTATGAAATTTGACATTTCGCCTGCATGAAGTAAGGATAATGCAGGCCATACACGATCAAGCCCGCCGTCAAGCCTGCATGATGCTTGAAGCGGCGTCCGGTAAACTTGTGTATGTGTATCTAAGGGCCTACTCCGAACTTCGTATCGTGCCGACCCTTTCACTCATATTGTGTATAACATGAGAGTGAAAGGGACGGACTTTAATAAAATCGTTGAATAACGTCATGCAAACTTGAACGTCAAGTATGTCAACAACAAGGAATATAATACTCACAAGGATAAGAACGGTAAATACGTTCAAAAAATTTGCATATCTTTTTTTTAATACTACTAGCGCCACCGTATATGAACTAAGTGACAGCAGGCTTTTTTGGCGGGGTTTTCAAATATGCCATATTGAAAATTTGTTTTTCTAACTTTTCTATTTTACATGCATGCATATTCAGGTTTTATCCTGCAAATCATTTGTCAACCACTTCCCGGTATACGATTGAGCTGAAATTTAAGTTTTATAAAAAAAACAACACAATGAATTACTTTCAAATGGCCTTTATTCATTGTATATCCAAACAGGGACTATAATTTACAAAATGTCTTTAAAAAGTTTATTACATAGGTGCACTATTATTGCATTGTTTTAATAATATATTCTGTTGTTCCTAGAACAGAATACTTGCTCAGGCTTTTTCTACAACTGTGAGTGTAACGGGAATCTTGGAAATGTCGTCCACATAAAACCTTATTCCTTTCGTACAGAGAAGTCAAGGATTCTTGTGAAGACCAGTCGTGCCCAAAATGTAGCTCTGAAATAGGAAATTACATTTTAACAAGTCTACATATCCACATTAATTGAGACCTGCTTGAACAAAATGGACAATAGACATGAACAGAAATATAATGTTAAAATACTATGCACTAAGCTCAGAACAAGTTTGGTCAATGCAGGCCTAAATATCTCTAGCAGTGTTAAAATATTACCTTATGATATGAATAATACCTATAAATACTTGTATTAAAAATCTTTTTGTCTACAGTTGTTGGGTAAGAAGTATCCTATCACCATGTTTGGATGCTATCTGGGATTAAAATCCGTGCAGCCGTTTTTGTGTGAGATGAGAGGTTAAAGATATTTAAAACAAACAGACAGAACCTGTGATTTAATAACATACAATAACCGTATTTCTAGGCAAGGTAACCTAACTAAATGTACCTGAAACACGTCTAAAACAAATAGCTGGTAGTTCTTATTTCATGTGTATTAAAATATGCAACAAAATTCCGAGACATATAAGAGACCTGAAATAAAATATTCTTACCGTAAAATTATTATTCCCGCTCTAGGAAAATGAACTGAATCGTCTTCAGCAGAGGTTGTGCCGCGTTAAGCACATTTTTTTTATGCATTTGAAGACATTAACTATGATAATTTTGAAATAAATCGCGAACAAATTTGAAATTGGCCGTTTGTTGACGTAAATTAAAATAACAGGTTGACAGCCATCAGTTTTTTTGTCGAGACTTTATGGCTTACAGCCAGCACGCGGTGGCGACCTGCTGTCACTATGACAATTCAGGCCGCGTGTGTCTGAGGGAATGTTAGGATAGTCATAAATTACAACTGACCGCCACCGCGTGCCGTCCCTTTCAGTCATACGGTGTATAACAGGAGAGTGAAAGGGACGGCACGATACGAAGTTCGAAGTAAAAAGAAAAAAAGATGCAGTTTTCGTTCACAAACAAACAATCATTAGTTTCGAAAACGTACTACTCCTTGAACGAATATTCAGAAGATAGGCCTATGGGAAAAAATTTTTTTTAACATTATTATAAGTTTTGCTGTATATTATACTCGTATATTAATATTATGTAAGTGCCTACCTTCTCGTTCTTGTTTGCAGCGCCCAACAGGGTATATAATGTGATACTTAAACTATTTACTTCCACCTGTATAACCATTATGTGCAATAAACGTATTGAGTATATATTTTACAATCGTTCTTAAGGCCAGGCGCGCACCACGATTTTAGTCGCGCGATAATTTTGTCGCAGAAATGCAAGATATGGGTTTATATGAGATTGCGCGCACCAGGATTTTCATAAACCCATAAGTACGCTTATTTCTGCGACAAAATTATCGCGCGACTAAAAAAAATCGTGGTGCGCGCCTGGCCTGAAGAGTAAACTCCAGTCGTGCGTCGGAGCTGACACACACACTTTTTTTTTTATTAAATTTGACGTCGACAGATGCATACCGAGTTTTATTAAGTTTTTTTTATTAGAGATCGGACTAAAGTAACCGTCCCATTGAGTTATAGTTTAAGTGTTGTTACATTTTAAAATGAGTACGTTTTTATAAATTAATAAAAAAACCAATTGTTATAAAACAGAGATTACTTCATCTTTCTAAGCAGAATTCAGAAAAGTAATAAAATTGTAGTCTTTTTAAATATGAAATGTTGTCAATTCAATTCTGCCAGTGTCAAGAATATTTTTCTCAACTGATACAGCAAATAAGTGACGTTTGACACATTTGACGTTGAAATTAATATTGCCATATTTTTTTTTTATAAATCTCAGTCTCTACTTTCATTAGCCAGACTTGGCCAGACTATACTACATATATGTATATGTAGTGTAATTACGCTCCCCACTACTAGCGAAGTTGACCGAAGTTAGACGAATATGATTGTGTGAGAGGCACTTCGCTGCGCAAACACTAGGGTAAAAGGGAAGAGCGGAATCTTCAAATAAATATCCAAAGCTTCCAAAAGTGTCCGCTGAAAGGTGTTAAATTGGTGCCGCTGTCGCTACTGTGGCTTAAAGTACCCTACAAATTAGCGATCTAAAGCCTGACCAGAAATATATGAGGATGCGCCATATTGCGGAATTTCACTGGAACTAATTTCTTACACTGGCAATGATGTTATGATGGTTTGTCAACAATGTCAATGTCACTCGTGGTGATTTCTTTAAAAAACAAATATTTAAAATGATCCGATATTAAAATGATCCATAGAAAATGCCGAAAACCATTCACAATTGTGAACGTAAGATTGTAAATAAAGTGTACACGTGTTTACTATACGAAACACAGTCAGGAAAAGAGTGCATTCCATTAAATGATATTACGAGGTTAACATAGTGGAACTGACAGGTATTTGAAACTAATGTCATTATAGTGGGTTGCGATTGGTTGCAAAATTGTTGCCATGTAAATCTTATAAATTGCGCCCTCTTGACAATCCTCATATATTTCTGGTCAGGCTTTACATCTCGAGCCGCATATAGTCTGGCTAGCCAAATAATGTTGACATATGCGACTGTGTTTAGTAAAACGTCCCACTTTGTCGATTCTAGTTACGGAGTTACGGGCAGTTTAGTGAAATATGGCAAAACCTACCGAAAATCGGTTTTCAATAAAAACTGATGAAACATACTGTAATGAAGCTATGATTCTGATGTCGACGCATAAATGTCCAATTAAAGCACTTTTTTAGGGTCTCAAAGTTTAGTGCGTCCCACTTTGTCGAATATCGGAAAAAATTGTCGATGTCATATTTGTGACTGTTTTAGGGAAATTTCCTGCTTTGTCGATTTGGAGATATGATTAGTTCCTTATACTACAGAACATAAGCTATCTTATGGTGACATAATTATGTCTCTAGGTACTATAGTTATTTTATAAAAAATCTTCAAAGTTGCAAATGCGAAAAAGGGGACAACTGAGAAAACGTTGGTTAAAGTTTGGGACGGCAAAAAACACACTTGTAGTTTGAAGTTATGGAGTGGTTGGTATCAAATTATTTATTATACTTTAAGGATTTCAAATTAGTCAAAATCATATACTTATGTAACCTAAGTAGTTTGAATGTTACGGAGGTTTGAACATAAAAACAGAACGAAATATCTCAATGTGAATATGGTTTTCATTTCTATATTTATAACACGCAGATTCATCATTCTCTTAGTAGTTTGAATATAAATATATTCTCAAGCTAAAACAGACAGAATACAGAAACAGTTATATAGATCCCTTTAGTTAGTTAAACATATAGGTACATATAGGTATGTAGGTATAAGCAGGGTTGGGTAGCCATCGATAATAGACTTTGCTATCCATGATTCCGCTGAATAAAAATTAGTATTAATTAAAAAAAATATAATTCCAAAACGACTTAAGATTTATAGTATTTTTTTAAACATCAGACTTTTAAACTCTTTTAAATTTAAAATATATTATTATCACAAACATACCATATTTATCATATTTTCTTTAGGAACTCGTGCTCCTACAATTAGTCCTTTTATAACTTTGACGATCATAATAATTACTATTTCATTTTGAAAAACATTTCAGCTATGTTTTAAAAGCTGATTTTATACTTGTAGTAAATTTTTAGCGTATGGATCACTATACCGACAAAGTGGGACACTAAGTTTTAGTCGGAAATAAATTCAGTTCAAATTCCGTAAAAAAAGTTTAAACAAACGACAAAAGTATCAATGACCATTATATTAACAATTATAAACCTTTATCTCATACATAAAATGGGATTTATATACGAAACACATACATGTCACTGAACAAGCACTAGAGTTTAGTAAATCGACGAAGTGGGACGCTCCCTATAGAAAATCACTAAACTTTATTTGGATAAAAAAGTACTTAATATTTGATATTTACATACTTTTTATGCTTAATAAGTGTGTTTTTAAAGTAATCGTATGTTATATATTACAACACACATGTCATTTGTATTTTTTTATGCTATATTTTTCAGTTCAGTTTTTATTAACTTTTTGATATAATGACTAACTAAAGGGATCCATAGAATTATTTCTATCTATTTTAGCATGAAAATACATTTATAAATACAACTTTAAACATAAATCTGCGGGTCGTCTTATCAATATAGAAAAAAAAACCATATTCACTTTGAGATATTTTCGTTCTGTTTTTATATTCAAGCCTCCGTAACATCTATTAAGGTTACATATATGATTTTGACTAATTTGAAATCCTTATGGTATGACAATTAATTTGATACCAACCACTCCATAACTTCAAAGTACAAGTGTGTTTTTTGCCGTCCCAAACTTTAACCAACGTTTTCTCAGTTGTCGCTTTTTCACGTTTGCAACTTTGAAGAATTTTTCAAAAATAACTATAGCACCTACCTAGAGACATAACTCTTTCACCAAAAGATAGCTTATGTTCTGTAGTATTAGGAACTACTCATAACTCCATATCGACAAAGTGGGACCTTTTCCCTAAAGCAGTCACATATGTATTTGTCGTTGACTGTACCTACTGTACGTATAGTGGTAGAAATTATATGAGCTGACAGCTGACTATGAGTGCACGTCAACATATATTTAACTTATTTCCTTAGGTAGATTACGTGTGCATAGAAAATCAAAAATATTTTCTAGTATCAAAACTATAATTCCTACTACAGAAAGTGTGACCAGCCGCAGATATTTTAATTTTCCCGCGAAATCTTTAAGTAATATTTCATTAGCCAGACTATAGCAATATCACTGACCATGGTATAATAATGTCACTGACCAAGCACAGTATAATAAAGAGTACTAACGTAGATAGTATAGCCTTATCTACTAATGATAAGGCGGCCAAACCATGATCAGCTTATAAAAAAACAGAGAAAGGTCTTTCAAAAGGTTTATTTTTGCATAACTTCATGTACACTCGCCTTTAAGTATCATCAGGTAGGTTATATTCCTTTGCATCTGATTGTACAAACAATAAGCTACACATGTAAATTTGCCGGTACAGGAATTTCATAAAAAATAAGTTACAAATGTTTTAACTTCTTATTTATTTTAATAACATTGAATACATAATACATAAGAGACTATGTAGTAAAAACTAATGAAAACTTATATTAATCCTGATGTTCCTTATCACCAACACTTTTAACTTTCTTTTGACTTCCATACTTGTCTTCATCCACAAACTTAGGTGGTCCTCCTAGCTGTGTAGTTTCCGGAACATTTAACTCCTCATTAAGCTTCTTGGCCAGGAAGTAAATTTCAGCGAGGGCAATCACCAGAGCACACATTACTCCTAGCAGCAAACGGAATCCAAAGTCCAGGTTGCCGACCATCCACTCAACTCCTCGAAACCCAAAGAGGAATCCGGCGAATATAGAAATTATGAACTGGCCAATGGCAATCAACTGCCTGTTTAATTGTTTCACTGAAATTAAGAAAAGAATGTTAATTTTAAGTTCTTGGACATAATTGAAAGGATAATACCAAAAACAAGAAGTGCCTAGGCTTCAAAAACACTTTTTATTTTCTTGGTCCAATATACTCTGCATTGTCGTTGTCACACAGGTATAGCATAATTTAGGTACACTCATAGGCGTAGAAGTGAATCATTGCCATTACTGGTATTAAACTTTTATTAAATCAGTGAAATTGATCTGGAATGTACTATTATATCATCAATATATGAAATCCTTGTGAAATAGTGATCTATAATAAAATTGGTACACAGATAAATGGGAACATTGACAAAATACTTTTAGAATACTCAATTGGTAATGAACCCCTCTGGCCCGGAAAGCTGAAACTTAAAATATTTCTCTTCTAAATAAACATATAGTTTACGTTAGCAGACATTACTGCTTTAATAAAAATTGAATACTCAATATCTCAATATATATACCAAAATCATGAATTTGTGCTAAGCCCAAATATGTGTGGCGTTACCTGTATTAGTTACAACTTTATTATCAATATCATCAAAGTAAAAGTAGGTACTTACTTTGGAAAGCAATGGAGTCATCAGGAAACCTGATCCTGACATTGTCAACCCCTTTTGTCATTTTCCTGTAATCCCTGGCTTCTTGTTGTGCCCTTAGTTTGACACATCGCTCTTCCAATACAGGGTTTCTTTTGATAATGCTATTTTCTGGCAATTCAATTTGTATTCCTTCCATCAGTTCATGTAAGTAAGGGACATCTTTTTCTGTAGCCCTAATATTGTTGAGGTATACATATAACCAGTCTAGATCTGATGTTTGTAGGAATGGATCTTCTCTCTTTTCCTTTTTTTCATCATCTTTTGTCACTTTTTCTACTTCTGTTGTGTCTGATTCTAATTGTTTCTTCTTGTTGCCACCATCCTTATTAGGTGCTTCTTTGAGTAAATCATCAACATCCTTATCCAAGTCACCATCTGATTCACAGTTTGCTTCTTTTTCCGAATGTTGAGGTTCTATTTTTTCGATGACAGCCTTAATCTTCTCTATATTAGATATATCAGTGTCAGTTAGCTGACTTACTTGATCAGTATACTTAAGCTTAACTTTATCTTTCTGTTTGCTAGGTTGTGACTTCATAAACTTTAAAATGTTTTCTGGTATGTCATAATTGTCTTTCAATGTTTGTATGAAGTTGAGTAGCTTTTTTGATGGGTAAATCCTGAGGGTAGGATCAGTGAGAGCAGCTTTCTGGTCCATTGTAGTTATTTTGTGATGTTTAGCTTGTGGTTAAGGTCAGCGTAGAGGTCTCTAAGTTCTTCTTCTTTTTCTTCAAAAGCGTTATCTATCCTTTGACACTTGAAGTTCATATCATCAATGAACTGGTCCCATTCCTTCTGTCTTTTCTCACGATTTTCAGCTCTTTTTTGGTCACAAGCCTGAAATATTAAATTGGATGTTTGTATTACAAAATTATTGATATTTAACAGAATAAAGGGATGATAACACCAATAGCCCCAATGTTTATTGCAGCCTGTTGCTAGTTTACCTAGTAGAGTTTCAAAGTTTGCATTTATGGTGAGGTCAACAACAGAAATTACTATGTAGGATGTTTTTTCTTTTTTTTACTATTATCAATAATTAATCCAAATATTTCATGTAAGATATAATTAGAGATGTTGCCGTTCTCAAGGTTTTCCGATTTGTATGGGGAAAGAACATTCAGGAGAATATTTCGCCCCGTATTTCGAATATTTAAATCAGAATCGAAAAAGCAAGTCATGAACACAAATTGTCAAGATACTCAATAGAAAAAAACTCAAAGCGAGTAAAATTACAATGCCCTCACTACTAACAATTTCTATTACATCAATTACCCATGCAGAAGTCTTGATTGGACACACATTTACCTTTTGAACGTCTAGGTAGTCAGTCTCCACTCCTTCACACAGCTGGAGAGCCTGGTCGAGTTTCTCGCTTAGAACAGGTAGTGCAGTCTCGCTGCCCTTCTTTATCTTCTCCACCTGAGAATCTTTGATGTCAGTGAGTTTCTCAAGAATGGAGAAAAGATTTTCTACTTCACGATCTCCACGTCTTTCCTAAAACGAAACAAGACTGAGTTATCTACATGATTAGATTTACGGTAAGTACAGTTGGTATTGCCACAGTGATTTTACATTGATATGAGATTATGTTTATGTAATTACCTCGAATTCTTTCAGCATAAACTTTATTTCGCCATTTAGGAATGGTCTATGATCAAATAATCTAGCCCAAACTTCACCAACTTCTGGAATAAAAATATTTTGACATCAAACGCTTGTTACGGTGTTGTGGCCTAGTTTGTCTTTTTAATATATAATCGGCCTGGATAACACAGCAATTAAATCAAAGTAAGAACGAAATAAGTATTTCATTATTTTTTTTTCTGAATCAGGGAGGGGTAAATATTGACCTGGCAATTGATTTTTATGACTCAGCTATTGCATCAGGTGTAAACTACGTGTCATGGGAATCTTGACCTATTGATATAACCATGACGAGCAAAATTATTACAATTTAGCCTAGATAAATAAAAATTCTTTGGTCATTCATACATACCTCGTGACAGTTCCGTCATCATTGGTTAACAAACAGCGTTTTGTTACTTTTGTTATTTTATGTATGGTCGTTAATGTGTTGTGTTTTTGGTTTCAATCTGTTGAAAGCTATAAAATAATAAACAAATAAAGTAAAAAAAAAAAAATGGTATGATAAATTCGTAAGGAAACTTACATAGGTTTTTAAGTCTTCAATGAAATTTATTAGTTCATACAATACGTAAAGAAAACTAAACGTAATTGTGATGTGATGTTGCCATTTGTAATAATTACGTAATAACTTTATCCGCATAAAAAAAAAAAAAGAGTACCTAAATATGTACAATTGTATAAGAGTTAAATCCTTAAATATAATTGACAGTAATATTAATAATTAATATTTGCCACATGATCAAAACATTTTTTGATAAAAAAGAGTTACTCTAGTAACACTGCACTGAACGAATGATTAACAAGAAATCAATTTTTTCGTTCACTCACTCACTTCTCACTCATAACAATCTGCTTCTCGTTCTATCAATTTACGTTCGTTCAGTTAGTAAGTTCATTCAACGCGTAGTAGATGGGCGTACGTTAAATTAATGGATTAGATTCGATATTGTTTTTATTTGCGCAGAAGTGTTTTGAAGGCGACAATGGTGGTTAAAGGTTTCGTTTAATTGTTTGTTTACTGCATTAAGTGATGCGTTAACCGGAACTGGATGTGAAGTTTGGGACTTTTTAGTGTGTAATTGTGATAGTGATCACAATGCCGGGTCTTATTGGCATTGGTGAATTTATCGAGGAAACTCGAGAGGATTATAGTTCGCCGACGACTTCAACATTCGTGTCGCGTATGCCGCAATGTCGGCAGACCATCGGTGCATTGGAAGAGGTAAATGTTTCTGTTTGAGTAATAATTCCCTAATAAAGGAACCGAGCCTAATTCCACAGCTGGCGAGATAAGGATATGCGCCTTGAAGCGCGCTTACCGTAACTTCAATTTTCCTTAATATTCTTAGGCCGTGTTTGACTACTAAAGAACGAAAGATGTTTGTAGAACAATAGCTATTTAGTTTGTTGAATTTCGGAGTCTTACAAAACTAATATAATTAATCTCAAATTTAGCATAGATAGCTATAGCTACGTATTACTGTTTCAAAATCATGTTTGTGATTCGCATGTTCACGATGTGCAACACTGTTTACCTACATAAGCACCTAGTCATCTGTATTTCTAGGTATGCTATCGGGCAATGATGTCAGATAATTAATACTTATTTGCTTATTGAAATACATATTTTGCTTTAAAAAATCAATATCCGATATATTCTACGCGTACACACCTACAAACTCGAGCAAAATAAATCGAAAACGTCTTAAAATGCTATAATAAATATAGTATATAATAAAATACTTACCAATATTTCATTCAATATGTTCATAATTTTTATAATAAATAAATCAGGCAGCCCACACGAATCGATCTAGTCCCAAAGTAAGCTCTTGTAAGCTTGTGTTTAGGGGAACTAGACGACAATATACCTACTTATATAGATAAATTTATGCATAAATATATAGAAACATCCTTATCCTTGACTACTGCATGTGTATACAGTTATTTTCATATTAAATAAATGAATCTATCTATCATTCACGAACCACGAAATTCTTCGTCACTAAAATTTTTGCCCTTGCCGGGATTTGAACCCGGCGCCGGCGGCTTAGTAAGCAGCTGCGCTGACACTTCGCCAACCGCATCGTCGAAATGTTCATTGGTATTATTGTGCAAACAGTCAGAATAAGTATAATAGGTAGTATACGTATTACCTAACTATAGCTGAATAGGTATTTACACACATTTAAGCAAGCTTACGATAAAATACCTACCACTATCTATAAATACAAAGCCTCGGCCATATCTCACAAGATAGATTCACTTAGACATATTTCCATTTCAACACGAAACAAACAACTCGGTTAAGAATCGGGCGAAACGTTTACGTGTGTCCTGTGATTTTTGTCGACCCAATTTGACTCTGACTGTACTATGTCATCCCCTTCTTCTCATCTAATTTTCATTTCATAGACAATTATTACCCCTGAAGTAAAAAAATGCAAATCTTGAATATATCATCCTATACATTAGGTTAGGTTTGCTTTATAACAATCAAAAATACAGTATGGTATCAGAGAAACATGCTTTCGATGAAATGAATACGTCTATGAAAGAAAACATTATATGAAACAATTGTCTATTAATAAAGAGGATATCCTAACAGAGTGCAGTGAAATTAAACCGTATAAAATCATAGAGGACACCCTCTGTTAGTTATTAATGGTTGATTATTCTACCTACCATTCAAATGATCGATAGGCGTAACCAATAGATAATAAAAAAAATGGGCAAGTGCGAGTCCGACTCCCGCATGAAGGGTTCCGTACCATAATCTATAACAAGTTTGTTGTATGGGAACCCCCTTAAATATTTATTTTATTTTATTTTTAGTATTTGTTGTTATAGCGGCAATAGAAATACATCATCTGTGAACATTTCAACTGTCTAGCTATCACCGTTCTTGAGATACAGCCTGGTGACAGACGGACGGACGGACAGCGAAGTCTCAGTAATAGGGTCCCGTTTTTACCCTTTGGGTACGGAACCCTAATAACTGATAGAGCATGGTGAGATGGCGAGCGGGGCTAGCAAATCTAGCCGCAACATCGTTGTCGCGCGACATAGTACCCGTCTTTTTCGCACGGTATTGAAAGGAAAGAGACGGACAATATTTTTCGTGCGACTAAAGTTGTGTGTGACTTATTTCTGATCGAGGTGCTGAAGTTGTTATTTTTAACATTGTCAGCTACCGGAATTCTGTGAAAATCGTCATTAATTTCCATTTAATTTAAAGATACATTACAGCATGTGACAATATTATAACCCAGGCATCTAGTCCTTGGCCTACTCCACGGTTTTCCTCAAGTCGCGGCGTCTAGAGATCTTTGAGCAAGCAAACGTCAATAGCGTTATCAGATTTCTGATGGGTATATCTTTTAAAACTCTAAGTCCCCCCCAGTTTTCAGTTTCAGCTTCGATCCATTTGCATTCGGCTATACATTTTCGTTTTGCTGTTTTCTTGCCTGTGACCCGGAATCATGTCGAATTAACATAGTCCTGGGGCCTAATTCGAGTGTCGATCGCCAAACGTCAGATCACCGTTAGATAACAGTCATCTCTCCGTGATCTCGCCTTTGAACTGTCATTAAAACGCGATGAGCTTAAAAGTGACATATCTCATCTCAATTTTGGAAATACGAAGGCGATAATGATTGTCAAAAATGTTATTCATGTATATAAATTTCTGTTTTGAACGAAACGTAACGGACCAATTTCACGTACTATGCGGTCAATTTAAAGTATGCGCCTGTTATTTATGCCGTCCCATACAAAGGAAACGAAAATTTTGCGCGTCCGAATTGACGAAGTTGCGATATCGCCACTTGTCAAGTAGGCACACGTCAAAAGTGACGGATGGCGATGAAAATGAGAGATCTCCATTATATCTCTAAAATTGGTCGAATACCCCCCCTGCTGTCCACCCCTATATCCGAGCTGTTACGAATTACAGAACCTGAGGATGATTGTACTCGATACTACTCGGTGGAAATAATACTTTTTATTAGGGTTCCGTACCCAAAGGGTAAAAACGGGACCCTATTACTGAGACTTCGCTGTCCGTCCGTCCGTCCGTCCGTCTGTCACCAGGCTGTATCTCAAGAACGGTGATAGCTAGACACTTGAAATTTTCACAGATGATGTATTTCTGTTGCCGCTATAACAACAAATACTAAAAAAGAAATAAAATAAATATTTAAGGGGGGCTCCCATACAACAAACTTGTTATACCTATATATACATATATATAGGTACGGAACCCTTCATGCGCGAGTCGGACTCGCACTTGCCCAATTTTTATGATATATTATGTAGTATAAAGTAAATGTAGCTACGTAGGTGTTCAGTGCTTGCACTTCCAGTGCACTGTTGCTCTACACGATTTCATACGCCACACTGCACCTCGAGTCGCGAAACTCTGCTCCCTTGCTTCCGCCATATTGCACTCCCAACGTTATGTTATGCCGTGCCATGCCGTAGCCGGGTGCACATTTCTATTACTTTAGCGTATCGTCAGTTCCGTTTCTATTTTTACCATAAGGGCAAGGTTCCAGGTGCTCCTATCCTCACGTAGGGATCCCAAAAACGTAGATGTTTTCTTAGTTTGAAATGGGGCCTTTAATTATGGAGAGCTCAAAAGACCCCGCATGCTTTAAGACCGCCTTACGTATCGTATAAAACTTGGTAGAAGTCAGGGTCGCCGAAGACCAGACAAAACTAAGACATCTGGGCTCAAAAATTTTAGGGAATGGTTCGGAATGAGTTTATAAACCGCATTGCAAGGATGATCCCCAACCTCCCAGTAGGAAATGAGACCAAAATAAGAAGTCGCGTTGCGTCGTCGCGTAAATAAGATATTTATACGTATTTTATCGCTTCTAAATCGACGTGACCGTATCATGATAGGCGACAACCTCCACTAAAAGGACACAATTATGAACCTCGCTTTGCTCAATCGTTATACCAATGTACTCTACTATACGATGATTCTGAAAGCGGTTCTACACGACGCAGAGACAGAATTTGTATCATGCTAAAAGATTTCAAACGCTCACACAGCTTTGCTCAAGCGGTACACCAATGTGTCGGTATACATTACGTTCCGTAGCTATAATTGAGTGTGATTCCGTGATCGCCCGTGTGATTAGAGCAGGGTAGTGTGGGCGCGCGACCTTGCCGTCACGCCCCCTCTATAAAAATAACGGCACTATATTGTATCTGCCGCACCTAGCTAATATAATTCATTAAGCATCTTTGACCTTCAATAGAAGTTTAGCTGTCGTTCTTTCTCACTTTTCCCATCCAATTACTTTTCTATGTGTTTACTAGGAAAGCAGCTCTTTTTCTTTCGATCCCTGCCAATTTTCATACCCTTATTAATGTGTTATAAAAACAACTCCTGTGGCTCTGTACAGTTTCATACTTTTAGATAGGCTGGTTAAGGCTCTGTGTTGTCTGTCCTGTCAGTAACAGTTACTGTTAACCCTCTTAAGTACCTAGACAATTACACCAATTACGCACTCTGTCTCTGCTACGGCGTGCGCGTGCCGCAGCTTCTTGTGTTTAACTTAATCTTCGCTTCGAAAGAAAATAAGAATCTCTTTATAAACCACGCCTAAACTTCTAATTGGGACACTGCCAACTTCAGGACATACTCGTCTTCAAATTTCCTGACGCAGTTTTTTCAGAACTGTCTACACAAAGTCCGTCCATTATCCTCTTGTTTTCCGCTAGTCTCGAAGATTCAGCAACATCAAAGGAGCATTTTGCAAAGTCGATTGTAACTTAATAGAGGGTCATAAATACGTTAAGTGGGTCTTTGGCTTAGTGTCTAATGGCAATCTTGCAATGTCTTCTCAATATGGGTAAGGAGGAATAATTCAGCTCACTTATACACAGTTCAAATATAAAAGCGGTCAGTAGGATTTTAAATTTTTTAAATAACTCCGAAAAAAACCAGAATGTCATCAGTCTTATGTGTCTCAACTCTTAATCGTTGCAAATCTTGAATGATCAACTGCTACGAGAAGTATAATAAAATAACCAATAGGACTAGCTACTTACCCCTCGTATTAAGCCCGTACGGGCTTTAATTGATTAGCTTTACCCTTTCATCATGGCTAGGCACGAAAGTTTTATTAATATCAATTTTAATACATAGCCTACAACTAGTCTGACCTTTTATTTTGGCCTCTAAAACTAGTTACAAACACAAACCCATCACTTATCGTCGAATTTACGACCATCATCAAGTATAATAACATTTAGAGGGTTATTAATTGTCGGGTAAAGGGGTAAATGTCACATGTGGCATATTAAGTGCTCACTTCGAAACGTTACGCTTGTTCCCCGTTCCCACCTACTCAATAAGGCTGAAGGGAAGGGTAAGGTTATTAAAAATTAAGCGTTTAATAATTAGGCCCTTCCTACATTAAAGGACCGAGGAATTTACAGCAGCGCACGGCTTAGACAATTTTCCTCTAAGATAATAACCATAATAACTCAATTATACGTTAACTACGTTCACACTTGTCCTGGAGATGTGGTTCTTTAAAAAAGAATAAGTTCAGGTTTTCAGTGCTCTATTGTCGACGAATTCTTGTGTCGTAAAAATTACTTGGTACGGTTAGCATCAAAAGTAGCTTTAAATTTTTCTACTGGCTTATGTCAATTTGCATACTCAAATTGTCAGCTACTTTTTTTCCTCTTTTTTTTTTAGGCAGGAAAAAGGACGAATATGTGTATGTAAATATAGTCCTATACAGTCAATTTAAAACTGGCATTTGTATATTTTTTTTAGTAATTCCTGACTGACTGGATAAGATGAGAGAATACTAGACTGAATACTCTTGCAACAATAGTAAAAAGGAGATTAGCATTTTAACTATTGCCACGCTGCACTCAAACTAGTCCTATAGCAGTTAGGATAGGTAGGCCCGTCTTACACTACACTGGAGTGTATACTCATTCGACTCCTCTCCCGCCCATTTCACTCGATTGGCCTGGTTTTTGTACCAGTATTTTAACAATGCAACAGATAACTTGAAAGTATGGCTTAAATAGAGGACTTAAGAAAAGTAGTATAATTCAGAAACAAAGCAGATAAGTCATTCATATCCTTCATGTGCATTCGCATCAATTAGCATTAAAATTACATCGTATCTCTCACTTAACACTTGACGATTTGGCAGCCGTCCAACTACTAACTGAGCAAACTTTGCAAAATGATTTTATCTCTGACGGAACAGAACATACAAAGTGCACGATTAAAACAATAAAGCGATTAAATTTGTACGTGAATGCATGCATGATTTGAGTGCAATAAGATTAACATAAGCCGCCTAGTTACAGATAACAAGAATTTGAACGATTCAATTATCTATCTATGTATCTTAACACTATTATAGTCTCGCCGTAAGTTTAAACTCTTTCTATCTATCAGCCACTTAAACTTTTTAACTCGGTTTAATTCTGTTAAGATAACAAACTTTCAAAAGATGTTTGTAATGGTATGCCGGGCCGGGCGTCTAATACAAATAACCTTGTTAAGGTTCAAAACCCGTCAGTTTCGGTCCAAACTGTGACCTGCATAAACAGCGGTAGGTCAAAAACACGATGAGTCACCACATGTGAATGCGTTGGCCTTGTCGACATAAAAAAGATGCATATGTGGTTGAAACAGGAACGCATATACGACCTTTTTGCGGTTGCATCTACTGACTATAGTGCGTAACACCTGATGTGGCTGATAAATGAAAGGAATACTCGACATCCGCAGTGAGTCATTGTTCTTATGAGCTTTCGTTACGCCAACACACGTAGGTAATGTGTCCTACTGAACATATGAGGTAAAATTCTTCTTAGTTGGTTCCTCATCACAATCGATGATGAATTACATGGCTGAATCCAATTGTCCAATGGAGGTTTGATAAAGGTCGTCCATTTAACAGCCTTTATAATTGGGTCACACTAAGACTGGTACCTACTTACTTGACCAAATCTTTGTCAAAAATAACATAATTGCATCTTTTTTATGTTAAACGCAAGAGACAATACCTTTTATTGTACCATTTGGCGAATACAGCCAAGTGGAAGTGTACCCAGCCTGATGCACTCAAGCTTTTGGCATTGGCACCAACTTATTGTGGCACGATGGCCCCAAAGAAAGAAATAGTCCTCTCCCGGCAGATTGTCTCGCGATGCAGAGTTCCTTTATTTGTTCACCAAGCCATCTACACAATACATACCATGTATTTAATTCAACTGTATTCACGGTCGCCATAGAGAAATACTGAAAACTCTAATGGGCTAACCCAATTTATTTTACAGTGAATACTGCGATTTTTGCTTACCGCGTGTGTAAATTTGACTTTTTCGCAAAAATTTACTCTTAATAAACTGTGAAATGTACTCATAAGAGACATAAAAGGTCAAAGTGGGTCATTGTCAGTTCAAAAAATATAATTCGTCCCTTCGGTGGTCAAAAGTTAAGAGCTTGTATGAATCTAGGTTATGTTGCTATTACATCGGATTATAGAAGAGGGAACGTTATTTATTCTCACGGGCATTTAATCAGAAAATTAGGCCCTGGAAATCCTTAATTTCGCAAATGTCCACCGGAAAGACGCGTACCTGAATCTGACAATGACCCAAGTTAGCATGATTGTGTTTTCGCAGATTAGAAATTTAAGCCCTCTTATTTTATCGAAAGACAAGCAGTATCAGAAAGTTTATAAGGTCCCTGATTATTCGGCTACTTATTTATTTATCCCACATTTTTAGCAACAAATAGGAAAAGATAATCTTTGTATGGAAAGTTTGGGAAGTAAGTGCTACCCAATTACGTATATAATACTTACAAATATGTATACCTATCTATTGAAAAATTTCGTCCCCTGGTTAATTATAAAAACAATCCGATTCCTTTAGAAATCGGGGGACAAAACGTTTTTGTACTCGGAGTCTCGTCTCTAATTCGATGTGCTTCAAACGTCCATTGTATTGTCTTAGGATTTTACGCGCGGACATTTTTTAAGGCATAACAATGTATATTTATTGCTTTGCAGGCTCGTTTGATGTCCGCCGGCAATTTTCTAATTGTCTATTTAAAATGGGTACTTTTCGAAATTACGGTTCGTGTAGTCCTTCGTTACTTGATTAATTTATTTTGGGATTATTTAAGGTATCGATTCGTAGCCAACCGCAGAAAACAGCAGCAGCAGACGGTGTGTTGATGCGATACCTACCACCAGTACCTAGGTACTGCACCGGTAGTATGACTGATACGCGACTCTTTGTCGTGTGTTGTACTACCCGACAATTTCCTTTCAATACCGTGCAAGCAAGACAGATGATGCTCAGTCGCGCGACAAGGGAAGTCGCAGGAAGTTATGCTACAGGTTTCACGACAGATTGTACGACCCGTCGCCTGCTGTATGGCTGTCTGCAGTCGGCTAATACGAACTGATTGATACCTTTACGATGCATGAGTGATGAGTAAGAAAGTGGGTTCGTTAGACCTTCTTGTCTCGTGGCTAGCAGTTGACAGGCTGAATATTTGCATTGCTATTGGTTTTGATGAGTTGTTCTGTTTATCTGTCTCCGTTTTGCAATTTTTGCATACATGTAGAAGGTACGGAGAACCTATTGCTATCTTACGATTAAAAAATACAGTTCCCCATAAAATCGAGAAATAATAGCAATCGATATCAATATGTATTGGTTTGACTTGTAGCCGTTAACCGTACGTTAACGTTACCGCGAGTGGCGACAAATTTAATCTCCTATTGTTTGATATATGTATCTCAGCTTAGTTCTAATTCTAAATTATCTTCTAGTATTTACGTTTGTGCAACAGTAATTTTCGAAATCCCCTGATTATAATCCCAAGTCTATCTTACTCTACATACCACAGAATAAAATACTTCTTTTTTGATCTTGGTAAAAGTCGCCTGACAACTGTTTGTTATTGGTTATTTGTAAAAAAATTGACATAATTGGTCGTCGGGCGTGGCCATGCGATCGACCGACGCGTGTGACTGGCAAACTAAACAAAGGCGCCGTATTTCTGCTCGAACAAAAGTGGAAGACGGAGGTTGGTGCGCCGTCGGCTATTAGCATGGCTTACGGCGCATAGTGAGATTGACTTTACTACCTGATAAACGGGTCTCTGAAATCTAACTTCCATTCATGTGCCTGTATGCTAATTCATAAAACCTTTTAATCCAGCGTCTTTTGTCATATGTCACACCTCTATCAATAGGGAGAAAAGGGTATGCAAACCCGTGTTTACATATTTAAGTTTTCGTAGTTGTATATGAAATCCCTCGATATCTGAGATATCAAGTGTTCTGTCCATGTATTACCTATTTTAGTTTGTTACTCTTTCACGTGGGAATAGGTCATAGAAAATGTGGACCTAAGAATCATTTTATTTCAGAAACAATGCATAGTTTCTATTGTATAGGAAAAGTACGCAAAAGTAGTTTGCTAAGGAAAAACTTTATGAAAAGACTAAAAAAATGCACCGGAGTAGCACTTAAATACCTCAACTCCATTCTATCTTTACGAAACGTGTTCTCCTCCTCTGCTCGAGATTTTAACTAGCATTGCATAAGTGCTCTTAAAGGCGTTATTAAATCAAAGTATAAAGTCCGTCACACACGGAGCTATAATATAGGGCTTAAGTACGCGCGATGTTACTTAAGGTGGCGTGCTCAAGTGCAGATAACTTTATCATGGAGGCGGGTTTATGCACGTTGCAGTTTTTGCAAGCATAAAGTTATTATGGGTTCTCATTTTGATTTAACCCACGCGTAGAATTATTCAACTTTGCTTAGCGATTTGGGCCACGGACGGTTCTTAATAGACAATAGAAGCTGATTACAAGAAGGCGTCGAAATTGCACATATGTATGTACGAGCAGTTCCTGACGCAAATTTTCGCTTTAAACCTTATATTATATTACGATGTAATTAAGACGGTATGTAGACCATATTTTCCTAAAGTTTATACAAGAAAACAGTTGCACAAAAGAAAAAAAAAACACTTTTTTATAGAAATAGTCAATCGTTTTTTATACCATTACAAATATCCTAAATGGCAGTGTAGTTTTTTCCAAAATATTGGCGCATTTTGTTAGAGACATAATTATTTCATATTCCGAGCAGTTTTGACAAATTCAGTCGTTGGGAGTCTACTTAGTACGCAATAATCACTAAGGATATCGTGTGTAACACGATAAGAAGTTGAGAAAGAATCTCCTTTTTTTAGGTTGTTGTAAAACTTGTAGGTAAACAATCACATTTGATGTCAGTGTACGTAATGTTGTCAAGCTGTCAAAGAGCCATTAACAAGCAAGTAAGCGGCATCCTAACTTGACGTCATTTAAACAAAACGAAAGTCCCTAAACAAGTTGTAGCAGGTACTATTTATGTACATGTTTCTACAAACTTTCTCTTTTAATTAAGTGCGTGAGGAGCATATCCGATCTACGTGATGTGATCGTCAACAGAACCACTTTACAAATTTTTAACCTACTGCGCCTAAGCTGTTACTACCTATTTATATGCAAATAGCGAATTGGATGCGTCTTCGGCTATATGGAATTTTGTTATGGCATACTTAGCTATAGGGAAGTTTTACATACATTTTCTTGAAAAAAACTGACTTAATTTGCTGTTTTACAGGTTTAATCCATACTAATATTATAAATGCGAAAGTGTGTCTGTCTGTTACCTCTTCACGCTTAAACCGCTGGTTCGATTTTGATGAAATTTGGCATGGCCGAGGAAGGACATAGGATAGTTTTCATCCTGGAAATTATCCCTAAAAAGATTGAAAAGTGAGTAAGTAATTCATGATGACATTGATGACCCTGTAGGAAATGTAATGATTAGACCAAAAGCACAATTGCTCTTACATTTGCTTAGGCGCTTTTAATAATCCCTTTTATTAATTAAGGTGATTAGGTGGATATCTATCGTGTTGTGCGGTGCGAGGTCGCTTCCACACTTCCAAGTTCCACGCGGACGTAGTCGCGGGCAAAAGCTAGTAGTCATATATAGCTTTCTCTGCCACTTCAGTGGCAAGCCATGAAATCTACAAAAAGAAAGCTACCTTTTCGCTTATACGTTGTAATAGTTTATAGAAACATTTCGTTGTGTTTTAACAAATTTTTAGTCAGTAAACCAAATGAAGCAAATTAAATTCAATAACTCGATATTGGGATTTAGTGGACAGAGCGCCCGTGTTGACCTGGAAAGCTGCTGGAGGCGCAGGTTCGAATCGAATCCGTCCCGAGTCAATAAATTATTAAATATCTGGCTTCAATGTAAACTTAATTTAATAGCCTTTGAATTGTGCCATTCCTAAGCTTACGGCAAGAAGATTCTACTTAAAGTCTCGAAAGTAGTCTTGAATGTTCGATGCTACATCAGGTTACAAGGTCAACAACTTTCGCCGTCAATATGTATTTGTGTTTGGATTCGGGCACGATCTTCGCAAGTCCCTTTGACTTGGAGTGGGGCTACCTTTTTGTTTTGGCATACAGGCGTGTTTATTACCATTTAGCTCTACGTTTTTGTTGATAGTTAATTCAAATGGAATTTTGCTAAATTATGTTCTTTTATTTATGCTAGTCTTTTTTTTACCGATTTCAAAAGGAGAACTAGAAAAATAGAAACATAAAAAATGCGGAGAAATAGAAAACCATTCGTTTGTTTTTTTTTAATGTTTGCTACCACATGCAGAACTCCGTCACTTATGAACCGATTTGGAGATTTTTTTTGTTTGATAGGCTTCGCCATATTGGTGTCATAAAACTTATGGTGAAGATCTAATGACGAAATCCATCAAGAACCGAAGGAAGTCCTCAAATATTATATAATAGCATATCTACCACGATTTCAGTATTTTTCATTGGTTCAGTGGTTCTCGGAAAATAGGATTTTTCTTTAGTGTACATATAAAGGGTTTTGTATCAATTCATTATGGAACATAAAATATGATATTCCATTTCATGGAAGGAAAGCACATAAAGTAACCCCAATTTGGTTAATACATCCAAATATTCGAGCCCTTTGAAGTAGATGCCCGTATTCACAGTTTGAAGCGGATACGGAGTTCGTAACTGGGTTGCTATAACAGAATATTGATGACAGGCAAATGTGATGCGTAGAAAACGTAAGCAGAGTAAATTATGCTCACCCACATTTTACAGACAAAAATTTTGTTTCTTCTTTAATTTATCGGTAATCTACGTAATTTTTACATACATTAAGCTACTTTTACATAAGAATGCGATATGGTTCCCGAAGGGATGAGCAAAATGGCTGCGTCGAATCTATATACGTAGTTGTGAATTTCTGAGCAGAGAAAATTTAATTTGGATGTAAGCTAACATTTCTTACATTACTGTTTAAGAGTAAAAGTAAAAATGTCCCAAGATAAGCTGGAGAATATTTTTTTGTGAGTTATAACTCGATCGATT
Source organism: Apotomis capreana (assembly GCA_947623375.1). NCBI lineage: Eukaryota > Metazoa > Arthropoda > Insecta > Lepidoptera > Tortricidae > Apotomis > Apotomis capreana. The sequence goes on from OX392501.1 coordinate 22,659,558, forward strand.
AGATATTCGCTTAGAACCCATATGTCTCAATGAAGTTCCAAGTTCTAAAAAAATACCATTTGAACGCCAGTGTCGTCACGACATCGCAAACGTCCAAATTTCAATGATCAACAACTTCGATGTTCAAACCGCTACAATATATATTTATTTTTGACACGTTCAATTGCTTCGTCGCTTCTCGTTCAAAATGTAAATAAACATTTTCTTGGAAGCATATTTGCCTGGTCCGTAAGTTAGAACTCTTTTGTTGTTAACATGCAACGACCGAGAACCAACGCTTATCTATCAAAGTCGCGTATGTATACAGTGGCAAATGTAAATAAATAATTCCTGCTAACCATTGTGTCTATTTTGCGCAAGTGGATCCGTTATGCGTCGGCGACTGCAACCGAGAAAGCGAATCTGCTTATTATCATTATCTTGTGAATAAACGTTAACAATTACGTAAGTTCCGGTAATATATTCAAGCAATAAATCTAGCCGGCTGGCCCAGTTACCAGTTGTTTTGTTTTTGTTTTTGCTCGTCTTGTTAAGCAAGTACAGTCAGCTTCAAAAGTAGCTGTCAATTTTGGCATACAATTTGACTTGAGCCAATAGTAAAATTGTTAGCTACTTTTGATGCTGACCGTATCCCATTCAAACTAGGCTTGAACTCGTTGTTTTGAATGATTAATTGACTGATGCTAAGCAATGAAAGAAGTCACGATGTTCTTTATCCCAGTGTAATTTCTAATTGAGATCAAGTGCTCAATTAAAATGGAATTCACTCAAGCATCATCGAAAGTCAAAACGCCATCGAATTAAGGTCTTGCACCAAAACGGCGTGCATTTTTATTACACTGCCGCGCTAAACCAAAAAGGGTTTATCATCGTTCCGTTTTCTAACGGATATACGTCTTTTCGGCTTAATGCGGTAGTGTAGTCGGTTCGTTGCTCAATTCGGAGGGGGCTTTGATAAATCGCCAGTTGGGGCGACAGATGTTCGGCTACAGCTGAGGCCACGGCTTTAGACGCGTGGCTATTGTACAACTGCGATGCAGCGAGCCCGATCACAAAAGTTATTTGCAGTCGCAGTTCACTTCAGAAGAACAATGTCGTTACCTCCGAAGAATCTCTAGTCAGTCACTTGCGACATTTTGTAATTAGCAAGTCATGGAACTGGTCTTACTTGAGCTAATTTGTTTACGTTCGTGATGTACGCACGCGGTTCGCCGGTTTTTACCTTGGTAAACAAATCGTGCATTTGCAATTACAAATGACGGCTCGAATCTCTGCGAACCCCTTCAACTCAACATCTCCGAAATGGGGTTGCTAATGAGCACAACTTTATTATTTGTCACGAACGCCGAGTTATTAAAATTAACGCTGTCCATAAATTACAAAGCAATGAATAAGATAGAATACATAAAAAAAATACGACTCGATAAATTATCCTTCTTTAATGCTTATACATACTCGTATAATGTCGTATAAAAAAATGTACAGATTACATGAACATTTTATAATCTTCAAGACTCACATACTGAAGCTAAAGTTGTTTACTAGTTGTTTTTAAGTTTCATATACTGTGTTAAAACTACTTTTAAATACCTTTTAAAAAGTGAATACCAATATAACATGTGTTAACAAATGCAAAGCGTTTACACAATATCTTTTTGTTCCAGACTCTGGACTTCGACCGAGATGGCCTAGCGAAGCTAAAGAAGGCCATAAAAGCCATACACAATTCTGGAAATGGTATGTATTGTGTTCTCAACACAAAATGTTCAGTCATAGTAGAAAATGACCTTCACTTTACGCCCTTTTGTGCCTGATTGTCGGGAGAACGCGTGGTAAATATGGATCTCCTGTTTTGTATTCCCGAGTTTCGTTCCGAGACTAAAAATAGGGGATAGAGGAAGCGGTATGAATAGAGGAGACTGGAATAGTTGAACTGTCCGATGCATACTTAACTCGCTTGGTATTTAGTTGGAGTATATTTGGAGCGGAACGCGACTCGTGTTCTAAATGATTGTGTTACTAAGGGCAGATTAGTCTTGATGTAAATCAGAAGTTAGTTTAAATTTTTAAGGTTTCGGAGGGAAACGAGAGCCTATATCGCTCGAAAGTGAAACCATGTGCAACGATGATGTTACAATACTTTAATTACTTACCAATAATCAAGAATAATAAATCGTATGTATTTGCATATACGTACGATTCAGGTTATAATTAAACTCCTGTGAAAGACAAAGCGAAAACTTAAGAAAATCTTTTCCCCTAAAAACAACGGCTAGCCTCCAGGAGCGGGTCACCGGCCCTCTGCTTATCCGCAGCCCATCATCGGCCACTTCCGAAGTGAACTAAGACAAAGAATAGCAAAGCATTCTAACCTATGCCCACCCCAAGTTCTGCCCATAACTTGCAAAGTCTCTTTTAGGCGAGATGGGTGCCGAAAAGTGCACACCAAGACAATGACAGCATCTGCCCTGTCTTAGATTTTTTTTTTTATAATTTCTAAAGGGATTGAGCTATATTTTTTTCTTTTTTTTCTCGAGGTATCATGACCAGATACATCCTCTGGTGCCCGCTTATCGTTGAATTTTGGGACACGTTGTATATATATATACAAGAATATCGTAGTAACTGCGAACATACTGAAGAGATTTATATTCCGATATGTCTGATTAAAGTCTGTTATTGCAGTGAATTCAGTGTTTATGTTTTCATTCGCAACTACTCAAACGATTCGTATCTTTACAAAAATAAACAAAACACAGATATAAGACTTCGCCTTTGATAAATGAATAGGTATTGATTTCAAGCAGATCGGCTTTTCACAAAGCATTAAATTACAGTGCCTTTATGTTGCTATTGAAACAAGCCATTAGTGTATAGTTCGTGTTATACCACTCAATAGTCAGTGCCGTTGACGAGGCAGATCGAACTGCTGAACTAGAATGACCCAAATATCGCAATAATAGGTGTACTGGACTATAATTTCCTAACTGGAACTAATATTGGGAAGGGAGTAAAACCAAATACCTATAGGTATACCTACACATATCAACTAACAATTAGAACGCAACGATCCAAAGAAGATTTTGGCTTCCAACATCAGTCCACGCCATGTTTTACAATTCAGAGCCAACTCTTGCGAGTTACGGATGCCAAGTTCCCTGAGATGTTTCTAGACATCACACGCACTGAAATTCAATGAGATAAATATAAAGATCTTAATTGAGCAGTCTGAAATAAACTATTATATTATATATTTGATGTATTCGTATAGCCAATATACCTATAAAGAAAACGATTGGAACACTCAATAAGAGATCATCTTATTCTGCATTTGGAGTGTTCCGTATAGTGTTAAGCGCTACCCATTCTCTATAAGTTATACACTAGAGACGCATTTATTATGCGTCATTTGTATTGTGTTAAAATTAACTTAAAAACCTAGAACCTAAACTAACCTAACCCTACCTAAGGCCGGTCATTGGCGGAAATAATCCCAAGATGCTGGCGGCGTTTCCCCGCTGCACAGCAATACTGAGCCTTTGTCCGAGAAACGCGCCAGCTCTGGGATCACAGGTAAATCGAATGAGTTTTGTTTTAAGAGAAATGAACAAAATTGTGAGCGTCGGTCCCCATGGGCCTAGAGTCTCTACCGCAAAGGGTAATAGACAAATAAAGACTATATGGGGATGAGAATAATTTTTATCCGTTCAGAAAATGAGAAACCTCCCTTACGTATCATATTTTTATATTTCTTCAAGCATAGCATTTCTTTATTTCATCTTCGTTTCCTTCGTGCCGCTGTTCCATTAACGTAATTAATGAAATACTTGTGGTGGCGTAATTTATTTGATGTAACATTGAAAGACATACATAGACCAAATACGAGTATACCTTCGAATGTTGACGCGTTCGATAAATGGACTCATGGATTGGATTGAAACGAGAATCGAATGCCAGTCCGCCGTCACGAATGCATTTCCCTTAACCACTTGCCCAGGAAAGTGGGTCGACGGACGTCTGGTTTCGCTCGCCACACCGCACAGTGCGATGAAACCCCGATCTAGGTGGACAAAAAGGGTCACGCTATTTCATTATCTGTGGTGGCTATAGCGATAGCCAACATCCTAGAAGGAATGATTCCAGTAATAGTTTTGTCCTACTACCCTCATAAAATTAATAAATAATGTCGAAGCGAACCGAAACACTGTCATCGATAGTGAAATCGTGCGTTTTACTGCTCTTCGCTTATCAATATTTTATAATAATTATCAATCAGATCGTGCTACTTCTAGTCATGGATCGTGAATTAAATGGTAAGGACTACATTTTAAAATATTAATTGTTAAAAACTGATATTCCTTTGCCAATAAAAATCAACTTTAACGTAAAAAATTCAATTTTTTTGCATGAGTTCGTGTTTCATAGAGAAGGAAAAGGATGCCCCCCCTTGCCCCCGGGCTGGATTTTTTTTTAATGATAGAGTTTTTAATGTTCTTTCGTTTGATGTATGTTAAAAACTGCGATCTGATGCGAGTCTTTGACTTTTTTTTAAAATCGAACTATCCGTACCTAGGAGGGAGTTTTATGAAGAATGGTTAGTTAAAACACGCTAAAAAGGATAAAAATAACCGTCTTTTCGATTATTTTTCAATTAAATTTGATTTGAGCAGAGTCACGCCAGATTCACTAAGAAATTTCAAGAGAAATATAGCTCGTATTTCCGGGAAATTATTAGAAAAGTGGGTTGCTTGCGGGAGAAAACTAGAAGTATTCGAAGCACTACCATTAGGTGTTGGATGGTTTTTATTTACTTCATAGTGCTGTGAAAAATAATATGAATATAAAATGTGTGTCAAAAACTACATTTACACTGCCTAAAACAATGACCAATATAAATTAGCCTTCACGCGTGTAGTAATTCTTAGTACCAATAGGTCAGCTTATACTGGTTTTTAATTTTAATGTGATTTTGTAATTTCTTTCATTTGATTTCTATTTTGACATCATAATATGACCTACTAGAGTCGGTTTTGAGGCTTAAATAATATTGTCCACCTAGATCGGGGTTTCATCGCACTGTGCACCGTATGATGTTACTACAGTACGGTTTAAATCTAGTTACGAGCATAATGTCTATCTAGACTTTCAACGCTTCTTGTAGACATGCGAGCCGGGTGCGAAACAGTCGGCGGCGGCGCATCGGCAAAATTCTCGCGGCGGCGGCGTCTAGCCGGCGGCTCGTTTTTTTTAACTCCTAACCTAATCTAACTTTTTGCCTGAAATCAAGCAATACTAATCGTTTAAAAAATTGACATTTCCACGGCTCTTGATCAATTTCCACGTCTCTTGATCAATGGCATCTTCGTTTTGCAAGCCAATACTGTTATAAGAGCAATGTTTCTTGGCTAATTTTAACAACACCTGAGAAGAGCTTGTGTCCTTTGTTTCACAGACAGTGACACTACTGGTGCTAGGAACTACTGCTGGTCCCGCTCGCACAGGTTCCCACAATATCCCTAAAATACCCAGCCACAGAAAAGATACACGTCTATCTCCGTCAGTCGCCATGAACTAGTAGTCTAGCGGAACCTCTTGTCAACTTGCTCCATCATATTCCTTTTCAAGGAGAGCATGATCAAGGTTTCGTCGTGGTTTCGGTCTTGAAAACCAGTGCCACAGTTTCAAGGTGCAAGTTTTCTGGGATGATAAAATCGTTACTGCCTCCCGAAACTTCGACAAGAACTTCACCAAATGGTCCAACACATTCCAGTCAGATTGCGTAATTCTCAAATCACGCTGACCTATTTTTGAGACATCTCGTTGATTGGGCTGCGATTGCAGCAGTGGACCATGCTCTCGAGCATTTCAAGTACGTTGTGCCAACGTGTCGGTGTTGCTGTTGACGATGTATATATAGTCCTTCTCGCCGTGTCCGGCGACAGCGACTCCGTCAATTATTCGTGTCCGGGTTATGAAAGGCTCTGATGTGACTCGCAAAACCAAACTTCGTCTTGAAAATGCGATCACAAGGTACGCAATGAAGTTGTCCAGCAAGGTCGTAAGTGTAAGTATAGGAGGGCTTCGGTTGAGTCTTGCGGATATGTCTCTTGGCATCCTGGTCTTCCAGCCGTTGGCGTTCAAATTGCTCCACTTTTTTGGAGACAGTAGAGCGCCATTCCGATCTTTGCAGCGCGATTCCCTCCCAACAATCAGCCGGTATACCACAAGCGGTGAGGTGGCGCTTGAGGACGTCTTTATGCCGCAGATACTGACCTCCCTGCTTCCGTTTTCCACGAGAGAGTTCAGCATAAAATGCTGTTTTAGGCAGCCTCTTCTCGTCCATGCGAACGAACGTGATCCAACTCGCCAAACCGATAGCGCTGTTCATCATCTTGAGTAAATGAATCGTGTTCTTCATCAGAAATAGGGTAATTTTCATCTTCTTCCATAGTGCGCGCTGCGTTTTCAAGCAAACAAAAGTCTTGCACTTAGGAATCGGCTTCTTTTTCTAAATCTGGTAGATGGTACCGTACGGCTTTTACAATGTTTTTGCTTACACGCGAGTTTGCCTAGCGCTGGCCAATCGCGGGCGAGTTTGCTATCCGCCCGCACGGCGCGAATTTCGAACAGGTCGGCGGCGGCGGCGGCGCGCCGGGTCTTCATGGCGGCGGCCAGCCGGCGCGGCTCGCATATCTAGCTTCTTGATTGATTGCTAGTTGATCTCTGATTCACAAGTTTTTCAATTCTTATTAGCACTATCAAGACGATGAAACCACGTCTTAAGCATAAATTGATGACTTTACATTCGCTTGCAAAATACCAAAACTTTTTCGAGATAAAGGTAATACTTGTTGCAAAGATTTGAAAGTAAAGCGGATCGTATTCGACACCTAGCACCTGCTCCCGGCTTATGTTTCGCGAATAAGATAGATTGCATTTTATATATGGATACACGGTATCGGAGGAAATATTTATTGCTTCCAGAATCTGCTATAGTCGCGAGCTCGGTCAATAAACCTATTGTACGTATGTATAGTTCGACAAATACAGCGATCGTTACGCGGCTTGGTGGACCAGTACACCCAATCAAATACGTGATACCGTTTTCGTGCTGTTGGAACATCCGTGCTAGCTAACTTTCCAGCGTGGGTTTGTTTACTGCGCTGGGCTAGCACAGCCTGCAATTAGTACAGCCTTTATACAGCTTAAATTAGAGTTATAATGGCTGCATAAGCTCTCATACAGCTTGTTTGGTGTCTGGGTTGAAACTCGTCGCGCGAGTTCAGATTGCTCGCAGCCGGCAAGGTCGTGCGCGCGCAAAAACGACAACCAATAAAACCTTAAGCATTCCTATAGAATGAGTTGCTTAAGAAACTCTTGTTTATATTTTTTGTTCGTCTAGGATTTCGCAGAATTTTCATTCAATGGGAAGCTAAGTTACAAACTTTGTCTTACCTACTAGTTTGCGAACACGTACCTATGCGGCGTATAGTTTTCCTCTTCTCGACTTAAGTGAACTAGTTTAAGGTCAACCTCTTTATTTATAGCTTATTGCATTGTAAAAGTTTTCCTTTGGCATTTTTTAAATATTGGCAACTAATGTAGACGCTTTAAAAAGCAAACAAATCACAACAATAGAATTTTTGGATGCCTTCCAAGAGTCTTGGTCGTTTCATTGCATTTATCGATGACTTTAGATACCTATATGATAACGAAGTAGTTTTCCGACTCGTTACTTTGTCTTTTGTATTGTACCGTTATTATTCTTAAGCGTCGGTGTGATATCGAAATAGCTAATTTACGATGTAATACGAGTAGGTACGTCAAGTTTTTATTCTGGTGTACACTTCCGTTGACTTAGGCTCGTCGTGATCGTTTCCTAAAATGTCTGCTTCTCAACAGACATTATGGGAAACGGACAAATACGCAGTCGTATATGAGGAGTGACTTAAAAAGACTCTACGAAACTCATACAAAAATAAGCCCTTTTGAAAAGATACCCCTCCTATGAAAACTGGCAAATTAGAACACAGTCATAGAATATAGGCATCATGGGAAACTGACAAAGCAGACATTTCAGGAAATGGGCAGGACGAGCCTGAGTCAAAAGGTTGAAACAAATCTCGTTCTCTTATTGTTTTGTTTTTCACCGTTACATATTCGGGTAAACCGCCAGCCTAATATGTACCTATATGTATTATTGTAACATCAACGTTCCAATAAAATACTATATTTGATGAAAACAGCTAGTGCTTACGCCACATCTTGGGATTTTGGTAGCCGACCCCGATTGAGAATTCATTCTCAAAAAATGGGACAAAGGCTAGGAGGATGATGATTTGATGAAAACAGCAGGTGGTAAGCGAAGAATATGACACAAACTGCATTGCTTTGTAATAAGAATTGTAAGCAAATATTTTACTGAGTGTTTTTAGTCTAGACGAACAGACGGATTCCGGTAGTCTATCAAATAAAGGAGACGAATAAAATTCAGCATTGTTTTCAGCGTCATTGCATGTGGAACGTATTTTTTCTATTGTTCTCGAGCCCAGAGATGATAACTTTGTTTTTGAACAGGCAGCATCAAAGGTAGCTGACAATTTTAGTGTGCAATTTGCCATAAGCCGGTATTGTTTTATATTGGTGCCTCTCTACCAGAAATGTGCTACGCTACGATGCGTTTGATATCCACCAATCATATTTATTGGTCCGTATAGTATATCACTGGTGGAAACGAGTAGCTTTCGCATCCTGGCATAGCTGCATAGTATATATCTGGTGGACAAGCACCCATATGATGCTGACCGTACAACTTTTGCGATTGCTATGCGTTGAAAGGTATAGGGATAGGTACATTAGAAGTGATAGACAAATTGAGAAGACAGAAACTCATATAATACTAAGTACGATAGAAATTAATCAATTTTAAAAGTAAAGCGCTACTGGTGTGTTTACGTACTTACATTTAAAGAAATATAAGTGTTTAATCTCAAACACTACAGCCGAATAAGCAAAATATTCACGACAAGAAAGACATTAAGCCGATTTAGCAGAAACGAACTACGTAGAGGTATTACGGAAAAGTCGTAATCTAAATCTTATCTCGAATTAGTTGTCGAAGTAAAGCTAACAAATATAAATCTGTTCACACCAACTTTAATTAAATTACAGTTTCAAGTTTGGGGAAAACACGAAAATAGAAGGCAATTTCCGTGTCGCGGCACACATTTGGCTAGCTCAGTTCCGACGGCATCTGAATACTAAATGTTGAAGCAAACTCGTGCCTTTCAATTTCTCCGCAGGGCATTTTCCTCCGTTTCTATGGGAGGAACTCGCTGGCTATTAGGACGAAGGCCGCTTTACAACGGGTTTAAAGGCCTTTATTCCTTTTAAAAAATGTTTTTTTCTCATTACTACAAATATAATTTCAACCAACGCAACTGAATGATACTTTTTCCTGAGTTCTAGAATGTAACATAGCTTTTTCATGCTTTCATTGCGTGAAGTCGAAAATAAGTTGAAACAAAAATTATCAATGAAAAATTCAAACTAGGTTTCAAATATATACCATAGCCATGTACTAAGTAGTAATATTGAGAATATGTTAAGCAACAATGTTTGATCATAGAGAAAAATTTCGAAAACCACCTGCACTTTTGAATGGATAAGGAGCCTTAAATTAGAGATGGACCGAATAGTCGGGAACGCCGACTATTCGGCAATAAGTCAGGCCCTCTCTAGTCTCAATAGAAACCTCTTCCAAAAGAGTAGCGACGCCTCATCATCATATCAGCCAATAGACGTCCTCCTTGCCTCGGCTGCCTCATTGCTGAGGGTCGTGGTCATTTTCTTGGAACAGTCTCTCTCAGATGATGAGCCGCCATCTGCTCCTATCAGTAGCCGTGTGAAGAGCATCGTGATCTGTAGTGCCAAGGGTTGTATGAATGTCGTCTGTCGATAGACAAAGACTGCTGGACAAAGGCCGCTCCCAAAGTTCTCCAACAACGATCGGTCTTGCGCCGCCCTCATCCAATTTCTGCCCGCGATCCTAACCAGGTCGTCGGTCCTCCTTAATGGGGCCTTCTCACACTGCGTCTTCCGTTCCGCGGTTGCCACTCAAGAACCTTTCTGTTCTAACGGTCATCGGCTCTACAATGTGCCCCGCCCTAGCGAAGCCTGGCGCAGTATTTGCGTAAATTTTGTGCGTTGTTGTTGTTACTGTAATCTAAGATTAATTCGGAGCGGAGTTATCGATTTGTATGAGCGAATATTCGCAATCTATATATAGATGACATTAGTGATAATTTTTAGTAATCGCACGATTGACTTTTAGTGCTTTTAGACAATGAGGTCTAGAATATTTAATCAGCGTTATTATTTATTATAAGTTAATTAACAAACTCATTATAATGTCGAAGCAAAATTCTAACACTGAACTAAACTTTATCGTATTTATTATTTCGATAACGTATTTTTGTTTTCACCAATCTTGTTTTAATGATTTACCGACTGTTTAATTTCCGCTACTATTTGTGTTAAATGAAGAGACGAAGAAGATATCAACATTTTATGAAGCTCTTAATAAGACTCTTAGAAAGCTGCTACAAGGAAATATTACAGCTATTACGACTCCACTAGAGTCGTAACATAGACGGTCCCTTACAACGATGAAGTTAATCTAACTGCGAAACTAATTAAATGTCCAAGGCGCTAATAAAATTCGAGTGTACATTAAGATATCGCCAAAGAAGCGATGTTTCAGGTATATCCCAGGGAGCAATTTCATATAACTTTCTGATATCTCGGAGAGATCGCCAAAGTGGTGATTTGCCTAGTATGATATACATGAGACATCGGTTATTTGGCGAAATCTCTATTAAGTACATTGGAATTAGCGCCCAGCAAGGAAGACACGGATTTTGTTGAGTACCCAACAGTTTTATTTATTAATTTATTTATTTAATATTTATTGCACAAAAGAAAACTTATCGTACAAAAGGCGGACTTAATGCCATGAGGCATTCTCTACCAGTCAACCTTAGGTAGGGCAAAGCAAAAAAATTATAGAGACAATGAAACTTTATAGCTGGAGATTACGTTCTAAAATAGAAAAGGAATCTTCTATGTAAATGTATTTCCAAGACTGTTTTGTTTGCGCCGGTATACTACATATTTTACGCCGTTAAGTCTGACACGTTCATACATTGAAAGTTAATGTGACTTCTGTTGAAGACTGAAATAAGAATGAGCGCTGTGAATTTGTACCTCTTTTACTTGATCTTGTTTTGTAAATAATCTAGTTGCTTCGTTCGAAAGCAAGTGATGCTACTCAATTATTTACTAACATTGAGTCTAATGAATTGCTCATGATGTCAGATAAACAGATTTCAAATATTCGACATATAAAATATAATCCACTTGGGACTAGAAAGAAGAGCCCAATTTATTTATTTAGTATTTATTTATTTATTAATTTGGTGAATAAAGATCTCAGAAGGTACCAGAAAAAAAAAGATTTTATTAGAGGAAGTTCTAATAAAATCTATTTTTTCTGGTACCTTATGAGATTTTCCTGCCTCTCAGTTTGTAAAAACGAAGGTTTTTACGAACTGAGAGGTACGGAACGGTATGTAAAGCTTTGTCCATAGCACGCTGAAAGACTTTTATCCAGCCTTTTCATATTACAGCTGTAATGAGAGACCCTGGCCTAAACCGCATGTATAATGTACCTACCTGACAACACTAGTGAGTGTCGTAAGGTAGATGTCTCACCAGTGGGTTAGACCTTTATAAAATAACTATACCTGTGCCGCACGGTGTTACCCGCTCACCCCACGAGAATACTAAATTTTTCGGGATAAAAAAGGCTGTGCCTGTTGATCAAGGGTGTAGCTTCATACCAAAAATTATCAAAATTCGCCCAGCCGTTTGAGCGTGAAGAAGTAACAAACCTACACACTTTCGCCTTTATAATATTAGTGTAATTATTTTATTTACAGCTCACGTGGACAACGAGATGTACCTCTCCCGGGCGCTGGAACGTCTGGGAGGGAACGCTCTCAGTAAGGACTCGGAGCCGGACATCGGTGCCGCGTTCTTCAAGTTCGCCGTGGTCACCAAAGAGCTGTCGGCGCTTATGAAAACGCTGGTAAGGTTTATTCTGATGGGCGAGCAAGTAGTATACAACCTTTGTATAAAGGTCGTTAAGCTGTATAGCTTAAATCTGAGTTATAAATGTTATGTTATAATGGCTGTTTAAGCTCCCATAATATTAGTGTGCAGACAGCGACGTAATAGGAAACCAAGGCGGACCATATGCCAGGGGCCTATGGCTAGAAGGGGCCAAGATCCGTCAGTACCATACATATGGAATGAGTTTGAAAGTTTTATTGAATTAGGGGGAAAAGCCTATTACGATAAGTTTGCCAGGGGCCGGAACGGTGGTGGTTACACTGTGTGTAGGATTTTTTTAAATAGCTATAAGCTGCTTCTGACGGATTACTGATTATTGCCGAAAATAAGTATTACCTAAATAATTCATCAGTAAGAACTGTGAGACCTAGATTCAACGTATCGACTATCGTTGTGCTATACAATACAGCTCACTCTGATCATGCTTATAAACATAAAATGAGCTCAAAGAAAGGTAGGCGTTTAACAAAACATTGACATTTGTTTTCTTCTCGGAATAATCCCGTAAGACAAACAGTTATAAAACAAGAGTAGTCCGTAAGAATAAGAACCCGTAAAATATCAAAAATGTAATATATTCTGAGACATAAAAGTCTGAGGGCTCGCGGTCGTGTGCGTGTTTCGTGTACCCGTAGCCGGATCTCCGTGTTCGTATTACACGGCAACGGTTTTCTGCTCCGTTCGGCACGTGTAATTAGGCTACGTGTAATTAAGATACGTGAATCCGTGTAACACAGGTACACGTATCTTAATTACACGTGGATCCGATCCGCCCCGACGTTTAGTAAAGATTCGTTGCGATGTCTCGAGCTACGAATGGAAATGTATAGTGAGTGAGACTCGTGCTTCTTAATTTGTCTTGTGAGTCGTAAATACTAACAAAATGTAGCAATTAAATAATTAAGCTGTGATCCTTATTGAAATGAACAGTTTTAAATTTTCATTTTATTTTTATACCAAACATTATGTTACAATAGGCTATAATTTATATTTAGACGGGGCGGTAACCGAAGAAAATATTAAGTACCAATTTCATAGTTACTAATCGTTCAGACGTTTCAAAGCGTATTCTACTAATTACTCTATCAAAACTAGCGTATTTAATAAAATATGTACAAGATAATTGGCACTGCAATTTATTTAAACAACGCATTATTTATTATAATGTGAAAATGTACTTACTCGTTCGATGTCGGGGTCGGGCGGGAAGATTTCAAGTAAGTAAACTACTTTCAAATGATTCCCTATAGATCCTGTTGTACCACCACGACACGAAAACTCATTGTTCACCCGATCATTGCACAAGGTACAAAAACCTGTATCACCGACTCTGGTGGCATATGTCCACACCCAACTTCTCTTCATTATTAACAATTTTAAAACATACAACTAACCACACATTAACAGCAACAAAATAATAAAGTAAAAAGTATTAGATAATATCTTTAAATTAACAGCTACAGTAAGATTTGCAGTGTTGACCGACTGAGATCGTATTAGTGACTAATGAGTATGAGTTTAAAATTCTAAACCAGCCCCTCTAAATTATTTGTATTAAAACAAAACAGCCCGACCACTTCATTCAACTTTACGAACAAAAGGTATACGACGTAAAGCCCAAAGTATTTATGAAATTATCAGTAAAATTACCACGGTTATATTAGAACGTCGCCGCCAATCCATTATTATCTTTATCTGCACGTGCAACTACTTCTTAGTCTTACCCACAAAAGGGTCGCCATGGTAGGTAGGTAATAAAATAATAATGGATGCATTGAGGTATTAATGAATGAATGACTCAATTGTCTTTTTCGCTTAACATAACTTGAAAAAAAAAAAAATAATTGACATATTTTTATCAATATGTAAGTATAATAAAATTGCATCAAAAGAATTAAAACCAAAACACCCGGTGGCGTCGGTCTATCGGTCGGTAGTTTTTACTCTCATAATAGATTATATTTAAGTATTTATATTTTTATTCGTGCAATGCACGGCCAGGTCGCTAATTTTGTCTAAAACCACAATCGCTGGATGGTTATGTATAAAAAATAATAATGCCATTTATTTGTTAAATAGAACGATTATTACTCAAATCAATGCAAAAATATGTAAATAACTCAAGTTCGATCCAAATGACAATAAATAAACCCCGTTCGTCCCATACTCAATAATAGTCCTTATTTATTTTAACTCTAACCGGCCGGAGCCGATCGCTCCGACGAGTATTCAATACCCGAACGGAACCGAAGCTACGTGTATACGGACTCGAACGCAGACACGGCTTTAATACTATACGTATAGTTAATTATACGTATCTCGGCGTGTCCGTGTTATTCGTGATCTTAGTACCGCCGGTGTTAAGGATACGGGGCTACGTTGCGGCGTGTAATACGGATATCAGGAGCCCGAGCTGATAAAACGCCGTCGTACAAGTATTACGGCAGACCTATATTAGACATGCTTTTTCACTGCTTACTTCTGCGATGTTTTCTGAAATATATATCCGCCGTCTTTTGAGATTGCCTGTTGTGAGTTACCGCCTTATGGTACTCAGGTATTGTTTATTATTAAATTGTTCATTCAATTAAGGAGCAACTGTCGTTAAAGTGCTTCCTCGGGGTAGAAACATCAAGTGTTCGTACCCCGGAACTTAATACTAATTAGTATTCTCTTCCGGGCAGTAAACTATTAAATACATTGTTTTTATGTTGTACCTACAAGATTATGTCTATATATATAAACAGTTTATAAGACTAAGAAATAGTTATTAAATGTTAATGTGCCTTTCCGCAGACGAATACGTATTAAAACGTAATTGGAGAAAGCAATCAAGACGACTAAGTTGAGTTATGGCACTTTCAATTTTAGCACTGAATTTTAGAACCTGTTTTGTAGCGGGAGGCCATCATAATCGTGATAAAAATGTATTGCTTCGGAAATTGCTAACACTAATGCTCATAAACTCATAACGATAGATTATATTATATTAAATGACTCACTTTAGTCAATTTCACTTACGTTTTGCTGTCATTATTTTAAAGAGCGCGTACGTTCATTAGGTACATTTCTTTAATCAGCATCATTGTAATATACCACTTTCTTCACAAGTGCCTTGATAGGAAGCCGCGGTAGAAAAGTGTACCGAGCAACCAGTTTGCCAGCACTAGCATGTGCCCCAGTTTTGCGTGTTTGTACAAAACTGGTACTATTACGGCCGCTAACCGACACCGCACGGCTATTGTCCAACTCGATATTTTTCATCTCCCCGGATATGGATCACTTGTTCCATATTTGCATAAACTATTGGATACATGCATGAGCGACTGATATTTTAGAAAGCAACTCCAAACGGTGCTTTAACCACAGTCCATCTTTTCATCCCATAATGATAAATTGGAAAGACAGATTTTGAATAGGTATTTGCGACTACTAAAAAGTCTGAACGCGTTAAGAAAACGTTTCGTAGTAATTAGTTACTTTTTAACTTCACAGCAAATTCAACAGAGTGTTAAATTAAACGGGCGTGTAAGTAAATGATGCTTAAAAGATCACAAACCCCTGCAAATCCCAGCTCCTTGGAAGGCTTCAAATAATCTGAGCCGTGACGGAAATTGTGTCATTGCGGGAGCGACAGAGTATCTCTAGGGATCCAGGGCGCGCGCGGGCGTGGAAAAGCGATACTTTTCCGTCTGCCTGCAGCACCGCAATATTGTAATTTTGTTAGAGTTCTCGGTATATTGCATGCACTAGAACAGCTAGCACTGCGCGATTATATTTTCATCCGTTGCGTTTGCAAGTATTTGTTTAGTGAAAGAATACGAGATGTAAATATCACGCATATTTCTTACAAGTGGCTCTTGTACCTATAACTGCCGTGCTTAACTAAAATCTCTATACATAAAGGTCGCTTTTTACCTTACTACGGCAGTTTAGAGTGTATCAAGTCGTGTTTTAACATAATTACACATCGTAGAAATCATTATCTTTTATTGCTGTCAAAAACGGTACCCAAAAATCTCGTTTTTCGACCGTTTAATGTAACTTGCCCGCGAGAACCGCTATTAGCATTTCGCCCACAAAACGATGGCCTGGGCTGAATAATTCAAACATTAGCCATCCCAGTTCCCAAGTAATTCCAAGCCCAGTCCTAGTTTCCCTTCACGCTACAAATGAAACTGAACTCTTTATAAATGGGTTTACTGCCTTTGTATAATTATAACTATAATTCCTAATCTGCTGTGCTATGAATAATTTATCTTATATTTGCATAGGTAGGTACACATGATTTGCATAAACTTTGATCATGAGACAGGTCATCCATTAAATCCCATGCCATTGCGGTTCATTATATTCACAAAGCTACAATAATTATCTTGAGATTCTCAAGTTCATCTTTTCTGCATATATAAAGACAATGGCTAGGATATCGTATTATAATCGCTGACCAATGTAACATGATAATGTATCTGCCCATCGCGTGTTTATTATTAGTAGTTAACGGATGTATATCGTAGTTTAGTACGGGTGGAATTTGCGATTTTGTTATTAAGAAATTCCGCGTCGATACTAAGAATTGTTCTACGATTAATGGCGTGTGGATCGTCCTTCTTGGAAACCGAGGCAGTGAGCGACTTTCAGCCGAAGGTCCGGATACGTGATCTATATTAAATAATTAAAATTATTAATGCATCGTTTTACATCTATAGGTGAAAAACCTAACTAAAGGACTAAGCGTATGGTGTAGCCTTGTGGCAGAATGTGCGCGCCATGCAACCGAGAGACCTATGGAGGAGAATTACGAAAGCGGCAGTAAGAAAGACTCCGATGACCACGAAACATGACCACTCTGTCAGAAGTGAACGATTAAGAAGGATAGTATGTAGTAGTAACGTGTCTGTATACAGAAATTGACGTTCTTATATTTGAATTTTGGCGTAACTTCCATAAAAAAAAAACTTTTAATTTTTCACCTATATAGTTATTGTTTCAGCTGTATTGTGAACTTATATTAGGTGGCTACGATCGGAAGTACTTTTATAACTTAAATACTTTTCACGTACCTATGTTTATCAAGAAGATCTAGAATAGTAGGTAGTTATTCTTACTTGACAATTATACTTCTAGTTAAATGTTAAATAAGTCCTATCAATAGCCTTTGTTTACTTATTTACTGTTGTAGAACTTCTTATTCTAATTTTAACTTCTATAAGTTCGTTTACGTTTTTTTATTAATTGCGCACTACATCACTTCGGCTGCATCCCAACAACCCCCATATCAATGACAGCGTCTTCAATATTGTTCGAAAATCGAACACACTTAATAGTCGTTTTATGTACGAGCATTCTCGGAACGTTCGAATGGCTTTCTAGTTTCGACGCGTTAAACCGTCTGACGCAGATGAAGTGCGTAGGAGCAGATTTACTTGCAAATGGGTCACGGCGACGACCCATTATTGTTACCTTGCATTACGCTGGACTGTTTCGGGAATCGGATCCGCTGATCTTCACGTTGTAAATATGTTTTTGTAATGCATTTTGAGGATTCAGGGTCATTTCGCTATTACTTTGAGAAATACCTTGTATCTGAAACAATCTCAATAAACATTGCTAGAAAAGCAAGTGACAACTAACATCATATGGAGTTGCTATACGACTCGAATTTAAGGGGGTACGAGATTTTCGAAAATCAGCTATATTAAAATACTTAAACGGGTTTACTCACGTCGTAGAAGTCGAATAACGCTCGACATGTTAACGCGGCGGCCAAACGAACACCGCCGCCGCGGCTGATCGTCTCTCCTGATGATGAATCGCGTACCGATTCGAAACATGTCGAGCGTTATTCGACTTCTACGACGTGAGTAAACCCGTTTAAGTATTTTAATATGTCTGAGACTCACGATAGTTTTCTATGTAAAATCAGCTAGTTTTTAAGCAGTGTCAAAATAGTAAAACGGTGATGAAGTTTATTGGAACACAAAAAGTAAACCAACATTCTTATTTCAGTGGATTTCAAAATTCAGGAAGAAATCTTTATACCTATACAATGTTTGACAATAAATAAGGCAATGCAATCCTAGTACACGCAGGGATAAATCCCAGGATTCATCTAATCCTTGGAATGTTTTCCCTAGTCTGACACTTACATTTTGGCACTTGGCCAACAAGAAACACCCTTTGCGCTGTTCGGACACATACAATACTAAGGGAATATAATACTAAAATAAAACTCTTTCCCGTTGCACATGACACGATAGGTTTGAAGAGAGATTTGGAGTTCGAGATCATTCTCCGTTTTTCCCGTGATATTGGAGAAGGATGGAGAGGGATTGTATGACTGATTCCGCCATCTCCATTCAGGCATCACGGTGGGGTAATCATATACTATACTGATTCGTACAAAATGCTTTGCATTTCCTTTTCTATAAGGGATAGGGAAAATTATAACATAGGTCTCATCCGTAAGATTAGAGTAATTAGGCGTTCTTTAGGCTAGCATGCTTCGTCGACACTTTACATACTATTAAAATTCTAAAATCGCATTGAAAACTATTTTTCTGAGGGCGCGCTGCGCCAGTCGTACAGCGCTATCTTTTGGTAAAAACATCTTTGCCCGCTGATCACTCCGAAACGGCTGGATGGATTGGAACAAACTCTACTCTGGTTGCGATACTCTTCACCTAGATAATTAGACGATAATGAGATGCCACGTCTGTTAACGGAGACATCCTTTGCTATCTGAGTCCGGATCCGGATGTGGCTTAGACAAACTGCATTTAGGAAGTCACAGGATGTACATTGTACGCGCCAGGGATCAGTGCCGAGGTGTCACCTATTTAATCAGTGAAAGAGTAAACATGACTTACTTTTATTCCCCCTGAGCAATGTCAGCGTTATAATAATTAGGTAAATTGTTGTCTACGTTTTATATCAAGCAAAATAAATATGCGCTTTTTTATCCATCTGGCATAATTATTACTCGTAGAACCACACAGGGGTTCCAATACGAATCGCCATGCTAATATCTGAATATATTTTAATTTTGCACTATTTATGAATGTTAATCGGGGTTTTCGGTAGGTATTACTGAATGCGTAAAACAGTAGTTTACTTCGATGTGTCGATTAAGTGTATTACAACATAACATTACTTATAAAGTAATAATTGACGAAATTTCGCAAAAACAACATGAATTGTAAACGATTATATTTTAATCACGTCTTTAAAAACCTTACTTAACAGCCCCATCTCCATAACGATGGTAGGTATCACATTGAATTTCGAAATTAAAAGTTTTGTAATGAAGAAACGTCTTGTACAGCGCACGCTGTGCACAACACATGGTTTCAAAAGACGTTTGTGGTTACGGTAGGTCCCATTACAGTTGCAAATATCTTTAACTGCGGTTACAAAAACAATGCTACCTTTGATAAGATTGGTTACGCTTCTAAAGTCATCTTAATTCAGTACCGTAAGGCTATATTTAAATGTGATTATTTAAAATCGTATTACTAGTATGATTGCAATTTTTTACGACGTCTGTCACAGAATACGTAAAATGTATAGGAAGGACTGGAAGTGTTTAGTTAAATGATAAACTCATGTTCATGTTAGAAAAAGGCGCGTATCAATAGAATAGATGCATGCATGTCATAGATGATAGATGCAGATATGGCAGTACCAGGAATTACCGGTGCTCCCATATCAAAATTTTCCGGTACTCAGAAAATATGTTTTTTTTTGGTGTAATTTAATCTGCGGGTTCTTGGGGGCCCTTTGCGTGATTTGGCACTAACACGCTTCGTCCACTTGGACAATGCGCCGAGATCAGAAAATATGACTTCCATGCTCTACTAGTTCAATTGCAATTACCTCAATACTTTTCATTTCCCTCGCACCGGCCATATGGAACCTCGAGCAGCTCTGCGCAGAATCCTTGGCCTGCCCTTGACACGGCGTGCAATCCTTTGTCCTTCTGCGCGAACCCGGGCTATGACGTGTTTTCAAAACTCTCCGATGAATTATGTATCAGTTATTCAATCAGATTCGATGTTTATTTGATACTTCCTTGTTTTCTGTTTTATCCTGATTGGTTTTTATATATTTTACGCTTTTGATCTTTTGCTCCAATCAAACAGCAGTGGTTTGGCAGTTAACATTTTTGACCAACTTCTAAACGTTTCCTGGCGTTTTTTTTATTATGACGGTCACTGCGGTTATTAAATCTATCAAATAAAAATACCTTAATTCACACATAAGTGGTAGGTATAGAGCGGAAGAATATGTTAGATCGACGGCGTTTCCCCTCACCCTTGGCTCCTTTAACAATATGCGGTTTGCGTTTTGGTTTAATCCCTTTCCCCAGGCCGAAAGTCGTATTTGCTATCCGCTTAGAGGCTTACAACCAGGAAGAATTTTGTTCAGGTTGTTATTAAGTGTCCTTAGCTTCATTATTTTTTAAACCTTAATCCATATTAAACAGACTTACGGTTTGAGTTTTGGTTTACTCATGCTTAATGGCCCACGACTGTGAAGAGTCTGATCGGATTATTATTAATAATAAGTGTTCTTGGATTTATTTTTTAAAACTTTACTGTGACGAGATTATTATTTGTAGTTACGTGTTTTTACTGAAACCATAATATTCATAATATCATTTCAGTGTCATGCATGATTACAGTTACGTCACATCGATAACGATAGGGTTGCAAGATACAAACAACTTCATGGAATCATCGCCTTTTACTTTCATATCAGAAAGACAGAACTGGGTTAGCAGCGGTTAACTCATTCGTAAACGATTAATTATGAAACCAGACATAATGTTCGTTCTGCGAACCATATTAATATCTTGAGCGTGTGACATTCTGTTAACATACAATAGACATATACAGGCATGTAATGATAAAACTAAAAAAAGTGCAGCTTGTACCTAAAGAAATTTAATTGAACGTACGCGCAAAGCGTCTACGTTTCAGCTTCACCTAAAATTCTATTGTATATTTTGATGAACGAATTCCGTTTCTCCGAATTTTCGGCTGAACTTCACTAAACTTCATTGAAGAAAACAAAAATAAAAAATATCTTTGTATACCAATCTGCAACAATAGGTAGGTATATGAAAAAAAAATGCACCTGTTCAAAGATAAGACAAAATTGGGTTAAACATGTTAACGTCACTGTTTCATCGCTCGTAAACGATTAATTATGAAACCTGACATAATGCTCTGCAAAACATATTAACATCGTCTCGAGCGTGCGACGTCCACTTACCATACAATGGGAGACAAAACCCGCACGTGCTCTTTTCAACAATGATCGCTGTTACATCAACATTTCATTAACTGGAAATATCGCCAGCCGCAAAAACTAATTCAATGCTGTGTAAAGGCATGTGTTAAAAGTGTGAACTTAGTCCAATTCACGGGGATGATGCTTTTGAACAAACTGAAAAACAAAGTGAACCGATATCAGTTAACATCGCAGCGCAGGAAACGACCATATTATCATATTGTTTTTATATACTAACTGCAAGTTTTAATTTGAACTTGACCCTGGTTGTCTGGTAAAAAATTACGTAGGTATAATTAGGCATTATAAATTATAAGCAGGGATCGGTTAAAGCGAGCGAAATTCATTGAAGGTCGTCACTATAGTTGTCATACATCATTTCAATCGATTTTGTTTGCATTTTACGATCCCTGATTTCCATTTTAACTATTCTATACTATGCGTATAAAAATATCATATCCAATATCTTACAGATGATACTATAACTATTGAGATTATTATGATACTTTATGCCTACTCTCGCGGTTTGTACACATTATTAACACAAATTATAAGGGGCTATATATCTACAGATTTTTTGTTTACCTTTATTATCTTACATTTTGATTTGCATACACGTGGTCTCTGATGTAATGGTGAATCAGAGACTTGTTAATGGAGATGTCGGCCAAATGTAGCACTACCAGACGAATTGTCTAATAAATGGATGTCATGTACCTATTTACACAAAATAGAGTACCTCATGGTTTTTAACACATGAAAAGATTATTCGAAGATATAATCAAATAACTCGTTGACTAGATTAACAGTCGTAGTTCCGACCGAAGTAATGTTAAGTGACAGTTGACTCATGCGTTAGGTAAACAAGCGACTCATCTCACGTCAAAGTAAAGCTGAGCTGAGATTGCTTAGCAATTATTGTCGAGCTTGTCATGGTATCGCATTTCAGTGTCATTGTCTTAGAGAAGACCCTTTATTCCAGAACACTTAAACAACTCCTTCATGTTTCTGTCAAGGTTGAGATAGCACTTAAAGTCGCGATCATGTCTCTTGTCTGTGTCGTATTTAATGGAAACTACCGGGCTAAATAAAATGACTGCATGTATAAGTATGTAGGTTAGGTATCTAGTCAAATGACTCATCTTTGTTGTCTCTTAGAGTTATATTCCATGATAGGCAACGAGTTAACTAGACACCACACGTCGCATTTGCACACCGAAAGGTACACTTCGTCAGCTGTTAAAAGTCGATGTCATCGAACCTTAAACTTGATATATGTAAACCACTTCATTGCAATATACCTTACATTATTATTGCTGTAGAAATTAGGACACATAAATCCTCTACACTGCCGCTATTTCTATACTTTTCTCTACTGAAGGTTGAGGGTTCCTTAAGCTTATAAGCGTATTGAAAGAATCCTTTACGACTTACGAGTATGTGAGCAGTTCTTATATCAATTCCCTAAAGATCCCAGCAGCAACAGGTGATTACTATTGATCCGTTAGACCTTGCGAGAGAAAAAGATACGTGAAGATAACATCGATAAAACGTATTCCGTAATGTTATCTGGCCTTTTCTGTTGATAAAGCGGAAAATGATTGCGGTTTTCGATTCCGCTCTGCAATTTCACTGCATCGTGTAGATAAGCGGGTTGAGAGGATATTACGGTTGTTATAGCGTGAGAAGCGTCACGCCAAGATTATTCGCGTGTTATAGATATGTATGCACAGGGCATGACGGTATGGTTTCATAAGAAGTTGACTAAAGTCGCTAAACATTTAGATAGTTGCTAATGAAACTAAGAAAACTGATATGACAATGGAAAATTGAATTGTCTAAGCATCTTTTCCGAGCCCCGCCATTTAGAAAATCGAAAAAAGAATTTACCCTACTCTACACGTATTTTATAACTCGACTATTTATGATCGACAATCATTTGAGGACCCTTCCGCAACCACGACGGCCCAAGTGACTCCTTATCAAGAGTGACTTGCCTTGCAAGTTTCCTTAAAGAAGACACTAAATCGGCCTCAGTCATCTGAATGTGTTTGTAATGTGCCGTTAAAAAGCAGGCAACAATTTCATTAACTGTAGTCAGAATTGTATTTTCACAGATAAACGCAGAATTGTACAATCCCTGTTTAATATTTAAACGCGACATTCTCACTCAATTCAATCTGCGACATTTTGTGGACAATTTGCCCGGCATATAACAATTAGCAGGTCGACAACAATGTCCAGGAAGGGCTTCATTATGTCGTACAACCCTTTATCTCCCCTCTCGACTGATGGACGCATTCACTCGATTGGCTCCATAACAGCCCCTCTGTACGAAGCCTGTATACCTCTTAAGATTATTTACATGTCTGTTGCGTAACTACAACATTTTATCCAATTATTTGAACTACAAATAGAATTATAAAAATAAAAGTAGGTACTTAACGTGCTCTAGATATTAAAAGCGCATTAAGAGCACCGATGATGTGCATGCAGCGAATCATCTGTTTATTTTAAACCGTGTTACATAAAGGATTAAAAATATAGAATGCGAGATTTAAGTTTAGAAAAAACTATGAATTCAATCACAGTTCAAGCACGTACCAAAGTAGAGGCGCTTTATGTAAACGGAGTCGAAGTTAACGTTTGCATTCACCGGGTTGGAAGTAAATATCTCGTAGTTTGAAATTGGTTTAGCTCCGAGTCGCCGGTCGATTAGACTTCGCAATTCTCGCCTAGCGCTCATAGATAGTAATGGCTGTTTCCTTGCCAAAATCTTCGACACCTGCATATGAATTGGCATCGTTATTCAGTTCACGGCGCTTGGCGCCTATTCGGGCATTTTATTTGCAACTGCGTCGACTGTCATTCCAAATTGCACGGTGAAGCAACAGCTCTGAGTTAAGCCAACGACGCTTTAGGAATGCAGGCGTTATGCAAGTCTGCATTGTGGCTACGCCTAGACGATGCTTCCAGACAATTGTGCTTGCCGACAAATTGCATATGTTTGCTTGTTTGATAAAACGAAACTCAGTTAGAAACAGGATACAATAATATTTATTCATGTTCATAAGTACAATCTCTTTCAGTGCTTAATTCTCTAATTTCTAATCGTTTTACAATGTTTCTTTCCAATCCCGCGTAAAAACCAATCTGACAGTCCTGACTTTTTTTCCTTCTCCCCAGTGTTGTCACTCGACAGTGTGGCCAACACAAAATAATGTATAATGTTTAAATGAAGTATTTACGCTGCATTTACAAAAACCTTCACACAATGTATTAAAACTATAATTCTACCCTACATTTAGCAAAAATCATCACATTCGGCCATCCGCTCGAGTGCATCTCCCGGTGTATACTTATCTACATGCACATTTTCAAAATTAACTAGACAATTATTAAGTAATCAAGACAAATTCCAGATATTAATTAAATGCCAGATAATGCTAATTCCCTAATGTCAAATATAAATTATTCGATAACAATAATTAAAAATAATATCAAAAATGTATTCTGAGAATCACTGTAGTAATTTATTATTGTGAATATTACAAAATAAATAAATTCTCTAAATAAAAGAAACCAATTTGACCGTAATGGTTGGTGATTTTCTTATATATTCCAGTATTGGGGTGGATCAACTTTTTCTTGTTGTTATTCTGTCCCGTCACCCAGGAGACATTCTAAGAGATATTCTATTTTCAAAATTTTCAAGCGATATTCTTAATAAGAATGGTTTTATAACTGTTGCAATTACAGTATTTTTGTTGAATATTGCTGCCAAAAATCGTAGTTTTAAAGAGAAACCCAGGGGACATCACCATGGCAACAAGCAACAGAAAAAATTGATTGACCCATTGACAATAAATTTCATGAAAAGTAATATTGCTGATTTGATCTGTCAGGAAACGTCCCTCTCGTTTACAGGTTGACCATTTCAATTTATGTACGTATTTCCATTATATTATACATTGTACTCGTATAACTTATCAATTATTATTATCAACACATTGCTGAACCAACAAAGTGACTACATTGCTTTGCAGCACTTGACCATAGTGTAACTAATGTAAAAGTTATCTAAATCTATTTAAATCATCACATTCGGAATTAATTAATTAAGCGAACTCTTAGCTTACTTGAAGTTGTTGCTGCTGTTCAAATAAAATAAGGCTATCATCAGTCACAACTGGTTGGTTCTACGGAAACCGCAGCATTAGAATTAAAACGAACATTTATTCGGGACCAGTAACAACAGTTTCAAAGGATTTACCTTTTCCAATTAAATTTTCCTGGACATTACAGAGTTTATACCTGCTATTATCGACTTTGTGTAACTTTTTACCATTCATGAAATAATGAACTTTATTATTCTGTGCCATAAGGGATTTTTTTTATCAACACAGAATCAATCTGCATTTCACAAGAGGACTGTTGAGAAGAAACACCGAAAGGAACTCAAGAGTCAGTAATTTCCATAAAGGATACTTAACTATGGCAGTATAATATGAACTTAACCCAGTACGCACATATCTTAAAAATTTTGAATTAGGTAAGTATACGCAGTTTTTGACGACAACATGTATACCTACCTATAAAATAATAATATTGTATTAAAATTAATAAGGCAAAATATAATACATTTTTTTAATTATAAGCTTTCTTCCCTTAAGCTAGTCAGGTCCAATGGAACAAATATTAAGGAATAAACTTGTTTTCTGATTCAGGCCATACATTTATCTCTGTCAGGTAGATCTGTACTATATGATATTCCTTTTACATATATATATATATATATATAATTTTAATATTTATTTACAGAATGGGAAGGTTCATTTTAAAACAGGCAACTTGTTATAAAATTAATACATTGGTCTAGAAATGATAAATATATACCTTACGAACACAAAACCTTCTTCTAATAGCCATTATGTTTATAGTTCTAGTATTAATTTTTGTAAATGGGTCTATAGGCTCTCTATAATAAACAGAAATATATATTATTTATTTGTTAGCCAAACTATGGAAATTGATAGACTCCGATGCCTTTTCTTAGAAACTTTCATTCGGCTTCACATTTGTATTTACGACTTTTGCAAGTCTTCTTTTCGGGGACTGATTACGCTGAAATTTGGTATGCCTACGTAGCTTTGATGACAATACAATTATATTATGTAATTTAAATATTGGCGATGATGGGATTACTACAGGCATTCTAACTAGACTAAAAGTACACATGTTTTATGTATCAAAATTATACCTTTAATAAAAACCTGATTTATTATCTGATCGTAACGTCAACGAGGCTCCGAAGAAAAGCCCAATTATTCTGTATTGAGCTGCATGAATACCTCCAATAATAGTTGCCGCGAAAAAGGAAATATTTCCTTGCAATGGTACATATATTCTTATATTTTGTCTTAAATTGATCGTTATTCAATTCAAAATATATTATTTTACATTTTGCACATTTACTAAAGCTGTTACATAGCACGATGCTGATTTTCGTTGAAAAGTTATAAAGCCTGATTAATTATTATTAAAACATGCAATGAAAATAAAATTATGATCATCATTTAAGTACTCGTTGCTTAGATACAAAACAACAGTCTAATATGCTAGATTTATTTCAAATGCACAACCACTAGTGTTGTACAGTTGCTCTGATAATTTAGTGATTTCTTTAGAATGACATTAATCATAATAATTTGAAGTTTCTAAATAATATCAAGTAAAAATGGATAGACGCGATGGAGTATAAAAATTGGCTCACAAGAAAACACTTTAATGCTGGTGACTGTACTAGAACTGACTAACCGAACATACAAAAAAATATTTAGGGGCGGTTACACGAGTCACAAAATATAAATAACTGATTAATTGTACATCAAAACATCTAAAAAATATGTTTCAGCGTAATATAATTATAAATGTTTTTTTTTTTTATGAAACTACAAACATTTCATACGTACCGTACCTATGTCTATAGGAGTCGATTATCGACCGAATAGAGTAGGATGCTATTAATCGGTATTGCGCGGACGGAGTACTTACACTACCAAGCTATTGACATTTGGCAGTGCCAGTTTTAAAATCGACACGCTGGGTTCCCTAGTAAAATAGGAAACGAGACTTATCTATTCAGATAACAGATCCGAGGGTATTACTCCAAGAATAAACAAAACTACTAACAACAATAATTTCTCATTTGCCAAAAAAATAACATATTTCAAATATCACTGAGAGCACCATTCAGATCTTGAACATGGGACTAAAATAATCAAGTAAGCAGAAGATACATATTGCTCTACAGTGTACTTTCTGTTTAAGCTAAGTCCTGAGTTATTCTAATTGACATTCATATCGTGTTCTTAATTAGTTATACACTGCTAATTATAATTATTAATAATCAATTTCGATATTTTAGACTTTGTAAATACTTTGAATAAATTACCTCTCCCATTTAATTCACAGTGCAAACAAATTTTAGAAAAAGCTTAGAAAAGTCGGTACCTTTAAACACTTTAAACTCGTGCTACATTGATTCGAAATCGAATCTTAAATTTCGATTATACCTATAAGTGTTACCTAATCAAGCTTTTCTTTGAACAAACACAACAGACGCTATATAAAACACATAAAGTAGATAGGCAGCTACTATTACAAAGTGTATTTTTAAAATTCTCAATTGAATATGTAATGTAAAAGCACAAATATAAATTTATTTATTATTTTATGTAATAATAATAATCCTCAAATAAACATTGTAAAATAATTAATAATAACTGTGATATTGTAGTTAATTAAGTATTCGATTATATTTGAAATATTGACATGTGACTTGTAAAATGCATTTGCTTTTATTAATAAATTATCTGTATCTGTATTATTTTTCCCTTTTCAGTAGATAATTATAAACTATAATAATAAAACTCACTGGAAGAAGTCCCTTACAAGGATAAGTTCACCTGTGTAGATATCTATTATTTTTAACTTCTGGCTAATTGTTTTTTATTCACAATAGAGTGTTCACATACGAGTCGCGTGACGCCAATCAAAACTCAACGCAAGCCGGGACAAACTTCTTTTTGAAATATTTTACTTTGGGTACATATCATATATGTAATGTAAGTAGGTATATTATATAAAGTATTCATGTAAGTTTATAAAATATATATTCATGTTATTTACGTAGTGACTGAATTGTGTCTGTATAACTAACTGTATAATATCTTTTTATTTGTACCTACTCTCTAATCCTGCACTGTCTACATATTTCTGTTAAACCCAGCGATTGACTGGTAAATAATACCTTAAGGCATTAAGTCTGTCATTTGTATAATTTTAATGTGCAATAAAATTTTAATAAATAAATAAAGTATATTTGGGCAGTTTCCTGAAGTCATTGATACATTTAAGAATTACTCATTAACAATATAATATAACATTCACAGAACTTTTAAGGAAAGTATCCAGGATTACCTAATAAGTTAAGATATTTTATTGTGCGGTGAAAATTTTAATACAAGTTTGATTAATGTCGCAATGATATGAATTCGTATTGTGACTCAAAAATAATAGAATCACATAGGTATCATACTAATTGGTATATCAGGAACCCCGCAGTCCAACACAGCCTTGGAGCATACGTAGCTCTGTGAAGACGTACATAGTCTTATACTGGTGATGAAACATACTTAGCTCCATCGAGTTAAGACATACTTAGTCTTATACTGGTGATGAAACATACTTAGCTCCATCGAGTTAAGACATACTTAGTCTTATACTGGTGATGAAACATACTTAGCTCCATCGAAACACATGAGGCCTGCTGTGGCTTCGAAGCATACATAGCTTCGATGGACGTACATAGTCCAATACCGCTGATGGAACATACATAGTTCCATAGGCGCTCATGGTCTGACATAGTACCGGAACGTACATAGTTCCGGTAGGACATAAATAGTCCTATACTGGTGATAGAGCATACATAGCTCGATCCAGACATAAATAGCCTGGGACTGGTTGTCGAACATACGTAGCTCCTGCTAAACCTACTATACATAGTCTTGGGTGAATTCGGAACATACATAGCGCCGTCAGGACCCATATTATAGCCACTCATTTTTTTTTATATATATATATTTTACTTTTCATTACAATAACGCAACATCAGCACGTCTAGCGTAACTTTGACACGCGACGCATGTCGCGCGAGATAGCATCATCCGTCACTATCTCATAGTACTGTACAGATAGAGACAGGTAGTATATCCCGCGCGAGAAAGAGTCGCGTGTCAAAGTTATGCTAGCCGTGCAGATCTTATTCACCTTTGTAATGAATTCATTATTATTATTTAAGAGTTTCACTCTTGTTGGTGCAGTTCTATCCAGTGAATTCATGAACTATTAAAAATTAAAATTATAATAACCCCATCTAAACACATTAAATCTGTCTGAACTCTCAATTTATGATGATATAGTGTAATCAAGGATACTCTCTCTAATCAGAATTTCTTTAAACAATAACAATTAATTAACTACATGTACAGAAATTTTATTTTATTACCAGTCACAGAGGAATGATAACCATTATCCATAAATAAATCTCATTTACATATTGTATCAAATTATATAAACAATAAATTAATCCAACAAAAGTCTCTTTGTTTGTCAAGCTTAGATTGTCAAGGTTTTGAAACCAAATTATTTAAGTGGCAACTATGAATAATGTTCTAGGTAGGTAGGTACTCTGTTTAATTAACACTTTGTAACCACTAAGTGATGACTTGTGGATTTGAATCAATTTTATTATTTTTACTATCATTGTTTAACATGTGTTTTTTTTTATGTTATCATTATATTCATTATCACCTTGACATTTAAGAATTATTAATTACTGTAGCAGGCTTTATTTTCTTGTACCTATCCATGACATTGATTTATGATATATATCTCCATACCTATTTTTAATCTAACATTGCAAAACTTGGTTTAGAATAACATGCATATTGAGAATCAAAGTAGTACAAATTCTGGTTGATTGTGATATGACCAATACTAACCCTAAAACTATTTATAACCACTCACATTCAAACAATAAATAATTTTGTATTTGTAGTAAAATAACCTCGCATACTTGCGCTGATTAACAAATTAGTCACTTCATTAACAGATATGGCAAAAATATAATAGGTAAATGGTAATTTCAACAATAATTTTCAATAAGTACATTTAAGAATGTTTTCTTACCTTATGGGCTGCAGATCTCGTACCACTTCTGAGTTTTGATAAAACGAAACTCAGTTAGAAACAGGATACAATAATATTTATTCATGTTCATAAGTACAATCTCTTTCAGTGCTTAATTCTCTAATTTCTAATCGTTTTACAATGTTTCTTTCCAATCCCGCGTAAAAACCAATCTGACAGTCCTGACTTTTTTTCCTTCTCCCCAGTGTTGTCACTCGACAGTGTGGCCAACACAAAATAATGTATAATGTTTAAAAGAAGTATTTACGCTGCATTTACAAAAACCTTCACACAATGTATTAAAACTATAATTCTACCCTACATTTAGCAAAAATCATCACACTTGACTGCAAATTGCATATGCCTCTTGGCGCATAAAGCCGTTTTAATCTCTGCTACATATTTTAGCGTAGAAATAAATCATGGTTTCCTCTACATTTTACACAATACGTAATGTTAGTCGTCATCTAGGTCAAAGCTCTGCTCGCCTCAGCAACGTTTGACTTACATATGAACCCATATATTTGTTTTCACATAACACTCGTTCTTTTTGTCCACAGATGCAAAATATAAATAACATAGTTATGTTCCCGGTGGACAGTCTTCTGAAGGGTGACCTCCGAGGTGTGAAAGGAGACCTAAAAAGACCATTCGACAAGGCATCGAAAGACTACGAATCAAAGTACCTGAAGATTGAGAAAGAGAAGAAGTCGCAGGCGAAGGAGGCTGGCCTCATCCGCAGCGAAGTCACTCCAGCAGAAATTGCAGATGAGATGGAGAAGGAACGGAGGCTATTTCAGTTGCAGATGTGTGAGGTAAGTCATGCAAATTAATACTTCTCAGTGCTTACGGTAGAGCCGAGTATGCTATGTATTCTAGTCTATTCCTAATATTTTTTATATTTTTTATGGAAAGTAAAAATCCAACACTGCAACCTCGTTTCCAAGAAGAAAAAAAACACAGTGAAGCAGTTTTCCTGCACAACAAATTAAACATTAAAGCTGGATCGTTATTTTTATCGTGTGTTGTTAGTTGTTACTGCCGGACGTTTTAAACTTTTTATACAGCGTTTAACCTACATCCTATCCACCTAGTTCCGAAGCCGTTTTCTAACGTTGCTGTTTATTTTTATTGCTTACGTCTGCGTCATACATCATACGATTGTCGCAGTAACATTCCTATGGTAATTTAATCGATTTAACAAATCTGTAAACTACTCTAACGGTTAGGGTCAACGGTTCAAGCTCGTGCCATGATCGAAATCCGAGCCTACGAATATTTAAATCACAAATCTTTCCGACCTTTTTCAATGCTTATTAATTTTCCCAAATGGGAAACCATTGTATGAAAACGTAATTGGCTTCGCGCCAACTGTGTCCATCGAAGTTACCTAAAATAAGGGGACTAATTAAGATATTATTGGTTTCTGATCACGTCCGAAGGAAAAACGTCGAACTGAACGGGCTCAGTAATAAATCCCTTGGACTAGCACTTAGCCTTAGCTTCAGGCAAGGAAGAAAGCCAGGTAATTAATAGCTTGAGCGCAAATTGCACTGACTGGCTTCCAGCTGTACGGACCTGTTGGTTCTACCTTAGCTATACTCATATGTGTACGCTCTCCGGTTAACAGAACCCCGGGGCCCATAATATGGCCGCCCACTCATTAGGCTTCACTCACGTTATAAACGACCCCTGTACGGGCATATTTAACTACTTCCTAACAAGCCAACAGTTATTCTCTAATGCCCCTCATAAATGTGATTGAAGTGCCAACTCGTGTAGGTCAAGACTTTTCGGGAAAGGTCACGATGCTTATTTGGCGCTAAAGGGGTGCTTGAAGATGTATTGATCTAGGTTAATAGGCCTGCTTCGAACAGCTGTTTCAATCGTGTAAAACCTGTTTTGTTTATTTAAAAAACTAGGCTCAATGAATTTATTAGTCAACTGTTCGATATTGTGTGAATGACCGACCTCATTAAACACTTGTATTTTGTTAATACCTATTGTAAGAACACATTATCTCATTATTCTCCATTCATATAATTATACATTACAAATAAGATAAGAACATCGTTAGCGCATATAATTGTATCGCGTGCTAGTATTGATGGTTATATTGGTATCAATAATTTAGTAAACATTATACCGTGTGTCCAAACAGTGTGTTGCGGTGTTGGATTGTTGGATCATCCGCGCCAGATGCAACCCTGAAGCTGACCACGATCCTCGACATGAGGGACCGACTCCAGAGAGAGAGATACCGTGTGTATTAATTAGAAGGTCCCCGCAAGCTGGTCCGCGTAAAACATTTTCCTTTACCATTATCGGGTAAAAAGTATCCTAAAACCATATTTTGATGTCTAGCTATCCCTGTGTAAAAATTTGATAAAATCCGCCCAGCCGTTTCGGCGCGAGGAGCGGACAAAGAAATATTTACCAACACATGGCCGCGCGCCCTACATATCTTACTTCGTGCTGTTAAATTTTATCATTTGATCCCTCTCCATAGAAAACTGATTTACAGTATTATTTTATATTAGTATTGATGTGAAGTGTGGATTATTATCTTATTTTAGCCAATTTATTAACTCGTGACTACGAAATCGAACGAACGAACGTCATTGTCATGATGGATTATGGATTATATTATTAGTTGATGAATTTGGAAAATGAGTTTGGAACTAAACGGGCGACTTTCCTTTTTGAGATTATTTTATGTGGCAGTTGTTTCCTAATTTAGATAACAGTCTCGTTTATTGCTTTCGTCTTTGATAACTAAATATCTTTAAATCTTGTTTCATGTTTATAAGCAATAAAATGGTACGAGTCGAATAAATACTCTTCATTGCATACCTCGAAAAACAAATAAACACGATCACAAATACAGGGAAAATAGAGATAAACTACGGATGTCTTACGTTATTAATTATAAGGTATATTACTGATTCCGTACCATGAAAATCGAATAAAATAAATCCAGATCCAGAGATCGTTACGTTTATTCAAATATTTTTATAATTTCAGGCTTTATTTCAAACGCTACTAAATTGAATTTAGGTATTGATATAGAGCTTTGAAATTAGCTCACTTAAATATAACTAGAAATACGATTAATCAATTATGTCAAAAATTATATAGATAATAAATCGATTCTCCTTACGATTTTTACTTATTGAATACCTGCACTCTTTTTGCATATTCGTATTGTACGATACGTAGGTACAATTTTAAACTATTGTTACTTGTAAGGAACTACTTCCTCCTTCTGTTACTAATTGATTGCATAAATAGTAATAATAGGATTAGGGACCAAGAAACGTACGTTTAAAGTATTTAGGTACATATAAATCGGCCTGTGTTTTCCGCTTAAACACGTGTGAAAAAGCTATGAGTAAAAAATAAACAATCACAATGAAGCCACATGATTGTGCGGTTATGCGTCACTTGAATCCAGGAATGCGGTGCGTATGACCACATTGAGCCGTATTGTCTGTATTATAATGTTATGACTACTGTCCTCCGCGTACAAAAAGACACAAGTCATTAATTCCCTAATATGGTACTCTTTTTGCGAACTATTGTGATAGGTGGTTATCACTCCACGTACAAAAGGACATAAGTAATTTGAATTTCCTAGTATGATACGTTTTTTTGCAAGCTGATACGTCAATGGTCATCACAAAAGCCGTTATACACCGCGCACCGTTGAAAAGGTCGCAGGTTGTCAGTGACACTGGTTTACAGTTACCGAGTTTGATAATGTATGTGAATTGACACACTTTGTTCCGCTATTGTGACTAACTTTTATGGGTGTTTAGTTCAATTTTATCTAAAACGTATTTTTTTTTAATGAATACTTACTCACTATAAATAAAAGGAGCAATAGGCTACGCACCGGCGCGCACCATGGTGCTTCATTTGTTCACGCGCTTCGGTCGAGCGTTCATAGCCACTCGCAGCTCGCAGTGAAGTAAGTGCTTTAGCGTCGCATTGCTACGCCCCACGACCAATTGCGTCGCATTCCACGCAAATAAAAATAACTAATAAAATACTCTTCTGAGGTGACTTTTGCGAATATCAACAGGCGTGAGTACCTTGCTTTCCTGGCCACATTTATACACTTTATACATGATAGGATGTATTTATGACTGATGCATTGTCGAAATATATGACTAGTAGGTACGAATGATTACGGAAGCCTCTTAGGTGGAAGTGTTTAGTCCGATTTCAAGCAAGCGATACTATTACTTCACCGTAATCCAAGACGCATTGCGCGTTGTATTTGATTACATAGCGTGTACGCCTAAAAACCCAAATGCTCAAACGCATAAATTTATTCTAAACGCGATTATAGCAAATTGCTGCCTGTTGCCTTTTTCGTTGCGTCAATAAAATGCCTCTAAGTTAAGATATGCAAATTGCAAGCGAATTGCAAGTATAAGTTCGTTGACATCGTGTCGCTGGTAAAATCGATGTGTCTGTCTCGCTAGAACGCCAAATTATCCGGCCGATGCCAAATGCCTGGAGTTTAGTTCATGGACGCATTGCATCATGGATGACATGACAACAAATCAAGATCGTCTAACCTAAATGTATCAATCGTGTGGTCCTATAAGGCGTGGTTGGCAATTGAATTGATGAGCTGATTTGATGCAATTTGTTCCAGAGTATAATGTCGGCTCTTACATCTAATACACAACAAATGTACGCCAACGTAGTGGAGAACCGCAATAAATAACTATTAGTTCATACGCTCGATATATTTATTTTTAGGTTTAAAAGTAACCTAGGCATAATTAGCAGTACCTAGCCTTGTTAATAGCATCACGAACGAAACGGCCACGCAACGTTCTAGAAAAGTTCCTCGCGTGATAAAGATTCTATAAACTGATCTGTCACACAATAGTTTATCACCGCTGGTTTTATTCTAGTTCTTTATGTTGTTACTCGGAGAATTTACTGAGGTTTCGATGTACATTTTATGATCGTAAAGTTGTGGATACGAGTAATTGAAGCTCGTGGGTCCATCTGTTTTTATAATCTTTATTGCCGCCATGTTGTTTCTATTCCATTATTTTACGTAGCTCATCGTATAGATTTTCACCCGGCTACGTCTGAGCTTATTCAAATGGAAGGGTTATGATATGATTTTAGCTTTAGCAGTGTCTAGGGCTAATTATTGCTAAAAAAAACGGACGATACGTAGGTATAGTATAACTGCAACGAAAAAGAAAGAAGTGACAGTCCCCTAACCGTATTATGCGCCGTATGCTGCATCAATATTTACCCTCCGACTCGACTGTAGTCAACGGCAATGACATTCAAGTTAAGAAATCTTCATTTTAATAATAGAAGAATACATGTTGTTATTTATTATTTCCTACCACAATATCCTTTGATCCGCAAGTTTATTCCTCCGTACCTAGTAGCCCCTGCGACGTCGCCTCGCTCGGCTGGTTTCATTTCCTGGCTGCAATCAGATGCCGGCGTTTCTCCTCAAACTAAGCTGGCTAGCTTTACAATTTGACTAACGGAGCATTGACACTGAAACTTCGTGATTTTACTCCTAGACGTGAGTAACTTAGACGTTTATCGGGTAATGTAGAAGTGTTTAAGAGGGCGCTGGGCTTTGGTGAGCTCTCTCTCTCACTGAGCGTAAGCGTGAGTGACATGGAAGTGCGTGCTTGGGAGCGCCGAAATCATGTTTTTTCGGTTTAATTATTAAAATAATACAGATTTAGAAAATGTAAGACGTATACATTATAGATAACATCTCGTTATGTTATATTCAAATACTGATGACTTTCTTGAAGGGTTTATGTTGTTTTTTTGATGTAACTTTAAAAAAAAAAAACTATCGAGGAAACTACAAGTAATCGTGTTTCTAAAACATACGTAAGTAGTAGGGATTCGCCGATACTACGATACGGGGCGGACGGGCCTGATGGGCGGCATCCAGGGCGGATTTGGCGGACCACCAAACCTAAAAAAAAAAAAAAAAAAAAAAAAAAAAACAAATAGCCCCCTACTTAGAGCGTTTGGAATAGGTCCCAGGACGCTCAGACAGCTCTGTCAAGACTTACAGAACGCCCTACGCTAACAATGCAACACCTTCCCCGACCCATCGACCCTTTTCTATTGTCTATCCGAGCTCGGGTTTTATTGCCCTCTCGGACGCCGAGCTCACTTTTATTACGGTCTACTATTGTTTCCCTCTTTTATATTTCTCTTTGGCTACAACTGTCTACAACTTCCTTTGCAAACGGTATACATCTTTTAAGAACATTCTTTAGGTAAAGCTGGACAAATACCTAAACATCTCATACCTAAACTATCAGACTAGGTCCGTCACCTTGGTTCTTATTGGAATCGCTGTTTCAACGCAGCCTGTCTCACATCGTGTCTTTACTCCAGGTTTCTTACTACGTGATATGTGCTACGGTGTACGTATCACTAATCTAAGCTAACCTATGCTAGATCACAATTCTAACCTAACCTAACCTAAGCTACAGGACTACGCCCAGCTAACGCAGGATACGTTACTTGACTACTTAACTTCAGGTAGCCTTACTTCAAAGTATGTCTCTTGTTGCTCACTACATATGCTGCATTTGGAACGTTGTTCTATTTATATATTTTATCTTGTTCAACTTAACATTACTTCTAACTTAACTATCACTTAACTTCAAAAACTAATTTTGAAGAACTGCTTTATATACTTACCTACTTAAAACCAGCTACGAGCACAGCACAGTTGTTTTGGTCTTAAGAACGCTGTTCTAACCTAACCTAACCTTGCATAAATTTGACTACGTACTCAATGTTACTTTCATTTCTTTTTTGTAATAACCGACTTCAAAAAGGAGAAAGTTCTATGTAAAAATATTGCATGTAGCATAAGGATAATACGAATCTAATCTTACAATAGTAATGCGGTATTTTATACAGTAATAACTGCTTCAAAACTATACTAACTTATTTAAGCTGTAAGTTAAAAATACGAGTTCTATTTTTGCATATTTATTTATTTCGCCAAATATTACGTTCTTGAATAGATGCTTAAGAAAATACCTGAATAAACTTTGTAACTTGTACTAACGTGTATTTGTAGTGGGCTGAACTAAACTCGTTGATTTTTTAATTTGTTTGTTGGGTCCATATTGTTTGTAAAGATTTATGACAGGTTTCTTCTCCGAATCATCAAAAGATTCGAAAGTCTATTATAAATTTTATTACTGTTTGTTGGTGGCTGTTGGGCGCGGTACAAACTAGTCGAAACGTGATTTTAATAATTTGTGATTTTAACGGTAATCTATTGTCACATCCTTATAAAAGCCGATGGACAGTGACGATCTATAAGTATTCAGAACCGAGTCGTGCTTGTTACCAGAGCTCTCTCAGTGTACAGTGACATAGTGTTGAATCGTGCTACAGTGCTTATAAAAAATGGCAAATGTAAGTATGGGTGATTCCACAAAAATTGGGTAACTCGATGTCATAGGGCCATAAAATTATGTTTTGTTATATTTTTTTATGTTTTTAATTTTATTTGAATACTACTAAAAGCCTTTTATTTGGTCACCCAATTTCAGCTATTAATTTTAAATACAAATTTGTAAAACTCGACTATATATCCTTAAAAGTCAGTACTTTGGCATGTCACAACCTCAAAAGTGGGCAATCAAATAGCTGTGTATTCAATATTACATCTAATGTAAGAAAACTAACTGTTTCAATACAATCTATGATGTATTTAATAATGTTTATCACTACTTTCATAATATAATATTCTCACTGTTGTTGTAAAAAAAATAAGAAACTTTGTGTTCAGATTTATTCGTCAGTCCGCTGTCTGTTGTTCGAATCGGAATTTTGCGCTAAATATCGGCGACTCAAATTCAAATCCGCGTTAAATTTCAAGCTTGATAGTAAAGTTAGCTGCAGGTCCAGCCATTTAACGGCCACTATTACTGAGCCAGTACCAGAGTTGTTGTTGTCGTGTGAACACGTGCCAATCCAGTCAAAAAGTCAGTCCTATGGTAAGTCGTTATTTCCTTGTAAATCTGTGTTATACTTGAATTTATACACAGTCAACTTTGTTTTGTTAAAATGTAGCTAGTTGATATTCAAAAATATCAAAATAAAAGTTGATTCTAAAGATAATCTCAAATTCATGTCTTTTTCATCAGTCCGTTGGCGTCAGTCCTTTGTGTGATATTGCGCCAAAGGACTGACGGGTCTCCAGGGTACTGACATTTTAGCCTGTTGAAGCTGTATTTTTTTACTTATTTCGGTTTAAACCATCGCGCCGCCTCTTAAAAAATTAGGAACAGGAGCAAAGACGTTTGTTAAGTAAATAAAACCTTGGGAGCAACGATTAGCTACAAAAAAAAGGAAAAACCCATGCACCCAACACGCAAAAAAAAAATCTGAATTATACTACTTATATCTTTGTTCGTCAGAACTACTGACGACGAAGCATTATCAATAGATGGTGAACAAATGACCTATTATAAACGTCGACCAAAGAGTAAATGAAGCGAAAGGCAAAAAAAGTCCCGAAATAGGCGATTAAAAAATATTGAACCAAGCAATGGGTTCAAAACTGAGAACTAGACTGAAAAATCATCGTCCAAAATATAGAAAGGTCAAAAGGCAGTCTAAGTAAGTTGTAAAATCTGTGGAAGAAACTCCATATACCAGAATTGGAAAAATGAGTGAAGATATTACTAAAAGGAAAGGAAGGAAACATTGAAGAAGGGCCTCTTCGGAGAAGTAATTTAAATTAAATTAAAATAAAACTACATAAAGAGTTAAAAAAAGTTTGAACAAGCTACAACAAATACAAATTATGGAGAATACCAAAAAAGTAGTGACTTATAAAATAACAGGATGCTTACTTAGAAAATGTATACTGTTAAACTACCTCAAAGTAGTAAAGCCAATTAAAAAGCTGTTTGAATGGTGGAGATAGATCTTACTTACAGTATTACGTGTTAAACAGTTTATTAAATTGTTTCTTCAGTGAATGAAGACTAAGAATAAGACTAAAAATAGTTTCTATCGTCTGCAAATCGAAGGTGAGTGAGGTACTCGCCGTTAATGTTGATGCCAAGTCCGTTCCAATCCAGTAGCTTGAAGGCATATTCCAGTATAACAGTAAACAGTTTTGGAGAAATTACGTCTCCCTGTCTTACTCTTCGCTGCAGTTAAATAGGCTCTGGTCTTGGATTGGGACTGACATGGTGGCATTTCTGTACAAACACTTCAGCACTTCGATGTATCGATAGTCGATACGGCACCGCTGGAGAGATTGAAGCACAGCCCATGTCTCGATCGAATCAAAGGCTTTTTCATAGTTCACAAACGCTAAGCATAGTGGCCGGTTGTACTCTTTGTCTTCTGTACAACCTGCCGCTGCGTATGAATTTGGTTTATGGTGCTAAAGCTTTTCGGAATCCGGATTGTTCGGGAGGTTGGAAATCGTCTGTGCGCGAGACGATTTGCAATGACTCTGGAGAACAGCTGATTAACATGGCTCAGCAGTGAGATAGACCTGTTGTTCTTCATTAAGGGCTATGCTCGAAGTTTCTGTGCGCGAAATAATCAGAAATGAGGATATCCGCAGAAGAACCAAGGTAACCGACATAGCTCACAGGATTGCACGGTTGAAGTGGCAATGGGCAGGCCATGTAGCCCGGTAAATGGACGGCTGTTGGAGCAGCAAAGTCCTAGAGTGGCGACCACGTATAGGAAAGCGCAGTGTGGAAAGGCCCCCGACTAGATGGACGGATGACCTCGTGAGGGTAGCGGGGAATCAATGAATGCGGTCTGCATGAGATCGCACTTTGAGGTGAGTCATGGGGAGGCCTATGTTCAGCAGTGAACGTCTTTAGCTAATAGATAGATAAGTACCTAAGAGATTTATTTTAAAATGTTAATAAATATCAAACATATGTTATGAAGTTGTGTATTTTGTCAGTACTTTGTCAGCCTCGTCAGTCCCCTGGCAGTCAAATTTAGAAAAACCGAAATTTCTCCGGTTCTACTTAAAAAAGTGACTGGCCCAATCTCGAGCAATATATTCATTACATTAGCTATCTTATATACCCGAATTTGTAGCATTTTGATTAAAAAACTATCATAAACAAAATGTCCCGAAAAGTTACCCAAGTTTTGTATATTCGCCCGTATGTACTATTTTTTATAAAATATGTATGTAGTATTTTTATGTACTATTTGTTTAACAGTGTTTTTTTTTTCTGTAACTTGTGTTCATCGTGTTACTTGTTAAGTGTGTTAATCGGATGTATAACTTATTGTTGAATATTGTTACAGTTCACGGAAAACACTTTCAAGAATTTTTATTACCCTGAACCTGAACATGATGATTCAGGGAGTGATGAAGAAGGCACACTCGGTTTTAAAGTGAAACAAGCCATAGCGAAGAAACGTCCTGCAAATAGTATCGAGAGTTTCTTTGAAAAACCGCAGAAAAAAGTGAAACCAGTGAAGAGATCTTCCAGTGTGTCGCAAAGTTCCCATACCGGTGTTGCTTACCTATCTTCGGGTAAAGACGATGCTGCGTATGCATCACACCTTATTAAAATAGAAATATACGATCTTGAAAAAGTTAGGAACATCGCACCAGAAGAGCACTGGAAGCACGCCGATGTGAGATTAAAATCTTACATCTCAACTGAGCAAGATCCACAGCTTGAGACTGTCCGTGATGTTATATACAACATGACGAAAGAAATAGCTTCGAAGGACACGTGCGTGAAATATTTTATAAACAATACGAAAAAGTAAACTAAGTGTTTGTGTAGTTTTAATACTAGGTTAAAACTGTATTTATTATATAAGACATTAGATAATATTTTATAACATACCCTTGTGTACTACTAGTATTATATATTTCTTACTGCTTAAACAACAACTTTTTGTTATTCAAAATTGTTAACTCGTTTTATAACCACATGTTGTAATTTGTTTTGTAGCCTAATCATATTGATCTATTTCCCTTTGCAAATGTATAAAACTCTCCACCCTTTAATATAAAATCACTAAGCTACGTTTGTTATTTTAAGGAAAAAATTTGTTGTAATGTAATCACTATTTTTAGGTAAATAAGGTATAATTAAGGTATTATTTATAAATAAAAAAAATCAGTTTAGTATATATATATTGTTTTATTTCACAAAAATTGACTTAAACATATTTCTTAAAATTAAATCGTTACAAAGAGAATTTTCAGAAAACAAACTCAATAAATCGCTCATAGTTTTTCCTTGATACTTAAAATATAAATAAACTAAACAATATTCGCCACAAACTGAAGTAAAATGATTTTGAAGTGGTCTTTGGTTATAAAACCACCGTTTTGCATTTCTATTCAAAAATAACTTATGATAACCAGTAGGTTTCCGACCAAATGAGTCAAAGTATTCCCCTACACCTTTAGCATCAATATGCATTGCAACCCAATGGGAACCTGGTTTCGAATCAGGGTCCAAATTGCTTACAATAAAAACTGGACGAGCAACCCAAATAGGGATTCGGTTAGCAGCAAAAACATTTGATTTAAATCTAGGGTTAATTTTTTTCATACAATATTGAATTTCATTAGTATCCATAATAAATAAAATATGTATACATTCATCGATGATGTTACAAACACAGATTAAGAAGAAATGAGATTAATTGTTAATTTCACTGTATTTATATTTATTTTAACTGTTGTAATCTACAGATACATCACGATTTTTGTTTATTTCAATAACATTATCAAATTCAGCGTACACAATACAGTTAATAGTAGTGCTCAAGGCATTATCAAAACGAACTTCTATCCGAACACTTCCGTGTCTTACAAGGTTCCAGTGTGAGGTAGAACTGGCTGACAGGTCAGGCGTCAAATCGAAACATAACAAACAGTAACCTTCCCCGTAATCGGTTCTGCTTATTGCATTACCTTCATTGTGGAAGTGAATACCAGTCCCAGAAAATAGAGTATGATATGTTGATGCTATTAAACCAGAACTAAATGATGGTTGTAATGTTCTAGAAGGAATTTCATGACCATCTACAAATAAACTAAAAGAGTTCATATTATAATTTTGAAAATTGAAAGGGTTCAATGCAAAATTACCATTAAACGATGAATTTGATACAAAACCAATTATACATCTTTTAGGTACTTGTCCAAGAAATATGTTATCTAAAGTTTTACCCTGTATTCCTGACGGTATTGTAAGTACCTTTACTTCTGCTCTTGTGATAGGGTATTTTGCAGTTGTTGATGCTAGCACTTTCTGATGAGCTAACAAAACACTTGGACTGATTCTAGCTCTTCTTATTATGAGACTAGCGTCCATTATTTGTACCTTAAATTTCTTATCTTGGTGACAAATAAGATTAAACGATTCTTTTGATCGCACTAACTTAACACGCATTTCTACACCATTCACTAGAAACTTCTCTTGGTTAAACATATCACCATGTAAATGTCCAATCATTTCAACTTGTTTACTATCTGTAACAAATTCCATCCTTTTGTGAAATCCTTTGTTATTTGCGTCAACGGTGTCCATATAATGTGCTGTATCTTCATACCATAACCCACAAGTAAGGTGAGTTTTTTTAGCGGCTGGTCCATAGTTAAGTAGATTTTCCATGTAAGCACGGTAAGCATATGTGTTGTTTGGTGGCGAGATTAGTTTTTGATTTAAATATACGTCAAGTTGATTAAAAAGGGAGTGCAACCAATTATTAACGGGGGCAACTTGAGTATCAGGCTTTAACTTTGTACCATCCTGGTTTAATATTTTGGCGTTTATATGTAATAATGTATGTGATAAGTCAATGTAGTCATCACCTGAACCGGGGACTTGAAACTCAATAGGACCATCATCACTTAAAGATGAGATTGGTTTATAATGAACCCACTGTCCACTCTCAATACTTGTCTGTGTCGAAGGCAGGGCAAATATATCTAACTCAGATTTTGCACATTCACACGAATGATTGTGTAGGAATGACATGATTTACTTTGAAAATATATCGTCACTATATTTATTTCTCTTAGCTCCTCTTCGGCGCGATGCTTTCAAGGTAATGAGAGGTTCCCGTCTCTTAGTTGACATTTTATACCCAGATCCCGACATCAGAGAATCGATCTTTTCATCAGCTTTTCTTTTTAAGTTAGCACTAGCTTCTTTAAATCGAGACCTAACTGAACTATCTATAGGGCGTGAATTTACCATATCAGATAACAAACCAACCCCCGCATCTAACGCTTCTTTTCCAACAGTTTTAAAACCACTAGACAACAAAGGAATTACTGACCTAAACAGTCCCCCCAAAAAACTTCCAATCCCATGCCCTCGCTGAAACGGAACACCTTTATAGACAATTCCTATACCAGAACCAGCTTGATGGGTATAATAATGATCGTAGGGACAAGAGTGAGATGATCTTTTATAATTCATCTTAGCCGTTGAAAGTGTAGTTTCACGCAGGAAATTCCGAATTGAAATGGCACTCTTGCACCGGTAGTTGTTCTTATATCTATTTCCATAGTATCAAATTCTCTACGTAAAACAGGTACATAATGAGCGGGTGAGAAAATGTGTGTTTTATATGCTCCATAATGGAATTCTGTTGGATCTAATGGTATTATTCTAAGCAACGTAGTTATAACATCACCAACTACCTGTGGTTGTATGATGTCTGTATAAACAAATAATTGTGATGGTAAGCCCAAATACAAATTAACAGGATTTTTACCAAATGAAACTTGCCGTAAATTTGTTTTCGGTTTAAAACCTAACTGTAGACTTAGTATTGGGGTTGTTATAAGAGAAGTTATATCGTTATTAATTGTTGCTACCCCAACCATTTTGGTTAGATTATCATATCTAAACTTAACATTATTTTTCAGTTGTGGGTTGTCATTAAAAGCTTGAATAAAATGGTCAACGTTGTCATATGTAGTTGCTGGTATATGAGTTTTTATATCTACAATTTTGGCTATCTTGTCAGTGGGTGACAC
Source organism: Apotomis capreana (assembly GCA_947623375.1). Lineage (NCBI taxonomy): Eukaryota > Metazoa > Arthropoda > Insecta > Lepidoptera > Tortricidae > Apotomis > Apotomis capreana. The sequence continues at coordinate 22,704,349 of OX392501.1, forward strand.
TACTTTCTTTTTTAAATAAATCATATTTTCATGATCTTGAACATTGTACATTGAACAAGGGTATTGAAATTCTACTAAGCCAACTACCCATTCTCCTTCCAACTTTATACTCCTGGGTAATTTGGTTAAGAAGTGTGCAGTCGTATTATCGGTATAGTAGTCCGAGGAACTGTTACTTAACAATGTAATATAAAAGCTGTTTTCACTCATATTTTTTTTAAGCTTGAAGCGAGTATCCAAGAATTAAATTTGTTAGGATAACCTCGCCACTTCACTAGTACTTCTTTTCTGGCACCAACCCCACGTGAGCGTATTATTTTATCAATTTTATAATCAATGGAGGGGAGATAAGTCACTTTTTGTAATTCCTTAGAATAAAATGTACCAACGATAGGCTCACCTTCTAAATCTCTTAACGTATACACAACTCGTGGAAAGCGGTTTATTATTGAATCAATTCTAAATATTTCGTCACTCCAATTAGTTTCGTAACCCTTTTGAAATATATGTTTATATTTAGTAATTCTAACATGATCACCAACATTTAGTTTTGTGATTTCCAAAGTAAGTTGTCTATCCTTTTTTCTGTTATACAAATTACACCAAACAGTCATGATATTATCAAAATTTACATCGATAGGGCGCATTTTAATACTAGAATGATAACTGTGATTATAAGAATAAAGAAGTTCTTGCAAAATATCTATATATTTGTATGTATTCTTATGAGTAAAGTAACGCCACATTTTCATTTTAAGAGTTCTTTGAAACCTTTCTACTATACTTGCTTTAATGTCAGGATTGTTAGTAGTATAGTAGTTAATGTTTTTGCTCCTAAAGTAATCCCTTGCTGCCTTTGAAACAAATTCGGTGCCTTTATCAGATTGGATGTGACGAGGAGTAGAATTGGCTTCAGTAAATATGCTTTCAAAACAATTTATAACGGTTGTGGCATCTTTCTTTTTCATAGCTCTCGCAAAAGCATATTTACTGAACACATCAATAACACACAGAATATATTTGTATCCATCATTATATTGACTGTAAGTACCCATATCACTCAGATCAGCTTGCCAGAGTTCATTAAAGTTAGATAAGACGTATCTATTTCTTGTGAATCGCCTTTGAACCGGTTTATGCAGTGTGTACGTTTCTTGAGATTGTAACCAGTTCTTTACTTCGTCTTTGTTCATTCGTCCTTTCATTTGTTTACTTAATTTATTTAAACTACTGTAGCCTGCTGGATTAGATACATCGTAGTATATTGCATGAATGTCTAATAAGGGCTCCATCTTTCCCAATCTAGTTTCTTTTTGTTTGCCTTGAGCAGTACACTTGAAAGAGGTGTACTGGCGCTTGTGTCTTTAAATGACGATGACGATCGAGCACTTGATGGAGCAGATGATGCGTGAGGTTCACTCGATTGAGGTTTATTTATAAATTCTAGATTAGTAGGATTACCTATACAAGACGTAGGAACTTTTATATCTCTTAAAAATAAAGCAAACTCTTCCCATCCTGTTGGCTTAGGGCGTTTAAGAGATCTAACCGTATCGCTTACCAGATCGAGAATATTGCTGTTTGGAATAGTTCGATTGTTTATTACAACTTCACCATTTGTTTTCCACCATATTTTTGGTCTGCTTGACACAATACAAGTCAATAATGTTCTGGTTTTTTTCTCATATGATTTTGGTAAATTATCTATAATACGAGATGGACTGAATAGTACAGTTTCTGGATTTTTTGTATCAGACGGTGTAGCTGCAGTAACTGCAGAAACATCACCATCTGGTAGTGTTTTATTTGCAACTGATTCATAATTTTCATCCTCCTCCTTTTTGTTTACTTTTAAGTTTAAATCCTTACTTTCATCGTTGAGTTGATCAAACCCCTCCATCACTATTGGTATTTTAAATGGTTTTCGATCTGATTCAATAAAGTGCAAAAATCGTTGTAGTGCTTGAGAATATAATGCCCACTTTTCACGATCATTAATTTTACTCTTCAGGATTTTTTGCATCTCTCCGTCTAGGCGAGATGATACATTTTCGGGTTGGCTATCATTTCGTTTGAGTCTTTCAATAAAGTCTGGTTCAACTAACAACATTTTTTTTGTGTTTTCCATTTTATTTTATGTTACGGAGCTTACTAAGGCACTTAAAACTGCACCTAATATAATAGGTAGAAATGCACCTCCTTTTTGAATAATAACAGTTTTCCTCAATTTGTGTTTCCCTTTCGAAACTAGTTTTCGTAATGTGTCTTTATATTTGTTTAGTTTTGATTTATCTTTTGATTCCAGTGGTATTTTTCCTTTTAAAACGTTATAAATACACTCACAAATAATATTAATTTCTTCATCTTCACAAGATTTTAGCAACGCTGTGCGATACTTTGGTTTAAGTAACTGCAGTGCTTCAAGTAAATGTTTATATGTGTGTACTCTTGGATGCATTATTTGGAACTGATTAAAACGTGTTGATTCTTGTCGTATTTAAACCCTTTCTTGGGAACATATACGGTACAATGCCCATCAAAAGGAAATATTTTAGTTTTAAAACGACATATGTCATCGGTATTTTGCTTCAGATCAATCATAAGGTAACCATGAGCATCTTTAGTGGCATCTTTGTAGGCTTCATCTACAAATTTTGGGTTCTCCGGATAAACTTGTCGTGACAAGTAGCGAATTTGTGTTTTATCCCTCGGGTTTTTGAAGTATACAATATAGCTGGTATTCAATGAAATATCACGTTGTCCTTTGCCTTGATGAAATATGTTTTGAGTAATATAAAAAACACTTAAGTTTCTATGGTGACTTCCTTTTGTAAAAATATCAACGATTCGTCCATCCGATTCTCTCATCAAGTCATCAATTATGAGAAGCTTGGGCTTTTTTCCATCAAATAAAGAAAAATCTGGTATTCCTTGGCTATAATTTACATTTTCCAGATTGTACAAAGGTTGCATTTCATCATAACACCAAATAATTTCATCAAATTCAACATTACATACTTCTTTTGCATTGTTTAAAAAATTGGTAACAAACTGAGTTTTACCACACCCACTTGGACCCGCTACTATTGTAGTGAAAGGGTGGTTAAAATGAATCATTATAAATTTTTAAATATGTGTGTTCATATGTTAACGGATTGACTTCAAATGAGAAAATTTCTAGACCATAGCTTTTTAAATAAATTTGGTAAAAAAAAATGGGGTAACAAATAAAAAAAAAAAAAACAAAAATTTTGCTAATTATTTTTTAATATTTATATTATTCTAGATAAATCACATAAAAATTTACAAAAACATATTTTTTGCCAATCATTTTATTGCCAAAACTTAAAAAATAAAAAAAAAAAACATCCTAAAATACAATATTATGTACAAAAAATAAATATGAAAATTGAATGTTCCGTGTATTTTTTTTTTTTTTTTTAAGAATTATGAGGTATTTTATAATGACCCCACGCAAGAGTATCCGAAGTGTTTTTCAATAAATATCGTTTTGTGTCGTTGTAAGATAATGATATTTTATTGACATTTTGCGTAAATAAAACATGCTTTATTGATCGGAATCGTAACATTTGAGCATGTTGTATATTTCTATCAAATAAACAACTTTTATAGTCGTTAAGGGTTAATTTCTTGGTAACACACTTGTTTATTCCTTTAGCTTTGGATATAATACCACTATTTTGAACATCTAAGGCATACATTTTTGATCTAAGACCAACAAACTCTTTCAAAATTTTGCCATTATTTTCGTCTTTAAAAAAACCTAACCTCTTTTTATTTAGTAATGGTAAACCATATGCATTGTTGGGTGGGTAATCAGATGTATCATAATACAAGTTCAGGTCAGATTTAATGTCCTCATAAAAGTTAGCAGTGTTTATTTCATATATTAAGCTATCAGTATCCGTGTAAAGGAGCTTGAGATTTTCCGTATATTTGTATTTCATATAATTGTAGTGGAATTCGTACATTAAAGTTTTCGATAGATCTAAAATGCAGAATCCAAGGTAAATTGGTTTGTTATAAAAGATTTTTGTTTTTTTCAATTGCACAGCAGCTAAATTCTCAGAAAATATTGATAAACTATGAAATTCAGGTTTAGATATTAAGGACTGTACCCCTTGGGATTTTCCGCGATTTTCCCAGTGACTTAATAATTTAACATTCACACGTTTCGTGACATTTTCCATTGTTTTACCAAAAACAGAATTATTCATAAGTTTAAAGAAATCTTTTTCAAAATCAGATGTCGCCAGCGAACGCATTCGGGTATTCAAATCTATGTAACTTTTTAACCAAGTAGATTGTTTGAACTTCAACACACGATGGATTTTCACTAAACGCAACCCATTTTTTAAACATTGTTTAAGATTTCTGTAATGTAATACATAATTATATTTATTGTTTAAATTGGGAATCAATTTTTTTTCTTTAGAATCACCTAGACATACATTTTCTGGACAGAACGGCAAATCTGAATGAGAGTCATGTAATTCCTTGGGGTACTCTAGATCAACTTCTAATATAAACCCATATTCAGCATCGTCTGAAACATTGAAATCGGTATCTTTATTTACCCATTCAAATTTGCCAGACGGAAGACATTGTGACATAGCCCACCCATAGAGATTATTTGCGTCTAAGTACATGAGAAAAGATGAAGGAATATTTGGATCATAGTCTTCCATAAATGTATTATTTGCTTTTGCATGTCTGTTGCTACATTGGGAAATCCCTCCTCGAATGTTTTTCGCTATAAAAGCTATTTTGTCGACATCTGTTAAAAGTTCTAAACTTATTTTGGTAGTCCTCAACATCGAATCAAAGGAAATTCCAGGCGCGGTATAATAATGGGCGGGATCTAAACCATATGTCTTAAGACACACATTTCTAAAATTTTCAAATATGTCAGTTAGTAATAAAACATCTGTTTTCAGATAAAGATTGGAATAATCCCCCATATTTTTGCATTGGAAATGAGACCAAATATCTTGAGCATGTAGGAAATCGTTTTCGGAAATGTGACTGTCAGTAAGAGAACTATAGAATTGATCCTGTGTAGGAAGCGAAGTTAATTTCAGTGAATCATACGAAGTCATGTACTCATATGGATAGACACCCTTCCGTATTAGACGTTTAAAGTCTTCTTCACGAGGAAAGTTCAATTTCAATTCGTAAAATTGGTCAGTAGTCAAGTTTTTAGCTAATTTATCCAAGCTACTCGACATAAATTTAAGAGAATCGACAAATCTCAATTTTACAACACGATTATTCACTTGTAAAGACTTAGAAAACGAAATATACTTTTCTTTATTTTGTGGGATTAGTTCTATGTCACCATCTTCAAGACCAAGTCCATGTACAATAAAATGACTATCGTAATTGCTCAAATTATGGAAAAATACAGGTACAAAATTGGGTGGTTTGTATTTTTCAGAACAAAATTTATGTGCAACGCCTTCGTAAAGTCCAGTATGATAATTATAAGAAACGGTTGAGTCATCATTCAAATTTCTATCACAAATATAACAAGCATGGCTTTGCATAATGTCTACCTTATTAGCATCTGTTAGAGGGAAAGAAGTTTTAGCAAACGCATTACTTTTACAAATAGTTTCTAAATCTTCTTTTATGACTTTCATAAATGTTTTTGCACAGTCTTCACCTGTATATGTTCTGTACACAGATAACTTGTCATTATAAGAACACTTAATATAGTAACCGAAGCTATAAACTTCATGTTTTTGAATATTGGTAGTAGAAGATGTACTGGGGTTGTTAGAACAGGATTGAATTGGATTTAAAAATGCCTCAAAATCAGCGTATACAACAAAAGGTACTCTTAATTGTCGTTCATAATTATTAAAAGTAACTTGATTCGATGGAACATATTCGTTAAACCAATTTCTTGTGTCTTCTTTTTCGGATGGTAAGTTTGTGCATACGTGGAAGCAGTCGTTTTTTTGATGTTGGTTTAGTCTCTCGTGTGATGTAAATTTAATTAAGCAACCATCGCAAATATGAACAGCATGTTGTGCATTTGACAATTGCTTAGACACTAACCTCGATAAATTTTTGATAAAACAATAATGTCCTTGGTTATCTTTAGTTATGTACAACAAGTTTAAGTGATTAGACTTTTTTAATTTAGTTAAATGTAGTGGGCCTATAACATCGTGTTTCTTGTTTTGAGAGTTGTACTCGAGACCAAACACATTAATGCTAATATCATTATTTTTTTCAAATTTATGGATATCTCCCAATTTAAATGGAAAAGTTAAATTTTCAAAGTTCAATTTATTCTTATGTAATATGTATGAACTGACCATATTTGAATGACTTTTGGGTTCGTATAAACCAGACAATACAGCCCATCGAAAACACTCATGGTCATTGTTTTTTACATTAATAACCGCTTTTTTATTCTTTATATCACGAGGTAATTCGATAAAAGAAGAGCCGCGTAATGGATTATATTTGTTAATATTGAGATCGATATGATTAAATGTTACTAAACTCCACCCACTATCTTTTCTTTCAAAGTTTGACAACCTTATCACAATTTCATTTACTAGGGACGTAAAAACAGCAGCTTTATCAGTGCTGATATCAACAATACTATTACTTAATTGGAAATCAAATGTATTATTTAATTGTTTGGTATCTTGTGTAAAATTTGCATTAAGAATAAAATTTACTTTTAAAGCGTGATGTTTGTTAAGTGAACGATCTAATAATGTAAAGATCTTATCCTTGTGTTTTTGTAAAATAGTTTCGGGATCAAGAGGTTGGTGATCCATTTCATTAAATAATATTCTGTAAGTAGCGACTCTGTTTTTGAATGCATTTTCAATTAATTGGACATTAACATATTCACTATCGGATCTCAACACATTATTTTTGTGAATATTACTATTTAAATGGTTACCAAAATATCTTTTTGACACGAACTTTTTACACACCGAACATTCAATTTCAGAATTATTTTTTGTACTTACATTGACATCGGATAATGGTTCTTCGCTTGAGGATGTAGACATATCACGACTGTTGGAAGGGTAGTTTCTCTTCACTGGTACTTCTGCACCCGTACTTGTAGCTGTCCTTTTTCTCCCCCGTCCTACTTGGTTAGATCTGTAATAGAAAAAGTGAAACGTTAGTATTTAATACAAGATTTAAAACTTCAAAACAATGATTAAATTATTATCATTATACTAACTTAAGTTTTTTCGACATTGCTGGCAATATGCCTGCATTGTTAAAACCCCATCAATGACATCTGATGACAAGTTATGCATCGACTTATTGATATGCCCATCACATGGTGTGTAATAGGGTATAATATCTTCATCTTCCAAAAGCGCCTGAGGTAATTGATTGTCAATATACCACAATCTTATGTTTCTATGAAATACTTTTAAAATGAATCCTTTGCTTAAAACTGCAATTTTGTCGTGGGTTAAACTAGTTCCCATATGAAAGTATCCAAGCACCATTTTTAAAACAGTATTTTGTACAATACACAGACACAGTACTAGCACAAACACAGTAACTGGAATAATGAATGATTTCTACACCAGAGACGTCGCTTATAAAGAACCTTCCAGGATCCCCACCCAACAGAGAACAATGAAACTGAGCCATAAAAAGGCAACAACTCAATGACACTGGTCAATGGTTTTGTACAAGTTTGAACAAGAATAAACTGTTTAAATTGCATGTCTAAATATACAAGTACAATATCAATAAACAATATAACAGGTTGGAACAAGAGTACTCACCCTTGACTATGCAGCTGGCTTAGTAATTCCCCGATCTCATACATTTCTTGATCACTTTCAATTTCTTCGCATAGCGTGACGAGCTCGGAATCGTAAACATCACAGCTTAAAAAGTCCATCGTGAGATGTGTCTAAGAAAATAGTGATTACATTACAACAAATTTTTTCCTTAAAATAACAAACGTAGCTTAGTGATTTTATATTAAAGGGTGGAGAGTTTTATACATTTGCAAAGGGAAATAGATCAATATGATTAGGCTACAAAACAAATTACAACATGTGGTTATAAAACGAGTCTTAACAATTTTGAATAACAAAAAGTTGTTGTTTAAGCAGTAAGAAATATATAATACTAGTAGTACACAAGGGTATGTTATAAAATATTATCTAATGTCTTATATAATAAATACAGTTTTAACCTAGTATTAAAACTACACAAACACTTAGTTTACTTTTTCGTATTGTTTATAAAATATTTCACGCACGTGTCCTTCGAAGCTATGTCTTTCGTCATGTTGTATATAACATCACGGACAGTCTCAAGCTGTGGATCTTGCTCAGTTGAGATGTAAGATTTTAATCTCACATCGGCGTGCTTCCAGTGCTCTTCTGGTGCGATGTTCCTAACTTTTTCAAGATCGTATATTTCTATTTTAATAAGGTGTGATGCATACGCAGCATTGTCTTTACCCGAAGATAGGTAAGCAACACCGGTATGGGAACTTTGCGACACACTGGAAGATCTCTTCACTGGTTTCACTTTTTTCTGCGGTTTTTCAAAGAAACTCTCGATACTATTTGCAGGACGTTTCTTCGCTATGGCTTGTTTCACTTTAAAACCGAGTGTGCCTTCTTCATCACTCCCTGAATCATCATGTTCAGGTTCAGGGTAATAAAAATTCTTGAAAGTGTTTTCCGTGAACTGTAACAATATTCAACAATAAGTTATACATCCGATTAACACACTTAACAAGTAACACGATGAACACAAGTTACAGAAAAAAAAACACTGTTAAACAAATAGTACATAAAAATACTACATACATATTTTATAAAAAATAGTACATACTTACATTTGCCATTTTTTATAAGCACTGTAGCACGATTCAACACTATGTCACTGTACACTGAGAGAGCTCTGGTAACAAGCACGACTCGGTTCTGAATACTTATAGATCGTCACTGTCCATCGGCTTTTATAAGGATGTGACAATAGATTACCGTTAAAATCACGTTTCGACTAGTTTGTACCGCGCCCAACAGCCACCAACAAACAGTAATAAAATTTATAATAGACTTTCGAATCTTTTGATGATTCGGAGAAGAAACCTGTCATAAATCTTTACAAACAATATGGACCCAACAAACAAATTAAAAAATCAACGAGTTTAGTTCAGCCCACTACAAATACACGTTAGTACAAGTTACAAAGTTTATTCAGGTATTTTCTTAAGCATCTATTCAAGAACATAATATTTGGCGAAATAAATAAATATGCAAAAATAGAACTCGTATTTTTAACTTACAGCTTAAATAAGTTAGTATAGTTTTGAAGCAGTTATTACTGTATAAAATACCGCATTACTATTGTAAGATTAGATTCGTATTATCCTTATGCTACATGCAATATTTTTACATAGAACTTTCTCCTTTTTGAAGTCGGTTATTACAAAAAAGAAATGAAAGTAACATTGAGTACGTAGTCAAATTTATGCAAGGTTAGGTTAGGCTAGAACAGCGTTCTTAAGACCAAAACAACTGTGCTGTGCTCGTAGCTGGTTTTAAGTAGGTAAGTATATAAAGCAGTTCTTCAAAATTAGTTTTTGAAGTTAAGTGATAGTTAAGTTAGAAGTAATGTTAAGTTGAACAAGATAAAATATATAAATAGAACAACGTTCCAAATGCAGCATATGTAGTGAGTAACAAGAGACATACTTTGAAGTAAGGCTACCTGAAGTTAAGTAGTCAAGTAACGTATCCTGCGTTAGCTGGGCGTAGTCCTGTAGCTTAGGTGGTTAGGTTAGGTTAGAATTGTGATCTAGCATAGGTTAGCTTAGATTAGTGATACGTACACCGTAGCACATATCACGTAGTAAGAAACCTGGAGTAAAGACACGATGTGAGACAGGCTGCGTTGAAACAGCGATTCCAATAAGAACCAAGGTGACGGACCTAGTCTGATAGTTTAGGTATGAGACGTTTAGGTATTTGTCCAGCTTTACCTAAAGAATGTTCTTAAAAGATGTATACCGTTTGCAAAGGAAGTTGTAGACAGTTGTAGCCAAAGAGAAATATAAAAGAGGGAAACAATAGTAGACCGTAATAAAAGTGAGCTCGGCGTCCGAGAGGGCAATAAAACCCGAGCTCGGATAGACAATAGAAAAGGGTCGATGGGTCGGGGAAGGTGTTGCATTGTTAGCGTAGGGCGTTCTGTAAGTCTTGACAGAGCTGTCTGAGCGTCCTGGGACCTATTCCAAACGCTCTAAGTAGGGGGCTATTTTTTTTTTTTTTTTTTTTTTTTTTTTTTTTTTTTTTTTTTTTTTTTTTTTTTTTTTAGGTTTGGTGGTCCGCCATATCCGCCCTGGATGCCGCCCATCAGGCCCGTCCGCCCCGTATCGTAGTATCGGCGAATCCCTACTACTTACGTATTATTTATTTATTTATTTATTTAAACTTTATTGCACAAAATACACAAGTAAAAGTACAAATGGCGGACTTAATGCCATAACGCATTCTCTACCAGTCAATCATAGGACGAAACATAAACATTTGTATGGTACCTACAGGGTACGTATTAAAGAGTGAATTCTTAAATATTTTACGTATTGATTGTATAATTAAATCTTCAGTAATAACGACACGGCATGGAATCAAACCAACGCAATTATTTCTAAAAAAGCTCGGCCGCCGTGCCTCGGCGCCCCCTTGCTTTTATATCTCTGTCTGCTTCTTTCTTACAAGTTTGTTTACGTGCTAATCCGCTTTGACAAGAGTTGTGCCGTATAAACGAATACATTTTAGTTCTTAAAAACGTACTATTCTGCCTTCGCTCGTTCTTTCCTTTTATCCTTACTTCCTTTTAATGTCTATTGCAATTTTAATTCCATGATGTAGATATATCGAAGGGAAGTCATGATCATGAAATATATGAACTTGGACTACAATCTTCATTGGTATTTGAGTAGGTAACGAATTTGTACAGATTGGGCGACCCGTTGTTGGTCGGTTTATAAGGATGGTTTGCTACTGAGGACACGCAGGTTATACGGATACTGTGTTTATAGTATCATTCGTCGACCTATGCGCGTCATGCTTCTTGGAAAGTAATTTAGCTACGTGATCGTGTTCGCAATCTCAATGTCAAATGAGACACTTATAGATCGCACTGTTATAAAAGCTATTTTATTATCCGCTCTGCGCTCGAATACTCAAACGTCTGTTGGATAAAATTGTCATTTTAGGGGCTAATTTCGTAACGATATGTTATACCAACAGATTCAAAGATATTACATAGTATACTGGGCGTTGCAGGTCCATTTTTCATATAGAAAACAACTAACTAAAATAAAGGTTACTGCCCCGTTTTGTATATGAGCCCGAAAGTCATATAATATTTGAGTCTGTCTGCGATTTCGATGCACAAAGGCTTTAATAAAAAATAATAAAGTAAGGCTGAAGCCCTATCGCCGGTGCGGTACCGCGGGGTCGACGCCCGGCCTTGCGCCCGCCGCGCAGGGCCGATGCAATCCTGACCCTTGCTTTGTTCTCGACTAAACCTATGAATATCTCTCTCAATCGACTTCCAGTAGTAGCTCACTCCGCACCGCGTGCCGTAATAAAAACAGAGTTTAATCATGCACCATCGAGCCTTCAAATCTTGTTCGGGTCGTACCTACATCGCGCGATCGTAGCCAATTGCACGCGTCGGTCGTTGCCACACCCCACGGATAATACGACATGCGATGCGATATGCGTCGCGCTTTGCACAAACAACCAATGAAACACAGTATAGGCCAATTTCTTAAGAGGCTTTAGCGATCAATTGAAAAAAGTGTCTTTATAATGTGCTGCTGTTACAAAACTTCAACACTTGCTATTAGTCAAAAATGATACGATAATCAATGATGTAAGTGACGCCAGCCGGCGACTCGCCAAGAAAGTTGTGCAAGGTCGCGCACCGCCTTTATTATTGCACAAGACTATGAGGATGCGCGTGTTTACGCGTCACCGGGAGTAATTTTAACTCGCGGAAGGGCACATAATATTTGTGCGTTTCCACAGTTCGCGTGCCGCTCGTTGCCGGCAAGCCGCGTCCTATTTGCCTCCCATCCCATCACTTATATCAATTGCGTACTCAATTTTAGGCGGAGCCGTCTGGCTCGTTTCTATCTATGAAAGCTAATTTAGTCATCGCTTTGTTCTAGTACCTGATAAAGTTCAACGAGATAAAGACGAAAAAGGGGATCGAGCTGTTGCAGCATTTGGTGGAGTACTATCACGCTCAGACAAATTACTTCCAAGATGGATTGAAGACTATCGAGCATTTTGGGGTGTATGTGGCGGATTTGAGCGTTCAGCTTCAGAAGATTCGACAGCAGCAGGACGACGAGCGACGGAGGTTGTTGGAGTTGAGGAATATGCTGCGGGCAGCCGCGCCGCAAGATCGGGAGGTGGGTTGTCCCTCTTTCATCCCAACTGAGCGTTCTTCCCGGTTGCATCCTCAGCTGTTGTTTTGGAGCCAGGGGCCCGTTTTGCGGCTTTTTCTCCTCCACTTTGCATGGTCTCTGGCATCCTCAGTGATGAGATCGGTGCGTTACAGCGGTCGTAAACTTTACGGTCACATTAGCACTGCGCAACTGCATACCGGAACGCATGTCGGTGTCTAGAAGTGATTCGCGAAATGTGAACGCTCTCATAGCGTCACGAGTTTGATAACGCGTTGTTTTCACAAATGTATTTTCGTACTTGTAGATGGAAATTGTAAGGATTTTTTGTAGTTATAACTTAACATAAAATCATATACATTTGCATAAGCTTAAAGAGATAAATGCGTTTATTTGTTTTGCATACTACGTAAAGAAAGTTGACTCAATGAAAAAAAAAAAAAACTTCTGTCGACAGCTATAAACAATGTCAACACTTAGGTACTATCGTTTATTGTTCTACAACAACTACTCACATAATTACCAGCCTTATCTCCATTCTAATGAACAGTACTCTACTTTCCATTATCTTCAAAATATCAACTAAACAATATTTTCAACTAACATTTTGGAAATTTTTAGGTTGCATCATCTGTAGGCGGGTACTCTCTCCACCAGCTCCAAGGCGACAAACAGCATGGCGTTACCCGAAGTGGTTATTTGCTCAAAAAGTCGGAGGGAAAAGTCAGAAGGGTGTGGCAGAAGCGACGCTGTCGGGTCACAGCCGAAGGCTACTTGGATATATTCCACGCGGACGAAAACAAACCTCCCGCGAGGGTCAATCTTCTCACGTGCCAAATCAAAGTCGCCGCCGATGATAAGAGGGCGTTTGATCTAGTCTCATGTAAGTAACCCTTGCAGACATTTACTGTTTAGTCGAAGATTTTAGGTATTTGTTCTAGAAAAGGACAAAACAGAGCTCAATCTATCTTACACGAAGGTCGAGGATAGAAGGCCAAGCAGCTCAAGGAACATAAAATTCAATTCCCAATCCTAAGTCACCTAGGACAGAATTTGTATACGTGATATTGTTATTCGTCATCTATCGAGCTAGTCTTTGTCGATAAGAAACTTTAATATTATGCTCATAATAGTGTATTCGATAATTCTTATGTTTTTATTTTCATTCATTTCATCTTATTCCAGATAACCGTACTTACCACTTCCAAGCCGAGGATGACAACGAGCAACGGGCATGGGCATCTGTTCTAGTCAACTGCAAGGAGGGCGCTCTGATGAGGGCTTTCCACCAACAAGCAGGAGAGAGCAACGATTCAGGGCATTCGCTGCTGGACCTGCAAAGATCCATTATACGGGCTGTGAGGGCTATGCCTGGGAACCAAGTATGCGCCGACTGCGGATCTACTAATGGTGAGTGTTCTGATGCCTTCAACTTTCAAGCCGCGTAGAGGCGTGGACGTCAGTTCTAGTCAATTCCAATGTAGGACGCATTCATGAGGGCCTTCCATCAACAATTGGGAGAGAGCAACGACTCGGGGCATACCTTGTCACCTATGCGCTTGATCTATGCCGGGGAACCAAGTCTGTGTCGACTGCAGATCTACCATAATGGTAAGTATTTCCCTTTGGTCTGACAAGAAAATAATTCAAGTGATGCCCAACTTACAATAGGCGGTTCATGACGCCCGTTTATTTTTTCCTATCTCGTAATTTTCAGTCATACGATTCATACGCGCCGACTGATGGTCCTACCAATGCATTTATTTATGTGTGTATGTGTGTGTGTGTGTGTATTAACTAAATAATAATAAATAATGTATAATTAGTCTGCTATTATTATCTTAGATTATAGTAAGTTATTTCATCAAATGTACGAGATGAGAGTGAGTCACACAAAGGCAGTAGCACCGGATAATGAATGAACTGGATGGTTTAATGGAGAAATAATGTATGAATCATTCACTACTTACGTGTCCTTGCTTAATAGTGGCTTAATATTAGGTCGATGATAAATTCAAAGACAGTCAGGTGTAAACGATCTAGGTCACCGGTACATAGGTCGGTTCGACGACGCGTTTGGCTCGGTTGGTAGACACCTGCCTACTGAGTCGGCGGTCCCGGGTTCGAATCCCGGCCGGGGCAAATATTTGTTCTTGGGTCATGGATGTTATCTATATATGTATTTATATATTATGTATATCGTCGTCTAGTACCCATAGTACAAGCTTTGCTTAGTTTGGGACTAGGTCGATTTGTGTATGATTGTCCCTTAATATTTATTATTTATTATTATTATAGGTAGGTACCAGCAAAACCTATTTGAACATAAATACAATCCCCTTTATCAATTTTATCATGCAATAACTCCCACGTACCTAATAAAGACATTAGGTACACTATAGAAACGAATAGGACGTGTCTATAACAGTAAAAATGCGTAACTGTGAAATCGATTCTATTGTTTCGATTAAGCTAATCGTTTAGAGTTCGTGGGAGCAAAAAGTACTCAAGTGCGGAAAACAGAAGCACATCACTTGTTGCATTCTTTAAGGTGCTTCAATTTCACACGGTATTAGAGGCCTTGACTGATAAAAACGTAGTAAAGCGAATGTTATGAAACAACCGAATAGCATGCGGGCCGGAGTAACCTATGTTTACAATTTTTTTTCGCATCGTGCTATTACATTTGTGAGTGTTTTGCGAAGCTTGTGAATTTCATTTTACGTTGTAAGGTGTGCTCTTTGGTGATTATTAAATTATTTAAGTGCTATTTGGATAGTCCAAACAATGTTCGGACGCAAAACGAATCTATTTTTTTTTTCATTAATACTTAACACGTGGTGGACTTTAATATATTTCACCATTTTCAGCAATGTTTTTCTATTTCGCTCCTAAACCTCGCTTGTTTTAAGTTAAATCACAATCCTGTTTTTTTTTCTTAGTTATGATCGGTAATACCTATTTAGGTACTTACTCATCTTTAGGATTTACACTGAAAAAAAAAAAAAAAAAATTTGTTAACCAGTAACTCAAATGTTAGCTGCTAGTTACTAAATCGGAGGACTGACAAACTTGAGGGCTATTTATTAGTAACCAAAATAACTTATGTAAAATTAGCATAATGTTGGTAGTTAAAACTAGTTACTAAAACTAGTAGTTCCCATCGGATAAACTTATCTTCTATTTATTATAGCCACATGTGCCAGTGGTTATTCACGCGGTTAATCAAAGGCTTCTCGATGTGCCTGAAGCATGTTTTCATCGAGCTATTGTGCCCCATATCCGAGTTCCGAAGTTGTAATGTTCAGTCCTAATTCGTTCTTGCTCAGTTCATCCTACGAGTATGGCTTAAATTAAGACTTTTCACCTCAAAAGCGAATGAGATATCTGTCAATATAACTCACTATAAATTTATCTGTCGTCGTGCGTATTTCAATTGACATGCATAGGGGTCGTCCACATATTACGTCACGCAAAATGTCGACTTTTTGAACCCCCCCTATGTCACGCTTTTTTGCTATACCTATAACATGTACTGTCACGTTTGGCATGACCCCCCCTCTCCCTTACGGTGTGACGTAATATGTGGATGATCCCATAGTACATAATTGATTTTCCTACATTATGATTTAATGACCTTCCTATCTTGTTCAGAAGATATAACAATTATTCTTCGATTTTATTATTAATAGTAGCACCATTTTCATAATCATATGTTCTAGAACTCGAAGGGTCTCACCGTGACGGATAACAACAAACTAGGAAAAGTAACAAGAAAAACAAATGTTGTCGAAGTTTAATATTGAAATTTTTGAAGATAAACTCATAGCCGCGCGTATGATCTTAACTTTACTGCACACACACAAATACCGACCTATGCTAGTCTCAGATACGCATCGGGCACGGTAAACAATTATCACAGACCATGACCGAAGTTGAACAGTTACCAAACAGCCGGACGAGAGGAACCTTGACCACTAATCGACGCCAGGAAGGAACCCCGTTTCCGACTCATATCTACATTTTATTACGGAATCGTTATCAGTATTGGTTTTACTAATTAGGGCAGAAAGTTTTAGTTTGATTGCATCCATAATTAGGTTGATTTGGAAGTTATTTATTTATTTATCGTATGGCATTACAAAACACTGGATCAGTAAAACAATCAAATTATATATATAAAGAGAGAAAACCTATAATAATTAGATTTGGAAGTATAATTAAAGTTCGATCCTTCGATCGATGCAATCAGTGCAGACAAAACGCTTACTGGTTTTGTATTTAGAGTGTGGTGTTATTAGTAGATGTAATACTTATTTGTAGTCGTAAAGTGTAATTAGGTATTTATTACTGACCGAGTGAGCGAAGCGTCTCCGTTTTAGCTTGGCTCAAAACTCGTTCGTGCTAGATGTTTGGATGTTCAACCGCTTTCCAGTAGTCTCACCTAGAGGTCGCATTCCTTAACACTTCTTATGATATTTCGTGAGTAGTTTGGATGAGTACTATAGTTTTTATCAATTCTGTTTTTCGTAATTTTAAAAATGGCGGATACGGTTGAAAACTTAAACTTATCTATAATTTTGAAACAAACTCGGCATGTCTACAGCTCACACTCACAGAGATGGTTGTGTACCTACTAATACTGGCTGTGCAGACAGGGACTTGTTTTATTATCTCGCTCAACGCAAGTGCATCTATAAATAATACCTAATAAACGATAAGTAGCTAATTAGTATTGTGTCCCCTATCATTTGACGATAACAACATCTGTCCACCTTTGTTTTTTGTCCATTATGAATTTACGTAAGTATACCATTGGGGAACAAATATATAAATGTCTGTATAACAAGTTAGAGCGCCCGTAGTATAATTGTTATAAAAGTGCATTGTCTGTGCTTATCATTTCACGATGAGACTTCTGTTTGTTATTTGATTTTGTATCGATGCAAAAAACAAACATATTTGTAGGCACAGAAGTGGCAGCGCCAAGTTTGCACTGCACACTTGCAGTCAATTATAGTAATATGACAAACTGCTGTCATTATACGTATGTCTACTCCACGTGAGACCTTATAATTACCTACTGTCAACGAGACCAGGGTCTAACACGAACTCTTCAACTTTAAAACACAAAAGCTTAAGGGCCGGTTTTAACTGTCTATAATCGTAGATTAAAGATTTCGGAATTGCTGGTTGTGATTCTGTCTCCTACTGTCAAATGTGTTTGCTATAACTCACCTTAAGCTTTCTATTGTAATATTTCAGATCCCACGTGGCTATCGACGAACTTCGGCGTGATAGTATGCATAGAATGTTCTGGAAGCCACCGGGAGCTGGGCGTGCATATATCCCGGATCCAGTCGCTCACTCTCGATCGGCTCAGCACATCGCAGCTTCTCATTGCCAGGCATATGGGCAACCAAATGTTTAACGAAATCATGGAGAATATGCTGGATGAGAGAGACAAGTTGACGCCTGAGAGCTCCATGTAAGCGCAGTATAATTGTATACCTAGTCGTAGTAGTGTGTTGTCAGTTGTCACACATAAAACGGGTGTGAAAAGTGCGGATGCATTAAATATTCAGATGATGCTTGACCAAAAGAACATGCACCATTTCTTTTAATATTGTCTTGTGATTATCATTGCCTAAGATCTTCCTAAGATATGCCTGGACTTTTCCATAAAAAGAGAACACTAAAAATACGAGGGGCACACCGAAATGATCGGGAATAGAGTACTTTAAACTGAGTTACATTAAATCCTTTTTTGTCACATGCATACTGGCGACTTACAATCACGATGCCGTTTTTACAATTTAAAAAAAGAACGATATATTTTTTTAATTCCATTTTTAAATTGACAACTCGATGAACAAAATGGAGCTGACGCGTGAAAATTTTCGTGCAATTATTTACCATAACTTTCGTCGTGGCTTATCTCCAGATGAATGTCGCAATGAGCTTGTTACTATATACGACATTGAAGCACCTAGTCAGACGACAATATATCGGTGGTATGCTGAGTTTCGACGGGGTCGTGCCTCTCTTGGCACCGTACCTTCATCAGGTCGGCCGAAAACGGCGGTTTCGCCTGAAAACATCGCGGCTGTGGAAAAACTACTAAAAGAAGATAGACATGTGACATACGAGCAGATTCGGGCAACCATAGGCATTGGAATGACTGCAATTCACACTATTTTGCATGGTGAATTGGGTGTCAGAAAATTGATTTCCCGATGGGTACCCCATAATTTGTCTGAAGAGCAAAAGGCGGCTCGTGTTTTTTTTTTTTTTTTTTTTATTTATTTAACTTTAAACAATAACATTTAACAATGTAATATTACTCGCCAAACTGTGACGTTTAATGGCGAGAGGCGCTCAGTTTTAATAAATATAATAACTACTTAGTATGCCTAAATTAAATTATGTTAATAATAGGTACAAATACAATAAACGGTTATTAGTACAATCTGCATACGTATCGTATTTACTATGCGGGTACTTCGCCCTCGACGACAGCTGATTGGTGCCGATCTATTCTGAAATGCTACAATGGAGGAAAGTCAAAAGCCGTTTATAATATGGTCTCGGGTGACGAATCCTGGATTTATTCTTATGAGCCTGAAAGAAAGCACCAGTCGGCAGTATGGGTCTTCGATGACGAGGTCAAACCAACGAAAGTTGTGCGTTCTCGAAGCGTGTCGAAGAAGATGGTGGCTTCGTTCGTCTCAAAAAAGGGGCATGTTGCCACAATTCCTCTAGAAGAACAAAGAACCGTTACCGCTGATTGGTATATCACAGTTTGTTTGCCGGAGGTGCTGGCCGAACTTCGCCAAGGGAACCCGAGACGCCGCGTCATCTTACACCACGACAATGCGAGCTCCCACACCGCCCACAAAACAACTAAATTTTTGAACGACGAAAACGTTGAGTTGATGTCCCATCCTCCATACAGCCCTGACCTGAGTCCAAATGATTTTTTTACGTTCCCTAGAATTAAAGATTTATTGCGTGGTCAGCGGTTTGAGAACCCAGAAGCCGCTGTGGAAGCCTATAAATCGGCCATTTTGGCAATGCCTACTTCAAACTGGAATTATTGTTTTAATGACTGGTTTAAAAGAATGCAAAAGTGCATTGAATGTAACGGAGAATACTTCGAAAAACAATAAAATATAATTTATGTATATAGTGCACATAGTTTTTTAAATTCCCGATCATTTCGGTTTGCCCCTCGTATGCATTGATATTTGCTATAAAAATCCATGAATGAAATTTTTGTTCCACCGCATAGTCCCATGTTTTATAGCAGGGATTTTTAAATCGTTAAACTCACTTTATTTCTGAAATGAAACTAAACGATTTAGATCAGCACGTCGTGAATTCAATATAGGGGTTTCATTAATATGCTAATCAAACGTGGATTTATATCAGTGATTCATGTTCGTAAATCATCGGAACTCTACAATGCTCTCTATTTTTGACAGTTGGAATAACTCATTATTATTCATCGCATTGCATGTATTTGCCGCGCACATGAATATCTAATGCAATGTTCAAGATGCGACACTAATATTGGAGATTGTAAAAAATAATAATGTAAAGTTAACACATTAATATTTTCATAGAATTATATGTTGATTTTTAACTACAGAAGGTCGTGTGTTTTGGTTGCTCTTACTTTGCACCGGAATTCATAGAAGCTTGCCTTCATAAATAATATTTGTATCAGTATTGAAACAAAGAATAATGTTATACTTATCACTTTCAGGGAGGAGCGACTAAGGTTTATCCGAGAAAAATACGTATACAGAGCGTGGGCGGCGCAGACGTGCAGGGATGCTGCGGAAAGACTATCCGAAGTTGAACATGCAGTCAACAACGGGCACTTACAAAACCTACTCCAAGCATACGCCGAAGGAGCGGACTTGGCCGCGACACTACCTTGCTCAGTAAGTACGTGGGGTAGAGTAATTCAATTACAATTATGATTACTGCAACCTACGGCCGTTGCGTTACTTTGTTTCACGAACTTGGCAAACACACTACCGTGCCTAGATCGTCTTACTATTGTTCTGTGCCAACCATTTATAGCGCTCCAATTGATTGATGTGGTCATTGCCTATGTAACTTACAAAACCTACAGCAAGCTTGGCCGCAACACTTCCTCGCTCAGTAAATACGTCGGTCTGGAGTAATTCAATTATCGTCTGAATGCTGTTGTTGCAGTGGAAAACTTTGTAGCGCTGGAATTGATTGATGTGGTTCGCATGTTGGTACTATATGCTAATGTCGTCTGTTATCGTCAATTTTCTATACATAGCCAGTATGATATGGATACCTAACTTCGACAAGATTGTCTTACAATAAAAACATCTAAATACATGCATTGTTTCTCATAAGAAACAATTCAACATTTCTTAAGCCATAGCTTAAGAAGTATAAATCTGCTTAAATCATTCTGATTCGACCGTGATACTCTGTATCATCATTGAAAAATTTGGTTCGTGTGCACTTATTGGCATTTACAATATTTTAACGTTGCGAGACTAATATGTTTCTGTGGGAGAAACCGCTATTCTTTATACTAAATAACTAAACAATAATATGTACATTTATGGTTATATTGTAAAAATAATGGCAATGTTTTCAGGACTGCGGTGAAACAGCGTTACACCTGGCAATCTCCCGCGAACTCGGCGACGGTTCCTTCCTACACATCGTCGATTTTCTAGTCCAAAATGGTGGAGCCCAGCTCCTAGACAAGACCACGTCTTCGGGCATGACGGCGTTGCATCTTTGTGCCGCGACAGATCGGACTGAGCCTATGAAGCTGTTGCTGAAGGCTGGCGCTGATGTTAGCGTGAAGGATGGCAGCGGCAGGACCGCTCTGTTAATCGCTAGGACATTAGGACATCACGCCTGTCAGGAGCTGGTAAGTGGAGTATACATATAGATCACTTCCCAGGGGTGGCGTTACATATTTGTGCCGCGACAGACAGGACTGGGCGTTTAAAGCTGTTACTGAAGGCTGGCTCTGATGTTATCGTGAAAGATGGCAGTGGCAGGTTCGCACTGTCAATCGCGGGGACATTGGGGCATCACGCGTGTCAGGAGCTGGTAAGTGCAGTATATATAAAGATCACTTCTTCAGGGATGGCGTTACATCTTTGTGCCGCGACAGACAGGACTGGGCAATAGAAGCTGTTGCTGAAGGCTGGCGCGGATGTTAGCGTGAAGGATGGCAGCGGCAGGACCGCTCTGTTAATCGCTAGGACATTAGGACATCACGCCTGTCAGGAGCTGGTAAGTGGAGTATACATATAGATCACTTCCCAGGGGTGGCGTTACATATTTGTGCCGCGACAGACAGGACTGGGCGTTTAAAGCTGTTACTGAAGGCTGGCTCTGATGTTATCGTGAAAGATGGCAGTGGCAGGTTCGCACTGTCAATCGCGAGGACATTGGGGCATCACGCGTGTCAGGAGCTGGTAAGTGCTGTATACATATAGATCACTTCCCAGGGATGGCGTTACGTATTTGTGCCGCGACAGACAGGACTGGGCAATAGAAGCTGTTGCTGAAGGCTGGCGCTGATGTTATCCTGAAGGATGGCAGCGGCAGGACCGCGCTGTTAATCGCGAGGACATTGGGACATCACGCGTGTCAGGAGCTGGTAAGTGCAGTATATATAAAGATCACTTCTTCAGGGTTGGCGTTACATCTGTGTGCCGCGACAGACAGGACTGGGCGTTTAAAGCTGTTACTGAAGGCTGGCTCTGATGTTATCGTGAAAGATGGCAGTGGCAGGTTCGTACTGTCAATCGCGAGGACATTGGGGCATCACGCGTGTCAGGAGCTGGTAAGAGCAGTATATATAAAGATCACTTCTTCAGTGATAGCGTTACATTTTCGTGCCGCGACAGACAGGACTGGGCGTTTAAAGCTGTTACTGAAGGCTGGCTCTGATGTTATCGTGAAAGATGGCAGTGGCAGGTTCGCACTGTCAATCGCGAGGACATTGGGGCATCACGCGTGTCAGGAGCTGGTAAGTGCAGTATATATAAAGATCACTTCTTCAGGGATGGCGTTACATCTTTGTGCCGCGACAGACAGGACTGGGCAATAGAAGCTGTTGTTGAAGGCTGGCGCTGATGTTATCCTGAAGGATGGCAGCGGCAGGACCGCGCTGTTAATCGCGAGGACATTGGGACATCACGCGTGTCAGGAGCTGGTAAGTGCAATATACATAAAGATCAGTTATTCTTTGTGCCGCGACAGACAGGACTGGGCCTTTGAAGTTGTCGCTGAAGGCTGGCGCTGATATTAGTGTAAAGGATAGGAGTGGGATACGGGCGATGTTGATCGCAAGGTCCCTGGGACACGTGTCAGGAGTTTGTAAGTGCATTATACAGCAGAACCAGGGGACGCATTTTTGTGCGGCGACGGACAGAACAGAGCCCATGGAGTTGTTGTTGAAGGCTGCCGCTAATGTTAGGGTGAAGGGTGAGAGTGCGAGAACGGCGCTGTTGATTGCGAGGACGCAGGGGCATCACGCGTGACAGGAGTTGGTAAGTTTGACGTCTTTAAGTTCTAAAAGACGATATTGTATTGCACCTTTGTGCTGCCAAGGACATTACCAAGTTTTTGAAGCTGTAGCTCACGCTCGGCACAGATAGCGTGAAGGATGATAGTAAATTTTGAGACCGCTTTAGACCTGGCGATATTACGTTTGTATGCTGCGACGACAAAACGTAGGAATTAATTTGTTTATAACGCTGGTATTTTAAATATACCATGTGCTCCACCGCAACTCGAATACGAGTGTGAATCACAATACATATATGGATACAAATGCGGTTTGGATGCGCCGCATTTCAGATAAAATAAGCTCCGTGTAATCATAAAATTGTTGCTAAATTAATATTAGTACAATAATACATCCTCAAACTAACAAACCACATTAGCAAACTGAACAAACATTCGATAATGGCCAGTGATAATTTAATGTACCTCCTAATAATGCGATTATTTTTCTGTTTTAGTTGGAAAATGTGGACAAGAGAGAAAAGAGCATGTTCGAGAATATCAACATTGACTGGAATTTGTCACATGATGATGGATCGACTGATTTCTCTGACGACGATACCGTCATTGATGAAAGGGTATGAAAAATCATCAGCTCAAAATGTTTCCTAACAAATAGCAATTTTAGATAAGTTTATTAAAATCTATCGGCATTTGAATTCAAATTGAATATTTTCTAAGATATTGTGCTGTACTACTTCGCGTCTTGGCTACGAGCTTAAACAATTACAGTGTACTGTCAAAGGGTTTAAGGAAGAGTACGTTAAGTATTATATAGCTGAGGTCGGTAAAGCCTTTTTCTTGTTCTGATCTGTTACGCACTGAGAACCCTCAGGGATGAATTGACAATAGAACAACTCAAAACAGTTTATTATGCATTAGTTGAATCCAAGTTGCGATACAGCATTATATTTTGGGGAAATAGCTACATGTATAATATAAGCAAAGCTGTGGTTGCTCAAAAAAGAGCGTTACGATCCATTTTGCGTCTTCCTCAGTGGGCCTCCTGTAGAGAACACTTTAAAAATTTGAGTATTCTTAACAGTTCCCAGTTTATATGTTCTCGTTTTACTAACTGTGTTAGTGAAAAATATCTCCAAAATCGAGACTAGCGAAGAACAAAAGTTACGCCTTCGTACACGTACCAAAAATTTGAAGCCTGGTTTCTGTCCTGTCCACTGTACAAGAAACCAGGCAATAATCATTTTTAATAAGCTACCCACTAATTTAAAAGTGATTACAGACTGTGTTGCGTTCAATATACAATTGAAGGCCTATTTGTTGAGGGGGTGCTTTTATAGTATTGATGAAATATTTGCAAATTAGTTTTTAGTCATTATTACGTGTTACATATTTAAATTCTATTCTAATTATTATTATTTTAAGTGTGTGTATTAATTTCAAACACAATCATTGTATTGTTTATGAATAAATAAATGAGAATGAGAATGAGAATACTCGCATACTTGTTTAATAAATACGTGGAACCTACCTTGGAAAGTAATTATATTTTTAGCGGAATTTGCCTTTCAAACACGCTAAAATGGCTTAAAAGGAAAGGGTTTTAGATATTAGGAAGACATTAGGGGTGTAAGAACTTTCGCGGTAGCAAGTCACTGCACCTCGTACCTTAAAGCTAGCTCAGCCCTCGCTAAAATTACTTAACGGGAGACGTTTTGGCATAAGAATGACGCATTTATTCGGCCTTAGACCTCACGTTTTGAAGCCTAATTCTGACTTCACTAAATACGTTTCTTAAAATAAACCAACTACTCCTTTCAGCAAAACGGCAGTGTAACTCCCGAAAAGAAATGCCCTCGATCGCGACCACCATCTTACGCGGGTGTCCCCGAAAGATCGGAGCGTTCCGGCGGCGATTCGCCCGTGCTTCGTTCTCGGTCGTCGACTTGCGACTCACTACATGCGCCTAGCACGCTACCGAGGAAGCCCAACGCGTGTGAGTATTTATGTATTAGTGCAGCATTTCATAACCTTTTTTGTCTACGGACCCCTAAAGAAATCAAGCACACTTTTAAGGACCCCCTTAATAAAAAAAGCAGAAATAAATAGCACGGCGTGCGTAGCGATTACGAGACTTTTAGTGGCATTTATTTATGATTGTTAAATAGTCCATAGCTAAGGCTGCGGACCCCCATACATATGCTCGCGGACCCCCAGGAGTCCGCGGATCAAAGGTTAAGAAACACTGTATTAGTGGATATATGACTTGGGGGTATGAACATATTTGCACAGGTGTACAGGTTGCGTCGTCTACGTGCTGCTAACAGGAAGCTCAAAATGTGACTGGAACGGTCCAGTTTTCTGGGAATGTCCCAAGTATCGCTGTCGCGCTAACATATCTTGCTGCGAATTTGCTTGTCGCAAAACTCAGCATCATGTCTTGTTCGAACGGCACTGAAAGGAAAGTGACAGGTAGTATTTGTCGTACTAGGCGTGCTGAACAAGTGGACACGGTAGAGACGAATATGCGTAAGCTTCGAGCCGATGATTTGTAAGAGGCTGCGCAGGATTGGTTTATTAGTTATAACAAAGTCCCTAATTCTTACAACCTACTAAAAGTTCGAGTAAAAATGATACTCCGACTCCACACTATCGCGAAGTTGTCCGAAGTATGACTGCAACGAAGCGCTTCCACACTTTTATATTCGCCCAACCTCGGCCAAATTCGCGAGTTAACGTACCGGGGATAGAGTAAGTCATCATCCTCCTAGCCTTTGTCCCATTTTTTTTTGAGAATAAATTCTCGATCGGGGGTGATCGGGGTCGGCTACCTAAATCCCAAGATGTGGCGTAGGCACTAGTTTTTACGCAAGCGACTGCCATCTGACCTTCCAACCCAGAGGGGAAACTAGGCCTTATTGGGCTTAGGTGGTTTCCTCACGATGTTTTCCTTCACCGGAAAGCGAGTGGTAAATATCAAATGACCGGGGATAGAGTAAGTAAGATGTTGAAATGTACTCTGCCTTTTGATCTTTAGACCCCGCTTGTTGGGGACCAGGCTGTCGGGGGGGTTTCCCCCGGATCCGCCAGCCTCTCCCCCACCAAACGCGATCTTGGCTCTTCTCCTCTCTAATTTTGCCCTCCTCTTCTCCGCCTTCGACTGGTACTTGTGGAAAGTACCGGGCCCTTCGTCTGCTGGTGCGTGTGCTCCCGTAGTCTCCTTCGATGGCGGCGACGCGAGCAGCTCCTCCTCCCTCAGTGACAGGCCTCCCATTTGCTCGTGGACATCCGGGGTGCCTGTTGCCTCTCTTCCTGCTCCTGACGGGGGTCCTCCTCCACCTGAAGTGCTCGGGTTCCCTCCCGGTCCTTGCGCTGCCACTGGCGTTGCGCCCTTGGCCCTTCTTCCTGCTTCAGTGTTTACTGACATTGCTGATTTAGAATTCATATTTATAAACTGTAATGGGAAGAAAACTGTTAGAGTGGCAGCAGTGCTCCCGTACTACCCCCCAGCTACATTTGACGTACGCAGCGAACGCCACCTCCCCTGCGCACAGTCGTTCACGACAGCGATTGTGCCGAGTAAGCCCGCAAGCATGAGATAGCAGCCCCTGAGTTGCCTGATGTGACAAATTCGTTCAACTCGCAGTCCGGTTCCTCTCCGAGACACCTCTATTGTGCTCTGGTCTCCCCTTACTGTCCGCCTCCCTTCATCGTCACTCCGGAGTCCGGGTCTACGCATCGTCCGCTTCACCCCGAGGACAGTCACTAGTGACATCCCGGGGATCCCCGACCTCCGCGCTTCTCCATTCTCCGGATACACCTCAGGTCCTACTCCCCCTCCCCTCGTCCGCTTGCGAGCCCAATCCGCACCTACCCCCCGCTGCCCACAGCCGGCTGTGAGGGCCTTCGGCACGTCCTCCCACCTCTGACCCTGGGGGTTTTTGTGGACACATTGCTATACCAGAACTGAAGTCTGATATGTCAATGTGTCCGTTGCACTCCTCTTTTACCCGGGCTTGTGACCGGCTCCATTTTTGGAGGCAGAGTTTGAAATATTAGTATACTTTATTCCAGACAACATAGGCAGCCTGAAGAAGCGCGCGGCGCCGCTGCCCCCGGCCGTGGCGCTGGCGCATCCGCCGCCACACCCCCGCTCCACGCCCTCGCCTTCGGCGGACAGCACGAGATCCTTACATGGTGAGCTACCATTGGATTATGTTGTCTTTACCATTGAGAGATAAGTAGGGGCAGGGGAAGATAATTGTAAAGGGAATTAGTAATTCTTTGTCTTTTATGGTAGTCGTTCATTTAGTCCTTTTATTATTATGCACCACCTACTAATTTCAAACATTAATTTTCAACTACTCCGCTACCTAAAGGTTGTCTGGAAGAGATCGCTATTTAGCGATAAGACCGCCTGTTGTTTACCTCTGCCTGTTATTTGAATGTATCTCATGTTGTGTTGTATATTCCTTGATGTTGGAGGTGTGCAATAAAGAGTATTTGTTATTCGGGCATACATCATTGCATAATATTTTATATAGATTTATGAAGCGAAAAATTTAAAAAATTATTGGTTCAGGCAGGCTTCGAACCATTTTTTTACTCCTTACGACCTCAGGAATCCGCTGGTAAAATCATTTGGATTCCTGGCGAGGACCCTGTATACATAATAGTTACATTCATAAGTAGGTAGTAACATCCATAACCCCGGAACAAAATATTCGAGTACATCACAAACATTTGCCCCGGCTGAGATTCGAACCCAGGACCGCCGGCTCAGTCAGGTGCACTACAAACTGCGCTAACCGCGTCGTCAACATTCGTTTAAAAATAGATGAATATTTTCCATCGACTGGTGGATGTTTAATAGAGTGTTGTCACAAAACAGATAGGTACAGAAATCAATCTACATACAAGCGCGCTTGTGCAAACGCACACATAGCCATTGCTCACGGACACGTCAAGCGGATGACACTCGCGCTCGCACTGGTCCGAAGGGCCCAATTCGAGAATGCCGTTGGAGATATCTCCAAACGTCAAATCTCCATTAGATAACAGTTATATCGCCATTGAACTGTCATTTAAATGCGATGAGCTTAAAAGTGACATATCTCATCTCAATTTTGGAAATACGAAGGCGATAATGATTGTCAAAAATGTTATTCATGTATATAAATTTCTGTTTTGAACGAAACGTAACGGACCAATTTCACGTACTATGCGGTCAATTTAAAGTATGCGCCTGTTATTTATGCCGTCACATACAAAGGAAACGAAAATTTTGCGCGTCCGAATTGACGAAGTTGCGATATCGCCACTTGTCAAGTAGGCACACGTCAAAAGTGACGGATGGCGATGAAAATGAGAGATCTCCATTATATCTCTAAAATTGGTCGAATACCTCCCCTGGTCCGAGATATCGTGTCCGTGAGCAATGTCTATGTGTGCGTTTGCTCGAGCGCGCTTGTAAATTTGTAGATTGATTTCTGTACCTATCTCACAGACAACCCCCACTAGACGGAGCATGTAAAGCGAGTATTAGGCGACCCGCGCGCACCAACGATATGGTACGGCAGAACATTAAAGTATCAACACGGCGGCCACCGTTTAGTCGCGTCCATGTTTATGAGGTCTCTCTACACCACTTAATCCTTCAATTTACCATGTTATTTATTTTTCACTTCTCATGCTCTAAAAGTTCGACTTTATGCTGTGCGTAGGCGACATAAAGTCGCTTTTTATGCTCTAGAGCATAAAGTAAAATCGTCGTCGAAGACCAAGGCGATCGGTCCAACAGCCACACCAAGAACATAAAACTTCATAGAATACTCTTTATTTTTTTTCGTTTCGTTAGTATTCTAAGACCAAGGCAAAATACCAACAGCCAAAATACACAATAAAACTTCTTGAAATAAATTTGTAATTTTTATTTACTATCATTCATTACTTTTTAAATTTATTTCTATTTTAGTAAATCAATATACGATATATTAAAACTACAAAAATAATTTATCGTAGACATACTCGTAAAAAACTAAATGTTTTTAAATTTTAATTAAATTCGTTTTTAAGTATAATATTTACATGATGTAGTTTAATTTTCTCGCAATCGAAGTGAAAAGTAGAGTGTGCAACTCGTCCATAAAACGCATTTTACACTCGACTTTATATTCATCCTCGCTCGCAAGCTCGCTCGGATGGATAAACGTCTCGTATAAAATGGTGCGTTTTATGCACTTGTTGTACAATCTACTATAATTTCTTTTTTCGTCGACGTACGCATGGATCATAATCAAGGACGCAACTGAACGGTGGCCGCCGTGTTGATACTTTAATGTTCTGCCGTACCATATCGTTAGTGCGCGTGGGTCGGCTTACGTGCTCCGTCTAGTGGGGGTTGTCTGTGACCTATTTGTCGTGTCGTGGTGTAGTGTCGCACGGCTCGCTGTGCGCGACGAAGCCGCGGCCGCAGCAGCCGCCGCCGACGCCGCCGGGCGCGCTGCTCAACGGCGCGCCCCGCGACGAGCCCACGCCGCCGCCCAGAAAGGTAAACAAACACACATCACATACATACTACTCCTTTAAGAGGCCTTAGCGCTAGTTCAGACACGGCGGGAACCGCGCGATTATAGAATCGTTCAGACATAACCGCTTGATTAACCGCGCGGTTATGTCTGAACGATTACTAACTAACTCATATAAATAAGACCCGCGCGATTTCCATGCGATTCTATAATCGCGCGGTTCCCGCCGTGTCTGAACTAGCGCTTATTCCTTTTAAAATACTGATTGTTTTAGAAAATTTTCTCTATTATCAAACATATTTCTTAACATATTATTGATGTTACTACCTAGAACAGGGCTAATGGGGTTTATTGATATATATTTGAAACCTACAGTTTGAATTTTTCATTGATAATGTTTGTTTCAAAAACTATTCTAAATTGACAAAATTCACGCGAAAAATTAGTTTTTTCAACTTACTTTCGACTGCACGCAATAAAAACATGAAATAGCTACGTTACTACCTAGAACTCGGGGAAAAGTATTATTCACTTCAAAAAGTTGGTTGAAATTATCAATATATTTGTCATAATATGAAAAAAAAAAATTTAAAAGGAATAAGGCCTCTTAATGTCAGCGAGCAACGAGCAAACGGATCGCTTGATGGAAAGCGATTACCGTCGCCCATAGACACCCGCAACACCAGCCCATTTAGCACAACCATGCTTCGTGACTCTTAGCGGTACCCGTCACTTTCTCTCATTACTGCACAGCAAGAGATGGGTAATCTCGCGCGGGAAATAGTCGCGTATAGTAGTTATGCTAGAGGTGCAGAGGTGTGACAAGTGCGTTGCCGGCCTTTCAAATGGGAGTACGCTCTTATCTGGAAGGTTTGAAGGTCGTAACTCTGAATCTGATTCCTTTATCCGAATTAAAATCTGTTATTCATCAGTTATCCGCATCCGCACAAACGGTGATCGGTATAATGATAAAGATTATCACGTTTGACTCATAATAAAATTTACACTCAATATGATTTTACAGCGATATCTGTCCGTTTCCCCAATCCCTGGGTGTATACTTTGATATTCGAATTTATTAATAGCCCTCGGAGCTAACGCTCGATTAGTGATTTGAGTTACTAAGGAAGATATATTAGTCTAACTGATAGGAATGACAGAAATTATCCTGGCACACGACACATGTGTTCTTCCTATCTCGATAATTATATACAATGTAACCAGTATCGGATGACGTAAAAAAAATAACTACGTATCTCGTATAAAAGTGATTCGTTCATTCCTATTTATTCTTATCAACAATGTACATAATTTAATATTAGTAATAACGTAAGCAGATTCTGTAAATAGTAACTATTATTTAGAAAATAACATAGACCTAGACATTAACATTTATTAAGGAACTATAGTTCCGGCAATGAACTCATAAGCGACTAACAACAGGAGTACAGGATATGTTTGTTTTTGCTTCAGAAGAAAAATAGATTGCACCTGGAAAAGGCTGTGAAAGCGAAACTGAGAAGGGTAACGAAATGAGAGAGCTTTAGTGTAACTCGCTTACCCCGTTTGGTTTACTCCCTTACCTTTTTCATTATTTATGTGATACCTACTACAGAACAAAGGGGCGTTCGAATAGCAACATGTACTTTAATATTGACGATAAATGACGATCTGACACGAAGTCTGTGGAATTACCGATATCACTAGTCGCGTAACAATTAGGCTGCGTTTCCACCAGAGATGTGCAGCGAGGGATGTGTTTTTGTTAACCAATAGAATCAGCTGCGCTGAGCGAAGCTGAGTAAATGAAGTTATTCCATTGGTTAACAAAAACGTATCCCTCGCTACACATTTCTGGTGGAAACACAGCCTTATTCTTTCATTTCTTGTGCACAGAACTGAAAAATAAAAATACGGAATAATGGTCGCTGCTATCGGTACAAGCTTTTAACCAATCAAAAAATATTTAATACGTTATGTATGGATTTGTCTAATCCATCCACTAATGAAAATAATTTTAGAACACAGCCAGCTGAATAAGTACGATCTTCGCATCGCTATTTCATAATATAACGAAAAAGCGACTCCAACAGCTTTAATACAATATTGAAACATCATTTATCGTGAATTTTAATGTGCGGGCTGAAACCCGGTGTTTGAACGCAGACTTACAAGCAGCAAAATTTTTATTAGTCTTAGACGAACTATTCCCATTGGCAATAATTCTCTTGGCAGCGTTTCAGCAACACCATAAGTTATGTTCTTAATTGAATCTTAATTTTCATAACTTATGGGGACTCGAGTATACCATTTTGCATGATATACCTAACAGCTTACAGCTTAACCGTAATTACTTCAAATGTTTATTTCAATTCTTTTTATTTCGCATTTGCTCTCGCGTATTTTTTAGAAATAGCAAATTAGATCTACGTTCTTAGTTACTACTTTTAAACAATAAATGCTACATTGATTGAAAGCAAGTTACGGTTTAGTGATTAATAATTTAAACATAAATAACAATTGATTTGTTGTTCTGTTTGTTAACACTTGATATTGAACTGAGAATTAACAAAGGTTTACATGTGCAGCATGATTCAATAATCCACAAACACTACACTTAACTTAATATGTAATTTTACATCTTACGTAGTTGCATACCTTGCCTTATTATTTGGCTTTTTAGCTAAATTTTTACTATTCAAAACTTGCGATGTCGCGTCGGCTACAAGAACACATTCTATTTAATGTATACACTTTCACTACACTATCAAAACATCCCTTGCTGGGCAACTAGGCATACCATTTTTTTCATAAATTGCTTTAAATACAGAAATATTGCAACATAATATCCTCAAGATATTCAATTAGTGAATCGGCCAGAAATTGTACATGTTCAATTGTTTATTCGTTCAAATGTCAAGATACAATTCCCAAAACATACTTATCTGTTGCGTTAATTTTAAAATTGAACGTTGGCAAATGAACTAGAAACAATATCTAGCCGGTGAAACCACATACAACGGGCCTACTTACTTCTATAAGATGGTCGCAACTTTTGCCATAGTCTCGTAAGGCTTAACGGACTAAAAATTGGACAATTCTCAAAGTAATTTTAAACATTAAAAAAGGGGTGTTCATTATAATAATGCCACAGGCTTTACGAGGCTAGACAAAGCACTCATTTCAATATAAGAGTGTGAGGGTGAAAATTGTTCCGTGAGGATAAACGCGACTGCATCATTACTATATCCTAATATATGTTATCATTACAGGAATGTTCTAGTCAAGACTCGTCGTTGGAACTCTGCGACATGTCAGACCCGTGCTTGGACGACAGTCGGCTGACATCGCTGTCGTGCGACAGCTCGCGGTCGAGGGAGAGGACACGGCGAAGCGACAGTCGCCTCGACGTGTCCGACACGTCCAGCGCGCATTCGCGGTCGCCGTCTGCGTCTATCACTATGGTATGATTTAGATTTAGATTTATTTATTTCATAATAACAAATTACATTATAAATTACCTATCCTAAGTTAATTTACATGAATCTTGATATTATGATCGTCAATAAAAACATATAATAAGATAATAAACATTCAATTAAGTCAAATATACACTCATAATATAACTACAACAATAATAATAGAAACATAAAATGCAATGTCAGATAGAACAGAAATATATGTCACTATGAGTAAAAAACTAGTTTACACAACTTATAATAGATATACATATCTCCCATAACATATATATTTAATAACGTCGCTGATCGATACTTGAACAGGAGCTACTTACAATTTTCTGATCAAGCTGTATGTTAAACAGTTTACAATTTACCGCCGTCATTTTCCTTCTTTCATAAAAAAAACCGGCCAAGTGCGAGTCTAACTCGCGCACCGAGGGTTCCATACAAATATGTATGTATGTATTTAACACTTTATTGCACATTAAACAATATTGACAAAAACACAAAAACAATACATGTGTACAAGGGGAACTTATCCATACAACGGATTTCTTCCAGTTAACCTTATCCCATTTTAACTGGCCGGGTTAAGTTAAGTTTGCACCTGGTATGTATGGCGCCGGATACAAATGAGGTGCAACGTTAAAGCAACCAATAACATCGGTTGTATGGGAGGCCCCTTAAATATTTATTTAATTCTGCTTTTTTAGTATAGGTTGTTATAGCGGCAACAGAAATCCATGAAAAATTTCAACTGTTCATGAGCTATCACGGTTCATGAGATACAGCCTGGTGATAGACGAACAGACGGATAGCGGAGGCTTAGTAATAGGGTCCCGTTTTCCTTAGGGTACGGAACCCTAACAAAAACGGTGAATTACAAAATACTTTTAAGCTCAACTGTCAGATGCTCACCCTGTCTCAGTCGCTCACTCAATATAACTTGCCACTAGGTAGGTCATGTTAATTATAATTAGTTAGGTGAGTTTAGGGGATAGACACAACCTTTAGTCAGAATCATATGTATTCGTTGGATTAAAGTGTCATACCAGTCGTTGTACAGATTCCTCGAACAAGCCAAGTCAGTCAGGACATAGAGGTCGCATGACATTATGATGACCTTTGGTCTTGCCGATTGATACTGAGATAAGTGAGATGCTAAACTCCTACGTAAATCTTTCTGCCAACTGGATCACTTTCGATATAGCATTTATGGTATGCAATTTCTACATCATGAGGCGGCTAAGAGTCACACAACGTGCAATGGAAAGGGCAATGCTCGGAGTTTCTTTGCGCGATAGAATCAGAAATGAGGATATCCGCAGAAGAACCAAGGTAACCGACATAGTGCACATGATTGCCCGGTTGAAGTGGCAATGGGCAGGCCATGTAGCCCGGAGAACGGACGGCCGTTGGGGCAGCAAAGTCCTAGAGTGGCGACCACGTATAGGAAAGCGCAGCGTGGGTCGGCCCCCGACTAGATGGACGGATGACCTCGTGAGGGTAGCGGGGAATCATTGGTTACGCTCTGCACAGGATCGCACTTTGTGGCGAGTCATGGGGGAGGACTATGTTCAGCAGTGGACGTCTGTGGCTGATAGATAGATAGATAGATAATTTCTACATTACTGACTTCTTATTTTTCACCAGATGGGCGTAGGAATGCGCCGCTGCCGGGCGCTCTACGACTGCTCAGCGGACAACGAAGACGAGCTCTCATTCCGCGAGGGCGAGGTCATCGTGGTCATCAACGAGCGCACCGAGGACGACAACTGGATGGAGGGCCAGGTCGAGGGCACTATCCGGCGCGGCATGTTCCCCGTCTCTTTCGTGCACATGCTACCGGACTAGGGGTAAACGAGACGGCTATCGGTTAGGTAGATAGTCCCGCTTATGCAAAAGGGCATGAATGTTCTGCGTACGTTGGGTTTCCATTTAACACGCCCAGTGCAATGATATTGTATGTGTAAAATAGCAACCAATAGAATAATTTGATTCTCCAGAACCAAGAAACAGATGCGTGGATTTACTCTGTAAAGGAATTGATGAACTAGGTTCCTGACTGAATAACATGCCGGATTTTTAAGCCCATGATGTGAAGCAACATAATGGTAGCGAACTTTGCCCTTTAAATTGTTCAGTTATGTAACGTCGGACTGGTTGAATTAGAATGGTGAATTCGTGAATGTCCCAGATCGCTGTTTGTGGCCCGAACTGAAGGCGAGGACCATAAATATGCGATCCGGGCTTCACGAATTACCGCCCGTGGTTTCTTTAAAGTTTTACGTCTTGCCTTGGCTTTGATTTTACGGCCCAGGGTGACGTAAATCTATCCGACGCGTTGCGTGAGGCACTAATATAACAAATTAATGCGCATTTTCATGTTAACACAAGCATTGAGCGTGTTAAATGTGGATTTTGTGTTCCTTTATAATTTGGGAATGAAGAAAGCATTGAAAAAGTCGATTCGATGTCTAGTAAACGTGTCCTGTAACGGACTTGGTTGTATCGATGTTCTGTGTTCAGGTTTTCAAATCGTACGTGATAGTGTACATTTATAAAGTGTTCACGGATTTTCGCAAAAGGAACTTTAAATATCAATGTTTCATTTCTATTTCGCTGTTTTCTCGAAAATTATGGGTGTTATTGTCTGTATTCAATGCTCTGTCTGTTCGCGTGTTATTTCTTATTATGATGGGTTTGGGACGCTATATGGCAATTTAAGTACGTAGTGCTGTTGAGTCTTCTATATTCATAATAATTAACAA
Organism: Apotomis capreana; assembly: GCA_947623375.1. Lineage (NCBI taxonomy): Eukaryota > Metazoa > Arthropoda > Insecta > Lepidoptera > Tortricidae > Apotomis > Apotomis capreana. Next base: position 22,740,119 of record OX392501.1, read on the forward strand.
CAATTTATATCAGTCATGGTAATGGCGTCTAGATGGCGTATTTGGTAACAATTGGTAGTTACCCGTTGGAATGATACCGCGGTTGCATGGCTTGTTTTGGAGGCCAAAACCCACAATTTTAATCGCTGTGCCAGCGATAATAAGTTTCGGTCAAAAAGGCATATACAAAAATGACTCCATGGCAAAATAAGAAAGATGGCGTCAAATTAACTCTCACTGAACTTCAGCCGCTCTAGCACAAATGTGACACGTGATTTTATTCTCGCGCGAGAAATATTACCCATCTCTTTCTTCGCTGTACTGTGAGAGAGCGACGGGCGATGCTATGTCGCGCGACAGGAGTCGCAAAGCGTAATTTGTGCTAGACGGGCTGATCTGCGAAATTGGCCTAATCTATGATTAATTTGAAACACTATGAGCTTATTTTAAGTGTAGCATTATGTATTCGATATACACTGTTAAAATAGTTTCGATAATAATTCAGCTGTTCAAGTTTATTATCAAGGCCAGTATCATACAGGGCTAGATAAAATATCTCGGCGCACCATTTTACAAGTATCAATGTGATAAGTCACTCAATACCATTTATATATAGTTATTGTTTTTATACAGGAATTTTAATACTCATAAATTTGAACCATTCCAATCTTTCATAGAAATTTAAACTTTGATAAGTTCCCACAAAATTAGTAAGTTAAGTTTGAAAATTGCCTAAACATAAATCGCGAAGGCGTGATCGTAATTTATATACATAAAACGTAACGTCTTTTCTATATACATTCTTCAGGCTTAAAACGTAGCACACGTGAGAAAGACGAGTTATCAACGATTTGTGCATATAAATTACGCTTTAAAATTGTAGCTTAATATTGCTCTTATGGCGTATATAATTTGTCATCGTCAGAAAGTCGCCTGAATCTATTTATCTCGCTCATGTAAGTAATCTGAGAGAGAGAAGGGTACTTTAAAGCGGTTTTCACACTGGCCACACGGTAGTAACCACTGATAAAATCTGCGCCGTCGAGCGGTGCAATGTGTTGTACCAGCATAACTGTCATACTCATATGCGACTATTTCTCGTGCGAGATAATTACCCGTCTTTTTCTGTGCAGTAATGTGCGAGAGTGATGGGTGCTAGACATAGGCGCATTCTTTGTAGGTACTAACTGAAAGACTTGCATAGAAATGGCTGAAATGTCATACTGCAGTTAGTGGTTACTGTGAAGACCGCAGTAAACGCCCGGTCACGGCCTGCGGATCGGCGAAAGGCGACCGTAGAGGGAGCGAAAGGTCCGTGTGCGGTGTCTCACTCACTCCTATGGTCGCCGAAGTCGAGGCCGATCCGTAAAGGCTGATTTAGACGAAGACAATTTTGAGACGCCTAAATGACGGCGCCAGTGATTACCGCACAGCACACCTCCGACCGTTTAGACAATGACTATGTTCAGCCGCCTAAATCTCGCCGCCAGTCGTGTTTACACGGTGCTTGTTTTCAGTACCAGTCATTAGTGGCAGCGAGAGACGCGGAGGGGGGGTCACTGGCGCCAAAAAATAGGCCCGTGTTCTATTCCGCGCCAGCGCTGGCATGCGGCGAAAAAATGGCGCGGAAAGTGTTTATACGGTGCCTTTTCGAGGCGCCGTAATTTAGGCGTCTCAAAATTGTCTTCGCCTAAATCAGCCTTAATCGATAAACGCGACTGTGCGTCCGCTGACGACGACACCAATACTGTGTTTGCCAGTAGCTATAGTCCGTCCCTTTGCGGCTTTGATTCACCCTCGAGACTTATCTTTAACAAGTCTTGAAGGCTTTTGATAGACCTTTATTTGATTAACTTCCATTGGAATTGTCATAGCGATAAATTTTCCGTAGTTTTCTCTCATTTCTCGTATCGGCGCTAAAGTAGCTTGTTCAATATTGAGTAAATTGAAATTAGTAACTATTGAACCCAATATATTATAAGATTTAGAAAAGCCTAAGACGTGAAATATCATCGTACAACTGAGGCAATAAAAAAAGCACCAGGAAATATTTCAAGTCAATGATAGTTGTTTAGAATTAGTAATTTTACTAAATATGTGTAGTGAGTAATTTAAGCTTTGTCTTGAGCTCAAGTAAAACGCGATTACAACTCGATAAAACGTTATTGTATTCGATATATTCAGAGATTGCCAAAAACTATGTGATGAGTAGTGGGAAATGATGTCAGTTACAAACCTCGGACCAGTGACTGTTGTTATATAGTTTGTTCTCGTAGAAGATATTGACGTGTCTTAGATTGTTGGTGCATGATGTCTATAGAATTGTGTCGTGAGGGAGACCTGAGGACTAGTACAGTAAACATAAAAAGTAGCTGTCAATTTTATGTATGCAAGTAGGCTTATGCCTGTAGTAATATTGTGAGATACTTTTGATGCTAACCGTAATATCGTGAGCCAGCCTTGAAAGGTCTGTCTTAAATATGAGTACATTATTGTTTACTGAGATTGTCTATAGCATTTGAATCGCGCTTCATGTTTTTTTGTCATTAAAATGGAAAGTAAAAGAGTAGTAGGTATTAATTAGTATCAAAGTTCTGTAGAATATATATGACCAAAAAAATGGGGAAAATAACTATTAAATACACTTCAGAATCTCCTCTTTTTTTAAAAGTAGGTTGACATTTTGAACTACATGACCAATATTTATTTTGAATGCATAGGAACGACAGATATTTTATCAGAGTATATAGCCCTGTGATCTCTCTCAAAACACAACAGAACTTGTTGTAACTGTTAAATTTTAACGATTTCCACGTTTTCAAATAGATGTTATATCGAGATATACATTACATTATTAGCAATAGTTGTAGGTAACATGAACAAAACTTGTTACGCAAAACACATCGCACATTCCCAAGCCTGTAATTATTTAGTCTGTATATTGGTTCGTTTACTCGCGTAGATTAAGGAAGCAGTTCAGAGTCAGGGCCGGCTTTCGGGTAGGGCAACCAGGCCGGGGCCTAAACCCTTTTGATACGGTGTAATCGTAATTTGCATTGAAATTGGACGAGTCAACTCGTTTACCGGATCGAAAGGGTTAACCGCGGCTAGTCACACGACGTCGCGCGAGCGTAAGTGGCCATGCGTGAAAGCAGAAGGTTTGATCGTGGTGTCTCGCTCACTATGGCCGTCGCTGGTCGCGCGATGTTGTGCCCGTAAGTGTTCTCGCTTGACCACTCATTGCCTCGCTCAAGCCTAAGCCTGAAACTGTTTAGAGTTACCCATTTACCGCATGCGATGCCATACATTAGTATTATTTGAACACGAGTTACTTTCTATATTGTATTAAGGCATTAAGCCGATACATAGTTGCCAGTGGGCTCCGTCAGCATCATTTTACGTGCAAGATGTCTTCGTTTACAAGCTTGGATTGAATGTCTGAATGTTTCACAATTCTTACCTATAATGTTAACATTGACCGTACATATAAATTGTCTTATTTACTCTTACATATTTAGAGAAGGACGGATATTGTTTCTACGATTAACACTCCGAATGAGATTGCTTGGTAACTGCTATTAGTTGGCAGATAATAGATACCTCTATCGTATGGCGTTATTACCTAAACTAAAAAATTGTGTGGTCTAGTATACCATAGTAACCACGGTATTTACATTGACATCCGAACCGTAACTTGTAAACGTTGATAACTTGCACATGTACAATGATCTGGCAGACTTTAATTTAAAGTATTACCCAACAGTTATTGTCCTACTATAATAGTCCAGTCAACAGTCAGGCCAAACAGTAATTCTCTCGTCGCCTCCATGAAGAGCAATGAGACTTGTTTCAAACAAGTTATGTGTATGAGTTATCAATAATAAATATTGGAAATCTGATCGTTGGGGCTTTGATAATTGGGTTACGTGTACGTGACGGCGGGGGAATTATTGTAAAGCGCCTATACAAATTAGCTTGTTAATTGGGATATTTTCCGTTAAAATAAGTAGAGTATCTAATATATGTTTATGCATAAGTGATTCTTAATGCAATAGCAGTAACAATGTATATAGATAATTTAGCATAGAAAGTATGAATAGACGTCTGTAGATTATATTCATAATTTATTGTAACTATTAGAGATGTTAGAAAAGTGCTGACTTGATCTTGCGTTACGTACTTTTCTATAGCTCTTATGATATAAATTATATTTATTTATATATTGTGAAAATATAATTGTGATGAAATATTTTAATGCCATTTTTAGCCTGTCAGTATGTTACTTATTGAAAAGTTATTTAACCAAATGATGCTAGTAGTGTAAGATGTTTTATTCTGTATTGTAGTATATTAACGGAGTTGTAGCTGAATAGTTTTTTCTATTGTGTATTATGTGAATGACAATCTGTATGAATTTATTAATACATCACTTCGATGTCTAACTATGCATTTTATTTGTTTTGTTATCCCAACACACAAAATATAGAAAAACTACGCCCAGAGGAATATCGAAAAAAAAAATAGTGCGTGGAAGCCCTCCGCGCGGAAGAAGTGAAACTTCGTAATGTGGAAATGAAAATAGGAAGGGGTAGAAATAGTAATTTCAAAAGAGAAAACCTAACAATCAATTGATATTCACAAGAGACGTACCTTGACATAACCTTAAATCCGTCGCATTGTCCGTGGGATTGTTGCGTTGAACGTTTAACACAACTATGCTTTCCTACCCCATCCATGGTATTGGTAGCGTTTAACGCAACCTTCTTGGAAGTCGCATTAGAAGTTTCACTTCAAAAAGAGCGTCGACGTGAGCCAAAATGCCACAAAGGAATAAGATATTGGTGAATGTAGGGTAGGGGTGAAACTAGTTACATGCTCACGTGTCACGATGTATGGCCGAAATTACGCGACTCACGACTCGAAGAATTACGTTCATCTGGCTTCACTTGTACCTACTACCTGGCTTGTGGCAGCCAATTTCACTATTGATCCGACGCTGAAGAACGGCGAGGATCATAAATGATGGCGAAATTCGTTCATGCTCAGCTGGCGATCCTAACCCAGCCACTCCAGCCAGCTATGTCAGATGCCAGCTCTTGCGATCTACGTAGTCGGGTCATAAGTTCTGTCACAGGTTAAACATTAAACAAAAACAACTAGTTTATAATTATGTTTATAATATATACATTAATTGAAAGGTGATGAATTTGTCTTTCTAACAGCTCCTTCACAGCTTTGATGACGGCTTTAGTCCGAACCGAGCGTGGACGCCCACTTCTCTTTTTATCCACGAAAGAAGAGACTTCCCGGTATCGATTAATGGTACGATATATGAACCTAAGCGTAATTTTCAAATTTTCTAGAAGTTTAAAATTTTGTTTTGGCGCGTAACCACAGCGGTGTAATACAATAACAGCGACACGGTCTTCTGTCTGTGTCCACTCCATGTTTGAAAATGGCGGCAATGTAAATTTTTTTATTGATGAGATATTCGAATTTCAAATGTAATGCTTATATTTCCAGCCAGGGTTCAAATTTTGAAATTCGAACAGTGTGACAGAACTTATGACCTGACTACGTATATAAAATGGCTATCAGACGATCGGAAATTCTCGCTGGTCTAATCAGATCTCTCACTTTTACCAAAAATCCTACTCTTAACTAAAGTCATGGATTTAGCAAGTTATTATTTTTGAAATCAATTAAGATCACTCTTGACAGAGTGGTCGTGGTTGTATTGCCCTCGCAATGCGCCTCAACTTGCTACGGTCCTCAACGCGTAGGTAAGTATGTGACTTTCACTACCTACGTATCCCTCTACGTATCACAGTTTTGAAATAGGTACATATGTGAAAATCGTTAGGGAATAAGTATACTATTGAAAACGTACCGGTACTTCTGAAGTCGAGCTGAATGGTAGAACGTGAAGACGCTTTGTAAGAGGACATCACTATCAGCTCAGAGCTGTCATCAGTGATCGGTGATTTGGTTGCGACGGTTTCGCGTGGTTACTTTTCACTTACTTTCATACTCATATTATCTGTATTAACGGTTCTACTAGTGTAGATAGTAGTGCATTCCAAATCGCCTATTATGTACTTACCTATCACGGGAGATCATTATCAAAATGTATAGCTAAAGTAATCGTCCCCTCTCCCCTCAGTTACCGTGGATAATGTCTGAATTACGATAAGGTAGACCAACAAGGTGGAGTAAAACCTTAATAACCCCGACGTTGGGCGAAAATGATAGTATGGGAGGCAGAAATTCATTCTTCAGCCAACTTCGCGATAGTGTGGAGCCGGTATGGCCGATAGATATTCAAGTAGCGTTCACCGATATGATAATTACTGATCGCTACCTTTATAACATGACATTTACATCTAATGTCACTGTCAGTGTCAAACAGCCAACACTGCCAACAGGTGATTTTACGTCACTGTTCAAAGTTTGTTTATTATGAACTACTCGTACGCCGTAAATTATTGAATTATAAACCCTTCTCTTTGGTTAAAATAATATTCGTTATAAAGTAACTTAATGAAATGATCTCGCTCAATAATTATCAGTAGATGTGTGACGAATTATAAACACGAAATATCATTATCATCAATCATTTAATATGTTGTTTTTATCATTCAATAAACGTCCACTAACAGATATAGTCGGATAAGAACTTTATAAGAATATTAGGATCTTAGATGCTTTACTTACATACTTGTATAAAAACAGGTTTTATGGTAAACAGGTTCAAACTACAACATAGTGTCCTCTACAGGGAATGTTTTATGTTATGATGACTTTATCATAATATAATAAATGTTCACATTTCTTTATCTACATTGATAAGACTCGGATAGGAAGAACTTATATGTTATTAAGTTGTGTCGTATTGCCAAAGACAGTTGACTACTTAACAATATGGCAGGGCGTAAAAGAGTGTTTGACCTTCTGAGGACAATTAATGTGGCATCGTAAGTAATATATGTTATTGTTTTACATTCACTAGCTATTTCTTTATCTGCTCCAAGGTTTTATAAGCTATATTCTAGGTTAAAATTAATTTATCGATATTTGTAGATTTGTTGCTGTATTTATTAATTATTTATATTTTGCTAACATCCTGCCTAGTGGCACTGGTCAATGGTTGCTCTCATTTAATTATCTTTATATAGGTAATTGTCTCTTAAGTTAATATTGTCTTTGGTTTCCACAACTGTGACACATTTAAATAAAACAATTTAACTGGAAAGTTACCGAAACGTCAGGGAGGCTTAAATAATAAATAGACGTGATATAATCCATTTAAATCGTTTTATTTAAATGTCTCTTAAATTTTTAACCCTCCTTAGTATTGAAATAAATACAAAAATAACAGTGCATATCTTTAGTGTTTTTGTTCTGTGTTTGAAACTATGAATAATTTATTATGCCATATTATTGTATTATATTTCAGATGTAGGTGCCCAGCCCACAGCCACAGGGGTAACATACAAGTGTCTAATGCAACACCTCAAAAGGACTATGCATTTGAGGCAAGTTTAAAATAACAGCTCCCTTTCATTCATCACAATATTCAGGAGACAAACTCACTTCGCGATTACACCTAGCATCTATAACAAGGCTAACAGACCTTTGCTGGGTGGCCATTTTGCATATCCACGGTAGTTTCATAAACATTTACATTTTAAGGCTCCTTTTCTGTTTAAAAATGCTGATTGTTTAAGACATCTCTGTGATCAAACATACCTCTTAACATATTACCAATCTTACTAGTTAAAACAGGGCTATTACGATTTGAAACCTACAGTTTGAATTCTTCATTGATAATTTTTGTTTCAAAAACTATTTGAAATTGATAAAATTCACACAGAAAACTGTATCTTTTCAACTTATTTAGTATAGAATTATAGTTTATAAAATTTTATAAACTATAATTTTATATAACAGTTTATACTCTCGCAGTTTGTACACATAATTAAAACTTCATCAGTATGTCTCGGCGACGACGCGTTTGGCTCGGTTGGTAGACACCTGCCTACTGAGTCGGCGGTCCCGGGTTCGAATCCCGGCCGGGGCAAATATTTGTTCTTGGGTCATGGATGTTATCTATATATGTATTTATATATTATGTATATCGTCGTCTAGTACCCATAGTACAAGCTTTGCTTAGTTTGGGACTAGGTCGATTTGTGTATGATTGTCCCTTAATATTTATTTATTTATTTATTTATTTATTTATGTCTCGGCATGGGAAACCGTGTCGAAACGTAAGGCAATGAAGGTAAATCAAAATATCGCGATAGACCCGGTTCAGTAAGTTTTAATTATATAATTTTATACTTTTAGATAAAATGCTCAACAGTCCGTTATGGTCTAGGAGTGACAAGGGAGGTTGGCTTGGACATGGTCAACTTCGGAGCTAAGAACGTTTGTGTGATGACGGATCCTAATGTGGTGCACCTGAGCCCAATGAAGGCAGTACTCGAGGCGCTAACGAAGACTGGAGTCAACTATAAGGTGTATGACAGGGTGCAAGTGGAACCAACAGAAACAAGGTAAAATTACTCATTATAAGTACAGCAAAAAGTATGAAATGTAGACAGGGATATTGTCACAGGCGTTAGGTATAGTCAAGATCAACATTCGCTGACAATACAATTTTAATATACACTTTGTCATATGTCGGTAGTAAAATTGTGAGCTACTTGTGACGCTGACCGTATTATAAACGTATGGAGAATGGAGAGCGACAAACTATACATAGTAACGACATCTATTGCTAATTTTCCAGTGGTATATGTAAGCTTTTTTACGCGGTACGTTATCCCAGACGGTAAGTTTGATTTACTGTTCACTACGCGGAGAGAAAATCTCACTTCCTGCCCAAGGCAAGACGTAAAACATTAGACAAACCACGGGCGGTAATTTGTAAAGCCCCAGATTGGTTATTTATGTGATCTAGGACATTCACGAATTCACCGCTCTAGAATAGAATAGAATACTCTTTATTGCACACCTCAAGAAGAAAGAAATACAAATACAGATAACACTAATCATTATAACAGAGGTAAACAATAGGCGCTCTACTACTACTACTAGTACTATTACGCCTAGCTACGAAATAAAGAGTGCTCATCACACAAACCACTCGTCTCGGGTAACCACTCGTCTCGGGTTTCCATATAATCCAGAGCGCTAGGTTCGAAACCACTTCTATTACCGTGAAACTATTACTTCAATAATTCTTATGACTATCAATAATTAAAAATTGTCTTTGTCTTCAAATTCCTGTTTTTTTTTCAGTTTTAAGGATGCGATAAAGTTCGCCCAAGAGAACGATTTCGATAGTTTCCTGGCGGTCGGCGGGGGGTCTACTATGGACACTTGCAAAGTCGCTAATCTGTTCTCCTGCTATCCCGACGCGGATTTGATTGACTTCGTGAACGCCCCCGTTGGCAAGGCGAAGCCTATCGACAAAGCTCTGAAGCCTATGATTGCGAGTAAGTATTTCTAATTTACCCTTTTCCCTGAAATATAGTCTAGATCTCTTCAAGACAAGAGCACGTCATAATTTTAAAATGTTATCGTTTTCAGAGTGTTTAACAAGTAGCTAAAAGCCAGTATTACACTCAGATTTATTTCGGTTCATCTTGCGATGGCTTATTTTAGCCCTTTGTGAAACAATCTACTATTGTATATATGTTAAGTAATCTAATAAAACATTATCTTGCATGTAAGATAATGGCTTATCTTATTATCTTACATGGACTATGAACCAAAAATCACCTTTGCTTTATTCAAATAGTGCTATCTAAATCTGCTAAGATACGGTGCTATAATGTTTACATGCGAAATTTACTGTTGCACCTATACCTAAGTGTATTAATTAACTGTCTATTGTCTCGATAAAGCATATAAGTTATGTTAATTGCAAAGGCGCCAGTCTTACTTCATTCATTTTAGTCATGGCTTAATACGGCCCTCGTTTCTTTAATTGAGTTATATGTAATGTGGTGAAATAGCCCACTTGCTTTAACTAACTGCGTATGGAACATAATAGGTATGTATACTCGATGATTCTTAATCGGTGATCAGGGGTAGAAAAATATGAATATCTAAGATTACACTTAATAGGCCAGGTCTCGCGCAATTACCTTACTGTTTAATTAATTCAAAGTTAAAACATAATTAAAACAAATAACCACTAGATACATGTTACATAAATTATTGAATTACGATACCTACGTCAAGGGCCATTGCTTTGGCGGGAAATTTTCGACGACTTTGTTATGACCAAGGTTATGACTTTGTTTATGTAATGACAATGACAATGACAAGTTATTACTCATAAATTGTCATTGCCATTAAATTATTAAAGATGTTGTAAGCTCACAGATACGTAGTAGTAGGGTGGCAAGGAATAACAAAATTATCATTGAAAAATAAAAGTTTGTTTTTATTTAATTATGATTTCAACGTGACCGCCATCAATTACTGAGTTAGACAAGTTCGTACCTGATCGCCGATTAAAAATCATTGTGTGTATGTATTTTTTTTAAATATCCTTCAAAGGAGTTTTTAGGTATATTTCTTATTTCTGTAAATACTGATGGGGTAATTAAATGTTTATAGAAAAAATCTCCTGATTCCTGTTTTTTTTTTAAATTACACATCTTTAACAACTTTAAGGAACATGTGTTCACCCATATCGTCTAATAGTAAGTAAGGTTACGCTACGCTAGCACTAGTGTGCATGTTAGGACCTACTAAAAATTAGAGATACTGAGATAAGCAGATACCATCAAATGCCAGATTCTACGGGTCTTGCGATGTCTTTCTTCTTTATGGGTAGGTACTCAAATCTGAAAAGAAGGAAGTCGCTCCTAACTTTTTTCGGTATCACTGAAGTGAGAGACAGTGAGATTAATATATTTTTTAAATTAATTCGACGAATTGTTTCCAGTCCCCACAACAAGCGGCACAGGCAGCGAAACCACCGGCGTCAGCGTCTTCGACTACGAAGCCATCAACGCGAAAACCGGTATCTCAGGCGCCGCGCTCCGCCCCATCCTCGCCATAATAGACCCCCTCCACACCCTCACAGTACCAGAAACAGTGGCCAACTACGCGGGATTTGATATCTTCTGTCATGCTTTGGAGAGTTTTACTGCGATACCGTATACGGAGCGAGGGCCGGCGCCTCCGAACCCGGCTTTGAGGCAGGCGTACCAAGGCAGCAATCCTATATCCGACGTTTGGGCCAGATTTTGCTTACAGGTAAATTATACCTATCATGGGTCTATATTGACTTTGAAATCGATGGTAGCCTAGTGGTTAGGGCATGCGACTTTCAATCCGGAGGTCGCGGGTTCGAACCCGGCCCGTACCAATGAGTTTTGCGGAACTTATGTACGGAATGTCATTTGATATTTGCCACTCGCTTTTCGTTGAAGGAAAAACATCGTGAGGAAACCACCTAAGCCCAATAAGGCCTAGTTTCCCCTCTGGGTTGGAAGGTCAGATGGCAGTCGCTTGCGTAAAAACTAGTGCCTACGCCACATCTTGGGATTTAGGTAGCCGACCCCGATTGAGAATTCATTCTCCAAAAACGGGACAAAGGCTAGGAGGATGATGATGGGTCTATATTGACTTCTGATTTTTTTCGTCGAATATTTAATTTTGCCGAAAAATCATTTCGTAGAAAACATTTTTGCAAACTTTAAGTATCTGAGATTGTTATAAAACACACCTAATCGAACTTATTAATACCTAAGATGACATTTGCAAGAATAACGAGAAAAGTATGATTACAAAGGAAAACAAATTCTGCGAAACGATTTTTCGGCGAAATGAAATATTCGACGAAATAAGT